>OY997274.1:65153314-66475814 GCA_963921465.1 Triticum timopheevii
GAAGAGGAAGATGAAGAGGAAGTAGAAGAGGAAGAAGAGGAAGAAGAAGAAGAAGAAGAGGAAAAAGAGGAAGAAGAAGAGGAAGATGAAGAGGGAAGGAGAAGAAGAGGAAGAAGAAGAAGAAGAAGAAGAAGAAGAAGAAGAAGAAGAAGAAGAAGAAGAAGAAGAAGAAGAAGAAGAAGAAGAAGAAGAAGAGGAAGAGGAAGAAGAGGAAGAAGAAGAAGAGGAAGAAGAGGAAGAAGAGGAGGAAGAAGAGGAAGAAGAGGAGGAAGAAGGAGAAGGAAGATGAAGAGGAAGCAGAAGAGGAAGAAGAGGAAGGTGAGGAACAAGAAGAGGAAGAAGAAGAAGGAGAAGAAGGAGAAGAAGGAGAAGAAGGAGGAGGAGAAGAAGAAGAAGAAGAAGAAGAAGAAGAAGAAGAAGAAGAAGAAGCAGAAGAGGAAGAAGAAGAAGAAGAAGAAGAAGAAGAAGAAGAAGAAGAAGAAGAAGAAGAAGAAGAAGAAGAAGAAGAAGAAGAAGAAGAAGAAGAAGAAGAAGAAGAGGAAGAACAAGAAGAAGAGGAAGAGGAAGAAGAAGAAGAAGGGAAGAAGAAGAAGAAGAAGAAGAAGAAGAAGAAGAAGAAGAAGAAGAAGAAGACGAAG
This sequence comes from Triticum timopheevii, assembly GCA_963921465.1. Classification (NCBI taxonomy): domain Eukaryota; kingdom Viridiplantae; phylum Streptophyta; class Magnoliopsida; order Poales; family Poaceae; genus Triticum; species Triticum timopheevii. The sequence goes on from OY997274.1 coordinate 65,153,953, forward strand.
AAGAAGAAGAAGAAGAAGAAGAAGAAGAAGAAGAAGAAGAAGAAGAGAAATAAATAGAAGAAAAAAATAAAGCAGAAAAGAAAAAACTATATAAAAAATTACTCAAAAATAAATAGAAGAAAATAAATAATGCAAAAAAATAAAAAAAATAAAAAAAAATGTTGGGGCGCTGCCCGGTGGGCCTGCCAGACCTAGGGTGTGGAAATAAAGGCCCGAAAGGGCCAGCAGGCTCACAGGGCAGCGCGCCGTAGTTAGGCCCAGAAGCCTGCTATATAGAGGAGTTCGAAAGGGCAGCCGCGTCTGGGTTTATAAACCAGTGCGGCTTCCTTTCGCTCGGCGAGGTGGGACTGAAAGTAGCGCACTGCGGGTGCCAGCGCACAGTCATTAGTACCGGTTGGCGGCTCCAACCGGTACTAATGTGTTGCCCTTTAGTACCGGTTGGAGCCACCAACCGGTACTAAAGGCCCTCGTTTCCCGCTGCTTGGGCTGGCCAAAATTGGCCTTTAGTACCGGTTGGTGGCTCCAACCGGTACTAAAGGCCCCTCCTATATATATGTCACTTACGAAAATTCAGTTATCGTCGACTTCGTTCCATTCTCTCGCGCAACATCTCGATCTCCGATGCCGCCAACGCCGCCGCGCCGCCGTGCCGTCGCCCCCGCCGCACGTCGTCGCCATCCTCGCCACCCTCGCCGCCCCCGCCACCCGTCGTCGTTGTCGCCGTCGTCACTGCGCGCCCCCGCCGCCCGTCGTCATCGTCGCCCCCGCCGCCCATCTCGTCGCCGTCCCCGGCCGCCGCCCTCGCCGCCCCCGCCGCCCGTCGTCACCGCCCCCGCCGCCCGTACGCGCCCGCTCCATACACACACGCATACACACCTACAGACACACACACTACACACACACACATACACACACACACACACTACACGTACACTACACATGTACGTACACACATACACACACTACACACACACATATTTTTTTACTTATTTTCTGTTTTCTATTGTTTAGATGAATTATTTAATATAACTAGTTTATTTTTAGAATGTTAGAAATGTTAATGTTAGATGAATTAGAACTAGTTTATTTTTAGTAAGAAAATTTATGTATATGAGATTAGTTGAATTAGTTGAATTAATAGAACTAGTTTATTTTTACTAAATGTTTAGTTGAACTAGTTGATTTAATAGAACTAGTTTATTTTTAGTAAATGCTTACTTGAACTAATTGAATTAATATAACTAGTTTATTTTTAGTAAATGTTTAGTTGAACTAGTTGAATTAATATAACTAGTTTATTTTTAGTAAATGCCAATATAACTAGTTTATTTTTAGTAAATGCTTAGTTGAACTAATTGAATTAATATAACTAGTTTATTTTTAGTAAATGTTTAGTTGAACTAGTTGAATTAATATAACTAGTTTATTTTTAGTAAATGCTTAGTTGAATTAATAGAAGTAGTTGAATTAATTGAATTAGTAAGTGTTTAATGTTTCGCCTAATATGAACATAGGAAATGTCGTCTGACGACGGAAAAAATTTCATTATGTGCGAATACTGTGAAGACCAGCGCGGCCAGTGCGACAGAAATTTCCTTGTTGGTGATAGGCGATTCAAGCTGGATGAGACCTTCGAATTCGATATAGTAAGTCACAACGACATGTCTGTTTTCGTAATTAAGCATGACTTATATATGCTTCATTTGCCTGACTTATAATTTTTAATTTTCACTATTCTACTAGCGCATCCCCTGCCATGCAAGAATTTTTGTCTTGGATAAGATAGGTTTCAATGATATGGAAACTATGGAGGTAAAGAGAGTTTACCTAAAAACTGAGCATGGTTATACTTTCAACGTCAAAGTATACAATGCACACACGTACACCTATTCTGAATGCAAAACTTGGCAAGCACTATGCAAGGCTTATGCATTTGAGCCTGGTATGGTTATCACCTTTGATATTCGTCCGGAAGATGATATTGAAGGTAATAGAGACATATGGGTCGATGTGCAGATGCCTCCAGTTCTACCATTATGTGAGTTCTTCTCAACTATATTTTTGTCTTTGATATTGCTTATTCAAAAATAATTAACAACTAATTTCTATTGACAGCTTATCTCCATTCAACCAAACATGTCTGGCGCTTGGTAGACAGGACCTACTACAGTCCTGGAGCTGAACTAAACTGCGAGGCGATAAGTCATTATGTTTCATGGGTTAAGGATCTTCATACTGTCAAGACAAATTTTCTTCATGCACTTATAAAAGTTAGTACTCAAAATGTGCGACCAATAGTGATAGTATTGAACTACGGTCACATCTATTTAGGAATGATGGTAAGATTTTTACTATTTGTCCTCAGTGCATCTTTTGCATACATAATTTTTTTGCTAAACTTTTATTGCTAAGTATATTAATTAAGTACTATACGATATTCTTCAACAGGGACTCCCGATGACAGTTGTGCCTCAGGGGATCGAGACTAAAGGTCGCATGTCAATTGTTAGCTTACGGCTAAGATATCCTGCATTGCACATGAAAGATTGGAGGAATATTGTTAACGATTGCAGAGAAGTACTAGGGGGCAGCAATGAGAAGCGCAACCCACAATTAGGAGACAGGTTCATTTGCATGCTCCAGTATGATGAATCAGGAGAGCTATACATGTTCTATGCTATTTTACCAGAGAGAGAGTAGCTAGCAGGAGTGATTTAGCTAGTTCATGCTGCTCTTAGTACTTGTCCTTTCTTGTCCGTGTTCTTTGTTCTGAACTTAATCTCAAAGAGTGATTGGCTTTTGTGGTGTTATATATGAACGCTTATAGTATCATGACAATCGTGTTGAACTCGATGATATTTTTGCTTCTGGTACAAGTGAATGTTTCTTCTTTAAGCTAGTGTTGGTGGTGATTAGATAGCAGTAATGACTATGATGATTAAATAGTGATAATGACGACTACGATGATTTTTAGCTAGCTAGCTAGAGTATATATACTCATGGTGATGATATGATGCAAGAGTTTTTATATTAATTAATATGATGATGATGAGTTATTATATCATTTAATGAAAGAAACCGCAGATTAGTTTCAGCTGGATGGATCCTACCTAAGTGATCAAGTATATGCCATATCCATATATATTATACTTGATCAAGTATAATATGGATATGGCATATACTTGATCACTTAGCTAGTAGCTAGATCCATTGCATCCAGTCGAAACTAAACCGTGGTACTTTCACCTAATGATTTAACAACTCATTATAATGTAAAACAATCACTAAATTAAATTGAAAACACAAAATTAATTTTTTTTTTAAAAAACGCCCAAACATTTAGTACCGGTTGGTGTTACCTACCGGTAGTAATGGCCTACACGCACCCGGGGCCTGGCTCGTGCCACGTGGTGGCACTTTAGCGCCGGTTCGTGACGAACCGGTACTAAAGGGGGGGGGGGGGCCTTTAGTCCCCACTCTTTAGTGCCGGTTGGCGAACTGGCACTAAAGGCCGTCACGAACCGGCACTAAAGGCCGGTTCCGCACTAGTGCCAAAGGTGGTTTTGAGAGCTTCAAAGCAACACATGGGGCTGAAAATTTGTTTTCATAATAGTGTGTTATTATGCTTTGGTGAGGGGGCAATATAACTATAAGACATGCATGCATAATTTTTCATGTGTGGGTTGCGAAAAATCCCCCAGTGTTACCTAGTTATCATAATACTTTGCCCTAGGGGCTAGGCTAGGAAATGCCGATTGTCAAATAGTGGAAGAAATAATAGAAAGGGTCAGGTTTATCATAATTAACTTAGTTCTTACTAGTATGATACAATACTATACATAATGTAGTTCCCCTTGGTGACAAAGATAGGGCGCTAGCAATGAGCAGGTCATTCCGACCGTGCGATGTTGTGGCCTTAGTGGTTAGGAAGGTGGCGAGAAGGCCAGTGAGGCAGTGACCTAGAGCAATGAGGTAAAGGCCATGCAAAGCAAACTTGTAATAGATGTTGACTCAAAAGTAGCCCTTCAACCGCTCTGTACATCTCCACGAAGAACTTTTGCTGGAATGCTAATTTTGTTTCCTTATTATGCAATCTCGTCGAGAGTTCAATAGAGCTATTGTCAGCGACAAACACTGGCTATCCATGGCGATTTGTTATTGTAAAGATATAATAGTCAAGGCAGATCATGACAATGATGTTGCTATCATATTGTACTACTTCGCAGAGATTATGTTGACCGTTGTGACACTGATTTGCTTCTTATTCATGGCAATTAGTAGTTGACATGTTTTAGATGCCGATTTTCATGAATCAACAGTTCATCAACCATGTGGATGTATGATTCTCAGTTGACAAGTGGTCACTATTTAATTCACTCTCGAACATGCGACAAGAACCAAGCCCCCCTCGCTCCTCCCCCACTCGCCACAACCCCACAATAAAAAGTCCACCATTGTGTACATATGTGTTGGGAATCACTTCAAGTAGTTTTTTCAGACATGCAAAATGTTCTATAAGAAAAAATACACAATAGCATAAGATCTTTTCTAGAGAAGAGAAGCAGTCAATCACGTGATCTCTAACCATATATCCACACCAGAACAAGAGAATCAAAAGTTATTATTTCTTATCTGAGCTACAACATGGGCTAGGAAATGTCGATTGTAAAATGGTGGAAGAAATATTGGAAAGGTTACCGTGTAGTGAAAGGAAAGCGATTGTCCATTAGAGTCAGGTTTACCATAATTAACAATACTATACATAATGTAGCTTTGTGGAATGCCCTCGGTAACAAAGATGGGACGCTAGCGATGAGTGGGTCATCGCGGCCGTATCATGTCATGACCTTAGTGGTAAGGAAGGTGATCTCTAACCATACAACCACACCAGAACAAGAGAATGAAAAGTCATTATTTCTTATCTGAGCTACAACATAGGCTAGGAAATGCCGATTGTAAAACGGTGGTAGAAATATTGTAAAGGGTACCGTGTAGTGAAAGGAAAGCGATTGTCCACTAGAGTCAGGTTTACCATAGTTAACAATACTATACATAATGTAGCTATGTGGAATCCCCTCGATAACATAGTTGGGAGTCTAGCGATGACTATGGGAGTCTAGCGATGAGTGGGTCATCGCGGTCCTCATCTTGTGACCTTAGTAATAAGGAAGGTGGTGAGAAGGCGGGTGAGGCAATGACCTAGAGCGAGGAGGTAAAGGCCATGTGAAGCAAACTTGTAGTAGATGTTGACTCAAAAGTTGCCTTCAACACGGTACATCTCCACAAATAACTTTTGCTGGAATGTCGATTTGTTTCCTTATTATGAAATCTCGTCGAGAGTTCAATGGAGCCATTGTCAGTGACAAACACCGGCTATCTATGGCGATTTGTTCTTGTAGTGAAATAATATTCAAGGCAGATCATGACAATGATGCTGCTATCCTATATATTGTGCTACTTCACAAAGATTATGTTGATTGTCGTGATAGTGATTTGCTTCTTATCCATGGCAATTACTAGTTGACATGTTTTAGATGCCGATTTTCAAGAATCAAAAGTTCGTCAACCATGTGGATGCATGATTCTCGGTTGCCAAATGGTCACTGTTTAATTCACACTCAAACATGCGACAAGAACCAAGCCCCCCTCCCCCCTCTCGCCCCAAACCTACAATCAGAAGTCCACCATATTGCTTACATATGTGTTGTGAATCACTTCAAGTAGTTTTTTCCAGACATGCAAATGTTCTATAAGAAAACAAATATATACACGGTAGCATAAGATCTTTTCGTGAGAAGAGAAGTGGTCAACCACGCGAGTTGTACCCATATGTCCACACCAGAAGAAGAGGATCAAAATTCATTATTTCTTATCTGAGCTACAACATCCATCTACATTTATTTTGTGAAATAGTGTATACTCGTGCCCAAGCAAATAATGTTATAAAAGGTGTCTTAGCACCAAAAATGAGGAGGCTAAATGTGAGGTAGGAAGCAGAGAAGCAAGACAAACCGAAGTTCACCATGTTCCAAACAATGATTATGAACTAAACAAAAAGGCTTTCCGAATCATGGTTTGGGAGGTACCAGGAACATAGTGAACGCATGCTAGCTTCATTGGGAATGCACTACCATTATTTTACTAGTGCAATGATGCAGTCTTAGGCTATCGTCTTTATGCATGACCTGAAAGATGGCTCCGAAATGTTTTCAATGCTATGAAGCAACTCATGATGCCAAAGATTACTTTTCATGAAAGTGAGCCATTATATTTTTATACACGGCACAGATAGATGATAACGCTTCCGCTTCCCCATTGGTCTGCTATCTTAGAAGACGAACACGGCGACCACCATGGCTGATTGATCTGGTAGTAGTAACACGAGCAAGGTGCGACGTGGTACCTCAAATTAATCGCTCCAATTAGTCAATCTGGCAGCTACACATGGCCGATGTCGTGGGAACAATTCTGATAGTAAGAGAGGGGTAGGATAAAGGAGCATGATCTATCGAGATGCAAATGGCTGACACGGTGGTTTTAGCGAGTTCGGGCCTCTCACGGTGGAGATAACAACCCTATGTCTCGTGCTCCAGAGAGGCTTTGCTTTATCTATCATGGACACGGAGTTACATGGTGTATTTGAGAGAGAGAGAGGAGTGAGCGGATCTCCATGCCTGAGCTATGTCCTGAGACTAATGGTGAGAAAGAGAGAGGGATGGAAGAAAAAAGCCCCTAGTCTAGTGGTGGGGGGTGGCTTATATAGAGTGCGCCACCCCCTCACCCCCTGTGTTACAAAGTGGAGCATCAATGCCATAATACCTGCCCACTACAAAACCGTCATGCTGACTATTGGTCTTCGCATATCCGAGTGAGTTACACGGCCGAGTGGAATGAGCTCGTCGAGTGGAGTGTCGTGCTCCAAGTGGTTGTTACCGTCCGAGTGACTTTCAAGTTGCGGTACATCTGGACGGCGATTTGGCCCAGGGGCCCAGTACAAAGTGTACGGTGTCCATGGGTAGGGTCTTTAGGTCAGGCCTGTTACCCTACCCCCAATACATGTGCTCGTCATTAGCCCCAGTATCGGTCGAGGTTGAGCGGGTTGAGTCGAGGTGAATTCCCAGATGAGTCGAGTGCTACAGAGGCACTTATGAACTCCCTCTAGTCACCCGGCGGTCTTATCTCCACATGTTGCCTTGACAGATTCCATACTGCATGGTGTCTGAGTGAAATGAGCTCAAACGGGTCCGCGGAGGAGCGTTGAACTCACCTTATAGCGATTTTTTTGGAGTGATTTGGAGCTGGTCCTGCATCGAGTAACTGATTACTCGGAATTTCTTCATGCCTGGAACGTCTCTTTTTTTGTTGTTTGGCCGTCACTCGGACCGGGCGAACCGTTCCGAGTGGATACAATTCCCGTGGGGGCACGCTGGGTGCACCTACTAGGTGTAGTCCCCGAGACTGCAGTCGACTGCGGGCAGTCGGCGGGAGTTTTAGAGCCTATCGTTTTGTTGTTGTTTGGCCGTCACTCGGACCGGGCGGACCATTCCGAGTGGATACCAACAGTCGGCGGGAGTCTTAGTGCTTGTCTTTTTTGTTGTTGTTCATCACTCAGACTAGTCAGGCCATACCGAGTGGAGATTACTCCAGTGGGGGCACGCTTAGTGCACCCACTGGGTGTAGTCCCCGAGACCGCCATCGACTACGGGCAGTCGGTGGGGGTCTGAGAGAACTAAAACTCTTTTTAGCTGGTACTGATCGAACTTGTTCTTATCTCGGATTGGTTTCTGTTTGCTTGATATAGCTTCTGAAGGGGAATCAGCAGTCGACCAGTTGGACGATCCTTGAGCAACATTGATCAGCTCACCAGCAAGGCCCTCAGCAATGGTCTTGACGTTCCTTTCTCAGCTCACCAGCAAGGCACTCAGTAATGGTCCTGACGTTCCTATCAGCCATCTGCTTTGGCGCCAGCCGTTGGATGGGCCTTTGACAGTGCGCACAATCTCGTCCTTCTTCTTGACGGTGCAGCCCTGAAGTGGTGGTTGTGGCCGACCCGCACTTTGCTAAGCCCCCGAGTGGGAGGATTGCTCACCACTCGGTAAGATTTTTCAAACTTAGGCGAGTACCGGACTGCAGCTAAGCCTCCGAGTCGGAGGATCGCTCACCACCCGGTAGGATTTTTCAAACTTAGGCGAGTACTGGACTGCAGCTAAGCCCCCGAGTGGGAGGATTGCTCACCACTCGATAGGATTTTTCAAACATAGGCGAGTACCAGACTGCAGCTAAGCCTCCGAGTGGGAGGATCACTCATCACCCGGTAGGATTTTTCCAACTTAGGCGAGTACTGGACTGCAGCTAAGCCCCCGAGTGGGAGGATTGCTCACCACTCGGTAGGATTTTTCAAACTTGGGCGAGTACTGGACTGCAGCTAAGATCCCGAGTGGGAGGATTGCTCATTACTCGGTAAGATTTTTCAAACTTAGGCGAGTACTGGACTGCAGCTAAGCCCCCGAGTGGGAGGATTGCTCACCACTCGGTAGGATTTTTCAGACTTAGGCGAGTACTGGACTGCAGCTAAGCCCCCGAGTGGGAGGATTGCTCACCACTCGGTAGGATTTTTCAGACTTAGGCAAGTACTGGACTGCAGCTAAGCCCCCGAGTGGGAGGATTGCTCACCACTCGGTAGGATTTTTGTCACATAGGTGAGTAATGGACTGCAGCTAAGCCCCTGAGTGAGAGGCAGGCTCACCACTCGGTAGGATTTTTGTCACTTAGGCGAGTACTGGACTGCAGCTAAGCCCCCGAGTGAGAGGCAAACTCACCACTCGGTAGGATTTTTGTCACTTAGGCGAGTACTGGACTGCAGCTAAGCCCCCGAGTGAGAGGCAGGCTCACCACTCGGTAGGATTTTTATCACTTAGGCGAGTACTGGACTGCAGCTAAGCCCCCGAGTGAGAGGCAGACTCACCACACGGTAGGATTTTTGTCACTTAGGCGAGTACTGGACTGCAGCTAAACCCCCAAGTGAGAGGCAGACTCACCACTCGGTAGGATTTTTGTCACTTAGGCGAGTACTGGACTGCAGCTAAGCCCCCGACTGAGAGGCAGGCTCACCACTCGGTAGGATTTTTTCTTCGACTTAGGCGAAATGGGTTCGCAACTAAGGCACCCGCTACGGGATTTTAGAACATGTAAAAAATTAACAACAATCATTTGAAAGACTGTAAAATCATGTCTTTTGATAACCAAACTAAAGGGTACTTCTTTCTGTGTTCGATATGAAGGAAGCTTGCTTCAGAGTGTGATATGAGGTTTGACCATATGAGTAACTTAGTCGTTCCTGTGTTGGGGGTGTAGAGGTAAAGATATGTCCAACTGATGGTGACGTGCGAGGTGGCCGAGGGGTGATGATGTGTACAACCGAGTGACGACGCGCGAGGCGGCCGAGTGGTGAAGACGTGTAGAACCGAGTGGTGATGCGCGGCGCGGCCGAGTGGTGAAGACGTGCACAACCGAGTGGCGACGCGCGGGGCGGCCGAGTGGTGAAGGCGTGCACAACGAGTGGCGACACGCGGGGCGGCCGAGTGGTGAAGATGTGCACAACCGAGTGCGGACGCGCGGGGCGGCCGAGTGAAGGACTAAGTGTCCACCCAAGTGGCAAAAAATGGTCCTTGAAGGAGTTAGCCAGATGCTTTCGAAGCTTATGTAGCGCCGAGGTCGGTGTAGTGTGGCTGCGGCGCAACAAGACCGGCGCGACAACTGAGTCTGAGTAGGAACGAAGATGGCGTGCAGAGTGTCTGGGTGATTATGAAATTTATCAAAGTGACGGATCGAACGTACTTGTTGAAGTGAAGGGTCTGATTGGTGATGAAGTACTCGACCACTCAGGAGATTGTCATTCCAAATGAGATGCATCCCCCGAGTGCGGCGTAGCCCCCGAGCGTACTACAGGCTTTGACAACAGACATATCGGAATACGAGAAATATAGTTTTGAATGGATGATTTGCAGTTCATCGAGTCGGACTCGGGTAAAGATGAGGAGAGGCTTCCGAGTGATGCTCGAAAGAGGCAAACTCGCAAAAGAGTGAAGTGTGAAGTTTAATTATAAAACGGACTTATCTGTCTCATGCCTGACGAGGTTTATATCATTGATACGATGAAGAGGATTCCACAGAGGGGTCGGCCGGATGAGTTTGAAGTCAACAGAGCGACAAGGTCAGTGTTGTGGTGTGCTAAGACCAGTATGGTGACCGAGTCCAAGCAGCGATGAAGTTGGCGCATAGGGCCGTCGAGTGATCGCGTAACTTGTGTAAAAAATGGCACAAGCCAACGAAATAATATCGCGAGGAAATTTGATGTGTGCTGAAATGATTTGTGTGAATAACACCCATAGACACCCGCTGGGAGGGCAAGCGGCTTGCTGGTTAACCAGCAAGAGTCTGAAAGAGCGAAGGATCCGTTCGAACTTGTCGAAGCGATGGATCCGACTGAACTCATTGGAATACTGGCTCAAATAAAACGGAAGTGTTGTGTTTCGACTGAGTTGCAGCCCCGGAGGACCGATGCAAACTCGAAATGAAGAACGACACATGGTGTTCGTGAATGATGTATGCGAAAGAATGGAAGTTAGACTCGGGAGTGACATAACCAGTACTAAGCAAGTATGCAAAAATAAGAAGCCGAGCGTAGAGGTACCCTCGGTGGTGTGGCCTCCGAGTGAATGTGATGTGTGAATTACGGGATACTCGGGAAGACGGAAATAACAGAATGTAAAATAACTTAGCTGTCTGAAGGCGCGCGGGCGACTGAGTGGTGATGAGGTGACCAACCAACGGCGATGCGCGGGGCGGCCGAGTGGTTATGAGGTGACCAACCGTCGGCGACGCACGGGGCGGCCGAGTGGTGATGAGGTGACCATCCGACGGTGACGCGCGTGGCGGCCGAGTGGTGATGAGGTGACCAACCGACGGTGACGCATGAGGCGGCTGAGTGTATATGAGGTGACCAACCGACGGCGACGTGCGGGGCGGCCGAGTGGTGACGAGGTGACCAACCGATGGCGACGCGCGGGACGGCCGAGTCGTGATGAGGTAACCGACCGATGGCGACGCGCGGGGCGGCCGAGTGGTGATGAGGTGACCGACTGATGACGACGCGCGGGACGGCCGAGTGATGTAGACGCGTCCCATGGAGTGACAATGCGTGGGGCGTCCGGTTGATGTAGATGCGTGCCATGGAGTGATGATGCACGGGGCGTCCGGTTGATGTAGACGCGTGCCGCGGAGTGACGACGCGCGGGGCGCCCGAGAGAAGTAGAGGCATCCCGTGGAGTGGCGGCGAGCGGGGCGTCCTGTTGATGTGGACGCGTGCCGCGGAGTGATGATGCGCGGGGCGTTCGGTTGATGTAGACGCGTGCCGCGAAGTGGCAATGCACGGGGCATCCGGTTGATGTAGACGCGTGCCGCAGAGTGACGATGCACGGGGCATCAGGTTGATGTAGACGTGTGCCGCGGCGTGATGATGCACGGGGCGTCCGGTTGATGTAGACGTGTGCTGCAGAGTGACGACGCGCGGGGCGTCCAAGAGAAGTAGAGGCGTCCCATGGAGTGGCGGCGAGCGGGGCATCCGAGTGACGTAGACGCGTCCCATGGAGTGACAATGCGCGGGGCGTCCGGTTGATGTAGATGCGTGCAGTGAAGTGACGATGCACGGGGCGTCCGGTTGATGTAGACCCGTGGGCGGAGTGACGACGTGCGGGGCGTCCTAGAGAAGTAGAGGCGTCCCGTGGAGTGGTGGCGAGCGGGGCGTCTGGTTGATGTAGACGCGTGCCGCGGAGTGACGATGCGCGCGGCGTACAGTTGATGTAGACGCGTGCCGCGAAGTGATGATGCACGGGGCGTCCGGTTGATGTAGACGCGTGCCGCGGAGTGACGACGCGCGGGGCGTCCGAGAGAATTAGAGGCGTCCCGTGGAGTGGCTGCAAGCGGGGCGTCTGAGTGATGTAGACGCGTGCCGCAGAGTGACGATGCGCGCGGCGTCCGGTTGATGTAGACGCGTGCCGCGAAGTGACGATGCACGGGGCGTCTGGTTGATGTAGACGCGTGCCGCGGAGTGACGACGCGCGGGGCATCCGAGAGAAGTAGAGGCGTCCCGTGGAGTGGCGGCGAGCGGGGCGTCCGGTTGATGTAGACGCGTGCCGCGGAGTGACGATGCACGGGGCGTCCGGTTGATGTAGACGCGTGCCGCGAAGTGACGATGCACGGGGCGTCCGGTTGATGTAGACGCATGCCGCAGAGTGACGATGCGCGGGGCGTCCGAGAGAAGTAGAGGCATCCCGTGGAGTGGCGGCGATAACCCACAAGTATAGGGGATCACAACAGTTTTCGAGGGTAGAGTATTCAACCCAAATTTATTGATTCGACACAAGGGAAGCCAAAGAATATTCTCAAGTATTAGCAGCTGAGTTGTCAATTCAACCACACCTGGAAACTTAATATCTGCAGCAAAGTGTTTAGTAGCAAAGTAATATGATAGTGGTGGTAACGGTAACAAAAGTAAAGACAACAAAAGTAATGTTTTTGGTATTTTGTAGTGATTGTAACAATAGCAACGGAAAAGTAAATAAGCGAGAACCAGTATATGGAAAACTCATAGGCACCGGATTAGTGATGGATAATTATGCCGGATGCGGTTCGTCATGTAACAGTTATAACATAGGGTGACACAGAACTAGCTCCAGTTCATCAATGTAATGTAGGCATGTATTCCGTATATAGTCATACGTGCTTATGGAAAAGAACTTGCATGACATCTTTTGTCCTACCCTCCCGTGGCAGCGGGGTCCTATTGGCAACTAAGGGATATTAAGGCCTCCTTTTAATAGAAAACTGGAACAAAGCATTAGCACATAGTGAATACATGAACTCCTCAAACTATGGTCATCACCGGGAGTGGTCCCGATTATTGTCACTTCGGGGTTGCCGAATCATAACACATAGTAGGTGACTATAGACTTGAAAGATAGGATCTAGAATACACATATATTCATGAAAACATAATAGGTTCAGATTTAAAATCATGGCACTCGGGCCCTAGTGACAAGCATTAAGCATAGCAAAGTCATAGCAACATCAATCTCAGAACATAATGGATACTAGTGATCAAACCCTAACAAAACTAACTCGATTACATGATAAATCTCATCCAACCCATCACCGTCCAGCAAGCCTACGATGCAATTACTCACGCACGGCGGTGAGCATCATGAAATTGGTGATGGAGGATAGTTGATCATGACGACGGCGACGAATCCCCCTCTCCGGAGCCCCGAACGGACTCCAGATCAGCCCTCCCGGGAGAGATTAGGGCTTGGCAGCGGCTCCGTATCGTAAAACGCGATGATTTATTCTCTCTGATTTTTTTTCTCCCCGAAAGCCAATATATGGAGTTGGAGTTGGCGTCGGAGGGCCACCAGGGGGCCCGTGAGGTACGGGCGCGCCCAGGGGGGGGGGGGGTGCCCCCGCCCTCGTGAGCAGGGTGTGGGCCCCTGGTCTTCATCTTTTGCGAGGGTTTTTCTTTATTTTTTCTAAGGTGTTCCATGGAGTTTCAGGACATTCCGAGAATTTTTATTTTCTGCACAAAAACAACACCATGGCAGTTCTGCTGAAAACAGCGTGAGTCCGGGTTAGTTCCATTCAAATCATACAAGTTAGAGTCCAAAACAAGGGCAAAAGTGTTTGGAAAAGTAGATACGGCGGAGACATATCAACTCCCCTAAGCTTAAACCCTTGCTTGTCCTCAAGCAATTCAGTTGACAAACTGAAAGAGAAAAAGAAAAACTTTTACAAACTCTGTTTGCTCTTGTTGTTGTAAACATGAAAAGCCAGCATTCAAGTTTCAGCAATTATTATGAACTAACCATACTCACAATGACACGTAGGTCTCACAATTACTCATATCAATAGCACAATCAGCTAGCGAGGCATAATAATAATACTCGGGTGACAACACTTTCTCAAAATAATCATAACATGATATAACAAAATTGTATCTCGCTAGCCCTTTCTGAGACAGCAAAACATAAATGCAAAGCACCTTTAAAGATCAAGGACTGACTAAACATTGTAATTCATGGTAAAAGAGATCCAGTCAAGTCATACCCAATATAAACCAATAATAATGAATGCAAACGACAGTGTGCTCTCCAGCGGGTGCTTTTAATAAGAAGGGTGATGACTCAACATAAAAGTAAATAGATAGGCCCTTCGCAGAGGGAAGCAGGGATTTGTAGAGGTGCCAGAGCTCGGTTTTGAAATAGAGATAAATTATATTTTGAGCGGCATACTTTCATTGTCAACATAACAACTAAAAGACGACGATATCTTCCATGCTAAATAGATTATAGGCGGTTCCCAAACATAATGGTAAAGTTTATACTCCCCTTCCTCCACAAGCATCAATCCATGGCTTGCTCGAAACAACGAGTGCCTCCAACATTCAACGGGTCCCAAGGGGAGTTTTGTTTGCAGTTATTTTGATTTAGTTTGCATAAAGCATGGGACTGGGCATCCCGGATACCAGCCATTTTCTCGTGAATGAGGAGCGGAGTCCACTCCTCTTGAGAATAACCCGCCTAACATGGAAGATAAGGGAAGCTCTAGTTGACATATGAGCTATTCGAGCATGCAAAACAGAATGTTTATTTGAAGGTCTAGAGTTTGGCACATACAAATTTACTTGGAACGGTAGATAAATACCACATATACGAAGGTATAGTGGACTCATATGGAATAACTTTGGGGTTTAAGGAGTTTGGATGCACAAGCAATATTCCCGCTCAGTACAGGTGAAGGCTAGCAAAAGACTGGGAAGCGACCAACTGAGAGAGCGACAACAGTCGTAAACATGCATTAAAATTAATTCACACCGAGTACAAGCATGAGTAGGATATAATCCACCATGAACATAAATATCATGAAGGCTATGTTGATTGGATTCAACTACATGCGTGAACATGTGCCAAGTTGAGTCATCAATGCATTTAAAGGAGGATACCACCCCATCATATCACATCATAATCATTCTAATAGCATGTTGGCACGCAAGGTAAACCATTATAACTCATAGCTAATGAAGCATGGCACAAGCAACTATAATCTCTAAATGTCATTGCAAATATGTTTACTTCATAATAGCTGAATCAAGAATGATGAATCATCATATTTACAAAAACAAGAGAGGTCGAGTTCATACCAGCTTTTCTCTTCCCAATAAGTCCATCATATATCATCATCATTGCCTTTCACTTGCACGACCGAACGGTGTGTATAATAATAAGAGTGCACGTGCATTGGACTAAGCTGCAATCTGCAAGCATTCAACTCAATAGAGAAGACAAGTAATATGGGCTCTAAGTTTAAATAAACAATCATGCATATAAGAGCCACTAAGCATTTTCAATATGGTCTTCTCAACCCCCAAAGAAAGGAAAAGAAAAATAAAAACTATTTACACGGGAAAGCTCCCAACAAGTAAAAGAAGAACGGGAAATATTTTTGGGTCTTCTGTTTTTAATTCTGCTACAAGCATGGAAGGTAAACTAACTAATTTTTTTTCTTTTTTTCTTAAAGTTTAACAAACACACAAGAAGAAAGAAAGAAAAAGAAATTTAAACTAGCATGGATATTACAGTGAAAAAGTATGAGCACAAACATCTAGCAATGAGTGTGTGTGAACATGAATGTAATGTCGGTGGGAAATACGTACTCCCCCAAGCTTATGCTTTTGGCCTAATTTGGTCTATTGCCAGGGGTGGCCTGGCGGATATCCGTAGGTGAAACTGGGGTCGTAGTGTGACGAAGAAGACTCTGACTGCCACTGGCTGGCAGCCTCCTCTGGATCCCAAGAACAAACAGATAGTTGTGGAGGCTCATCTTGTGGTTCCGGCTCCAGGGCTAGTGCAGGGTTCCGATAGGCTTGAACAGCCGACCACGGGACGATGTGAGGTTCTGCAGACAAGTTGAACAAAGAAGGAGCAGGCAAAGTAATAGTCTCAGGGTGATGTTTATCAAATTATAATTTAGATTTGAGCTCCCCATCGCGACTCTTAACAAGAAAATCATGCGCTATCATACTCTTGTAATCTAAATAAGCACGGGGCAGCGCTATTTCTTCTTTCTCCGCATGCCTAATAGGTATTTCAAAATGTTCAGCTAGGCGTGAAGCATAAATGCCTCCAAAGATGGGGCCCTTAGTGCGGTTCAAACTTAACCGTCTAGCAACAATTCCACCCATACTAACAGAGTTATTGTGGTATAAACCATGGAGCAAAATAATAATATCAGGAATACTAAGGTTCCCACAATTTCTGCGTCCAATCAAGCAACGACTAGCAAATAAAGCAAAGTAGCGTAAAACAGGATAATGTATGCTAGTGATCCTTGCATCAGAAACCTTCCTGGTTTCTCCCACCGTGATAGTGTTAATAAAAGCTTCTACTTCGTTACGGTGGGGTTCATCTAAAGTGCCCTCAAAGGGTATTCTGCAAACCTCGCAGAATTCAGCTAATGTCATCTCTTTAACAATGTCATATAAATGAAACTCTACTGTTGGAGGTGATTTCTTAGGGAAAAAGTAGAAGTTTTGCACAAAAGTATTTGTGAGTAAGAGATACTGATGACGTTGGTCGTGGAGGAACACTACTAGGGAAAAGCCTATACACAGAATCTTAGCAACAACGCGGCTCAAAAAGGAGCGCTGTTGCTAACTAGTAGTAGCGCGTCTGCGGGAAACTCGCTGCTGATAAGTTTTTAGCAGTAGCGCGCTCGGCGGAAAACGCGCTGCTACAAATATCGACCGGCGGTGTTCACCTAACTCTATTTAGCAGTAGCGCGGTCGCGCGAACCGTGCTACTGCTAAGGATGTAGTAGTAGCACGTTTTTTCTGAGATCGCTGCTGCTAAATTTCAAATTGCCACACTTTTTGTCCCAGTTAGCAGTAGCGCAGTATCCCAAAGCGCGCTGCTGCTAATTCCTTAGCAGCAGCGCGTTTTAGATCCCGCGCTACTGCTAACCTGCACCAACCCACCACCTTTCCCCACCCGTCCCTCCCCTCCCCCTCCTCTCTTTCCCTCCCCCTACCTCCCCCTCCCCTTCCTCTCTTCCCTTCCCCCTACCTCCCCACATGCTCCCACTCTCACTCTTCTTCTTCCTCAATACTTCTCCCCCATTATTCTCTCTCTTCTATCCACCTTTCTCTCTCTTCATTACTCCTACCTAACTACACCACCTCCATTAATGCATCTCCTTTCTCTTTTTCCTTCCCCCTCCACTAGTAGAAGTTGTCTCCTCCCAAATTAGGTAGCTAGGTAGATGTAGGCTTTAGTTAAGTGACCTATTTTCCCCCTAACTAGATCTATCTTTGTCAAGAAGAGCTTTGTGCACTTTTGATCTCCCTACAACATCATCTCCACCGTGTGCTCGATCCCGATTGAGATAGAGGTGATGAAAATTTCATGCTTTTGCAAAATGGAAATATGTTTATGTGTGTGTGATATGTTTGTGGAAATTGTGTGTGTGGCATGAGATGACGCCAAATTGTGCTTTTGAGTTGCCTATGTTTTGCCGAAATGTCGATTTATTTCCGTTTCGGCGAATTTCGGGCAAACTCTAGATCCATATATGTCCTATTTTTAGGGAAGGTCATGCCAAATTTTTTTATGACTTTGATGCATGCATCCATTTTTATAATCAATTTGTTTATTATTACCGTGTAGATTTCACGATGGTCAGTGGAACGATGGTGGACAGGTGGTTGCGGTGGGCAGTGCAGGACATGAAAGAAAATAACCGGACAGAGGTTTTATGTTCGTGTCGAAAATGCAAAGGAATAGTTTGGCTCGACCCCCATGACGATGGTCGTGTCGAAGCGCACCTGCTCATGACTGGTTTCATGGATGGCTATACTCGGTGGATAATTGAAGATGAGGATGACGACGTCGAGGATGCCGACAGGGCAGGCAATGATGACACAGGGCAAGACGAAGAGATGATCGATAATGGCGGCGGGGAAGAGGCCGAACATGGCGGCGGAGAAGGGGCCGGACATGGCGGATGAGAAGGGGCCGGACATGGCGGCGGAGAGAACGACATGGACTCCACGCAGCAGAGTTCGTTGGTGCTAAGTTCAATTGTGCGGGACCCTCATGTTCAAGCATTGCTTCGCAAGGAGACGAGTACTGAGAGAGCTGCTTCTAGAGAGGAGGCTAAGATGGAGCAACTGGTGGTGGACTCGAACACTCCATTGTATGATGGTTGCAATCCCGAGGTGACCCGCTTGAGTTTCACGCTCCAACTCCTGAAGACGAAGGCTAAAAACAAATGGACCAACACTAGCCTCGATGAGCATCTCAAGTACCTAAAGGATGTTCTTCCCGCGGGTAATCTATGTCCTACTAGTGTTGATGAGGCCAGGAAGATCGTGTGCCCTCTTGATCTGCCACATGTTAGATACCATGCATGCATCAACGATTGCATAATTTATCGGAAGGAGCACCCAGAAAAAACAAGCTGTCCGGTGTGCAATGCTTCTCGATACAAGAAGGCCGGGAAGAAATGTCCCCAGAAAGTTGTATGGTACTTACCGATCACTCCCCGTCTCCAGAGGTATTTTGTAGATCCCAAGGAAGCTAAGATAATGTGCTAGCACGCGGAGAGGAAGAAGCCCGACGATGGAGATGATCCGAAGCTAAGACACGTGAAGGATGGAAGCCAGTGGAGAGCGTTGAACAGCTTCTATCGGTATTTTGAATGTGATGCAAGGAACATCGTGCTCGGCGCGTGTACCGATGGCATGAATCCGTTTGGCAACCAGAACACCAACCATAGCACATGGCCCATGTTTGTATGGATGTACAACCTCCCCCTGGTTGTACACCAACCATAGCATGCTTATTCAAGGGCCGAAACAACCAGAAAATAATATTAATTTGTATCTGGGGCTACTTCAAGAGGAGTTAGACACGTTATGGAAAACACCGGCCAAGACATGGGACGCCAGCAAAGGTGAGTATTTCAACATGAGAGCCGCGCTGATCACGACAGTGCAGGACTATCTCGGTTACGGATATGTGGCAGGCCAGGTGTGCCATGGATATTGCGGATGCACGCTTTGCATGGATGATATGATGTCTCATCAGCTAACGTCAAGGAAAGATAGCGGGTCTGGGAAAATCGTGTACATGGGGCATCGAAGATGGCTTGAACAGGACGACCCGTGGAGAAACCGTGGAGATCTATTCAATGGTCAGGCTGAGCATCGAGGACCTCCATGTAAGCGGAGCGGTGCCGAAATCGATGAGCTGTTGAAAAACTGGAAGGAGTGCCCCACGCCGAGAAAGACGATGGGAAAGGCCCCGGAGCCGCTCCTGAAGGTATGGAAGACGAGGTCTATGTTCTGGGACTTGGAGTACTGGCACAAACTCGATACACCTCATTGCCTTGATCAAATGCATATCTGTAAGAATGTCCTTGAGAGCTTGCTCGCAACACTGATGAACATGCCGGATAAGACCAAGGATGGGCTGAAGGCAAGAAAAGACTTGCAAGATTTGAAAATCAGGGAAGATCTGCACATGCCGCCCCGTAAAATGTCAGACGAGACAGAGACGGAGATAGAGGCACGGGAGAAGAAGGGAAAGAAAATAAAGAAAGAGTATTATTGCCCCCCTTCTTGCTTCACCTTAAGTCAGGCTGAGATCAATCAATTCTTTAAGTGCCTTACCGGAGTCAAAGTTAGTTCCGGTTACTGTGGCAAGATAAGCAGATATCTAGACACGGACAAGAAAAGGTTCAGCGGGATGAAGTCTCATGACTGTCATGTGATGATGATGCAGATACTATCTGTTGCCCTTAGAGGGATAATGGACCAGCACGTCCGTGACACGCTTATTGGTCTCTGCAACTTTTTCGACGTCATCTCTCGAAAGTCGATCATTGTGAAGCAGCTCCAAAGGCTACAGGAAGAGATTGTTGTGACACTGAATGAGCTTGAGATGTACTTCCCGCCCGCGTTCTTCGACGTGATGGTGCATCTGTGTGTCCATATTGTGGATGACATAATAGACCTAGGACCGTCATTCCTGCACAACATGATGCCGTTTGAGAGGATGAATGGGATCATCAAAGGATTCGTTCATAACATGTCCCGTCCGGATGGAAGAATCGTCCAGGGCTATTTGGCACAAGAGTGCATCTCTTTCTGTGAGAATTTTATATATGGCGCAGACCAGCCGCCTGGTGTTAGTGTTGGTCTGCCCGTTAACAAGCACGATGGGAGGCTCGAAGGAGATAGTCACTGCAACGGTCGAAGGGAACTGCTCGTGGCATACTCAGATCGACGCAGCGACTTTGACAGAGCAAACTTTATAGTGCTACAACACCTAGACGAGGTAGATCCTTTCATGGCACTGCACAAAGAAATTATCGCAAAGAAGTATCGTGACCGGGGGGTATGCAGGACGGACGCCGAAGTTACTAGAGAACACAACTCCACTTTCCTGCATTGGTTCAAGGAGCATATTATTGCTAATCCCCCAGAGGAGGGCTCTAAGGACGGATTGCTCATATACGCCTTAGCTCATGGCCCCTCGCCCAACCTCGTAACCTATCAGGCATATGATATCAATAGATACACGTTCTACACGGAGGCCAAAGATATGGACAGTGATGATCAGAACTCAGGGGTGACGATGGAATGCATGACCGACAGCGACAACGGTGCAACTGAACGATTTTATGCAAGGGTCGAGGAGATCTGGGAGCTTGACTACTCTGGACTGCACAACACGACGATGTTCCATGTCAGCTGGGCTAAGAATGTCGAAAGAGAAAGCCGTATTTTCACTACCATGACTATACCCGACGCTAAGAGCGCTACCATGAACGCTATCGCAAAAAACGAGCCATGGGTACATGCTAAGCGGGTAACACAATGCTTCTTCATAACTAACCCGTGCAATCCCAGCCATGTTGTCGTGAGGAGAGGCAAAAGGAACATCATTGGAATGGATGGAGTCGCCAACGAGGAAGACTATGATCAGTACGGCAACCCAATGAGGGAAGATGACGATGATGATGAAGTATACGTCAAAAGAAGAATCAATACTACATTACCTAAGAAAAATCGTACTCCATGGAAAAGGCAAAGTCACAATGAGGGGCTCAATTATTCTTCGATGAACAAGAAGGGAAAGAGCTGACTCAAAAACGAAAACGTCAGCACTGAGGAAACGTATGTTATCAGTCCAATGATGTGTAATATATATATATATATATATATATATATATATATATATATATATATATATATATATGTTCCTATTTTGTATACACACTTAGCCATTATTATGCATGGGTCCAATGATGTGTAATATATATGTTCCTATTTTGCATACATATTTAACCGTCAAATGATGCAATATATATCACCCTCCCTTCGTTCACTGCCCTCGGGAAATAAAAGTGGGATAAAATAAAGGAAAAGAAAAAGGAAAACTGGCAGTAGCGACGGTAGTAGCAGCGTGTTTTGCATAAACCGCTGCAGCTACTGAAGTTAGTAGTAGCGAATTTTGCCTAAACCGCTACAGCTACTGAAGTTAGTAGTAGCGCGTTTTGACCTAATGCGCTACTGCTACGTCCACTTAACCCAAAATTCTCACTCGCCCTGCTTCATCCCGCCTTTTCCCCCCAATCCCCACTCTCTCTTCCCCCGTCGCACCGCCGTGCCCGACCCGGCCCCGACGCTCGCCCCCGACTCCGGCACCGGCGCTAGCCCCCGACCCGGGCCTCGACCCCGACCCCGGCGCCGGCACTAGCCCCCGACCCCGGCGCTCACCCCCGACCCGGCCCTCGCCCCGACTCCGTCGCCGGCGCTCGCCCCCGACCCGTCGGCCCTCGCCTCCCTCCTCTCCCCTCCCGGCCGTCGTCGGGCCTGCCTCCTCGCCCCTGCACCCTCTGTAACCCCCCTCTCTTTGCTAGGGTTCTTCGCTTATGTTAATTAGGTTATCTATTTAGTTTTGAATTTAGCTAGGTTTCAAAATTAGCTGAACTTATATCTAAATTTGAACTGGACATGTGATATGTGCATATGTCATGTTTTGGACATGTCATGTTTGGAAAATGATCCGAGTGGCCTATGTTACGCCG
Source organism: Triticum timopheevii (assembly GCA_963921465.1). Classification (NCBI taxonomy): domain Eukaryota; kingdom Viridiplantae; phylum Streptophyta; class Magnoliopsida; order Poales; family Poaceae; genus Triticum; species Triticum timopheevii. The sequence goes on from OY997274.1 coordinate 65,176,153, forward strand.
GAATGTTGATTCATTTCCGTTCCGGTGAATTTCAGGCGCTCGATATGTCCATTTTTTAGCAAAGGTCATGCCGAAATTTCCCGTGAATAAAGGCATGATTTGTGCAACATATTTGGCATATCGAGTACTGGCACATAGATTTCTTTTTATGTCATTTCTCATTTATTCATACTTTTAGACATAAATGAGGACACTTAATCATAGGAAACATGTCGAACAACGAAGAAACTCGGCCTTTTGACCAAGATGCAGACGAGATGGATTATGAGGGTGAACAAGAGTACCTCGACTATTTGACTTCTAAGCAAGGTTTGCAGGTCGGCCTCGATGATGGTACTGATGCCGACATCGACATAGACGGCGCCGGCACCGATGGCGGCACCGAGACTGGTGGGGAAGGTACTGGCGGGGAAGGTACCGTCCCCGATGCCGCTACCGAAAAGAGGAAGCATAAGAAGCAGAGGATGCGAAAACCTAACAAACTAGGGATTGGACGACTTGTGATCACAAAGATGGCACCTGGCAAGTTTGAGCCGTTAGAGCCGGAAGAACCTCGCAAGTGCTATGGGAACCAAGTTGGATGCATCCTACGGGAATGCGTGAGCATCAACGACGATGACTTAAGGGGTAAAGAACATTTGACGCAGTTGCTCCTAACGAAGTTGCACAAGAGATTCAAGTTCCCCGACCGGGATGATAACATAGAACAACCGTGGGATGATCTGAAGATGAAAAAGATTAACAATCACGCCATGGGCATGTTCAGCAATGATTTGGCCTCCTGGAAAGGGAGGGTGAAACGAGCTATTGAGGCTGATGAACCCCTGCCCAAGATTCTGGAGGAAAATCCGACACTTACGAAAGAGGAGTTCGAAAAGTTCAAGGACACTTGCGCTACCGAGGCAGCCAAGGCTAAGGCTGTGAAATTCAAAAGCCTTCAGCAAAGGAACACGGGGAAGCATCGCCTCGGAAGCCGTGGCTACCTCGGTAAAAGGCCCATATGGGATAAGGAGGACGCGGAACGTGAAGCCGCGGGTCTCCCAGACCCCTTGGCAAAGTTCACCAACCCCTTGGAGCGTGACTTCATCAGGGCCCGCTACAAGTGGGACAAGGAGAAAAAGGTTTTTTACACGGACAAGATCATGAGGAAATTGATTAGACTACTGGAGAAACAACACCGGCTTGCAGCCGAAAGCCCTACTTCTCCGATGAGGCCCAAGTGGGACACCCCTCTCAACCGGGCCTTAAACAAACTTAAGGGAATCCCTTTGGACCAGCGGCCGCAATATGGTCGTGTGCACGGCGCTGGAGACGGCGCCACGTGGAAGGTGTTTTACAACGACGGCCCGGAGGCCAAGAAGCAGAAAAAGAAGTTTAGTCAGGTGGACATCGACGCGAAGGTGAAGCTTGCGGTCGAGAAAAAAACAGCTGAGGACGCGAAAAAAGCAGCCGAGGACAAATATGAGTTGCTACAGCAGGCAGTCAATGCAGCTGTAACTGCCTGTAGAAATGATTTTGCTACTAACTTGGTTCCAGTTATCATCAACTGGGCGAATGAAAATCCAGACAAGACAGTACATGATTTCCCGATGCCCAGTTTCGTCGCGAGCAACTCCATAACAACAACACCAACGCACCATCACTTGCTCAAGCAGCCGGGCCTCCTCTCGCAGCCGCTCCCACTCATAGCAGCCCGTCCTCAGTCTCAGGTGCGCTAGGTGGGCCTTCATCTTTGGCTGAGCTCGACGCCGTCATGGTAATTACATGTCGCACCAACATATATATATATATATATATATATATAGATAATATTCCATTTTTGTTGCCTTTCGGTTGTTTTACGCCACAGACATATGTGTTTGCAGGCGAAAGAAACCCCGTGCACCATTCTCTACTTGATCAAAGGCCAGAAGGTGGACGTGGGAAAGGGGATGATAATGGACCCCTCTCAACGCATGTTCCACAACCAGCCGATCCCCGCTGGGCACTTCAGGGTTAGCTTGCCAGTGTGAAATCGGGGCACGAGGATTTGCCTCCTCCAGTACAGCATGTGGGAGCGGACGAAGAGACCCCGCCGCGGATTGGAAGCTGCAAGAATTGGGTGCTGCTATGGCCGAAGAATCTTATTCGGTTGGAGCCGGCCGAGAGCACACCAATAACTACCACACATCAACAAGCATGTGCGGAGACCACCACCCCGCCTACGCAATTACCAGCTCCTGTAGTGCCGGGTGAGAGCAGTGGACGACATCATGAAGGGGGTGCAATAGTACTGGCTGATGTAATTTCTCCTGTAGAACAGATAATGGATGATGTGACGGAGGTCGACCCTATGGATTACCTCAATAAAAACGCGTATGACTGTGACATAGATATGATGAGTCCACCATATGACGAATGGGGCTATCAGCTTGCTAATGAGGATATGGATGATATGCCCGGGCAGGGTCATACCATGGATTGCAAAAAGTCTCTCTTCATGAAATCCTCACAGGACACGCCTGAAGATGCCGCCTCAACACAGGCTCAACTAGCCGGGCGCGAGGGTCATACAGTACTTAGCCCGGGAAAAAGAAAAAGGAGAGGAAGAGAACGGGGAAGGTAACTGCCTCCAAACAAGCCAGAGCACGTAGCAGCCAGACGATGCATTCTGTAGAGCGTGTACCCGTGAAAGGTGCGGTCATGTTCCATCTCACGGGCGAGCCGATGCTACCGCCGAAACCGCTGGAGGCACTATCAGGGGATCTCAGGAGACTGCACGACCATGTGCTATCGACTGAGAAAAGCCTACTAGCCTCAAAGGATCCAGGATATCAGACATACGCGGCTCGTGTGCATGAGGGGAAGTGCTACATCGACACACGGCCCGCGGAGGTGTTCTTCCTGCGGTTTGACCATATCTTTGAGATGTTTCTAACAAGGCGGCTTGATTTTACTATCGTCCGCCTTTTTGCACTACATATGAGCTCCGTCATGAAGAGTGAAGAAGTCTCGCAAATCTGTGTGGCGGATCCGTACTACATGCACGAGTCTTTCTTGAGTCTCGGCGACTTTGAGCGTGAAACTGCTAGGGAGTACCTCCAAAACTTCATGGTACAGAATAAGGACCTGGAAATTGTCCTCGTGCCTTATCATCCAAAGTAAGTCCGTTCCGGACAACCCTTTCGTACATTTCAATCATTCCTTCTCTCTCATATGGGGAATAATTTGAGGTGTCTTTTCCCCGCAGCAACGGGTGCGCCGTCCTTATCGTTCTTTACCCGCAAGTCTCCCACGCCGTGTATTTTGACCCTTCCAGAGACTACGAGAAAAAAGACTACACCCACATAATGAATATTCTAGATGATGCTCTCCAAGAAGATGGCCACGTGCAGATCAAGAAACAAAGGAACAAGAAGATGGGTTTCGCGCATAAAACTAACTTCTCCTGCATCCATGTCCCAAAACCAAGGAAGAAGGACGGATTCTACATCGTCCATCTCATGATTCAGTTCAACACGGATCACCAAAAGCTTCGCATTAACAGTAGAAATGATGATCATATCCACAAGTGGCTAGAATCTCATGGATAAGCGGATTATAAACTTAGAGATGACTTCTTTCACATCCAAAGCGACATTGCGACGATCATCATGAAAGAAGTCGTCGATGAGAAGGGGATGTTCCACCACGGCCCTATATCGCGAGCTGACGTCCGAACTCGCATAGGCATGCAACGTCTAGACCTCACGCCGTTCAAGAAGCTAGGGTTCGTCCTCGATGATATGGAAGGATGGAACTTCTAGTGATTTATGATGCCGATGATGATGATATGTCACTACTACAAAAAGGGCTATAGATGGAATGGCCACTAATGGCGCACCTGTGATGTGGTGCACCATTACTATATTCTAATGGCGCACCATGTCTCGGTGCGCCATTAGTAATATATTACTAATGGCGCACCTGGTGTTTGGTGCGCCATGAGTAGTTTTGAAAAAAAAACATAAAAAAAATTGTTACTAATGGCGCACCGTTGCATAGTGCGCCATTACTAATTGACATAGTAATGGCGCACCAGATCCGTCGTGCGCCATTAGTAGTTTTGAAAAAAAAGTAAAAAAAAATTAAAAATTTTTTGTTACTAATGGCGCACCATGTCTCGGTGCGCCATTACTAGTTTTAACTAGTAATGGCGCACTTTCCACTGGTGCGCCATTACTAAGTTTTTTTCAAAAAAAAAATCAAAAAAATATCAATATTTTTCAAAACTAGTAATGCCGCACCGTGGGTGTGGTGCGCCATTACTAGTTAAACTAGTAATGGTGCACCACCCAATGGTGCGCCATTACTAACTTGCCCCAACACCGAATGCACCCCCCCGGTGGATCGCCTTTTCAGTTTAAAAAAAAATAAAAGAAAATGATGGAAGTGTCAAAAAAATAAAAGATAATATGTTTGCCATGTGATATGTGCTCTAGTTTTTGGGAAAATTTACAAATATGAATTTCGACTTTATTTGCAAAATCTCTCTAGAAATTTGTAAAATGGGCATAACTTTTGCATACGAACTCGGATGAAAAAGTTTTTTATAACTTTTGCATACGAACTCGGTTGAACTTGTATACTTTTTGTAGCGATGAAACTTTGTGATGTCCACGGTCCCTGCCGAACTTGCGTAGCGCTACTTTGTTAGTTTGCGTACGATGACCTGCGTACCTCTAGTTAATTAATTTGCATACTGTATGTTGCATCTAGTTGCTAACCCTTTCTTTTTCGGTGTTGCTCTAGTATATTTTGTTGCATATATATGATTGTACATCCTCTTCATGAACATGCATCTCTAACAGGTACCTAGTTTCTTGATGGCGAGATGGAATTGCTATGTCGTGTACAAAGGGAAGGTTCCGGGGGTGTACAACGAGTGGCATGAGTGTCAGGCGCAAGTGAATGGGTTCACGGGCGCCAGCCATAAAGGCTTCAAAAGCAGACAAGAAGGAGAAGCTAGTTACTTGAGGTTCACGCTAGCGCGAGAGAGGACTCGTAACCGCCACCTCATGTACCGCATAGTTCCGCTCTCACTCATAGTGATAGCACTTCTTGCGTATACCTTTGTTTAGATGGATGATGTTGTTGTAGTTGCAAGTATTCGAGACTTGCATGTATCGCTATTTTCGAGATGATGACAAGATATCACTTTGTGTTGGATGATTATGATGAGACTATTTGTATGTACATGCTATGATTACATTTGTGGTCTCGCAGGCATTTGTATGTGTATCATGATGACATTTCTATGTGCTAAAGATTCTTCTACAAAGCTTGTTCAAATACAAAACAAATATGCCAAAAAAACTACTTAAATTAGAAGTAGCGAGTGTATAAAAGTTAGCAGCAGCACCACGGTAGCAGTAGCGCGTCCAGGCAAAGCGCGCTAGAGCTACTAGCAGTAGCGAGCTTCCTCTAACCGCGCTGCTGCTACACTTGTGTAGCAGTAGCGCCGGTGGGCACGCGCTACTGCTATGTGTTAGCTATAGCGCCTTATTAGTAGCGCCTATCCCCGCGCTACTGATACATCTAAAACCCGCACTGCTGCTAGCCTTTTCCCTAGTAGTGGAAGTTGGTGAGGCCGGCGTTCTCAATCAATAAATAGAAATCCTCATAAATCCCGGCTCTCCTCAAGAAGTCATCGGAGGGCCATTCACACGGCCAGACCTCCGCGGTGCGAGGCAAATTAAATTTGGGCTTCTCCTCTTCTTCCTTTTGTTTTTCCTTAGAGCTTCGGCTCGACGAGCCCCTCAAAAGTCTCTTCATTATTTCTGAAACAATCTGAAATTTTTGGTAACTTCAAATAAAAGTGAACCAACCTCAATAAAATTGATATCAACAACTCCCACAAGTGCCTATAGCCTATATCAAGCATTGGAACTACTTGGAACCATATAAATTTGACATGCAAGCTCAAGAACATGGTCACCTATGCAGCAAAAATTTGCAATGAATAAAGCACTAGAACAAAAACTAATTGGACCAATGGAGGAGTCACATACCAAGGAACAATCTCCCCAAGCAGTTTTGCAAGAGGTGCTTTGAGGAAGGAGATCGAAAATCAGAGCAACGGGGGCTGGAACTCGTGCTTGAGTTTGTTTTTCGTGTTTGTGTGAGGCAGAGGAAGAAGATGGGTGCAGGAATAAGTGGAGGACGGCCACCGTGGGCCCACGAGGCAGGGGGGCGCGCCCTCCACCCTCGTGGCCAGGTGCCAGCTCCCCCCGTGGTACTTTTTGCACAGTAAATTCTCAAATATTCCGGAAAAAACCATATTAAATTAGCATGGCATTCTGAGGACTTTTATTTTCGGGATATTTTTATATTGCAGGGATAAGTCAGGAAACTGACAGAAAAATATTATTTTATTTTATTTCTACTAAATAACAGAAAATATATAAAGGGTACAGTAGGTGGTGCTTCTAGTTTCATCCATCTCGTGATCATCAAATTGAACCCACTAACAAGGTTGATCAAGTCTTGTTAACAAACTCATTCCGAATAATCCCGGAACTGGAGAAATTTTGAATGACACTAAGTTACCTCAACAGGGTTATGAAAATCCCCAACAATAAGAATATCATACTTTTTCTTGACAGTAGGGAGAGGAAATTCAAAACCTCCAAATATAATCGATGGAATTTTTCCAATAGAGTTGATACTATAAACTTGAGGTTGTTTTCTCGGAAAGTGTACCGTGTGGTCATTGCCATTAACATGAAAAGTGACATTGCCTTTGGTGCAATCAATAACAGCCCCTGCAGTATTAAGGAAAGGTCTTCCAAGAATAATAGACATACTATCATCCTCAGGAATATCAAGAATAACAAAGTCCATTAAAATAGTAACGTTTGCAACCACGACAGGAACATCCTCACAAATACCGACAGGTATAGCAGTTGAGTTATCAGCCATTTGCAAAGATATTTCAGTAGGTGTCAACTTATTAAGGTCAAGTGTACGATATAAGGAGAGAGGCATAACACTAACACCGGCTCCAAGATCACATAAAGCAGTTTTAACATAACTTCTTTTAATGGAGCAAGGTATAGTAGGTACTCCGGGATCTCCAAGATTCTTTGGTATTCCACCCTTAAAAGTATAATTAGCAAGCATGGTGGAAATTTCAGCTTCAGGTATCTTTCTTTTATTAGTAATAATATCCTTCATATACTTAGCATAAGGATTTGTTTTGAGTACATCAGTTAATCGCGTACGCGAAAAGATGGTTCTAATCATTTCAGCAAAGCGCTCAAAATCCTCATCATCCTTTTTCTTGGATGGTTTAGGAGGAAAAGGCATGGGATTCTGAACCCATGGTTCCCTTTCTTTACCATGTTTCCTAGCAACAAAGTCTCTTTTATCATAACGTTGATTCTTTGATTGTGGGTTATCAAGATCAACAGTAGGTTCAACTTCTACATCATTATCATTACTAGGTTGAGCATCAACATGAACATTATCATTAACATTATCACTAGGTTCATGTTCATCACCTGATTGTGTTTCAGCATTAGAAATAGATATTTCATTTGGATTCTTAGGTGGTTCAGCAATAGGTTCACTAGAAGTTTGCAAAGTCCTAGCATTTTTCTTTTTCTTCCTCTTAGAAGAACTAGGTACATCAATATTGTTTCTCTGAGAATCTTGTTCGATTCTCTTAGGGTGACCTTCAGGATACAAAGGTTCCTGAGTCATTCTACCAGTTCTAGTAGCCACTCTAACAGCATAATCATTTTTCTTACTATTCATTTCATCAAGCGCTTCTTTCTGAGCTTTAAGTACTTGTTCTACTTGAGTGGTAACCATAGAGGCATGTTTGCTAACAAGTTTAAGTTCACCTCTAATATCAGCCATATAATCACCCAAGCGTTTAATCATAAAAGTATTCTGTTTTAATGGTCTACCAAAATAAGCATTAAAGTCATCTTGCTTAAACATAAAGTCATCAAACTCATCCAAGCACTGACTAGCAATTTTTGTAGGAGGGACTTCAGCTTCATCATATCTATAGAGAGAATTTACCATTACTACCTGTGTCGGGATATCGGGAGGTTCCTCATTAAATAAGTAATTGAGATCATATACTTCTTCAACGGGCGGTAAATTAAGACCATGTATTTCTTCAATAGGAGGTAAATTCTTAACATCTTCAGCTTTAATACCTTTTTATTTCATAGATTTCTTTGCCTCTTGCATATCTTCGGGACTAAGAAATAGAACACCTCTCTTCTTCAGAGTTGGTTTAGGAATAGGTTCAGTAATTGGCTCAGGAACTGGCTCAGGAGGTAGCTCGGGAGGTGCCCAATTATTTTCATTAGCCAACATATTATTCAATAGAATTTCAGCGTCATCCGGTGTTCTTTCCCTGAAAAGAGAACCAGCACAACTATCCAGGAAATCTCTGGAAGCATCACTTAGTCCATTATAAAAGATATCAAATATTTCAGGTTTCTTAAGAGGATGATCAGGCAAAGCATTAAGTAACTTAAGAAGCCTCCCCCAAGCTTGTGGGAGACTCTCTTCTTCAATTTGCACAAAATTGTATATTTCCCTCAAGGCAGCTTGTTTCTTATGAGCAGGGAAATATTTAGCAGAGAAGTAATAAATCATATCCTGAGGACATGGCACACAACCAGGATCAAGAGAATTATACCATATCTTAGCATCACCCTTTAATGAGAACGGAAATATTTTGAGTAAATAAAGGTAGCGCGATCTCTCATTATTAGTAAACATGACAGCTATATCATTTAACTTAGTAAGATGTGCCACAACAGTTTCAGATTCGTAGCCATAAAAAGGATCAGATTCAACCAAAGTAATTATATCTAGATCAACAGAAAAATCATAATAGTCCTGATCAGGAACACATATAGGTGAAGTAGCAAAAGTAGGGTCAGGTTTCATTCTACCACTAAAAGATTCTTTACTCCACTTAATTAGCAACCTCTTACGCTCTTGTCTATCCTGGCAATCAAGAATAGCTGCAGAAGATTCAGCATAAAAAAGATAACCCTCAGGGATGGCAGGCATAGGTTCATCATCACTAATATCATCGTGTTCAGGTTCAATAATTTCTCTTTCTCTAGGCCTAGCAACTTGCTCATCAAGAAATTCACCAAGTGGCACAGTAGTATCAAGCATAGAAGTAGTTTCATCATAAGTATCATGCATAGAAGAAGTGGCATCATCAATAAGATGCGACATATCAGAATCAATAGCAGTAGTAGGTTTAGGTGTCGCAAACTTACTCATAACAGAAGGAGAATCTAGTGCAAGGCTAGATGGCAGTCCCTTACCTCCCCTCGTAGTTGAGGGAAAAATAGTAGTTCGATCATCTTTCAAGTTCTTCATAGTGTCCAGCAGATATAAATCCCAAGTGACTCAAAGAATAGAGCTATGCTCCCCGGCAACGGTGCCAGAAAATAGTCTTGATAACCCACAAGTATAGGGGATCGCAACAGTTTTCGAGGGTAGAGTATTCAACCCAAATTTATTGATTCGACACAAGGGGAGCCAAAGAATATTCTCAAGTATTAGCAGCTGAGTTGTCAATTTAACCACACCTAGAAACTTAATATCTGCAGTAAAGTGTTTAGTAGCAAAGTAATATGATAGTGGTGGTAACGGTAACAAAAGTAAAGACAGCAAAAGTAATGTTTTTGGTATTTTGTTGTGATTGTAACAATAGCAACAGAAAAGTAAATAAGAGAGAACCATTATATGGAAAACTGGTAGGCACCAGATTAGTGATGGATAATTATGCCGGATGTGGTTCGTCATGTAACAGTTATAACATTGGGTGACACAGAACTAGCTCCAGTTCATCAATGTAATGTAGGCATGTATTTCGTATATAGTCATCCATGCTTATGGAAAAGAACTTGCACGACATCTTTTGTTCTACCCTCCCGTGGCAGCGGGGTCCTATTGGAAATTAAGGGATATTAAGGCCTCCTTTTAATAAAGAACCGGAACAAAGCATTAGAACATAGTGAATACATGAACTCCTCAAACTATGGTCATCACCGGGAGAGGTCCCGATTATTGTCACTTCGGGGTTGCCAGATCATAACACATAGTAGGTGACTATAGACTTGCAAGATAGGATCTAGAACACACATATAATCATGAAAACATAATAGGTTCAGATCTGAAATCTTGGCACTCGGGCCATAGTGACAAGCATTAAGCATAGCAAAGTCATAGCAACATCAATCTCAGAACATAATGGATACTAGGGATCAAACCCTAACAAAACTAACTCGATTACATGATAAATCTCATCCAACCCATCACCGTCCAGCAAGCCTACGATGCAATTACTCACGCACGGCGATGAGCATCATGAAATTAGTGATGGAGGATGGTTGATGATGATGACGGCGACGAATCCCCCTCTCCAGAGCCCCGAACGGACTCCAGATCAGCCCTCCCGAGAGAGATTAGGGCTTGGCGGCGGCTCCGTATCGTAAAACGCAATGATTTCTTCTCTCTGATTTTTTTTCTCCCCGAAAGCCAATATGTGGAGTTGGAGTTGGCGTCGGAGGGCCACCAGGGGGCCCACGAGGTAGGGGGGCGCGCCCAGGGGGGGCACCCCCCACCCTCGTGAGCAGGGTGTGCCCCCCCTGGTCTTCATCTTTTGCGAGGATTTTTCTTTATTTTTTCTATGGTGTTCCATGGAGTTTCAGGACATTCCGAGAATTTTTATTTTCTGCACAAAAAATAACACCATGGCAGTTCTGCTTAAAACAGCGTCAGTCCCGGTTAGTTCCATTCAAATCATACAAGTTAGAGTCCAAAACAAGGGCAAAAGTGTTTGGAAAAGTAGATACGACGGAGACGTATCAGCGGCGAGCGGGGCGTCCGAGTGATGTAGACGCGTCCCACGGAGTGACAATGCACGGGGCATCCGGTTGATGTTCACGCTTGCCGCGGAGTGACGATGCGCAGGGCGTCCGAGTGACGAGAACGCGTGCCGCAGAGTGAGGATGCACGGGGCGTCCGGTTGATGTAGATGCGTGCCGCGGAGTGACGACGCGCGGGGCGTGCGAGAGAAGTAGAGGCGTCCCGTGGAGTAGCGGCGAGCGGGGCGTCCGGTTGATGTAGACGCATGCCGTGGAGTGACGACGCGTGAGGCGTCCAGTTGATGTAGACGCGTGCCGCAAAGTGACGATGCAAGGGGCATCCGGTTGATGTAGACGCATGTCGTGGTGTGACGACGCGCGGGGCATCCGAGAGAAGTAGAGGCGTCCCGTGGAGTGGCGGCGAGCGGGGCGTCCCATTGATGTAGACGTGTGCAGCGGAGTGACGATGCGCGAGGCGTCCAAGTGATTTAGACGCGTCCCACAGAGTGAAAATGCGCGGGGCGTCCGGTTGATGTTGACGCGTGCCGCGGAGTGCGATGGGCGGGGCGTCTGAGTGACGAGAACGCGCGAGAGGTCAAGTGTCTGATCGAGTGGTGACGCGCGGAGCGGTCGAGTCAGATAAGTTGATGAAGATGTGTCCAGTAGAGTGACGGCGTGCAGGGCGTCTGAGTCACTGCACATTACTCGTCTGGACGCAAATTTCATCTGAGTTAAACTGTCGTGGTTCTAAGTCTAACAATAGAAAGGGGGGTAGGTAGGGAGAGGCAAGATCTTAGCTATGGCGAAGATGTACACACGAGGTTTATGAGTTCAGGCCCTTCTCACACTACTAGGGAAAACCTTATACACAGAATGTTACCAGTAGCGCTTGTTAAAATGAGGCGCTACTGCTACTTAGCAGTAGCGCTTCTGGCAGAACCGCGCTACTGTTAGAAGCTTAGCAGTAGCGCGACCGGAACAGAAAGCGCTACTACTATAATTTCCACACCGTTCCCGACGTGCTAGGTATAGTAGTAGCGCCCTTCTATGAACAGTGCTACTACTAAGCAGTAGCGCGTCTGGCAGAACCGCGCTACTGTTAGCAGCTTAGCAGTAGCGCGACCGGAACAGAAAGCGCTACTACTATAATTTCCACACCGTTCCCGACGTGCTAGGTACAGTAGTAGCGCCCTTCTACGAACAGCGCTACTACTATGGATTTTAGCAGCAACGTGTTTTTCCTTCCCACGCTACAATTAAAGCTATTTTCACCTAACCCCCCGCGCGGCATGATTCCCTCTCCTATGCTTCCTCCCCCAATTCCCGACCCTGCCTCGCCGCCGTCTCCCCCGATCCCGCCTCGCTGCCGTCTCCCCCGACCCCGCATCGCCGCCGTCTCCCCGACCCCGCCTCGCCGCCATCTCCCTCGACCCGCGTCGCCACCGTCTCCCCCGACCCCGCCTCGCCGCCGTCTCCCCCGACCCCGCCTCGCCGCGCCTCGGTGCCGCCGTCTCCCCCGACCCCATCTCTCTCCCCGCCCTCTGTAAGCACTCTCCCCTTCCGATCCCTCTCTCCCCTTCCGATCCCTCTTCTCTGCTTAGTATGAACCCTAGCAATTTAGTGCTAGTTAGTATCAACCCTAGGCTATTTTTAGTGCTAGTTAGTTAATTACTTAGATGGTAATTAGGGCAGTAGTTCCTAGGTACTAATTAGTTAGTAAGAACTAGGTACTAATTAGGTACTAGAATATTTTTATTTATAGTAAGTTTATTTTTAGTAAGAACTATTTGAATTAATAGAACTAGTTAGTAAGAACTTGTTTCTATTTTTTAGTTAAAGCAATTTTTCCTGCCTCGACGTGGACGATGCCTATCCCGCATCCTCGTCGTCGAGTCGGTGGAGGACGACACCTGCTTGACCAGATCGGCTATGTCCGGGACTGGGCTCCGCTGGGGTGGTACTGGGAGGCGCTACCTACCGGGGGGCGCATGTTGGTGAGGAGCCAGCCTGTCGTTGACCTGAACCTTCTTTGGTGGCGGTCGCGTGGGCCAGTGATGATCCAGAGGCTCGAGGACTCCGTGGAGGTGGTGCGTCACCGTGTCAGTGAGGAGGACGCGCACGTCCGTCGTTACTTGTTTGCGTTGGAGCACAGGCCGTTCTCCAATACCTAGCAGGTTCTCCGGGGATCTCACTGGAGCTATGATCCTGTGATGGTGCCTTCTCTGTGGGTGTCCATCGCCTGCGCCGATACCCGCCGTGTGCTAGAGTTTTAGTTGTATTAGTGATGTTATATGTATGACACTATTCGTGATATATTAGTGATAATATTCGACGATGTACTGACGCATGAGATGATTTACTTTTGCTTATTGAATGCATGCTAATTTGAGTCCTATAAGATATTTTGAAATGTATATCTTGTGTTGCTCAATATCCAAGTGGCCGGTCATGTTTGCAGGTTACACCTCCGAGTGGCCTATGTTTTGCCGGAGTGTTGATTCATTTCCGTTCCGGCAAATTTCAGGCGCTCGATATGTCCTATTTTAGCAAAGGTCATGCCGGATTTTTCCGTGAATTTTGGCATGACTTGTGCTAGAATATGTAGGAAATATTGAGTGCCCCGGATTTGTGTTGAGTATCTTGGTAGTTGTCTTCGATCGATTTTCAATTAATGTTTTAACTATGAACATAGGAAATGTCTGACGACGAAAAGGATTTCGGTATTTGCAAATACTGCAAAGACGAGCGCGGCCTGTGCAATGGAATCTTCCTAGATGATGATAGGCGCTTCAGCATCAAGCTGGATGAGAACTTCGAAGTGGATACAGTAAGTCACAACGACAAGTCTTTTTTCGTAATTAAGCATGACATCTGCCTCATTTGCTTCAACTTATATTTTTTTTACTATTCTACTAGCGTATTCCCTGCCATGCAAGAGTTTTTGTATTGGATAAGATAGGTTTCAGTCATAGTATGGAGGAAAAGAAAGTTTACTTGAAGACCAAGCATGGTTATATTTTCCATGCAAAGTTATACAATTCAGACGACTACACCTATTTTGGATGCAAAATATGGGGAGTACTATGCAAGACTTATGCATTTGAGCCTGATATGGTTATCACCTTTGATATTCGTCCGGAAGATGATATTGAAGGTAATACCGACATCTGGGTCGATGTGCAGACGCCTCCAGTTATACCATTATGTAAGTTTCTCAACCATATTTATGTCTTTGATATTGTTTATTCAAAAATAGTTGACAACTAATTTGTATTGTCAGCTTATTTCGGTGCAAGCAAACATGTCCAGCGCTTGGTAGACAGGACCGTATACTGTCCTGGGGCTGAACTCAACTGCGAGGAGCTCAGTCATTATGTTTCATGGCTTGAGGATCTTGATACTGTAAAGACAAATTTTCTTCCTGCATTTAGAAATGTTAGTACTGAAAATGTGCGACCAATAGTGTTCGTAATGAACTACGGACACATCTATTTAGAAAGGATGGTAAGATTTTTACTATTTGTCATCAGTGCATCTTTTCCATACATTATTTTTGAAGCTAAACTTCATTGCTAAGTATGTTACCGTACGATGTTCTTCAACAAGGACTCCCGATGAATGTTGTGCCTTATGGGATCGAGACTAAAGGTAGCATGAGTATTATCAGCTTACGGCCAAGATATCCTACAGATTACTTTAGTGCATTCAAGATTAGTGAGGATGCTTAATAGTGCAAGACTGGACCAAATATGTGATGGGGGAGCGCAGAGAAGTTCTAGGGGGCAGCAAACAGATGCGCTACCCATGATTAGGAGACAGGTTCATCTGCATGCTCCAGTTTGATCGAGGAGGAGAGCTGTACATGTTTTATGTTATTTTACCTAAGAGAGAGCAGCAGGAGTGATTAGCTAGCTAGAAATGAGTTTGAGGATGATGATGTGCTACACTATTACTATGATGATAAAATAGCTAGTGTTGGTGGTAATGACTATGATGATTATTATTAGCTAGTGTTAGTGCTGATTAAATAAATACTGTTGGTGGTAATGACTATGATGATGATTAAATAGCTTGTGCTGGCGGATTAGATTCAAGTGGAGGCAACATGTGGTGCACATCGAAAGTACTACTAGTCCAAACTAGATCAAGTTTGGATTAGTAGTATACTTTTGACATGCACCACATATTGCCTCCACTTGAACCTAATCCACCTTCATTTGACACACTGTTATGGACATAATGATGTAAACCTCATAACAGCTGGTAGTACCAATATTTGTACGATGGCGCATAAATACACTAAAAAAATAAAAAAATACTAGTAGCGATGGACAGAAAACACGTTGCAAGTAGTTACCTTAGCAGTAGCGTGGTACTAAACAAACGCTGCAGCTATTTGTCCTAGCAGTAGCGCGTGCGGGCACGCGTTACTGCTAAGCAATAGCTGTAGCGCCTTATTAGTAGCGCGGCCTCCCGCGCTACTAGTGGACACAAAACACGCGCTACTGCTAGGGTTTTCCCTAGTAGTGTCAGAGGAAGTAATATCCCTACGTCTCGGTGCCCAGAGACAGTCGATTGGTTTATGTGTGTTGTGTTACAGGGGGTGCGAAGCCTTGTCCCAGAGGAGGGGGATGGCTTATATAGAATGCACCAGGACCCCAGCTCACCTCCATTACAAGGAGCGTAATGTACATAAAATAAGGGAGTTACTGGTAACGACAGTCTTAAATACTCTTAATGCTCATGAAGACTAAGGAGTGAATGCCTGGCCATTGTGCGCTCTTCCGACTCCTGGTCTTCAATATGGTCGAGTCATTCCCCATATGGTCGAGTGAAAGTGGGGAGTGATGGTCGAGTGATTATACCGTCGAGTGGATTCTTGGTCTTCTTATCTTCTGGGGTAGTGACCTTGGGTAGGACGTATAGGTCAGGCCTATGACCCTACCCCAGATATGTATCCTCATCAGTAGCCCCCGAATGGATTAAGGTGCGAGTGCAAAATAGGCTGAAATTGAGCTTGTCCTGAGCCTTGGGATCTCGCGAGCGCTTTCTGCACGTCTAAGCGCCCGCGTCGATGTTTGGTGTCGACTCAGTCGCCTTGATCCATTCAGTGGACAATCGAGTGAACTGTTGATCTTATGTGCCGAGTGTCGAGTTGGACTGCGGGATTCCGAGCGCGATTGCCTGCAGTGTATCCCAGATTCTGCGGGATATGAAATTTCGGTGAAGCGCGCCAGACGGGGAGTGCCAAAGCGGGCAGAGCGGATAAACAGTGATTCCTCGATTTCTGCGCTGCCTTTTTCAACACGTATGCTGCGCGCGACTGTTGTGGGATTTGACGGGATCGCCTGGTCCCACGCGTCAGTCACTCAGAAACAACCTCTTATAAGGTGGCCGGACCGAGGCGCCGGTACTGTACACAACTTCTCTTCCTTCTTCTTTCTCCGTTTCTCCGCCACACCTTACTCTCCCGCTCCGACGCCGCTGCCTCGTCGCCATTGAGAAGGACAAGACGGTGGTGCTAGAGCACACAAAGAAGACGAAGGAGGTGGCGAAGGACAGGAAGCAGCAGCGCGGGTCGTCATCGCGCGCGAGGCTACCGCCGGGCTGGATCCAGGGCGATTGGATCCGGTCTTCGATTCAGTAGGCGGACCTGCATGAGCTGGCGGAGTCGGGGTTAATCGCCAAGGGAGCGGCAAGGCTGCCGGAGGGGGAGATGATCCCTCAGCCTCAGCCGGGTGAGTGTGTTCTGCTCGCCACCCACGTCGACCGTGGCTTTTCGCTTCCCCCACACCCTTTCTTCCGTGCGTTTCTGAACTTTTTTGGTGCTAAACTCCACCACTTCTCCCCCAACACCATCACGTATTTAGCGGCTTTCATGTCGATGTGCGAGAACTTCTTGGGGTGTCGACCGCACTGGGGCCTTTTCAAGGACATCTTCACTATTCGTTCCCAATCAGTAAAGAAGGCGAAGTCGAGTGACTCGAAAACCCATGTCATCTAGATGTGCGGGGGTTTAGGTATCCAAAAGAGGAAAGGGAGTGCTTTTCCTGCTATGACTCTTCCTGATTCCGTTAGAGGCTAGCAATCGACTTGGTCCTATTTCCAGGATGTCGCGGCTCCAGGTCAGTCGACCGGCCTTCCCCACTTCTCGTTTGACCGAGTCCAGACTCCTGCCCCGCTGAAAGTTACGACTGGCGAGACCATGGAGACGAGGATGTTGGTAGATAGGGTGGTCCAGCTTATCAATGATGGTGTCACGGGTTTGGATCTGTTGGAGGTGTTCCTCAGTCGATGCATCCAGCCTCTCCAGGCCTGTGATCATCCGATGTGGCCGTATTCCGGACCGGACGACACCGCACGGGTTCATCCAGAAGAAGTACCGTCTGCAACAGTAGCTTCATGGCTGAGGAGCATCACAGGTAATCAGGACAATCCCAGAGGATCTAGGCGAGTCATCCCTGAAGGAAATATGCCCTAGAGGCAATAATAAAGTTATTATTTATTTCCTCATATCATGATAAATGTTTATTATTCATGCTAGAATTGTATTAACCGGAAACATAATACATGTGTGAATATATAGACAAATAGAGTGTCACTACTATGCATCTACTTGACTAGCTTGTTAATCAAAGATGGTTATGTTTCCTAACCATGAACAAGGAGTTGTTATTTGATTAACAAGGTCACATCATTGGTTGAATGATCTGATTGACAGGACCCATTCCGTTAGCTTAGCACCTGATCGTTTAGTATGTTGCTATTGCTTCCTTCATGACTTATACATGTTCCTATGACTATGAGATTATGCAACTCCCGTTTACCGGAGGAACACTTTGTGTGCTACCAAACGTCACAACATAACTGGGTGATTATAAAGGTGCTCTACAGGTGTCTCCGAAGGTACTTGTTGAGTTGGCGTATTTCAAGATTAGGATTTGTCACTCCTAATGTCAGAGAGGTATCTCTAGGCCCTCTCGGTAATGCACATCACTTAAGCCTTGCAAGCATTTCAACTAATGAGTTAGTTGCAAGAAGATGTATTACGGAACGAGTAAAGAGACTTGCCGGTAATGAGATTGAACTAGGTATTGGATACCGACGATCGAATCTCGGGCAAGTAACATACCGATGACAAAGGGAACAACGTATGTTGTTATGCGGTTTGACCGATAAAGATCTTCGTAGAATATGTAGGAACCAATATGGGCATCCAAGTCCCGCTATTGGTTATTGACCAGAGACGTGTCTCGGTCATGTCTACATTGTTCTCGAACCGTAGGGTCCGCACGCTTAAGGTTTCGATGACAGTTATATTATGAGTTTATTTATTTTGATGTACCGAAGGTTGTTCGGAGTCCCGGATGTGATCACGGAGATGACGAGGAGTCTCGAAATGGTCGAGACATAAAGATTGATATATTGGACGGATATATTTGGACACCGGAAAGGTTCCGGGTGAGATTGGAAATATACCGGAGTTCCGGGAGGTTACTGGAACCTCCCGGTAAGTATATGGGCCTTATTGGGCCTTAGTGGAAGGGAGGGAGAAGGAGCAAGGGAGGGGGCGCGCCCCGCCCCAAGCCCAATCCGAATTGGGAGGGGAGCCGGCCCCCCCTTTCCTTCTCTCCTCCCCCCTCTTCCTTCCTTCTCCTACTCCTAATAGGAAAGGGGGGCCAAACCTACTTGGAGTAGGTTTTCCCCCCTATGGCGCGCCTCCTCCCTAGGCCGGCCTCCTCCTCCCTCCCTCCTTTATATACGGGGGCGGGGGGGCACCCTAGACACACAAGTTGATCATTGAGATCGTTCCTTAGCCGTGTGCGGTGCCCCCCTCCACGATATTACACCTCAGTCATATTGTAGCGGTGCTTAGGCGAAGCCCTGCGACAGGAGAACATCAAGATCGTCACCACGCCGTCGTGCTGACGGAACTCCTCCCCGTGCCTCTGCTGGATTGGAGATCGGGGTGCGTCATCGAGTTGTACGTGTGTCAAGAACTCGGAGGTGCCGGTGTAACGGTGCTTGGATCGGTTGGACCGGGAGGACATACGACTACTTCCTCTACGTTGCGTCAACACTTCCGCTTCGGTCTACGAGGGTACGTAGACAACACTCTCCCCTCTCGTTGCTATGCATCACCATGATCTTGCGTGTGCGTAGGAAATTTTTTGAAATTACTACGTTCCCCAACAGTGGCATCCGAGCCTAGGTTTTTATGGTTTGATGTTATATGCACGAGTAGAACACAAGTGAGTTGTGGGTGATATAAGTCATACTGCTTACCAGCATGTCATACTTTGGTTCGGCGGTATTGTTGGATGAAGCAGCCCGGACCGACATTACGCGTACGCTTACGCGAGACTGGTTTTACCGCCGTGCTTTGCACACAGGTGACTAGCGGGTGTCAGTTTCTCCAACTTTAGTTGAACCGAGTGTGGCTACGCCCGGTCCTTGCGAAGGTTAAAACAGCATCAACTTGACAAACTATCATTGTGGTTTTGATGCGTAGGTGAGATTGGTTCTTGCTTAAGCCCGTAGCAGCCACGTAAAACTTGCAACAACAAAGTAGAGGACGTCTAACTTGTTTTTGCAGGGCATGTTGTGATGTGATATGGCCAAGACATGATGCTATATTTTATTGTATGAGATGATCATGTTTTGTAACCTAAGTTATCGGCAACTGGCAGGAGCCATATGGTTGTCTCTTTATTGTATGAAATGCAAACGCCCTGTAATTGCTTTACTTTATCACTAAGCGGTAGCGATAGTCGTAGAAGCAATAGATGGCGTAAACGACAACGATGCTACGATGGAGATCAAGGTGTCGCGCCGGTGACGATGGTGATCATGATGGTGCTTCGGAGATGGAGATCACAAGCACAAGATGATGATGGCCATATCATATCACTTATATTGATTGCATGTGATGTTTATCCTTTATGCATCTTATCTTGCTTTGATTGGCAGTAGCATTTTAAGATGATCTCTCACTAAAAATTATCAAGAAGTGTTCTCCCTGAGTATGCACCGTTGCCAAAGTTCGTCGTGCCCAAACACCACGTGATGATCGGGTGTGATAAGCTCTACGTCCATCTACAACGGGTGCAAGCCAGTTTTGCACACGCGGAATACTCAGGTTAAACTTGACGAGCCTAGCATATGCAGATATGGCCTCGGAACACGGAGACCGAAAGGTCGAGCATGAATCATATAGTAGATATGATCAACATAGTGATGTTCACCATTGAAAACTACTCCATCTCACGTGATGATCGGTTATGGTTTAGTTGAATTTGGATCACGTGATCACTTAGAGGATTAGAGGGATGTCTATCTAAGTGGGAGCTCTTAAGTAATATGATTAATTGAACTTAAAATTTATCATGAACTTAGTGATGGTAGTATTTTGCAAATTATGTTGTAAGATCAATAGCTTGCGTTGTTGCTTTCATATGTTTATTTTGATATGTTCCTAGAGAAAAATGTATTGAAAGATGTTAGTAGCAATGATACGGATTGGATCCGTGATCTGAGGTTTATCCTCATTGCTGCACAGAAGAATTATGTCCTGGATGCACCGCTAGGTGACAGACCTATTGCAGGAGCAGATGCAGACGTTATGAACGTTTGGCCAGCTCAATATGATGACTACTTGATAGTTTTGTGCACCATGCTTTATGGCTTAGAATCGGGACTTCAAAGATGTTTTGAACATCACGGACCATATGAGATGTTCCAGGAATTGAAGTTTATATTTCAAGCAAATACCCTTGAGAGATATGAAGTCTCCAACAAGTTCTATAGCTAAAAGATGGAGGAGAATCGCTCAACTAGTGAGCATGTGCTCAGATTGTCTGGATACTTCAATCGCTTGAATCAAGTGGGAGTTGATCTTCCAGATAAGATAGTGATTGACAGAATTCTCTAGTCACCATCACCAAGTTAGTAGAACTTCGTGATGAACTATAGTATGCAAGGGATGATGAAAATGATTCCCGAGTTTTTCATGATGATGAAATCGATGAAGGTAGAAATCAAGAAAGAACATCAAGTGTTGATGGTTAACAAGACCACTAGTTTCAAGAAAAAAAGAGCAAAGGGATAGAAGGTAACTTCAAGAAGAACGGCAAGCAAGTTGCTGCTCAAGTGAAGAAGCCCAAGTCTGGACCTAAGCCTGAGACTAAGTGCTTCTACTGCAAAGGGACTGGTCACTGGAAGAAGAACTACCCCAAGTATTTGGCGGATAAGAAGGATGGCAATGTGAACAAAGGTATATTTGATATACATGTTATTGATGTGTACTTTACTAGTGTTTATAGCAACCCCTTGGTATTTGGTACTGGTTCAGTTGCTAAGAGTAGTAACTCGAAACGGGAGTTGCAGAATAAACAGAAACTAGTTAAGGGTGAAGTGACGATGTGTGTTGAAAGTAGTTTCAAGATTGATATGATCATCATCGCACACTCCCTATACTTTCGGGATTAGTGTTGAACCTAAATAAGTGTTATTTGGTGTTTGCGTTGAGCATGAATATGATTTGATCGTGTTTTTTGCAAAACGGTTATTCATTTAAGTAAGAGAATAAACTGTTGTTCTATTTACATGAATAAAACCTTATACGGTTACACACCCAATGAAAATGGTTCATTGGATCTCGATCGTAGTGATACACATATTCATAATATTGAAACCAAAAGTTGCAAAGTTAATAATGATAGTGCAACTTATTTGTGGCACTGCCGTTTAGGTCATATTGGTGTAAAGCGCATAAAGAAACTCCATGCTGATGAGATTTCGGAATCACTTGGTTATGAATCATTTGATGCTTGCGAACCGTGCCTTTTGGGCAAGATGACTAAAACTCCGTTCTCTAGAACAATGGAACAAGCTACTGACTTATTGGAAATAATACATACCGATGTATGCAATCCAATGAGTGTTGATGCTCGTGGCAAGTATCGTTATTTTCTGACCTTCACAAGATGATTTGAGCAGATATGGGTATATCTACTTGATGAAACATAAGTCTGAAATAGTTGAAAGGTTCAAAGAATTTCAGAGTGAAGTGGAAAAATCATCGTAACAAGAAAATAAAGTTTCTGCGATCTGATCGCAGAGACGAATATTTGAGTTACGAGTTTGGTCTTCAATTAAAACAATGTGGAATAGTTTCACAGCTCACGCCACCTGGAACACCACAATGTTATGGTGTGTCCAAACATCGTAACCGCACTTTATTGGATATAGTGCAATCTATGATGTTTCTTACCGATTTACCAATATCGTTTTGGGATCATGCATTAGAGACAGCTGCATTCACGTTAAATTGGGCACCATCTAAATCCGTTGAGACGACACTATATGAACTGTGGTTTAGCAAGAAACCAAAGTTGTCGTTTCTTAAAGTTTGGGGCTGCGATGCTTATGTGAAAAAGTTTCATCCTGATAAGCTCAAACCCAAATCAGAGAAGTGCGTCTTCATAGAATACCCAAAAGAAATTGTTGGGTACACCTTCTATCACAGATCCGAAGGCAAAACATTCGTTGCTAATAAATGGATCCTTTCTAGAGAAGGAGTTTCTCTGGAAAGAAGTGAGTGGGAGGAAAGTAGAACTTGATGAGGTAACTGTACCTGTTCCCTTATTGGAAAGTAGTTCATCACAGAAATCTGTTCTTGTGACTACTATACCAATTAGTGAGGAAGCTAATGATGATGATCATGTAACTTCAGATCAAGTTACTACCGAACCTCGTAGGTAAAACAGAGTGAGATCCGCACCAGAGTGGTACGGTAATCCTGTTCTGGAGGTCGTGTTACTTGACCATGACGAACCTACGAACTATGAGGAAGCGATGATGAGCCCAGATTCCGCAAAATGGCTTAAGGCCATGAAATCTGAGATGGGATCCATGTATGAGAACAAAGTGTGGACTTTGGTGGAGTTGCCCGATGATCGGCAAGCCATATTGTATAAATGGATCTTCAAGAGGAAGACGGACATTGATAGTAGTGTTACTATCTACAAAGCTCGACTTGTCGCAAAAAGGTTTTTGACAAGTTCAAGGTGTTGACTACAATGAGATTTTCTCAACTGTAGCGATGCTTAAGTCTGTCCGAATCATGTTAGCAATCGCCCCAATTTATAAAATCTGGCAAATGGATGTAAAAACTGCATTCCTTAATGGGTTTCTGGACGAAGAGTTGTATATGATGCAACCAGAAGGTTTTATCGATCCAAAGGGAGCTAACAAAGTGTGCAAGCTCCAGCGATCCATTTATGGACTGGTGCAAGCCTCTCGGAGTTGGAATAAACGCTTTGATAGTGTAATCAAAGCATATAGTTTTATACAGACTTGCGGTGAAGCCTGTATTTACTAGAAAGTGAGTGGGAGCACTACAGCATTTCTGATAAGTATATGTGAATGACATATTGTAGATCGGAAATAATGTAGAATTATTCTACAAAGCATAAAGGAGTGTTTGAAAGGAGTTTTTTAAAGAAAGACCTCGGTGAAGCTGCTTACATATTGAGCATCAAGATCTATAGAGATAGATCAAGATGCTTGATAAGTTTTTTCAATGAGTACATACCTTGACAATATTTTGAAGTAGTTCAAAATGGAACAGTCAAAGAAAGAGTTCTTGCCTGTGTTACAAGGTGTGAAATTGAGTAAGACTCAAAACCCGACCACGGCAGAATATAGAAAGAGAATGAAAGTCATTCCCTATGCCTTGGCCATAGGTTCTATAAAGTATGCCATGCTGTGTACCAGATCTATTGTATACCCTACACTGAGTTTGGCAAGGGAGTACAATAGTGATCTAGGAGTAGATCACTGGACAGCGTTCAAAAATTATCCTTAGTGGAATAAGGATATGTTTCTCGATTATGGAAGTGACAAAAGGTTCGTCGTAACGGGTTACGTCGATGCAAGTTTTGACACTGATCTGGATGACTCTAAGTCTTGATCTAGATACATATTGAAAGTGGGAGCAATTAGCTAGAGTAGCTCCGTGCAGAGCATTGTAGACATAGAAAATTGCAAAATACATAACGGATCTGAATGTGAAAGACCCGTTGACTAAGATTCTCTCACAAGCAAAACATGATCACACCTTAGTACTCTTTGGGTGTTAATCACATAACAATGTGAACTAGATTACTGAATCTAGTAAACCCTTTGGGTGTTGGTCACATGGCGATGTGAACTATGGGTGTTAATCACATGATGATGTGAACTATCGATGTTAATCACGTGGTGATGTGATCTAGATTATTGACTCTAGTGCAAGTGGGAGACTGAAGGAAATATGCCCTAGAGGCAATAATAAAGTTATTATTTATTTCCTCATATCATGATAAATGTTTATTATTCATGCTAGAATTGTATTAACTGGAAACATAATACATGTGTGAATATATAGACAAATAGAGTGTCACTAGTATGCCTCTACTTGACTAGCTTGTTAATCAAAGATGGTTATGTTTCCTAACCATGAACAAGGAGTTGTTATTTGATTAACAAGGTCACATCATTAGTTGAATGATCTGATTGACATGACCCATTCCGTTAGCTTAGCACCCGATCGTTTAGTATGTTGCTATTGCTTCCTTCATGACTTATACATGTTCCTATGACTACGAGATTATGCAACTCCCGTTTACCGGAGGAACACTTTGTGTGCTACCAAACGTCACAACATAACTGGGTGATTATAAAGGTGCTCTACAGGTGTCTCCGAAGGTACTTGTTGAGTTGGCGTATTTCAAGATTAGGATTTGTCACTCCTAATGTCGGAGAGGTATCTCTGGGCCCTCTCGGTAATGCACATCACTTAAGCCTTGCAAGCATTTCAACTAATGAGTTAGTTGCGAGATGATGTATTATGGAATGAGTAAAGAGACTTGCCAGTAACGAGATTGAACTAGGTATTGGATACCGACGATCGAATCTCAGGCAAGTAACATACCGATGACAAAGGGAACAACGTATGTTGTTATGCGGTTTGACCGATAAAGATCTTCGTAGAATATGTAGGAACCAATATGGGCATCCAGGTCCCGCTATTGGTTATTGACCAGAGACGTGTCTCGTTCATGTCTACATTGTTCTCGAACCGTAGGGTCCGCATGCTTAAGGTTTCGATGACAGTTATATTATGAGTTTAGGTATTTTGATGTACCAAAGGTTGTTCGGAGTCCCGGATGTGATCACGAACATGACGAGGAGTCTCGAAATCATCGAGACATAAAGATTGATATATTGGACGGATATATTTGGACACCGGAAAGGTTCCAGGTGAGATTGGAAATATACCGGAGTTCCGGGAGGTTACCGGAACCTCCCGGTAAGTATATGGGCCTTATTGGGCCTTAGTGGAAGGGAGGGAGAAGGAGCAAGGGAGGGGGCGCGCCCCGCCCCAAGCCCAATCCGAATTGGGAGGGGGGCCGGGCCCCCCTTTCCTTCTCTCCTCCCCCCTCTTCCTTCCTTCTCCTACTCCTAATAGGAAAGGGGGGCCAAACCTACTTGGAGTAGGTTTGCCTCCTCCCTAGGCCGGCCTCCTCCTCCCTCCCTCCTTTATATACGGGGGCGGGGGGGTACCCTAGACACACAAGTTGATCATTGAGATCGTTCCTTAGCCGTGTGCGGTGCCCCCCTCCACGATATTACACCTCGGTCATATTGTAGCGGTGCTTAGGCGAAGCCCTGCGACGGGAGAACATCAAGATCGTCACCACGCCGTCGTGCTGACGGAACTCCTCCCCACGCCTCTGCTGGATCGGAGATCGGGGTGCGTCATCGAGCTGTACGTGTGTCAAGAACTCGGAGGTGCCGGAGTAACGGTGCTTGGATCGGTTGGACCGGGAGGACGTACGACTACTTCCTCTACGTTGCGTCAACGCTTCCGCTTCGGTCTACGAGGGTACATAGACAACACTCTCCCCTCTCGTTGCTATGCATCACCATGATCTTGCGTGTGCGTAGGAAATTTTTTGAAATTACTACGTTCCCCAACAGTCCCCTTTAGCAGCAACAACCCACCCGACAAGGTACGCTTTTCGCTCCGACCATTTCCCATTCATGCTCCGACTGTACTTGAGATTGACCGACTCATGTTCGACCAATTTGTTCTGAAGGTGTTCAATGAGATGCATTCGAATGCCCAATGGCGAGCAGGCTTTGAGCAGACCCAGGAGGGGTAGGACAGCACGGAAGATAGTGAAGAGTGGGATTCTCAGGAAGACGAGGAGGAGGAGGAGGAGAGTGAGGAGTCGGACGAGGAGGAGGAAGTCGACTCACCGCCGCGCTCTGAACGTTGATCCAAACAGCAGCATGACCAGGCCGGTGGGCGTGGGAAAGGTGTGGGTCCGAGTGCCAATACCCAGAAGCGCACTCGGACATCGACTCCGGAGCCGACGGAGAAGGTGGCCAAGCAGCCTAAAGTTGCTCCCTCCAAGGCTCGGAAGACAATGCCGCGCATCAAGATGGACGTCCTCGTTGCCTCAGGGTGAGTATCTTGTTCGTGTTTCTGTAAGTCGACTAAAAAATTTCTTGATCTGAATGACCAATCCTTGTGTATTTCCAGCCCTACCTCTGCTGCCACTGACATGGACATCGACAAGGCACCAGGAGACGAAGAGGCCACCTCTCGAGCTGGTAAGTTTGTTCGACCAAGTTCTGTTTAGTCGAGTGGATGGCCAATTGACTGAAACTTGACATTTCCCTTCTTATGTAGCTCCACAAGATATCATTGTGCTTCCTGATGACGACAAAGAAGAAATGCCTCTACAGGAGAGGAAGAAGAAGAGTGGAAGCTCAAGCAGGAAGAAGCTTGAAGTCCAGGTCCCTCAGTCGACACCGGCGCCTGAAGCGATAGTCCGGACCAACGTCACATCCGGTAACCCGTTGACGACTGATCGTCCGTCGGGGTCGACTACGCAGGCACCTGCTGCACCGGTGCAACTCCACTCATCTGACCCGGCAGCTACATCGTCCCCTCTGGAGCCATCTCTCTTTGCTACATATCAAACTCCAGACGACTCGCCGAGTGCTGCGAGGGAAGCTCTTCGCCAAGCAAACCTTGTCATGGAGCAGGTGAAAGTGATGCATGAAGCTAGTCAGATAGCTTACAACGCCAGCACTGCTCTTCAGACCAACATTCAGGTCAGCAAAACTCTGACTGAAATTTCTGGATGTCACTTTTATATCTGATCACCCACTGGGTGTTCCTTCATTCAGAACTCAGGAAATCTTCAATTCTGCACTTTTCGAATTAGTGGGGGCACGTCAAGTGCACCCACTGGGTGTAGTCCCCGAGACCATGGTCGGCTGCTGGCAGTCGACCGAGGTCTAATGATGTGTCTCTCTTTCTTTCTTTTTGAACTCATGCTGAGTATTGATCTGATCCAGTGGGGGCACGCTAAGTGCACCCACTGGGTGTAGTCCCCGAGACTACTGTTGAAAATTTGATTCGGCAGTAGTCTTAGAGTAACTCTTTGCTTTCACTCGGCGCTTCGATCTATCGACTGATATGTTTTGTCTTTCTGGTTGCAGAGGTCTTGTGATCTTGGAGCTCGGCTCATCGAGTTGAAGAAGAAACATATCAGCGTTGAACTTGACCTCGAACTTGCAAAGAAGAATCTGAAGACTGCCCAACAAGAAACGGCCATCATGGGAGGTAATCACTCGACCATCCTGTCTGTTTTGTAGCTTCATGCTTCGTGCTAGTTTTTCCTTCAGTCTCTTTGAACCGAGTGATTTCACACGAGTAGATGTGCGTAGTGAAATCCGTCAACTTCAGTCTCGTCTGAAGAGTGTTGTTTCTTCAGAGAGGATGAAGGAGGCTTTGGAGCAGAAGGATCTGGATCTGGCAGCCGCTCAAAAGGAAGCACGCGAGAAGACAAAGCTTGCGGACCATAAGCTGGCCTCAGTCAGAAAACTGGAGGAGGAGAACGTGAAGCTAAAGGCTGCCATCACAGACGCCAACCAGGAAGTTGAGCAACTGAAGAAGGACAAGGAAAATCTGACCACTGAAGTTGGCGGCCATGAGACCAAGACCGACAAGCTAGAGTCCTATCTAGAGCAACTTGCCGCCAAACTTGTTCTAAAGCTTGAAGGTATGATCAGTTGACTCATCACTTTGTTGCCGATTGAACTTTATCATCTCGTCGTCAATTCATCACTTTTTGCAATGGGACAGAACTGTGTCAGGACTTTGAGGCCGAAACTGGCGGGTCGAGACAGGTCTCGACCCCATCAACTGTCCCATGAAAGATGAAGTTGCGATGATCTTGCTTCGACTGGAATCGCGCTTGGACGGTGCAGTCGACTATCTGGCTCGGCTGAAGGCGGTGATGGCCCGAGTGGACGCTGAGCTCTGGCCTCGGGAGGAACCGTCTCAAGACCTTGAGTCCTTGATGGCTCGGCTAAACCAGATTCCAGGTCGAGTGCAAGAGTGGAAGAAATCTTCTGCCCGCTGTGGTGCTGATGTCGCTTTGTCTCTGGTCCGAGTGCACTGCAAGGAAGCTAAGGAAGACAAGTTGGTAGCTCTCAAAGTGGCAAACACTAAGAAGCACTCCTTCCAGGACTTCATGGACACTTTCCTTGAGGCAGCTACTCGCATCGCCGACAGCATCGACCTCGACAGCTTCTGCGACCCGGCCAGTCCTTCTCCCGCCGAGTGACAAAAGAAAAACATTATGCTATCACTTTTATTTTCCTCGGAATGCCGAGTGAATTTGTAACCGTTAAAACTCCTTTGGGCCTGATGCCCGAGCACTTTATTCTGTGGTTAAGAAACTTTGGATTTGTCACCTCACAAACTGCATCTGTCTTTGAACGAAAATCGTTTTTCCCTCGAATTGTTGTCTGTTTGCTTGATGCAGCTGCTGGAGAAGGATGGCCAGTCGACTGATCGGGCGATCCTTGAGCAACCTTGATCAGCTTATCAGTGAGGCATTCTAGTCGACTGATCGGATGATCCTTGAGCAGCATTGATTAGCTCATCAGCAAGGCACTCAGCAATGGTCTCGACGTTCCCGTCAACCGATTGGGTGATCCTTGAGGAGCATTGATCAGCTCATCAGCAAGGCATTCAGCAATGGTCTTGACGTTCTTGTCAATCGATTGGGTGATCCTTGAAGAGCACTGATCAGCTCATCAGCAAGGCATTCAGCAATGGTCTTGACGTTCCTATCAACCGATTGGGTGATCCTTGAGGAGCATTGATCAGCTCATCAGCAAGGCTCTCAGCAATGGTCTTCACGTTCCTGTCAACCGATTAGGTGATCCTTGAGGAGCATTAATCAGCTCATTTGCAAGGCACTCAGCAATGGTCTTGACGTTCCTGTCAACCACCCGGTAAGGTTTTTCAAACTTAGGCGAGCACTGGGCTGCAGCTAAGCCTCCGATGGGAGGTTCGCTCTCCACTCGGTAGGATTTTTCGAACTTAGGAGAGTACGGGACTGCAGCTAAGCCCCCGAGTAGGAGGTTTGCTCTCCGCTCGGTAGGATTTTTCAAACTTAGGCGAGTGCGGGACTGCAGCTAAGCCTCCGAGTGGGAGGTTTGCTCTCCACTCGGTAGGAATTTTCAAACTTAGGCGAGTGCGGGACTGCAGCTAAGCCCCCGAGTGGGAGGTTTGCTCTCCACTCGGTAGGATTTTTATCACTTAGGCGAGCACTGGGCTACAGCTAAGCCCCCGAGTGAGGGGCAGGCTCGTCACTCGGTAGGATTTTTATCACTTAGACGAGCACTGGGCTGCAGCTAAGCCCCCGAGTGAGGGGCAGGCTCGTCACTCGGTAGGATTTTTATCACTTAGGAAAGCACTGGGCTGCAGCTAAGCCCCCGAGTGAGAGGCAGGCTCATAACTCGGTAGGATTTTTATCACTTACGCGAGCACTGGGCTGCAACTAAGCCCCCGAGTGAGAGGCAGGCTCATCACTCGGTAGGATTTTTATCACTTAGGCGAGCACTGGGCTGCAGCTAAGCCCCCGAGTGAGAGGCAGGCTCATCACTTGGTAGGATTTTTATCACTTAGGCGAGCACTGGGCTGTAGCTAAGCCCTGGAGTGAGAGGCAGGCTCATCACTCGGTAGGATTTTTATCACTTAGGCGAGCACTGGGCCGCAGCTAAGCCCCCGAGTGAGAGGCAGGCTCATCACTCGGTAGGATTTTTATCACTCCGTCTTAGGCGAAATAGATTCACAGCTAAGGTAACTCGTACAAAAGAAATAAACAACAATCACTCGGGAAAAGTAAATTATGTCTTTGACAGTCAAACTAAAAGGGATTTCTTATTACATCTCATTATTCTAAATTTTTAAAAATAGAAAGGGCGGAGCAGATCCGCATTCCAGGCACGTGGCTCATCTTTATTATGCTCGACTTTGAAGAGATGGTATGCTCCGTTGTGGAGCACCTTGGTGATGACGAAAGGGCCTTCCCAAGCGGGAGCAAGCTTGTGAGGCCTTTGCTGGTCCACTCGAAGAACCAGGTCTCCTTCTTGAAATGCTTGACCTCTCATGTTTCTTGTGTGAAATCTACGCAAGTCTTGCTGATAGATGGTCGAACAGATCAAGGCTATCTCTCTTTCTTCTTCTAAGAGTTCGACTGCATCTTGCCGAGCTTGTTCTGCTTCTTCTTCCGAGAAGAGTTCGACTCGAGGTGCATTGTGAAGTAAATCACTGGGGAGCACGGCTTCAGCTCCATAGACTAAGCAGAATGGAGTCCTTCGAGTCGACCGGTTAGGGGTTGTCCTCAATCCCCACAGCACGGATGGAAGCTCGTCGATCCAAGCTCCCGCTGCATGTTTGAGGTCACGCATCAACCGAGGCTTCAATGCTTTGAGAATCAATCCATTCACCCGCTCGGCCTGTCCATTCGACTGAGGATGAGCGACCGAAGCGTAGTCGAGTCCCGTGCCTTGGGAGGCGCAAAAGGCTTTGAATTCTTCAGAATCAAAGTTCGAGCCGTTATCCGTGATGATGCTGTGTGGAACGCCATATCTGGATATAAGTTCCCTGATGAAACTCACAGCTATGCTTGCTTCAAGGCTTTTGATGGGCTTGGCTTCGATCCACTTGGTGAACTTGTCGACTGCTACCAGCACATGAGTAAACCCACTCCTGCCTGTCCTCAAAGGTCCAACCATGTCCAGTCCCCAGACGGCGAAGGGCCAGACGAGTGGAATTGTTTTTAGAGCCGACACAGGTTTATGAGACATGTTGGAGTAAAACTGGCAGCCTTCACACTTGTCCACTATTTCCTTAGCCATGCCGTTGGCCCGCGGCCAGTAGAATCCAGCTCGGTATGCTTTGTCCACGATTGTCCTAGAGGACGCGTGGTGACCACAGGTCCCCGAGTGAATATCATTGAGGATCACTCGACCTTCCTCTGGCGTGATACACTTTTGGCAAACTCCAGTTGCACTTTCTCTGAACAACTGCCCCTTTATCACAGTAAAGGCCTTGGATCGCCGGACGACCTGTCGAGCCTCCTCTTCTTCTTTCGGGAGTTCTTTCCTACAAATGTATGCGATGTACAACACCGTCCAGTCGGGAGTGATGACTAGAACCTCCATGACTAAGTCGACCATGGCTGGGATGTCAAGTTCAGTCGGATCTGTAGCACTCTTGGGCTGTGGCGACTCTTCTGTGAAAGGATCCTCCTGAACCGAAGGTGAATGAATATGTTCCAGAAACACATTGCAGGGGATGGACTCTCTCTTAGAACCTATCTTCGCCAACTCATCTGCAGCTTGATTTTTCAGTCGGGGCACATGGTGAAGCTCCAACCCTTCAAACTTCTTTTTTAGCTTCCTGACAGCGTTGCAGTAACCAGTCATGGCTGGACTTCTGACATCCCATTCTTTCATCACCTGGTTAACCACCAAATCTGAATCGCCATACACCATGAGGCGACGGATGCCGAGTGAAATGGCCATACGCAACCCATATAGAAGTGCTTCGTATTCTGCTTTATTATTGGAGGAATCAAAGTGAATCTGGAGAACGTAATTGAGCTTGTCTCCATGGGGGGACACCAATACTACTCCAGCACCTGACCCGTTTAGCATCTTGGAACCATCGAAGAACATGGTCCAATGTTCCGAGTGAACTTGAGTCGGTAGTTGCTGTTCAATCCAGTCCGCAAGGAAATCCGCAATTGCTTGGGACATGAAAGCTTTCTTTGCCTCAAACTTGATGTCCAGTGGAAGGAGTTCAATCGCCCATTTTGCTACTTGACCAGTTGCATCTCTGTTATTCAGGATCTCAGACAATGGTGTGTCGTTGACGACT
Source organism: Triticum timopheevii (assembly GCA_963921465.1). Taxonomy (NCBI): domain Eukaryota; kingdom Viridiplantae; phylum Streptophyta; class Magnoliopsida; order Poales; family Poaceae; genus Triticum; species Triticum timopheevii. The sequence goes on from OY997274.1 coordinate 65,208,328, forward strand.
GTAATGGAGTGATTGGAGAAGTAATGTGCAACCTTCTTCATGGTCATGTAAATTCCATAGACAAGCTTCTAATAATGAGGATAGCGCTGCTTGGACGGAGTCAAAACTTCAGATAGATAATAAACTAGGCGTTGAACCTTGTACGCTTTTCCCTCCTCTGCTCGCTCATCCGTGAGTACTGTACTGACAACTTGTCCAGTGGCTGCAATGTAAAGCAGTAAAGGCTCTTTGCTAATTGGCGCAGTGAGCACCGGCTGGGTGGAAAGCAGGGCTTTGAGCTCTGCAAACGCTGCATCAGCTTCTTCAGACCACTCGAACTTATCAGATTTCTTCATCAATCAGTAGAGAGGCAAGGCCTTTTCACCGAGACGAGAGATGAATCGACTCAAGGCGGCCAAACAACCAGTCAGCTTCTGAACGTCATGCACTCGCACGGGGCGTTTCAGTCGGAGGATGGTATCAACTTTTTCTAGATTGGCGTCGATCCCTCGTTCGGAAACGAGAAAACCGAGTAGTTTTCCTCCTGGAACTCCGAATGTGCACTTTGACGGGTTAAGCTTGATATCGTACCTCCTTAGGTTGGCAAAGGTTTCTGCGAGATCAGTCAATAGGTCGGAACCTTTGCGAGACTTGATCACGATGTCATCCATGTATGCCTCCACATTCCGACTGATTTGGGTGAGCAGGCACTTCTGGATCATTCTCGTGAACGTGGCTCCGACGTTTTTAAGACCGAATGGCATGGTGACATAGCAAAAGCACCCGAATGGGGTGATGATGGCTGTTTTTATTTCATCGGGACCATACAGTCGGATCTGATGATACCCGGAATAAGCATCTAAAAAAGACAGGCGCTCACACCCCGCAGTTGAGTCAACAATTTGATCGATACGGGGGAGAGGGAAGTGATTTTTCAGGCAGGCCCGATTGATATGCTTGAAACCAATGCACATGCGAAGTGAATCGTCTCTCTTGGGGACCATGACGACATTGGCAAGCCACTCGGAGTGGTAGATTTCACGGACGAACTCTGCTGCCAACAGTCGAGCCACTTCCTTGCCGATTGCTTTTCTCTTCTAAACGGCGGACCGCCGAAGGTGCTCTTTGACGGGTTTTACCTTGGGGTCGACACGCAAATGGTGCTCAGCCAGACCTCTGGGTACACCTGGCATGTCAGCGGGTTTCCATGCGAAGATGTCCCAGTTCTCACGGAGGAACTGGATGAGCGCTTCTTCCTATTTGCTGTCGAACATCGTTGATATATGAGTCGGTGCAGCATTGATATCAGTCGGGTGAATATGAATCGGCTTTGTTTCACCACTCGACTGAAACGCAGAGTCCATCGCAGGTTTCTTGGCTCGGAGTAAATCACTCGGATCCGCACTCTTCTGATACTCTTGGAATTCAACTGCCGCCATCTGTGCATCGGCGATTTTGGAACCTTTTTGGAAACATTCTTCTGCTTTCTGCCGATTGCCAGTGACCGTGATCACACCTTTGGGACCAGTCATCTTCAGCTTGAGGTACACATAACACGGTCGAGCCATGAAACGCGCGTACACCGGTCTCCCTAGGATGGCGTGATAAGCACTCTGGAAATCCACAACTTCAAACGTCAACTTTTCTTTTTGGTAATGCTTGGAGTCACCGAGTGAGAGGCTGCTGCTGCAATCTCACCAGCTGCTGCTGCAATCTCACTAGGTTTTCCCTTAAACTTTCCTTGAGCTACTGCTACAATCTCACCAGGTGCTGCTGGTTTGGCTTTACGCTTCTGTTTCCGATTGGAACCACCTCCACCGGCCTCTTGACCGACCAGTTTACTCTTCCCGCTACGGAGTCGATCCTCTTCTTCTCCGTTAGCATATCGGGTGGCTATCTCCATCATCCGGGTAAGAGTCATATTCCCAGTTCGACCGAACTTCAGAACCAACTCTCGATACTTGACACCTTCCTTGAAAGCAAACACTGCCTGGTGTTCTGATACATTCTCCACGGTGTGATGCAAAGTGGTCCACCTTTGAATGAATTCCCTCAAAGTTTCATTCGGCTTCTGCACACAATGCTGCAGCTCGGGAAGCCCTGCGGGCCGCTTGCATGTGCCCTCAAAGGTCCTTACAAACACTCGAGATAGCTCCTCTCAACTGTGTATACTGTCCGGGGCCAACTGAGTCAACCACGCTCGGGCTGACCCTTCCAACATAAGAGGGAGATGCTTCATTGCTATCTCATCGTTTCCGCCTCCAATCTGCACAGCCACTCGGTAATCCTCAAGCCAAGTTTCAGGCTTGGATTCTCTAGTGAACTTGCTGACTCCTGTTGCTAATCTGAAGTTGGAAGGAATCACTGCAACCCTGATGGCTCTGTTGAAACACTCTGGGCCGAAACATGTGACCTGCTGCCACTCAGACGGTCTCTGCCCAGATCTTCTCTATGTGCTCTATTCCGGTCGACCAGGCCTTGGACGAGAATGGATCTCGCATCGAAGCCTGGCTCCCTTGGGTCAACTGGAGCTCTGCGCTCGTCCCTGTGACGGCGCATGTCATCGTGCTGCCGAGGCACATACGACGGACTCCTCGGAGGAGGCGTTGGCTCTCGACGACGATTGTCGCGGTCGAACTGACGACCGTACTGTCCACGATCCTCACGCCGCGGGGGCGATCTTGGGCTATGGGCCGACTGAACTGTATCCGCTGCCACGGATCTGCTGTGTATCCTATTCCTCAACCGAGACACTGCAGAATTTTGTTCTCCTGCTGCTCTGAGTAGGGCCCGAATCTGTTCCAACCCTCGGCCAGCCTCTGACTGGGATGGTTGAATCGACTCTGCAATTCGGGCCGCAGCAGTGAGGTTCTGAATCGGAGTACGGTATACCTTAGGTGGAGGCGGAAAAAGCTGCCGCCGACTGGACTCATGAACTCGTTCCCGGGCTCGCTCGTCGAGAACGTGCTGCAAGTTCTCCAGTCGAGTGCGCTCAGCCAAATTAGCCAAACGCGCCTCGTCCAAGGCCCGAGCCTCGGGGGTTTCTCCAACGATAGGCGTGTGAAGTGCGTCCATGTTGCGACGACGAAGATCTTCTCTCTTCTGCGAAGAGAGAGGTTCGGGACGACATTCCTCGTGGACCCGTGATGGATCGCCACCAGCCTCTTCACCGTCCTCGCGGCGAAAGCCAGGTGGGCCACGCGGACCATCGACCATCAAGACTTCAGCCGCAGGATCGCTGCTATCGCACTCGGATGTCGTCTCCGTGGAGCCAGTCGACAGATCGAATAGGCCGTGGAGAGTTTCGTCGGGCTCGATTGCCGCAACTTGATGAGTGGCCGAACGTCGAGCTACCGCATGTCTCACCCACCGCTGATGCCACGACCGACCGGATCGCTTGCGGCGACGAACAGCGGGGAGGGGAGATGCCACCAGAGCCGACTGATACTGGGTCGACGGCTGCCGAAGAAGGACGCCACGAACGCACGCGCGAAAGTGCGTCGCCCCTCGGACGGGGAGCGCCTCGACATCGAGCGGAGCCATGCCGAGTCGTCGGCGACGAAAACGAGCGCGCCGAGACGGATCTCGCGTCCCTCAACCATCTTGCCGCCGGAAACCATGATGATGATCGGAAAACAAACTTGCAACTTCACCAACAAGTCGCTAAGACACCTGCCCCACGGTGGACGCCAACTGTCGTGGGAACGATTTCGACAGTAAGAGAGGGGTAGGATAAAGGAGCATGATCTATCGAGATGCAATTGGCTGACACGGTGGTTTTAGCGAATTCGGGCCTCTCACGTTGGAGATAACAACCCTACGTCTCGTGCTCCGGAGAGGCTTTGCTTTATCTATCATGGACACGGAGTTACATGGTGTATTTGAGAGAGAGAGAGAGGAGAGAGCGGATCTCCATGCCTGAGCTATGTCCTGAGACTAATGGTGAGAAAGAGAGAGGGATGGAAGAAAAAAGCCCCTAGTCTAGTGGTGGTGGTGGGGGGTGGCTTATATAGAGTGCGCCACCCCCTCACCCCCTGTGTTACAAAGTGGAGCATCAATGCCATAATACCTGCCCACTATAAAACCGTCATGCTGACTATTGGTCTTCGCATATCCGAGTGAGTTACATGGCCGAGTGGAATGAGCTCGTCGAGTGGAGTGTCGTGCTCCGAGTGGTTGTTGCCGTCCGAATGACTTTCAAGTTGCGGTACATCTAGACGGCGATTTGGCCCAGAGGCCCAGTACAAAGTGTACGATGTCCATGGGTAGGGTCTTTAGGCCAGGCCTGTTACCCTACCCCAATACATGTCCTTGTCAGCCGACATCAGTGTACAAATGTAGTAGCATCCCAAATGTAACCTGCAAAAAAAGTGAAAGTATCCCAAATGTAGTCGCATTACGTACTCCGTGATAATCGTTCTTGCTTCTCCTGTTTTATTTCTTGCGGACGTCTCATAGCTTATCGTAGGCTCCACCCAGAGGCCAGAAACCAGGTTGCCTGGCTTGGAATGTTACCCATTGGTTGCCTACCACTGAACTGATATGGTCAGGGGGAGAGACCAGCTTATTATTCTTTCAGAAAAAAGGGGTTGACACGTTCGGCCTCTGCGTTTGTGGGATGGGAAAGTATCCAGGACGAGATGATCGAGCTATTTAATCTACCACGTACTTATGGGGCAACACGGGCACGTATCACGTATCCTTTATATGTCCCCCCTGTCGACTAAAATCAAGATGCTAATTGGAACACCACTTCATATCCGGAGTGAAAACTCTTGTCGTGTCCTTTATTGATCAGTGCCTTTTCGGCCTAGCGTGGAGTACTGGCAGATGTGACTATAGAATGATCTAGCATCAAGATGCTGATCGATTGGAACACCGCTTCATATCAGGAGTGAAAACTCTTGTCATGTCCTTTATTGATCGGGCTCAACAACAACAAACTCGTTTCATCACTTTGTTGAAGGTGCTGTCTACTTGTTGTTATTCTGGTCTTCATTGACCAGTCTTGGCAACCATGATACAAATTCAGGTCTAGGTCATCTACGATCAGGCGTGATGACTATGGTGCAAGGACGTTTATCCCTTCTTGAAGGCATTGCTACCGAACAAGTCGATTTAGTCGTAGATGCGAATTTTGTATCTTCTAATGGTTCGGACATGGTTCATTTGGTAAGTACTCCATGTAATAATTAATAAAAAATGATTGTGTGCATCACAATGATGCAGAAGCCGAGGGGTCTCAACCTCCTTTTCGAAAAAAGTATAAGCAGCAAGAAAGAAATGCACTGTTGAGTTTGGTCTCTCTTAGTTCATGCCCAGACTTGCGACAAGAAGCTAGCCTTGAAGGCCCTCATGCACCCCAATAAAGCACCACAGACACTAGAGCCATGCCGCTCTTGTTTTCGACCAAGATCACCATATCCAGGCTGCTTAACATGGCATGATATTCACCCTCCTTGGCTCTCACCACCCAAACTCCACTGATGCTTGAATGTTCACTTTCAAGTGTTGATGAGAATAAAAGTTGCTTTCTTTAATAGGGGTAGCCTTAAAGTTGAAGATGGCCGAACCATGAGAATGGGAGAGGATATCTTAATAGGGATACACCATTAGCCCTGCTGTATCCATCTTTGTACAAAATTGTGCAATGTAAGGATGCTTTTGTGAGTATAATACTGGGACGTCTCCTTTAAGTTCATGTGAGCTATGGATCAGGGATAGATGGACCGCTAGGCTATATTTAGTATGCAAGTTGATGAGGTCACTTAACTAGTGAGTGAGACAGGTTTTATTAGACCATGTATATGGATTTAATTAATTCTAGGCTAGTCTTTCGTTCAAAGTGTATCTATTAAACCAAAGTACCACCGAAGGCTAAAATTTGCATGTGTTTAGTGCATAGGGGTGTTATTCTCATGAAAGATAAGCTGGCAAAGCGCAGGTGACAAGGTAGTAAACAATGTTCTTTCCTTGACCAGGAGGAAATGGTTTACCATTTGTTTATGGCATGGCAGTTTGCTATGCTTCTGTGGTGTATGAATCATGTGGCGTTTAACCTATCCCGCCTACTAGTATATCAAATATGTTTGGCGACTAGATGGGTTTAAGGCTAAAACCGAGGTATGGATCTGTGTCAGAATTTGTTCCTTGCTCTGGGTAATATGAGATTGCTGGAATGACTGTATCTTTAACAGAGCAAAGGTCTACATTTTTTTGTAGGTTATCTTCTGAGCTACAGGATGGATCCGTACATGGTCCTCTCTACACCTTGTGGAAGTGCCGGAACTTATCGTATCTAGGTGCAACCAATGAAAGATGAAAGCACGAGATACATACAATCGGTTTGGATGACACTTCAACAGCCGGCTATATGTGTATCATATACTTGTATTTTTGTGGGTTGTGGCCTGCTTATTTGTCCTTTTTTACTTCAGTACTGGAGTTCTATAATGACACATTAATAAATATATGGTTGTGTGCATCGTAAAGATGCAAAGGCTGCGCTATATCTTTGTTTTGCAAGAAAAGGTCTTGAGAATTACTTCACGTATCTTTAAGATGCAAAAAAATAGAGTTATGAGAAGAAAATATGTGGACATGCATAATAACTACACGATATTAGAGAAGTGATCATCCTTGTGTCCTCGACCCATATGGCAACAACAGAACAAAAGAACCTATACAAGTCATTACACTCTATTATGAGCTACAAAACTCATGCATTTATTTTGTGAAACATTCTACATCGGCTCATAACCAAACAATGTTATAAAAGACGGCTTAGCACAAGCTTGAGGGTTGCTAGTGCGAGGAAGGGAAGGAATGAAGAGATACAGAAGTTTGTCGCCATGTTTTGAACATTGATTTGATGGGAACCAACACTATTCAAGTGTTAAGCTTGAGAGGCGTCGAGAACTCAGCGATCACACACCAGACACCACCTTCTCTTAAGATGTACTATTAGTTTGTTACTGATGCAAGGACGTTATCTTAGGCTATCACCTTTAGGTATAAGTTGAAAAAGGCCACATAGCCGAAGCTGATTTTGAGTGATTCCAAGCAACACATGTGGTTAATGATTTGTTTTCAAAAAAGTGTAGTCCACTTTGGTTAGGGGGCGATATATGACTATGTAGACATGCACACATAATGGTACGGGTGTGGTATCAGACAATTTTTTTTTGTGTTACCTAGCTATTATGATACTTAACTATAGGCTCTGAAATGCTGATTGTAAAAAGGTGGAAAATGATTGGAAAGAGTACCATGCAGTGAAAGGAAAGTGATTGTCTGCAAGCGTTTAGTTTATAATAATTAAGTTAGTGCTTACTATAGTATGATAAAATACTATACATAATGTAGTTAGGTGAAACCGTTGCCAGCAAAGATAGGATCCTTGCTACGAGCAGGGCATCACGGCCATGTCGCGTCGTGACCGTGGTGGAGGTAAAGGCCACGGGAAGCAAACTTGTAGTAGATGTTAGACTTGAAAGTCGCCCATAATCCGCTTGGTACACTTGCACAAAGAACTTTCGATAGAATGCTGATTTTGTTTCCTTATTACAAAATCTCGCCGAGAGTACAATGGAGCCACTATCAGTGACAAACACCAGCTACCCACGGCGATTTGTTCTTCTGGCGAAATAATATGCAAGGCACAACATGACAACGATGTTGCTATCCTATTGTGCTACTCCACATGATGTGGAGCGAACCTCAAGACGTGGGTCGATCCCTTGTTGGCCCGATCTTTCACGACACGAACCCACATCGCAGCAAGTAATGGTAGCAGGTTTACGAAGATGCTCACAAATCCCGCGGAAACAACATGCCAACCCTTCGAACCGAAGGAATAACATGGACGAACCGTATAGACTCTGCTTGTAATCTCCTACGCATCACGTTGGAGGAACTGACACACCATAATGGCCGACGGCCGGAACACACATGGTGTCTAATTCATCTCAAAATAACCTGATCTTTACAATTACTGTACCATAACTTGCATGATAAGCTGACCGAAGAAAATCTTGCGCTATCTCTAACTCTGGACCAAACGTCTAAGGCCTCGTTTGTTTAGCGTGGATTGGAGAGGTTTGCAGAGGATAAACCCAGTGAGGCCCAGAATCCCCGCAAATACCCGTTAGCCCATTTGGTAGGCGCGGTTTGGCGGCCCAATCCCCTCGGTTCCCTTTCAACCCACCCGTTCCCACGTGGTTCAAAATCATCGAGGCCCCCTGGAGGATTTGGCTGCTCGACTCAAGACGCCGCCGCCGCCGCTGCGCCGCCTCCTCCCCAAGTCGCCCGCCACCCGACGCCTCTACGCCGGTGATCTCCTCCGGCATACTGGACTTCTCACCGGTGGTTATTTATTGCAGCCCCTTCCCTCCCCCCTCCTCTCCATGGCTGCCACCTCCCGCACGCCCTCTGTCCGCCTCGTCCTCACCGGCGAGCACGACAAGAACGACGTCTCCTACCCCTGCTCCACATGGACCCTAACCCTACCCAGCTAGCTTGCCAAGAACGTCCGCCTCTTCTAGCTCCTCTTCTACCCTAACCCTAGCCGTCCAGATTGCCATAAATTTGAGTGTTGAGGATAAATTGGCAGATTGTAAACCACCTAGCCGTAGAAACTTAGCAGTTTGTCTGTTGTCAAGGACGAAGTAAAGTTGTATGAACCATTCATAGTCATTCTAGTTGGTTGATTAGATATTACACCATCAGATATGTTCTTCGGTTAATTGTTGTGCCAGACGGCATGGCTGAGAAAATTATGCTTTTGTTTAATTTGTCTTTCTTAACACCTTAAGTGATGCCTCTCTTTTATCTTCTGAAACATTCTTTTTGTTGTTTCAGCTGAATGTTCTGGTACAACTGTGACATTTGTGATAATAGACGAGTGTGTTGTAACAGTAGCATCAGTTGGTGATTCACGCTACATACTAGAGGTAGTGTGGTGTAGATTGTTAATTAGTGATGGTGATGGTGATGGTATGATGTTAGGCTGCTAGCTCCCTTCTGTTTTTGCATGCACTGTTTCAGTTCATAGAGGCCGTCTGTGCTCCTCTGATGTTAGGCTGCTAGCTCCAAGGGAGTAGTGACAGCTGGCGAAGTATTTTCCCAACATACTTATATAAATAGGAATCTGAGAGGGGCAATGACCTGTCCATGTAATGAGTTGTCTCTTGCCAGCATACAGATGGAAATGGCCGATGTCGGGTGAAATTGCCATCGGTTGATTGCTGTCCTCTGAATCTACGCTGTGGGTTGATCAGATTGGGGTGCACACTAGTAGAAAAAGGGGCAAAGGTTCAGGCCGGTTCAGCCCATTAGTCCCGGTTCAGTCTAGAACCGGGATCCATGGGGGCATTGGACCCGGTTCGTGAGCCCCGGGGGCCGGCCGGGCCATGTGGGCCATTGGTCTCGGTTCGTCTGGACCTTTTGGTTGCCATGCCAAAATGAAAGAGAGGCGCAATGCTCACCTGCATGTTGCTTAGCTTCAGGCCAACGTGCAGGTGAGCACTGCGCTTCTCCCTTCATCGTCTCTACACTCAGGGCTTATAAACCGCTGCGAGTGCCTCTCGCTTGGCGAGGTGGGACTAAAAAACAGCTGCAGAAAGAATCAACTAAAAAACTCTTTTACCGGTTCATGCCACGAACCGGTACGAAAAGGTGCTTGTGGGGCACCAGCCTTAAAACCTGTACCAAATAAAATGCCTTTGTAACAGCCTTAGAACTGGTACTAAAGGAATCAACTAAAAAGCTTTTATAAACCTCTAGTATTATTGAAACTAAAATTATATAGAATTTTGTTACAAACTTTAATACCAAAAAGAATTATCATAAAAGAAACTAAATAAGTAATTAGAAACAAAAAAGAAAGCAAAAAAACTGGGAAAAAAAAGTGCCACCTACAGGGCCACGACGGCCTGCATACGACTAGAAACCCATTACTAGGGCCAGGATGCAGGCCCGCAGTAGTCCCAATAGGCCCACAAGCACAGAGAGTGATTTTAGGCCCGTAAGCCTGCAGTAGAGAGGAGCTCGAGAGGGCAGCGGGACTGGGGCTTATAAACCACTCTCGAGCTCCCTCAGCTAGCGAGGTGGGACTAAACTTTCGTGTCGCGACGCGGGCAACACAAGGCCTTTAGTCCCGGTTGGTGGCACCAACCGGGACCAGTGACCCCCCTTTAGTCCCGGTTTTGTGCCACCAACCGGGACTAAAGGTCTCTGCTTGCCACCCTTTGGGCTGCTGAAAAGAGGCCTTTGGTCCCGGTTGGTGGCACCAACCGGGACTAAAGGGGCGCATTGGTCCCGGTTGGTCTCACGAACCGGGACCAATGCTCTGCCTATATAAGCAGCACTCGTGAAATTTTGGTTATGTTCGTTCTTCCCCGCCAGCCCGACGCCGCCAGGCTGCCCGCCGTATCTGCCTCGCCGTCGCCGTCGTCGCCCCGCACCGTCCCGCGCCGCCCCGATCGACGCCGTCGCCACCCCCCGCCCCACGACGTTGCCGACCATTGCCCGTCGCCGCGCTGCCCCGCCCCGCCCCGGCCCGCCCCGCCCCTGCCCGTCGCCGCGCCGCCCTGCCCCGCCCCGCGCCGCATCTCGCCGTCGCCGTCGCCGTCGCTGTCGCCGTCACCGTGAGCAACTAATTTAATTTGATGTTAGTAGTAGTTAATTGAGTTAGATTTTGTTAGATTTTTTTGTAGATTTTTTTGTAGTTCATAGATTTTTTTGTTAGATGTGTAGTAATTTAGATGTGTAGTTCATAGATTTTTCTGTTAGATTTTTTTCATATTGTGTTAGATTTTTTTATGATTTTTTTCTGTTGTAATTTAGATGCCAAATTTTTATGATTTTTTTCTGTTGTAATTTAGATGTCAATTTTTTTCATATTGTGTAAGTAATTTAGATGTCAAATTTTTATGATTTTTTTCTGTTCATAGAACTTTTATGATTTTTTTCTGTTGTAATTTTGTTCAGAGAATTTTAATGATTTTTTTGTTCATAGTATTTTCTTTGTCAATTTATTGTGCATGTATAGGAAAATTGTGAATGATATAAGTCATTTATGAATATGTTCATATTTAGAATAGAGGGAAAAGGAAAAAATAAGAAGAGAAAGTGTTTAATATAATTAGTTAGAAAAATAATAGAACTATAGTTAAACTAGTTTATTTTTAGTAAGTACTACTTTATTTTATTTATAGTAAGTGCTTCATATATAGTTGAACTAGCTAGTTGATTTAATAAACTACTTTTTTTGACTATATATAGAAGAAGTTCCCGCATCGACGTCGGCGATGCCTATCCCGCATCCTCGTCATCGTCGACTCAGCGGTGGAGGCCTATTTGATCAGGGCCATTTTCGGGACTGGGCTCCGCCGGGCTGGTATTGGGAGGTGCTACCTTCCGGGGGACGTAGGTTGGTGAGGAGGCAGCCCGTTGTTGACACGATCCTTGTTTGGTGGCGGTCGCGTGGGCCAGTGACGGTGCCGAGGCTTCCGGACACCGCGGAGGTGGTACGTCACCATGTCAGCGAGGAGGAGGAGCATGTCCGTCGCTACATGGTTGCATTGGAGGGCAGGTTCAACAATACCTAGCAGGTTCTTCGGGGATCTCACTGGAGCTATGATCCTGTGATGGTTCCTTATCTTTGGGTGTCCACCGCCCGCGACGATACCCGTCGGGCGCTACGGTTCTAGCTGTATTATTGATGCTATATGTATGATAGTATTTGAGGAGTATTAGTGATAATATTTGACGATGTACGGACACAAGAGATGATGTACTTTTGCTTATAATTGAATGCATGCTAATTTGAATACTACTTTATTTTATGATTTGGTTTTGCTTATTGAATGCTCATATTGGAAAAGTACTCCTACTTTGAGTGCTAAAATTAGAGAGCACTATGCAGAATCTAGGAGCCCCCTCCATCATCCACGTTGTCGTGGGGGTAGCTTCTCCTTCATTCCCGTGTGCTAGACAATTTGGTGTAATAATGCTCTCGGGAATGAAAGGAGGAGCTACTTACCATCACCGATAGTCAACCCGTGAATAATAATAATGATCTAATTTAGGTTTTCTAGTACATATATTTAATTGTACAAGTTTAATATTTGAATTATGAACATAGGCCGGAAATGTCGTACTCGGACGACGAAAACAGCCCGGGGGAGTGCGACTGGTGCCACGACGACCGAGGTATGTGCGACAGGTTCATTGAGCTGGACGAGGATCGGCGCTTCAGCATTATGCTCGAGGAGACCTTCGATGTTCATACGGTACGCAAGGACGATAATGGTTTTTTCGTAATTAAGCAAGACTTCAACTATTTTAACCTGTATTTTTCATCTTTTCCAATTCGACTAGCTTATCCCATGCTATGCAAGACGCTATGTCTTGGAGAGGATGGGTTTTGAAGACCATGAAAGTATGGAAACCAAAAAAAATTCTCCTAAGGACCCATCATGGTGTGGATTTTTAAGTAAAGCTGTACAATGCTGAGAGTGTAACCCATTTTGGTTGCAAAAATTGGGAAGCACTTTGCAAGATGTATGGTTTTGATGAGGGTATGCTTATCACCATGGATCTTGGTGATCCTACAATCGAGCAAGACAATATGGAGATTTGGGTCCTTGTCGATACACCTCCAATTCTTCCCCCATGTGAGCTTAACATAGTTATTAAGTAATTTATATTGTTTATTTCAAAATAGTTGACAGCTTATTTTCATTCTTCAAAGAATGTGCGGAAGATGGTAGACAAAACCCACTACACCGATGGCTCCGAATTAACTAATAACGAGAAAAATCATCTGATCGCATTTTGTACTGATCTTGAGAATTACAATGTCTACAATCGAACTCCTCAACATTATGGTCAATACGTGCCACTAGTGCGCGTGTTGAACTACGGTAACTACCATGGAGATACCCTGGTAAGATTTTTTACTATTACGACATCCGTGCATCTTTTTGCATACTTCTAAAACTAGTACATCATTGCTAACTATGAAGTTATTACTACGTTTTTCAACAGATAATCCAGAATGTTTGTGTGCCTCATCTGATGTATACACATGGTAGCCTTCATGTTTTGAACATACAACCAGGTCGTCCTACGAATCTCAATTGTCCATACCGGATTTCTAAAAGAAGTGGAGACATGACAATCAAAGAATAGAAAAATGTATGGACAGTCGTAAGGAGTTTCTTGGAAGCAAAAGGAAGCGAAGCGTAAGAATTGGAGACAGGATGATCTCCATGAAGGAAATATGCCCTAGAGGCAATAATAAATTTATTATTTATTTCCTTATTTCATGATAAATGTTTATTATTCATGCTATAATTGTATTAACCGGAAACATAATACATGTGTGAATACATAGACAAACATAGTGTCACTAGTATGCCTCTACCTGACTAGCTCGTGAATCAAAGATGGTTAAGTTTCCTAGCCATAGACATGAGTTGTCATTTGATTAACGGGATCACATCATTAGGAGAATGATGTGATTGACATGACCCATTCCGTTAGCCTAGCACTTGATCGTTTAGTATGTTGCTATTGCTTTCTTCATGACTTATACATGTTCCTGTAACTATGAGATTATGCAACTCCCGTTTACCGGAGGAACACTTTGGGTGCTACCAAACGTCACAACATAACTGGGTGATTATAAAGGAGTACTATAGGTGTCTCCAAAGGTACATGTTGGGTTGGCGTATTTCGATATTAGGTTTTGTCACTCCGATTGTCGGAGAGGTATCTCTGGGCCCTCTCGGTAATGCACATCACTATAACCCTTGCAAGCAATGTAGCTAATGAGTTAGTTACGGAATGATGCATTACGTAAAGAGTAAAGAGACTTTCCGGTAACGAGATTGAACTAGGTATTGGATACCGACGATCGAATCTCGGGCAAGTAACATACCGATGAGCGATGACAAAGGGAACAACGTATGTTGTTATGCGGTTTGACCGATAAAGATCTTCGTAGAATATGTAGGAGCCAATATGGGCATCCAGGTTCCGCTATTGGTTATTGACCGAGAATAGTTCTAGGTCATGTCTACATAGTTCTCGAACCCATAGGGTCCGCACGCTTAACGTTTCGATGACAGTTTTATTATGAGTTTATAAGTTTTGATGTACCAAAGTTTGTTCGGAGTCCCGGATGTGATCACGGACATGACAAGGAGTCTCGAAATGGTCGAGACATAAAGATTGATATATTGGAAGCCTATGTTTGGACATCGGAATAGTTCCGGGTGAAATCGGGATTTTACCGGAACACCGGGGAGTTACCGGAACCCTCCCGAGGGTTAATGGGCCTTAGTGGGCCATGAGGGAGAAGAGGAGGGCCGGCCAGGGCAAGCCGCGCGCCCCCTCCCCCCTAGTCCGAATAGGACAAGGAAGGGGGGGCGGCGCCCCCCTTTCCTCTTTCCCTCCCCCCAAGTCCTAATCCAACTAGGAAAGGGGGGGGAGTCCTACTCCCGGTGAGAGTAGGACTCCTCCGGCGCGCCTCCTCCTAGGGCCGTCCGCACCCCCCCTTGCTCCTTTATATACGGGGGCAGGGGGCACCCTAGAACACACAAGTTGATCTACGGATCGTTGCTTAGCCGTGTGCGGCGCCCCCCTCCACCATATTCCACCTCGGGCATATCGTCGCGGAGTTTAGGCGAAGCCCTGCGCCGGTAGAACATCATCATCGTCAGCACGCCGTCGTGCTGACGGAACTCATCCCCGATGCTTTGCTGGATCGGAGCCCGGGGATTGTCATCGAGCTGAACGTGTGCTGAACTCGAAGGTGCCGTACGTTCGGTACTTGGATCGGTCGGATCGTGAAGACGTACGACTACATCAACCGCATTGTTATAACGCTTCTGCTTACGTTCTACGAGGGTACGTGGACAATACTCTCCCCTCTCGTTGCTATGCCATCACCATGATCTTGTGTGTGCGTAGGAATTTTTTTGAAATTACTACGTTCCTCAACAGTGGCATCCGAGCCAGGTTTTATGCGTAGATGTCATATGCATGAGTGGAACACAAGTGAGTTGTGGGCGATACAAGTCATACTGCTTACCAGCATGTCATACTTTGGCTCAGCGGTATTGTGAGATGAAGCGGCCCAGACCGACATTACGCATACGCTTACGCGAGATTGGTTTCACCGTTACGAGCACTCGTGCTTAAAGGTGGCTGGCGGGTGTCTGTCTCTCTCACTTTAGCTGAATCGAGTGTGGCTACGCCCGGTCCTTGCGAAGGTTAAAACAGCACTAACTTGACGAACTATCATTGTGGTTTTGATGCGTAGGTAAGAACGGTTCTTGCTAAGCCCCTAGCAGCCACGTAAAAATTGCAACTACAAAGTAGAGGACGTCTAACTTGTTTTTGCAGGGCATGTTGTGATGTGATATGGTCAAGACGTGATGCTATATTTTATTGTATGAGATGATTATGTTTTGTAACCGGAGTTATGGGCAACTGGCAGGAGCCATATGGTTGTCACTTTATTGTATGAAATGCAAACGCCCTGTAATTGCTTTACTTTATCACTAAGTGGTAGCGATAGTCGTAGAAGCAATAGATGGCGTAACGACAACGATGCTATGATGGAGATCAAGGTGTCGCGCCGATGACGATGGTGATCACGACGGTGCTTTGAAGATGGAGATCACAAGCACAAGATGATGATGGCCATATCATATCACTTATATTGATTGCATGTGATGTTTATCCTTTATGCATCTTATCTTGCTTTGATTGACGGTAGCATTTTAAGATGATCTCTCACTAAAATTATCAAGAAGTGTTCTCCCTGAGTATGCACCGTTGCGAAAGTTCTTCGTGCTGAGACACCACGTGATGATCGGGTGTGATAGGCTCTACGTTCAAATACAACGGGTGCAAAACAGTTGCACACGCGGAATACTCAGGTTAAACTTGACGAGCCTAGCATATAACAGATATGGCCTCGGAACACGGAGACCGAAAGGTCGAGCGTGAATCATATAGTAGATATGATCAACATAGTGATGTTCACCATTGAAACTACTCCATCTCACGTGATGATCGGACATGGTTTAGTTGATTTGGATCACGTGATCACTTAGATGACTAGAGAGATGTCTGTCTAAGTGGGAGTTCTTAAGTAATATGATTAATTGAACTTAAATTTATCATGAACTTAGTCCTGGTAGTATTTTGCAAATTATGTTGTAGATCAATAGCTCGCGTTGTTGCTTTCGTATGTTTATTTTGATATGTTCCTAGAGAAAATTGAGTTGAAAGATGTTAGTAGCAATGATGCGGATTGGATCCGTGATCTGAGGTTTATCCTCATTGCTGCACAGAAGAATTATGTCCTTAATGCACCGCTAGGTGACAAACCTATTGCAGGAGCAGATGCAGACGTTATGAACGTTTGGCTAGCTCAATATGATGACTACTTGATAGTTTAGTGCACCATGCTTAACGGCTTAGAATCGGGACTTCAAAGATGTTTTGAACGTCATGGACCATATGAGATGTTCCAGGAATTGAAGCTAATATTTCAAGCAAATACCCGAGTTGAGAGATATGAAGTCTCCAACAAGTTCTATAGCTAAAAGATGGAGGAGAATCTCTCAACTAGTGAGCATGTGCTCAGATTGTCTGGGTACTTCAATCGCTTGAATCAAGTGGGAGTTAATCTTCCAGATAAGATAGTGATTGACAGAATTCTCTAGTCAACATCACTAAGTTACTAGAACTTCGTGATGAACTATAGTATGCAAGGGATGACGAAAACAATTCCCGAGCTCTTCGTGATGTTGAAATCGACGAAGGTAAAAATAGAGAAAGAGCATCAAGTGTTGATGCTTGACAAGATCACTAGTTTCAAGAAAAGGGCAAAGGGAAAGAAAGGGAACTTAAAATAGAATGACAAGCAAGTTGTCACTCCCACGAAGAAGCCCGAAGCTGAACCAAAGCCTGAAACCGAGTGATTACACTGCAAAGGAAATGGTCACTGGAAATGGAAATACCCTAAATATTTGGTGGATAAGAAGGATGGCAAAGTGAATAAAGGTATATTTGATATACAGGTGTTTTATGTGTGCCTTACTCGTGTTTATAGTAGCCCCTGAGTATTTGATACTTGTTCGGTTGCTAAGATTAGTAACTCGAAACAGGAGTTACATAATAAACAGAGACTAGTTGAGGGGAAGTGACGATGAGTGTTGGAAATAGTTCCAAGATTGATATGATCATCATCACACACTCCCCATATTTTCGAGATTAGTGTTAAAACTAAATAAATGTTATTTAGCGTTTGCCTTGAGCATGAATATGATTTCATCATGTTTATTGCGATATGGTTATTCATTTGAAGTTAAAGAATAATTGTTATTCTGTTTACATGAATAAGACTTTCGATGGTTATACACCCAATGAAAATAGTTTGTTGGATCTCGATCTTAGTGATACACATATTCATAATATTGATGCCAAAAGATGCAAAGTTAATAATGATAGGGCAACTTATTTGTGGCACTGCCGTTTGGGTCATATCGGTGTAAAGCACATGAAGAAACACCATAAAGATGGATTATCGGAATCACTTGCTTATGAATCATTTGATGCTTGCGAACCGTGCCTTTTGGGCAAGATGACTAAAACTCTGTTCTCCGGAACAATGGAACAAGCTACTGACTTATTGGAAATAATACATACCGATGTATGCAATCCAATGAGTGTTGATGCTCGTGGAAAGTATCGTTATTTTCTGACCTTCACAAGATGATTTGAGCGGATATGGGTATATCTACTTGATGAAACATAAGTCTGAAATAGTTGAAAGGTTCAAAGAATTTCAGAGTGAAGTGGAAAAATCATCGTAACAAGAAAATAAAGTTTCTGCGATCTGATCGCGGAGACGAATATTTGAGTTACGAGTTTGGTCTTCAATTAAAACAATGTGGAATAGTTTCACAGCTCACGCCACCTAGAACACCACAATGTTATGGTGTGTCCGAACGTCGTAACCGCACTTTATTGGATATGGTGCGATCTATGATGTCTCTTATTGATTTACCATTGTCGTTTTGGGGTTATGCATTAGAGACAGCTGCATTCACGTTAAAAGGGCACCATCTAAATCCATTGAGACAACACCATATGAACTGTGGTTTAGCAAGAAACCCAAGTTGTTGTTTCTTAAAGTTTGGGGCTGCAATGCTTATGTGAAAAAGTTTCATCCTGATAAGCTCAAACCCAAATCGGAGAAGTGCGTCTTCATAGAATACCCAAAGGAAATTGTTGGGTACACCTTCTATCACAGATCCGAAGGCAAGATATTCGTTGCTAAGAATGGATCCTTTCTAGAGAAGGAGTTTCTCTCGAAAGAATTGAGTGGGAG
Source organism: Triticum timopheevii (assembly GCA_963921465.1). NCBI lineage: Eukaryota > Viridiplantae > Streptophyta > Magnoliopsida > Poales > Poaceae > Triticum > Triticum timopheevii. The sequence continues at coordinate 65,226,722 of OY997274.1, forward strand.
GAAAGTAGAGCTTGATAAGGTAATTTGTACCTTCTCCCAAATTGGAAAATAGTTCATCACTGAAATCAGTTCCAGTGATTCCTACACCAATTAGTGAGGAAGCTAATGATGATGATCATGAAACTTCATATCGAGTTACTATAGAACCTCGTAGGTCTTCCAGAGTACGGTCCGCACCAGAGTGGTACGGTAATCCTGTTCTGAAAGTCATGTTACTAAACCATGATAAACCTACGAACTATGAGGAAGCGATGATGAGCCCAGATTCCACGAAATGGCTTGAGGCCATAAAATCTGAGATATGATCCATGTATGAGAACAAAGTGTGGACTTTGGTGGACTTGCCCGATGATCGGCAAACCATAAGAAATAAATGGATCTTCAAGAGGAAGACGGACGATGATAGTAGTGTTACTATCTACAAAGCTCGACTTGTCACAAAATGTTTTTTGACAAGTTCAAGGTGTTGACTAGAATGAGATTTTCTCAACTGTACTGATGCTTAAGTCTGTCCGAATCATGTTAGCAATTGCCACATTTTATGAAATCTGGCAAATGGATGTCAAAACTACATTCCTTAATGGTTTTCTTAAAGAAGAGTTGTATATGATGCAACCAGAAGGTTTTGTCAATCCTAAAGGTACTAACAAAATGTGCAAGCTCTAGCGATCCATCTATGGACTGGTGCAAGCATCTTAGAGTTGGAATATACGCTTTGACAAGTTGATGAAAGCATATAGTTTTGTACAGACTTACGGGGAAGCCTGTATTTACAAGAAAGTGAGTGGGAGCACTACAACATTTCTGATAAGTATATGTGAATGACATATTGTTGATCGGAAATAATGTAGAATTATTCTGCAAAGCATAAAGGAGTGTTTGAAAGGAGTTTTTTCAAAGAAAGACCTCAGCAGATCTACTTACATATTGAGTATCAAGATCTATTAAGATAGATCAAGACGCTTGATAAGATTTTCAATGAGTACATACCTTGACAAGATTTTGAAGTAGTTCAAAATGGAACAGTCAAAGAAAGAGTTCTTGCCTGTTTTGCAATGGTATGAAATTGAGTAAGACTCAAATCCCGACCACAGCAGAAAATAGAAAGGGAATGAAAGTCATTCCCTATGCTTCAGTCATAGGTTCTACAAAAGTATGCCATGCTATGGACCAGACCTATTGTATACTCTACTCTGGTTTGGCAAGGGAGTACAATAGTGATCTAGGAGTAGATCACTAGACATTGGTCAAAATTATCCTTAGTGGAATAAGGATATGTTTCTTAATTATGGAGGTGACAAAAGGTTCGTTGTAAAAGGTTACGTCGATACAAGTTTTGGCACTGATCCAGATGACTCTAAGTCTTAATCTGGATACATATTGAAAGTGGGAGCAATTAGCTAGAGTAGCTCCATGCAGAGCATTGTAGACATAGAATATTTGCAAAACACATATGGCTCTTAATATGACAGACCCGTTGACTAAGATTCTCTCACGAGCAAAACATGATCACACCTTAGTACTCTTTGGGTGTTAATCACATAGCGATGTGAACTAGATTATTGACTCTAGTAAACCCTTTGGGTGTTGGTCACATAAAGATGTGAACTATGAGTGTTAATCATATACAGATATGAATATTGGTGTTAAATCACATGGCGATGTGAACTAGATTATTGACTCTAGAGCAAGTGGGAGACTGAAGGAAATATGCCCTAGAGAAAGTTATTATTTATTTCCTTATTTCATGATAAATGTTTATTATTCATGCTATAATTGTATTAACCAGAAACATAATACATGTGTGAATACATAGACAAACATAGTGTCACTAGTATGCCTCTACTTGACTAGCTCGTGATTCAAAGATGGTTAAGTTTCCTAGCCATAGACATGAGTTGTCATTTGATTAACGGGATCACATCATTAGGAGAATGATGTGATTGACATGACCCATTCCGTTAGCCTAGCACTTGATCGTTTAGTATGTTGTTATTGCTTTCTTCATGATTTATACATGTTCCTGTAACTATGAGATTATGCAACTCCTGTTTACCGGAGGAACACTTTGGGTGATACCAAACGTCACAACGTAACTGGGTGATTCTAAAGGAGTACTACAGGTGTCTCCAAAGGTACATGTTGGGTTGGCGTATTTCGAGATTAGGTTTTGTCACTCCGATTGTCGGAGAGGTATCTCTGGGCCCTCTCGGTAATGCACATCACTATAAGCCTTGCAAGCAATGTGACCAATGAGTTGGTTACAGAATGATGCATTACGTAACGAGTAAAGAGACTTGCCGGTAACGAGATTGAACTAGGTATTGGATACCGACGATTGAATCTCGGGCAAGTAACATACCGATGACAAAGGGAACAACGTATGTTGTTATGCGGTTTGACCGATAAAGATCTTCATAGAATATGTAGGAGCCAATATGGGCATCCAGGTTCCGCTATTGGTTATTGACCGAGAATATTTCTAGGTCATGTCTACATAGTTCTCGAACCCGTAGGGTCCGCACGCTTAATGTTTCGATGACAGTTTTATTATGAGTTTATAAGTTTTGATGTACCGAAGTTTGTTCGGAGTCCCGAATGTGATCACGGACATGACGAGGAGTCTCGAAATGGTCGATACATAAAGATTGATATATTGGAAGCCTATGTTTGGACATCGGAATAGTTCCAGGTGAAATCGGGATTTTACCGGAACACCGGGGGGTTACCGGAACCCTCCCGGGGGTTAATGGGCCTTAGTGGGCCATGAGGGAGAAGAGGAGGGCCGGCCAGGGCAGGCCGTGCGCCCCCTCCCCCCTAGTCCGAATAGGACAAGGAAGGGGGGGCGGCACCCCCCTTTCCTCTTTCCCTCCCCCCAAGTCCTAATCCAACTAGGAAAGGGGGGGAGTCCTACTCCCGGTGAGAGTAGGACTACTCCGGCGCGCCTCCTCCTAGGGCCGGCCGCACCCCCCCTTGCCCATTTATATACGGGGGCAGGGGGCACCCTAGAACACACAAGTTGATCTATGGATCGTTCCTTAGCCGTGTGCGGTGCCCCCTCCACCATATTCCACCTCGGTCATATCGTCGCGGAGTTTAGGCGAAGCCCTGCGCTGGTAGAACATCATCATCGTCACCATGCCGTCATGCTGACGGAACTCATCCCCGACGCTTTGCTGGATCGGAGCCCGGGGATCGTCATCGAGCTGAACGTGCTGAACTCGGAGGTGCCGTACGTTCGGTACTTGGATCGGTCGGATCGTGAAGACGTACGACTACATCAACCGCGTTGTTATAGCGCTTCCGCTTACGGTCTACGAGGGTACGTGGACAATACTCTCCCCTCTCGTTGCTATGCCATCACCATGATCTTGCGTGTTCGTAGGAAATTTTTTGAAATTACTACGTTCCCCAACACTCCATTCTTCATAATGGAGAGTCAGGGTCTATATTGTTTTATGCTATTTTACCTTAAGGGTATTTAGGTCCTACCTGATACTGATGATCATGTGCTAAGAACAATTATGTAGGGTTGGTTTCAATGACTATGAGGATGATGATCGTATGACTTATTATTAATAACGAGTAGAAGTTGTATGATGATGCATGATTAGTAGGACTTGTTATTACATATGATGATGTATGATGCGAGCATGCATGAGTTATTATATATCTGCGGGTGAAATGACCATAGCAGTAGCGTTGGTAAACCAAGGACGAAGATATAAGAGAGGACACTTCTCTCTATTAGCTAGCTAACACTACTAGGAAAAGGCCTACTAATGGCGCACCGGTTTTGCCTACTAATGGCGCACTACCGGTGCGCAATTAGTATCACGCCACTACTATTTTTTACTAATGGTGCACCACTGGTGCACCATTAGTATCTGGTATGCTAATGGCGCACCAGGTAGTGCGCCATTAGTATGTAACGCCATGCGCCATTAGTATGCCTCCCGGGGGGCCATATGTAACCATGTGCTTTGTCATACTAATGGCGCACTCTGTTGTGATGCGCCATTAGTATCCTTTGGCATACTAATGGCGCACCTTGTGGTGATGCGCCATTAGTATGAATATTTGATTTTTTTTACTTTTCTGATTTTTGCACAGGTTACAAAATATATTATTGGACAGAATATAGACAGCAGCACACAGCAACAACAGATTCATCAAATACAATAGAAGATTAGTCTCTGAATACAATTCATCATATTAGTCTCCGAATTCAAAAGACTGAACAAAGATAAAACATTACAAGTCTCAAGACCGCGAGTATCGAGTTTGTCTTCACATTACAAGTCGATATCGATCATCTAAACTACCATCACATAGAAGAGAGCTGCGGTCATCACGATGAGCATCATCGCGATCAAACTGGTCTTCATCCAGTTCCTCCAACGCTCCCTCCTCTCTCCCGCTAGATAGCGGGTGTATCTAGATTCGGCCTCCGACCTAGTGGTGTACCCTTTGTAACTGTTACCGCTGAAGCGGTGAACCTGTCTCCGACACTCCTCCCAGTCGTCGTAGACTCCGGGAACCATACCCTTGTACACGACATACGACGGCTTCTCTATGCACAAGCCAAACAACAGACAATACATAAGCAATATGTAAGTATGCAACAAAAGGATCGGAAGATGAAAAACAAGACATTAATAGCACGATTCATGGTCCTACTAATAAATAGCATTGATTACATCTAAGTTGAACAACTGTCCAAACCAAAGAGACATACGCATTCATTAAATTTTAATTACAACATGAGCCAATCAATGTTTTAGAACTACACATCACTACTTTCGACTCGACTCATCGGACAGGAGCGTGGATGAAGCCGCCGTCTGTCGTGATGGTCATGAAATCGCGGTCGTTGTCACCCTGCATTTGTAGCGTTCCATCTATCTCATTGTTGGATGGTTGATATCTGAGGAAGAACTGCCCCGAGGTATGAAGGACATCTTGATGGATGATGTCCGCAAACTCCGACTGGATGCGAAAGAATTCTTGTCTGAGGTCCGCATCCTGGATTGCCGACAAGTTTGCGGCCCAATCTTTGAGATTATATGGTAGCAGAAGGTGATGATGGTCCCTTACAATCCCCCGCATGTGATGGAGGGTGTAGTAGGCATCCTTCTAACCGCCAGGCGGCTGCTTGACGCAGCGGAACTTCGTATTGTGTGAGAACATGTGCTTGTCGTACTTACGAACTGCCCTGGTGAAGGTGCCTCCAGATTTGGCGTAGCCGGGGAGAACATCATCAAGAACTTTCTTGACATTTGTGTAGTCTATCTTGGAGTTACGGTTCGGGTCGAAATACGTGGCTATGGAATATTTCGGGCTTAAGAGGATGACTGTGCAATGTGTGTCACTGCACAGAACACGAAATGTCAGAAAAAAAAAGAACGATCGAAATCTAAGAAATCATATGTTACGGGGCGGTTAAGGGATGACTTACTCGGGAAAGTAAGCCACAAGGAAGTTATCCTTATCTGGGTTTGCCAGAATGACGCCTTCGAGGTGTGAACTCGCAACTTGGTGGTCCCCAGCGCTGCTCAAGTGCTTGGCACATATGTAGAAGGGGTCAACTATCACGATGTCCGGGGTCTTGTATCTATTGATCCGCATCTCCATACTCAGCGAAAACAGCTGAACGAAGGTGTAGTGCAGCGGATGAAGGTTAAACATAGCAAAGATGTCATCAAACCACAGGATGATCTTACCCCCGATGTCGCCATCCACAAGGCCCTTGCCTTCTGGCACCTTGGCCATGAAAACCGGGTATGCCACATCATTCTCTCTGAGATGCCGCTTCTCCAAAGAAAGAACACTGTCGTGCAGACTCCACATAGCACCGGTTGCAGCATTGAGCATATTTGGCGGTAGCATTGCCCTACCCGCCACATGCACCCTCCTCGAGATATCCTTAGGTGAAGTGTTGGGGAACGTAGTAATTTCAAAAAATTTCCTACGCACACGCAAGATCATGGTGATGCATAGCAACGAGAGGGGAGAGTGTTATCCACTTACCCTTATAGACCGAAAGCGGAAGCGTTAGAACAACGCGGTTGATGTAGTCATACGTCTTCACGGCCCGACCGATCAAGCACCGAAACTACGGCACCTCCGAGTTCTAGCACACGTTCGGCTCGATGACGTCCCTCGAACTCAGATCCAGCTGAGTGTCGAGGGAGAGTTCCATCAGCACGACGGTGTGGTGAAGATCTTGATGTTCTACCATCGCAGGGCTTCGCCTAAGCACCGCTACAATATTATCGAGGAGGACTATGGTGGAAGGGGGCACCGCACACGGCTAAGAGATCCAAGGGATCAATTGTTGTTGTGCCTAGAGGTGCCCCCCTGCCCCCGTATATAAAGGAGCAAGGGGGGAGGGGGCGTTCGGCCTAGGAGGGGGCGCGCCAAGGGGAGTCCTACTCCCACCGGGAGTAGGACTCCCTCCTTCCTTGTTGGAGTAGGAGAAGGGGAAAGAGGGGGAAAGGAAGAAGGAAAAGGGGGCTGCGCCCCTTGCCCAATTCGGACCAGAGGGGGGGCGTAGGCCTCCTTCCTTTTGGCCTCTCTCCTCTATTCCTGTATGGCCCAATAAGGCCCATATACTCCTCGGCGAATTTCCGTAACTCTCCGGCCCATATAACTCAGAACCTTTCCGAAGTCCGAATATAGTCGTCCAATATATCGATCTTTATGTCTCGACCATTTCGAGACTCCTTGTCATGTCCCCGATCTCATCCGGGACTCCGAACTCCTTCGGTACATCAAAACTCATAAACTCATAATAAAACTGTCATCAAAAACTTACGCGTGCGGACCCTACGGGTTCGAGAACAATGTAGACATGACCGAGACAAGTCTCCAGTCAATAACCAATAGCGGAACCTGGATGCTCATATTGGCTCCCACATATTCTACGAAGATCTTTATCGGTCAAACCGCATAACAACATACGTTGTTCCCTTTGTCATCGGTATGTTACTTGCCCGAGATTCGTTCGTCGGTACCCAATACCTACTTCAATCTCGTTACCGGCAAGTCTCTTTACTCGTTACGTAATGCATCATTCCGTAACTAACTCATTAGTTACATTGCTTGCAAGGCTTAAAGTGATGTGCATTACCGAGAGGGCCCAGAGATACCTCTCCGACAATCGGAGTGACAAATCCTAATCTCGAAATACGCCAGCCCAACATGTACCTTTGGAGACACCTGTAGAGCTCCTTTATAATCACCCAGTTACGTTGTGACGTTTGGTAGCACACAAAGTGTCCTCCGGTAAACGGGAGTTGCATAATCTCAGTCATAGGAACATGTATAAGTCATGAAGAAAGCAATAGCAACATACTAAACGATCAAGTGCTAAGCTAACGGAATGGGTCAAGTCAATCACATCATTCTCCTAATGATGTGATCCCGTTAATCAAATGACAACTCATGTCTGTGGTTAGGAAACACAACCATCTTTGATGAACAAGTTAGTCAAGTAGAGGCATACTAGTGACACTATATTTGTCTATGTATTCACACATGTATTATGTTTCCGGTTAATACAATTCTAGCATGAATAATAAACATTTATCATGATATAAGGAAATACATAATAACTTTATTATTGCCTCTAGGGCATATTTCCTTCAGTCTCCCACTTGCACTAGAGTCAATAATCTAGTTCACATCGCCATGTGATTTAACACCAATATTCACATCTGTATGTGATTACTACCCATAGTTCACATCATCATGTGATCAACACCCATAGGGTTTACTAGAGTCAATAATCTAGTTCACATCGCTATGTGATTAACACCCAAAGAGTACTAAGGTATGATCATGTTTTGCTCGTGAGAGAAGTTTAATCAACGGGTCTGTCACATTCAGAGCCGTATGTATTTTGCAAATATTCTATGTTTACAATGCCCTGCACGGAGCTACTCTAGCTAATTGCTCCCACTTTCAATCTGTATCCAGATTAATACTTAGAGTCATCTGGATCAGTGCCAAAACTTGTATCGACGCAACCTTTTACGACGAACCTTTTTTCACCTCCATAATCAAGAAACATATCCTTATTCCACTAAGGATAATTTTGACCAATGTCCAGTGATCTACTCCTAGATCACTATTGTACTCCCTTTCCAAACCAGGGAAGAGTATACAATAGTTCTGGTCCACAGCATGGCATACTTTTATAGAACCTATGACTGATGCATTGGGAATGACTGATGCATGGTCTTTTTCTATTTTCTGCCGTGGTCGGGATTTGAGTCTTACTCAATTTCATACCTTGGCAACACAGGCAAGAACTCTTTCTTTGACTGTTCCATTTTGAACTACTTCAAAATCTTGTCAAGGTATGTACTCATTGAAAATCTTATCAAGCATCTTGATCTATCTCAATAGATCTTGATGCTCAATATGTAAGTAGCTTTACTGAGGTCTTTCTTTTAAAGAACTCCTTTCAAACACTCCTTTATGCTTTGCAAAATAATTCTACATTATTTCCGATCAACAATATGTCATTCACATATACTTATCAGAAATGCTGTAATGCTCCCACTCACTTTCTTGTAAATACAGGCTTCACCGTAAGTCTGTATAAAACTATATGCTTTGATCAACTTATCAAAGCGTATATTCCAACTCTGAGATGCTTGCACCAGTCCATAGATGGATCACTGGAGCATGCACACTTTGTTAGCATCTTTAGGATTGACAAAAACCTTCTGGTTGTATCATATACAACTCTTCTTTAATAAATCCATTAAGGAATGTAGTTTTGACATCCATTTGCCAAATTTCATAGAATGTGGCAATTGCTAACATGATTCAGACAGACTTAAGCATCGCTACAGTTGAGAAAATCCTATTGTAGTCAACACCTTGAACTTGTCGAAAACCTTTTTGTGACAAGTCGAGCTTTGTAGATAGTAACACTACTATCAGCATCTGTCTTCCTCTTGAAGATCCATTTATACAATATGGCTTGCCGATCATCGGGCAACTCCACCAAAGTCCACACTTTGTTCTCATACATGGATCCCATCTCAGATTTCATGGCCTCAAGCCATTTCTCGGAATCTAGGCTCATCATTGCTTCATCATAGTTCATAGGTTCATCATGGTCTAGTAACATGACTTCCAGAACAGGATTACCGTACCACTCTGGTGCGGACCATACTCTGGAAGACCTACAAGGTTCTGTAGTAACTTGATCTGAAGTTTCATGATCATCATCATTAGCTTCCTCACTAATTGGTGTAGGAATCACTTGAACTGATTTCTGTGACGAACTACTTTCCAATTCGGGAGCAGGTACAGTTACCTCATCAAGTTCTACTTTCTTCCCACTCACTTCTTTTGAGAGAAACTCCTTCTCTTGAAAGGATCCATTTTTAGCAATGAATATCTTGCCTTCGGATCTGTGATAGAAGGTGTACCCAACAATTTCCTTTGGGTATTCTATGAAGACGCACTTCTCCGATTTGGGTTTGAGCTTATCAGGATGAAACTTTTTCACATAAGCATCGCAGCCCCAAACTTTAAGAAACGACAACTTGGGTTTCTTGCTAAACCACAGTTCATATGGTGTCGTCTCAACGGATTTAGATTGTGCCCTTTTAACGTGAATGCAGCTGTCTCTAATGCATAACCCCAAAACAATAGTGGTAAATCAGTAAGAGACATCATAGATCGCACCATATCCAATAAAGTGCGGTTACGACGTTCGGACACACCATAACGTTGTGGTGTTCCAGGTGGCATGAGCTGTGAAACTATTTCACATTGTTTTAATTGAAGACCAAACTCGTAACTCAAATATTAGTCTCCGCGATCAGATCGCAGAAACTTTATTTTCTTGTTATGATGATTTTTCCACTTCACTCTGAAATTCTTTGAACCTTTCAACTATTTCAGACTTATGTTTCATCAAGTAGATATACCCATATCTGCTCAAATTATCTTGTGAAGGTCAGAAAATAAAGATACTTGCCACGAGCATCAACACTCATTGGATCACATACATCGGTATGTATTTTTTCCAGTAAGTCAGTAGCTTGTTCCATTGTTCCGGATTACGGAGTTTTATTCATCTTGCCCAAAAGGCACGGTTCGCAAGCATCAAATGATTCATAACCAAGTGATTCCAAAAATCCATCTTTATGGAGTTTCTTCATGCGCTTTACACCGATATTACCCAAACGGCAGTGCCACAAATAAGTTGCACTATCATTATTAACTTTGCATCTTTTGGCATCAATATTATGAATATGTGTATCACTATGATCGAGATCCAACAAACTATTTTCATTGGGTGTATAACCATCGAAGGTCTTATTCATGTAAACAGAACAACAATTATTCTCTGACTTTAAATGAATAACCGTATTGCAATAAACATGATCAAATCATATTCATGCTCAATGCAAACGCCAAATAACATTTATTTAGGTTTAACACTAATCCCGAAAGTATAGGGAGTGTGCGATGATGATCATATCAATCTTGGAACTACTTCCAACACTCATCGTCACTTCCCCTTCAACTAGTCTCTGTTTATTCTGTAACTCCTGTTTCGAGTTACTAATCTTAGCAACTGAACAAGTATCAATAACTCAGGGGCTACTATAAACACTAGTAAGGCACACATCAATAAACTGTATATCAAATATACCCTTGTTCACTTTGCCATCCTTCTTATCCACCAAATATTTAGGGCATTTCCGCTTCCAGTGACCATTTCCTTTGCAGTGTAAGCACTCAGTTTCAGGCTTTGGTCCAGCTTTGGTATTCTTCACGGGAGTGACGGCTTGTTTGCCATTCTACTTGAAGTTTCCCTTTCTTTCCCTTTGCCCTTTTCTTGAAACTAGTGGTCTTGTCAATCATCAACACTTGATGCTCTTTCTTGATTTCTACCTTCGTCGATTTCAACATCACGAAGAGCTCGGGAATCGTTTTCGTCATCCCTTGCACACTATAGTTCATCACGAAGTTCTAGTAACTTAGTGATGGTGACTAGGGAATTCTGTCAATCACTATCTTATCTGGAAGATTAACTCCCACTTGATTCAAGCGATTGAAGTACCCAGAGAATCTGAGCACATGCTCACTAGTTGAGCGATTCTCCTCCATCTTTTAGCTATAGAACTTGTTGGAGACTTCATATCTCTCAATTCGGGTATTTGTTTGAAATATTAACTTCAATTCCTGGAATATCTTATATGGTCCATGACGTTCAAAATGTCTTTGAAGTCCCGATTCTAAGCCGTTAAGCATGGTGCACTAAACTATCAAGTAGTCATCATATTGAGCTAGCCAAACATTCATAACGTCTGCATCTGCTCCTGCAATAGGTCTGTCACCTAACGCTGCATTAAGGACATAATTCTTCTGTGCAGCAATGAGGATAAACCTCAGATCACGGATCCAATCCGCATCATTGCTACTAACATCTTTCAACACAGTTTTCTCTAGGAACATATCAAAATAAACATATGAAAGCAACAACGCGAGCTATTGATCTATGACATAATTTGCAAAATACTACCAGGACTAAGTTCATGATAAATTAAAGTTCAATTAATCATATTACTTAAGAACTCCCACTTAGACAGACATCTCTCTAGTCATCTAAGTGATCACGTGATCCAAATCAACTAAACCATGGCCGATCATCACGTGAGATGGAGTAGTTTTCAATGGTGAACATCACTATGGTGATCATATCTACTATATGATTCACGCTCGACCTTTCGGTCTCCGTGTTCCGAGGCCATATCTGTTATATGCTAGGCTCGTCAAGTTTTAACCTGAGTATTCCGCGTGTGCAACTGTTTTGCACCCGTTGTATTTGAACGTAGAGCCTATCACACCCGATCATCACGTGGTGTCTCAGCACGAAGAACTTTCGCAACAGTGCATACTCAGGGAGAACACTTCCTGATAATTAGTAAGAGATCATCTTAAAATGCTACCGTCTCACAAAACAGAATAAGATGTATAACAGATAAATATCATATGCAATCAAAATATGTGACATGATATGGCCATGATCATCTTGCGCCTTTGATCTCCATCTCCAAAGTACTGTCATGATCTCTATCGTCACCGGTAAGACACCATGATCTTCATCATCTTGATCTATATTAATGTGTCGTCATATGGTCATTTCGCCAACTATTGTTCTTGCAACTATTGCTATCGCATAGCGATAAAGTAAAGTAATTATTTGGCACTTGCATCTTATGCAACAAAGAGACAACCATAGGGCTTCTGCCAGTTGCCGATAACTTCAACAAAACATGATCATCTCATACAACAACTTATATCTCATCACGTCTTGACCATATCACATCACAACATGCCCTGCAAAAACAAGTTAGACGTCCTCTACTTTGTTGTTGCAAGTTTTACGCGGCTGCTACGGGCTGAGCAAGAACCGCTCTTACCTACGCATCAAAACTACAACGATAGTTCGTCAAGTTGGTGCTGTTTTAACCTTCGCAAGGACCGGGCGTAGCCACACTCGGTTCAACTAAAGTTGGAGAAACTGACACCCGCTAGTCACCTGTGTGCAAAGCACGGTGGTAATGTCGGTCCGGGCTTCTTCATCCAACAATACCGCCAAACCAAAGTATGACATGCTGGTAAGCAGTATGACTTGTATCGCCCACAACTCACTTGTGTTCTACTCGTGCATATAACATCAACGCATAAAACCTAGGCTTGGATGCCACTGTTGGGGAACGTAGTAATTTCAAAAAATATCCTACGCCCACGCAAGATCATGGTGATGCATAGCAACGAGAGGGGAGAGTGTTGTCCACATACCCTCGTAGACCGAAAGCGGAAGCGTTAGAACAACGCGATTGATGTAGTCGTACGTCTTCACGGCCCGACCGATCAAGCACCGAAACTACGGCACCTCCGAGTTCTAGCACACGTTCAGCTCGATGACGTCCCTCGAACTCCGATCCAGCCGAGTGTCGAGGGAGAGTTCCGTCATCACGACGGTGTGGTGATGATCTTGATGTTCTACCGTCGCAGGGCTTTGCCTAAGCACCGCTACAATATTATCGAGGAGGACTATGGTGGAAGGGGGCATCGCACACGGCTAAGAGATCCAAGGGATCAATTGTTGTTGTGCCTAGAGGTGCCCCCCTGCCCCCGTATATAAAGGAGCAAGGGGGGAGGGGGCGGCCGGCCTAGGAGGGGGCGCGCCAAGGGGAGTCCTACTCCCACCGGGAGTAGGACTCCCTCCTTCCTTGTTGGAGTAGGAGAAGGGGAAAGAGGGGGAGAGGAAGAAGGAAAAGGGGGCTGCGCCCCTTGTCCAATTCGGACCAGAGGGGGGGCGCATGCCTCCGTCCTTTTGGCCTCTATCCTCTATTCCCGTAATGCCCAATAAGGCCCATATACTCCCCGGCGAATTCCCGTAACTCTCCGGTACTCCGAAAAATACCCGAATAACTCAGAACCTTTCCGAAGTCCGAATATAGTCGTCCAATATATCGATCTTTACGTCTCGACCATTTCGAGACTCCTCGTCATGTCCCCGATCTCATCCGGCACTCCGAACTCCTTCAGTACGTCAAAACTCATAAACTCATAATAAAACTGTCATTGAAACCTTAAGCGTGCGGACCCTACGGGTTTGAGAACAATGTAGACATGACCGAGAAACGTCTCTGGTCAATAACCAATAGCGGAACCTGGATGCTCATATTGGCTCCCACATATTCTACGAAGATCTTTATCGGTCAAACCGCATAACAACATATGTTGTTCCCTTTGTCATCGGTATGTTACTTGCCTGAGATTCGATCGTCGGTATCCAATACCTAGTTCAATCTCGTTACCGGCAAGTCTCTTTACTCGTTACGTAATGCATCATTCCGTAACTAACTCATTAGTTACATTGCTTGCAAGGCTTATAGTGATGTGGATTACAGAGAGGGCCCAGAGATACCTCTCCGACAATTGGAGTGACAAATCCTAATCTCGAAATATGCCAACCCAACATGTACCTTTGGAGACACCTGTAGAGCTCCTTTATAATCACCCAGTTACGTTGTGACGTTTGGTAACACACAAAGTGTTCCTCCGGAAAACGGGAGTTGCATAATCTCATAGTCATAGGAACATGTATAAGTCATGAAGAAAGCAACAGCAACATACTAAACGATCAAGTGCTAAGCTAACGGAATGGGTCAAGTCAATCACATCATTCTCCTAATGATGTGATCCCATTAATCAAATGACAACTCATGTCTATGGTTAGGAAACACAACCATCTTTGATCAACAAGCTAGTCAAGTAGAGGCATACTAGTGACACTATGTTTGTCTATGTATTCACACATGTATTATGTTTCCGGTTAATACAATTCTAGCATGAATAATAAACATTTATCATGATATGAGGAAATAAATAATAACTTTATTATTGCCTCTAGGGCATATTTCCTTCATGAAGGTGGCCCGTCCTGAGCACGGATCGAACTCGGTGCCGGCTGGCTCGCACTGGCGCCCTTGTTAGTCTTTCGTTTCCGTCCCTTCTTCTTGATCTCCTATAATGGGACTGAGTTCTGCTCACAGACCGCCTTCTTGAGCATGTTGGGGCTGATAATATTTCGCACCTCAGCTATCTGAGGGTCGGTGAAGGCGGGAGCTGGAGGAATCTCCTGAGAACTGAACGCCAGACGACGCCTGTTGCAATTGGATTTCTCCACCGTACCAGCTAGATTGCGGTCGTCTTGGTTGAGTTCTTCAGAAAGAGGCCCGCAGAACTCATCAGCGTACCCATGTTCGGCAAATTACATATCGACTTTGGTAAATGTACCGTCGTCGTTGTCGTCGTCCTCCGGATCCTGTGCCATAGGCTGTCCGGATTCTGTGCCATAGGGATGTCCGGCATAGGGATGTCCGGCAGGTCCGGTAGCGTTGCGGCGTTCTTGCCATGGCTTGGCGCCGGCACGACTGGCGGTCTTGTCTGTGGGGTGGTGTCCCCGCCCCCAAACGAATCTGGCTCTTCGGCCAAAGCAGGGGCCAGTTTACGCAGGCGTTGAGGGTCATCTCATCTTCTTCGTCGGCCCCAGCGGGTCGAATCGGAGGTAACAGCTCGTCGCAGCCTGGCAGCACCCGAACCACTTCAACCCTATACACTGTGGGTGGCATCGGATTACCGTGGAACATGGGATTGCCCGGTTGAACAATTCTGCCTTTGGCGACATCGAGCAACTCGCCGCCCACGAAGTGCAGAAGAGTGCAAGGAACATCGGCGGTGCCCTGCGAAAACATGTAGGGCATCAGGGATGCCCAGTCAAAGGCAAGGAGATGAAGTCATCGGCCGAGAGGCTTAGTTTCCGTGATGCCATCGAGCTCGGCTAATGTCGAGGCACCGCCAACGGTGGGCGTGCAACTGACGGAGGGGCCGCTTGCTGGCGAGGTGCCGGCCGGCATACACCCGAGTGCATTAAGCTCCAATGCCCGTGCCGGCGCCGGAGACACGAATACCGCCTCCGCCGAAGACACCAATGGCGCCGCCGGAGACACCAATGGCGCCGCCGGAGACACCAATGGCGCCGCCTACGCGCTGTGCGAGTTGCTGGCCATGAAGCTGGGAACCGGGGGAGGCCCCTGTTGGCCGCCCGCAATCCACGTCGTCAGCCCATGAATCAACGTAGGCACCATGGCGTTGAGCTTCGTTCCTAGTTATTGTTCCACTTGCTCTTGGACAAGCTCCGGAATCCGCGCTACTTGTGCCTTGAGTGCTTCAACCTCGCGCGACTGGCTTTCCGAGCTGGTCTTTTTCTCCTTTCACCCACCAGCAGTATAGTATGACCACCATTTTGTGGACAAGCCTTTGCCGGTCACACAACCAGCTGACATCGGCTTACTGAGCTTATCCTTGTTTTTCATTACGTTCAACGCCCTATTTAAAGGGGTGTCGAAAGGGGAGCTCTGAGACGACCCCGCGCTACTGCTTTCAGTGTCCCGCGGAAGGAACATGAACCATTTAGAAATATTGGGGATTAATTAGAATGCAACCATATGGAGCTAATTACGCGGGGGTGTATTCCATACCAGAACAAGCTCGAGCGCCTTGATCTTCGGATCCATGGTAAGCTCCTTTGTTACCGGGTCCTCCTTGTACCGGGCCCTGAGAAAGTTCCTGGTCTGCTTGTCACGGTATTTCTCGAAGCGAGGCGGTAGGCCTTGCTCGGCACGCTCCGCGTCCTCCTTGTCCCATATAGGCTCCACCTCTCTGTAACCGCTGGGACCGAGTTGGTGGACCCCTAAGTTCAACTTCCGCATTTCTTTCCCCCACTGACTTGATTCGGAGGTTGCGCTGCTCTCGCACTTGATCTTGAACTCCTTGTACTCATCTTCGCTCATCAAAGGATATTTCGCCTTGATCTTGTCATAACTACCACCTTTGTCAATCATTGCCTTCACCGTGCTTCTCCAAGTAGACAGGGCCGTGCTCATCCTTGTGAGGGCGTTACTGTTCACTTTATTCCTTGAGAGGCGTGTGTTTGCAAACTCAGCGGGGAACTTGTATCGTTCATGCAGCTTCGTGAAGAGGAGGCTGCGCAAATTCCCGTGGTCCTTATGCCTTACGTTCTCGGTGTTGATCGAGATGGTGCTCCGTAGAATGCACCCGAGCTGAACCGAGTACCCCTTGACTACTTGTTTGGGCGCCGTTGGATTCCCGTCGGAGTCCACTTCAGTAAATTCCTCCCTGACGGTGCCGAGCGCGCTCGGGCGCCGGTCCTTCCGTTGCCTCTTCGGTTGGCTGCCATATGTGTGTCTGCCGCCATCATCAGTGGTGGCATCCTCGGCGGCACCATCAGTGGTGTCATCCCCGACGCCACTAGGGGTTGTGTAGTCAGGATCTGTGTCTTCCACGGTGTCCTCATAGTGGTGAGGTTGTTCCTCCAACTCCTGGGACAGCTCCCAGAATTGCTTGCCGCCCGAACCGCCGGCCTCATCATTGTGGGCCATGCTTCGCTCTAAATAGGAAAAAAGTTTGGTCAAAAAGTTGGTTATTGTCAAGGAACAAGATCATGGTCTCATCATTTAGGGTTTGTCGACACCGAGGCATCCTAAAAGCTAAGTTTTTATCATTTAGGGTTTGTCGACGCCGAGGCACCCTAAAATCCTAAGCGTACATCATTTACGTTCTCATCGACACTAAGGCATCCTAGAAGCCAAGGTTTCATCATTTAGGGTTTGTCGACGCCGAGGCACCCTAAATGCAAAGTTTTCATCATTTAGGGTTTATCGATGCCGAGGCACCCTAGGTTGGGCCTAATCACTTGGCACTAATCAGTTGGCTCTATTGCCACCTATGTTGGGTTTATCATCTAGGGTTTATCGATGCTGAGGAGAATTTCTAAGTTGGGCCTAATCACTTGGCTCTATTGCCACCTATGGTTTAATGCAGCAAGAATAAAGGGGCAGTTGATCCTACTTAATTAAGTACTAAGATACCCCGGCCCATGCATTAGTAGCAAGTACCTCATATGTCCGATTTTTAGCAAAGTCATGCTAAAATTCACGGAAAATTTCAGCATGACCTTTGCTGAAAATAGGACATATGGAGTACCCGAATTTGCTGGAACGGAAGTTAATCGACATTCCGGCAAACTCAAGGGCCTCTCGGGGTACCTGCAAAATCATTATCCCCGCGTAATGAAGTCGCCAATGGGTCATTTCAGAAGATCACAAGTAGCATCATCACAAGTACAACATCATCACAAGTACAGCAACAACAGCAGTGAATACCGGCATAACAGCAGCAGCAACAGGTTTATTCTTCTTCTTCATAAACATTAATTGGTGTGGGTGACTCTATCTGCCCTCTAATGACTCACCCAACTTAACAGGACAACCCACAAGCATTGTTTTGATTCCAACTGCTGCTGTAAAATACATCCAGCAAAGGTGCTCAAAAATCAGGAATACTACCCCCCCAAATCTTTAGCTCAATTCTGAAAATACATGGTCTTCTAGTTACAATACTACGCCCCAACAGTCAAAATTTCAAACCACACACTTACTTTCAACTATAAACAAAACTGACTTGCTGTTAATGAACAATGGCTAAAGATATATAAAACTCCATTGCAAATGTGCCATGTCAATAAAACAACTCATGGAAGTAAACTACTAGCTGGCTCAAAAGTCAAGTAAACTGAAGATGATGACAGCTTGCAAACACAGGACCATGTCATTATCATGGCAGTCCACTATATATTTTTATGACAAAATACATCATTATCAGGGCACATTATGGCCATTTTCTTACATGATGCTAACTGTACCTAACTAAACATATTTCTCACCTTGGAGTTGTTGCTGCTGCTACACTGTCTGAACTTCACTTCCTTTACCTCCTTGGAAACCTGAAATATGCAGATGTTAGGAAGGTTCTAATTTGTATATGATGATTCTAAGAAAAGGGAAAAGGTGTATCAAGAACAGATTCACATGTCTGGCTGTTAGCCATTACAAACTTAAATTTATCTATTTCTGTATCTCACAAACTATCATAAATGAATAATAGTACACTTAGCAGCTCACTGAAAAGCAATGACATATTCATGATCTAGTTTAGCAGCAGGTTGCAAATACTTAACTGTCTAGAACATCACAGCATGCACGGTAATAAGAATAATGTAAACATTTGGCTTAGTTATAAGGATAGTATACTTATAAACTAAAAGTGGAACTACTCACAATGAAGAAGCATTAGCAGATAGTTTGTCAACTCAGGAAATAACATTTTTTCAGCCCAAAATGGATGCCATTTTATAACATTGCATAGCATTAGTCAGGCAGAGCTGAGCCTTTCACCACTATATAATATTGCCATATAAAATTATAAATTTATGTAACCTGAATTTTTTTGTATGAAACCTAGTCAATGTGACAATATATAAACTACTGATCTACTAGTTATCAAGTTGAGAAATTGACCGCATATAAGCAAAAGCAATATCAGACTTGACTAGAGATACTTGTAAAGTTGTAAGTTATATCTTACCAGTGTGCTAACGGAAACTGTACTAATTAGGGTTCTTATTATGTTCTGGTATAAAAATTCTTCTCAATTACTTAGGAAAATTAGTGGATGTCTTACAAATTACAGAGGGAGTTAATAATTTCAGTTTCATAAAAAAAATTCATCAATACTATGCATCATCTTCCTACTATGTATCATCTTCCTACTATACTTGCTACTCATCTTCAGAACCAAACAGCAGCAAAAACAGTTGAAGAGAGGCTCACTAGAGGATACTCAAATTTGCTAACCCTAGAACACGGGGGAAGAGGGCTGTGGTACTCGCGGGAGGTAGCCTAGGGGGTAGTAGGGGAAGGGGGGAGAGGTGAGGAATCACCTGTGGGATAATGGCAGGCTGCCGTAGGAGGGCGCCGGCGTCGAGGAGGCGGCAGGCGGCGACGCGTCGAGGAGGAGGCGGCACGTCGAGGAGGAGGCGGCACATCAAGGAGGAGGCGCGTCGAGGAGGAGGCGGCGCGTCGAGGAGGAGGCGGCGTGTCCAGCTTGCCACCCACCTTGGAGCCGGAACCCTAGGGCGTGCAGGTGCAGCGGACGGAGGGGACGGAGGGGACGGAGGGGGCGGCACTCGCGGGGGAGGCGGGGCTTGGGGGGAGGCGGTGCTCGAGGGGGAGGAAGGGGAGAGGGAGGCGGCGGGGGCGCTTGGGCGGCTGCGGCGGACGGAGGCGGCGGATGGCGGGGGCGCGTGGGCGGCTGCGGCGGCGGCGTACGGTTGGGGTCGATCGAGGGGAATCTGGTGAGGGAGGGAGGAAGGACACAGCGCGAGGGCAGTAGGTGGAGTGGTGGGAGGGTTCTAATGGCTCACCACCCCCTCGTGCGCCATAAGTACGACTATTCTAATGGCGCACCTTCCCTCGGTGCGCCATTAGAATTTTGTTTTAATCTAGCCCGACTTGTCAGGTTATATACCACCTAACCCTATCTACAACAGAACCCGCCCACTAGCCCGACTAGTCACACACCAGGAGGTCTTGGGTTCTATTCCCAGGCTCCCCAATGTTTTTTATGCATTTTAAATGTTGTTTGATATTTATTTGTGTTTAAATATGTTCAAACTTGTTTAAATCATAACAGTAATATTTTTTTATAAAAACAGTAATAATTTTTTAAAACATATGTTCAAATTTGTTACTTGAAAATATCATCGGCGGCGGCGGTGGAGCGGGGGAGGGTGCGGGGGGTGCCCGTTGGTGGCGGTGGAGCGGGGGAGGGTGCGGGGGGCCGGGTGCTCGTCGGCGGCAGTGGAGCGGGGGAGGGTTGCGGTGGGTCGTCGGCGGCGGTGGAGCTAGCGGGGGAGGGTGCGAGTGGGATCGAGATGGAGGGGTATCGAGAACGAGATGGAGGAGGAATCGAGATCGAGATGGAGGGGGGTCGAGATCAAGTGTCCTCATGAATTCAAAAAGAGCCCATGAAATTTAAAAATATTCAGGAATCAAAAAGTGCCCATGAAATACAATCGAGAAATGAAGACTATGATTTAAATACAATCGATCTTAGCTAGCTATCTGTTCACAATCTTCTTGCCCTTCTTTTTCGCAAATAGAGTTCTTCTGTGGAATGGACGTCCTTTAAGTAGGGTGGTCGTGCTTCTTCTTGTGGTGTGTGCTGCTACTTCATCGTCGTCGTCATGTTCGATCTTCGGGTCACCGTACTTGTCGAAGTCTTGCTCATTGGCTACTCCATCCATTCCGATGATCTTCCTTTTGCCTCTCCTCACGACAACATGACTGTGCTTTGACGGGTCGGTAATGAAGAAGCATTGGTCCACTTGGGAAGCCAGTACCCATGGCTCATTTTTCGCGGTGACGTTTGCGCCCGCGGTCTTGGATTTGGCTTCGGGTGTAACCATGGTGGTGAAATACCGGTCTTCTTTTAGGACGCTCTTGGCCCATCTGACACGGAACATCGGGACCTTCTCTCTAGCGTAGCTCAGCTCCAAGATCTCCTCGATCCTTCCGTAGTATCTGTCCTTGTCGTTACCGGTGTAGGATTCCATCGTTACCCCGGAGTTCTGATAACCATCACTCTTCATGTCCTTGTTCTCGGTGTAGAATGTGTAGCCGTTGATATCGTACGCCTCATATGTCATTTGGTTGTGCTCGACGCCCTGTGACAAGGCGAATATGAGTCGTTCTTCCGCGGAAGAATCCTCATGTAAAGGGTACGACAGAAGCTTCTGCTCGAACCAACGCGTGAAACATGAGTTGTGCTCTTTGATTATATCTCCATCCGTCCTCTGTTGGCCTTGGTCATTGTACGTCTTCTCAATAAAGGTTTTGTGCTCTACCACCCAAGGATTGACCACATCTATGTGTTGTAGCGCGACTAGGTTTGCTCTTTCAAAGTCGGCGAGTCGACCCTCGAAGTCGACATGCATTTCGCGGCGACCCTCACGGTGACCCCATCCAGCGGGCCTGCCGAGGTGCCTGTTAAAGGGCAGACCAACGGGGTTCTCGATGCCTAGATAATCTGTGCAGTAGGAGATGCACTATTCGGTCAGAAAGCCCCTGGGTATACTTCCCTCTGGACGTGACATGTTGCGAATGTATCCTTTTATGACACCATTCATCCTTTCGAACGGCATCATGCTGTGCAGGAACGTCGGCCTGAGTTGGATGATATCCTCCATGATATGGACCAGCAGATGCACCATAACGTCGAAGAATGTGGGCGGGAAGTACATCTCAAGCTCGCATAGTATCACCACGATCTCTTCCTGTAGCCTTCTGAGTTGCCTCACACCAATCGACTTCCGAGCGATGACGTTGAAAAAGTTGCATAGGCCAAATAGCGTTTCACGGACGTGCGCGTCCATGATCCCACGGATTGCAACTGGAAGTATCTGCGTCATCAGCACGTGATAGTCGTGAGACTTCAGCCTGCTGAACTTCTGCTTCGCTGGGTCTAGGTATCTGCTTATCTTCCCCACGTAACCATAAGGAAGTTTTACTCCTATGAGGCAGGTGAAAAACTGCTTGATCTCCTCCTGACTTAGAGTGAAGCACGCGGGAGGGTAGTCATTTCCGGTCTTCTTGGCCTTTTTGCCTTTCCGACGAGTTTCTGTGTCCTGCTTCGCCTCATCATCATCATCATTAGCGTGAAGCTCCGGCCTGATGCCCATTGATTTCAAGTCTGCCCTTGCTTTCGGCCCATCTTTGGTCCTCTCTGGCATGTTGAGCAGGGTACCAAGCAGACTCTCGCACACGTTCTTCGTGATATGCATGGCATCAAGGCTGTGAGGCCCACGGTGGATCTTCCAGTACGGCAAGTCCCAGAAAACAGACCTCGTTTTCCATACCTTCAGCAGCGGCTCTGGCGCCTTTCGCTTCTTTCCCGGCTCTGGCGCCTTTTGCTTCTTTCCCGGCAGTGGGCAATCTTTCCAATTTTTCAACAGCTTGTCTATTTCCTCGCCGCTCCTCGTACGCGGGCGTTTTCGGGGTTTGGTTTCACCATCGAACAGATCCTTGCGTTTCCTCCACGGGTCATCGTCGCGAAGTCACCTTCGATGTCCCATGAACACGGTTTTCGAAGACCTGGGATCTCTATCTAGCTGGCGATACGTTGTGTCATCCATGCACCTTACGCATCCAGAAAATCCATGGACTACCTGCACCGCGAGATATCCGTAACCAAGATAATCGTGCACCGTCGTGAGCAGTGCGGCTCTCATAGGGAAATATTCTTTCTCTGCGGCGTCCCACGTATTGGCTGGCGTTTTCCACAGCGTGTCTAGCTCCTCTTTCAGCAGCCCCAGATACATATTGATGTCATTCCCTGGTTGTTTCGGCCCTTCAATTAGCATACTCATGTGAATGTACTTCCTCTTCATGCACAACCAGGGGGGAGGTTGTACATCCATACAAACACAGGCCAGGTGCTATGTGTGCTTCTCTGGCTACCAAACGGATTGACTCCATCGGTGCTCGCGCCCAGCACGATGTTCCTTGGATCCTACACAAATTCTGGGTATTCGAAGTTCAACACTTGCCACTGGCTCGCATCCTTAGGGTGACTCAGCATCTTGTCTTTTTTATTTATCTCTGGATCATTTCCGTCATCTTCCCGCTTCTTCTCCTCCCTATCCGCGTGCCAACGCAGGAGCTTTGCTACCTTAGGGTCCGCGAAATACCGCTACAGACGAAGAGTGATCAGAAAGTACCACACCGATTTTCGAGGAGCTTTCTTCCTCTTCTTGTATCGAGTGACGCCGCACACCGGACATATGGTAGACTCCGCGTGCTTGTCCCGATAAATGATGCAATTGTTCATGCACACATGGTATTTCACGTGTAGTAAATCCAGAGGACATACGATTTTCTGCGCCTCCTCGAAACTGATCGGGCACTTGTTCCCCTTGGGAAGACGTTTGTGCCAGAATGACATGTTCATGCATCGGTCATTTTGTGTTTTACCTTCATCTCCAGAGCCATGAGCGTTACTTTCAGGCGGGTATCCTCGGGCCCGCATCCTTCATACAATGGAGTAACCGCGTCTATCTCTAGTTGATCTAGCTTGGCTTTCTCTCGGGCGGCAGCTCTTGCGTTATCCGTCTGCTTGAGAAGCAGCTCTTGAATATGAGGGTCCTGCACCCAGCCCCCATCGTCGTCTGCTCCGGCATCTTCATCTTCATGATCATGCCCTTCATCTTGATCTTCCTCATCATCATGTACGACATTTTCTACATGATGACTGTGTACAGCATCACCGTCGTGATCATGTCCTGGAGATTCTTCGTCTTCTCGCCCGCCCTCGCCGCGGTGGTTGTCTTGTTGCCCTTCCTCATTTCTTGCCCGGCCCCCATGGACGACTTCATAGTCATCTTCATCACCTTGCCACCGATAGCCATCCATGAAACCATGCAAGAGCAGGTGGTCCCGCACCTGCCCAGAATCCGGGTCCGCAATAAGGCTCTTCAGCTTGCATCTTTGACATGGACATCTTATCTCTGTCTCGTTCTTTTGAAGCATCTCGGCCTTCGCGGAGCTCAAAAACCTATTCACGATGCCTTCGGTCATCGTGCGGACCATGGTCGCCTGCGGGGTAGAGCAAAACGATATTTTAGAACCAAGAAAAAATTTGGCATGACCTTCCCTAAAAATAGGACCAAAAAGAATGCATAGTGCCAAAATTCTCGCCGAAACGGAAATGAATCAACATTCCAGCAAAATATTGGCAACTATCGCATTTCAAATACCGGTACCTGCAAACACAAACATATATGCAACACCACAAACACATGCAACACCACAAACATACATAGATCTAGCTAGGCCACAAAAAGTGCATGTGCACGTTGTTGGAGCGAGCTAGGGAGAAAAAAAGTAGATCTACATCATGAAGATAGCTTTCCCCTTACTTACCTATCAAAAAAAGGTAATTTCACCACTTAATTTTGATGAATCTATGGTGCAAATGAGGTGAGGAGGAGGAGGCAGCCGAAAGCTTGGAGAAGGAGGTGGAGGGAATGAAGTGGGGAAAGTGAGTGGGTAGGTGTGGCTGTCCAAAATATCTTGTTGGGGTCCCAGGTTAGTAATGGCGCACCACCTGAAAATGCGCCATTAGTAACCCTGGTTACTAATGGCACACCTGCAGGTGGTGCGCCATTAGTAGTTTTGCAAAAAGTAAAAATATATATATATATACTAATGGCGCACCTGCAGTAGGTGCACCATTACTAGTTTAAACTAGTAATGGCGCATTGTGACACGATGCGCCATTAGTAGTTTTGCAAAAAAAAGAATAAAAAAAAAATTCAGTACTGGCGCACTCTGTGGCTGGTGCGCCATTACTAGTTAGAACTAGTAATGGCGCACTTCGGTCGGATGCGCCATTAGTATATATGTAAAAATGAAAAAAAATTATCACTAGTGGCGCACCTTTTGTCTGGTGCGCCATTAGTGTCTTTCACACTAATGGCGCATCACCAACTGGTGCGCCATTAGTATATAGTAGTGGCGCACTACTTCCCTGGTGCGCCATTAGTGTGCATCCCATCTTTAGCCCTTTTCCTAGTAGTGTAATAACAACCTAAAAATAACCCCCAAAACCCCTAAACCAGCCATTTTTTTTTAAAAAAAAGAAAAAACTCAGCTCCAGCCAGCTGCTGACGCGTGGAAGCTTTTTGGTCCCGGTTTATGTCACCAACTGGGACCAAAGGCCCCCTTGCGTGGGCTGCCCGCAGCGGCCACGTGGATGCCCATCTGTCCCGGTTCATGTAAGAACCGGGACTAAAGGGGGGAGGTATTAGTAATGATCCATTAGTCCCGGTTCATGAACCGGGACTAAAGGCCCTTACGAACCAGGACAAATGCCCTGTTTTCTACTAGTGGCAGCATGGCTTTGTCTACCCGTTATCTATTCCTGATGACATTGTGCAACTCACAGGAGCAACCAAGGGTTGGTTGCCGGTTGCCATAACCCTGATGCTAGTATATTTCGCAGCAACCAAATTAATAATTGTGGCGATAAACATGTTTTTACTGGGATTTGTAGTGTTTGTAATCATACTACCATCATTGGAAATTAGGCACATGTGCCTCTTGCAGTTGGAAAAAACACGTTCCTGCTAAGTTGTGCGTGAAGCCGCCTTAAGTATGAGTACAAGTATTTGCTAAAATGGCTGATGCTTTCCGTTTGAGGCTGAACTTGACTGAAAACTGAATAATGCAGTAGTATATTATCTTTGTATGGCCTATTATCTCCTCCAAATACTATGGCTGGAAAAGACTAAAGCCTCTTCTGATTTGCACCAACCAAGGGTTACGTGTGTTCTTTAATAGGCTGGTACTATGCTTTAGGCCCAATGAAGCTATGTTATTAATTTGTTATATCATGATTTTAGCCCAGCAGATTTTTAGAATGTTTACCCTCAGTTGAGCGTGTTATCCAATTTGCCTAGAATGTTTACAGGCTATGCTTTATGCTGATATGTTCTTATTTTGACAGCCTGCCGCTCAGATTCTTATTGGGGTGGACGAATTACCTCCGTCCTGGGATCCAGTTGTCACACCTAATTTCGGTAATTTACACAAGCCTTTTGGCCTCTTGTAGTCTTATTCTTATTTGTTGCCTGTTTATTCTAGTTTAAGGCTCTTGTAGCTCTTGTAGTCTTAAATGTAGTTCTTATTTGTTGCTTCCTGATTCTAGTTTTAGTGCCAGAGATGAACTCCGAGACTATCGATCGAATTAGGAAGAGGAGAAGCGAGGATGATGAAGATATGATGTCCTTTATTCTGCCCGTATTGCATCGAATGTGTAGTAGAGGGCCAATCGAGAGAACGCAGCGACATAGCTCCATCTTATATGGCAAGAAGCGGGTTGATGATATCCTTACAGGCCATATTACGAATTGCCTAGTAGCTTATAGGATGGAGCCACGTATCTTCCGGGCTTTGGCATCGTATCTTAGAAGAGAAAATCCGATATTGGATACAAGAATTAAGGTGGAGGAGAAGTTAGCCTTTTTCTTGTACATGGTGTCTCACAACACATCTTATGAAGATCTTCAGCTATAATTTCAGCATAGTGGTCAAACATTCCATGAGTACATCAATGAGTTCTTCAACATCGTCCCCGTTTTAGCTAGTCGATTTTTGAAGCCCCCGAACATTGATGAGCCACATCCAGTAATCTCCACCGACACAAGATTCTATCCTTACTTCCAGGTTTCCATTTTAACGCTTCCACAATTCCTTTTCTTATCTAACTTATAGTTCTTTATTGACCTGCAGTCTTTGTTTCCAAAACAGTTTAGGAGCCATTGATGGGTCACATGTTCCTATAAAGGCAACACCTGGAATTGCTGCTCCATTTCGGAATAGGAAGGGTACCTTGAGTCATAATATTATGGTTTCCTGCGACTTCGATCTAAGATTCACTTTCATATCATGTGGTTGGGGGGTTCAGCTACGGACGCGAGGGTTCTTCATTCAGCAATGAGTAAAGGATTTAGAGTACCCGAGGGAAAGTTTTACCTAGTTGATGGGGGTTATGCAAACAATCAGTCATTTCTCGCACCTTATCGGGGTGTCCGGTATCATTTGAAGGAATTTCGTCATGGACACCCTCGACCACAAAACCACAAGGAATTGTTCAATCATCGGCATGCTGTTCTACGGAACCATGTGGAAAGGTCTCTAGGAATTCTTAGGAAGCGCTTCCCAATTCTTCATGTTGGCACACTGCATTCAATCGAGAACCAAGTGAAACTTCCCGCAGCTGCCACAGTTCTTCACAATATCATCAAAATGGAGAATGGTGACGAGACTTGGCTTGACAACCAGCCCGATAACATAGCGCCAAATGTTTTTGTTGATCTCCCGAATGGCGATGAGAATAACTATGGGAACAATGACTTAGGGAACACTCTAAGGGATGAAATCGCAATGCAAATGTGGGAAGCATACCATCCTGAACAGCCAACATGATGGTGTGTGTTTTAATCATATATATATACATATATTAATTAATTAACTTTTGCCGTCTTCATCATCTAATAATGCAGTGTGTGTTGAAATGCAGATTTGTATCCAAAGGGGTCTCCAAAGTATAATCTGATGAAAGCAAGTGGGAAAAAAAGCTTCACACAGTGCCAAGAAGCCATCACCCAAAATTAAAAAGACACCTCCAAGAGGTATTTGGTCTACTTAATCTCCATTTCTCAGATCTTGTGCTGGAGCTTTGATGTTTGCGATTGTTCATGTCTTCACACTACATGTAGAGACTACAATTTGTGCTGGAGCTCACCATGATCTTCTGGGTGCCAATACTTGTTGCATTAATATTTCACATCTTGAATATTAGCTAGCTCATGATAGTTTATCACTATTCATTTTCAAATTGAATGATAGTAACTCCTCTTATCTTGTTGAGCATTAAGTTTGAACAATGTAAATTTGTGTTGGTGTAGTTAAAAAGCCAAGAGCTCAATGGAACCCAGCTTTGGAGAAAGGTTTGGTCGAGATACTTCAGGAGCACAACACTCCGTACCATAGATGACAAAATGGTTGGTCAACTGAAGCATGGAATAGGATGGCAGATTTGTTTCATAAAAGATATGGCCACACAAATTTTACAAAGGTACAGATTCAGGAGAAACAGAAAGACTTGAAAGCTTAATACAGACTTCTTAAGGAGGCCCGCAAATAGAGCGGTGTCAGCTGGAACTATCAAACACACATGATATATGCGGACGCAAATCTTTGCCAAAACTTGATGACTGTAAGTTCTAGTGTAGTGCATTTTGTCTTTGAAAAACTTGATGAATTGTATTCCATTCTTTTGTAATCAATCTTGTTTTTGAGCAATCTAAGTTTGATAAATCATTTCTTTTATATATACAGTCGTGGCCAGAAATAGCTAAGTTCCAGAATAAGCCCTTTCCCCTTTACGATAAGCTTGGTGATCTCTATGATGGTGAGTTCCTGAGTTGAATGGATTTTCATTTCCTCTCTTTTTGTTGACCTTTATAATGAATTTTCATTGCTATATGGCTTTTAATGATAAGTTGGGTATTTGTGCAGGACACATAGCAGAAGGTAACTTCAATTTGACATCAATTGAGGTTACACAAGTCAGTGATGGTGATCCCGAAGATGAAAGAGAGCAGCTTGCCTTCTCTTTTGACCTGAATCAATACGATGATGATGTGCACATGTATGATAATCTAAGAGATGTTGCTCAAAGTGATGAGCCCCGAGATGCTACACAAAGTGATGATCGAAGAGATGCTACACAAAGTGATGATCAAAGCGATGCTAGACAAAGTGATGGTCGAAGAGATGCTACACAAAGAGGTGGTGCTGCTACTTCAAGCAACAAGCATGTGAAGGAATCAAAGAAGGGTAAGAAGCGTGATGATCCTATGGTGGAAGTGATGGCACAATATATGGAGATCAAACGGAAGCAAGCGGAGGAGGACTCTGGTCTGTTGGTCGGGGCAAACACTACAAGAAATATGTCAACTTATGACCTTCTGTCAGTGACCCTCGAAGAATTGGTCATAAATTTATGACCATTTTAGACCAATTGGTCAAAAGTTGTTCAGGGGGCTTCAAACCCTAAACCATTGCGACCATTTTGGTCAGAAAGGTCGTAATTTCCTTACACGAAATGGTCACAAAGCAAACAGTGCTAGTTCGTTACCTTATTTCTAGTTGTTAATGACCAATATAGATGGTCATAACCTTGTAGATAGTGGTGGGTTGTGATGACTAGGGGCCATCTCATCAGTTTTGCCTATGTGTCATGTCCATGTGGCAGTTTTTGCCCTAGGTTGTGAAGCAACCTATATTTCTATCATTCCCGAAATTCCCAAAAAAATCTCATAAATTCTTTGGGTCATATCTTCATCAAATATGTAAAAATCCTTCCTTGCCTAGTTCAAAACTAATTCAACAATATTCATTTTCCTATTATGTTCACAACAACACTTTATGAAGGAAGTGCTATTTATATATTCTTGATTGCCCTACGAATTTTTGGGCACTCTTTCCTATCCAAATCATTACCGCATGACAAAATTCAGCTCCATTTGTCTAGAAAGTCTTCCTCGGCAAATTTCCAAAAAAAATTGTCCACCTAGAATCATTGTGAAGGAAGTACCTTTTTTATATCTCTAAATGACATGAAATTTATACAGTTTCTTCATATGCCCAAATTATCACCCTCCTCCAAATTGCAGCTCAGTCAAATCATCTATGTGAGCCCAGGTTCAATTTATACTTTATGGCCAAATTGGCACGTTGCAAAGCAAGTGTTATATAGACCCCTCCTATTACCCTCAAACTTTTCGGGCACCCTTCCATACCCAGATCATTGCCACATGATAAGATTCAGCTCAATTTTCCTAGTAAATCTTTCTCGGGAAATTTCCAAAGTTTCTACCTCGAGAGAAGCTTTGTGAAGTAAGTACTAGCTAGGCTTACCCAAATGATCTGAAAATTGACCAGCGCATGACCATACCTAAGTAACTTACCTACACCAATTTTGAGCTCATTTCATTCATCCAATCTCTCTCACTAGTTTTCCCAAGTTTCTGTCCATAGAAGAGCATTGTGAAGGAAGTACTACTTTGGCATGTCCAAATGGTATCAATTTTCTATAATGCTTTCCTATGCCCAAATAACCATCCTCCACAAAATTTCAGCTCAATCCATTCATTATTTTGAGCCCAACTTCAACATTCATATTTTTGTCCAGCGTGGTACTTTGCAAAGCAAGTACCACCTAGGATCCTCCTTTTGAGCTAAAAATTTGTGAAGACATTCTCCTTAGTAGATGATCATCCTCAGCCAAAACTCACGCCCATTGGCCATGTGCATTTCCCGTACCGCTAATCAAACACTTGGCTGCTAATTCATGTTTGAGCATCGATCGGTCTTCTCGTGAGTATCTTATGTTGTAATTTTCTTCCTAGAACCAACCTAGGGAGTGCCCAACCCACTAGACATGCCTAAGCCGCCTAGAACACATGGCAACATTACGGTCACGCGGTGACCACGCGACGGGCATGCGAGTTTACGCGCTCTAGAGTTGAGGCCCTCGGCCACCGCCCAAACCTCGACGTATCGCCACCAAACCATGTATTTATGATTAAATAGGTCCTTATGTAACTAGAAATGATTTTTGGAAAAAATAAATAGCAAACTATGAGGCAGCTGCAGTTCAAATTTGACCCGCTTCCAACTGAATCGGCGGAAATTTGTCTTTTTCACGAGAGGTGGATCAAAAAATTTTACACCCTACCATTTTGTCAATTGTGCATTAAATATGGCCTAGTATTTTATAAAAATGATTCGGTCCAATTTTGCAACAATTATTTGGTAGTTCCTTCACAAAAAAACCTCCTTTCGGGCACTCGAAAAATGGAAAATGGTTTTTTCGTCCAACGAAAATGAAAACTTCCTTAGGCAACATTGGTTGCCATTCCAATATGCACCCTTGTGCACAATATGAGATCATTTGAACAAACTATGCCATGAATGTGGCCATAAGATTGATCATTTGGCTTGAAAGCCATGGATCTCGACACATGATAGCTCGTTTCTGAGAACACTTTTTAAAAATAATTGCCGTATTACAAGTTTGTTATTTTCCCTAGGAACTTGGCCACATATGATGACACAATGCGAAGGATTCCCAATTTTTTGATTTTTTTTTTAATTTTTTATACCCGTTTCAAAATGCGGTCAAAACGGCGGGCATGACCGTTCCTAGCTAGTGGTTGAATCTTGGAATTTTTTTGGTGTTTCTCTGATTAAATAGATACTTATGTACCTAGAAATGATTTTTGAAAAAAATAAATAGCAAACTATGAGGCAGCTGCAGTTCAAATTTGACCCGCTTCCAACTGAATCGGCGGAAATTTGCCTTTTTCACGAGAGGTGGATCAAAAATTTTTACACCCTACCATTTTGTCAATTGTGCATTAAATATGGCCTAGTATTTTATAAAAATGATTCGGTCCAATTTTGCAACAATTATTTGGTAGTTCCTTCACAAAAAAACCTCCTTTCGGGCACTCGAAAAATGGAAAATGGTTTTTTCGTCCAACGAAAATGAAAACTTCCTTAGGCAACATTGTTTGCCATTCCAATATGCACCCTTGTGCACAATATGAGATCATTTGAACAAACTATGCCATGAATGTGGCCATAAGATTGATCATTTTGGCTTGAAAGCCATTGATCTCCACACGTGATAGCTCGTTTCTGAGAACACTTTTTAAAAATAATTGCCGTATTACAAGTTTGTTATTTTTCCTAGGAACTTGGCCACATATGATGACACAATGCGAAGGTTTCCCAATTTTTTGGATTTTTTTGAATTTTTTATACCCGTTTCAAAATGCGGTCAAAACGGCGGGAATGACCGTTCCTAGCTAGTGGTTGAATCTTGGAAAACTTTTGGTGTTTCCCTGATTAAATAGATACTTATGTACCTAGAAATGATTTTTGAAAAAATAAATAGCAAACTATTAGGCAGCTGCAGTACAAATTTGACCCGCTTCCAACTGAATCGGCGGAAATTTGCCTTTTTCATGAGAGGTGGATCAAAATTTTTTACACCCAACCATTTTGTCAATTGTGCATTAAATATGGCCTAGTATTTTATAAAAATGATTCGGTCCAATTTTGCAACAATTATTTGGTAGTTCCTTCACAAAAAAACCTCCTTTCGGGCACTCGAAAAATGGAAAATGGTTTTTTCGTCCAACGAAAATGAAAACTTCCTTAGGCAACATTGTTTTCCATTCCAATATGCACCCTTGTGCACAATATGAGATCATTTGAACAAACTATGCCATGAATGTGGCCATAAGATTGATCATTTTGGCTTGAAAGCCATTGATCTCCACACGTGATATCTCGTTTCTGAGAACATTATTTTAAAATAATTGCAGTATTACAAGTTTGTTATTTTTCCTAGGAATTTGGCCACATATGATGACACAATGCGAAGGTTTCCTAATTTTTTGATTTTTTTTGAATTTTTTATGCCCATTTCAAAATGCGGTCAAAACGGCGGGCTTGACCGTTCCTAGCTAGTGGTTGAATCTTGGAAAACTTTTGGTGTTTCTCCGATTAAATAGATACTTATGTACCTAGAAATGATTTTTTGTAAAAAATAAATAGCAAACTATGAGGCAGCTGCAGTTCAAATTTGACCCGCTTCCAGCTGAATCGGCGGAAATTTGTCTTTTTCACGAGAGGTGGATCAAAACTTTTTACACCCAACCATTTTGTCAATTGTGCATTAAATATGGCCTAGTATTTTATAAAAATGATTCGGTCCAATTCTGCAACAAATATATGGTAGGTCCTTCACAAAAAAACTCATTTCGGGCACTCGGAAAATGGAAATTGAATTTTCTGTGCATAGAAAATGAAAACTCCCTTTGTCAATGTTGTTTGCCAATCTAAGATGTAAACTTGTGCAAAATATGACATCATTTAAACAACTATTTTATATGTATTTCACCAAAAAACTCATTTTGAGCATTGCAAAATGGAATGAAAAATTTGTATGTAATCAATCTTGACCAATTTATATGGTCAAAAGATCTTCAAATTATTTGGTGCGCTCTGATTGGTCCATAGGTATATCACGCGAATCATGCGTCAACCACCGTTGGATGCTTCTGGATCCAATGGCAGCCCTCGCCCCCTTACCCTCTCACCCAAACCCTAACTTCTGGATCCCCACCTCTCCCCCGATCCACTCTCCCCTCTCGTCCCACAGCCGCCACCCTCTCGCTCCTTCTCAATCTCTCGATCCCCAACCACCCAGCCACCGCCGCCACCATCCTCCTTCCTCTCCCCCAACCCCGACCGCCGTCAACCCCTCACCTTTCCTTCTCTCCCACGGCTGCGGTCGGATCCGTGCTCCCCCTCGCTCATGACCTAGACCTAGCCGCATGGCACGGCCATGGCCATGGCGGCGGCCAAATCCACCCCCTCCCCTGCTCCGTTCCCTCGACGCCCGATGGTCATCCCCCATTAGGCCACCCGCAGCAGCTCACCCGCCCCTCCTCCTCCTCCCCGACGCCGATGCGCTTGTTCCCCGCCTTCCCCCGCCTGAACCGCCTCCTCCTCCCCGCCGATCCTTCGCTTCCCGTGGCCCTAGGCCAGCATAGACGACGCTCCCTCCCAGATCCGGCAGCGCCGTCGTCGAGGTCAAGGGCTTCTTTGACCCGGTCCTTGACGGAGGGCAGGCTCGAGCGTTGGGAGATGACCTACGCATGCTTCTACGCGGCCCAGATCGAGCAAGGCAGTGGTACGCATCCCTGCTCCTCCCCTTCTCTTCTCCTGCATCTCGCCCCCTCCCCCCTCCCTAAATCTGATGCAAGCGCCCATTTTCTTGCATGTTCGTGAAGAGACCCGATCTGGTTTTGTGAAGGAAGGGGCCGGCCATGGAGAAGATCCCGCGGGCATCAGATCATCCATGGCGGCCTAGGAGGAGCACCACCGGTTCAGTTTCGTCACTTGCTCCACCGGTTCAGGTGAGTCCCTCCACTTCTCCTCATTTGGATAATCCCAAATCTCCGCTCTCTTACTCACCTCGTCCGTTCTCCCTCCCAGATCCATCGTCACTCGAGCACCAGGATGTCGGGTTGACTACTATCGACACCAACGGCCGCCGCCGGCCTCGTCATCGACGACCACACCAACTGGCGTTGCCTCTCCCATTCCATGCCTGTTTAGTAGCTCTGCGTGGTCATGTTTACAGTTGCATGCATATGTTAACTGGAATTAGATAAATTTTAAGAGACAATGTTATTTGGTACTCAAGGTTGCCTAAAATTACTCTGCCATTGTTAACTGAATGAACAGAAACAATACTACATGAGTTCCACTGGTTAGCTAGCTGTTACACAACTCTGCTCTATGTCATGAATTTGGATGAAGAAAATTTGGTTGCTGGCCTAAAAATTAACTGGTCTGTAATTTGGTTGTTGCCTAAAGACATTAAGATTTCTGTGTGGTGGGGGGTTTCGTGTGCTTTTTCTGTTTTGAGGCGAATGGTGATGTAGTTAAAATGTTGGGATTCTTAAGGCAGGCCTCCAGTTCTGCGTACATTTGTGCTTGAGTTGGAACCAACACTTGCTCATAATATAAACACAACTGTGTGCACAGTTTAGCTAATTATACTAGGGGTGATTAAGAGTGCACTTCACTGGAATGGATTATTGGCTGTGATACTTTTTTGTATTAATCTACAAACATGTGTACAGTGCATTGTTGCTAGTTTGCTTAGATATGTTCTGTTCTCATCTTGGATGAGCAGTGTTTTCTGGGCCAATATATGTACCAGTTTATGTTCTTCTGCACTTGAAACATCAACATGTATTTTTCCTTGTTTTCTGGAATAATTGGTAAATTTCATATTATGCAAACCTGTTGCATTTCGCACAATCAAAGCTTGTTACTACATCAGTTGCTTTCTCCAAGTGTCTTGGTCTTGGATTTTATCTCGATATGCACAACACTCCTATATTTTTGGATAATGTTCTGGATAAGAAGTGAGTTACCCTCCAATTTGGACGACCCATTTAGTTGAAACTAGTTTCTGCACCATATGCTATCTAGCTGTTGGGTGCTAATTCTAGTTACTTTATATGAAGCAACAGTTATCTTGCAGCCATCTAATATGCAATTCTAATAATATTTCATATCCTGATTTTTAAGTTGTATATGTCATTCATGCATGAATTCCTTTCTTATGTACCAGCTCCCTAATCATGTTTTTTGTTTTTCGGGTTGCTATCTTGGGATAGAATCCCTTCTCCTGTCTCATTGTGATTCCTGCCTTTGGTTTGATTTGTTTTGTTTTTTGTGCAGGTTGCTTAGATCTGATTTGGACGAGTTGTTGCTGCTCCCGCAGGTGGATGACGAGGCCTCATGGCTGCTCCCTACTCCTCCAACCACATGACTTGGTGTAGTGAGCTCATGTCATGTCATCTCATCTCATCTCACGTGCACAACAAACTTTGGATTGTTCTGGACATGTCTTGGTTCATTATTTGAAAATTTGATTGCTATGGTGTTGTTTGAGGCTGGCTTGAGCAGAGGAAAAGCTGTTCCTTTTTTGATGATCATGGTGATACTGCTGTCATGTTGCTTCTTGTAGTGAGTAGTATACACATGGACCTGATAAAATGGTCCTTGATATGATGGAATTAGTAGCATTTGTGTGGGTTTACACTGTTGTGCCTAAACTACTATGGTTGCCAAGCCAGCATCCATTGCATCAATCCTCATGAATTAGTGGACAATGTACACATAAACTCTATGGAACAATAATGATAGTGATCCAGCACAATAGTTTACTTAATTCCTTTGCTGATGTTTAAACTGATAATTATGATGCATTGGTCCATATGGCCTTGTTTTTTAATGCATATATATGATTTAGTTGACAGGCCTTGATCTCAACCTCTGAAGTTTAACAAACTGGTCTATATTACTGAGGATGTATAATGTAGAAGTATAGAAACCATAAATTCAAGCTTCTGCAGTAGCATGCTCAATATATACTGTTAGAGAACAGTGTGTTCTACAAAAGGTTGAAACGGCATGGTCTCGGTCAATTGTAGGAAGTAGAAACACTAAGGCTGACATCTTTTGCACCTCACTATTTTATTTGTTTTTTCTAATTTAATTTTGTGGATAGTAAATTTGCAATTGTAAGCCCTTTGTAAAAAAAATGCATTTTACGTTTCCATGCCCTGTAGTGATGAAGCATGTGTCTCTGATATTCTGCATGACTGAAAGGCTGATATCTTGTATAAATTTGGCTTTTGCAGGTAATCCTTTTCCCTGCCACGTTCAGCTGCATCACTCTGATGCCCATGAAGGGTGATAGGAACCATCTTCCTGCCGCCATGAAGGGCCACTTGAAGCTTGTTGCTTCTTGTTGATGTAACAGATTGTTGCTTCTTGTTGATGTAACAGATTGTTGCTTCTTGTTGATGTACCAGATTGATCGCATTTGTATTTTAGAATCGGCTTGTTACACCTGTTTTTTGTCTATTTTGATTTAAATATTGGTTGTTTAATTATTGGCATATTGAAATATGAGG
The DNA here is from genome assembly GCA_963921465.1 of Triticum timopheevii. Taxonomy (NCBI): domain Eukaryota; kingdom Viridiplantae; phylum Streptophyta; class Magnoliopsida; order Poales; family Poaceae; genus Triticum; species Triticum timopheevii. The sequence continues at coordinate 65,263,392 of OY997274.1, forward strand.
AACATGGCCATGACAGCAAAGTTCCACAAACCAGAATCGGACATTTGGGACCTGCTTATCAGAACCTGACAATTGGGACCCATTTGAAAAAGGAAAAAAAGGGCCACAACCTAGAAATAAAAAGGCCGAATTATAGGGCCTGGTCCGTGTAGCTTACCCAAATTGCAAGAAAAAAAACAATAAATGGGCTGAATTAATGGGCTCGGCCCATGTAGAAAATTGAATTGGACCGGGCTGAATCTTGTGCCACGTCAGATTGCCACGCTGGATGCCTACGTGGCCTGGGGAGGTTGCTAGTGACCAAAACGCCACAGTAGACGTATCTTGGTCATAAACGTGTGCGACCATTCCAGAAGAAAGGTCGCTATAGTCAGTTTACGACGCCCAGCTTTTGACCTTATGTTTTTGGTCACAAAAAGGTCATAAATGGAAATTTGTGACTTTTCAGTGACCAATAGTGGTGGTCATAAGTTGACATATTTCTTGTAGTGAAAAAATGCCCAAGAATTCTCCATCGGCAAGTGCATTGCTGTCTTGCACAAGATGGAAAGCATCCGCAGCGATGAACGGGCCACTGCCTACAAAGTGTTCAAAAGTGTTGAGAACCATGAGATCTTTCTTAATTCTGCCGCCGAAGATGAAGAGAGTGCTACAGTGTTTCTTCGGAGAGAAATGTCAGAATTGACTCAACGCATCTAAGGTAACAATCTTCTGCATCCCCTTCTTCTTTGTGCTACCTGTAAAGAACTCAAGATTTAGAGCATGCTGCTGTTATGGAGGAATCAAGAGCAGTTTGCACAACTTCGTGGATCTTCCTATCTAGAGATATATGTAGTGCTAGATGGAAAATCATTAGAGTGCATCCAAGCTAGGAAGAATAGAGTGTACTATACAATTGTTAGATTGGGCACATTTTTTTAACACATCTTCTGAAATTGTGTGCTTGGAAGCTTATGTTAGGGTCCGCTGTATATAAATTGTACTATAATTTTGTTGTGAATCAGGTGAATTTAAAGAACAATAGTAATTGTAGCCTTTCTATTGTGGTCCACCATTGCTAAATAGAAAGGGACATAGCCGTAAAAAATAAATAAGAAGGCTGCTAACTTGCTACTTGCTGCTCGCTATTGCTGTACAAACAGTGTAAAATGAGTCAATTGAAGTCAGGAGATTAGATGATTTGCATGCTGTAGAAATTCTTTTGATTAGATGATTGGCTGCCAACTGAAGTCAGGAGATGTACCAGCTACAGATTGCTGTACCAATGGAAAGTTTTTATTTGATCATACTTGTTAAGTTTTTACTGATTTTTAATCACAGCTCCTTCTGTTTGTTGTTCCAGATCAGTGTTCCTATACACTAGACTGTACAGGAACATGTCAGGCTTCCTGCGGCATTCATAATCTGGTAAATTACTTTATTCCTATGTAATTTGGCCCTAAGGATGGTAGGTTTCAGAATGTTGTTAGTTTTGGGTCTGTCATGCTTGCCGCTGATACATATAAATTATTTTACGGTTGCTTGTGCCCTGTTTTCCTGAACCTAGGGTATTTCTAAGTTTTCAATCGAGAGGTGAAGGCGATGATACGAATAAATGTTTCAGAAGCAAGTGCTCCTGTGTGCTGATCATTATTGATCAGTGGAAGTGCTCTCTTGTTCTGGTTTTAACCTTTGAAAATTTCGTTGAATACTGTTGATTTAGGTCTTGATTTAACTCTAGTCTAGCTCTTGATTTTAGTTCTGCTGTTGTTCATTTCTAATCGTCTGTTATTTCCTAAACAACAGTGGAGATCTAGACTACTTGCTTGCCTCCCTGTTTAACGACTACAAGTTACAAGCCTGTCATCTCAATGTTAGCTTGACTATTTAAGTCAAGCAGTCAGGTTGAGCATTTCCTTGCAGTTTTCTGAAGTTAGAGACTGATTTAAACAATTCTAGTTCATTTGAGTTTGTCTTTTATATTTTAGAGTCGTGGTGAGAAACTAACTCCACATTATGTGCCTTCAAAGTTTAAGCAATACTAGAAAAATTCACCTTGTTTAGACCTGGACTGTCTAACTTTGTTGTTGAGTCGAATAGTGCAATAACTCTACAGTAGCAACATTACCTTGTTTTCTGAGACGCATTTGGGAAACATGCAATGGCTTCATTTTATACAGCTACACAATGTTGAACCTTGTTTTCTGAGACGCATATATTCACTGTGCCTGCTCAAGTAATTCTTTTTGGTCTTAGCCGGACGGATATATTAACCATATCTATCGCCTCTCTTTGGTTCAAAAGCAAGCAAATTCATGGAACTTCTATTGTTAACAGTAACAACTTTCCCTTGGTTTCTTTAGTATCATCAGCTTTTTTCGGGTCTCATTGAACCAGGTTGAGAAGTGGAACAAGCAGAGGGAGAATGGGACGTCTCCTCGGTTGCTTTTATGTCGGCGCTACTATTGTCTTGTGGTTCGAGTTTATGCTCCTGTCATGTACTCTCTTCCAACAATCGTGCAGAACATCAAGTGATGCGTTTCTCTATGTTGCATAAATAGTGCAAGATGCTTAAATGTACACGTCTTTCCTGGGACTTGCGAAAGCCGAAAACCTATGACATATTTTTGGTTCCAAGTCATGCTGATGTGAGAGATTATGTTGCTGTTATGTGACGGTGCAATTATGTGATGATATATTGATTCCAAGTCAAGCAAATTATGTTGTTCATTTGAAGAACTGTTGCAAGATTAGATTTTAAATTGTTTTACACCATTTTAATTCAATATGGCAATCCCTCCCTGTCAAACAGTGTTCTGTATGGAGGGGGATTTGAGAGATGTGTGGCAGGAGGGGGATTTGAGGTTGCAAAGGGATTTGGGTGGAAGAGTGAGATTCAGCAAATCCCCTGAAATCCCCTCCTCCCAAAACCTCCACAATCCCTTGCTTTCAAACAAGGCCTAAAGGAGCAAGACTGATTACGTACTTTATTTTAGCGGGTAATTATTACAAAATAAACAAAACAAATATTTCTGGTGGCCCCCATCCGATTTGTCTCAGGGAAAATAATCTCCACCATCCAAACATACCAGTGTGCACCTCCAGCTCTGGTGGCCTTGAACGTGAGAAGTAGTAGATCTAAAGAAAACTTCACTCTTGTACGTGTGCAACATGGATTTCTTTTGAGCGTGGCAACTAGAAGAGACAATCAAATTGGGATCCGGCTTGCCTGCTCCCTCCACATGCTCCCATCCATGCTCCCACTTCATCCTACGGTTGTCTTTTTCTCTTTTTTCTTTTTAATCTAATCATCTCCACCCCCCTGATTTTAAGGGGGTGGGGCCAGGCCTTATGTTGTTCCAAACATCCTAGTGTACGAATCCTTCCTTACATGCACGCACATGTAACTCTTCCCACGTAAGAGCATCTCCAATAGATGGTCCAAATTTTGACGGTCCAAAACAGGAGATGTAAAATTTGGACCTCCAAAAACTACGTTTTGGAGCTCCGAAAAAAGGCCAACTCCAACAGATGGTCCAAATTCATGGTCCAAAAGAGCAACTCCAATAGATGGTCCAAATTGATGGTCCAAAAAACCTTGTTGAATTCCGTCGAACACCTTGTGCGCTTGGTGGAAGAAAATGGCCGCCGGTTGGATTGGCTGCTGCGGACGGCTGCGGTCGGTTCGGGACGGCGGCGGTGATAAGAAATGAGCTTGGAGGCCGGCCAAGAGGAGCTCGGCGGGCGGCGAATAATAGTTCGGCAGCTGGACGGAGGTCTTGGTGCGGCGGTCGTGCGGCCGGTGCACGGCCGTGGACAGGCTCACGACCGACGGGGAGGAGGTCGGCGGCAGCCTAAGACCCGGCGGAGGCCTACCCGGCAGCCGGACGGCCGGAGGCGCCGAATTCCGCGCCTGCTGTCTGCCTATTCGGCGGCGTCCGGGCGGCGGCGAGGCCGCTACCGGCGAGGGAGGCGACGAGGCGGAGGGCAGCGGCGGGGATGTGGGGTGGTGGCGGCGCCGAAGGCGAGGTTTTGGGCGGTCGCGGTGGCGGATTCTGGCCGGCTGGTCTTCGGGCGGGTGGACGGGCGCGGGCAAGAAAGGAAAGTAACTGGCGGTTGGACGTTCGCGGGTGGCGGCTGGTTTTGGATCAGATGCACCTCGTGATGTAAATTTGCACTGCGAGGTGTTGTATTTTACATCACGAGGAGGCCGCGGTCCAATTTTTTTTTACATACAAACGGTTTATTGGAGCAGCGTTTTTTGCCTCAGACTGTCCAAAAATTAGATACTTTTACATTTGAACCATCTATTGGAGATGCTTTAATGTGCATGCGTACTGGGTACGAGAAAAGTAAAGGGCACCACTAGGGATCAGTTGTCAGATCCCTAGCAACGTATCAGACCAGCGCATGGCCGTTTGATCAATTGTTGTTGGATCGTCAGATTATAGATGTTATTATTTAATCGTGTGGCCCACCCTCTAGATTGTTTCCATATTATAGGCCGTGCTTCCAAACTTTATTTTTGTTTCCTTCAATGAATTAACTGCTTCAGAAAATCACGCAGGAATATACTCGTCTGTTTCCATAAATTTTATTCAACGTTTTTTTTGGACGCTAATATAAACTGCTTCTAATAAACATCGAATTTACGGTAACACTTTAGTTTGTTTCCAATTTACAAAAATTTGCTTCCGCTTATGAGACAATGTGCTTCTGTTGCAAACTACTCCCTCCGTCCCATAATGTAAGACGTTTTTTGGCACTAGTGTAGTGTGAAAATACGTCTTACATTATGGGACGAGTAGCTTGCAATGAATTTTGACCTAACAAAAATATTGTGTCCAAGAAGTTTGCTTCCATCTAAAAATATTGCATCCAAGAATTTGTTTCCACTTTGGAAAATTTGAGTCCTGTATGTCTTTTTTATTTTATTCCAACACAAGAGAACTTTGCTTCCATCCACTACAAAAGTGTTTCCATTACAATTTTTTTTGTAAAACTAAATTGCTTCTAACACGACATAAAATTGTATATGTGCTTCATCTCTTCGTAAAACATCTTTCACACGTACTGCAGTTTTGCTTCCTTCAAGCCACCAGGAGTACAATGCTTCCTAAGCTAATAACATATGTATCCTACAAACTATAGACTTGCTTCCATCTAGCCGTGCTTCCTACACGTGGTGGTGTGCTTCCTTCCAACCCTAGGTGGTCCACATGATCGAACAGACGTCTGCTGAGGAATGGCATGGAAGGGGTGAAGCTGCAGAATGGATGCACCATTACGGCTTCAAAGGTTCGCTCGCCCGTGCCGCTCTCGCGGGCGGCAGGGCGAACCCTAGCCGCCGCAGGCCAGCGGCCCTCCCCCACCCCTTCCTCCCCTGCCGCCGCCCGAGGACGCCGCCGGGCGAAGCACGGCTGGCGTCGGCGGCGTCGGCGCCTTCTTCCCTTCTTCCTTGGCTTCCAGTGGCGCGGGACGCAGGGCCACGGAGAGGAACGCGCCGTTCGCGCGGGACGGCGCGGCGGCGACCCGGGCGGCGCGCCGGTGGTGCGGCCGTGCGGCGGAGACTGCGTGGTTCTGGTGGCGCGGGCTTGCGCCTGGGGAGGGCGAGGTGCTGGCTTCTTCGGGGCTTCTTCGTCAGATCCCGGCGCAAGGGCCGCGTGCCGCGGCGGCGCGGGCTGGGGTTGGTGTCCTGCTAGGCTGGGCCGCCCTCCAGCATGGTGCGGCGTGCCGGCTGGTGCGCTCGTGGCGGGGCGTGACCGTTCGGGCGTGGGGGCTGCAGATCTGGTGGTGGCTGCGGTGGCGCCCGTGCGGTCGACGTGGGTGGTGGTTGCGATGGTCTCCTGGAGGGGGCGGCTAGGCGCGTGGCTCCGGTGGTGCGTGCCCGGCGGCTCCGGCGCTTGGAGCTCGCCTGGCGACGCGGATGGGCAGCGGCCGGGCGTGGCTGTTGCTCCGGCCGTGGGCGGCGGCATGGGTAGGTCTCGGTGGCCTACCGGTGTCGTGGCGGCTTCACGGTGGCTCGATGGATCTGGCGGCGGCAACGGCCGGCTTCTCCGGCGTCGGTTTGTCTGCTTTCGGGCTGTCTCGACCTTCACCCCATCTCCTCGTCGCCTGGGCGCTACTCCCATCAAAGGGCTGGTCCTCTCCCAGCTGCGGTCCACCGCTCGTCTCGCGCCCGATGCCGCAGGACAGAGCTCGTCTCGCGCACGATGCAGCAGGACCGAGCTCGTCTCGCGCACGATGCAGCAGGACTGACCTCGTCCCCCTCTCATTGCTGCAGGACCGAGCTCAGCTTGCGCTTGGGGCAGCAGGATGGGTCGATGGATGCCAGTTCTGGCCGACCTATTGGCTCTCGACGCTGGGGGTCGCCCAGGGGCGCGAAATGTGGGACCTTTCCGCTTGTCTCTTTCGTTGGGGTACGGCGGGTCACGAGCGAGGTGGTGTCGAGGTCTTGGATGCTGGGACGGCGGCCCTGGTGGTGGTGGTTGCGCGGTGCTCTTGGACAAAGCCCGTGCCTTGGTGCTGCCCGGTCACCATGGTCGTGTGGGTGGCGTGGTTGCCGGGGTGTGGCGTTCGGTGGCGGTGATTGTTGGCCGAGGTGAAAACCTGCTCTATCTTCGGATGGACCGACGGCGGCGAAAATCGTTCCCTTCTTGAAGGCGTCGTCGCGGCTTTCATTGCCCGTCATGCGGCTCCGGGGGAAACTCTGATCCTTGGATCGGGCGGTGGCGGCGCTCTAGCTTCGTATCCTTCCTGAAGGCGCCGCCTCGGGGCGCATGGTTCGTCATATGTAGCTTCATTCTTCGGGGCGGTAGTGCTATGAGTGGTGTTGCTGCGCTCAGCGGCTATGTATCCTGTCTTGGGTGTGTGCGTGTGTTGCGATGGCGTGGCGTGTGGTTGTACTGGATGCTTGTGGTTTGATGCTTTATATATAAAGCGGGGCGAAAGCCTTTTTGGGTAAAATGGAGGATTTGACTGCCATGACATAGCCAATCCTATGAAATGCAAATCCAGAGGAACTGGTAACAAAGTGCCTTTGGCTGCATCATAGGAGACGTACAGGAATCCTATACAATAAAGTATTATTATTTCTATTTGTAAGTCTGATGTTTTTCAAACTTCCAACGGCTAGTGCAGTCAACTGCCTGAAGTAGCCGTTAGTAGCAAGTGCCTATATAACCTGATGCTACTCTCTACATTGGATAGCTCACAAGCATTTGTTGCCTGTGCTCTGTTCTTTCATCTTCCCCTTGCTGCATGTGCTCTATGCTTTCATCTTCCCCTTGCTGAAGAAACCAACAAGGTTAGTGCTTATCTCCTATAGCAAAATCATATTTCCATGCTATTCAATATATCACAATCACCTTTTTTTACTGTTTCATTCAACTCCTTTTCAGCATATTTGGCTCATTTGTTGCTGCACACCATGAATCCAAGCTACCGTCGTAGATCAGAAAGTGACTATGAATTTATTCATTTTGTACTTCCTACTTTAGAAGATGCATCACAATCTTCTTCTAGTAAGAAACCAATGCATACATCAAAACTTTCGGGGGCTTGGCGTGTTCTGGAGATTTTAACAGGGCATGAAAGCTTATGCAAAAGGACTTTCCGCATGGAAGTGGACATTTTTCAAGCACTTGTTGACATGCTGCGTGAGAAAAAACTCCTTGCTGATTCAAAAGTACTAGCAGTAGAAGAGCAAGTGGCAATATTTTTGTATGCAGTATCAAAAAATGCAACAAATGAAACCCTACAGGATTGGTTTCAGCATAGTGCAGAAACAATAAGCCGGCGATTTGGATTAGTTCTTGATGCGATCACACGACTCACAAATGTCTATATACGCCCAACTTCCCTCAACCCACATCCAATCTTGAGCAAACCACAATTTTACCCTTTCTTTCAGGTATGAGTATGTACAATTTAGATCAAATATTTTAATTATACTCAGCGCAAGGTAATAACATAGAGATATCATATTTTGTTTGTGCAGAATTGCATTGGTGCTATAGACGGAACCCATATTCCTATGTTCCTGTCACCAGGCCAACAAGAACCATACCGGAACAGGAAGGAAACGCTCTCACAAAATATCATGGTTGCTTGTGACTTCGACTTAAAATTTGTGCATGTACATGCTGGGTGGGAAGGATCAGCTTCTGATGCAAGAGTTCTACAAGATGCACTAAATCATGGTTTTCATGTACCTCATGGTAAATTTTACCTTGTTGATGCTGGTTATGCAAACACACCCCAATTTCTTGCTCCATACTGTGGTACTAGGTATCATCTAAAAGAACAAGGAGAAGTACGTCAAAGGCCACAAAATTACAAGGAATTGTTCAACCTTCGTCATGCTCAACTTCGGAATCATATAGAGAGAATTATCGGCATACTAAAAAGGAGATTTCCTATCCTGAAAGTTGCTGCACATTCTTCAGTTGATAAACAAATTGACATATCTGTGGCTTGTTGTGTTCTGCACAATTTCATACGCCTACACAAAGGAGACATGGAGTGGCCCAAAGATGCCCCCATGGAGATTGACCTGAACCAGATTGTTGATGTGCCAAATGGAGACCACGACTATCATGGTGATATACATGCATTTAATTATTCTAGACAAGCAGGAAATCAAATGCGTGATCATATTGCACAAGGAATGTGGAACCAGTATGTATCACGCAGAGCTTGACATGTATATGTATCGTGAAGATATGATATGCAAGTTGTATTACCATTCATGTGCTTCTAATATTGATATTCTACTTCATTAAGTTAATATTCTCATGTCCTTTGTTCAGAAACATGGTTGGAGTCTGAAACAAAGAAGTCATATACTAGGCCTCTAATTGTACCAAAATACAGAGGTCTAGTAAACAAAAGCATACTACTACATGACTAGTTTATCATCTCAATCTACCAAAATATAGAGGTCAAGTAAACAAAAGAGAACTGCTTCACTAAGTTCATTGCTAGAGAAGGGTAGGAAAAACCTCCATGTCTTCCTTAGTTTTCGTTGGTACAAGCAATCTCCCTTTTAATCCAAGCCAACCGTCGTTCATCACTAGAGAAAGACGGGAAAATCTCCCTGTTTTCCCTAGTTTGGAAGATGTCTGATGCCAACAACATATCGCCCAATTGTAGACCATCCAATCCATCAATCGTTGTGATGCACTTGTGAATGCTAAATGGATCCTCTAGTTTCTTCTCCTCAATGGCTGCAAATCGATTTATTTCTTCCGTCTTGAGCCTAAGGTATCTTTCATGGAATCCGTCTGCAGAGCTTGTAGGATTTTGCTTGTCTTTTTCTACGTCTACTCTCAGGCTTTTCGGTGGGTGCTTTTGGGGGTATTGATTGGGTATACATTTGTTCATTCGGTGTTGATGTATGCTGGACAGAATCAATATTTGCTCCCTCAACCTCTTCTTCCAAAGGAAATTGCAAACCTGGCTCATCTAGAGCTACCGTTGGAGGTGAAGATGATTCATATGTATCATTCGAATGTGTTGGGTGCGATGATGGAACAGATGCATTTTTTGCCTTGTTAGCATAATAATCCATACCATGACGAGATCATCCTTCGGTGTAACGACCTATACGTCCAACAAAAAACATATACTTAGCTCAGGAAAATATGACCGAAAACTTGATATCAAATATAAAAAAGCATCATGTAATGTTAAACTAACCATCATAGAGAGAAGCCAAATCATTGAAGTATGGAAACGACTTGTCTCGCCATTGGAGGGCCTCCTTACTATTCTTGCGAGCAACAAAACTAGCCCAAACACTTGCTGGTGCTTCTACCATCATTCTATCCTTGTCCCATCCAAACCCACTTTCTGCCAACAATTCTTTCACACTTCGACATTCCTTCTTTATATCTTGCTCCTTTTGTTTGACTTGAACAACACCAAATGATACACAAAATGCTTTATTTAGTCGATTAACAATGTTTGTCCAGGCCTCTTTGCTCCATGCATTTTGTGTTCGAAAACCAGGAACATCATGTTCTTTCAGCATGTCAATAAGAAACAACTTCATTTGATGAGTCCACTTAGCCCTCTTCGTCATACCTAAAATTAATGACTCGAATTTAACTACAGTAGACTGCACATTCTTGTATATTATGCAAGTAATTGACACTAGGAGTAATACCTATATCACGAGGATACTCAACAGCCCCGTGATCGTCATCAATATCACCAAGTCCTTGTGATTGCCCACGACTGCGAGCATGATCAGCATCAATAGCACCAAGTCCTTGTAACTGCACACGGCCGCGAGCACGATCAACATCCATGTCAAGAAATCCTTGTGATTGCACACGGCTGCCTGGCAGCTCAAATGAGTTAAGCTGATGGACCATCTGCATTGCAAAAAAACTTATATTACAAGATTGTAACCAGAAACCCATAGTAATACGCACAAGCATGTATGAGCAGTACACACCAAGGCATAGAAATACAGCACTTCCATCTCTCAATTCCTCACAGTTTCTCTCTTCACGGACATCAGGCACGCCAGATCCATCTTTCAATTGTTGGTTTTGATCTGACAGCTTAACAAGCCAGATTAGATCTATTAGTCTAACAGAAAAAAAAGAAGGGATAACGATAAGTGAAGGGGTCCATGTAGCAACGTACGTGAGCCTCGATCAGAACTAATGCGCCCTGATCGGGGGCGCCCAAAAACCAACTCAGGTTTTGGGTCCCCTGTCGCCAGCGCCATATAAAAGGATACGGGAGAGAGCTGGCCACCTGCGCGATCATAGTTCACGTACGGTTTTCTCTCCTCCCGATATTCTCACCCTATCCGATGAGGGGGAGCGCTACAGCGACGGGAAGAACTAAGCCAGCCGCCGCCGCTGTCCCCGGCCAGTCTCGGTGGCGTCCTGAAGGAATCAGGACGTCGAGGAGAACCTCTACTTTGACTACATCACCCATGCATCACGCCTGCACCGAGCAGGCGATCATGTCCACTCCCGTGACATGTAAAGAAACCCTAAACCCTTCTTTGTTCATGTTGTGAGGTGATCTAGATGCAGTTAGATTCTACTAATGCCATCTCATAGATGCATAATTACTCCAACAATGGTATCAGTCGCCAATCTTGATTGCAATAGATCCCTTTATTGTTGATCAGTAGATCACTATCATGTTTAGATCAATGACATGTTCATGGTTCATGATCAAGATTGAAAGTTTCAGCCCCTGGTTAGCCCAAATATGCATGCTACTGTCTTGATGCCCCTCTGTAAATCATCATGTTATATACTAATTTGTCACGGATCTCTACTTCCTATTATGCCTAATCAGTTTACTTATGCTTCTGGAGAATTAATGCTCATGATTAAGTTTTTGCTAATTAAGATTGATTGTTTTTAAGTGTTATTTCCGTTTTGGACATCAAGTTAGTAATCAGAGGGATACACGTACATCAACAGTAGCAAACCCCTTGTTCAAGAACCCTAATTTTTTCCCCAATTCGGTAGAACCCTAATTCTGAAATTAGGATTGCTCTTTCCCCACATCAAGCAACTAATGTACACGAATTGGAGAAGAAAATGAGAAGAAATTCTAACCAAATGCGCCGCGTAGCCGCCTTTTCCCTTCGGGGCCCACACAGCACCCACCGCTGCGCGAGGGCAGAGACGCCGCGACGCCGTCGTGCCCTGGCCGACACGCGGAATGCTCCTGCGCCTTGTCGCCGCTCTTACGGACGCGCGCGTGTACAGGCCGTCGCCCTGCACGTCGCCGTCTACACCCACAACCGCAGTGGCTGGCGCACCCCTCAACACCGAGCGAAGCGCCATCTGCGCGGACGCCGGGGCCACGCTCGACGGGGGAGCGCGTGGGATTCATCCTGCTACACGCTCCTCCGGCGAGCGCAGCCGCCGCGCCGCCATGGCCGGCGCGCCTCGAGGCGCCGTCGAACGCCGTCGCCGCTCTCGGGAGCGTGAAATGCGGGGAAGAGGGGGAAATGACCTAGGGTTTGACGGGCCACTGTTTTTGCTCAGCTGCGGGGCAATCCTCGCCGTCGGCTTGATCCGACGAGTGAGAGCATCGCACGGCTCCGAGCTGGGCCATCGGGCGCTGATGGGCCATTTTCGGCAGTGGGCTACGGCCCAGGTTGTTACAGTCTAGCTATTTTTTTACGTGTCTTGCTGCTGGGCTGGCCCCCTTTTTAACGTGTAACTGTGGGGTATTTCGGACACAGACAAATTTTGGCCATTTTCTGTCTTTTCCAGTGCATTTTCATTTAATACAATTAAGTTTTCACACTGTTTTAGCCAGAAAAAATCTGAGATAATAATGAATTAAAACATGCTATTATTCTAGATAATATTGAACCAACGAGATATTTTATCCAGGATTTATTATGTGTTTTACATGATGAATTTTTATTTTATTTTTTTAGACATAAAAAAATGATATTTTTCTTATGTTGATGTCTAAATTGAGAATGAAATGACTCTGATTTTAATTCAGACCAACGTTGTTTTATTATTATGAGTCATCACTCATGATATTTTAATTCCATGTTTTTTCTGCCCAACGGTGTTTTGACATGGAGTTAAAATAAAATACATGGCATTTCTATTTTATTTTGCCAATGTAAAATTTCAGATTCATGTCAATTACTCATAAAACTCTTTCATGTCCATTACAGCTTCCGCTACGTTTACTGTCGAACCGTTGACAGGTAGTAACTTCCCTCGTTGGAAGAACTCGATGGAATTATGCCTATCCGTCCATCAGTTTGATTATGCTTTACGGGAGGATAAACCCGTGGCTCCAACTACTGGTGTCACGGGGTATGCTGAACTAAAGAAAACTTATGATTCCAAGATGGAAATATGGGAAAAGTCAAATCACATTGCTATGCTTGTGATGAGATCATCCATCTCACCTGACATAATTGGGGCACTACCCAAGAAAGATACTCCTAAGGAATTCATGGCAGCCCTCGAGGAGCAATTCAAAGGCTCCCACAAGGTTTATGCATATGAACTTTTTCACAAGCTCCTTGGGAAGTATAATAATGATGGTGATGTCAGGGCTCACATTTTAAAGATGGTGAATGCTTGTAACAAATTGAAGGCATTACAATGTGAGCTCAATGACAATCTCCTTGTCATCATGATCTTGGACTCCCTCCCTGAAGAGTTTGATCAATTTAAGATTAACTATAACTCTCTTAAAGAGAAATGGACAATCGCGGAGATATCTCCATGAATTGTTGAGGAAGAAGAGAGGATTAAGAGGCAAGGAAAGGACCAAGCCTTTTTGGTTGGCTCCTCCAAGAGAAAACATGATGGAGCAAGCTCTTCTAAGCAACAGCCACAAAAGAAGTTCTTTAAGAAACATACATCAAACTCATATAAAGCAAAGGAGAAGGTGGACGATAAGCCTAAAGAAAACAAGTGCAACTTTTGCAAGCATGAGGGTCATTATCAGAAAGACTGTCCAGAATTTCTCAAATGGTTGATGAAGAAAGGTACTGATGAAATTACTTTCGTTGATGAAATGTTATATGTTGATTACTCTAGTACCACTTGGTGGATTGATTCAGGTGCAACTTCTCACGTTGCCAATTCTATGCAGGACTCAAATATAATCCAAACCATGGCAAGGGTCGAAGTTGATGTTGAAGCCATAGGGTCAATCACCTTAGAACTCCACACTGGCTTCCGTCTTAATTTAAATAATGTCCTTTATGTCCCTACCTTAAGTAGGAATTTGATTTCTATCTCTTGCCTAGATGATAACATGTTTGAGAGCAAGTTTGGGAACAAACAGTTTGTTTTGAATTATTGTAATAAGAACGTAGGCCTCGGCGTCAGACGAGGCCAATTATATATGTTATCATTGAAAGATTCTATCCTGCATGTGAGTGAAGCATGTCATATTGAGAAGGAATGGAAGGGTACGAGTACCTCTTCGAAATTGTGGCACCGTCGTTTAGGGCACATTTTGAGGGGGAGAATTGAAAGACTTATTAAGAATGACGTACTCCTTCCATTAGACTTCTCTGATGAAGACAAATGCATTGACTGTATAAAAGGTAAATACGCAAAAACGATTAAGAAAGGAGCGGTAAGAGCCACGGGTGTCCTTGAACTCATACACACTGACATATGTGGACCCCTTAATGTTAAGTCTATGGATGATTTTGATTCGTTCATTACCTTCACAGATGACTTCTCTCGATACTGATACATTTATCCTATACGTGATCGATCGGAAGCTTTGGACAAATTCAAAGTGTTCAAAGCCGAAGTTGAGAACCAACTAAACGCTAAAATAAAAGTTGTACGATCAGATCGCGGGGGAGAGTATTATGGTAGGCATGCTCCTTATGGGCAAATCCCAGGACCTTTTGCCAAGTTTCTCTCTGAGAATGGAATTGTTGCCTAGTATTCAATGCCTGGTGAACCTCAACAAAATGGTGTGGCTGAACGCCGAAACCGCACACTTATGGACATGGTGCGAAGCATGCTCAGTCATGCAAGTTTACCAGTCAGCCTATGGATGGAGGCATTAAAGAAAGCCGCACATGTGCTAAATCTCGCTCCCACTAAAGCAGCACCGAACACACCTTACGAGATGTGGGCGGGACAGAAACCGAGCTTGAATTATTTACGTGTATGGGGTTGTCCCGCTGAGGCTAGAATTTTCAATCCACAACTTAAGAAATTAGACCCAAAGACAGTTAGTTGTTTCTTCATTGGATACCCTCATAGGGGAAAGGGATATCGTTTCTATTGTCCAAGTCACACCACCAAGTATGTGGACACTCGACAAACAGTATTTTTTGAGGATAACGAAGCCACCGAAATAAGGGAGATCAATCTTGAGGAGAAACGGGTGTGTGTTCCATCCCCGACCATCCAAGAGATTGTTTTGCCACTACAAACTATGGTGACGTCTCATCCCCAATCTAGTACTTCAGGTCCTGAGGCTGATGGTGATCCTGAAACTAATGTAAATCCAGAAGGTGAAGAGGATCACCAGTCGGGTAATGAAGATGACCCTCAGAACAATGATGCTCCTCCACTGTGACGCCCCCGATTCTATCCTACACTAATCATACACGCAAATGTGTACGATCAAGATCAGGGACTCACAGGAAGATATCACAACACAAATCTAAAATAAAAAGTCATACAAGCATCATAATACAAGCCAGGGGCCTCGAGGGCTCGAATACAAGTGCTCGATCATAGACGAGTCAGCGGAAGCAACAATATCTGAGTACAGACATAAGTTAAACAAGTTTGCCTTAAGAAGGCTAGCACAAACTGGGATACAGATCGAAAGAGGCGTAGGCCTCCTGCCTGGGATCCTCCTAAACTACTCCTGGTCGTCGTCAGCGGGATGCACATAGTAGTAGGCACCTCCGGTGTAGTAGGAGTCGTCATCGACGGTGGCGTCTGGCTCCTGGACTCCAGCATCTGATTGCGACAACCAGAAAGAAAGGAAAGGGGGAAAAGGGGGGAGAAAGCAACCGTGAGTACTCATCCAAAGTACTCGCAAGCAAGGAACTACACTACATATGCATGGGTATATGTGTAAGGAGGCCATATCAGTGGACTGAACTGCAGAATGCCAGAATAAGAGAGGGATAGCTAGTCCTATCGAAGACTACGCTTCAGGCATCGTCCGTCTTGCAGCATGTAGAAGAGAGTAGATTGAAGTCCTCCAAGTAGCATCGCATAGCATAACCCAACCCGGCGATCCTCTCCTCGTCGCCCTGTTAGAGAGCGATCACCGGGTTGTATCTGGCACTTGGAAGGGTGTGTTTTATTAAGTACCGGTTCTAGTTGTCATAAGGTCAAGGTACAACTCCAACATCCTGTTACCGAAGATCACGGCTATTCGAATAGATTAACTTCCCTGCAGGGGTGCACCACATAACCCAACACGCTCGATCCCATTTGGCCGGACACACTTTCCTGGGTCATGCCCGGCCTCGGAAGATCAACACGTCGCAGCCCCACCTAGGCACAACAGAGAGGTCAGCACGCCGGTCTAAATCCTATGCGCGCAGGGGTCTGGGCCCATCGCCCATTGCACACCTGCACGTTGCGTACGCGGCCGGTGAGCAGACCTAGCAACCTCCATTACAAAGGAAGTTGCGTTAACGCAGTCCAACCCGGCGCGCGCCGCTCAGTCGCTGACGTCACGAAGGCTTCGGCTGATACCATGACGTTGAGTGCCCATATCTTTCCCGCGTAGTTGGTTAGTGCGTATAGGCCACTAGCCAGACTCAGATCAAATACCAAGATCTCGTTAATCGTGTTAAGTATCCGCGAACGCCGAACAGGGCCAGGCCCACCTGTCTCCTAGGTGGTCTCAACCTGCCCTGTCGCTCCGCCACAAAGTAACAGTCGGGGACCGTCGGGAACCCAGGCCCACCTCTACCGGGATGGAGCCACCTGTCCTTTCGACCCCCTCATCAGAATCACTTGCCGGTACTCATTGAGCTGACCCGACTTTAGTCACAATCTGTACAGTATGTATGTATGTATAGTATATACCCGTGATCACCTCCCGAGTGATCACGGCCCAATAGTATAGCAAGGCAGACTGACAAGAATGTAGGGCCAATGATGATAAACTAGCATCCTATACTAAGTATTTAGGATTGCAGGTAAGGTATCAACAGATGTAGCAACAATGTCAGGCTATGCATAAGAATAGGATTAACGGAAAGCAGTAACATGCTACACTACTCTAATGCAAGCAGTATAGAGGAGAATAGGTGATATCTGGTGATCAAGGGGGGAGGGGCTTGCCTGGTTGCTCAGACAAGGAGGGGTCTCCGGTGACGTAGTCGACCACAGGGGCATCAGCATCCTCACAGGGTCTACCGGGGATAAGAGGGGGAAGAAACAGTAAATACATAGCAAGCAAGTGCATAACAGGACAACAAGCAGAGCTAGACGTGTTCTAACGCGGTATGAGGTGATACCGGTGAGGGGGGAAACATCCGGGAAAGTATCCCCGGTGTTCCGTGTTTTCGGACAGATGAACCGGAGGGGGAAAGTTCCGTGTTCGATATGCTAGGGGTGTGTGGCGGACGAACGGGTTGCATATCCGGAATCGTCTCGTTGTTCTAAGCAACTTTCATGTTGAAAATAATTTAATCCGAGTTACGGATTAAAAGATATGATTTTCTAAAGATTTTATTAATTTTAGGAATTTAATTAATTATTTAATTTAATTCGAAAATGGATTTATGACATCAGCATGATGTCATGCTGATGTCAGCAGTCAACAGAGTTGACTGGTCAACCTGACCAGTGGGTCCCACTGGTCAGTGACACATTTTAATTAAACAATTTAGTTATCCTAATTAGTATTAATTAGGGGTGGGCCCCACTGTCATTGACTCCTACTTTTTAACAGGATCTTGTTTTAATTTAATTTATCCTAATTAGTACGGGGGCCTGCAGTTAGTGTCTATTAGAGGTTATCTAGTTTGACTTATTAGATTAGTTCCTAATCTAATCTGCTGGGGCCCGCATGTCGGTGGCACACGCACGAGCACACCCAGAGGCAGGGCCACGGCGGAGCGGCTTCGGGGAACCACGGCGGAGGGGCTCCAGGAAGCTACGAGAGCAGCGGCTGCTAGAACCGTCGCGGGCGGGGCCAGCGACGGCGGCAGGACGACCAGCAGCGGCGGGGCCGCACGCAGACGGGCGGCGAGCGCCGCAGTGGGTTGCAGTGGGGATGAGCGGTCGCGCACTGGGTCGCGGCTGGGCGAGCAGGCGCGACAACGGTCGCGGCCGGTCACGGCCAGAGGCCCGCGAGAGCAGCTAGGGAGCATGGCTAGCGTGTGCGCGCGTGATGGTGCGCCGTGCAGGGCGAGTGCAGCCCGCAGCGCGGGCGCGTTCGGTGACGAGCAAGCGGAGGGGGAAGGGGAGCGTGCTCACGAGCGTTGAAGGGGAGGGGTCGGCGTGGCTCAGGTCGGTCGATGAGGAGGAGATGAGGAGGCGAGGCGACGACGTTGAGGTGACGACGGCGTAGGGCGACGGGGCACGGCCTCGAGGTGATGGAGTCGACGCGGTTCCAGCGGCGGCGGCGGGTCGATCCCGTGAGGAAGAGGTGCGGGAGGTCCGGTGATGGCAGCAGGCATCGGGGCGCCGGCGAGGTGCGGCGGGGTGGCGCACGGCATCGACATCGGCGGGGTCGGGGGCGCAGTGAGCGATCGTCTGGTTCGGTCCCCCGATCCGATCTGGATCGAGGAGGGGGAGAGAGACGCGAGGGGGGAGTGAGGGGGTGCGGTTAGGGTTTCGGTAGGTGGGGGGGATAAGGTGAGTGGGGGTGGGCTGGCCGGTTAGTAGGCGCGGGTCGACCGGCCTGGTTGGCCCGATGGCCAGCTGGGCCGAGGCCTAATGGGGGGAAGGGGGCAGGCTTTTGTCTTTTTTTTTGTTTAGTTAGTTTCTGCTTTTCTTTTTATTTAATTGTTTTGTTATTTCTATCCACATATGCAAATTATGGCACCTCCCGAACATTTTTATTTAACTTTTGAAAACTTTTAATGTTGACATTAATTTGAATTTGAATTTTGAAATGGTTTCGAATCATCGCGAGGTTAACAACCGTGATCGTGGTGACATGGCATCATTAGCGTGGATTACTGTAGCTTAATTATCCGGGCGTCACAATTCTCCTCCACTACAAGAAATCTCGTCCTGAGATTTAAGAGGTAGTGAAAGGGGGGAAGGTTTGGTAACGAATCTAGTAGGTCTTCTCATTCTTGCTTGCTCTTCTCGAAGAGGTCGATCCATTACATTGATGTCTTCACTTCTCTGCTTCAGGTCATCAGGATGATGTCAGCGTCCTTTCTTCAGGAACTCCATCGTACTTACGAAAGAATAAGGGGGTTATTCCAGGGGAACAGACATCTGTAAGGCCGACTATCTTGTCAATAACATCGGGGAAGGTGGTGGAAAGTAACTCTCGCATTGAAACTAGGAAAATATCTAGAGCAAAGTAAGGCGGTATCATGGAAAGTTTCAAGCGGGCAGGAATGTTCAATGCCTGTTACAGGGCGTGAAAGGGGTTGAAAGCAACGGGAATAAGTATCGTGTCTGATATCAGACTTGAAGGTGGCTCGTGAATTACATACGAGGCCACGGACGAGGAATAACTTTGACAATAAGGTGTACAAGAGAGTCAGGTTTCGATCATGTGGAACTGTGGGTTATAGGCCCACCATTTGGGTTGAAAATAGGAAGGGTGGTGACATCTCGCACAACGGCGACAGGGAGGCATCTCATTGGATAGCTTGTCAGTTATGTCGGCAACAATGTTGGTACCAAGGATGGGGAACAAAGAGAACCATGTTCCTGCTCGTTGAACGGGGCGAACCAATTGGCAAAGTTCTCACCCATCGGTGGTTACCGGAATGTCATCAACAATAGTAACAGGGTCTTACCGACAGAGTTGTACACCAAGGTGTTTACAAAAGCAGAAGAACATTACTGCTTAGATCATATGGATCACAAGGAAGGTTAAACAAATTAATGGAAAGGAAAATGTGTTTAAACACATATTTCAGGGGTATATCCTTCCCAAGGACAAGTAGAGCATGATATCCAAGACAGGATATAAAGTAGAAAACTCTTTAGGTAAGGGGAGAGAAATTTCATGAGATAATTGATAAGGAAAATTTAACATTTGTGCTTCAAATGTTCTTGTTGAAAATCGGAGTACCATAGACATGCTTCGAGATAGCATTGACATGGTCATTAGGTGAAGATCAGACTTTGGAAACACAAAGGATCCATCAGGAACAACTTATAGAATAAGTCTTACAATTTCTCCAGGAAGAATGGTTATCCTTGCAAAAGAAATTATAATGATAGGTCCTCCAGCCAGGGGGTGCTAGGCATGACGTCATATTACCGGGTCATCAAAGGACCAACATCATAACTCCTGGAAAGTTGTCCCATCCATCATATCTGATCGAGATTCAGATCCGATTGATGTCGTGATACCTCAGACTCAGGATGTCCGAGAAGAAAAGGTGCAACACAAATCGATGAAATGACATTACAAGATTCTCGGGAAATGAACTATGGGAGCGAGTTCCTGAAACAGTAGTTCATCAATAAACCAAGGAGGGGATGAGAAGGTGGCTGATGGGCTCAGCGACAATTCATCGAGAATTCCAAACGGATGGATTTCCACAATAATGTGAACAAGAAGATGACAGTTGTCAATTCAAATGATATAATGTCGTATGCTCTAGGAAAACATACACCATCAATCATTATTTGAAAGGTGTGTCTGAAATATGACCTTAGGCAGCAAGATCAATGTTAGAGTGACGATTCAATAATCAACGGTCCAAGAACGAACTGTCGATCGTTAACTTCAAAGCAATAGGGTTGCTAGAAGTACAGAACTCAAACAGCATCTATTGGTATGCTGGTTAAAAACAACACGGGGACCAGGGAAGAATGGTGATGGTGAGAAGTATCATCATATCGAGAATTTCTAAGAGGTGGAGCAATCCCCACAACATTCTCGACAGAAAAGACAATAATACTTCAAGGCAGAACACAACACTAGCTGGAGAGCAAGTTGTATTCAGAATGTGGACAAGTTCGCGATAAAAGGAAGTCAAGGGTGTTGTCGATGATAATAAACATCATCGAGGGCAAGGAGGGTATTTCTCATCATGAACACAATTGACATCTAATCAAAGGAATGATGAAGTGAAATGTTATTGGAACCAAAGGGTAGGACGCCAACTCGAAATCAAGCTTGTTGTTCAAGGCAAAATGATATGACAAGGAAAGTTGATGTAAGCTTAGCTCAATGTCGAAAATTGTGCTTCGAGAATAAGGACCAGGTAGCACAGTTGGAATCATCACGACAATGATATAGTCAAACAGGCTAGGAATGGCGTGATCGGTTACAAACTCGTACTTATAGAAGCTTATTGTTGAACCGTAGTGCGGACTCGGTTCAGTTATTGGTGTCTTTGAGTGTTTAAAAACTCAGAGCCCGTGAAAAATTGGAATCAATGGGAATGTAGCACTTGATGAAGAACTCATAAGAAGTTTAATCAACGGGTCTGTCACATTCAGAGCCGTATGTATTTTGCAAATATTCTATGTTTACAATGCCCTGCACGGAGCTACTCTAGCTAATTGCTCCCACTTTCAATCTGTATCCAGATTAATACTTAGAGTCATCTGGATCAGTGCCAAAACTTGTATCGACGCAACCTTTTACGACGAACCTTTTTTCACCTCCATAATCAAGAAACATATCCTTATTCCACTAAGGATAATTTTGACCAATGTCCAGTGATCTACTCCTAGATCACTATTGTACTCCCTTTCCAAACCAGGGAAGAGTATACAATAGGTCTGGTCCACAGCATGGCATACTTTTATAGAACCTATGACTGATGCATAGGGAATGACTTTCTTTCTTTTTCTATTTTCTGCCGTGGTCGGGATTTGAGTCTTACTCAATTTCATACCTTGGCAACACAGGCAAGAACTCTTTCTTTGACTGTTCCATTTTGAACTACTTCAAAATCTTGCCAAGGTATGTACTCATTGAAAATCTTATCAAGCATCTTGATCTATCTCAATAGATCTTGATGCTCAATATGTAAGTAGCTTTACTGAGGTCTTTCTTTTAAAGAACTCCTTTCAAACACTCCTTTATGCTTTGCAAAATAATTCTATATTATTTCCGATCAACAATATGTCATTCACATATACTTATCAGAAATGCTGTAATGCTCCCACTCACTTTCTTGTAAATACAGGCTTCACCGTAAGTCTGTATAAAACTATATGCTTTGATCAACTTATCAAAGCGTATATTCCAACTCTGAGATGCTTGCACCAGTCCATAGATGGATCACTGGAGCATGCACACTTTGTTAGCATCTTTTGGATTGACAAAAACCTTCTGGTTGTATCATATACAACTCTTCTTTAATAAATCCATTAAGGAATGTAGTTTTGACATCCATTTGCCAAATTTCATAGAATGTGGCAATTGCTAACATGATTCGGACAGACTTAAGCATCGCTACAGTTGAGAAAATCCTATTGTAGTCAACACCTTGAACTTGTCGAAAACCTTTTTGTGACAAGTCGAGCTTTGTAGATAGTAACACTACTATCAGCATCTGTCTTCCTCTTGAAGATCCATTTATACAATATGGCTTGCCGATCATCGGGCAACTCCACCAAAGTCCACACTTTGTTCTCATACATGGATCCCATCTCAGATTTCATGGCCTCAAGCCATTTCTCGGAATCTAGGCTCATCATTGCTTCATCATAGTTCGTAGGCTCATCATGGTCTAGTAACATGACTTCCAGAACAGGATTACCGTACCACTCTGGTGCGGACCATACTTTGGAAGACCTACAAGGTTCTGTAGTAACTTGATCTGAAGTTTCATGATCATCATCATTAGCTTCCTCACTAATTGGTGTAGGAATCACTTGAACTGATTTCTGTGACGAACTACTTTCCAATTCGGGAGCAGGTACAGTTACCTCATCAAGTTCTACTTTCTTCCCACTAACTTCTTTTGAGAGAAACTCCTTCTCTTGAAAGGATCCATTTTTAGCAATGAATATCTTGCCTTCGGATCTGTGATAGAAGGTGTACCCAACAATTTCCTTTGGGTATTCTATGAAGACGCACTTCTCCGATTTGGGTTTGAGCTTATCAGGATGAAACTTTTTCACATAAGCATCGCAGCCCCAAACTTTAAGAAACGACAACTTGGGTTTCTTGCTAAACCACAGTTCATATGGTGTCGTCTCAACGGATTTAGATTGTGCCCTTTTAACGTGAATGCAGCTGTCTCTAATGCATAACCCCAAAACAATAGTGGTAAATCAGTAAGAGACATCATAGATCGCACCATATCCAATAAAGTGCGGTTACGACGTTCGGACACACCATAACGTTGTGGTGTTCCAGGTGGCATGAGCTGTGAAACTATTTCACATTGTTTTAATTGAAGACCAAACTCGTAATTCAAATATTAGTCTCCGCGATCAGATCGCAGAAACTTTATTTTCTTGTTATGATGATTTTTCCACTTCACTCTGAAATTCTTTGAACCTTTCAACTATTTCAGACTTATGTTTCATCAAGTAGATATACCCATATCTGCTCAAATTATCTTGTGAAGGTCAGAAAATAAAGATACTTGCCACGAGCATCAACACTCATTGGATCACATACATCGGTATGTATTTTTTCCAATAAGTCAGTAGCTTGTTCCATTGTTCCGGATTACGGAGTTTTATTCATCTTGCCCAAAAGGCACGGTTCGCAAGCATCAAATGATTCATAACCAAGTGATTCCAAAAATCCATCTTTATGGAGTTTCTTCATGCGCTTTACACCGATATGACCCAAACGGCAGTGCCACAAATAAGTTGCACTATCATTATTAACTTTGCATCTTTTGGCATCAATATTATGAATATGTGTATCACTATGATCGAGATCCAACAAACTATTTTCATTGGGTGTATAACCATCGAAGGTCTTATTCATGTAAACAGAACAACAATTATTCTCTGACTTTAAATGAATAACCGTATTGCAATAAACATGATCAAATCATATTCATGCTCAATGCAAACGCCAAATAACATTTATTTAGGTTTAACACTAATCCCGAAAGTATAGGGAGTGTGCGATGATGATCATATCAATCTTGGAACTACTTCCAACACTCATCGTCACTTCCCCTTCAACTAATCTCTGTTTATTCTGTAACTCCTGTTTCGAGTTACTAATCTTAGCAACTGAACAAGTATCAAATACTCAGGGGCTACTATAAACACTAGTAAGGCACACATCAATAAACTGTATATCAAATATACCCTTGTTCACTTTGCCATCCTTCTTATCCACCAAATATTTAGGGCATTTCCGCTTCCAGTGACCATTTCTTTTGCAGTGTAAGCACTCAGTTTCAGGCTTTGGTCCAGCTTTGGTATTCTTCACGGGAGTGACAGCTTGTTTGCCATTCTACTTGAAGTTTCCCTTTCTTTCCCTTTGCCCTTTTCTTGAAACTAGTGGTCTTGTCAATCATCAACACTTGATGCTCTTTCTTGATTTCTACCTTCGTCGATTTCAACATCATGAAGAGCTCGGGAATCGTTTTCGTCATCCCTTGCACACTATAGTTCATCACGAAGTTCTAGTAACTTAGTGATGGTGACTAGGGAATTCTGTCAATCACTACCTTATCTGGAAGATTAACTCCCACTTGATTCAAGCGATTGAAGTACCCAGAGAATCTGAGCACATGCTCACTAGTTGAGCGATTCTCCTCCATCTTTTAGCTATAGAACTTGTTGGAGACTTCATATCTCTCAATTCGGGTATTTGTTTGAAATATTGACTTCAATTCCTGGAATATCTTATATGGTCCATGACGTTCAAAATGTCTTTGAAGTCCCGATTCTAAGCCGTTAAGCATGGTGCACTAAACTATCAAGTAGTCATCATATTGAGCTAGCCAAACATTCATAACGTCTGCATCTGCTCCTGCAATAGGTCTGTCACCTAACGGTGCATTAAGGACATAATTGTTCTGTGCAGCAATGAGGATAAACCTCAGATCACGGATCCAATCCGCATCATTGCTACTAACATCTTTCAACACAGTTTTCTCTAGGAACATATCAAAATAAACATATGAAAGCAACAACGCGAGCTATTGATCTATAACATAATTTGCAAAATACTACCAGGACTAAGTTCATCATAAATTAAAGTTCAATTAATCATATTACTTAAGAACTCCCACTTAGACAGACATCTCTCTAGTCATCTAAGTGATCACGTGATCCAAATCAACTAAACCATGGCCGATCATCACGTGAGATGGAGTAGTTTTCAATGGTGAACATCACTATGGTGATCATATCTACTATATGATTCACGCTCGACCTTTCGGTCTCCGTGTTCCGAGGCCATATCTGTCATATGCTAGGCTCGTCAAGTTTTAACCTGAGTAATCCGCGTGTGCAACTGTTTTGCACCCGTTGTATT
The DNA here is from genome assembly GCA_963921465.1 of Triticum timopheevii. NCBI lineage: Eukaryota > Viridiplantae > Streptophyta > Magnoliopsida > Poales > Poaceae > Triticum > Triticum timopheevii. The sequence continues at coordinate 65,288,457 of OY997274.1, forward strand.
TGAACGTAGAGCCTATCACACCCGATCATCACGTGGTGTCTCAGCACGAAGAACTTTCACAACAGTGCATACTCAGGGAGAACACTTCCTGATAATTAGTAAGAGATCATCTTAAAATGCTACCGTCTAACAAAACAGTATAAGATGTATAACAGATAAATATCATATGCAATCAAAATATGTGACATGATATGGCCATGATCATCTTGCGCCTTTGATCTCCATCTCCAAAGTACTGTCATGATCTCTATCGTCACCGGTAAGACACCATGATCTTCATCATCTTGATCTATATTAATGTGTCGTCATATGGTCGTTTCGCCAACTATTGTTCTTGCAACTATTGCTATCGCATAGCGATAAAGTAAAGTAATTATTTGGCACTTGCATCTTATGCAACAAAGAGACAACCATAGGGCTTCTGCCAGTTGCCGATAACTTCAACAAAACATGATCATCTCATACAACAACTTATATCTCATCACGTCTTGACCATATCACATCACAACATGCCCTGCAAAAACAAGTTAGACGTCCTCTACTTTGTTGTTGCAAGTTTTACGCGGCTGCTACGGGCTGAGCAAGAACCGCTCTTACCTACGCATCAAAACTACAACGATAGTTCGTCAAGTTGGTGCTGTTTTAACCTTCGCAAGGACCGGGCGTAGCCACACTCGGTTCAACTAAAGTTGGAGAAACTGACACCCGCTAGTCACCTGTGTGCAAAGCACGGTGGTAATGTTGGTCCGGGCTTCTTCATCCAACAATACCGCCAAACCAAAGTATGACATGCTGGTAAGCAGTATGACTTGTATCGCCCACAACTCACTTGTGTTCTACTCGTGCATATAACATCAACGCATAAAACCTAGGCTTGGATGCCACTGTTGGGGAACGTAGTAATTTCAAAAAATTTCCTACGCCCACGCAAGATCATGGTGATGCATAGCAACGAGAGGGGAGAGTGTTGTCCACGTACCCTCGTAGACCGAAAGCGGAAGCGTTAGAACAACGCGATTGATGTAGTCGTACGTCTTCACGGCCCGACCGATCAAGCACCGAAACTACGGCACCTCCGAGTTCTAGCACACGTTCAGCTCGATGACGTCCCTCGAACTCCGATCCAGCCGAGTGTCGAGGGAGAGTTCCGTCATCACGACGGTGTGGTGACGATCTTGATGTTCTACCGTCGCAGGGCTTTGCCTAAGCACCGCTACAATATTATCGAGGAGGACTATGGTGGAAGGGGGCATCGCACACGGCTAAGAGATCCAAGGGATCAATTGTTGTTGTGCCTAGAGGTGCCCCCCTGCCCCCGTATATAAAGGAGCAAGGGGGGAGGGGGCGGCCGGCCTAGGAGGGGGCACGCCAAGGGGAGTCCTACTCCCACCGGGAGTAGGACTCCCTCCTTCCTTGTTGGAGTAGGAGAAGGGGAAAGAGGGGGAGAGGAAGAAGGAAAAGGGGGCTGCGCCCCTTGTCCAATTCGGACCAGAGGGGGGGCGCAGGCCTCCTTCCTTTTGGCCTCTATCCTCTATTCCCGTATGGCCCAATAAGGCCCATATACTCCCCGGCGAATTCCCGTAACTCTCCGGTACTCTGAAAAATACCCGAATAACTCAGAACCATTCCGAAGTCCGAATATAGTCGTCCAATATATCGATCTTTACATCTCGACCATTTCGAGACTCCTCGTCATGTCCCCGATCTCATCCGGGACTCCGAACTCCTTCGGTACATCAAAACTCATAAACTCATAATAAAACTGTCATCGAAACCTTAAGCGTGCGGACCCTACGGGTTTGAGAACAATGTAGACATGACCGAGAAACGTCTCTGGTCAATAACCAATAGCGGAACCTGGATGCTCATATTGGCTCCCACATATTCTACGAAGATCTTTATCGGTCAAACCGCATAACAACATATGTTGTTCCCTTTGTCATCGGTATGTTACTTGCCCGAGATTCGATCGTCGGTATCCAATACCTAGTTCAATCTCGTTACCGGAAAGTCTCTTTACTCGTTACGTAATGCATCATTCCGTAACTAACTCATTAGTTACATTGCTTGCAAGGCTTATAGTGATGTGCATTACCGAGAGGGCCCAGAGATACCTCTCCGACAATTGGAGTGACAAATCCTAATCTCGAAATATGCCAACCCAACATGTACCTTTGGAGACACCTATAGAGCTCCTTTATAATCACCCAGTTACGTTGTGACGTTTGGTAACACACAAAGTGTTCCTCCGGAAAACGGGAGTTGCATAATCTCATAGTCATAGGAACATGTATAAGTCATGAAGAAAGCAACAGCAACATACTAAACGATCAAGTGCTAAGCTAACGGAATGGGTCAAGTCAATCACATCATTCTCCTAATGATGTGATCCCATTAATCAAATGACAACTCATGTCTATGGTTAGGAAACACAACCATCTTTGATCAACAAGCTAGTCAAGTAGAGGCATACTAGTGACACTATGTTTGTCTATGTATTCACACATGTATTATGTTTCCGGTTAATACAATTCTAGCATGAATAATAAACATTTATCATGATATGAGGAAATAAATAATAACTTTATTATTGCCTCTAGGGCATATTTCCTTCATGAAGGTGGCCCGTCCTGAGCACGGATCGAACTCGGTGCCGGCTGGCTCGCACTGGCGCCCTTGTTAGTCTTTCGTTTCCGTCCCTTCTTCTTGATCTCCTATAATGGGACTGAGTTCTGCTCACAGACCGCCTTCTTGAGCATGTTGGGGCTGATAATATTTCGCACCTCAGCTATCTGAGGGTCGGTGAAGGCGGGAGCTGGAGGAATCTCCTGAGAACTGAACGCCAGACGACGCCTGTTGCAATTGGATTTCTCCACCGTACCAGCTAGATTGCGGTCATCTTGGTTGGGTTCTTCAGAAGGAGGCCCGCAGAACTCATCAGCGTACCCATGTTCGGAAAATTACATATCGACTTTGGTAAATGTACCGTCGTCGTTGTCGTCGTCCTCCGGATCCTGTGCCATAGGCTGTCCGGATTCTGTGCCATAGGGATGTCCGGCATAGGGATGTCCGGCAGGTCCGATAGCGTTGCGGCGTTCTTGCCATGGCTTGGCGCCGGCACGACTGGCGGTCTTGTCTGTGGGGTGGTGTCCCCCGCCCCCAAACGAATCTGGCTCTTCGGCCAAACCAGGGGCCAGTTTACGCAGGCGTTGAGGGTCATCTCATCTTCTTCGTCGGCCCCAGCGGGTCGAATCGGAGGTAACAGCTCGTCGCAGCCTGGCAGCACCCGAACCACTTCAACCCTATACACTGTGGGTGGCATCGGATTACCGTGGAACATGGGGTTGCCCGGTTGAACAATTCTGCCTTTGGCGACATCGACCAACTCGCCGCCCACGAAGTGCAGAAGAGTGCAAGGAACATCGGCGGTGCCCTGCGAAAACATGTAGGGCATCATGGATGCCCAGTCAAAGGCAAGGAGATGAAGTCATCGGCCGAGAGGCTTAGTTTCCGTGATGCCATCGAGCTCGGCTAATGTCGAGGCACCGCCAACGGTGGGCGTGCAACTGACGGAGGGGCCGCTTGCTGGCGAGGTGCCGGCCGGCGTACACCCGAGTGCATTAAGCTCCAATGCCCGTGCCGGCGCCGGAGACACGAATACCGCCTCCGCCGGAGACACCAATGGCGCCGCCGGAGACACCAATGGCGCCGCCGGAGACACCAATGGCGCCGCCTACGCGCTGTGCGAGTTGCTGGCCATGAAGCTGGGAACTGGGGGAGGCCCCTGTTGGCCGCCCGCAATCCACGTCATCAGCCCATGAATCAACGTAGGCACCATGGCGTTGAGCTTCGTTCCCAGTTATTGTTCCACTTGCTCTTGGACAAGCTCCGGAATCCGCGCTACTTGTGCCTTGAGTGCTTCAACCTCACGCGGCTGGCTTTCCGAGCTGGTCTTTTTCTCCTTTCACCCACCATCGGTATAGTATGACCACCATTTTGTGGACAAGCCTTTGCCGGTCACACGACCAGCTGACATCGGCTTACTGAGCTTATCCTTGTTTTTCATTATGTTCAACGCCCTATTTAAAGGGGTGTCGAAAGGGGAGCTCTGAGACGACCCCACGCTACTGCTTTCAGTGTCCTGCGGAAGGAACATGAACCATTTAGAAATATTGGGGATTAATTAGAATGCAACCATATGGAGCTAATTACGCGGGGGTGTATTCCATACCAGAACAAGCTCGAGCGCCTTGATCTTCGGATCCGTGGTAAGCTCCTTTGTTACCGGGTCCTCCTTGTACCGGGCCCTGAGAAAGTTCCTGGTCTGCTTGTCACGGTATTTCTCGAACCGAGGCGGTAGGCTTTGCTCGGCACGCTCCGCGTCCTCCTTGTCCCATATAGGCTCCACCACTCTGTAACCGCTGGGACCGAGTTGGTGGACCCCTAAGTTCAACTTCCGCATTTCTTTCCCCCACTGACTTGATTCGGAGGTTGCGCTGCTCTCGCACTTGATCTTGAACTCCTTGTACTCATCTTCGCTCATCAAAGGATATTTCGCCTTGATCTTGTCATAAATACCACCTTTGTCAATCATTGCCTTCACCGTGCTTCTCCAAGTAGACAGGGCCGTGCTCATCCTCGTGAGGGCGTTACTGTTCACTTTATTCCTTGAGAGGCGTGTGTTTGCAAACTCAGCGGGGAACTTGTATCGTTCATGCAGCTTCATGAAGAGGAGGCTGCGCAAATTCCCGTGGTCCTTATGCCTTACGTTCTCGGTGTTGATCGAGATGGTGCTCCGTAGAATGCACCCGAGCTGAACCGAGTACCCCTTGACTACTTGTTTGGGCGCCGTCGGATTCCCGTCGGAGTCCACTTCAGTAAATTCCTACCTGACGGTGCCGAGCGCGCTCGGGCGCCGGTCCTTCCGTTGCCTCTTTGGTTGGCTGCCATATGTGTGTCCGCCGCCATCATCAGTGGTGGCATCCTCGGCGGCACCATCAGTGGTGTCATCCCCGACGCCACTAGGGGTTGTGTAGTCAGGATCGGTGTCTTCCACGGTGTCCTCATAGCGGTGAGGTTGTTCCTCCAACTCCTGGGACAGCTCCCAGAATTGCTTGCCGCCCGAACCGCCGGCCTCATCATTGTGGGCCATGTTTCGCTCTAAATAGGAAAAAAGTTTGGTCAAAAAGTTGGTTATTGTCAAGGAACAAGATCATGGTCTCATCATTTAGGGTTTGTCGACACCGAGGCATCCTAAAAGCTAAGTTTTTATCATTTAGGGTTTGTCGATGCCGAGGCACCCTAAAATCCTAAGCGTACATCATTTACGTTCTCATCGACACTAAGGCATCCTAGAAGCCAATGTTTCATCATTTAGGGTTTGTCGACGCCGAGGCACCCTAAATGCAAAGTTTTCATCATTTAGGGTTTATCGATGCCGAGGCACCCTAGGTTGGGCCTAATCACTTGGCACTAATCAGTTGGCTCTATTGCCACCTATGTTGGGTTTATCATCTAGGGTTTATCGATGCTGAGGAGAATTTCTAAGTTGGGCCTAATCACTTGGCTCTATTGCCACCTATGGTTTAATGCAGCAAGAATAAAGGGGCAGTTGATCCTACTTAATTAAGTACTAAGATACCCCGGCCCATGCATTAGTAGAAAGTACCTCATATGTCCGATTTTTAGCAAAGTCATGCTAAAATTCACGGAAAATTTCAGCATGACCTTTGCTGAAAATAGGACATATGGAGTACCCGAATTTGCTGGAACGGAAGTTAATCGACATTCCGGCAAACTCAAGGGCCTCTCGGGGTACCTGCAAAATCATTATCCCCGCGTAATGAAGTCGCCAATGGGTCATTTCAGAAGATCACAAGTAGCATCATCACAAGTACAACATCATCACAAGTACAGCAGCAACAGCAGTGAATACCGGCATAACAGCAGCAGCAACAGGTTTATTCTTCTTCTTCATAAACATTAATTGGTGTGGGTGACTCTATCTGCCCTCTAATGACTCACCCAACTTAACAGGACAACCCACAAGCATTGTTTTGATTCCAACTGCTGCTGTAAAATACATCCAGCAAAGGTGCTAAAAAATCAGGAATACTACCCCCCCCCCCCAAATCTTTAGCTCAATTCTGAAAATACATGGTCTTCTAGTTACAATACTACGCCCCAACAGTCAAAATTTCAAACCACACACTTACTTTCAACTATAAACAAAACTGACTTGCTGTTAATGAACAATGGCTAAAGATATATAAAACTCCATTGCAAATGTGCCATGTCAATAAAACAACTCATGGAAGTAAACTACTAGCTGGCTCAAAAGTCAAGTAAACTGAAGATGATGACAGCTTGCAAACACAGGACCATGTCATTATCATGGCAGTCCACTATATATTTTTATGACAAAATACATCATTATCAGGGCACATTATGGCCATTTTCTTACATGATGCTAACTGTACCTAACTAAACATATTTCTCACCTTGGAGTTGTTGCTGCTGCTACACTGTCTGAACTTCACTTCCTTTACCTCCTTGGAAACCTGAAATATGCAGATGTTAGGAAGGTTCTAATTTGTATATGATGATTCTAAGAAAAGGGAAAAGGTGTATCAAGAACAGATTCACATGTGTGGCTGTTAGCCATTACAAACTTAAATTTATCTATTTCTGTATCTCACAAACTATCATAAATGAATAATAGTACACTTAGCAGCTCACTGAAAAGCAATGACATATTCATGATCTAGTTTAGCAGCAGGTTGCAAATACTTAACTGTCTAGACCATCACAGCATGCACGGTAATAAGAATAATGTAAACATTTGGCTTAGTTATAAGCATAGTATACTTATAAACTAAAAGTGGAACTACTCACAATGAAGAAGCATTAGCAGATAGTTTGTCAACTCAGGAAATAACATTTTTTCAGCCCAAAATGGATGCCATTTTATAACATTGCATAGCATTAGTCAGACAGAGCTGATCCTTTCACCACTATATAATATTGCCATATAAAATTATAAATTTATGTAACCTGAATTTTTTTTGTATGAAACCTAGTCAATGTGACAATTTATAAACTACTGATCTACTAGTTATCAAGTTGAGAAATTGACCGCATATAAGCAAAAGCAATATCAGACTTGACTAGAGATACTTGTAAACTTGTAAGTTATATCTTACCAGTGTGCTAACGGAAACTGTACTAATTAGGGTTCTTATTATGTTCTGGTATAAAAATTCTTCTCAATTACTTAGGAAAATTAGTGGATGTCTTACAAATTACAGAGGGAGTTAATAATTTCAGTTTCATAAGAAAAAATTCATCAATACTATGCATCATCTTCCTACTATGTATCATCTTCCTACTATACTTGCTACTCATCTTCAGAACCAAACAGCAGCAAAAACAGTTGAAGAGAGGCTCACTAGAGGATACTCAAATTTGCTAACCCTAGAACACGGGGGAAGAGGGCTGTGGTACTCGCGGGAGGTAGCCTAGGGGGTAGTAGGGGAAGGAGGGAGAGGTGAGGAATCACCTGTGGGATAATGGCAGGCTGCCGTAGGAGGGCTCCGGCGTCGAGGAGGCGGCAGGCGGCGATGCGTCGAGGAGGAGGCGGCACGTCGAGGAGGAGGCGGCACATCGAGGAGGAGGCGCGTCGAGGAGGAGGCGGCGTGTCGAGCTTGCCACCCACCTTGGAGCCGGAACCCTAGGGCGTGCAGGTGCAGCGGACGGAGGGGACGGAGGGGACGGAGGGAGCGGCACTCGCGGGGGAGGCGGGGCTTGGGGGGAGGCGGTGCTCGAGGGGGAGGAAGGGGAGAGGGAGGCGGCGGGGGCGCTTGGGCGGCTGCGGCGGACGGAGGCGGCGGATGGCGGGGGCGCGTGGGCGGCTGCGGCGGCGGCGTACGGTTGGGGACGATCGAGGGGAATCTGGTGAGGGAGGGAGGAAGGACACAGCGCGAGGGCAGTAGGTGGAGTGGTGGGAGGGTTCTAATGGCTCACCACCCCCTCGTGCGCCATAAGTACGACTATTCTAATGGCGCACCTTCCCTCGGTGCGCCATTAGAATTTTATTTTAATCTAGCCCGACTTGTCAGGTTATATACCACCTAACCCTATCTACAACAGAACCCGCCCACTAGCCCGACTAGTCACACACCAGGAGGTCTTGGGTTCTATTCCCAGGCTCCCCAATGTTTTTTATGCATTTTAAATGTTGTTTGATATTTATTTGTGTTTAAATATGTTCAAACTTGTTTAAATCATAACAGTAATATTTTTTTATAAAAACAGTAATAATTTTTTAAAACATATGTTCAAATTTGTTACTTGAAAATATCATCGGCGGCGGCGGTGGAGCGGGGGAGGGTGCGGGGGGTGCCCGTTGGTGGCGGTGGAGCGGGGGAGGGTGCGGGGGGCTGGGTGCTCGTCGGCGGCAGTGGAGCGGGGGAGGGTTGCGGTGGGTCGTCGGCGGCGGTAGAGCTAGCGGGGGAGGGTGCGAGTGGGATCGAGATGGAGGGGTATCGAGAACGAGATGGAGGAGGAATCGAGATCGAGATGGAGGGGGGTCGAGATCAAGTGTCCTCATGAATTCAAAAAGTGCCCATGAAATTTAAAAATATTCATGAATCAAAAAGTGCCCATGAAATACAATCGAGAAATGAAGACTATGATTTAAATACAATCGATCTTAGCTAGCTATCTGTTCACAATCTTCTTGCCCTTCTTTTTCGCAAATAGAGTTCTTCTGTGGAATGGACGTCCTTTAAGTAGGGTGGTCGTGCTTCTTCTTGTGGTGTGTGCTGCTACTTCATCGTCGTCGTCATGTTCGATCTTCGGGTCACCGTACTTGTCGAAGTCTTGCTCATTGGCTACTACATCCATTCCGATGATCTTCCTTTTGCCTCTCCTCACGACAACATGATTGTGCTTTGACGGGTCGGTAATGAAGAAGCATTGGTCCACTTGGGAAGCCAGTACCCATGGCTCATTTTTCGCGGTGACGTTTGCGCCCGCGGTCTTGGATTTGGCTTCGGGTATAACCATGGTGGTGAAATACCGGTCTTCTTTTAGGACGCTCTTGGCCCATCTGACACGGAACATCGGGACCTTCTCTCTAGCGTAGCTCAGCTCCAAGATCTCCTCGATCCTTCCGTAGTATCTGTCCTTGTCGTTACCGGAGTAGGATTCCATCGTTACCCCGGAGTTCTGATAACCATCGCTCTTCATGTCCTTGTTCTCGGTGTAGAATGTGTAGCCGTTGATATCGTATGCCTCATATGTCATCTGGTTGTGCTTGACGCCTTGTGACAAGGCGAATATGAGTCGTTCTTCCGCGGAAGAATCCTCATGTAAAGGGTACGACAGAAGCTTCTGCTTGAACCAACGCGTGAAACATGAGTTGTGCTCTTTGATTATATCTCCATCCGTCCTCTGTTGGCCTTGGTCATTGTACGTCTTCTCAATAAAGGTTTTGTGCTCTACCACCCAAGGATTGACCACATCTATGTGTTGTAGCGCGAATAGGTTTGCTCTTTCAAAGTCGGCGAGTCGACCCTCGAAGTCGACATGCATTTCGCGGCGACCCTCACGGTGACCCCATCCAGCGGGCCTGCCGAGGTGCCTGTTAACGGGCAGACCAACGGGGTTCTCGATGCCTAGATAATCTGTGCAGTAGGAGATGCACTCTTCGGTCAGAAAGCCCCTGGGTATACTTCCCTCTGGACGTGACATGTTGCGAACGTATCCTTTTATGACACCATTCATCCTTTCGAATGGCATCATGCTGTGCAGGAACGTCGGCCCGAGTTGGATGATATCCTCCATGATATGGACCAGCAGATGCACCATAACGTCGAAGAATGTGGGCGGGAAGTACATCTCAAGCTCGCATAGTATCACCACGATCTCTTCCTGTAGCCTTCTGAGTTGCCTCACACCAATCGACTTCCGAGCGATGACGTTGAAAAAGTTGCATAGGCCAAATAGCGTTTCACGGACGTGCGCGTCCATGATCCCACGGATTGCAACTGGAAGTATCTGCGTCATCAGCACGTGATAGTCGTGAGACTTCAGCCCGCTGAACTTCTGCTTCGCTGGGTCTAGGTATCTGCTTATCTTCCCCACATAACCATAAGGAAGTTTTACTCCTATGAGGCAGGTGAAAAACTGCTTGATCTCCTCCTGACTTAGAGTGAAGCACGCGGGAGGGTAGTCATTTCCGGTCTTCTTGGCCTTTTTGCCTTTCCGACGAGTTTCTGTGTCCTGCTTCGCCTCATCATCATCATCATTAGCGTGAAGCTCCTGCCTGATGCCCATTGATTTCAAGTCTGCCCTTGCTTTCGGCCCATCTTTGGTCCTCTCTGGCATGTTGAGCAGGGTACCAAGCAGACTCTCGCACACGTTCTTCGTGATATGCATGGCATCAAGGCTGTGAGGCCCACGGTGGATCTTCCAGTACGGAAAGTCCCAGAAAACAGACCTCGTTTTCCATACCTTCAGCAGCGGCTCTGGCGCCTTTCGCTTCTTTCCCGGCTCTGGCGCCTTTTGATTCTTTCCCGGCAGTGGGCAATCTTTCCAATTTTTCAACAGCTTGTCTATTTCCTCGCCGCTCCTCGTACGCGGGCGTTTTCGGGGTTTGGTTTCACCATCGAACAGATCCTTGCGTTTCCTCCACGGGTCATCGTCGCGAAGTCACCTTCGATGTCCCATGAACACGGTTTTCGAAGACCTGGGATCTCTATCTAGCTGGCGATACGTTGTGTCATCCATGCACCTTACGCATCCAGAAAATCCATGGACTACCTGCCCCGCGAGATATCCGTAACCAAGATAATCGTGCACCGTCGTGAGCAGTGCGGCTCTCATAGGGAAATATTCTTTCTCTGCGGCGTCCCACGTATTGGCTGGCGTTTTCCACAGCGTGTCTAGATCCTCTTTCAGCAGCCCCAAATACATATTGATGTCGTTCCCTGGTTGTTTCGGCCCTTCAATTAGCATACTCATGTGAATGTACTTCCTCTTCATGCACAACCAGGGGGGAGGTTGTACATCCACACAAACACAGGCCAGGTGCTATGTGTGCTTCTCTGGCTACCAAACGGAATGACTCCATCGGTGCTCGCGCCCAGCACGATGTTCCTTGGATCCTTCACAAATTCTGGGTATTCGAAGTTCAACACTTGCCACTGGCTCGCATCCTTAGGGTGACTCAGCATCTTGTCTTTTTTATTTATCTCTGGATCATTTCCGTCATCTTCCCGCTTCTTCTCCTCCCTATCCGCGTGCCAACGCAGGAGCTTTGCTACCTTAGGGTCCGCGAAATACCGCTACAGACGAAGAGTGATCAGAAAGTACCACACCGATTTTCGAGGAGCTTTCTTCCTCTTCTTGTATCGAGTGACGCCGCACACCGGACATATGGTAGACTCCGCGTGCTTGTCCCGATAAATGATGCAATTGTTCATGCACACATGGTATTTCACGTGTAGTAAATCCAGAGGACACACGATTTTCTGCGCCTCCTCGAAACTGATCGGGCACTTGTTCCCCTTGGGAAGACGTTTGTGCCAGAATGACATGTTCATGCATCGGTCATTTTGTGTTTTACCTTCATCTCCAGAGCCATGAGCGTTACTTTCAGGCGGGTATCCTCGGGCCCGCATCCTTCATACAATGGAGTAACCGCGTCTATCTCTAGTTGATCCAGCTTGGCTTTCTCTCGGGCGGCAGCTCTTGCGTTATCCGTCTGCTTGAGAAGCAGCTCTTGAATATGAGGGTCCTGCACCCAGCCCCCATCGTCGTCTGCTCCGACATCTTCATCTTCATGATCATGCCCTTCATCTTGATCTTCCTCATCATCATGTACGACATTTTCTACATGATGACTGTGTACAGCATCACCGTCATGATCATGTCCTGGAGATTCTTCGTCTTCTCGCCCGCCCTCGCCACGGTGGTTGTCTTGTTGCCCTTCCTCATTTCTTGCCCGGCCCCCATGGACGACTTCATAGTCATCTTCATCACCTTGCCACCGATAGCCATCCATGAAACCATGCAAGAGCAGGTGGTCCCACACCTGCCCAGAATCCGGGTCCGCAATAAGGCTCTTCAGCTTGCATCTTTGACATGGACATCTTATCTCTGTCTCGTTCTTTTGAAGCATCTCGGCCTTCGCGGAGCTCAAAAACCTATTCACGATGCCTTCGGTCATCGTGCGGACCATGGTCGCCTGCGGGGTAGAGCAAAACGATATTTTAGAACCAAGAAAAAATTTGGCATGACCTTCCCTAAAAATAGGACCAAAAAGAATGCATAGTGCCAAAATTCTCGCCGAAACGGAAATGAATCAACATTCCAGCAAAATATTGGCAACTATCGCATTTCAAATACCGGTACCTGCAAACACAAACATATATGCAAGACCACAAACACATGCAACACCACAAACATACATAGATCTAGCTAGGCCACAAAAAGTGCATGTGCACGTTGTTGGAGCGAGCTAGGGAGAAAAAAAGTAGATCTACATCATGAAGATAGCTTTCCCCTTACTTACCTATCAAAAAAATGTAATTTCACCACTTAATTTTGATGAATCTATGGTGCAAATGAGGTGAGGAGGAGGAGGCAGCCGAAAGCTTGGAGAAGGAGGTGGAGGGAATGAAGTGGGGAAAGTGAGTGGGTAGGTGTGGCTGTCCAAAATATCTTGTTGGGGTCCCAGGTTACTAATGGCGCACCACCTGAAAATGCGCCATTAGTAACCCTGGTTACTAATGGCACACCTGCAGGTGGTGCGCCATTAGTAGTTTTGCAAAAAAGTAAATATATATATATATATACTAATGGCGCACCTGCAGTAGGTGCACCATTACTAGTTTAAACTAGTAATGGCGCACTGTGACACGATGCGCCATTAGTAATTTTGCAAAAAAAAGAATAAAAAAAATTCAGTACTGGCGCACTTTGTGGCTGGTGCGCCATTACTAGTTAGAACTAGTAATGGCGCACTTCGGTCGGATGCGCCATTAGTATATATGTAAAAATGAAAAAAATTATCACTAGTGGCGCACCTTTTGTCTGGTGCGCCATTAGTGTCTTTCACACAAATGGCGCATCACCAACTGGTGCGCCATTAGTATATAGTAGTGGCGCACTACTTCCCTGGTGCGCCATTAGTGTGCATCCCATCTTTAGCCCTTTTCCTAGTAGTGTAATAACAACCTAAAAATAACCCCCAAAACCCCTAAACCAGCCATTTTTTTTTAAAAAAAAAGAAAAAACTCAGCTCCAGCCAGCTGCTGACGCGTGGAAGCTTTTTGGTCCCGGTTTATGTCACCAACTGGGACCAAAGGCCCCCTTGCGTGGGCTGCCCGCAGCGGCCACGTGGATGCCCATCTGTCCCGGTTCATGTAAGAACCGGGACTAAAGGGGGGAGGTATTAGTAATGATCCATTAGTCCCGGTTCATGAACCGGGACTAAAGGCCCTTACGAACCAGGACAAATGCCCTGTTTTCTACTAGTGGCAGCATGGCTTTGTCTACCCGTTATCTATTCCTGATGACATTGTGCAACTCACAGGAGCAACCAAGGGTTGGTTGCCGGTTGCCATAACCCTGATGCTAGTATATTTCGCAGCAACCAAATTAATAATTGTGGCGATAAACATGTTTTTACTGGGATTTGTAGTGTTTGTAATCATACTACCATCATTGGAAATTAGGCACATGTGCCTCTTGCAGTTGGAAAAAACACGTTCCTGCTAAGTTGTGCGTGAAGCCGCCTTAAGTATGAGTACAAGTATTTGCTAAAATGGCTGATTCTTTCCGTTTGAGGCTCAACTTGACTGAAAACTGAATAATGCAGTAGTATATTATCTTTGTATGGCCTATTATCTCCTCCAAATACTATGGCTGGAAAAGACTAAAGCCTCTTCTGATTTGCACCAACCAAGGGTTACGTGTGTTCTTTAATAGGCTGGTACTATGCTTTAGGCCCAATGAAGCTATGTTATTAATTTGTTATATCATGATTTTAGCCCAGCAGATTTTTAGAATGTTTACCCTCAGTTGAGCGTGTTATCCAATTTGCCTAGAATGTTTACAGGCTATGCTTTATGCTGATATGTTCTTATTTTGACAGCCTGCCGCTCAGATTCTTATTGGGGTGGACGAATTACCTCCGTCCTGGGATCCAGTTGTCACGCCTAATTTCGGTAATTTACACAAGCCTTTTGGCCTCTTGTAGTCTTATTCTTATTTGTTGCCTGTTTATTCTAGTTTAAGGCTCTTGTAGCTCTTGTAGTCTTAAATGTAGTTCTTATTTGTTGCTTCCTGATTCTAGTTTTAGTGCCAGAGATGAACTCCGAGACTATCGATCGAATTAGGAAGAGGAGAAGCGAGGATGATGAAGATATGATGTCCTTTATTCTGCCCGTATTGCATCGAATGTGTAGTAGAGGGCCAATCGAGAAAACGCAGCGACATAGCTCCATCTTATATGGCAAGAAGCGGGTTGATGATATCCTTACAGGCCATATTACGAATTGCCTAGTAGCTTATAGGATGGAGCCACGTATCTTCCGGGCTTTGGCATCGTATCTTAGAAGAGAAAATCCGATATTGGATACAAGAATTAAGGTGGAGGAGAAGTTAGCCTTTTTCTTGTACATGGTGTCTCACAACACATCTTATGAAGATCTTCAGCTATAATTTCAGCATAGTGGTCAAACATTCCATGAGTACATCAATGAGTTCTTCAACATCGTCCCCGTTTTAGCTAGTCGATTTTTGAAGCCCCCGAACATTGATGAGCCACATCCAGTAATCTCCACCGACACAAGATTCTATCCTTACTTCCAGGTTTCCATTTTAACGCTTCCACAATTCCTTTTCTTATCTAACTTATAGTTCTTTATTGACCTGCAGTCTTTGTTTCCAAAACAGTTTAGGAGCCATTGATGGGTCACATGTTCCTATAACGGAAACACCTGGAATTGCTGCTCCATTTCGGAATAGGAAGGGTACCTTGAGTCATAATATTATGGTTTCCTGCGACTTCGATCTAAGATTCACTTTCATATCATGTGGTTGGGGGGTTCAGCTACGGACGCGAGGGTTCTTCATTCAGCAATGAGTAAAGGATTTAGAGTACCCGAGGGAAAGTTTTACCTAGTTGATGGGGGTTATGCAAACAATCAGTCATTTCTCGCACCTTATCGGGGTGTCCGGTATCATTTGAAGGAATTTCGTCATGGACACCCTCGACCACAAAACCACAAGGAATTGTTCAATCATCGGCATGCTGTTCTACGGAACCATGTGGAAAGGTCTCTAGGAATTCTTAGGAAGCGCGTCCCAATTCTTCATGTTGGCACACTGCATTCAATCGAGAACCAAGTGAAACTTCCCGCAGCTGCCACAGTTCTTCACAATATCATCAAAATGGAGAATGGTGACGAGACTTGGCTTGACAACCAGCCCGATAACATAGCGCCAAATGTTTTTGTTGATCTCCCGAATGGCGATGAGAATAACTATGGGAACAATGACTTAGGGAACACTCTAAGGGATGAAATCGCAATGCAAATGTGGGAAGCATACCATCCTGAACAGCTAACATGATGGTGTGTGTTTTAATCATATATATATACTTATATTAATTAATTAACTTTTGCCGTCTCATCATCTAATAATGCAGTGTGTGTTGAAATGCAGATTTGTATCCAAAGGGGTCTCCAAAGTATAATCTGATGAAAGCAAGTGGGAAAAAAAGCTTCACACAGTGCCAAGAAGCCATCACCCAAAATTAAAAAGACACCTCCAAGAGGTATTTGGTCTACTTAATCTCCATTTCTCAGATCTTGTGCTGGAGCTTTGATGTTTGCGATTGTTCATGTCTTCACACTACATGTAGAGACTACAATTTGTGCTGGAGCTCACCATGATCTTCTGGGTGCCAATACTTGTTGCATTAATATTTCACATCTTGAATATTAGCTAGCTCATGATAGTTTATCACTATTCATTTTCAAATTGAATGATTGTAACTCCTCTTATCTTGTTGAGCATTAAGTTTGAACAATGTAAATTTGTGTTGGTGTAGTTAAAAAGCCAAGAGCTCAATGGAACCCAGCTTTGGAGAAAGGTTTGGTCGAGATACTTTAGGAGCACAACACTCCGTACCATAGATGACAAAATGGTTGGTCAACTGAAACATGGAATAGGATGGCAGATTTGTTTCATAAAAGATATGGCCACACAAATTTTACAAAGGTACAGATTCAGGAGAAACAGAAAGACTTGAAAGCTTAATACAGACTTCTTAAGGAGGCCCGCAAACAGAGCGGTGTCAGCTGGAACTATCAAACACACATGATATATGCGGACGCAAATCTTTGCCAAAACTTGATGACTGTAAGTTCTAGTGTAGTGCATTTTGTCTTTGAAAAACTTGATGAATTGTATTCCATTCTTTTGTAATCAATCTTGTTTTTGAGCAATCTAAGTTTGATAAATCATTTCTTTTATATATACAGTCGTGGCCAGAAATAGCTAAGTTCCAGAATAAGCCCTTTCCCCTTTACGATAAGCTTGGTGATCTCTATGATGGTGAGTTCCTGAGTTGAATGGATTTTCATTTCCTCTCTTTTTGTTGACCTTTATAATGAATTTTCATTGCTATATGGCTTTTAATGATAAGTTGGGTATTTGTGCAGGACACATAGCAGAAGGTAACTTCAATTTCACATCAATTGAGGTTACACAAGTCAGTGATGGTGATCCCGAAGATGAAAGAGAGCAGCTTGCCTTCTCTTTTGACCTGAATCAATACGATGATGATGTGCACATGTATGATAATCTAAGAGATGTTGCTCAAAGTGATGAGCCCCGAGATGCTACACAAAGTGATGATCGAAGAGATGCTACACAAAGTGATGATCGAAGCGATGCTAGACAAAGTGATGGTCGAAGAGATGCTACACAAAGAGGTGGTGCTGCTACTTCAAGCAACAAGCATGTGAAGGAATCAAAGAAGGGTAAGAAGCGTGATGATCCTATGGTGGAAGTGATGGCACAATATATGGAGATCAAACGTAAGCAAGCGAAGGAGGACTCTGGTCTGTTGGTCGGGGCAAACACTACAAGAAATATGTCAACTTATGACCTTCTGTCAGTGACCCTTGAAGAATTGGTCATAAATTTATGACCATTTTAGACCAATTGGTCAAAAGTTGTTCAGGGGGCTTCAAACCCTAAACCATTGCGACCATTTTGGTCAGAAAGGTCGTAATTTCCTTACACGAAATGATCACAAAGCAAACAGTGCTAGTTTGTTACCTTATTTCTAGTTATTAATGACCAATATAGATGGTCATAACCTTGTAGATTGTGGTGGGTTGTGATGACTAGGGGCCATCTCATCAGTTTTGCCTATGTGTCATGTCCATGTGGCAGTTTTTGCCCTAGGTTGTGAAGCAACCTATATTTCTATCATTCCCGAAATTCCCAAAAAAATCTCATAAATTCTTTGGGTCATATCTTCATCAAATATGTAAAATTCCTTCCTTGCCTAGTTCAAAACTAATTCAACAATATTCATTTTCCTATTATGTTCACAACAACACTTTATGAAGGAAGTGCTATTTATATATTCTTGATTGCCCTACGAATTTTTGGGCACTCTTTCCTATCCAAATCATTACCGCATGACAAAATTCAGCTCCATTTGTCTAGAAAATCTTCATCGGCAAATTTCCAAAAAAATTTGTCCACCTAGAATCATTGTGAAGGAAGTACCTTTTATATATCTCTAAATGACATGAAATTTATACAGTTTCTTCATATGCCCAAATTATCACCCTCCTCCAAATTGCAGCTCAGTCAAATCATCTATGTGAGCCCAGGTTCAATTTATACTTTATGGCCAAATTGGCACGTTGCAAAGCAAGTGTTATATAGACCCCTCCTATTACCCTCAAACTTTTCGGGCACCCTTCCATACCCAAATCATTGCCACATGATAATATTCAGCTCAATTTTCCTAGTAAATCTTTCTCGGGAAATTTCCAAAGTTTCTACCTCGAGAGAAGCTTTGTGAAGTAAGTACTAGCTAGGCTTACCCAAATGATCTGAAAATTGACCAGCGCATGACCATACCTAAGTAACTTACCTACACCAATTTTGAGCTCATTTCATTCATCCAATCTCTCTCACTAGTTTTCCCAAGTTTCTGTCCATAGAAGAGCATTGTGAAGGAAGTACTACTTTGGCATGTCCAAATGGTATCAATTTTCTATAATGCTTTCCTATGCCCAAATAACCATCCTCCACAAAATTTCAGCTCAATCCATTCATTATTTTGAGCCCAACTTCAACATTCATATTTTTGTCCAGCGTGGTACTTTGCAAAGCAAGTACCACCTAGGATCCTCCTTTTGAGCTAAAAATTTGTGAAGACATTCTCCTTAGTAGATGATCATCCTCAGCCAAAACTCACGCCCATTGGCCATGTGCATTTCCCGTACCGCTAATCAAACACTTGGCTGCTAATTCATGTTTGAGCATCGATCGGTCTTCTCGTGAGTATCTTATGTTGTAATTTTCTTCCTAGCACCAACCTAGGGAGTGCCGAACCCACTAGACATGCCTAAGCCGCCTAGAACACATGGCAACATTACGGTCACGCGGTGACCACGCGACGGGCATGCGAGTTTATGCGCTCTAGAGTTGAGGCCCTCGGCCACCGCCCAAACCTCGACGTATCGCCACCAAACCATGTATTTATGATTAAATAGGTCCTTATGTAACTAGAAATGATTTTTGGAAAAAATAAATAGCAAACTACGAGGCAGCTGCAGTTCAAATTTGACCCGCTTCCAGCTGAATCGGCGGAAATTTGTCTTTTTCACGAGAGGTGGATCAAAAAAATTTACACCCTACCATTTTGTCAATTGTGCATTAAATATGGCCTAGTATTTTATAAAAATGATTCGGTCCAATTTTGCAACAATTATTTGGTAGTTCCTTCACAAAAAAACCTCCTTTCGGGCACTCGAAAAATGGAAAATGGTTTTTTCGTCCAACGAAAATGAAAACTTCCTTAGGCAACATTGTTTGCCATTCCAATATGCACCATTGTGCACAATATGAGATCATTTGAACAAACTATGCCATGAATGTGGCCATAAGATTGATCATTTGGCTTGAGAGCCATTGATCTCCACACATGATAGCTCGTTTCTGAAAACACTTTTTTAAAATAATTGCCGTATTACAAGTTTGTTATTTTCCCTAGGAACTTGGCCACATATGATGACACAATGCGAAGGTTTCCCAATTTTTTGATTTTTTTTGAATTTTTTATACCCGTTTCAAAATGCGGTCAAAACGGCGGGAATGACCGTTCCTAGCTAGTGGTTGAATCTTGGAATTTTTTTGGTGTTTCTCTGATTAAATAGATACTTGTGTACCTATAAATGATTTTTGAAAAAAATAAATAGCAAACTATGAGGCAGCTGCAGTTCAAATTTGACCCGCTTCCAGCTGAATCGGCGGAAATTTGCCTTTTTCACGAGAGGTGGATCAAAAATTTTTACACCCTACCATTTTGTCAATTGTGCATTAAATATGGCCTAGTATTTTATAAAAATGATTCAGTCCAATTTTGCAACAATTATTTGGTAGTTCCTTCACAAAAAAACCTCCTTTCGGGCACTCGAAAAATGGAAAATGGTTTTTTCGTCCAACGAAAATGAAAACTTCCTTAGGCAACATTGTTTGCCATTCCAATATGCACCCTTGTGCACAATATGAGATCATTTGAACAAACTATGCCATGAATGTGACCATAAGATTGATCATTTTGGCTTGAAAGCCATTGATCTCCACACGTGATAGCTCGTTTCTGAGAACACTTTTTTAAAATAATTGTCGTATTACAAGTTTGTTATTTTTCCTAGGAACTTGGCCACATATGATGACACAATGCGAAGGTTTCCCAATTTTTTGGATTTTTTTGAATTTTTTATACCCGTTTCAAAATGCGGTCAAAACGGCGGGAATGACCGTTCCTAGCTAGTGGTTGAATCTTGGAAAACTTTTGGTGTTTCCCTGATTAAATAGATACTTATGTACCTAGAAATGATTTTTGAAAAAATAAATAGCAAACTATTAGGCAGCTGCAGTTCAAATTTGACCCGCTTCCAACTGAATCGGCGGAAATTTGCCTTTTTCACGAGAGGTGGATCAAAATTTTTTACACCC
This sequence comes from Triticum timopheevii, assembly GCA_963921465.1. NCBI lineage: Eukaryota > Viridiplantae > Streptophyta > Magnoliopsida > Poales > Poaceae > Triticum > Triticum timopheevii. The sequence goes on from OY997274.1 coordinate 65,308,740, forward strand.
AACCATTTTGTCAATTGTGCATTAAATATGGCCTAGTATTTTATAAAAATGATTCGGTCCAATTTTGCAACAATTATTTGGTAGTTCCTTCACAAAAAAACCTCCTTTCGGGCACTCGAAAAATGGAAAATGGTTTTTTCGTCCAACGAAAATGAAAACTTCCTTAGGCAACATTGTTTTCCATTCCAATATGCACCCTTGTGCACAATATGAGATCATTTGAACAAACTATGCCATGAATGTGGCCATAAGATTTATCATTTTGGCTTGAAAGCCATTGATCTCCATACGTGATAGCTCGTTTCTGAGAACATTATTTTAAAATAATTGCAGTATTACAAGTTTGTTATTTTTCCTAGGAATTTGGCCACATATGATGACACAATGCGAAGGTTTCCCAATTTTTTGATTTTTTTTGAATTTTTTATGCCCATATCAAAATGCGGTCAAAACGGCGGGCTTGACCGTTCCTAGCTAGTGGTTGAATCTTGGAAAACTTTTGGTGTTTCTCCGATTAAATAGATACTTATGTACCTAGAAATGATTTTTTGTAAAAAATAAATAGCAAACTATGAGGCAGCTGCAGTTCAAATTTGACCCGCTTCCAGCTGAATCGGCGGAAATTTGTCTTTTTCACGAGAGGTGGATCAAAACTTTTTACACCCAACCATTTTGTCAATTGTGCATTAAATATGGCCTAGTATTTTATAAAAATGATTCGGTCCAATTCTGCAACAAATATATGGTAGGTCCTTCACAAAAAAACTCATTTCGGGCACTCGGAAAATGGAAATTGAATTTTCTGTGCATAGAAAATGAAAACTCCCTTTGTCAATGTTGTTTGCCAATCTAAGATGTAAACTTGTGCAAAATATGACATCATTTAAACAACTATTTTATATGTATTTCACCAAAAAACTCATTTTGAGCATTGAAAAATGGAATGAAAAATTTGTATGTAATCAATCATGACCAACTTATATGGTCAAAAGATCTTCAAATTATTTGGTGCGCTCTGATTGGTCCATAGGTATATCACGCGAATCATGCGTCAACCACCGTTGGATGCTTCTGGATCCAATGGCAGCCCTCGCCCCCTTACCCTCTCACCCAAACCCTAACTTCTGGATCCCCACCTCTCCCCCGATCCACTCTCCCGTCTCGTCCCACAGCCGCCACCCTCTCGCTCCTTCTCAATCTCTCGATCCCCAACCACCCAGCCGCCGCCGCCACCATCCTCCTTCCTCTCCCCCAACCCCGACCGCCGTCAACCCCTCACCTTTCCTTCTCTCCCACGGCTGCGGTCGGATCTGTGCTCCCCCTCGCTCATGACCTAGACCTAGCCGCATGGCACGGCCATGGCCATGGCGGCGGCCAGATCCACCCCCTCCCCTGCTTCGTTCCCTCGACGCCCGATGGTCATCCCCCATTAGGCCACCCGCAGCAGCTCACCCGCCCCTCCTCCTCCTCCCCGACGCCGATGCGCTTGTTCCCCGCCTTCCCCCGCCTGAACCGCCTCCTCCTCCCCGCCGATCCTTCGCTTCCCCGTGGCCCTAGGCCAGCATAGACGGCGCTCCCTCCCAGATCCGGCAGCGCCGTCGTCGAGGTCAAGGGCTTCTTTGACCCGGTCCTTGACGGAGGGCAGGCTCGAGCGTTGGGAGATGACCTACGCATGCTTCTACGCGGCCCAGATCGAGCAAGGCAGTGGTACGCATCCCTGCTCCTCCCCTTCTCTTCTCCTGCATCTCGCCCCCTCCCCCCTCCCTAAATCTGATGCAAGCGCCCATTTTCTTGCATGTTCGTGAAGAGACCCGATCTGGTTTTGTGAAGGAAGGGGCCGGCCATGGAGAAGATCCCGCGGGCATCAGATCATCCATGGCGGCCTAGGAGGAGCACCACCGGTTCAGTTTCGTCACTTGCTCCACCGGTTCAGGTGAGTCCCTCCACTTCTCCTCATTTGGATAATCCCAAATCTCCGCTCTCTTACTCACCTCGTCCGTTCTCCCTCCCAGATCCGTCGTCACTCGAGCACCAGGATGTCGGGTTGACTACTATCGACACCAACGGCCGCCGCCGGCCTCGTCATCGACGACCACACCAACTGGCGTTGCCTCTCCCATTCCATGCCTGTTTAGTAGCTCTGCGTGGTCATGTTTACAGTTGCATGCATATGTTAACTGGAATTAGATAAATTTTAAGAGACAATGTTATTTGGTACTCAAGGTTGCCTAAAATTACTCTGCCATTGTTAACTGAATGAACAGAAACAATACTACATGAGTTCCACTGGTTAGCTAGCTGTTACACAACTCTGCTCTATGTCATGAATTTGGATGAAGAAAATTTGGTTGCTGGCCTAAAAATTAACTGGTCTGTAATTTGGTTGTTGCCTAAAGACGTTAAGATTTCTGTGTGGTGGGGGGTTTCGTGTGCTTTTTCTGTTTTGAGGCGAATGGTGATGTAGTTAAAATGTTGGGATTCTTAAGGCAGGCCTCCAGTTCTGCGTACATTTGTGCTTGAGTTGGAACCAACACTTGCTCATAATATAAACACAACTGTGTGCACAGTTTAGCTAATTATACTAGGGGTGATTAAGAGTGCACTTCACTGGAATGGATTATTGGCTGTGATACTTTTTTTGTATTAATCTACAAACATGTGTACAGTGCATTGTTGCTAGTTTGCTTAGATATGTTCTGTTCTCATCTTGGATGAGCAGTGTTTTCTGGGCCAATATATGTACCAGTTTATGTTCTTCTGCACTTGAAACATCAACATGTATTTTTCCTTGTTTTCTGGAATAATTGGTAAATTTCATATTATGCAAACCTGTTGCATTTCGCACAATCAAAGCTTGTTACTACATCAGTTGCTTTCTCCAAGTGTCTTGGTCTTGGATTTTATCTCGATATGCACAACACTCCTATATTTTTGGATAATGTTCTGGATAAGAAGTGAGTTACCCTCCAATTTGGACGACCCATTTAGTTGAAACTAGTTTCTGCACCATATGCTATCTAGCTGTTGGGTGCTAATTCTAGTTACTTTATATGAAGCAACAGTTATCTTGCAGCCATCTAATATGCAATTCTAATAATATTTCATATCCTGATTTTTAAGTTGTATATGTCATTCATGCATGAATTCCTTTCTTATGTACCAGCTCCCTAATCATGTTTTTTGTTTTTCGGGTTGCTATCTTGGGATAGAATCCCTTCTCCTGTCTCATTGTGATTCCTGCCTTTGGTTTGATTTGTTTTGTTTTTTGTGCAGGTTGCTTAGATCTGATTTGGACGAGTTGTTGCTGCTCCCGCAGGTTGATGACGAGGCCTCATGGCTGCTCCCTACTCCTCCAACCACATGACTTGGTGTAGTGAGCTCATGTCATGTCATCTCATCTCATCTCACGTGCACAACAAACTTTGGATTGTTCTGGACATGTCTTGGTTCATTATTTGAAAATTTGATTGCTATGGTGTTGTTTGAGGCTGGCTTGAGCAGAGGAAAAGCTGTCCCTTTTTTGATGATCATGGTGATACTGCTGTCATGTTGCTTCTTGTAGTGAGTAGTATACACATGGACCTGATAAAATGGTCCTTGATATGATGGAATTAGTAGCATTTGTGTGGGTTTACACTGTTGTGCCTAAACTACTATGGTTGCCAAGCCAGCACCCATTGCATCAATCCTCATGAATTAGTGGACAATGTACACATAAACTCTATGGAACAATAATGATAGTGATCCAGCACAATAGTTTACTTAATTCCTTTGCTGATGTTTAAACTGATAATTATGATGCATTGGTCCATATGGCCTTGTTTTTTAATGCATATATATGATTTAGTTGACAGGCCTTGATCTCAACCTCTGAAGTTTAACAAACTGGTCTATATTACTGAGGATGTATAATGTAGAAGTATAGAAACCATAAATTCAAGCTTCTGCTGTAGCATGCTCAATATATACTGTTAGAGAACAGTGTGTTCTACAAAAGGTTGAAACGGCATGGTCTCGGTCAGTTGTAGGAAGTAGAAACACTAAGGCTGACATCTTTTGCACCTCACTATTTTATTTGTTTTTTCTAATTTAATTTTGTGGATAGTAAATTTGCAATTGTAAGCCCTTTGTAAAAAAATGCATTTTACGTTTCCATGCCTTGTAGTGATGAAGCATGTGTCTCTGATATTCTGCATGACTGAAAGGCTGATATCTTGTATAAATTTGGCTTTTGCAGGTAATCCTTTTCCCTGCCACGTTCAGCTGCATCACTCTGATGCCCATGAAGGGTGATAGGAACCATCTTCCTGCCGCCATGAAGGGCCACTTGAAGCTGTCAAAAGACACCTCTACAGTTTGTTATACTGTGATCGCATTTGTATGTGTTGATGTAACAGATTGTTGCTTCTTGTTGATGTAACAGATTGTTGCTTCTTGTTGATGTACCAGATTGATCGCATTTGTATTTTAGAATCGGCTTGTTACACCTGTTTTTTGTCTATTTTGATTTAAATATTGGTTGTTTAATTATTGGCATATTGAAATATGAGGAACATGGCCATGACAGCAAAGTTCCACAAACCAGAATCGGACATTTGGGACCTGCTTATCAGAACCTGACAATTGGGACCCATTTGAAAAAGGAAAAAAAGGGCCACAACCTAGAAATAAAAAGGCCGAATTATAGGGCCTGGTCCGTGTAGCTTACCCAAATTGCAAGAAAAAAACAATAAATGGGCTGAATTAATGGGCTCGGCCCATGTAGAAAATCGAATTGGACCGGGCTGAATCTTGTGCCACGTCAGATTGCCACGCTGGATGCCTACGTGGCCTGGGGAGGTTGCTAGTGACCAAAACGCCACAGTAGACGTATTTTGGTCATAAACGTGTGCGACCATTCCAGAAGAAAGGTCGCTATAGTCAGTTTACGACGCCCAGCTTTTGACCTTATGTTTTTGGTCACAAAAAGGTCATAAATGGAAATTTGTGACCTTTCAGTGACCAATAGTGGTGGTCATAAGTTGACATATTTCTTGTAGTGAAAAAATGCCCAAGAATTCTCCATCGGCAAGTGCATTGCTGTCTTGCACAAGATGGAAAGCATCAGCAGCGATGAACGGGCCACTGCCTACAAAGTGTTCAAAAGTGTTGAGAACCATGAGATCTTTCTTAATTCTGCCGCCGAAGATGAAGAGAGTGCTACAGTGTTTCTTCGGAGAGAAATGTCAGAATTGACTCAACGCATCTAAGGTAACAATCTTCTGCATCCCCTTCTTCTTTGTGCTACCTGTAAAGAACTCAAGATTTAGAGCATGCTGCAGTTATGGAGGAATCAAGAGCAGTTTGCACAACTTCGTGGATCTTCCTATCTAGAGATATATGTAGTGCTAGATGGAAAATCATTAGAGTGCATCCAAGCTAGGAAGAATAGAGTGTACTATACAATTGTTAGATTGGGCACATTTTTTTAACACATCTTCTGAAATTGTGTGCTTGGATGCTTATGTTAGGGTCCGCTGTATATAAATTGTACTATAATTTTGTTGTGAATTAGGTGAATTTAAAGAACAATAGTAATTGTAGCCTTTCTATTGTGGTCCACCATTGCTAAATAGAAAGGGACATAGCCGTAAAAAATAAATAAGAAGGCTGCTAACTTGCTACTTGCTGCTCGCTATTGCTGTACAAACAGTGTAAAATGAGTCAATTGAAGTCAGGAGATTAGATGATTTGCATGCTGTAGAAATTCTTTTGATTAGATGATTGGCTGCCAACTGAAGTCAGGAGATGTACCAGCTACAGATTGCTGTACCAATGGAAAGTTTTTATTTGATCATACTTGTTAAGTTTTTACTGATTTTTAATCACAGCTCCTTCTGTTTGTTGTTCCAGATCAGTGTTCCTATACACTAGACTGTACAGGAACATGTCAGGCTTCCTGCGGCATTCATAATCTGGTAAATTACTTTATTCCTATGTAATTTGGCCCTAAGGATGGTAGGTTTCAGAATGTTGTTAGTTTTGGGTCTGTCATGCTTGCCGCTGATACATATAAATTATTTTACGGTTGCTTGTGCCCTGTTTTCCTGAACCTAGGGTATTTCTAAGTTTTCAATCGAGAGGTGAAGGCGATGATACGAATAAATGTTTCAGAAGCAAGTGCTCCTGTGTGCTGATCATTATTGATCAGTGGAAGTGCTCTCTTGTTCTGGTTTTAACCTTTGAAAATTTCGTTGAATACTGTTGATTTAGGTCTTGATTTAACTCTAGTCTAGCTCTTGATTTTAGTTCTGCTGTTGTTCATTTCTAATCGTCTGTTATTTCCTAAACCACAGTGGAGATCTAGACTACTTGCTTGCCTCCCTGTTTAACGACTACAAGTTACAAGCCTGTCATCTCAATGTTAGCTTGACTATTTAAGTCAAGCAGTCAGGTTGAGCATTTCCTTGCAGTTTTCTGAAGTTAGAGACTGATTTAAACAATTCTAGTTCATTTGAGTTTGTCTTTTATATTTTAGAGTCGTGGTGAGAAACTAACTCCACATTATGTGCCTTCAAAGTTTAAGCAATACTAGAAAAATTCACCTTGTTTAGACCTGGACTGTCTAACTTTGTTGTTGAGTCGAATAGTGCAATAACTCTACAGTAGCAACATTACCTTGTTTTCTGAGACGCATTTGGGAAACATGCAATGGCTTCATTTTATACAGCTACACAATGTTGAACCTTGTTTTCTGAGACGCATATATTCACTGTGCCGGCTCAAGTAATTCTTTTTGGTCTTAGCCGGACGGATATATTAACCATATCTATCGCCTCTCTTTGGTTCAAAAGCAAGCAAATTCATGGAACTTCTATTGTTAACAGTAACAACTTTCCCTTGGTTTCTTTAGTATCATCAGCTTTTTTCGGGTCTCATTGAACCAGGTTGAGAAGTGGAACAAGCAGAGGGAGAATGGGACGTCTCCTCGGTTGCTTTTATGTCGGCGCTACTGTTGTCTTGTGGTTCGAGTTTATGCTCCTGTCATGTACTCTCTTCCAACAATCGGTGCAGAACATCAAGTGATGCGTTTCTCTATGTTGCATAAATAGTGCAAGATGCTTAAATGTACACGTCTTTCCTGGGACTTGCGAAAGCCGAAAACCTATGACATATTTTTGGTTCCAAGTCATGCTGATGTGAGAGATTATGTTGCTGTTATGTGACGGTGCAATTATGTGATGATATATTGATTCCAAGTCAAGCAAATTATGTTGTTCATTTGAAGAACTGTTGCAAGATTAGATTTTAAATTGTTTTACACCATTTTAATTCAATATGGCAATCCCTCCCTGTCAAACAGTGTTCTGTATGGAGGGGGATTTGAGAGATGTGTGGCAGGAGGGGGATTTGAGGTTGCAAAGGGATTTGGGTGGAAGAGTGAGATTCAGCAAATCCCCTGAAATCCCCTCCTCCCAAAACCTCCACAATCCCTTGCTTTCAAACAAGGCCTAAAGGAGCAAGACTGATTACGTACTTTATTTTAGCGGGTAATTATTACAAAATAACAAAACAAATATTTCTGGTGGCCCCCATCCGATTTGTCTCAGGGAAAATAATCTCCACCATCCAAACATACCAGTGTGCACCTCCAGCTCTGGTGGCCTTGAACGTGAGAAGTAGTAGATCTAAAGAAAACTTCACTCTTGTACATGTACAACATGGATTTCTTTTGAGCGTGGCAACTAGAAGAGACAATCAAATTGGGATCCGGCTTGCCTGCTCCCTCCACATGCTCCCATCCATGCTCCCACTTCATCCTACGGTTGTCTTTTTCTCTTTTTTCTTTTTAATCTAATCATCTCCACCCCCTGATTTTAAGGGGGTGGGGCCAAGCCTTATGTTGTTCCAAACATCCTAGTGTACGAATCCTTCCTTACATGCACGCACATGTAACTCTTCCCACGTAAGAGCATCTCCAATAGATGGTCCAAATTTTGACGGTCCAAAACAGGAGATGTAAAATTTGGACCTCCAAAAACTACGTTTTGGAGCTCCGAAAAAAGGCCAACTCCAACAGATGATCCAAATTCAGGGTCCAAAAGAGCAACTCCAATAGATGGTCCAAATTGATGGTCCAAAAAACCTTGTTGAATTCCGTCGAACACCTTGTGCGCTTGGTGGAAGAAAATGGCCGCCGGTTGGATTGGCTGCTGCGGACGGCTGCGGTCGGTTCCGGACGGCGGCGGTGATAAGAAATGAGTTTGGAGGCCGGCCAAGAGGAGCTTGGTGCGGCGGTCGTGCGGCCCGCGCACGGCCGTGGACAGGCTCACGACCGACGGGGAGGAGGTCGGCGGCAACCTAAGACCCGGCGGAGGCCTACCGCGGCAGCCGGACGGCCGGAGGCGCCGAATTCCGCGCCTGCTGTCTGCCTATTCGGCGGCGTCCGGGCGGCTGCGAGGCGGCTACCGGCGAGGGAGGCGACGAGGCGGAGGGCAGCGGCGGGGATGTGGGGTGGTGGCGGCGCCGAAGGCGAGGTTTTGGGCGGTCGCGGCGGCGGATTCTGGCCGGCTGGTCTTCGGGCGGGTGGACGGGCGCGGGCAAGAAAGGAAAGTAACTGGCAGTTGGACGTTCGCGGGTGGCGGCTGGTTTTGGATCAGATGCACCTCTTGATGTAAATTTGCACCGCGAGGTGTTGTATTTTACATCACGAGGAGGCCGCGGTCCAATTTTTTTTTACATACGAACGGTTTATTGGAGCAGCGTTTTTTGCCTCAGACTGTCCAAAAGTTAGATATTTTTACATTTGAATCATCTATTGGAGATGCTTTAATGTGCATGCGTACTGGGTACGAGAAAAGTAAAGGGCACCACTAGGGATCAGTTGTCAGATCCCTAGCAACGTATCAGACCAGCGCATGGCCGTTTGATCAATTGTTGTTGGACCGTCAGATTATAGATGTTATTATTTAATCGTGTGGCCCACCCTCTAGATTGTTTCCATATTATAGGCCGTGCTTCCAAACTTTATTTTTGTTTCCTTCAATGAATTAACTGCTTCAGAAAATCACGCAGGAATATACTCGTCTGTTTCCATAAATTTTATTCAACGTTTTTTTTGGACGCTAATATAAACTGCTTCTAATAAACATCGAATTTACAGTAACACTTTAGTTTGTTTCCAATTTACAAAAATTTGCTTCCGCTTATGAGACAATGTGCTTCTGTTGCAAACTACTCCCTCCGTCCCATAATGTAAGACGTTTTTTGGCACTAGTGTAGTGTGAAAATACGTCTTACATTATGGGACGAGTAGCTTGCAATGAATTTTGACCTAACAAAAATATTGTGTCCAAGAAGTTTGCTTCCATCTAAAAATATTGCATCCAAGAATTTGTTTCCACTTTGGAAAATTTGAGTCCTGTATGTCTTTTTTATTTTATTCCAACACAAGAGAACTTTGCTTCCATCCACTACAAAAGTGTTTCCATTACAATTTTTTTTGTAAAACTAAATTGCTTCTAACACGACATAAAATTGTATATGTACTTCATCTCTTCGTAAAACATCTTTCACACGTACTGCAGTTTTGCTTCCTTCAAGCCACCAGGAGTACAATGCTTCCTAAGCTAATAACATATGTATCCTACAAACTATAGACTTGCTTCCATCTAGCCGTGCTTCCTACACGTGGTGGTGTGCTTCCTTCCAACCCTAGGTGGTCCACATGATCGAACAGACGTCTGCTGAGGAATGGCATGGAAGGGGTGAAGCTGCAGAATGGATGCACCATTCCGGCTTCAAAGGTTCGCTCGCCCGTGCCGCTCTCGCGGGCGGCAGGGCGAACCCTAGCCGCCGCAGGCCAGCGGCCCTCCCCCACCCCTTCCTCCCCTGCCGCCGCCCGAGGACGCCGCCGGGCGAAGCACGGCTGGCGTCGGCGGCGGCGGCGCCTTCTTCCCTTCTTCCTTGGCTTCCAGTGGCGCGGGACGCAGGGCCACGGAGAGGAGCGCGCCGTTCGCGCGGGACGGCGCGGCGGCGACCCGGGCGGCGTGCCGGTGGTGCGGCCGTGCGGCGGAGCGGCGGCGACTGCGTGGTTCTGGTGGCGCGGGCTTGCGCCTGGGGAGGGCGAGGGCTGGCTTCTTCGGGGCTTCCTCGTCAGATCCCGGCGCAAGGGCCGCGTGCCGCGGGCGGCGCGGGCTGGGGTCGGTGTCCTGCTAGGCTGGGCCGGCCTCCAGCATGGTGCGGCGTGCCGGCTGGTGCGCTCGTGGCGGGGCGTGGCCGTTCGGGCGTGGGGGCTGCAGATCTGGTGGTGGCTGCGGTGGCGCCCGTGCGGTCGACGTGGGTGGTGGTGGCGATGGTCTCCTGGAGGGGGCGGCTAGGCGCGTGGCTCCGGTGGTGCGTGCCCGGCGGCTCCGGCGCTTGGAGCTCGCCGGGCGACGCGGATGGGCAGCGGCCGGGCGTGGCTGTTGCTCCGGCCGTGGGCGGCGGCATGGGTAGGTCTCGGTGGCCTACCGGTGTCGTGGCGGCTTCACGGTGGCTCGATGGATCTGGCCGCGGCAACGGCCGGCTTCTCCGGCGTCGGTTTGTCTGCGTTCGGGCCGTCTCGACCTTCACCCCATCTCCTCGTCGCCTGGGCGCTACTCCCATCAAAGGGCTGGTCCTCTCCCAGCTGCGGTCCACCGCTCGTCTCGCGCCCGATGCCGCAGGACAGAGCTCGTCTCGCGCACGATGCAGCAGGACCGAGCTCGTCTCGCGCACGATGCAGCAGGACTGACCTCGTCCCCCTCTCATTGCTGCAGGACCGAGCTCAGCTTGCGCTTGGGGCAGCAGGATGGGTCGATGGATGCCAGTTCTGGCCGACCTATTGGGTCTCGACGCTGGGGGTCGCCCAGGGGCGCGAAATGTGGGACCTTTCCGCTTGTCTCTTTCGTTGGGGTACGGCGGGTCACGAACGAGGTGGTGTCGAGGTCTTGGATGCTGGGACGGCGGCCCTGGTGGTGGTGGTTGCGCGGTGCTCTTGGACAAAGCCCGTGCCTTGGTGCTGCCCGGTCACCATGGTCGTGTGGGTGGCGTGGTTGCCGGGGTGTGGCGTTCGGTGGCGGTGATTGTTGGCCGAGGTGAAAACCTGCTCTATCTTCGGATGGACCGACGGCGGCGAAGATCGTTCCCTTCTTGAAGGCGTCGTCGCGGCTTTCATTGCCCTTCATGCGGCTCCGGGGGAAACTCTGATCCTTGGATCGGGCGGTGGCGGCGCTCTGGCGTCGTATCCTTCCTGAAGGCGCCGCCTCGGGGCGCATGGTTCGTCATATGTAGCTTCATTCTTCGGGGCGGTAGTGCTATGAGTGGTGTTGCTGCGCTCAGCGGCTATGTATCCTGTCTTGGGTGTGTGCGTGTGTTGCGATGGCGTGGCGTGTGATTGTACTGGATGCTTGTGGTTTGATGCTTTATATATAAAGCGGGGCGAAAGCCTTTTTGGGTAAAATGGAGGATTTGACTGCCATGACATAGCCAATCCTATGAAATGCAAATCCAGAGGAACTGGTAACAAAGTGCCTTTGGCTGCATCATAGGAGACGTACAGGAATCCTATACAATAAAGTATTATTATTTCTATTTGTAAGTCTGATGTTTTTCAAACTTCCAACGGCTAGTGCAGTCAACTGCCTGAAGTAGCCGTTAGTAGCAAGGGCCTATATAACCTGATGCTACTCTCTACATTGGATAGCTCACAAGCATTTGTTGCCTGTGCTCTGTTCTTTCATCTTCCCCTTGCTGCATGTGCTCTATGCTTTCATCTTCCCCTTGCTGAAGAAACCAACAAGGTTAGTGCTTATCTCCTATAGCAAAATCATATTTCCATGCTATTCAATATATCACAATCACCTTTTTTTACTGTTTCATTCAACTCCTTTTCAGCATATTTGGCTCATTTGTTGCTGCACACCATGAATCCAAGCTACCGTCGTAGATCAGAAAGTGACTATGAATTTATTCATTTTGTACTTCCTACTTTAGAAGATGCATCACAATCTTCTTCTAGTAAGAAACCAATGCATACATCAAAACTTTCGGGGGCTTGGCGTGTTCTGGAGATTTTAACAGGGCATGAAAGCTTATGCAAAAGGACTTTCCGCATGGAAGTGGACATTTTTCAAGCACTTGTTGACACGCTGCGTGAGAAAAAACTCCTTGCTGATTCAAAAGTACTAGCAGTAGAAGAGCAAGTGGCAATATTTTTGTATGCAGTATCAAAAAATGCAACAAATGAAACCCTACAGGATTGGTTTCAGCATAGTGCAGAAACAATAAGCCGGCGATTTGGATTAGTTCTTGATGCGATCACACGACTCACAAATGTCTATATACGCCCAACTTCCCTCAACCCACATCCAATCTTGAGCAAACCACAATTTTACCCTTTCTTTCAGGTATGAGTATGTACAATTTAGATCAAATATTTTAATTATACTCAGCGCAAGGTAATAACATAGAGATATCATATTTTGTTTGTGCAGAATTGCATTGGTGCTATAGACGGAACCCATATTCCTATGTTCCTGTCACCAGGCCAACAAGAACCATACCGGAACAGGAAGGAAACGCTCTCACAAAATATCATGGTTGCTTGTGACTTCGACTTAAAATTTGTGCATGTACATGCTGGGTGGGAAGGATCGGCTTCTGATGCAAGAGTTCTACAAGGTGCACTAAATCATGGTTTTCATGTACCTCATGGTAAATTTTACCTTGTTGATGCTGGTTATGCAAACACACCCCAATTTCTTGCTCCATACTGTGGTACTAGGTATCATCTAAAAGAACAAGGAGAAGTACGTCAAAGGCCACAAAATTACAAGGAATTGTTCAACCTTCGTCATGCTCAACTTCGGAATCATATAGAGAGAATTATCGGCATACTAAAAAGGAGATTTCCTATCCTGAAAGTTGCTGCACATTCTTCAGTTGATAAACAAATTGACATATCTGTGGCTTGTTGTGTTCTGCACAATTTCATACGCCTACACAAAGGAGACATGGAGTGGCCCAAAGATGCCCCCATGGAGATTGACCCGAACCAGATTGTTGATGTGCCAAATGGAGACCACGACTATCATGGTGATATACACGCATTTAATTATTCTAGACAAGCAGGAAATCAAATGCGTGATCATATTGCACAAGGAATGTGGAACCAGTATGTATCACGCAGAGCTTGACATGTATATGTATCGTGAAGATATGATATGCAAGTTGTATTACCATTCATGTGCTTCTAATATTGATATTCTACTTCATTAAGTTAATATTCTCATGTCCTTTGTTCAGAAACATGGTTGGAGTCTGAAACAAAGAAGTCATATACTAGGCCTCTAATTGTACCAAAATACAGAGGTCTAGTAAACAAAAGCATACTACTACATGACTAGTTTATCATCTCAATCTACCAAAATATAGAGGTCTAGTAAACAAAAGAGAACTGCTTCACTAAGTTCATTGCTAGAGAAGGGTAGGAAAAACCTCCATGTCTTCCTTAGTTTTCGTTGGTACAAGCAATCTCCCTTTTAATCCAAGCCAACCGTCGTTCATCACTAGAGAAAGACGGGAAAATCTCCCTGTTTTCCCTAGTTTGGAACATGTCTGATGCCAACAACATATCGCCCAATTGTAGACCATCCAATCCTTCAATCGTTGTGATGCACTTGTGAATGCTAAATGGATCCTCTAGTTTCTTCTCCTCAATGGCTGCAAATCGATTTATTTCTTCCGTCTTGAGCCTAAGGTATCTTTCATGGAATCCGTCTGCAGAGCTTGTAGGATTTTGCTTGTCTTTTTCTACGTCTACTCTCAGGCTTTTCGGTGGGTGCTTTTGGGGGTATTGATTGGGTATACATTTGTTCATTCGGTGTTGATGTATGCTGGACAGAATCAATATTTGCTCCCTCAACCTCTTCTTCCAAAGGAAATTGCAAACCTGGCTCATCTAGAGCTACCGTTGGAGGTGAAGATGATTCATATGTATCATTCCAATGTGTTGGGTGCGATGATGGAACAGATGCATTTTTTGCCTTGTTAGCATAATAATCCATACCATGACGAGATCATCCTTCGGTGTAACGACCTATACGTCCAACAAAAAACATATACTTAGCTCAGGAAAATATGACCGAAAACTTGATATCAAATATAAAAAAGCATCATGTAATGTTAAACTAACCATCATAGAGAGAAGCCAAATCATTGAAGTATGGAAACGACTTGTCTCGCCATTGGAGGGCCTCCTTACTATTCTTGCGAGCAACAAAACTAGCCCAAACACTTGCTGGTGCTTCTACCATCATTCTATCCTTGTCCCATCCAAACCCACTTTCTGCCAACAATTCTTTCACACTTCGACATTCCTTCTTTATATCTTGCTCCTTTTGTTTGACTTGAACAACACCAAATGATACACAAAATGCTTTATTTAGTCGATTAACAATGTTTGTCCAGGCCTCTTTGCTCCATGCATTTTGTGTTCGAAAACCAGGAACATCATGTTCTTTCAGCATGTCAATAAGAAACAACTTCATTTGATGAGTCCACTTAGCCCTCTTCGTCATACCTAAAATTAATGACTCGAATTTAACTACAGTAGACTGCACATTCTTGTATATTATGCAAGTAATTGACACTAGGAGTAATACCTATATCACGAGGATACTCAACAGCCCCGTGATCATCATCAATATCACCAAGTCCTTGTGATTGCCCACGACTGCGAGCATGATCAGCATCAATAGCACCAAGTCCTTGTGACTGCACACGGCCGCGAGCACGATCAACATCCATGTCAAGAAATCCTTGTGATTGCACACGGCTGCCTGGCAGCTCAAATGAGTTAAGCTGATGGACCATCTGCATTGCAAAAAAACTTATATTACAAGATTGTAACCAGAAACCCATAGTAATACGCACAAGCATGTATGAGCAGTACACACCAAGGCATAGAAATACAGCACTTCCATCTCTCAATTCCTCACAGTTTCTCTCTTCACGGACATCAGGCACGCCAGATCCATCTTTCAATTGTTGGTTTTGATCTGACAGCTTAACAAGCCAGATTAGATCTATTAGTCTAACAGAAAAAAAAGAAGGGATAACGATAAGTGAAGGGGTCCATGTAGCAACGTACGTGAGCCTCGATCAGAACTAATGCGCCCTGATCGGGGGCGCCCAAAAACCAACTCAGGTTTTGGGTCCCCTGTCGCCAGCGCCATATAAAAGGATACGGGAGAGAGCTGGCCACCTGCGCGATCATAGTTCACGTACGGTTTTCTCTCCTCCCGATATTCTCACCCTATCCGATGAGGGGGAGCGCTACAGCGACGGGAAGAACTAAGCCAGCCGCCGCCGCTGTCCCCGGCCAGTCTCGGTGGCGTCCTGAAGGAATCAGGACGTCGAGGAGAACCTCTACTTTGACTACATCACCCATGCATCACGCCTGCACCGAGCAGGCGATCATGTCCACTCCCGTGACATGTAAAGAAACCCTAAACCCTTCTTTGTTCATGTTGTGAGGTGATCTAGATGCAGTTAGATTCTACTAATGCCATCTCATAGATGCATAATTACTCCAACAATGGTATCAGTCGCCAATCTTGATTGCAATAGATCCCTTTATTGTTGATCAGTAGATCACTATCATGTTTAGATCAATGACATGTTCATGGTTCATGATCAAGATTGAAAGTTTCAGCCCCTGGTTAGCCCAAATATGCATGCTACTGTCTTGATGCCCCTCTGTAAATCATCATGTTATATACTAATTTGTCACGGATCTCTACTTCCTATTATGCCTAATCAGTTTACTTATGCTTCTGGAGAATTAATGCTCATGATTAAGTTTTTGCTAATTAAGATTGATTGTTTTTAAGTGTTGTTTCCGTTTTGGACATCAAGTTAGTAATCAGAGGGATACACGTACATCAACAGTAGCAAACCCCTTGTTCAAGAACCCTAATTGTTTCCCCAATTCGGTAGAACCCTAATTCTGAAATTAGGATTGCTCTTTCCCCACATCAAGCAACTAATGTACACGAATTGGAGAAGAAAATGAGAAGAAATTCTAACCAAATGCGCCGCGTAGCCGCCTTTTCCCTTCGGGGCCCACACAGCACCCACCGCTGCGCGAGGGCAGAGACGCCGCGACGCCGTCGTGCCCTGGCCGACACACGGAATCCTCCTGCGCCTTGTCGCCGCTCTTACGGACGCGCGCGTGTACAGGCCGTCGCCCTGCACGTCGCCGTCTACACCCACAACCGCAGTGGCTGGCGCACCCCTCAACACCGAGCGAAGCGCCATCTGCGCGGACGCCGGGGCCACGCTCGACGGGGGAGCGCGCGGGATTCATCCTGCTACACGCTCCTCCGGCGAGCGCAGCAGCCGCGCCGCCATGGCCGGCGCGCCTCGAGGCGCCGTCGAACGCCGTCGCCGCTCTCGGGAGCGTGAAATGCGGGGAAGAGGGGGAAATGACCTAGGGTTTGACGGGCCACTGTTTTTGCTCAGCTGTGGGGCAATCCTCGCCGTCGGCTTGATCCGACGAGTGAGAGCATCGCGCGGCTCCGAGCTGGGCCATCGGGCGCTGATGGGCCATTTTCGGCAGTGGGCTACGGCCCAGGTTTTACAGTCTAGCTATTTTTTTTACGTGTCTTGCTGCTGGGCTGGCCCCCTTTTTAACGTGTAACTGTGGGGTATTTCGGACACAAACAGATTTTGGCCATTTTCTGTCTTTTCCAGTGCATTTTCATTTAATACAATTAAGTTTTCACACTGTTTTAGCCAGAAAAAATCTGAGATAATAATGAATTAAAACATGCTATTATTCTAGATAATATTGAACCAACGAGATATTTTATCCAGGATTTATTATGTGTTTTACATGATGAATTTTTATTTTATTTTTTTAGACATAAAAAAATGATATTTTTCTTATGTTGATGTCTAAATTGAGAATGAAATGACTCTGATTTTAATTCAGACCAACGTTGTTTTATTATTATGAGTCATCACTCATGATATTTTAATTCCATGTTTTTTCTGCCCAACAGTGTTTTGACATGGAGTTAAAATAAAATACATGGCATTTCTATTTTATTTTGCCAACGTAAAATTTCAGATTCATGTCAATTACTCACAAAACTCTTTCATGTCCATTACAGCTTCCGCTACGTTTACTGTCGAACCGTTGACAGGTAGTAACTTCCCAAGTTGGAAGAACTCGATGGAATTATGCCTATCCGTCCATCAGTTTGATTATGCTTTACGGGAGGATAAACCCGTGGCTCCAACTACTGGTGTCACGGGCTATGCTGAACTAAAGAAAACTTATGATTCCGAGATGGAAATATGGGAAAAGTCAAATCACATTGCTATGCTTGTGATGAGATCATCCATCTCACCTGACATAATTGGGGCACTACCCAAGAAAGATACTCCTAAGGAATTCATGGCAGCCCTCGAGGAGCAATTCAAAGGCTCCGACAAGGTTTATGCATATGAACTTTTTCACAAGCTCCTTGGGAAGTATAATAATGATGGTGATGTCAGGGCTCACATTTTAAAGATGGTGAATGCTTGTAACAAATTGAAGGCATTACAATGTGAGCTCAATGACAATCTCCTTGTCATCATGATCTTGGACTCCCTCCCTGAAGAGTTTGATCAATTTAAGATTAACTATAACTCTCTTAAAGAGAAATGGACAATCGCGGAGATATCTCCATGAATTGTTGAGGAAGAAGAGATGATTAAGAGGCAAGGAAAGGACCAAGCCTTTTTGGTTGGCTCCTCCAAGAGAAAACATGATGGAGCAAGCTCTTCTAAGCAACAGCCACAAAAGAAGTTCTTTAAGAAACATACATCAAACTCATATAAAGCAAAGGAGAAGGTGGACGATAAGCCTAAAGAAAACAAGTGCAACTTTTGCAAGCATGAGGGTCATTATCAGAAAGACTGTCCAGAATTTCTCAAATGGTTGATGAAGAAAGGTACTGATGAAATTACTTTCGTTGATGAAATGTTATATGTTGATTACTCTAGTACCACTTGGTGGATTGATTCAGGTGCAACTTCTCACGTTGCCAATTCTATGCAGGACTCAAATATAATCCAAACCATGGCAAGGGGGCAAGAAGACTTAAGGTGGCAAATGGAGTCGAAGTTGATGTTGAAGCCATAGGGTCAATCACCTTAGAACTCCACACTGGCTTCCGTCTTAATTTAAATAATGTCCTTTATGTCCCTACCTTAAGTAGGAATTTGATTTCTATCTCTTGCCTAGATGATAACATGTTTGAGAGCAAGTTTGGGAACAAACAGTTTGTTTTGAATTATTGTAATAAGAACGTAGGCCTCGGCGTCAGACGAGGCCAATTATATATGTTATCATTGAAAGATTCTATCATGCATGTGAGTGAAGCATGTCATATTGAGAAGGAATGGAAGGGTACGAGTACCTCTTCGAAATTGTGGCACCGTCGTTTAGGGCACATTTTGAGGGGGAGAATTGAAAGACTTATTAAAAATGACGTACTCCTTCCATTAGACTTCTCTGATGAAGACAAATGCATTGACTGTATAAAAGGTAAATACGCAAAAACGATTAAGATAGGAGCGGTAAGAGCCACGGGTGTCCTTGAACTCATACACACTGACATATGTGGACCCCTTAATGTTAAGTCTATGGATGATTTTGATTCGTTCATTACCTTCACAGATGACTTCTCTCGATACTGATACATTTGTCCTATACGTGATCGATCGGAAGCTTTGGACAAATTCAAACTGTTCAAAGCCGAAGTTGAGAACCAACTAAACGCTAAAATAAAAGTTGTACGATCAGATCGCGGGGGAGAGTATTATGGTAGGCATGCTCCTTATGGGCAAATCCCAGGACCTTTTGCCAAGTTTCTCTCTGAGAATGGAATTGTTGCCTAGTATTCAATGCCTGGTGAACCTCAACAAAATGGTGTGGCTGAACGCCGAAACCGCACACTTATGGACATGGTGCGAAGCATGCTCAGTCATGCAAGTTTACCAGTCAGCCTATGGATGGAGGCATTAAAGAAAGCCGCACATGTGCTAAATCTCGCTCCCACTAAAGCAGCACCGAACACACCTTACGAGATGTGGGCGGGACAGAAACCGAGCTTGAATTATTTACGTGTATGGGGTTGTCCCGCTGAGGCTAGAATTTTCAATCCACAACTTAAGAAATTAGACCCAAAGATAGTTAGTTGTTTCTTCATTGGATACCCTCATAGGGGAAAGGGATATCATTTCTATTGTCCAAGTCACACCACCAAGTATGTGGACACTCAACAAACAGTATTTTTTGAGGATAACGAAGCCACCGAAATAAGGGAGATCAATCTTGAGGAGAAACGGGTGTGTGTTCCATCCCCGACCATCCAGGAGATTGTTTTGCCACTACAAACTATGGTGACGTCTCATCCCCAATCTAGTACTTCAGGTCCTGAGGCTGATGGTGATCCTGAAACTAATGTAAATCCAGAAGGTGAAGAGGATCACCAGTCGGGTAATGAAGATGACCCTCAGAACAATGATGCTCCTCCACTGTGACGCCCCCGATTCTATCCTACACTAATCATACACGCAAATGTGTACGATCAAGATCAGGGACTCACAGGAAGATATCACAAGACAAATCTAAAATAAAAAGTCATACAAGCATCATAATACAAGCCAGGGGCCTCGAGGGCTCGAATACAAGTGCTCGATCATAGACGAGTCAGCGGAAGCAACAATATCTGAGTACAGACATAAGTTAAACAAGTTTGCCTTAAGAAGGCTAGCACAAACTGGGATACAGATCGAAAGAGGCGTAGGCCTCCTGCCTGGGATCCTCCTAAACTACTCCTGGTCGTCGTCAGCGGGATGCACATAGTAGTAGGCACCTCCGGTGTAGTAGGAGTCGTCATCGACGGTGGCGTCTGGCTCCTGGACTCCAGCATCTGATTGCGACAACCAGAAAGAAATGAAAGGGGGAAAAGGGGGGAGAAAGCAACCGTGAGTACTCATCCAAAATACTCGCAAGCAAGGAACTACACTACATATGCATGGGTATATGTGTAAGGAGGCCATATCAGTGGACTAAACTGCAGAATGCCAGAATAAGAGAGGGATAGCTAGTCCTATCGAAGACTACGCTTCTGGCATCGTCCGTCTTGCAGCATGTAGAAGAGAGTAGATTGAAGTCCTCCAAGTAGCATCGCATAGCATAACCCAACCCGGCGATCCTCTCCTCGTCGCCCTGTTAGAGAGCGATCACCGGGTTGTATCTGGCACTTGGAAGGGTGTGTTTTATTAAGTACCGGTTCTAGTTGTCATAAGGTCAAGGTACAACTCCAATGTCCTGTTACCGAAGATCACGGCTATTCGAATAGATTAACTTCCCTGCAGGGGTGCACCACATAACCCAACACGCTCGATCCCATTTGGCCGGACACACTTTCCTGGGTCATGCCCGGCCTCGGAAGATCAACACGTCGCAGCCCCACCTAGGCACAACAGAGAGGTCAGCACGCCGGTCTAAATCCTATGCGCGCAGGGGTCTGGGCCCATCGCCCATTGCACACCTGCACGTTGCGTACGCGGCCGGTGAGCAGACCTAGCAACCTCCATTACAAAGGAAGTTGCGTTAACGCAGTCCAACCCGGCGCGCGCCGCTCAGTCGCTGACGTCACGAAGGCTTCGGCTGATACCACGACGTTGAGTGCCCATATCTTTCCTGCGTAGTTGGTTAGTGCGTATAGGCCAGTAGCCAGACTCAGATCAAATACCAAGATCTCGTTAAGTGTGTTAAGTATCCGCGAACGCCGAACAGGGCCAGGCCCACCTGTCTCCTAGGTGGTCTCAACCTGCCCTGTCGTTCCACCACAAAGTAACAGTCGGGGGCCGTCGGGAACCCAGGCCCACCTCTACCGGGATGGAGCCACCTGTCCTTTCGACCCCCTCATCAGAATCACTTGCCGGTACTCATTGAGCTGACCCGACTTTAGTCACAATCTGTACAGTATGTATGTATGTATAGTATATACCCGTGATCACCTCCCGAGTGATCACGGCCCAATAGTATAGCAAGGCAGACTGACAAGAATGTAGGGCCAATGATGATAAACTAGCATCCTATACTAAGTATTTAGGATTGCAGGTAAGGTATCAACAGATGTAGCAACAATGTCAGGCTATGCATAAGAATAGGATTAACGGAAAGCAGTAACATGCTACACTACTCTAATGCAGGCAGTATAGAGGAGAATAGGTGATATCTGGTGATCAAGGGGGGAGGGGCTTGCCTGGTTGCTCAGACAAGGAGGGGTCTCCGGTGACGTAGTCGACCACAGGGGCATCAGCATCCTCACAGGGTCTACCGGGGATAAGAGGGGAAGAAACAGTAAATACATAGCAAGCAAGTGCATAACAGGACAACAAGCAGAGCTAGACGTGTTCTAACGCGGTATGAGGTGATACCGGTGAGGGGGGAAACATCCGGGAAAGTATCCCCGGTGTTCCGTGTTTTCGGACAGATGAACCGGAGGGGGAAAGTTGCGTGTTCGATATGCTAGGGGTGTGTGGCGGACGAACGGGTTGCATATCCGGAATCGTCTCGTTGTTCTAAGCAAATTTCATGTCGAAAATAATTTAATCCGAGTTACGGATTAAAAGATATGATTTTCTAAAGATTTTATTAATTTTAGGAATTTAATTAATTATTTAATTTAATTCGAAAATGGATTTATGACATCAGCATGATGTCATGCTGATGTCAGCAGTCAACAGAGTTGACTGGTCAACCTGACCAGTGGGTCCCACTGGTCAGTGACACATTTTAATTAAACAATTTAGTTATCCTAATTAGTATTAATTAGGGGTGGGCCCCACTGTCATTGACTCCTACTTTTTAACAGGGTCTTGTTTTAATTTAATTTATCCTAATTAGTACGGGGGCCTGCTGTTAGTGTCTATTAGAGGTTATCTAGTTTGACTAATTAGATTAGTTCCTAATCTAATCTGCTGGGGCCCGCATGTCGGTGGCACACGCACGAGCACACCCAGAGGCAGGGCCACGGCGGAGCGGCTTCGGGGAACCACGGCGGAGGGGCTCCAGGAAGCTACGAGAGCAGCGGCGGCTGGAACCGTCGCGGGCGGGGCCAGCGACGGCGGCAGGACGACCAGCAGCGGCGGGGCCGCACGCAGACGGGCGGCGAGCACCGCAGTGGGTTGCAGTGGGGATGAGCGGTCGCGCACTGGGTCGCGGCTGGGCGAGCAGGCACGACAACGGTCGCGGCCGGTCACGGCCAGAGGCCCGCGAGAGCAGCTAGGGAGCATGGCTAGCGTGTGCGCGCGTGATGGTGCGCCGTGCGGGGCGAGTGCATCCCGGAGCGCGGGCGCGTTCGGTGACGAGCAAGCAGAGGGGGAAGGGGAGCGTGCTCACGAGCGTTGAAGGGGAGGGGTCGGCGTGGCTCAGGTCGGTCGATGAGGAGGAGATGAGGAGGCGAGGCGATGACGTTGAGGTGACGACGGCGTAGGGCGACGGGGCACGGCCTCGAGGTGATGGAGTCGACGCGGTTCCAGCGGCGGCGGCGGGTCGATCCCGCGAGGAAGAGGTGCGGGAGGTCCGGTGATGGCAGCAGGCATCGATGCGCCGGCGAGGTGCGGCGGGGTGGCGCACGGCATCGACATCGGCGGGGTCGGGGGCGCAGTGAGCGATCGTCTGGTTCGGTCCCCCGATCCGATCTGGATCGAAGAGGGGGAGAGAGACGTGAGGGGGGAGTGAGGGGGTGCGGTTAGGGTTTCGGTAGGTGGGGGGGATAAGGTGAGTGGGGGTGGGCTGGCCGGTTAGTAGGCGCGGGTCGACCGGCCTGGTTGGCCCGATGGCCAGCTGGGCCGAGGCCTAATGGGGGGAAGGGGGCAGGCTTTTGTCTTTTTTTTTGTTTAGTTAGTTTCTGCTTTTCTTTTTATTTAATTGTTTTGTTATTTCTATCCACTATAAAATATCTAGGCATTTTATAAAAATGTGTTTATTGCACCATATTTACATATGCAAATTATGGCACCTCCCGAACATTTTTATTTAACTTTTGAAAACTTTTAATGTTGACATTAATTTGAATTTGAATTTTGAAATGGTTTCGAATCATCGCGAGGTTAACAACCGTGATCGTGGTGACATGGCATCATTAGCGTGGATTACTGTAGCTTAATTATCCGGGCGTCACAATTCTCCTCCACTACAAGAAATCTCGTCCTGAGATTTAAGAGGTAGTGAAAGGGGGGAAGGTTTGGTAACGAATCTAGTAGGTCTTCTCATTCTTGCTTGCTCTTCTCGAAGAGGTCGATCCATTACATTGATGTCTTCACTTCTCTGCTTCAGGTCATCAGGATGATGTCAGCGTCCTTTCTTCAGGAACTCCATCGTACTTACGAAAGAATAAGGGGGTTATTCCAGGGGAACAGACCTCTGTAAGGCTGACTATCTTGTTAATAACATCGGGGAAGGTGATGGAAAGTAACTCTCGCATTGAAACTAGGAAAATATCTAGAGCAAAGTAAGGCGGTATCATGGAAAGTTTCAAGCGGGCAGGAATGTTCAATGCCTGTTACAGGGCGTGAAAGGGGTTGAAAGCAACGGGAATAAGTATCGTGTCTGATATCAGACTTGAAGGTGGCTCGTGAATTACATACGAGGCCACGGACGAGGAATAACTTTGACAATAAGGTGTACAAGAGAGTCAGGTTTCGATCATGTGGAACTGTGGGTTATAGGCCCACCATTTGGGTTGAAAATAGGAAGGGTGGTGACATCTCGCACAACGGCGACAGGGAGGCATGTCAGTGGATAGCTTGTCAGTTATGTCGGCAACAATGTTGGTACCAAGGATGGGGAACAAAGAGAACCATGTTCCTGCTCGTTGAACGGGGCGAACCAATTGGCAAAGTTCTCACCCATCGGTGGTTACCGGAATGTCATCAACAATAGTAACAGGGTCTTACCGACAGAGTTGTACACCAAGGTGTTTACAAAAGCAGAAGAACATTACTGCTTAGATCATATGGATCACAAGGAAGGTTAAACAAATTAATGGAAAGGAAAATGTGTTTAAACACATATTTCAGGGGTATATCCTTCCCAAGGACAAGTAGAGCATGGTATCCAAGACAGGATATAAAGTAGAAAACTCTTTAGGTAAGGGGAGAGAAATTTCATGAGATAATTGATAAGGAAAATTTAACATTTGTGCTTCAAATGTTCTTGTTGAAAATCGGAGTACCATAGACATGCTTCGAGATAGCATTGACATGGTCATTAGGTGAAGATCAGACTTTGGAAACACAAAGGATCCATCAGGAACAACTTATAGAATAAGTCTTACAATTTCTCCAGGAAGAATGGTTATCCTTGCAAAAGAAATTATAATGATAGGTCCTCCAGCCAGGGGGTGCTAGGCATGACGTCATATTACCGGGTCATCAAAGGACCAACATCATAACTCCTGGAAAGTTGTCCCATCCATCATATCTGACCGAGATTCAGATCCGATTGATGTCGTGATACCTCAGACTCAGGATGTCCGAGAAGAAAAGGTGCAACACAAATCGATGAAATGACATTGCAAGATTCTCGGGAAATGAACTATGGGAGCGAGTTCCTGAAACAGTAGTTCATCAATAAACCAAGGAGGGGATGAGAAGGTGGCTGATGGGCTCAGCGACAATTCATCGAGAATTCCAAACGGATGGATTTCCACAATAATGTGAACAAGAAGATGACAGTTGTCAATTCAAATGATATAATGTCGTATGCTCTAGGAAAACATACACCATCAATCATTATTTGAAAGGTGTGTCTGAAATATGACCTTAGGCAGCAAGATCAATGTTAGAGTGACGATTCAATAATCAACGGTCCAAGAACGAACTGTCGATCGTTAACTTCAAAGCAATAGGGTTGCTAGAAGTACAGAACTCAAACAGCATCTATTGGTATGCTGGTTAAAAACAACACGGGGACCAAGGAAGAATGGTGATGGTGAGAAGTTTCATCATATCGAGAATTTCTAAGAGGTGGAGCAATCCCCACAACATTCTCGACATAAAAGACAATAATACTTCAAGGCAGAACACAACACTAGCTGGAGAGCAAGTTGTATTCAGAATGTGGACAAGTTCGCGATAAAAGGAAGTCAAGGGTGTTGTCGATGATAATAAAAATCATCGAGGGCAAGGAGGGTATTTCTCATCATGAACACAATTGACATCTAATCAAAGGAATGATGAAGTGAAATGTTATTGGAACCAAAGGGTAGGACGCCAACTCGAAATCAAGCTTGTTGTTCAAGGCAAAATGATATGACAAGGAAAGTTGATGTAAGCTTAGCTCAATGTCGAAAATTGTGCTTCGAGAATAAGGACCAGGTAGCACAGTTGGAATCATCACGACAATGATATAGTCAAACAGGCTAGGAATGGCGTGATCGGGTACAAACTCGTACTTATAGAAGCTTATTGTTGAACCGTAGTGCGGACTCGGTTCAGTTATTGGTGTCTTTGAGTGTTTAAAAACTCAGAGCCCGTGAAAAATTGGAATCAATGGGAATGTAGCACTTGATGAAGAACTCATAAGAAGTTACGCAGTTCCATGATAACCTCGAGATACCAGGGGGGGGGGGTAATACTCGATGACAGATCAAAGTAGAGGTTGAACTGGGCTATTGCTCTACAGAAGACCAGTGCCTAAACTTGCACGAGAAATGGTATTTAAAAGAGAACATGGTCAGAACCACGATTGCAAAAGGCCAGATCCCAGATATAAGATGAACTTATGCGAAAGGGATAATTAATTTAAGAGAAGCTTTAATGATAAGATCTACATCGTGTCCATGGGCATGAACACAAGTTCAAGGTCGACTCCCACTTCTCCAATGCATAACCTTTCATTCACTTCTCACTTTCGAGGAGGTTGTAGTGTTGAAATTTTATCTGGCAAAATACCAGGAGTGTATGACTCGTGAAAACTTTCTAGTTCACACATATTAAGGAAGGCATATGTTCAAGCCATCGGGGCTTCTTAGAACATATACCACGAACTTCAGGAGTAATTAACACAAGCTCAAAGTAGAGCATGGTTGACAAAGCAAAGGATACAATTTACTAAAGGCGGTATATATCCTAGGAAAGGCTCAAGGTTATTGAATATGAAGGATATTGTCGGATAAAATCCAACAATTGATCTGGGGTGATTATCGGCACACAACCAGAGGAAGAAGCAAGGCAAAGACATTGGATTATAGAAACAACTGAATAACTTAGAGCTCAATTGCTAAGGAATTATGATTTACAAAGCGAAGGATCAGAAGCAGACGCTCTGATCAAGGATGGAGAAGTTCAATAGACTTACGGGCACAATCGACGACAATTTAATTGGCGAGAACCGGCTCATGATTAAAACGACGTCTGAGCCGGAAGGATGAATTCTAGGATCTGTTTGAGGATTGCGAGCATTCGCAACAAATCGAATCAACGGACTCAAAATGACAATGACAATGGATGTCAACAAGATTACCAGACTTATGGGATTAACCATAATGCAAGCAATCAAGAATTTCAAGAGTAATAGGATGCTCAGGATTTTCGGAAGATCGAATGATATTTCGAGGATTGGTGACATACATGAATCAACTGGGGATGAGTGGATACTCGGTAATTGCGAGAAATTATCCGTAGGGGTATTCAGGTGGTAAGGAACTGCAAGGCAGTAGGCATAAGTATTCTAAGAACAACAACAAATATTTCAGGGCATCTTGTAATAAAAAGAGTAACTGGGAACTAAGTAAGAACGGTGTATGAATTTATTCATAGGGATATTTCGGTGGTAGTGAATTGCAAAAGCAATGGGCAGTCCCGAAAGAGTATCGGAAATTAACTTTGAAATCTTCATATGTAGTCGGCGATCATCTGGACTGAAGGGGCTCTCCGGGAGAAAGCGTTTTGGAGAACCTAAAGTTAGATTTTAGAAAGTCATTTAACCCAAATAGAAGAGAGATCAGAATCCCAGAGTATAAACGAGAAATAAAAGATCCTACTACCACCCAATGGCGACGTGTGCTGGTAAGACACACAGCCATGTTAGTAAAAGTTTTTGCAACGTCTAGACTCGACTTCGGCCAAGGAGTTGGGAAGGGGGATTCCTACAGGCAGTCGGCTCTGATACCAACTTGTGACGCCCCCTATTCAATCGTACACTAATCATACACGCAAACGTGTACGATCAAGATCAGGGACTCACGGGAAGATATCACAACACAACTCTAAAATAAAAAGTCATACAAGCATCATAATACAAGCCAGGGGCCTCGAGGGCTCGAATACAAGTACTCGATCATAGACGAGTCAGCGGAAGCAACAATATGTGAGTACAGACATAAGTTAAACAAGTTTGCCTTAAGAAGGCTAGCACAAACTGGGATACAAATCGAAAGAGGCGCAGGCCTCCTACCTGGGATCCTCCTAAACTACTCCTGGTCGTCATCAGCGGGATGCACGTAGTAGTAGGCACCTCCGGTGTAGTAGGAGTCGTCGTCGACGGTGGCGTCTGGCTCCTGGACTCCAGCATCTGATTGCGACAACCAGAAAGAAAGGAAAGGGGGAAAAGGGGGGAGAAAGCAACCGTGAGTACTCATCCAAAGTACTCGCAAACAAGGAACTACACTACATATGCATGGGTATATGTGTAAGGAGGCCATATCAGTGGACTGAACTGCAGAATGCTAGAATAAGAGGGGGATAGCTAGTCCTATCGAAGACTACGCTTCTGGCAGCCTCCGTCTTGCAGCATGTAGAAGAGAGTAGATTGAAGTCCTCCAAGTAGCATCGCATAGCATAACCCTACCCGGCGATCCTCTCCTCGTCGCCCTGTTAGAGAGCGATCACCGGGTTGTATCTGGCACTTGGAAGGGTGTGTTTTATTAAGTACCGGTTCTAGTTGTCATAAGGTCAAGGTACAACTCCAAGTCGTCCTGTTACTGAAGATCACGGCTATTCGAATAGATTAACTTCCCTGCAGGGGTGCACCACATAACCCAACACGCTCGATCCCATTTGGCCGGACACACTTTCCTGGGTCATGCCCGGCCTCGGAAGATCAACACGTCGCATCCCCACCTAGGCACAACAGAGAGGTCAGCACGCCGGTCTAAATCCTATGCGCGCAGGGGTCTGGGCCCATCGCCCATTGCACACCTGCACGTTGCGTACGCGGCCGGTGAGCAGACCTAGCAACCTCCATTACAAAGGAAGTTGCGTTAACGCAGTCCAACCCGGCGCGCGCCGCTCAGTCGCTGACGTCACGAAGGCTTCGGCTGATACCACGACGTCGAGTGCCCATATCTTTCCCGCGTAGTTGGTTAGTGCATATAGGCCAGTAGCCAGACTCAGATCAAATACCAAGATCTCGTTAAGCGTGTTAAGTATCCGCGAACGCCGAACAGGGCCAGGCCCACCTGTCTCCTAGGTGGTCTCAACCTGCCCTGTCGCTCCGCCACAAAGTAACTGTAACACCCCAAAAATTTAACTAGGTTTTAGATATTAAAATTTTGCCAAGAGTTTAAAATTTTTGCCTGCAAGAATATATCTGTTGATTTCAAAACTTTTCCTTAAATATTAAGAAACTTTTCCCACGTGGAATCCTTCCAAAACATATTGGACTTATTTTCCCTCTCATTTAAAAACATCTCTCAATCAGTAGATTTATTTATTAAATTATTTCACCCTGAGCTTTATTCATTAAATGACTTGTTTTAAAATTTGGAGCTCTTTTTGAACTACAACCATTTGATATATTTATCTAAAAATCCCACCAAAATTTGGAGATGTCATGTGATGCTTTTAAATCACTTTTATGCAAAAAGATATTTCATTCATTGGATATTTTGAGTTCTACCCCAAGTTTTCAAATCTGGTCCAGTGGGCAATTTTACACTACAACCTATTTAAATATTTCTTTAAAACTTCTACCAAAATTAGGGGAGGTCAGTAGGAGCATATTACTCCACTTTGTGCAAAAACCTATTTATGTTCTTTGAAAAATTTGAGTGAATCATCCTCTTTTTCACTCTGGTCTAACTTGATGATTTGTACTGCAACCATCTTCTAACTTGCTCCTTTACCCATGAGCTTTCTCCTGCTTGTACTACACCTTACCAAACCCCTAATTCCAAGAGAGTGAACCCAGTGGAGTAGTTTTAGTCCATGAAACCATATACTTTTCTTTCTGACCAGATTTGGTTTTCTCAAAGTTTTGCACTAACAAGTTTCTAAATTTGGCCAACTAACCTTACCACCATCTCATGCTTCTAAAGAGACTTTGATCTGAAGATTTGGGCCACCCCAAGAGTTGCCTAGATGCCATTAGCATTTTGTCAAACACCTGGTGTGCATGGCCAGTTTTGACATGATTTTGTCTTTGCATTGTGACCTTGCACCTCTGGGCAAACCAACATGTCCACTAATCTCCTAGGGGACACTAGCCTAGACCTGCTAATCCCTAGCTCCACCGTAGCCTCCTAGCATGCTCTGGCATTTCGCCGAACGCTTGGCGTGCATGCTCTGGGCGCGCCCAGAGCGCGCGTTTTGCACGTGCATGCGCTCGGGTCTCCGCGTCGCGCCCCGGCCCTTGCTCGCCTACAGAGCCGTACCCATGCGCCAAGCACTTATGGAGGAGGAGAGGTGTTGGGGAGGGGAGGGGCTGCGCCTTGGCTTGTGTTAAGCTCCCATGCGCCTCCCCACTATATATAGGGGTGGAGGGGCTGGTTTCTTGCCCTCCAAGTCCATTGGGGCGTTGGCCAAGGTGGGAGGAAAGAAATCCCATCATTTCCTTCCCCACCGATTGTTATCCCCCCTTTTTAGGGATCTTGATCTTATCCCTTCGGGACATGATCTTATTCCTTCTAAGGGGGGATCTTGGTGCGCCTTGACCAGGGGTGTGGGGCCTTTCCCCCACTACTCACGTTCATGTGGGTCCCCCCATGCAGGTGGGCCCCACTCCGGAACCTTCTAGAACCTTCCCGGTACAATACCGAAAAATCCCGAACATTTTCCGGTGGCCAAAATAGGACTTCCCATATATAAATCTTTACCTCCGGACCATTCCGGAACTCCTCGTGACGTCCGGGATCTCATCCGGGACTCCGAACAACATTCGGTAGTCACATACTAGTCTTCCTAATAACCCTAGCGTCACCGAACCTTAAGTGTGTAGACCCTACGGGTTCGGGAGACATGCAGACATGACCGAGACGCTCTCAGGTCAATAACCAACAGCGGGATCTGGATACCCATGTTGGCTCCCACATGCTCCTCGATGTTGTCATCGGATGAACCACGATGTCGAGGATTCAATCAAACCCTGTATACAATTCCCTTTGTCAATCGGTACGTTACTTGCCCGAAACTCGATCGTCGGTATCCCAATACCTTGTTCAGTCTCGTTACCGGCAAGTCACTTTACTCGTACCGTAATGCATGATCCCGTGGCCAACACTTTGGTCACCTTGAGCTCATTATGATGATGCATTACCGAGTGGGCCCAGAGATACCTCTCCGTCATACGGAGTGACAAATCCCAGTCTCGATCCGTGTCAACCCAACAGCTACTTTCGGAGATACCTGTAATGCACCTTTATAGTCACCCAGTTACGTTGTGACGTTTTATACACCCAAGGCACTCCTACGGTATCCGGGAGTTACACGATCTCATGGTCTAAGGAAGAGATACTTGACATTGGCAAAGCTCTAGCAAACGAACTAAACGACCTTTGTGCTATGCTTAGGATTGGGTCTTGTCCATCACATCATTCTCCTAATGATGTGATCCCGTTATCAACGACATCCAATGTCCATAGCCAGGAAATTATGACTATCTGTTGATCACAACGAGCTAGTCAACTAGAGGCTCACTAGGGACATATTGAGGTCTATGTATTCACACATGTATTACGATTTTCGGATAATACAGTTATAGCATGAATAAAAGACAATTATCATGAACAATGAAATATAATAATACTTTTATTATTGCCTCTAGGGCATATTTCCAACACCAGTACGTTCTCCATGCACCGAAAGCGTATTCTGTCCGAAACGTTTTCTTTTTTATTTTAAAAACATATTTTGACCAAACTTTGACTGGTTATATCTTTTTAGATATAACTCCAAATGAATTAATTCTTTTTCCTACCTCTCTCAAATATTGTCTAGTTTATTTTAAGATTTATTTGACAACAAAACAACTTTTTTGTGCTGTTTTGATTTTGTGTGTTAATTCAAATATATTCTTTAATAGGATTTTTGAAGATTTCAAGATGTTTTGGAATGCACCCTGTTTTCCCATGACCTGAAGGCAAGCATTCTGAACCCCGGCATAATATTTTTGTGTGTTCGATGACACGTTTATAACATCACCGCACTTCGGAGAAGCTTGTTATTTCATGTGACATGATCATATGCATGGGTGCATGTTATTGATTTCCATGCTGTTGGAAATAAACACACTTGTGATGAAAATCATCCTCATGTGCCTTGCATGCATACCGGCAGGAACCCGGGAAAACCACTGCCTTGGGTATGCATGAGTTTGTCGCCGGTCTTCGTCGGGACGGTTATGTCTGGTACGGCATGGTATGGTGATATGAGCGGTGACTCTGTTGGTTGAAATATATTCGATATGCTAATCATGCAGGGAATACTTAAACCTCCTGAGTCGACCGTAGATCGAGTCTTGTTCCAGTAACCCCCATACTTGCTTCGTACTACCACTCGTCTCTACAGCAAGTAGAGTACGGTTCAGTAAGTTGTCAACCTCTTTCTAGCACACACCGTACAGAGAGGCCAGGGTGGAAGATACCGGTTGTAGCTGGTAGGCAGGCCACTTGATCCGGTGGCATGGGTGTTTCCGGTTGGGACCGAGAGGGGGGCACCCCTTAGAGCGCGCGATATAAATTTGATCCCATGCTACGCGAGGTTGTAGCCTCCCCACTTAGAGTTTGCTTGACAGGTGTCGTGGGTGATTCCAGACACGTGTGAGTTAAGCTGGTGTGTGCAAGTTAGGTGTGTTTTCAACAAAAAGACCGTAGACGGAATTAGTCCCGATGGACTAAAGAAATCCGTTACTCGTGGGTAAAGAGTACACCCTCTGCAGAGATTCAACCTATTCGAATAGCCGTGTCCATGGTTAAGAATTACAGTCTGGGACGGGTCAAGTGTCGGTCTTAGTGTCGGTGTTCGGAGGTGAAACTGTTAACCAGAACTGGAACTACTACTTGTGACTTGTGATAATTATGATTATTATTATTGTTGACTAACCGTGATATTATTGTTATTATCGAGTATCTCTGGGATGGTTCTACCTCCGGGATATTCACTATGAAGCCCTTTATGTGGCGTCGCTCAGACGCCCGACTGTGGCATTTCTTTTAAAGCCCTTTATGTGGTGTCGCTCAGATGCCCGACTGTGGCATTTCTTTTAAAGCCCTTTATGTGGTGTCGCTCAGACGCCCGACTGTGGCATTTCTTTTAAAGCCCATTATGTGGTGTCGCTCAGACGCCCGACTGTGGCATTTCTTTTAAAGCCCTTTATGTGGTGTCGCTCACACGCCCGACTGTGGCATTTCTTTTAAAGCCCTTTACGTGGTGTCGCTCAGATGCCCGACTGTGGCATTTCTTTTAAAGCCCTTTATGTGGTGTCGCTCAGACACCCGACTATGGCATTTCTTTTAAAAGCCCTTTAGGTGGTGTCTCTAAGACGCCCGACTGTGGCATTGCTTGTTATTTATTTCGTAAATTTTAATACTACTATGTTATTGCATTTTTATAAATAACTTGCTTGCACGCATCAGAGTTTTATTTATCTTTTGTGACTGACGTCATGAGCATAAAATATTTTCAGCACATCATTGTTATATTATACCTGTGTTCATAATGTTTGCGAGTACATTCAAAGTACACACTGGCTTGTCCCTGGCTATTGTCTTGGCCAGATTTTCTTGCACGGAGAGGAGCGACGCGATGAAAGCCCCGGAACCTAAGCAACGGAGATAGCAGCCTCGCGGAGATAGGAGTTAAACCTGGTCAGCTGTTCCTGTGGGAATTGGAGTCCCATAGACACTGATGATCCACAAACCGCTTCCGCCGTCAATCACTAGAAATTTTTTGTTGTACTCACAGGCCAGAATGGTCTTGTACTACATATTTTGTATTTTGCTTGGAATTTCTGTTTCAAGTTGGAGCCTCATCAGCTAACAGTAACCCTGGGGCTGATGAGCACGACGGTCTTTTCTGGAAATTTATACCCGGAAAACCGGTCGTGACAGTAACAGTCGGGGGCCGTCGGGAACCCAGGCCCACCTCTACCAGGATGGAGCCACCTGTCCTTTCAGCCCCCTCATCAGAATCACTTGCCGGTACTCATCGAGCTGACCCGACTTTAGTCACAATCTGTACAGTATGTATGTATGTATAGTATATACCCGTGATCACCTCCCGAGTGATCACGGCCCAATAGTATAGCAAGGCAGACTGACAAGAATGTAGGGCCAATGATGATAAACTAGCATCCTATACTAAGTATTTAGGATTGCAGGTAAGGTATCAACAGATGTAGCAACAATGTCAGGCTATGCATCAGAATAGGATTAACGGAAAGCAGTAACATGCTACACTACTCTAATGCAAGCAGTATAGAGGAGAATAGGCGATATCTGGTGATCAAGGGGGGGGGGGGGGGGCTTGCCTGGTTGCTCAGACAAGGAGGGGTCTCCGGTGACGTAGTTGACCACAGGGGCATCAGCATTGTCACAGGGTCTACCGGGGAGAAGAGGGGGAAGAAACAGTAAATACATAGCAAGCAAGTGCATAACAGGACAACAAGCAGAGCTAGACGTGTTCTAACGCGGTATGAGGTGATACCGGTGAGGGGGGAAACATCCGGGAAAGTATCCACGGTGTTCCGTGTTTTTGGACAGATGAACCGGAGGGGAAAGTTGCGTGTTCGATATGCTAGGGGTGTGTGGCGGACGAACGGGTTGCATATCCGGAATCATCTCGTTGTTCTGAGCAACTTTCATGTTGAAATAATTTAATCCGAGTTACGGATTAAAAGATATGATTTTCTAAAGATATGCTGAAAATGGATTGATGTCATGCTGATGTCAGCAGTCAACAGAGTTGACTGGTCAACCTGACCAGTGGGTCCCAGTGGTCAGTGACACATTTTAATTAAACAATTTAGTTATCCTAATTAGTATTAATTAGGGGTGGGCCCCACTATCAATGACTCCTACTTTTTAACAGGGTCTTGTTTTAATTTAATTTCTCCTAATTAGTAGGGGGGCCCTGCTGTTAGTGTCTATTAGAGGTTATCTAGTTTGACTAATTAGATTAGTTCCTAATCTAATCTGCTGGGGCCCGCATGTCGGTGGCACACGCACGAGCACACCCAGAGGCAGGGCCACGGCGGAGCGGCTTCGGGGAACCACGGTGGAGGGGCTCCAGGAAGCTACGAGAGCAGCGGCGGCTAGAACCGTCGCGGGCGGGGCCAGCGATGGTGCAGGACGACCAGCAGCGGCGGGGCCGCACACAGACGGGCGGCGAGCGCCGCAGTGGGTTGCAGTGGGGATGAGCGGTCGCGCACTGGGTCGCGGCTGGGCGAGCAGGCGCGACAACGGTCGCGGCCGGTCACGGCCAGAGGCCCGCGAGAGCAGCTAGGGAGCATGGCTAGCGTGTGCGCGCGTGATGGTGCGCCGCGCAGGGCGAGTGCACCCCGGAGCGCGGGCGCGTTCGGTGACGAGCAAGCAGAGGGGGAAGAGGAGCGTGCTCACGAGCGTTGAAGGGGAGGGGTCAGTGTGGCTCAGGTCCGCCGATGAGGAGGAGATGAGGAGGCGAGGCGACGACGTTGAGGTGACGACGGCGTAGGGCGACGGGGCACGGCCTCGAGGTGATGGAGTCGACGCGGTTCCAGCGGCGGCGGCGGGTCGATCCCGCGAGGAAGAGGTGCGGGAGGTCCGGTGATGGCAGCAGGCATCGGGGCGCCGACGAGGTGCGGGGGGTGGCGCACGGCATCGACATCGGCGGGGTAGGGGGCGCAGTGAGCGATCGTTTGGTTCGGTCCCCCGATCCGATCTGGATCGAGGAGGGGGAGAGAGACGTGAGGGGGGAGTGAGGGGGTGCGGTTAGGGTTTCGGTAGGTGGGGGGGATAAGTTTAGTGGGGGTGGGCTGGCCGGTTAGTAGGCGCGAGTCGGCTGGCCTGGTTGGCCCGATGGCCAGCTGGGCCGAGGCCTAATGGGGTTAAGGGGGCAGGCTTTTGTCTTTTTTCTTGTTTAGTTAGGTTCTGCTTTTCTTTTTATTTAATTGTTTTGTTATTTCTATCCACTATAAAATATCTAGGCATTTTATAAAAATGTGTTTATTGCACCATATTTACATATGCAAATTATGGCACCTCCCGAACATTTTTATTTAACTTTTGAAAACTTTTAATGTTGACATTAATTTGAATTTGAATTTTGAAATGGTTTCGAATCATCGCGAGGTTAACAACCGTGATCGTGGTGACATGGCATCATTAGCGTGGATTTACTGTAGCTTAATTATCCGGGCGTCACATCCACCACCTCCTCCTGTGGGCAGGCCATGTCGTGAGAGAAAGAAGGCCATATCAGATGATTATATCACATACTTGCTTGAGGATATGAATGATCTGGGAAAGGTGGAGGATCCAACCTCTTATAAGGAAGCCATTAAAAGCGAAAAAACATCCAAGTGGTTGGGTGCCATGGAAGACGAGTTGAAGTCTATGGGCTCAAACGACGTTTGGGACTTAGTAGAAGTTCCCGATGGAGCTAAGAAAGTAGGCTACAAGTGGGTCTACAAAACCAAGTATGATTCCAAAGGGAATGTCGAACGGTTCAAGGCAAGGCTAGTGGCAAAAGGGTATACACAGAGAGAAGGCATTGATTATAAGCAAACCTTCTCTCCTGTGTCAACCAAGGATTCTTTTAGAATCATAATGGCATTAGTAGCTCATTACGACCTAGAACTACACCAAATGGATGTTAAAACGGAATCATAATGCCATCTAAATGGTGACTTAAAAGAAGACATTTACATGGCTCAGCCAGAAGGCTTTGTTGTGGAAGGGAAGGAACATTTAGCATGTCGTCTAAAGAAATCAATTTATGGCTTGAAGCAAGCTTCAAGAGAGTGGTACCTCAAGTTTGATAAAATTATCAAAACTTTTGGTTTCACCGAAAATGTTGTGGACAACTGCATATATGTTAAGTTTAAAGGCAGTAGGTTCACATTTTTAGTCCTATACATTGATGACATATTATTGGCATGTAGCGATAAGGATATGCTGCATGAGACCAAAAAATTTCTGTCATCCAGTTTTGATATGAAAGATCTTGGTGAAGCCTCGTATGTCCTCGGCATCGAGATTCATCGAGATAGGTCCGGAGGAACGTTAGGACTATCTCAAAAGGCATACTTTGAGAGAGTACTGAAAAAATTCAATATGCATAAGTGCTCACCCTCACCTGCTCCTATAGTTAAGGGCGATAAGTTTGGGACATTTCAATGTCCGAGGAACCAATGTGAAACTGATCAGATGAAGTCGGTTCCTTATGCTTCAGCTGTTGGAAGCATCATGTATGCTCAAGTGTGTACACGCCCAGACTTATGTTTTGTAACCGGGGTGCTTGGCAGATACCAATCAAATCCAGGACCGGACCACTGGAAGGCCGCAAAGAAAGTCTTGTGTTATATGCAAGGAACTAAGGATTTCATGCTTACATATAAAAGAACTAATAACCTAGAAATTGTTGGTTATTCAAACTCTGATTTTGCCGGGTGTGTGGATAGTATGAGATCCACGTCAGGTTATATATTCACACTCGCGGGAGGAGCTATATCGTGGAAAAGCTCCAAACAAACGTTGACTGCTGGATCTACGATGCAAGCAGAATTTGTAGCATGTTATGAGGCCACTGGGCAGGCTGTATGGCTAAAGAATTTTATTCCCGGACTTAAAGTGGTTGACAGCATATCTAAACCAATTTTATTGTACTGCGATAATGAACCAGCAGTTTTCTATGCGAGTAACAACAGGTCAAGTAATGGTGCCAGACACATTGACATAAAGTATCGTGTTGTGAACGATAGAATCCAAGATCGAACGGTTGATGTTAAACATATAAGAACGAAGCATATGCTTGCAGATCCGCTAACAAAAGGCTTACCACCCAGTATTTTTCGTGACCATGTTGCCGGCATGGGACTACTGGAAGCTTGATGATTCTGGAATAAGAGGACCATTAAAATAAACCACTCCCCAATTAGCAAAATGTTTTCCATTTCGAAATAGGCGGGTGTGCTGTAAGTGTTGAGGTTCTATGGCGTTTCGAGCTGTTGTAACACCTCACTTTGGTACATCATTCCTATGTAGAATGGGCGAATGAAGTTAAGCCTAACGATCAAGGGGGAGAAGGTTGGTTTTGATCTGACGGCTTAACAAGCCAGATTAGATCTATTAGTCTAACAAAAAAAGAAGAAGGGATAACGATAAGTGAAGGGGTCCACGTACCAACGTTCGTGAGCCTCGATCAGAACTAATGCGCCCTGATCGGGGGCGTCCAAAAACCAACTCAGGTTTTGGGTCCCCTGTCACCAGCGCCATATAAAAGGATACGGGAGAGAGCTGGCCACCTGCGCGATCACAGTTCACGTACGGTTTTCTCTCCTCCCGATATTCTCACCCCATCCGATGAGGGGGAGCGCTGCAGCGACGGGAAGAACTAAGCCAGCCGCCGCCGCCGTCCCCGGCCAGTCTCGGTGGCGTCTTGAAGGAATCAGGACGTCGAGGAGAACCTCTACTTCGACTACATCACCCATGCATCACGCCTGCACCGAGCAGGCGATCATGTCCACTCGCGTAACATGTAAAGAAACCCTAAACTCTTCTTTGTTCATGTTGTGAGGTGATCTAGATGCAGTTAGATTCTGCTAATGCCATCTCATAGATGCATAATTACTCGAACATCAATGTCTCAATTCTCTCTTTGCACATAAGACATCACATCAGGCACGCACACACTCAGGCATGGGAAGCACATACCTACGGCGACCCAACTAGCACGCAGATCACTCAGGCACGGCAAGCACAAACATCAGCGGGACGCCGGTCAAGAAATTCACTCGGGCACCACAGTCGTGGGACGCGGTCCTCTGGCAGCGGGAGGACGCCAGCGACATCCGCTTAGCCCCTGCCATCAACAGCCCTCGCCGGCCAGGTGACTGCCAACGCCACACCCGGTGCCTAGTTCCGGCAGGATCTGCCGCCCCCGCGCCATATCGAGCACCCCCTCCCTCGATCTAGAAATAATTGCAAAGGAAGGAGATGGACGGACTATGTGATGCGGGCTAACCTGGATGGGGCCGGCGCTGATCTCGTCGAACTCGATGAGGAAGGAGGGTCTGAGAGCGAGGTGGTCGGCGTACGGTCGCCGGGTCGTCGCCGCTTCCGAAATCCTGTGAAAATCCTTCGATCCAAAGAAGGCCTGAGATATGAGTTACCTACTACTCCCTCCGTTTGGAATTACTTGTCTCGGAAATGGATGTATCTAGAATTAAAATACGTCTAGATACATCCATTTTCGCGACAAGTAATTCCGAACGGATGGAGCAGATCCGTTGAGGACGACCCAAGGCGGCCATGCTTGCATGTTGCAAGTTGCATGCGACCTCAACGTCGCCGTCGCCTTATGCGGTTATGCCAGCCCCGTCATGTATGCACCGGAGTCTGTCGCCGCGCTCGCTAATGCATGACGATTCACGCGGTCGGCTGGACGATCTCCCTGAGCACCAGGCTTGCGGCACAATGGAGATCTCTTCAAAGGCAGTGGCGACTTACGATCAATACGTAGGGTTGGTGCCCTTGGTTGGGAGATAGGTCTCGTGGAGATGAGATATGGGAACGAGAGACGAGGAACGGAGGAAGGTGACCGTCTGACCGGCGCGATGCCTCGTCTGACCGGCGGCGGAGGCAATGGTGGTGAGATGGATCAGATCGGAT
Organism: Triticum timopheevii; assembly: GCA_963921465.1. Lineage (NCBI taxonomy): Eukaryota > Viridiplantae > Streptophyta > Magnoliopsida > Poales > Poaceae > Triticum > Triticum timopheevii. Next base: position 65,347,901 of record OY997274.1, read on the forward strand.
CCGCCGCGGTAAAATAGGCAACTGTGTTTACGGACAGAAAAATAGATGCGTTGCGGATTTATATTGCCCAAACACATGTCGTTGGATGTATGATGTGTATCGGACGGCTAGATGCTGGTCAGACGAATTGCTTTGAATCAGACGTCTGAGTAGAAGCGTTTCCCAAAAGTAAATCCCTTATTACCTCTCCTAATAACCGAACCAAGTTTTAACTCCCGCGGCCTCGGCAGCTCAAACGAATCCATCTCATCTCCTATTTTAATGGAATTCCGCAAGACCTAAATCTGATAATTCTTTGCCCTCATACTTGCACTTGTATGTGCTATCAGCATATGCATGCGCCTCCTAGTCCATGTCAAACATATGAAAGGAAGCATTCATTATTTCTTCATGCACAATAACAATCTCTTGAACAAGTGCAAAGTTAATATGACTGGAGCTAGGACTGGCCGTATCACCACAGAGATTGTTGACTACATTGACATGCAACACTGATTGGCATCTTATTCACGGCAATTACTATTGACTTGTATTAGTTGCCAATCTTCTTCAACCAACAGTTCATTAACCATAGTGGATGCAGCAATTCTCAATCGACAAATGTTGTTTAGTCCAAGCCCACAATCCGGGGTCCACCGGTTGCTTACATATGTGTTGGGAATCACATCAAGATTTTTTTTTCAGACATGCAAATGATTTTTAACAAAACAATTATACACAAATTGCGTGAGAATTTTTGAGAGAAGAGAAGTGATCAACCACGTGATCTCTACCCATATGTCCACACCAGAACAAGAGAATCAAGAGCCATCATTTTCCATCTGAGCTACAACATTCATCTGCATTTATTTTGGGAAATATTGTATACTCGTGCCCAACCAACCAATGCTATAATAGGCGACTTAGTGCCGTAACTGAGGAGGCTAAATGTGAGATAGGAAGCAGATAAGCAAGAGAAACGGAAATTCATACCAATGTTCCGAACATTGATTATGATATATAGAAACAAAACCTTTTCCAAATTGTTGGTTTGAGAGGTATCTGGAACGTAATGAACACTTGCTGGCTTTATTGGAAATGCACTACTAGTATTTTACTAGTGCAATGTTGTAGTCATAGGCTGGTTGTAATGACTTGAGAGAATGATCAAGACTGGTTGTAATGCTTACGCTTACGCTTCCCCATTGCACCGGTATCTTGGAAGACGCCGGCGCCGACCACCATTGCTGATTGATCTAGTAGCAGCTGCGCAAGCATGGTCTGATGTGGTACCTCAAATTAATCACTCTATCAGCCAATCTGGTAGGTACACATGGGCGACATGATCGCTGGTGCGTGGGTGTTCAAACGTAGTAGTATCCCAAATGTATTTGCAGCACACACACTCCATGATCATTGTTCTTGCTTCTCATGTTCTATTTCTCGCCAACATTTCTTGCCTTCTTGCAGGTTCCACCCAGAGGCCTGAGGCCGGGTTGTCTGGCTTGGAATGTTACCAATTGGTTGCCGACTGCCGACCACTCAACTGATACGGTCAGGGAGAGAGATTGGCTTATTTTTGTAAGAAAAAAGTGGTTGACACGTTGGGCATCTGCGTCTGTGGGATGCATACATCTATTTTACTTATCTTATGATTAGATTAGTTAGCAGAAGTTCTTTCAATCCACGCCGTAACGATCGAGCTATCTAATCTACCACGTACTTATCGGGCAGCATGGGCACGTACTCCCTCTGTTTTTTATTTAGTTCGCGTATTAGATTTGACTGAAGTCAAACTTTGTAAAGTTTGACCAAGTTTATAGAAAACAATATAAATATTTACCATATCAAATCTATATGATGTGAAAGTACAATTAATAATGAATCTGAAGGTATTGATTTGTTATTTCTCGAATATGCACGAGTGTGCATATTATATATTAAAGAGGAAAGGCAAAAGAGTACCTCCACCATAGTTTACAAGAGTTCTTTACAACTCACTCCTCAGTACTAGCCCACCTAAACAATCCACGGAAGAAATCATCAACGTTGCCTTTAAACTTGCCGGCAGTCAGCCAAGTCATGCCCTCTGACCTCACCCTACCCAGAAGTTCACTCATCGACGGAGACGCTCCATCGAACACAATTGCATTGCGATGCTTCCATAATTCCCAAAGCGTTAAAATGAAAATCGTGTGCAGATCCTTCCGCCGTAGGCCGTGAGGCTCCTGCTTCTCCCTAAGCCATGAGCCAAGGGTATCCTGCGCTGTCGGTGTCCAGTCCAACTTGCCCAGAGCTTGAGATATGACGGCCCATACCAATCTGGTAAACACGCATGTAAGTAGCACATGGTTTATCGTTTCTTCCTTCTGGTTGCACAGAGGGCATGCGTTCTGATGCGGTAGTCCTCCCCGTGCAAGTCTATCCGAGGTCCAACATCGGTCCCTCAACGCAAGCCATGTAAAGAACTTGCAAGTGGACGGCGCCCTAGACTTCCAAGTCAGCTCCGCCATGGGCTCAATAGTCCTGCCCCAAAACATTGCCGCGTATGCCGACCTCACCGAGTACTGTCCATTAGTCTCCCATGCCCAAGATATCGTATTTGGCATATCGTGTCCAGTCCATTGATTTGTTATTGTATATGTTAATATTTTTGTTTAAAAACTTTGTCAAAGTATACAAAGCTTGATTTTGACCAAACCTAATATGCGAACTAAATAAAAACGGAGGGAGTATCATCTTCCTAGCGATCGCAGCCCTCAATAATCGAGGCGACACACCAGTTGACACGTCGAGGTGTCGGAAAGAAACCTCTGCGGTCATATCCATCCCCCACCTCATGGCCATGGCCATCTTGTCATCGTGATTTGAGAGAGGCTCCCGACCCGGCCACAATGATCTGCCAGTACCGACGATGAGGCACATACTGCTGTGCTGCTCCATGTTCTCGTTCTGTCCTCCGTCTCGGACCATCAGCCGATCCATCTGCATCTGCGAAAGAACTGTCAACCCGAGATACTTCGTCTTCTGTCTTTCGATTGGAGGGGAGGCACGTCAGATCAGGCATGTGTTCCATGATGCAACTTGTTGGGCATCGATCGGGTCTCCGATTTATGTCCCGCCGACGTTTCCTGTCGTCCAGTAGGCTCCACCCAGAGACCGGGTTGGATCGCCTGCCACCTAGCTTGGATGTGACCCACTGGCTGTCGACCAGTGAACTGAGCTGATAGGTTTGCATGAACAAAGATGGGAAGGAACAGTCAAATTTGTTTTGCGTCCAAGTCGTACTATAGTGGTAAGTATTCCCGCCTGCCACGCGGGTGACCCGGGTTCAAGCCCTGGCAACGGCGCTTATTTTTTTGTTTCTTTGCCTTAGACGTAAAAAAAAAATCCACACATGACCGAGTACGCCTACTGTATCACGGGTAACGCCGGCAGGTGGAGGAGTATCACGTATACATGTCGCCGTCACGTACGTAGCGATCGCCGCCCGCCCCAATAATTCAGGCAACACGCATATGTGTCGGCACGTACTACATGGCCCATCGGCCATCGAGTTGTCTGAAAGAAAAACTGTGCGATCTTATCAAGTCCTCCCCAAACTATTGCCACGCTGCTGCTGCTCCTTCTTTCTCGGCCTATCGCGCTGCGAAACAACAGCCCACCCGAGATGCTACGGCGTCAGATATTGTTATGTTTTTTAGAATATCTGATGGTACGGCGTCAGATATTATTGCTGTCACTGTTTCTTTCTGTTTCTGAACATATAATGGTGTGGTTGATGACCATGATGTCTCCATGCATCATTTTTCTGCTTTCATGAGTAGCTACCACCTATTGAACGCGTCTCTCAACTCAAGAGCGCGCAACACGCCTGAATTATTCTTGTGATGCATGCATGCATCATGTTTCTGAGCTCCCACATTAAATCGACCGATGATAACACCTGCCCGACCAGCACAGCTTTGCGCTTCAATGTTGCATCTGATGAAGTCTGTCAGCCAGCTCTCAAACTGTTTAGCACTACCACATTACATTATGACGATTTGTTCCAGTACTTGTGTGCCTACTACCGTATTAGCAAGATCTGGATGAATCGACCACAGATAGCCGTGAACAGTCACAAATGCGTTATGAACGCTAACCACGATCACCGCCCCCGCCCATGCGTTGCTCACGCCGCCGATCAAGTGAATGACCAGTAATGTTCGACTAGGTGTCTTGACTAGTTAGCGATAGCGAGGTTGATTGCCTGATTTTGTTCCCTTCATATGCAATCTCGTCTACATTTTGACGGAGCCACTGTCAATGATCAGACAAGCTACCCATGGCCAAATATTCTTACATGGATGTCCAAATATTCAACTAGTTATTTTCTTTGTGAAATATTCAACTAGTATTCAAGGTACATACATTGAGAGTTGGTTGGTTTCCGATGCGGCGTTGACAGCCCAATTGATCTCATTTGATTCTTTCCTTTTTTTGACAAATGTATTACTACTTGACATATTTCAGGTACCGAGTCGCTTCTTCCTCTTATGCAAGTAGAAAGAACCTACTTATAATTTAGAATATTTTCACAATAATTTGTAATGAAATCTAAGGTCTCGTTTTGTTTGTCTCAAGTCCATGAAGCAAGTGCCTTTTTGGCCTAGCATGGAGTACCGACAGATGTACTACGAGCGATCTATCATCAAGATGATGATTTGAACACCACTTCATATCTGGAGTGAAAACTTTTGTCATGTCCTTTATTGATCGGGTCCAGAAACGACGAAGCTGTGTTGTTACCTTGTTGAAGGCATTGTCTAATTATTGTTGTTCTAGTATTCATTGGCCAGTTTTGGCAACCATGATGAAAATCCTTGTGTGGGTCATCAACGACCAGACGTGATGATGATGGCGCAAGGAGGTTTATCCCTTCTTGAAGGCGTTGCTGTGGAACAAGTCGACTAAGTCATAGGTGTGAATTTCATGTTTTGTAATGGTTCATACATGGTTCATCTGTTAAGTACTTTTCTTAATAATTAATAAAAACTGGTTGTGTGCATCGCAATGATGCAAAGGCCGGGGTCTCAACCTCCTTTTTGAAAAGAAAGTCCAAGCAGCAACTCATTATATTTTATGTGAGCTATAATAACTCGTCTGCATTTATTTTTGTGAAACATTGTACATTGGCTCACAACCAAATAGTGCTATAAAAGACGACTCAGCACAAACAAGACGGATGCTGGTGCGAGGAAGGCAAGGACGGAAGAGATACAGAAGTTTGTCAGCATGTTTCAAACATTTATACGGACAAGAACCAACACTATGCTAGTGTTAAGGTTGAGAGGCGTCGAGAACTCAGAGATCACATATCCACTTCTCTGAAGATGTACTATTAATTTGTTAGTGATGCAAGGACGTAATCTTAGGCTATCACCTTTAGGCATAAGTTAGAAAAAGCCACATACCCGAAGCTGGTTTTGAGTGATTCCAAGAAACACATGGGGCTCAAGATTTGTTTTCATAAAAGTGAGATTCTGCTTTGGTGAGGGGGCCATATATGACTATGTAGACATGCATACATAATTGTACCGAGTGGGATCAGACAAATACCCCCGTATTACATAGCTATCATCATACTTTACCATAGGCTCATGTAGTGTAGTGAAAGGAAAGCGATTGTCCGCTAGCGTTTAGTTTATAATAATTAAGTTGGTTCTTACTAGAGTATTATACATACTATATATATTGTTCTTCTGTAAAACCGTTGCCATCAAAGATGGGAAGCTAGCGATGAGTGGGGCATCATGGAAATGTTGCATCGTGACCTTGATGGAGGTAAAGGCCATGGGAAGAAAACTTGTAGTAGATGTTGACTCGAAAGTCGCCCTTAATCCGCTCGATATATCTGCACAAAGAACTTTTGCTAGAATTCCGGTTTTGTTTCCTTATTATGCAATCTTGTTGAGAGTTCAATGGAGCCACTATCAATGACAAACACCAGCTATCCATGGCGATTTGTTCTTACAACGAAACGAAAATGATGTTTGCTATCCTATTGTGCTACTTCACAGAGATTGTTGACTGCATTGACATGCAACACTGATTTGCATCTTATTCACGGTAATTACTATTGACTTGTATTAGGTGTCAATTTTGTTAAGCCAACAGTTCATCACCATAGTTGATGGCAGAATTCTCAATCGACAAATGTTGTCTAACTCAACCTCAAACACACGACAAGAACAGAGCCCCCTCACCCCCCCCCCCCCCCCCCACAATTCGAAGTCCACTAGTTGCTTACATATGTGTTGGGGATCACATCAAGAATTTTGTTCAGACCTGCAAAATGATTTTGAAGGAAAAAGTTATATACAAAATTGCATGAGAACTTGTGAGAGAAGATAAGTGATCAACCACTTGATCTCTACCATATGTCCATAGCTGAACAAGAGAATCAAGAGCCATTATTTTCCATCTGAGCTACACCATTCATCTGCATTTATTTTGAGAAATATCATATACTCATGCCCAACTAACCAATGCTATTAAAGGCGACTAAGCGCCAAAAATGAGGAGACAAATTGTGAGATAGGAAGCAGAGAAGCAAAAGAAACGGAAAATCATCACAATGTTCCGAACATTGATTGTGATAGAAACAAAAACCTTTTCCAAATCGTGAGTTTGAGAGGTACCACGAACATAGTGAACACTTGGTGGCTTTATTGGAAATGCACTATTAGTATTTTACTAGTGCAATGCTCTAGAGTTAGGCTATGATCTTTATGCATGACTTGAGAGAAGGCTCCTGACTGTTTTGAATGCTTTGATGCAACTCATGTCATCTAAGATTAATTTCCATAAGAGCGAGCCATTATATTTTTCCGCGGCACACACATCACGAGCTTCAACTTCCCCATTGCACCAAGTGGAAGTGCGGGAACTTACGGTATCAGGGTCCTCATACACACTTACCAAACACTGTTCGTGGGTCTTATGAGGATGTTCACTAGTGTAACCCCACCATGTAAAACCCTGTGTATAGCTGGTTATTAATACAATGTCAGTAGGAGCCTTTCCTACTGTCACTTGATACTAAAAAAATTGAAAGATGGTAGCACGACATACATACAATCAGTTTGGATGACGGATGAAAAGTAGGCTATCTGTGTAGCATATATTTATATTTTTGCTGGTTGTGTCCTACTTGTCCTTTTTTACTACAGTACTAGAGTTTTATAATCACACTTTAATAAATATATGGTTGTGTGCATCATAATGATACAGAGGCTGGGAGTTATCTTTGTTTTGTTAAAAAAAAGTCTTGAGAATCACTTCAAGTATTTTTATGATGCGAAAAACTATCTTTACGAGAAGAAAATATGTGGACCTGCATAATTACTACGCGATATTAGAGAAGTGATAATCCTTGTGTCCTCGACCCATATGGCTACAAAAGAACAAACGAACCTTTACAGGTCAATATATTCTATGTGAGCTATAATAACTCATATGCATTTAGTTTGTGAAACATTGTACATCAGCTCACAACCAATCAATGCTATAAAAGACTGCTTGGCACAAGCATGAAGGAAGCTGGTGCGAGAAAGGCAAAGGAAGGACGAGATACATAGGTTGGTCGCCATGTTTTGAACATGGATTTGGACGGGAACCAACATTGTTCGTGTGTTAAGCTTGAGAGGCGTCGTGAACTCAGAGATCACATTCCACGTTATTTCAAGATATAGTATTAACTTTTTTACTAATGCAAGGACATAATCTTCGGCTATCACCTTTAGGCATAATTTAGAAAAGTTCCCATACCAGAAACTGGTATTGAGTGATTCCAAGCAACAGATGTGGCACATGATTTTTTTTTCATAGAAGTGAGATTCCACTTTGGTTTGGGGCGATATATGCCTATGTAGACATGCAAACATAATTGTACGGGTGTGGGATCGGACAAATACCCCTGTGTTACATAGCTATTATGATACTTTACTATACGCTCTGAAATGCCGATTGTAAAAAGGTGGAAAAAATGATTGGAAAGAGTACCGTGCCATGAAAGGAAAGTGATTTTCCGCTAGCGTTTAGTTTATAATAATTAAGTTAGTGCTGACTATAGTATGATACAATACTATATATAATGTAGTTCTGTGTAACCTTTACCTGCAAAAATGGGACCGTTGCGACGAGCCGGGCATCATGGACTTATCACTTCGTGACCTTGGTGGAGGTAAAGGTCATGGGAAGCAAACTTGTAGTAGATGTTGACTGGAAAGTCGCCCGTAATTCGGTCGGTACATCTGTACAAAGAACTTTTGCTAGAATGCCGATTTTGTTTCCTTATTCACTGGTAGAAAAAGAGGCTTCCGTCCAGCCCCATTAGTCGCGAAATTGTAGGAACCGCGACTAATGAAGTCTTTAGTCGCGGTTCGGCAGACGAACCGCGACCAAATGCCTGGGCCCAGGGCGCTCGGTGGCCAGCTGGTGCACGTGAGGGGCTTTCGCGGTTGGCCAGGCCAACCGCGACTAAAGCTCCTCCCCTATATATACCAGTTCAGCACACTCACTTAGCCATTTGGTGCCACTTCTCTTCGCAAGCTTCACAAGGGGGTGTAGGTTTGCTTTTGGTTCCTCTTATGCACACAAGGTGTTTGATGAAATGCCCCAAGAGCGTGAAACAAACATGATATGAAGTGTTGGAGCCACACTTGAGGTTCCTCATTTATTTTTTCCTCCTCGATCGCGGTTAGCAACTTGAACCTTTCATGCATGTGTGTCATTGATAAAATATGCATGTGTGTTGTTCATTGTTTAATTTCTATTGTTTATAGCTAGTTAGTTTAACAAATGCATGATGGTTAATTATATATTTTATATTATAATAATGCAGATGAATCGGCAATGGATGTACGGTAACCGACTCTCCCGCGAGTTCACTACGGGTTTGAAAGATTTCCTCGTAGTGGCTAATGCGAACAAGCAGAAGGGTTTTGTTATCTGTCCATGTGTTGACTGTAAGAATCAGAAGGGTTACTCTTCCTCAAGAGAAGTTCACCTGCACCTGCTTCGGCACGGTTTCATGCCAAGCTATAATTGTTGGACCAAGCATGGAGAAAGAGGGGTTATAATGGAAGAAGATGAAGAAGGGGATGATTTCATCGATGAAAGCTATCTTGCTCATTTCGGTGATACTTTCATGGAGGATGCTGAAGGTGAAGGGGAAGGTGAAGGTGAAGAAGAGGCACGTGATGAGACCGTTGATGATCTTGGTCGGACCATTGCTGATGCACGGAGACGCTGCGAAACTGAAAAGGAGAGGGAGAATTTGGATCGCATGTTAGAGGATCACAGAAAGTCGTTGTACCCCGGATGCGATGATGGTCTGAAAAAGCTGGGCTGCACACTGGATTTGCTGAAATGGAAGGCACAGGCAGGTGTAGCTGACTCGGCATTTGAAAACTTGCTGAAAATGTTGAAGAATATGTTTCCAAAGAATAACGAGTTGCCCGCCAGTACGTACGAAGCAAAGAAGGTTGTCTGCCCTCTAGGTTTAGAGGTTCTGAAGATACATGCATGCATCAACGACTGCATCCTCTACCGCGGTGAATACGAGAATTTGAATGAATGCCCGGTATGCACTGCATTGCGTTATAAGATCAGAGGCGATGACCCTGGTGACGATGTTGAGGGCGAGAAACCCAGGAAGAGGGTTCCCGCCAAGGTGATGTGGTATGCTCCTATAATACCACGGTTGAAACGTCTGTTCAGGAACAAAGAGCATGCCAAGTTGTTGCGATGGCACAAAGAGGACCGTAAGTCGGACGGGGAGTTGGGACACACCGCAGATGGAACGCAATGGAGAAAGATTGACAGAGAGTTCAAAGATTTTGCAGCTGACGCAAGGAACATAAGATTTGGTCTAAGTACAGATGGCATGAATCCTTTTGGCGAGCAGAGCTCCAGCCATAGCACCTGGCCCGTGACTCTATGCATCTACAACCTTCCTCCTTGGTTGTGCATGAAGCGAAAGTTCATTATGATGCCAGTGCTCATCCAAGGTCCGAAGCAACCCGGCAACGACATCGATGTGTACCTAAGGCCATTAGTTGATGAACTTTTACAGCTGTGGGGCAGACCTGGTGTCCGTGTGTGGGATGAGCACAAAGAAGAGGAATTTGACCTACGAGCGTTGCTTTTCGTAACCATCAATGATTGGCCTGCTCTTAGTAACCTTTCGAGACTGTCAAATAAGGGATACAATGCATGCACGCACTGCTTACATGAGACTGAAAGTGTACATTTGCCAAATTGTAAGAAGAACGTGTACCTTGGGCATCGTCGATTTCTTCCGAAAATTCATCCAGTCAGAAAGAAAGGCAAGCATTACAACGGCAAGGCAGATCACCGGCCGAAGCCTGCGGAACGCACTGGTGCTGAGGTATTTGATATGGTCAAGGATTTGAAAGTCATCTTTGGAAAGGGTCCTGGCGGACAATCAGTTCCGAAGGGAGCTGACGGGCACGCAGCCATGTGGAAGAAGAAATCTATATTCTGGGAGCTAGAATATTGGAAAGTCCTAGAAGTCCGCTCTGCAATCGACGTGATGCACGTTACGAAGAATATTTGCGTGAACCTCCTAAGCTTTTTGGGCGTGTATGGGAAGACAAATGATACAAAGGAAGCACGGCAGGACCAGCAACGTTTGAAAGACCCTGATGACCGGCATCCGGAATGGTTTCAAGGTCGTGCCAGCTACGCTCTGACCAAAGAAGAGAAGGTCATCTTTTTTGAATGCCTGAGCAGTATGAAGGTCCCGTCTGGATTCTCGTCCAATATAAAGGGAATAATAAACATGGCGGAGAAAAAGTTCCAAAACCTGAAGTCTCACGACTGCCACGTGATTATGACGTAATTGCTTCCGATTGCTTTGAGGGGGCTCCTGCCGGAAAATGTTCGAGTAGCCATTGTGAAGCTATGTGCATTGCTCAATGCAATCTCTCAGAAGGTAATCAATCCAGAAGTTCTACCACGGTTACAGAACGATGTGATCCAATGTCTTGTCAGTTTCGAGTTGGTGTTCCCGCCATCCTTCTTCAATATTATGACGCACCTCCTGGTTCACCTAGTCGAAGAGATTTTCATTCTCGGTCCTGTATTTCTACACAATATGTTCCCCTTCGAGAGGTTCATGGGAGTATTAAAGAAATATGTTCGTAACCGTGCTAGGCCAGAAGGAAGCATCGCCAAGGGCTATGGAAATGAGGAGGTAATTGAGTTTTGTGTTGACTTTGTTCCTGACCTTAAGCCGATTGGTCTTCCTCGATCGCGGCACGAGGGGAGACTAAGTGGAAAAGGCACGATCGGAAGGAAATCAACGATATGTATGGACGGCCATTCTCTGAGTGAAGCACACCACACTGTACTGACCAATTCCAGCTTGGTGGCTCCGTACTTTGAGAAACACAAGAATATTTTACGCTCGGACAACCCGGGGAAGCCTGAATCCTGGATTAGGAAGGCCCACATGGAGACTTTCGGCAGTTGGTTGAGAAAACATTTAATGAATGACAATGATGTTGTAGATCAGCTGTACATGTTGGCCAAGACACCATCTCCGACTATAACGACTTTCCAAGGGTACGAGATAAATGGGAATACATTTTACACGATCGCCCAAGATAAAAAGAGCACCAACCAAAACAGTGGTGTCCGCTTTGATGCAGCAACCGAGAATGGGCAAAAGGTCACATATTATGGTTACATAGAGGAGATATGGGAACTTGACTATGGACCCTCCTTTAAGGTCCCTTTGTTCCGGTGCAAATGGTTCAAGCTAACAGGAGGTGGGGTAAAGGTGGACCAGCAATACGGAATGACAATGGTGGATTTCAATAATCTTGGTTACCTTGACGAACCATTCGTCCTAGCGAAAGATGTCGCTCAGGTTTTCTATGTGAAGGACATGAGTAGCAAACCGAGGAAACGGAAAGATAAGAAAACGATCAGTACATCATGCGATGATCGAAAGCGCCACATTGTTCTTTCAGGGAAAAGAAACATCGTGGGAGTGGAGGACAAGACAGACATGTCAGAAGATTATAATATGTTTGCTGAAATTCCGCCCTTCAAAGTGAACACCGACCCAAGCATTAAGTTAAATGATGAGGATGCTCCATGGATACGGCACAATCGTAAGCAAGCAGGGACACAAGGGAAGAAATGATGTCTAATAATTTATTACCCGTGATGTGTTTGGTGTCCATTTTCGAATATTTCGAGATACCATTGATGATACATGAAATTTGGAGTGATTTAGTCATACTCCTGCCTAGGCGTATAATATGAAATTTGGAATATTTAAGATTTTGAATTGAATTAGTTTTATGTTTTTGAATTTTTTGATATATTATTTGTATTTTTAACATTTTGAATTGAATTAGTTTTATTTTTCTTAATTTTTTGATATAATATTTGTGTTTTTAACATATTGAATTGAATTAGTTTTATTTTTCTGAATTTTTTGATATATTATTTGTATTTCTAAGATTTTGAAAAATAAAAAGTATTTTGAAAAATACTTTTAGTCGCGGTTGGCCTGGCCAACCGCGACTAAAGGTCATTCCGCGCGGGAACGCAAAAACCCGCCAAAAATACCTTTAGTCGCGGTTGGCCTGGCCAACCGCGACTAAAGGTTACCCTTTAGTCGCGGGTCGCCTCCCCAACCGCGACTAAAGGGGGGGGGCTATAAATACAAGGGCCCAAACCTTCGCCTCCATTTCTCGTCTTCTCCGACTGCCGCGCCGAAGGCCTGCCGCCGTCGCCCTCGCCCTCGACGCCGCCCGCCGTCGCCCTCGACGCCGCCCGCCGTCGCCCTCGACGCCGCCCGCCATCGCCCTCGACGCCGCCCGCCGTCGCCCTTGATGTCGCCCGCCGTCGCCCTCGCCCTCGACGCCGCCCTCCGCCGCCCGCCGCTCAACGTATATACACATGAACACACTGCTGGGTGCACTTCCGTGTACCCATAGCAGTTTCTGTATTTAATAATTTGAATTAAATTAAATCAGGATATTAGAAAATGAACCAAAACTTTGAAAATTAATAGAAAATAAACCGTAACTCGGATGGGAAAACTCTGTACATGAAAGTTGCTCAGAACGACAAGACGAATCCGGATATGCAGCCCGTTCGTCCATCACGCATCCCTAGCATAGCGAACACGCAACTTTCCCCCTCCGACCCATCTGTCTGAAAACGCGAAACACCGGGAATACTTTCCCGGATGTTTCCCCCTTCAACGGTACCACCTCGTACCGCGTTATGGTACCGCCACCGCCACCGCCACCGCCCCCCTTCTTCACTTAATTAATTTGTTTTTACTACATGTTTTCAGGACTGACATAATGGCGGACGATAGAGCTGACCCGATTATGGACAACTATGATCCGGACGGTGAAGCACATATGTTCGGCATCATAAACGGCGATATTCTATATGTGCCGACCGGACAAGAAGAAGATGATATCTCTTCTTATCTGAACCTTGACGGTGAAGATGAAGGGCGCTGTCAGCAAGATGATGCCGAACAAACGTCGATAAACGACGATCTTCAAATGGAAGTAGCAACCACCTCCGGCGCCGAGGTATATATATACATTGAGCCTCTGGTGATACAAACTAACTGATTTGAATAAATTTGTGTGTACTAACGTGCGCGACTCTCTTTCTTATTTTAGCCCTCGGCCGGATCGTCGAAACAATCGAGTACGTCGTCAAAGCGTGGCGCAACCAAGACGATGAAACAAGGAGAAACATGCACCATCGAGGTTGTCGACAGTGCAACCGGCAGGCCGCTGGAGCCCCGCAAGAACGCCACCAAGTTTGTCAACCAATGCGGAGCCGTTGTTAGAGACAACGTCTCGATCACCGTCCAGGAGTGGAATAAGCCAAAGAAGGCACGAATTGCTGGTTTCACTTTTGTCGATAAGAGAACAAAAAAAGATTGCTTCAAGAAGCTTGTGGAACATTTCGTTCTACCTCCGGAATACAACAAATTCGATGAGGAGGGTAACAAGATTGAGGAAAACAAGGAGAGGAGGAGGCTAGTCAAACAGTTCGCTCTTCATAAGATGGCCGACGCATTCCGGAAATTCAAGCAAAATCTAGCCCGTGACTTTGTCAAGCAGAACAAGACTCCGGATTTCAAAGGACAATATGAGAAACTGAAACATGATTGGCCAGAATTTGTGAAGCAAAAGAAATCGGAGCAGTTCATTCAAATATCGAAAAAAATAAGGAAAATGCGGCTAAGAAGGAGTACAATCATATTATGGGGCCAGGAGGGTATCGCCTTTCGGTGCCTAGGTTGGAGAAGATGGAGAACGAGCTGAGGGCGCGAGGAATCTGTCCAGGTACGGAGGGATGGGACCCAAGGGCCAAAAGCTGGTGGTACGGGCATGGGGGAACGCTGAACCCGGAGACAGGGGAGTGTGTTTACCGGGGCAAAATAATTAAACCCACCCAAGCCCTTATTGACGCAATGAGGGATGCTTAAGAGGGGAAGATCAAGTTCAACAGAGAGAACGACGCGCTGACAAAAGCCCTCGGGAATCCTGAACACGGAGGACGTGTACGAGGCATGGGGCACATTCCGTGGAAAATAGGGTTCCCCTAGAACGATGACCCGTACGGTTACAGAAGCCGTAAGAGAAAGATGGATCGGGAAGCAGATGTTGTGGCGCGGTTGGCATCGGAAATGGATGTGATGAAGAAAACCGTGAGTGTACTAGTAGCCGAAAGAGATGCAGCTCGGGCGCAGCATGAAGATCATCCAGCGGATCTCGGAAGCCAGCAGCGGAAAAGCAGCGTGGCTTCCACGGAGGCCCCACCGGCTGGTGCAGATGCACCGACGATCGAAATTACTGCACCGGAGCCTCTGGTGGTCGAAATTACTGCACCGGAGCCTCCTCGCTACCCCGTGGACGATATAAAGGAGATGAAAGAATGTCATCTGTATTATCCTATCGGGAACATGTCCATGAAGGTAGCCATCGGCAGTGCTTTACCATGTTTACCTGGAGCACTCCACCACAACAACCCCATTCAAGATGGCTATGCTCGTGTCACGGTGGAGGACATAGTCCAAGGGTTTGAGGACCTGGAGATTGACATTGCTACACCTGAAGGGGAGAAAAGACTTGGAGATGTCAAGCGCCATTTCATTCTATGGCAAAAGAAGTTTATCAAGTTTCCAGGCGAGGCGCCAAGGACAACAAGTCCACCCCCCTACGGTGGTGGTGGTGGCGGCGGCAACCTACACCTCCGTCACGTCAGCCGACCCCCCCCAGTCCACAACGTCCGGCGGGTGATCAGACGCCGCCCCCCAGTCCTCGTCCGGCGGGTGATCAGACGCCGCCCCCCAATCCACCTCCGGCAAAGAAGCAGAAGCAGTCCTGGATTATTAACCTGGACCCTTATGTACCTAAGACCACAAAGGTACCGGAGCCATCACTGAAGCCTCTCCCCACAAGGCCTTGGGAACGTAGTGCCGAGGAAACTGCCGCGGCCGCGGCTGCTGATCATGACAAATGGAAGGCGGACTGCAAGAAGAAAAGAGAGCCCGAGCCCAAGCCAGTATTTTCTGATGAGCAAAAGAAGTGGGCTAAGTCATTTTTGAGCACACCGTCCCAAGCCGCGAAGAATCTGCCTGACGACTATGCACGTGAACTTCGTAGGCAGGCACTCATGTTGAAGGAGAAGAAAGAGCGGGCGGAGAACCAGGAGAACAAAGCCTTGGAGGAGGCCGAGAAAACGGAATTAGAAAGTAAAAAAAGCGGGAAACGAGTTACCCAGCTCGGGGAACAAAGTAAACAATCGATTGCCCCGCTTATAGTGAAAGCCGCCGGTCCGGATGACTCCGATATCATAGCAGTTGCGGCAGCACATGGATTGACTGTAACGAGTGCCAGAGAACAAGCGGCCAACTTAGGTATTACTCTTCGTGAACTGTTAGGCCTTGATGAGGCGCCAGTGAAGGAGGTAGTAATTACATATGTGAAGAATGGGCCTCTCGTCGAGCCTGCGCAGGAAAAGGATCTACCTCCACAAATGAAAGGTCTGCTGAAATGGTACAAGGGTTACATAAAAAATAAAAACGCCAAAGAATATATTTATGCGGAAGTTAGATATGAGCATCACTTCAAACATTACTATGTACAAATTCATCTGAGTGAATTGTTCCAGCTTTACAATCTGCGCGAGCTCGACAAATCTATCATCAGTTGCTACGTTCTGTAAGTGATTTATTTCTACCCCATCTCGTTCATATTGCCTGCACTATATATATGTCCTAACTATATTGTTGTGTCCGCTATTATACATGCAGAATGAAGATTAAGGAATGCAGAGTAAGGAACATCCATGATGTTGGGTTCATTGACCCACACATCGTTAATGGATATGTGTTGGAGCATCACCCCGCCGACATGGAGGCAGACCTGTGGCAGTTTCTTACAAAGCAGGAACTCAAAAGTGATATTCTATTTCCTTACCATTTTGGGTGAGTGTTTCTGTCTTGAGCACATTCTCTTTTGTTTACTCCATGCATGGTATGTGGCCGGCTAATCGATGAGTTATGCATGACGTACTGTGCATGTATCGTGTCCGCAGGTTTCACTGGATTCTGCTAGTAATTAAAGTTGACACCTCAGAATGTCTCGTCCACGACTCTCTGAATATGGATCCAAAGCTTTGGGACGGCATGAGAAGAATGCTGCAGAAGTAATTATTTTCATTCATTTGCGCTCTATATCGATCGGCCTATTTCGTTCATTTCCTAATATCAAGTAACTAATAACTCTCTTGTTCATTTAATTTTCTTTGCCTCGTAGGGTTTGGAGACGGTTCGTAGATACAAAGGTCGGTGAATTCAAAAAAGAGCTAGAATTCAAAAGGTCAAAGGCTAAGAATGCTGGGGATATTCAGCCAGCGGGGACCAATCTATGTGGATACTATGTCTGTGAGATGATCCGGAGATACACCTCTGAGCGGGTTCCGAGTGACACCAATGCTCAGAGGAATAACCTCCGGATGATGCTTAGTCCAGAAGCTCGCTTCCGACCACTTCAAGAGGAACTAGCTGGATGGTTCAGTAGGGAAGTCCTCCATTCTAAAGGAGAACACCATTACGAGGACGTAGAACTTTATATGCATTAAATTATGTATGGAAACTTGTTTAAAATTGTATATGGTCATCCGATGATATTGAATATATATTGTATATTCCTCTTGAATTCTTTTTGGTTCTAATTTCAAATTTGTTTGAAATTGTACATTCATATGCATGTATGTAGTACCGTAGAATATGTGAAACTCCTTCAAAATGAAAATAAAGCACAAAAGAAATAAAACAATACAAATTAAACAGAAAACAGGTTTGGGGGGGGGGGGGGGGGCTAAAACCCTAAACCTGTGGCGGCCTTTAGTCGCGGTTGGCCAGAAGAACCGCGACTAAAGGTCCTCCGCCCCGACGGCCGCCTGGTGCCCACGTGGACGGGCCTTTAGTCGCGGTTCTTAAGCAACCGCGACTAAAGTGGGTTTCCTTTAGTCGCGCCTATTTGGTCGCGGTTGCGCAACCGCGACTAATGGCAGTTGCGAACCGCGACCAAAGGCCCTTTTTCCACTAGTGTATTATACAATATCGCCAGGACTACAATGGATCCACTATTAATGACAAACACAAGCTATCCACGGCAATTTGTGCTTATAGCGAAATAATATGCAAGGCACAACATGACAATGATGTTGCTATCCTATATATTGTGCTACTCCACAGCATGGTTATATTATAGATTTACGCAGCACACAGACATGATTACGCTTCAGCTTCCCCATTGCACCGGTATCTTAGAAGACGCCGGCGCCGACCACCATGGTTGATTGATCTAGTAGCAGCTGCGCAAGCATGGTCTGACGTGGCACATCAAATTAATCACTCAATCAGTCAATCTGGCAGCTACACATGGCCGACATGGAGGCTGGTGCGTGGGTATTCAAACGTAGTAGTATTCCTAATGTAGTTGCAGCACATACTCCATGATCATTGTTCTTGCTTCTCCTGTTTTATTTCTCGCCGACATTTCTTGCCTTCTCCAAGGTTCCACCCAGAGGCCTGACGCAGGGTTGCTTGGAATGTTACCCATTGGTTGCCGACTGCCAACCACTGAACTGATATGGTCAAGGAGAGAGATCGGCTTATATTTTTTTAGAAAAAAGTGGTTGACACGTTCGGCCTCTGCGTCCGTGGGATGCATACATCTATTTTACTTACGGACTGTGATATTTGGCACACGTGTGCCATATAAGCAATACTGCCGTACCTCTACTTTTTTCATTTTAAAGTACCACACGATTCCTCGTTCTTTGACCTCGCCTCCTCCCAAACGACCCTGTAGGCTCGCCCGAGAAACCTGCTTCTCTCACACATCTCGGGCGCCATCCCTGAGAAAACTGTCACTTCTTCACGTCTACCACATGATTTCTCCTCAGGACAAAGTTACCATGGTATTTGTATGCAAGTTATCAGGCCTGTGTTGCATAACTTACCGTGCTATTTACATAGAATGTATCAGGTATCTATGCTTCAACAACTACATCCCTTCAAAGTTACCACTGTGTTTTGTACACAAGTTATAAGGTCTTCGATGTGTAAAATACCGTGGTACTTACACATAAGTTATCAGGGTATATGTACATGAACCTCCCTCTGGTCAAAGTTATCATGAGGGATTGTACATGAGTTACCGGGTCTACAGTTCGTATATTATCATGGTACTTGCACCTAAAAACCTGGGTGTGTTTCGGTAGCTTTTTCCATAGGTCAAAAATTACTACGAAGTTTTTGCGTAACTTATCACACCTATAGCACGTGTGCCCCTCATGAAACATTATGTGAGTTTCTCGTGGCACGCCATGCGTTCTGTTCATCGAAGAGGCCCACGCGCGAGGAGAGCATATGTTTTTAACAACTTAGTTTCCTTTGATAAAAAAGTTACCATCATGTTTATATTGCAAGTTATCGATTATGCGGTGCTTATATTATCTTATTTACACAAAAAATATTGAGGATGTTTTGAACAACTTTTTCCCGGGACAAAAAGTTATCATGGTGATTCTAGGTAACCTATCAAGCCCGTAGTGCTTAAAATATCATGCTATTTATACAAAAATTATCAGGGGTATGTTTTAGCAAATCCCCCTTCCCCCACGGGTCAAAAACTTATCATGTTGTTAGTTATCGTAGTGCATATGTTTTCATGCCATTTACACATAAAAATGCCAGGGGAGGGAGGTATACTACCGTGCTATTTACACAGAAGATGCCGGAGTATCTTTTCAAAAAAAAATCCCTACGGTCAAAGTTATCATGGTGTTTCTACCTCGGTTATCAGATGTGCGCTGTGTATATTACCATCTATTTACACATAAATTATCGGGTATCTTTTCACATTTGTCTTCCTCAATGGTTAAAGTTACCACGATGTTTGTATCTAAATTATCAGGTCTATGGCGTGAATGTTACCGTGCTATTTACAGAAATTACCGGGGGGCGGGTTCAACAAATTTATTCCCAATGATCAAAGTTACCACGAACATGTCAAAAACAGTATTTCCCTTAGCTTGTTCAACAAATAGTGTCATAGGTGAGGTGGTTAGCTCCCTTTGTTGATTACCTGCAGAACAGAGATCAAATCCTGGTCCAAGCATTATTTTTGCCGAAAATCGGGAAGGCGCTTGGGCCATAATTTACGATTATAAAAATTAGGAAGGCACGAGCGGGTGTGCCCGATAAAATCGGGATGGGCGGCGTGCGGGAAAGGAAGGAGATCGGGAGGCGTGCGGGAAAGGAAAAAAATCGAGAGGACGTGCGGGCAAGGAAGGAGATCGGGAGGGAACTGACGGCGCTGGATGCGTGTGGCAGTTTCGCAATCTGCCACACGGTTGCCAAATACATTTTTCGTTTACTTATTATCTTATGATTAGATTAATCAGCAGAAGTACTTTCAATCCACACTGTAATGATCGTGTCATCCTCCTTTTCAAAAAAAGAAAAAAACACTGTAACGATTGAGCTATCTAACCTACCACGTACTAATCGGCAACGCGGGCACGTATCACGTATATATATATCCCTATCACGTACGTAGCGATCGCAGCCCCCAATAATCCAAGCGGCACGCCAGTCGGCACATCGAGCTGTCCGTAAGAAACATCTGTGATCATATCCATCCCCTACCCCATGGCCATGGCCATGGCGATCTTGTAATCGTGATTCAAGAGAGGCTCCGGACCCGGCCACAATGAGCTGCCGCTTCCGACGACGAGGCACATGCTGCTGTGCCGCTCCCTGTCCTCATCATGTTCTCTGTGTCGGATCATCATCCGATCCATGTTTTCGTCCTGTTCTCTGCGTCGGATCATCACTAGATCTGCGAAAGAACTGTCAACCCGAGATACTTGGCCCTCTGTCTTTTGATTAGGGGGAAGCACGTCAGATCAGGCATGTATTCCGTACGTTGCCCATCAGTATAGCTAGCCCATGTCTGTTCCTCACAATTATTGCTGGTGCCGCTCGTGATGTGGTTGATGTTGACCTGGGACAGAGAGGTGATCATGGTGTCCCGTACTCATTCATACGTTCATTCTCTTGATCAAATATGCTTTCTCATAAAAAAAAATGCAGCGGCTCCTCTCCCCTGACGACCTCGTCAGTGGTGAAGGGGGTTGCCGGAACCACGCGTGTGGATAGCTTTAAGCCCAAATAGCTTGTTTTTAGGTTGTTCATCATATTGACTTCGACGGCAGTGGTGGTAGCGCACAATAAAGATTCTTCAGATCCTTCCCCGACAAGGTCGTCGGTCCTATGGTTGAGGATAGATTTGGAAATCAGATTGTTCAAATAAGGATGATGTGACGACGGCGGCATCCTCGTGGTGGACTTGGCCTTCGGCTCCGTCGTTGCGACGCCGTTTGCTCTAGCGCGGCCTTGGAGCCTTGAAGGTAGTCTTGAAGCGGATGCAAATAGTGGTCTGCATCGACAACATCTGATATATGATGGACCCTGTTTTGGGTTCATGGTTCGTGGATGGCAGGTGTGGTTTCGTCCTCTGACGTCTTAGCCGTGCGAGGGTGCCAAATCTGACCCCGGTTCGATCCCGGCAACGGCTCTCTTTTTCCATTTTTTGCACGACGAAATAGAAGCTCTAAAATACGGAGTAGTCCACTTGCCAACGATGACCTGTCCGCCCGCACATAAAACCCGTCGATGGTTTGAAAGAAACATGTGCGATCTGTCTTATCCACCATGCAACAAGCACGGAAAAAAATTCTATGAGACCAGGTCTTACGGATTAGCAGGTGAGACCCATCCTGATGGATGACACGTGGCATTCACAAATCACAAAGCATCCACCCCACCCCCACCTGAAATCAGGGGGAGAGAGATTAGATGCTTTGTGATTTGTGAATGCCACATGTCATTCATCAGGGCGGGTCTCACCTGATTTATATGAGACCTGGTCTCATATAATTTTTTTCCAACTAGCACATACTGCTAGCTAGCTGCTCATGTTCTTGGTTGGCCTCTTCTCTGCGTCGGATCATCAGCCCACCCGTCCGCTATGGAGCCATCGACCCGAGATGCTCCCTCGCGTTGCCCCTTGATCATCGCGGTTTGTCACGGACACTAGCCACAGTACATAGTAACAGGCACTAGTAACATACACATATCTCTAGACTACATTACTACCTTCATAATGGGTAGTAATATAAACATGGTGCCGATAAAAAAACATAAATGTGATGCCATGCAAAACTTCATTTATTCGGTTATACACTCATAGTGCATTGAGACATGTGATGTAACCGTAACTAGCTAAGTTAATCAAACTATCTCTCTCCTCATTAACTCATTGCCACATAAGCAAATTTGCTTAGTTGGACTTGATGTTACTGCTGAAGTTACTCCCACTGTAGCTAGTCTGAGCCATGATGAGGCTGATGCTAACCTGGGAAGGGGAGCTGATGATGATATCTAGTAGTCACTCACTCGTCCACTCCTTAATTAATGAACGTAGCCTGTCAACTGACTAATTATGTGGAAACTGTAGTGTTGGTGGTATGCATCTTTTCTGCTGAACACATGCCAACTGATCGTTCCAGGGCTCAGCAAAGACTCATGGACTGTATCTCTTTCAGCCACTCTGCATATTAATTATGCACACTTTATACCCCGCGATTTTCTTTTGCACATTTTTGTGGGCATGCTCCCACATGACTGATCGGTCCATAATAAAGCCTGACCGACCAGCATAGCTTGCCCCTTCAATTTTTGCATCTGATGCAGTTCCATCAGACACCTCTCGAACAGTATATTTAGTCCCGCATTATTTCCTATTCGGAAAAAGGTAGTACTACATTTCGATGATTTGTATTGCACGTCTGTTGTGATTCGTACATTTTTTTTTCTTCATCAGTGTCTCTCTTTTTGATGAAAAAAAATGAGTATTTGAAACAAAAGGGTTTTATGGAACTAAAAGTTCTCCAACTCAAAGAATGACCTATTATAAAGAAAGAAGATTATGATTTTTAAATTTCAAGGCACACATTTCATCTGTGAACACTCTATCTATCCTTTGCTCACCATACACATACTAAGAGAGCACCAAATCTAAAAATAAATAAATAAAAATGAGAATACACTCATTAAGCCTTTTTGAATAATCTCAATATAGGTCTATCGATTATCGAGTGAAGGGAAATGTCAAATGTACACAATAATGAATAATTTGTTCACACGCCAGTAACCCTAAGTTTGGTGAAGATGCCATTAATGTCCAACCTACCTATGGTTTATACCCGAAAAGTCTCACTTTGAAAAATGGACATCCAAAAGAGTTTATTCCAGAGTCCTTTTTCTTCTACCATGATGTATTGGTAGACTTTCGAAGAAGTGCATAGATATTTTTATGTATTTTTGTTTTGATCATTTCACGATTCTTCAATTTCTTTTAGTTGGTATTTGAGAAATCCCACTATGAAAATGGTCATCCGAAAGAGTTTTATTCCACAACTGTTTTTTTAAGAACGAAGTATTTGTAAAGACTTTTGAAAAAGTACATAGACTTTTATGTATATTGGTTTGGGTGATTTCAGGATTCTTCAATTTGTTTAGTTGGTGTTAGAATGATTGACAAATTAGACCCATATCCTAGTCTTTCTGACCCACTTGTGTCCATAGTTCTTCATGACAAGCATATGGTAGTATGAATCTTTCTTCAATCACTTTATTTCACAGATGGCCCACCTCGGTATCGACACTAATAAGCCACCAACGTTGACTTCTTGATCACTAGTCCCCATGACCAAGACCATCTTTGACAGTAGAGGTTTTATGGACTGGGGGAATAATAATACTTCATGGAGACTGACAACATATCTAAGGATGTTGCCTTTATAGAGCAACAGTGTGGCCCATCACTTGAGAGCAACTTTCAAAATATGTATTTCTTCTACTGTCTATGCATGTGCGGCCAAATTATAGCACCATTAAAGTGTGCTTAAGTTCTAAAAGTTCTCCTTGTTGTTGTGACTTTTTTGCAGCACAAGAATTGTACTCCCTCCGTCTGAAAAAACTTGTCCCTCAAATACATGTATCTAGCACCAAGTTAGTGCTAGATACATCCATTTGAAAGATAAGCTTGAGACAAGTTTTTCCGGACGGAGGGAGTAGTCAATACTTTGTGAGATCAATACAAGTCTTGCTACATGTGTGAATACATAGACAAAACAAAGTGTCCCTAGTATGCCTCTACTTAACTAGCTC
This sequence comes from Triticum timopheevii, assembly GCA_963921465.1. Classification (NCBI taxonomy): domain Eukaryota; kingdom Viridiplantae; phylum Streptophyta; class Magnoliopsida; order Poales; family Poaceae; genus Triticum; species Triticum timopheevii. Next base: position 65,371,755 of record OY997274.1, read on the forward strand.
GTTAATCAAAGGTGGTTATGTTTCCTGACCGTAGACATGTGTTGTCATTTGATGAACGGGATCACATCATTAGAGAATGATGTGATGGACAAGACCCATCCGTTAGCTTAGCATTATGATCGTTACAGTTTTATTGCTACTGCTTTCTTCATGACTTATACATGTTCCGCGGACTATGAGATTATCCAACTCCCGAATACCCGAGGAACACCTTGTGTGCTATCAAACGTCACAACATAACTGGGTGATTATAAATATGCTCTACAGGTGTTTCTGAAGGTGTTTGTTGGGTTGGCATAGATCAAGACTAGCTAGAATTAGTCACTCTGTGTATCGGAGAGGTATCTCTGGGCCCTCTCAGTAATGCTCATCACTATAAGCCTTGCAAGAAATGTGACTAATGAGTTAGGTACGAGATGAAGCATTACGAAATAAGTAAAGAGACTTGCCAGTAACGAGATTGAACTAGGTATGATGATACCGATGATCGAATCTCGGGCAAGTAACATACCAATGACAAAGGGAACAACGTATGTTGTTGTGCGGTTTGACCGATAAAGATCTTCGTAGAATATGTAGGAGCCAATATGAGCATCCAGCTTCCGCTATTGGTTATTGATCGGAGATGTGTCTCGATCATGTCTACATAGTTCTCGAACCCGTAGGGTCCGCACGCTTAACGTTCAATGACGATTTGTATTATGAGTTATGTGTTTTTGATGACCGAAGTTTGTTCGGAGTCATGGATGAGATCACAGACGTGACGAGGAGTCTCAAAATGGTCGAGACATAAAGATTGATATATTGGACTATGTTATTCGGACACCAGAAGAGTTCCGAGTGGTTTCTGGTAAAAACGGAGTGCCGGAGGGGTTACTGGAACCCCCCGGGAAAGCAAAGGGCCAACATGGGCCATAGGGGAGAGAGAGGACAGCCCACATAGGTGAGGCGCGCACCCCCCCCCCCATGGGGAGTCCGAATAGGACAAGGGAAGGGGCGTGGCCCCCCTTTCCCTCTCCCTCTCCCTCTCCCTTCCTTCCCCTCTTCCTCCAGGTGGAATTCTACTAGGACTTGGAGTCCTAATAGGACTCCCCTCTCCTGGCGCGCCCTGCAACGGCCGTCCGGCCTCCCCCCTCCTCCTTTATATAGGGGGGCAGGGTGGCACCCCAAAGGACAACATCAAGTTCTCTTAACCGTGTGCGGTGCCCCCCTCCACAGTTACACACCTCGGTCATATCGTTGTAGTGCATAGGCGAAGCCCTGCGCCGGTAACATTATCAACACCGTTGCCACGCCGTCGTGCTGACGGAACTCTCCCTCATCCTCAACTGGATCAAGAGCTCGAGGGACACCATCGGGCTGAACGTGTGCTGAACGCGGAGGTACCGTACATTCGGTGCTTGGATCGGTTGGATCGTGAAGACGTTCGACTACATCAACCGCGTTAACTAAATGCTTCCGGTTTCGGTCTACAAGGGTACGTGGACATACTCTCCCCTCTCGTTGCCATGCATCTCCTAGATAGATCTTGCGTGATCGTATGAATTTTTTTTGAACTTACCACATTCCCCAACAAGAAACATGGAAATATGAAGGACGCATGTGTTGAATATTGTAATTTCCATTTCTTCAATGGAAAATTCGGATGGTCTTTCCCCGAAAATAAAATAAAATAAAATTTTGGATCATCTTTTTGAAAAAAGTAAGACGATCTACAAACTAGGTGTAGTTCATTTGGTTAGTTCACTTGTGGTGCAACCTGCCAAGCTAAGTTCAAGTTTGGTAACATACATGCCCACATTTAGCATGGTCAGTCTCATGGAGCCGCCGCACATAACTTGCATACCACATCAGCAACATCGTGTGCACTTTTGGAAGGTTAACTAATGCATTTAAGTTCAATTTTCTGAACAGTGATGCAAGGCGGTGCATATAGCAACACGCCACGCACAAACATCAATTTTGTTATCCCACCTGGCACTAGTAGAAAAACACCTATTAGTCCCGGTTGGTGAGGGCCTTTTGTCCCGGGACTAAAGGATCGTTACTAATGCCCTAGACCTTTAGTCCCGGTTCTAACACGAACCGAGACAGATGGGCCTCCACGTGGACGGTGCGCCGAGCCCAGGCAAGAGGGCGTTTGGTCCCGGTTGGTGGCACCAACCGGGACCAAAAGGCATCCACGCGTCAGCATTTCAGTGGCTGGGTTTTTTTGAAAGGGGGGGGGGGGGTTGGGGGTTTTGGGGGGTTAATTTAGGTGTTTCATATATTGTGTTAGCTAGCTAATTAATAGAGAGAAGTGTCCTCTCTTATGTTCGTGCTTGGTCGACGCTACGTACTATACATAGAGAGGCCCTCTACATGCTAGGTAGTAAGAAAATGAAGGGAACCATTAAGTACATAAGTTCGTCATGCATACCGAGAGAAGTGATCGATCGACCTCTCCTTCTCCGAGAGATTGGTCGAACAACAAGTTTTTGTATTATCTATCCGACGCTACTGGCTACATACATATACAATATGTAAGATCTCTTACAATCCCCTAGCAATTGAAATCAACTTTCATATGGTATTCTCCGGCTTTATTGATGACGTGGTCAAGAAAGAATCCTGCCAATTCCTCTTGAATTGCTTTCATGCGATCTTGTTCTAGGAGTTCATTCCGCATCTGCCACGTCTAATTTGAAGAAGGTGGTTAATTAATACATATATATGAATGAAACTCAACAGAAATGATGGTGTAATAAAATGAAATTGTGAATATTATTGTCTTTTAGAGTAGCCCCGCTTATTTTTAGAGTAGCCCCGCTTATTTTTCAAAGTCGCGCCGCTTATTTTAGAGTAGCCCCGCTTATTTTTAGAGTTGCACTTCATATTGTCTTTTAGAGTAGCCCCGCTTATTTTTCAAAGTCGCGTTGTAGATGAACTCGCACACGTAGTATCCACAGAAATTATTCCCTTGTTCTTGCCACAAGCACTTTACGAGAAATAGAGGTCAATCAAACTGATATTGAAGCATTATAAATGGCACTGATGAAAGTATAGCTATAGAATCAATGGGAGATGCGCGCAACTAGCTAGCCAGTAGTACTTACTTTCGGGTATGTATATCGCAGATCCTTCGACAGTCCCGGAGTTTTTGCGGTGAACTGTTTCCAAACCCTGCAAGACAAAGAAAATAATTATTATTACTTGAGATATCAGGAAATGAACAAAAATTTGCCGATATGGTGCGATAATGATCGATTGAACTTACTTGTTGAGCAATTTAGTCATGTCCGCATAGGTTTCGGGATCTTTTCGTCTCGAGTCTAAGACGGTTACTAGTCCCCGCTCAAGCTTAATCTCCAGAAGAACATAGTGGAAGCTGCGCACGCATGCATAACTCATCAATTACATTACTATAACCTCGCTCGAGTAATAAGGGAAACCGAATATGCACACGACAGTAACACTCACTCGAAGTTGTAAGGAGAGAGTATGGTATCTTTGTTTTGATTTTTGATCAACGATTGTAGCATGTTGGCCTCGGCCTCTTCGGCGTGCTTTTTAACCTGAATTTCATTTATGATATTTGTGTTAATGAACCCAATATGATACATTTCTTGTTTTCTGCACTCGACGATCTTCAATCTGCATAATATATTGAGGATAATTAATTATAAATACATGCAATGAAAGAGCTGAGCTATATATAGAGGCTTAATGACAGAAATAGTACTTACAGACAGTAGCAAAAGACCGTTAATTTATCGAGGGCCTTTTGATTGAAGAACTCGAAGAACTCCTCAAATGGAACAGGCAACAGATCAGTTTCAACGAGGTCGTGCTCCTCTTTAATTCTCAGATACAAACTATTCGTTCCCCCCAGACTATCTGCAGGTTTTCATATACGAATTATGTAATCTTAGCATCATCGTTGTTAGAGATTTTTCATCTTTGATGAGAGGCTTCCCGTACTCGTATCTATGTTTGAACCCCTCCATGAAATCAGGAAGTTGATCGTCAGGCAGGTAATCTGCAAGATTGCCATAACCGGCCACCGTCCCCGGAGCATTAGCGACGAAGTCGCCGCTAGACACATTGAGCGGGGGGCACCATTGATTTGCTTGTTCGCCGAGCAGGGCAATTTTTTCTGCAGCTGCTCGTTCTTTTGACCTTTGATATCTAACAGTACTTCCTGACCGCTCCGCTTGGAGATATGTCTGTTCAGTAATGCGCTCATAGTTGGTTCTCGGCGGAGACTTTGTTGGTTTCCTCAGGGCATCGAGAGTGCGCTTTGCTTTTACCGGATCTACCTTCTCCTCCAGAGGTGGATGTCTCTTGGCTTTCAACCCTTCAAAGAAGTTGTCCACTTTGGCCCACACGATCTTCACATTTTCCTCCTCGGTCCTCTCGTACGGTAACTTCTCTAGAGGCTTGAGAGAAGGAACGTATCTGTATTGCCTCCTGCCTCTGGCTATACTACTAGACGCCGGAGCAGACGGAGCGGTTGTGACCTCTGTCTTCTTTCATGCTTGCTTACGAGGCGGAGAAGAAGGACTACGACGCGCTGGAGCAGCCGGGGCGGCGGCGGGTCTCTTCCGCCCTTGCTGGCGAGGCCGAGAAGGAGGAGGCTGCTGGCTGCTCGGGCGCGCCGGCACAGGCGGAGAAGGAGGCGGAGTGCCGCCACGCGCCGGAGAAGGAGGCCCAGTGCCCTGATCGTCACTCGCCGAAGGAGGAGGCGGTGGAGGAGGTGGAGTGCCCTGACTCGCCGGAGGAGGAGGAGGTGGAGGCGTCCAGTTTAGAAGGTTGATGAGCTCCTTCCGCCATAGGCATGGAGTCTTCAGAGCAGAACCCAGCCTAGTCTCCCCTTCACCGGTAGGGTGGTCAAGTTGGAGGTCCTCAAATCCCTCCGTTATTTCATCCACCATCACCCTAGCATATCCTTCTGGAATCGGCCGACAGTGAAAAGTTGCGCCGGGTTCAGTAGGATAAACAGAGCCAACAGCCGCCTTGACCTTCAAATTCATCCATTGCGTCATAATGTGGCAATTTTGAGACTCCGTGATAGCATTCACGGGATAGCTGGCAGGAGCCGTCAAGACATGCTCCGGCTGAAGCAGCTCGGTGGAAGCCACGCTACTTCTCCGCTGAGATGGCGGGGTAGCTTCGGGGGAAGCTTCGGCAGGTTGTTTGCTGCGATCTGCTTCTCGTTCCTCTAGCCCCATTACCCTTTCGTGCAGCGCCTGCAGTTGGCTCTGCTCTAGTTTCTTCCTCCTCTCCTGGGTTTTGTAACCCCATGCGTCCGGAAAACCAACCTTCCATGGAATGGAGCCTGGCATGCCTCGTGTCCGTCCAGGGTGCTCAGGATTCTCGAGGGCCATTGTGAGCTCGTCCTTCTTCCTGTCTGGAACGAACGTCCTTTGCTGCGCTGCATCGATATAGTGCCAAAGCTTGTTGACTGGTATTTTCAGTTGCTCGTCCGTCCAATGGCACTTCCCTGATACAGGGTCCAAGGTTCCGCCAGTCCCGAAGAACCAAGCCCGGCAACGGTCTGGCCAGTTCATTGTCTTTGGTTCGATCCCTTTATCAAGCAGATCATTCTCAGCCTTGGACCACTTAGGGCGGGCTTTGAGGTAGCCACCTGACCCCGTGCGATGGTGAAACTTCTTCTTCGCAGCATTTTGCTTGTTTGTCGCCGACATCTTCTTACTCTTTTCCGATGTCTTGTGGGCCACAAATGCGGGCCAGTGATCTTTGATCTTCTCATATTTGCCGATGAATTCTGGTGTCTCTTCTTTGTCGACAAACTTGTTCAGCTCTTTCCTCCACCTCCTGAATAGGCTTGCCATCTTCTTAAGAGCACAAGACTTGATTAATTGCTCTTTAACTGCCTTCTCCGGATCCTCCTCTGGCGGTAGGGTGAAATTTGCCTTCAGCTTAGTCCAAATATCATCTTTCTGCATATTGAGAAACAGTATAATGGAGCTACCTACGAGCCCTCTCAACGATTAGAGGTCGTCAGCCATCCATCATATCTACGGACGGATCAGATCTTCGTGTCTCTGCCCAGCGCAGGATTTAGTTCCGCCGTCCCAGCCACAAGCAACACAGTCTTGCAGGCCGCTGCTCCGGGGATTGAGCTACGGTCTCCGTCCGTAACCGGGCCATGAGATAGAAGGCCCAGGTCCAGTCCAACGTGTAGAGGAGCGAGTTGTCCAGGTTTTCCGTCGGCAGCGCTATCCCTATCAACGGGTTGCTCCTCTTCTTCATGAAAAAGGTTGCTTCAGTTCAAAAAAAAAAGGATTCTTCTCTGTTCCTCGACGCTGCACCGCCGCCATCCTTCGTCCCGGCGGCGAGCTTCTACAGAAGATATGCTTTGGCGTCGGTGCCCTCCGCTCGCACTCCACTCTTCCTCCATAGGCCCCATGGTGGGTCTCTTCCTTACTTTTTTTAATGTCGTGCAGCGTTCTTCCATGGCGGCTGCGGCGGCCGCACGTGCCGTCGGCGTCCATCTCCGACTGTCTTCCTCCTGCGTTCGCCTCCATGCCTTGCAGCTATGACGCACGTCCCTCCCCATTCCATGCCTGAAACTGAAACTGCCGCCGCGCCGATGCGTAATTATCCTGTAATAATGGTGATAATTTGTGTCATCACAATTTCCTGTTCTCCTTCATATATTGCCTCACGCCATCCCTTCCTTCCCGCCTTCCGTTCTCCCTCATATATATTACGCCTCCCACCATCTCTTTCTTCCTGTCTTCCGTGTCGTCTCTCACCTTCCGCTGTTGGACGGCCATGCCCGTTGCTTAGTTTCGTTCTTGCCAACCATCCATCTTCCTCCCTCTAATTATCCTCCACGTATTCATATCTACCAAACAGACATATTATTCCTCCTTACAGGTTTGTGGTGCTCGTTCGTTGGGGTTCCCCGGGGTGTGCGTCACACCCAATTGCAACAATGTCTGCTTGACAGGTGCCACTGCTGTGATATTCTTACATATGGTTGCATGGCCTTTTCATCTTCTTTGTTTAGTTTGTTACTGTGAGTTTAATTGTGCATTTTATTCCAGCCGGGCACATCCATTTTGTCTGCTCCCTTTCTTTCTGTTTGTTTCAGATTTCATATAATCTGTCTATGGGATGTGCTGGACCTCAATACAATAAAAATACCTAATTGTTCCCGATTATAGGCCCATGGAACCGATGAGTGCCAGGCATGTTGAGCTAGCAGTCCAAGAAGAGTCCTCCCCCAAAGTAAGCGGGCCAGGACTAATGAACCACTTACTATATACAATTTGATTGGGCGACCAAAAAGAAAGAGTATGTTAATTCACCTCTGCTTCTGCTACTTTACAGCCATATTTATCTTACACTTCACATTTTTTTCCCTTGATAATTGTGTTATGAGCTGCCATACAAACTAGGATACGAATTATTCCCTCAATACTCTGTGCGACATGCAAGAGAAAATCATGTTTGCCTCAAGTTGAGGAACCATTTCAAAATGGTTCGGCTAGGGCCACTGTTTTATCCCAATGGACAACCCCATTTTGTTTGTTGCTGAGTTCATCAATGAGCTTAAAGGTTTTACCAGATTACTGACCTCTGTACAAATATTTTGCAACCTGCCTTTTTCACTAATCTTGCAATCTTGCTGGTAATTCTAGCTACTGACCATGGCCGATCAAATCGGGGATCCCCGTGTTGTAGATACGTGCACTGTGATACAGTTTTCTGGTGGGAAGAAAAGAATGGATCCATAAAGATTGTAATTGGCTAAAGAGACTTGTTGAGTTCAACTGTTGCTGCCGTGGTGGCCGTGTTCGCATCCCAGCCTTCACCTTCCCCAGTCCTTGCACGCTTGATGCGGTTCAGTGGAGCAACGAGAGTTTTGTGTTTATGAACCACATACAAGAATACAATTGCCTATTTAGTTCACATCTCTTGGAGCTCAAACAGACAAAAACATCAATGACGGCCACAAGTGGATATGTATTATGTCCATCACTATCGAGATACCATCTCCATTTGTTGAGTACATGGTGGTCCTGATACATTCACAACTTTTACTTGCAATCCTAAATGGCCAGAAGTTGGTGAGGCACTTTGGATTTAACCTGGACAACACCCATCAGAGCGGTTGACATTGTTAATAGGGTGTACAAAATGAAGCAAGACGACATAATTGATGACATTAAAAGAGGCAAGGTTTCTGGACCCGCTGTAGCAGGTATTTTTCTTTACAAAATTGCTTTAAAATCACGGATACTTCTCTGCCAAATAACACTCATCCGTCATTCTGCAGTGCTACACAGTACTGAATTCCAGAAATGAGGCTTCCCACATGTACACTGTCCTGGCTTAAAAACAAGAGTAAAATTGATTCACTTTCCATTATTGTCTCTCTTATTAGTGCTGAGATACCTGATTTTGCTACTGATCCATTAGGATATGCGTTGGTAGTGTCAATTGATGGCACCATTCCTTCACCCAGTTTCCTTCGTACATAGGTGCTAATCTATGTTGCTTTTTCGTGCGATTGTCTTAGGGATCATGATGGCAGAGACGACGGGCAGCAGAGCAATGTCGACAGCAGCGATGGGTGATGAGCAGTGGTAGTACGTGATGCAGTGTCAACAGCTCTTCAAGGTGAGAAGGAGGAGCACCTGATACAGTCCTCGCTACTCTTTCATTGTTCTATCTAAAGAAATTGCCTAGGGAATAAGACTCTTTGTTATCCAATAGCATGCTCCAAGTTATCTTCCAAGAGACGCGAACAATCCCAAAGTTATCTGTGTATTCCTGGCAATATGTACACGGAATTTAGAAGGGAGAATCAGAAACACAATTCAAAATAATTTAATCATATCAAATCTTCTTTTACAGTATAATCCTATCAAATCTATTACCTCCGCAGCCATGGATCCTTCTTGCTTCATCTACGACCAAGCATCCAACAAGTCAGTACATAGTGCAATCAAGTCATAAAGTCATGCTGGGGGCACAGCGAGACAAGCCCCAAATAAAGCTAAAAAAGGCTAATCCGGCTCGGGAGGAGGAGGCGGCGGTGGTGGTGGTGGAGCAAAAGCCGAGGCCGAGGAACGGAGACCGGAAATGAAGTTGTTGATGACGTCTCGGTCCCGCTGTTTGCTAAGCGGTCTCCAAAGCTGTAAGAAGCCACACATTTTATAGATTGCATCAGTCACACGACATGGAATCACACGTTCAATGACAGTTTTGTAGATTGCTTCTTGCTTCATCTCACAATGACCCACACGGAACTTACGTCAAGTATGGCACCAAAGAGGCATAATAAAGAGCAAATGAGCGCCCAGTTTTGTACTATTAATTACCAACCAAAACTAATTGTAATTGAATCATTAACTTCCCACCACCCATTAAACTAACAATTATAGTTCGGACAGTAAATAAATTACTACCCTTCGCATTCATCTTAAATTAAATTAAGTAGTTTTATATGTTTTTTACAAAGTAAAACTAAGAGGAGGCAGTGATTGCTTTCACAGTATAGTGCAGTATAGGCTGTTCCAAGCCCATCCAATTGCATGTCCGAACAATTAAGGCCGGTTGTGAGGGACCATAAGATTAATCTATTGTTTCGTTTCTACGATAAGTAATGTCTAAATATGTAGAAATAATTGTTCCAAGCCTAAAAAACAAAAAACAAAACCTATATATTTTTTTATTATAGGAAAAATCACTACACAACATAATCATCAAATTAAGGGTAATGACCGTCATTCTTATCATTTTTCCTAACTTAGCGTGGAAGAGTGTTCAAAACTAGCATGTATATTTTCAAAAGCGTCTCTACTATTGCAAAAAATATGAACGGGCGCGGCAACGTGCGCCTATATGTTCTAGTCATTGACATAAGACACCTCAGGGTCTTCCTCCTTAGGCTCATACCATTGGTGGATGCTGATCGGGATCTTGGCCCTAACAAGAACCTCGCACTGAGCAGCAAATGTGTTCTTCGTCCGGATGAGTTCAATCGGTTCGCCGTCGGGCGCGATTGCTGTCATCTCAAACCTTTCATCCGAGCTCAACTTTTTCTTTGGGCCTCGTCTCCTTACCGAAGTTGTGCTCGATCCGGAGGGCTAGAAAAAGGAAGAAAGACGAGAGTTAATTAATATGTGTACATATACCAAAACAATGAATGCATCAATTAACTAGTCAGCACGGGCTTAACTAATATATATATACCTGGCCGGACTCAGTTCGGTCACCGGAGCAGTCAACACGGTCTCCTTCTTGTATCTCCATTGGGTCACCGGAGCCATCATGAACATAGCCCTCTTCTTGTACCGGCATTAATGGCTCGGAGCCATCATGAACATAACCCTCTTCTTCACCCAGTCCTTCCTGACCATCGGTGTTGTTGAGAAATGACGCAACGACATCACTTCCTTGTGCGATTATATCCCCCAACATTACTTCTGTTGATTCGTCTCGGGAGTGCTCCATAGTTTCTGCAAATATTTACAACATGTCAATTATTATTCAAACATGGTACAGATGGATATATATTAGTGGCAAACGTAGAATCAGCTAGCTAATCACAATAAGGAATCATGTTAGTGGCCTCAACGCTGCTTCTCTAGGGTTTGGGGTGGCCTAGACAACGCTTCAAGGGTATGGGGTGGCCTCGACACAACGCTTCAAGGGTTTGGGGTGGCCTCGACGACAACACTCTTTTAACTTGGTAAATTTGGGTGGCCTCTAGAGATTTTGTTGGGTAGGGGCGCGGCGGGAGGGGGTAGGAGACAAACATCGTTTTTTCTCTAGGGTTTGGGTGTCCTCAAGAGTTTTGGTCGAGCGAGAGGGCCGAGGGGGGTGCTGCCGTGGTATAAGTTATCACGGTCGAGAGGGGGTATATATATCGACAGCCCCTCATGTCGAAGTTATCCGGGAGGGGGTTATATCGACAACGACGCGACATACATATACATGGGAAAACAATGTTATCGGGGAGGGGGTATCGGTACCCCCCCCCCCCCCCACGTGTTGAACCTTCTCGGGAGGGGGTATATCGACAACAACATACCCGATAAAAAATAAGAAGACAAAAGAAGAAATAAAAAGAGGATAAGAAGAAAGGAATAGAAGAGAAGCAATCGAAGAAAAAGAAGAAGAAGAAGAAAGGAATAGAGGAGAAAGAAGAAAAAAAATAGAATTTCTTCTTCTCCCTCATGTTGAAGTTATCGGGAGGGGTATATCGACGACGACAGAGGAGAAGATCGAAGAAAAAAAGAGGAGAAAAAAAGAGGAGAAGAAGTCTATTCCTTTCTTCTTCTCCTCTTCTTTTTCTTCCTTTTTCCTCTTCTTATTTATTTCTCCTCTTCTTCCTCTCCTCTTCTTCTCCTTTCTTCCTCTTCTTATTTTCCTTTTTCCTCTCCTTCTTTTTCTTCTTCTTCTTCCTTCTTCCTTCTTCCTCTTTTCTTCATTTTCCTTATTTTACTTTTTCCTCTACACTAACCTAAAATGCACTAACCTAAAATCGATATCTACTAACAACCTAAATAAAAAATCAATACATATATGAAAACACATATATAAACAAAAAAATGTTATGAACATTATATTCATACATACAGCCACATCCATTCATCATATAGCTACCACATACATATATACATTATATATATGAAAAAATGCAATGAACAAAAAAATACACATGTATATATGAAAAAAAGCACTGAACACAGAGCCATGACGGCGGCGGCTCACATCGGGGGCGGCCGGCGAGGGCGACGGCGGGGGCGGCGAGGGCGTCGGCGACGACCACGGTGGGGGGCGCGGGCTGGGGCAGGGGCGTGGCCGGCGACGACGGCGACGGTGGGGGCGGGTCGTGGGGCAGGGGCGCGACCGGGCGCGCTCGGGGGCGGCGGACGGCGACGGCGTGGGCGGCGGATGGCGTCGGCGTGGGATCGGGGGCGGCGGACGGCGCGGGCCGGGGAAGGGCCGTGGCCGGCGACGATGGCGACGATGGGGGGCGGGTCGTGGGGCAGGGGCGCGACCAGGCGCGCTCGGGGGCGGCGGACGGCGACGGCGTGGGCGGCGGACGGCGTGGGCGTGGGCTCGGGGGCGACGGACGGCGTCGGCGTGGGCTCGGGGGCACGGGCGACGGCGACGGCGGCGGGGCAGCCTGGCAGCGTCGAGGAGGTCGGCGTCGTCGGGGGCAACTGGCGATGAAATTCTGAAATTTTGCAAAGTGTTTGCTTATATAGCAAAGCCATTAGTCCCGGTTCGTGAAACCAACCGGGACTAATGCACCCTTTAGTCCCGGTTGGTGCCATCAACCGGGATCAAAGGCCGCCGCTTGCTGAAAAGAGGCCTTTGGTCCCGGTTAGTGGCACCAACAGGGACTAAAGAAGGGCATTGGTCCCGGTTCGTAGCACCAACCGGGACCAAAAGGTCCAGACGAACCAAGACCAATGGCCCACGTGGCCCGGCCGGCCCCCGGGGCTCACGAACCGGGTCCAATGCTCCCATGGATCCCAGTTCTGGACTGAACCGGGACTAATGGGCTGACCCGGCCTGGACCATTGCCCCCTTTTCTACTAGTGTGGGCATGGTCGCGTCGACACACCCAAGTTGGGTTGCATGAAACAGATGCTCTTCCTTCAGTTTGTGTGTTAGCTTTGACGCATCGCTTTGCCCGCGCTACATTTTGCACCGCACCCCTCGTTCTGCATCTAGACCGCAGGTCAAGTTAGGAATCTAATGCGGAGCATTAGCCTGATATCTTGAGGATATCGACCGGCTGAACAAAAAGTCCACCGTTAGTGTTAGAATAATTTCGAGGCCATCGTCGATCTATCAAGGACCAAGCAATCCCACGAGCACGACACCGAGATTTGTTAACGAGGTTCACCGATATGGCTACATCCCCGGGGCCTGACTATGGGCGCTCCTCCCCATGACACCGCTACAATACCGCACACCGGCCACTCGGACGCCGGCACACGCCGCCGGCTCCCCCTTGCGCGCCTGTGCTATTATGTTGGCATAGGTTACATCGTGTGTCTACCCCTACTATATATGAGAGGCTTAGGATACAAGTGTCCTACTAGGACACGTCTCCATGTCCTATCTAAACACAATACAACTACAAGTCCAACTGTAACCTACCTTGTACACAATATTCGACACAACTCTAACAAACTCCACCTTGGCGAATATAATCCACCACCCTGAATTTGTCCATGCGTCAAACTTCCATGTACATTGGACTTGAGCTTATCCCATGAGCACCGCCGCTACTCCCAGACTCCATGTGACTCCACCTGCAACTGTAGTCCCTTCTTGTCTTCTTCACAATCAACACTCGAGCAAAATTAAGTTCCTCATTACTCTACCTTGTGCTTCCAACTTTCGGAGAATCCGTTCAATGCCATCACACACCAACCACTGTCTGCATGAAAATGAACAACTCACATATTGGACGCCACATATAAGAGTTAACTGAACTCAACATCACCGCTCTTTCTTGACTGCTTGTCTGAAACTTGAAGAAATTTCACCGTCGCCTTGTGTCACCCTGAGTCAAATTCGCAGTTGTCTCATCCTTTTTCCGGATAGTCTCTGACATGTCCCACAACTATAGCACTCCGCCTCCTTCTGTACTTGTCGCCCGCACTTTGCCATGTGCACTGAACACCACAGAATATACGGCCATGTACCCTCTCTGTTTCTGACAATTTCAGACTTTCCGCCACTTTCTCAGATTCTCCACGGTCAACTCTTGTCCATCAACTAGCACCGATAGACCCAGTCACCAACTTGAATCTGGTACTCGTCAACACTACTTCAGCACCCTTGCACACTTTGTCTGACCACATGTCTGACCACCAGTGTCTGGCTTGTCATTGTGTCCCGTGCTTACCGCACGCCTCGCCGCTATCGCCGCGTCAAGCCTCTGCTGTCCTGGTCGAGTCTCCCAAGGTCGCGAACCCACACACCACTCAACCCCCACTGCAGAGAACCACCGATCATCACCGACCGATGCCGAGTATCACGCCTCCATCAGACCACTGGCGCACAGTCCGATCCACGTGTCTCTCGCTTTACCAGCTGAAATAAGCTTCGACTCTCCGTTAACTTACGCCGTAGCCCCTCCATCAGCTCAGAGTGAAGTCATCCATCAGACTTCTACTCCACCTTCAACATGACTCCATGGTGGTTGTACGTGCCACCCTCCCGCGCCCTGTCAACTCCAAGCTCTCATGTGCACCGTCTTGAATCAACCTGCGCCATAGTCTGTCGAAGCCGCACAAGCCCTCAGGCCTGCACCACGTGTTTCCACGCCCTAGAAGTCGGCCAGCATCAGCAATACGCTCCTATGTCATCGTCGCTGAAAACACCGCTGTCTTCTGCTTTGACCGACATCCTCGTCGATCAGTCAGACAGTCCAGTCCGACCCAGCCGAAACTATCCGACTGCAAACATGCTCCATCCTACGTCGTGTCCGCCTCGCACATCTGTGCATTGCCTTGACGCCCTGTGTTTGCATGATCCTACCATGACACGCTCCAGACTCCTCTGAGCCTTATACGCACGTCATCATCCTTGCCACGCACATCACGGACCCTCACGCTACCATCCTTGTACACAACAATGTATAAAGAAATAAAGCCAAACTGCACCATGTAAGCCTTCCGTGTGCACTTCACCGTGAAGATCAATGGAAAGACTCCAACACTCCACCTTGTGCTCCTGTAGGCTGTAAATCAATTAGCTTTTCATCTCTTCCTCTTGATGGATAGCATCAATCCGTCACGTAGCCCTTTTTTTCACCAAACAAATCTCGTACCACTATCCTTCGGCGCGGCACAACGCAGCAACCAACGAGAATCTTGTCCTACGCAGCTCCCTTGTGTCGTGACGCATGCGCACACGGCACGCCTCAAACACCCAGCGCCTGGGCCTGGCCCGCCGCCCTCAGCCTGCTCCGCAACGCTATTCCGCAACGCTGCTGGTCCAGCCCACCAGCCGGCCTTGCCAGCTTGGGCCTCAGCTCGCAAGCGAGCATCCACGCGCATACGCTCGAGTACGCCCGCCGCCTCGCTCCTCCACCGATCGAGCGCTGCTGCTTGGGCTCGTGCCGACACGTGTGCCCTGCGATCTCTGTTGCGGCCCCACGCGATCGATCTGGCACCGATCGAATCCGCCACGGAGACCTCCGACACGCCGCCTGCCGCTTGGACAAATCCGTTGCCGCACGTCCATCTGATCTGCAAGACCTCAAGCTACTCGCCTGGCATCGCCTGCTTCCGATCGCTTTTAACCGCGCGATGGTTTCTATCGAAAGCCCATCCAAACTTCTTCCAACTTATCCAAACTTCTTCCAACTTGCACGATCGACCGCGCGCCACCGGCGAGTTACTTGGGACTCCGACTTCATCGCTCACCTCTAGATCAACGAACCGCGATCTCAAATTGAACCTTGCTCATGATACCACTTGTTAGAATAATTTCGAGGCCACCGTCGATCTACCGAGGACCAAGCAATCCCACGAGCACGACACCGAGATTTGTTAACGAGGTTCACCGATATGGCTACATCCCCGGGGCCTGACTATGGGCGCTCCTCCCCATGACACCGCTACAATACCGCATACCGGCCACTCGGGCGCCGGCACACGCCGCCGGCTCCCCCTTGCGCGCCTGTGCTATTATGTTGGCATAGGTTACATCGTGTGTCTACCCCTACTATATATGAGAGGCTTAGGATACAAGTGTCCTACTAGGACACGACTCCATATCCTATCTAAACACAATACAACTACAAGTCCAACTGTAACCTACCTTGTACACAATATTCGACACAACTCTAACAGTTAGAAGATTAAAATACACATTATACGATACTATGGACAGATTAGCGATCCTCATTTCATTCCGATTGCGGTGATATTTGGCAGGTTTCTTGGCAGCGCATGAATTCACTCTCTCCCAATTTCCGCTTCCTGTTCATGTAAGACAATTGTTGTATTTCTGTTGTGCAAGTAATGGAATGAGGTTAGTCTGGCTTAATTTTCTTATGGATCCTATAAACAGATTTAGTTTTTTTGAGGGGGTTTAAACAGATTTAGTGGCTTTGGTCGGTTAGGTGCAGCCCATGAAGGTCTAAAAATACAGGTGCAACCCACGAAGGTCGAGTGGCATTGATTGGGAAATACAAATGGGCCTGTAAGATGAAAAAGATGGCCCATCGACAATCAGATGTTTTGTCTTATAAAGAAATTCTAGTAATTAACCTTTTTTATTTAAAAAAGTATTATATTTCTTCTTCTAATTTATCTTGTGTTGTTGTGCGCCTACTACTTTACATGTTTGAGGTACCATGGCTTGTTCCTCTTATGCAAGCGTAACCGACGGAGCCCGCAAGAAAAGTGTATCAAACGTGGAGTGCATCTTCGTAATTGTTCACAATCTTTTGTAGTGGAATTTATAGTCCGATTTGGTGTACCTGAAGTCCAAGCAACAAGATAAATCAATATGCTGCATTATTTTCTATCCGAACTTCAACATGCATGTGGATTTATTATGTGAAACACAGTACCCTCTTGCCCAACCAAGCATGTTATAAATTGTGACTGAGCGCAGACATGTGGATGTTAAATGTGATAGACAAGGGAAGGACGGAAGCAAGAGATACAGAAGTTTGTCGCCATGTTCTGAACATTGATTTAGACTGAAACTAAAATTATTTTCCGAGTTATGGGTTTGAGAGGTATCAGAAAATCAGTGATCACTCGTGAGCTTCTCTGGAGATACACTACTAATATGTTAGTGGTGCAACGATGTAGTCTCAGGCCATCCTGTCTATACCTGACATGAAACAGAGCAGAAATTTTAGGCATGAGTTCACTGCCCCAGAGATAGTCTGAATGTGCAAGAATAGTTCTCACAAAATTTAGCTATCCCACTTTCGCAAGCCACAGTATAGAGCAATGAACCTGATGAACCTTGCTAATTTCATGTAGGGTTTAGCAAACCACGAACGACGGTTACAAAGGGCTTTTAGAGATGTTTATTAAGCATGTCCATTAAAAAATATGTAATGGTGCTTAAAATCGGCTTATCTTACCAAGCACCTTGCCATGTAGTGAGTGCATGCATTATAATGGTCTAGTTGTTTACTTAGTGGGGAGGATAGAGCAAGTCCAAGCCGTTTCGTGAGAGAGGACTAGGCGGGTGATCGAAACCCTAGATGCGGTCGCACCTACTCCCCCCTCTCCCTGCCACCAGGGCGTGTTGCCTGGCAAAGCCCATGCGGCGCCAGACGGGGAGGTTCTGATCGTGGGTGTTCTTCTTGGAGAGGAGTTGGAAGCTGATGCGTGATGCTGAAGGAGACGTGTGCTCGAGAAATGGCCTTCGTCTGGCGGTCCTCAACAACGACTTTGTTGATGTTGCATGACAATCCTCAATGGCGGTCCGGCCTAGATAGGTCACCGGAAAAGAGGGAGTCAATGCATGGTCCTAGATGGTGCGAGCTCAACATTAGACCCGGAGCTATCATGCAGTGTAGTGACTGATCCAGGATTTTAACTTACCTAGGGCGGATTTTGAAAGGAAACAAAAAAATCGAACCCATGATGCAATCAAGAAGACAATCAACACAATAAATTTAGCAAGTAGTATGCATTCAGATAAGACAATCAACACAAATAGTTGTTCAAAGTAGTTTCAATCTCAAAAACTAGGTGAAAGCATTAAACACAACAAAAACAATTATAAAGTCTAACTTGTATTCCCACTGGTTGAGTTTTTCATTCCTTATCCCAAGATTTACAATCTTCAAGTCCACCAGGTACCTAAAACATCCCCACAAAAACATATTAATTTAAATCTTAGCATAATATATAAGACACTTGTTCTAACAAAAGATAAGAGAAAAAGATTGGGGCAGATCAGAAGAACCTGCTGCTTGTTTCCTCCATTAGCTGCTCGCTTGTAGTTTTGAGTGCAACACATGGCTACTATAATGGTGATGTTGCCGCCCGTGCACACGATGACTTCACTGGGAACAAATGAACTCCCTTCTTCATTAAGCATCATCGGTCGGGCTTGGGCAGCGGCGTGGTGAGGCCGTGAGCCTACGGTGGAGGACGTGATGACCTAATGCTCAGATTTGTTTCTTCAAATCCTCAATAGATCATGACTGGAAGTTTTTTTGAGACACTCGTGATTGGAAGTTAGAGAAATTGGTAACGTTAAGGCTCAAACGTTACATAAACAATGGGCTCCTGCTTAATTGGGCTTTTACTACCAACTAGAGCTGGTACATCTCAAAAGCAAAATGTTATTTCTCACCCCATCTTCCTTCTCGGCTGAACCTACGAGAACATACAAGTTACAGAGGTTACAGAGAGCTCGTCTCATCTTCAATGGCGGCCACTGGGCAAAATAATAGGGGAGGTACCCTGGTTTCCAAAAAATTACCCGGGGCGGCCGCCCCTACATGACCCCATGCTGGCGCCGCCCCTGGTGCAGTGGTATATATGCATGATTTTTATAATATTTCTTTAGGGAGTCTTCGAGTTTGGGTTGGGGTGACGAGGAGATGATGCTGTTCTAGTGTGGAAATAATGTTCTCCTGGCTCTATCCCCGTTCCGTTGGTGTGCTTATCACCGCCGGAGGACATGTGCACCAGTCCAGAAAAGGCTAGTGCTGGCGTGGCAAAAGGGCCTTTGTGGCGCTGGCATCCAACGCCACCAATATAATATGGCGCCAGTGATAAAATTTACTGCTGGCGTTGGTGCCCACATCAGCACAACTGTGTACTAATGGAGTGCCATGTGTCCAAGACCACCAAAATTATAGTATATCACCAATAACATGCCATGTTGGCGCCACGCCACCAATTTGATTTTGTGCAAATAAAAAAATGAAGCATATAACATGTTTACATCTAAGATAGGTACTTCGTCAATAACTTTAAGAACTAAGCATATATATAACAATTTAGAAGTAAGACAGGTACCTCCATGAACTAACATAGGAGTCTAAATACTAAGTTAGGTACTCGATCAACTTAATATAGAAGTTTAACAAAAGATAGCTAGTCGATCAGTTTAACAGCTAACAAATTTAGATAGCTATCTAGGTAGTCGATCAATCTTCAAGGATTGCCTTGATCTGTCGAAGCTTTTGCATATTGGTTTGTCCTTCCTTGAGATAATGAGCCTTGGTACTTTTGAGTTCATTGCTCTCAACCCTTAGTTGTTTCCTCTCCTTCTTTAGTTGATCCCTCTCCATGATCAGCTCACTCTTCTCATCGATGAGATCAACCTTCTCATCAATTAGCTGATCCCTCTCCTACTTGGGTTGCTCCACCACCCCCGTTAAGGCCTTGATGGTACTTTCATGAGCATCCAAAAGCTGTCGGTTCCACATCTCCACATCATACACCTTTACTTAAAATTTCTCTAGACCTTGGGTCAGAATCCCTACGTATCCCTACAAAGAAATGTTTGCAATCATCATATGCATGAGTTAGTTGAATAAGAAGGAGTTTCTACTCGTGAGTTCTTACCCGGTTGCTGCTGCATCGCCACCATTAGCATACATAGTGAAGTCTCTGCTAGATCTGTATCCGTCGTTGTAGGATTCCATCGACGCAAACTATAACAGATAAACATCCATATCAGATTATAACTACAAAATATTATAACCAAGAAGATAGTCAAAGTCATAGTTACTATTTTGACTACACATGTCAAAAACATGACCTTTTTAGGTTAATATGATAGAATCTGGTAAGAACATGATAGAACCTACTGTGTTTAACAAAGGCATTGCCCTTATTTGTTTTAACTATCAACATTACATATGCCTAGGAGGAAGCAAAGTATGAATGAAACTAAACGAATACATATTCAAGTTAAAGCATCGAGACAAACATATTCAAGTTAAACCAAATAAGGGCAATGCCGTAGAAAAAAAAGTTCCTATAAGAAGAACTAGAACATTCACTATGGTCTACGTTAACAAATACTAGGATATTTTCATGAAAGTCAGGTATTATATGTAAATATAAGCAACAACTCCAAAATGGCTAGTAGTTTTCAGAAATTACTATCACAACATATGCAATATTATAACTAAGGAACACCTTGGCTATTTCCAACAGTTAAGAATTTGCATTGGATTGAACATTCTAACTTGGTTCATTTCCAACGTTGCTATTTCCAACAATTAAGCAACACCTCGACTCAAATTACTATAACTAAGATTGTGCATTGTACCAATCGAATACATGGAAATTTTACACAATCCAAGGTTGGGAACCATACCAATCCGAATTGGAGCTGCCTATGCCTAGTTTGGCAACATATGCAACTAATAAAGCTATTTGAACTAACTGAGATATTAGAACATTCTCCCAAATTGGATTGAACTAGTTTGGCAACCCTGCCAATCAGAATCGGAGCTCATAGTTTCGCAACATATGCACCTAATTGACTTATTTGGAGATTCTACCAAATTGAAAATCGGAGCTGCCTAGGCCACATACCCAAAAAATCAAAAGGAGATGCTCACCAAGGACTAGAGCCAAGGTGCGTTGTCGCCTGCCTGCGTCTCCCTGGCGGTCGCCTGCCGTCGTCTCCATCACCGTCGTTGAACCCCTAACATTGGGAATCACACAAACTAATTTTAGGGTGTAGGAAAAATGAATCTAAATAGTGGGGGAGGTGATGTATATCTGAGGACCGGAGGACGCCGAAAATTGTCGGACTTGGCCGACGACGGTCATCGGCATAAGAGGGTCAAGGGGAGGCGGTGAGCAGAAGGGGATCGAGAGGAGGCAGCGAGTGGGGCGAGGGGGCCATGGCCCACTTGATTTTGACCCGGAAGTGTCGGACGCAATGTTAGGGTAGGCCCAATGGGCCCACATCAAAAAAATAATAAAAGTTTCAAAAAAATAATTAGATTGAAATAAATAATAGTCATGGAAAACAATAAAAATGACTCAAAATATAATAAAAACTCAAAATAATTAAAGATTCAAAATATATATTCTTACTTTCATAACTAAAAGTCTTAAAAATAGTAAAATAACAAAAGATTCAAAATAATAAAAGATTTGAAATTAATATTCTTACTTTAAAATTAAAAGGCGCCAAAAATAATAAAAGACACAAAATAATAAAAGACTCAAAAAAATTCTAAATTTAATAACTAAATGTCTCAAAAAATAAAGATTCAAAATAGATATTCTTAGGTTAATAATAGTAATACCAAGATTTTTGACTAATATAATGATTAACTACATAAACAAATGATAAAAGTAATTCCAAATTGTATGCTTACTTAAATAAAACAGGCAAAAATATTTCTGTCGTAGCCCAACCAACACTAGAGTAATTACCTACGGCGTTTATGGAAACCCACTTGTGCCTTTAGAGTAAAGATGGGCCCACAAACTTGAGATTGTCCGGGATGTGTGAGTGCTGGATACAAACTTTAAGGATTTGATGACGAGGGTTCGTTTGCAACCAGCTCTACAACCTCAAGGTTTAAAAGAGACTTTACTCCACTACCACTCTTCCATGCACTGCACGTACACATGGTCAAGCCACTAATCACTCCACCAGCTACACAGACGTTAGCCACTACCTAGTCCACGCATGTGGACGGCTAAAAGCTCCTAGCGCATGCCGCAACTAACCACGCCTGCTAATCCTCGATGTGCATCTCATGACTTGGTACTTGCAGCTCCACACCTGCATGCAGCTGCCACTCTCACGCAGCCTAAACTGAACACAATAATCAGCTGGAATGTGTACACATGACCACATCTCTATGTGCACACATCACCGCAGCCTCATATTTCATGACTTAACTACATGCACGAACTAGGAATAAATATGATGAACACCTAGGCAACAAATTTAACTCTAACAATAACGTTATGGAGCTGCATGGAGCCATGTTGTGTTTTGATTCCTCATTGGCCGACTATCTGCATACACAGCATACTTCATAACCAAAGGTCTAAACTCCAAAACCACCATCTCCCGGCCGTGGAGACGGCGGACAGCACACCGACTACCGTTCAGGCAGGAAGCAACGCGGACAGCCTGGGACTGACGGCGGATGGACCTCGGGCGGAGGAAGTGTGAGAGGTGGATCGATCATGGCAGATGTGGTGTGCAACGGTCGAGTGACTGTTGACTAGTAGTGTTTTTCTAGAGTAAACTTTGATAACCTAGTCTAATTGATACAGACCCAGAGGCCGTGTTTCAGGGTTCAACAAGCTTCATAGGCCGTGTCTGTCCTGTCGCTGTATATTACTCCCTCCGTTCCCAAATATTTGTCTTTCTAGAGATTTCAACAAGTGACTACATACGAAACAAAATGAGTTAATCTACATTCTAAAATATGTCTACATACATTCATATGTTGTATCCATTTGAAATGTCTAGAAAGACCAATATTTGGGAACAGAGCGATAGTATGCACAAAGTTTATCATACTAATCCTAGTATATACGAAAACTAGTAGTCTAGTACTCCCTCCATCCCAAAATAAGTGTCTCAACTTTGTACTAATTTTAAGACACTTATTCTGGGACGGGGGGAGTACTATGTTGGTACACGTTCAAGGCATCTGTTCTCAACAGTGTGTGAAATGCATAAATGCATTTTGCAATGCACGCATCCGTGCATCATTTTCTGAGCTCCCACATGATCGGTGAAAAATAACGCCTCCCCAACCAGCAGTCCACTGGTCTTCAATCTTTCATCTCACAAAATCTGTCAGACAGCTCTGAAACTGTTTAGTACTACATCACAATTTGATGAATTGATGATCTGTAGTGTTTGTGTTTGCTACAACGATGCTACCAATTAAGAATTATCTGGATTGGATCATTGATAATGATAGCCACGGTAATCGATTATCCAGATAAGCGCTATGGGCCTTGTAATGTTTGGCTCTTTCTCTGCAGTTTCATACTCACTCGCGCCTGCTCCTTGAAGACGGACTGCAGGACTCAACTCTAGAGACAGTGCTCGCCCATAGTCACGGCCGCTCTTTTCTATACACCTTCGGAAGCTGTTAGCCTCCTTGGCTGATCCAACGACCAGAGTCATGTAAGATTTGAGAAGTCAAATCTTTATTTTTGAAGGAGGGTATATATACCGGCCATACCTTGGGTGCAAACATTTTGTGAAATTGTAGTCTGGAGAGTCAGAGTCATTAGAAATTTTTACCTTAATGAAGTATAATTCTTGGGAATGGTTGGTCCATCAAACAATTCCAAAAGCGTTAGAACTGGGCTTAATGCATATCGGGGCCATTGTATTTGGCAGTCGTTGGGTTGTTAGGCTACACCATGGATTTGATCAGCCTAGTCTAGTCTTGCAGCAGAAGACCCCAAGAGGTTGATGGTCGACCGTGCTGTAGACTTGTAAGACAACCCATAGTGGATTCTACTATGGCACACCTCACCTCACAATCCACATCGCCTCGCATATGTTACCAGCAGTAAACGAAAGCCACAAATTTTGTGATCCCTCCTAGTATTGACACAAGAAGTAATATAAGATTTAGCTGGATTAATAAATTTGGATTATGGAAATTAGGAGTGCTAGTAGAAGATTTACCTGGGCTAATAACCAGGATAATCTGATTGTAAATCTGATTGTGGCTACTCTTGATATGATTTTTATTATTGTTGAATGAGATTGTATGTTTCCTATGGTCCATTTTAAGGCTGTGCCTAGAATGGCGAATGATCATACTCCTTTGGTATTGGACACTGCAACTATCCATCTCCATAAAAATAAAATGTTCAGGTTTGGAAAATGGTGGCTGTGGATTGAAGGCTTTAGAGAAGCAGTTCATAAAGCTTGGGCAGTTAATTATCTCCATACCAAAGCTATTGATATTTCGCACTTTAAGGTGCGGTGTTATGAGAAGATTTTTAATAGCGTGGAATGCTAATCTTCAAGCTGTTCAGAACATACATAAGCAAGCCTTGAATTGCTGAACCTGATATGTTGGACGTTCTTTCTGGATTTCAAAGTCTATCTCCCAACTATAAGCATTAAATATCTTCTATCGTGGGTAAACTAAATGGAATATGAAAAAATGAGGAAGTAAAATCCAGACAAAGACCCAAGGGGAGAGAGGTGCTTGAAGGGTAACTGAACACATACACAACTTACTTCCGCTCGATTACTAATCAGAAGAGGAGGAAGAAGCAGATTATGATGCCAGAATGTGATGGTGGAACTGTTCAAGACCCGAAAGGTATTATTGATGTGGTTGGCTAATACTATAAGAATCTATTTAGCTGAGAACCTAACTTAAATATAGAGTTAAAAGATGATTTCTGGGAGGAAGAATATGATGTCTTACTGAGCATAACTCCAAATTAAGGATCCTGAATTTGGCTCTTATGTTGAAGGTGCTTCTGGCAAGATGGACTCCCTTTATTATATTATTAGCAATTTTGGGATATGATTAAACTAGAAATCCTTGCCAAGTTCGAGGACTCGAAGAAAGGAGAATTATATCTATATAGATTGAATTTCTCCTTTCTTACTCGAATTCTAAAGAAGGTCACTAGTAGAAAACAGGGCTTACGTTCGGGCCAGATAAACCCCTTAGTCTCGGTTCAGTAACGAACCGGGACCCATGGGCCCATTGGTCCCGGTTCGTGAGGACAGGGGGCCTGCTGGGCCTCGTGGGGGCATTGGTCCCGGTTCGTCTGGCATCTTTGGTCCCGGTTGGTGGGACGAACCGGGACCAATGGGCCTCGCTCCTGGCCCACCACCATTGGTCCCGGTTGGTGGCTTGAACCGCGACCAAAGGGTGGTCTTTAGTACCGGTTCAAGCCACGAACCGGGGCCAATGAGATGCCTAAATAAGTAGGAACAAAATAAAATTAATAAGTAGAAACAAAATAAACTTTAATAAATAAGTAGAAACAAAATGAACTTTAATAAAGTAAAATAAATAAACTTTAGTAAAATAAATAAAAATAGCAACAGTAAGTAGTAACAAAATAAAATAAATAGTGCAAAAAAATAATTTTCATAAATTAAAAAAAAAGAAAAGAAAATAAATAAGTAGAAACAAAATAAACTTTAATAAATAAGTAGAAACAAAATAAACTTTAATAAATAAGTAGAAACAAAATAAACTCTAATAAAGTAAAACAAAATAAACTTTAATAAAATAAATAAAAATAGCAACAGTAAGTAGAAAAAAAATAAAATAGATAAAGCAAAAAAAAGAATTTCATAAAATAAATAAAAAAGCAAAAAAGAAAAGAAAATAAATAAGTAGAAACAAAATAAACTTGAATAAAAAAGTAGAAACAAAATAAACTTTAATAAATTATAATAAATAAAAATAGCAACAGTAAGTAGAAACAAAATATAATAAATAAAGCAAAAAAAAGTGTCACCTACTGGGCCACCACGGCGTGAATATGACTAGAAACCCAATAATGGGCCAGGATTCAGGCCCGCAGGAGGCCCAGTAGGCCCACAGGCACACACTAACAGGTTAGGCCCGAAAACCTGAAGTTGAGAGGAGCTCGAGAGGGTTGGCGCAGCAGCGCTTATAAACCACTCTCAGCTCTCTCAACCAGCAAGGTGGGACTAAACTTTGGCCGCGACGCGGGCAGCACAGGGCCTTTGGTCCCGGTTGGTGGCACCAACCGGGACTAAACGGGGGCATTGGTCCCGGTTGGTGCCACGAACCGGTACCAATGCAACCCTTTAATCCCTGTTGGTGCCACCAACCAGGACCAGAGGCCTCTGCTTCCCGCCCTTTGCGCTGCCGAAAAGAGACCTTTGGTCTCGGTTGGTGGCACCAACCGGGACTAAAGGGGGGCATTGGTCCCGGTTGGTGCCACGAACCGGGACCAATGCTCTGGGTATATAAGCAAGACTTGTCAAAAATTTCAGTTTTCATCGCATTCCCCCTCGACGGCCCTGACCTCCACGACGCCGCCAAGCTGCCCCGACGCCGCCCGCCGCCGTCGCCGTCTCCCACGCCCGTAGTCGCCATCATCGTCGCCCGCGCCCGTCGTCGTCGCCGTCTACCCACGTCGTCATCGCCGTGCCGCATCTGCCCTGACGCCGCTGCCCTGCCTCGTCGATGCCGTCGCCGCCCCTGCCTTCTCGACCTCGCCGTCGTCCAACGCCTCCCCAACCTCGCCGTCGCCTCCTCGCCGTCGCCGACCTCACCGTCGCCTCCGCCTCGCCGGCCCCTGCCCTACCCGCATGCGCCGCCTCTGCCTCAGGCCGGCCCTGACCTCGCCGACGCCGACGCCGCCCACAGTGAGCCCCCGCGCACCTGCCCTGCCCCCCTGCCGGCGCCGTATGATGTTTTTTTGTTCATAGATGTGATGCTTTTTTCATATATGTTCATGTATATATGTTGATGTATGGATATATGTATGATGTTTTTTTGCATATATGTTGATGTAAGGTTTTTTCTGCATATATATATATATATATATATATATATATATATATATATATATATATATATATATATATATATATGATGTTTTTTTATTCATAGATATTTTTTGTTCATAAGAGAGGTAGGGACATCAAGGAAGTTGTACTGTTTAGGGTTAGGGTCGTCGAGGAAGAAGGAAAATAAGGAAAAATAATAAAAGAGGAAGAAGGAAGAAGGAGAAGAAGAAGGAGAAGAGGAGGAGAAAAAAAATAAGAAGAGGAAGTAGAAGAAAAAAAAGGAGAAGAAGAAGGAATAGAGGAGAAGAAGAATCTTCTCCTCTTTTCTTCTTCTTCTTCTTCTTCTTCTTCTTCTCTTTTTTTTCTTCTTCTCCTCTTTTCTTCTTCTTCTTCTTCTTCTTCTTCTTCTTCTTCTTCTTCTTCTTCTTCTTCTTCTTCTTCTTCTTCTTCTTCTTCTTCTTCTTCTTCTTCTTTTTATCGGGAACAAGGGTGTCGAGGGTCGCCGAGGGGTCGAGGGTCGGGAACTATAGGCTAGAGGGTCGCGAGGGTCACAAAGGGGTCGAGGGTCGTCGAGGCCGGTCAAGGGTCAAGGGTTTGAGGGTCGAGGGTTCGAGGGTTCGAGGGTTCTAGGGTTTGAGGGTCGAGGGTTCGAGGGTCATCCAGGGGACGAGGGTTCGAGGGTCGAGGGTCGTCGAGGGGTCGAGGGTTCTAGGGTTCTAGGGTTCTAGGGTTCGAGGGTCGAGGGTCGTCGAGGGGTCGAGGGTTCGAGGGTTCTAGGGTCGATGGTTCAAGGTTCGAGGGTCGTCGAGGGCTCTAGGATCGCCGAGGGGTCGAGAGGTTGCCTAGTGTCAAAGTATTGAAGAAATCCATGGCTTCATCATTAGCCGAAAGTAACCGGGGCATGATGGTACGAAGTTCTTGAAAGTTATTTTAGAACGGAGTCTCGGATAGGATAATCCGCCTTTTGGTACAAATTTCAGCAAAGGCCTTCCAAATAGGGATATTCGGAAGGCTCTTGCTGTACTTTGTACCAAAAAGCAAATTATCCTATCTGGGATTCCGTTCCAGAATAACTTTGGAAAGCTTCGTACCATCATCCGCCTGTTACTTTCGCCTAATGATGAAGACATGGTTTTGTTGAATCCTTTGACACTAGACCCTAGAAGCACTGCCGTGGCCACCAAAATTTGCCAAGTTAGAAGAGCATTATCGTCGAGGCCACCCGGACCCTTTAATTGTTGCTGAGGCCACCACAAACCCTAGAGAAGCGTCGGGGCCATTAATTAATATAATTCCTTGGTGTGATTAGCTATAGCTAGGTCTACGTTTGCCACTAATATATCCATCTGTCATGTTTGTATAATAATTGCCATGTTGTAATATTTGCAGAAACTATGGAGCACGGCCGAGATGAGGAAGCAGAACGGGTGTTGGGGGACATAATCGCAGCCGGAGGTGATGTCATGTCGTATCTCAACGAAACCGATGGTATGGAAGGAGAGGGTGAAGCAGGCTACGGTTATCAAACAACGGAGGAGGAAGGACATGATTATGATGGCTCTGGTGACCGAATGCCGGTGCATGCCGGTGCAAGAAGGAGACCGTGATGATGGCTCCGGTGATCGAATAGAGTCCGGCCAGGTATATATATTAATTAAGCCTGTGCTGACTAGCTAATTGATGCATTCATTGTTTTGGTATCTACACATATTAACTCTCGTCTTTCTTCTTTTTTCTAGCCCTCCGGATCGAGCACAACTTCGGTAAAGAGACGAGGCCCGAAGAAAAAGTTGCGCTCGGATGAAAGGTTCACGATCACAGCAATCGCGCGCGATGGCCAACCGATTGAACCCCTCTGGACCAAGGGCGCATTTACTGCTCAGTGCCGGGCTCTTGTTAGGGACATGATCCCGATTAGCATTGAGCTATGGAATCAGCCTAAGAAGGAAAAGCTTCAAATTTCTTTTGTCGAAGATAGACAAAAAGAGGATCATTGGAAAGCGCTGAAGGTAAATTTCACCCTCCCGGAAGAGGAGGATCCGGAGAATCCAGTTATGGTGCCATTGATCAAGTCCTTCCCTCTCAAGAAGATGGCAGATCTATTCAGGAGGTGGAAGAATGAGCTGAAAGCAAATTATGTCGACAAAGAAAAGACACCAGAATTCATCGGCCGGTATGAGAAGCTCAGAGATCAATGGGACGCATTTGTGGCCAACAAGAGATTGGAGAGGAGTAAGAAGATGTCAGCGACAAACAAGATAAACGCTGTGAAGAAGGAGCATCACCATCGCACGGGGTCAGGTGGCTACCTCAAAGCCCGACCATTGTGGGCCAAGGCTGAGAACGCCCTACTTGATAAAGGGGTCGAACCAGAGACATTGAACTGGCTAGACCATTGTCGGACTTGCTTCTTCGGGGTTGGCGGAACCTTGGACCCTGTAACAGGGAAGTGCGTTTGGACGAGGGAGCAACTGCGAATACCTGTCACGAAGCTTCAGGACTATATCGCCGCAGCGCAGGAAGGGACGTTCATTCCAGACAGAGAGAAGGAAGAGATCACAATGGCCCTCGGGAATCCTAAGCACCCTGGACGGACATGAGGCATGCCAGGCTCAGTTCCGTGGAAGGCTGGGTTTCTGGACGCAGGCAGTTACAAATGCCAAGAGAGGAGGAGGAAAGTGGATCAGAGCAAACTGTAGGAGCTGCACGCAAGGGTACGGAAGCTAGAGGAACGAGAAGCAGTTTGAAGCAAGTGACCTGCCGAAGCTACCCCCAAAGCTACCCCGTCATCTCAGCGGAGAAGCAGCGTGGCTTCCACCGAGCTGCTTCAGCTAGAGCCTGTCTTCACGTCTCCTGCTAGCTACCCCGTGGATGCTATCACAGAATCTTAACATTGCCACCTTATGACGCAATGGCAGAACTACAAAGTCAAGGCAGCTGTCGGCTCTGTTCGACCTCCTGAACTCGGCGCAACTTTTCACTGCCGTCCAATTCCAGAAGGATATGCTAGGGTGATGGTGGACGAAATAACGGAGGAATTTGAGGAGCTCATGCTTGACCACCCTACCGGTGAAGGGGAGACTCGGCTGGGTTCTGCTCTGAAGACTCCATGCCTATGGCGAAAGGAGCTCATCAACCTTCCGAACCGGACGCCTCCGCCTCCTCCTCCGGCGAGTCAGGGCACTTCGCCTCCTCCTCCGGCTGCTCCTCTGGCGAGTGATTAGGGCACTCCGCCTCCTTCTCCGGCGCGTGGTGGCACTCTGCCTCCTTCTCCGCCTGCGCCGGCGCGCCCGACCAGCCAGCCTCCTTCTTCTCTGCCTCGTCAGCAAGGGAGGAAGAGACCCGCCGCCGCTCCGGCTGCTCTGGCGCGTCGTAGTCCTTCTCCTCCTCCTTGTAAGCAACGAAAGAAGACAGCCACAGCCGCTCGGCCTGCTCCAGCATCTAGCAGTACAGCCAGAGGTGGGAGGCAATACAGATTCGGTCCATCTCTCAAGACTCCAGAAAAGTTACCATACGAGATGACCAAACAGGAAAACGCGGAGATCTGTCAAGCCCAAGTGAAGGACTACTTCGAAACGCAAAGAGCTAAGAGACATCCACCTCCGGAGGAGAAGATAGATCCGGTGAAAGCGAAGCGTACTTTGGATGCCCTGCAGCAAACACCACCGTCTCCGCCGCAAACCAACTATGAGCGCATTACTGAAAAGACATATAAGGAGGTGAAGCGGTCCGGAAGTACTTGTAGTGACAAAAGGTTACCAGAACGAAGAAGTGGGAAAAAATTCCCCAGCTCGGTGAACAAGCAAACCAATCGTGCCCCTCGCTCAAGGTGTCTAGCGATATCATCGCTAATCATCCGGGGATCTTGCCCGGTACTAACCCTACAGATTACATGCACGACGACGATGCACATTTTGATATAATGGAGATGGACGAATTTAAATACGAGTACGGGAAGGCTCTCATCAAAGATGGAACTACTCTAACAATGATGATGCAAAGATTCCATGATTGGTACATGGAAACCTGCAGAAAGTCTGGGAAGAATTGATACTTTGACGCTGAAAGTTAAAGAGGATCAGCACGACCTCGTTGGAATTGAGGAGTTGTCTGTTCCATTTGAGGAGTTCTTCCAGTTTTTCAATCTAAAGGCCCTCGATAAATTAACAGTTAATTGCTACTGTATGTAAGTACTACTTCTGTCATTATGTCTCTATATATAGCTCAGCTCTTTCATTGCATGTATATATAATTATCCTCACTATATTATGCAGATTGAAGATCGTCGAATGCAGAAAAGCTGAAATATACTCCCTCCGTCCGGAAATACTTTTCATCAAAATGGATAATAGAGGATGTATCTAGACGTATTTTAGTTCTAGATACATCTTTTTTTATCCATTTTGATGACAAGTATTTTCGGACGAAGGGAGTATGATATTGGGCTCATTAACACAAATCTCATAGATGAATATATGGTCACATTTCATGCCAAAGAAACCGAGGACAACTTGCTACGATCGTTGGTAATAAATCAAAACAAAGATACAATACTCTTTCCTTACAACTTCAAGTGAGTGTTACTGTCTTGTGCATATTCGGTTTCCCTTAATTATTACTTGAGGTTATAATAATTAATGTAATTGATGAGTTATGCATGCGTGCGCAGGTTCCACTATATTCTCCTAGAGATTAAGCTTGAGCAGGGACTAGTAAACGTCTTAGACTCGAGACGAAAAGATCCCGAGGACTTTGCAGACATGTCTAAAACGCTCGAGAAGTAAGTTGAATCGATCATTATCGCACCATATCAGCGACTTCATGATATCAAGTAATTGTTTTCTTTGTCTCGTAGGGTTTGGAAAGTATTCATCGCACAAGTTCCGGTACTGCCGCGGGATCTGCGATGGAAATATCCGAAAGTAAGTACTACTAGCTAGCTAGTTCCGTGCATCTCCCGTTGATTCTGGCTACTTTCATCAATGCCATTTATAATGCTTCATTATCAATTTGATTGACCTCTATTTCTCGTAAAGTGCTTGTGGCAGGAAGCCAGGAATAATTACTGTGGATACTACATCTGCGAGTTCATCTACAACGCGACGGCCAAGAATAGGCGGGGCTACTCTAAAAGACAATATGAAGTGCGTAAGCAAAAATATTCACATGTTTATTTTATTACTTGAGTTTCATTCATATATATATTGACACCTTATTCAAATTAGACGTGGGAGATGCGGAATGAACTCCTACCACAAGAACGCATGTGAGCAATTCAAGAGGAATTGGCTGGATTCTTTCTTGACCATGTCATCAATAAAGCCGGAGAATACCATGGATGTGGAAGTTGAGTTCATATGTTAGGGTATTGTAAGAGATCTTACACATTGTGTGTGTGTGTGTGTGTGTCTATATATATATATATATATATATATATATATATATATATATATATATATATATATATATATATGTAGCCAGTACCGTCGGTAAGATATATGAAAACTTGTTGTTCGACCAATCTCTCGGAGAAGGAGAGGTCGATCACTTCTCTCTGTATATGTTCATGACGATCTTCTATACTTAAGAGTTTCCTTCATTTTCTTACTAGCTAGCTAGCATGTCGTGTCCTCTCTTTACGTATAGTACATAGCGTCGACCAAGCATGGAGATAAGAGAGGACACTTCTCTCTATTAGCTAGCTAACACAATATATAAAACCCCTAAATTAACCCTACAAAACCCCCCAACCCCCCCCCCCCCTTTCAGAAAAAAAACAAAAAACCCAGCCCCTGAACTGCTGATGCGTGGAAGGCTTTTGGTCCCGGTTGGTGGCACCAACCGGGACAAAAGGTCCCCCTACCTGGGCAAGCGGCAGCGGCCACGTGGAGCCCCATCTGTCCCGGTTCCTGGGCGAACCAGGACTAAAGGTATAGGGCTTTAGTAACGACCCTTTAGTCCCGGTTCAGGAACCGGGACAAATGGTCCTCACAAACCGGGACGAATGGCCCTTTTTCCACTAGTGGGTGATATTGTTAGGATTGATAAAGACATATATCTCTAACCAATTTTTGTTTTCAAATATTTAATAAATGTTGTATTAATAGATTTGGATAGATATGTAATGAACCAATCTCTCCAAATCAAATTGCTTTACGAAAGGTGGATTTATTTTAGATAGCATTGTAGCTTCTTCTGAGCAAAAACAGTAGGGCAGACCCCTACTGTTAGTCTTTTCATTAATAAAGATGGACCATATACAAGGTGATATGGTGATGTTACATAAGTGTTACAATTGACAATGGTTCACAAGTAGTCTGGCCAAGATTAGTGATGTTACATCAGTGTTAAACCTAGACTTTTTTATAACAGTGCCAAAGTTCTCCCAGAAGCAATATATGTACTATTCTAGATGTCTTATCATGTTCTCAAAGGTATTGTTGTTTTTGATTTTCCAAATGTTCTAGCAGCCAGCAATCAAACATTATTAGAAACAACTAATGGGATACATCTCTTTTTTCCTTCCATCAACATATCAATTATATCATGGTCAGTGTTCCATTCAAAGTCAATAGTCATCTTGAAATTCTAGCTGAAATCACAACTGAAGAAAAGATGCATGAAGTGCTCAGATGGCTCATCATCATGTAATAGATGTTTACTTATCTCAATGTAGAACTTCTTCCTAGTTAAAAGGACTCTCATGTTTAGCATGTTATTTAAAAGCAACAAGTAGAAGAATTTCTGTTTAAGTAGTCCATAAGAGCTCCATGTCCATTTGAATTGTACCGGGGCCTCATGTGGATTACCGATCAGCTGAAGGTATATTCTCTTGTTGAAATACTTACTACTAGTCCATATGAAGCTCCATTTGTCTTTGTTATTGTAATCATTTCTGTCAAACTGTAAATTCTGCATTGTGATGCTTTTTTGGACAGCAATGGAGGACATAGACAGATGGAATATGTCATAGAATCCGTCGGATGTGTAGCCATGGTGATGTTGGTATTTTTAACACATGAGTACAGATGAGGAAATTGAGACTGCATAGTCTCCTTGTTCTATCTATCATGTCATAACTTCACTATGCTTCCAGATGATGCTAAAAGGGGTGGTCATATTTTTTAAATCCTCCAGATGGAACATCAATCTCTCCACCATAATGATCCAATTCTCCTAGGATAGCTTGGCAACTCACCATCACCGTAGTAGGTGTTCCAGATCAATTGGACACAAGGAATATCATGGTAGTTGACGAATTTACATATGAATTTGGTTAGTAGTGCCCTGTTTTGCACTCTTAGATCAAGTACACTCATACCACTAGCTTTGTTGGGAAGAAAAACAACATCCCATTTGACAAGGCACCTATCATGCTTGTTAATATCTTTACCATAGCGTAAAATCCTTCTTCCTGATTTTTTAAAATGGTCAAGGATGGTGAATATTTTACTGCTTTTAAATGAACCAGTCTGCCAGAGTATGTCATCATTCTAGCAATTCTAGAAATCCTTTTGTCCAATCTGTAGACAATAGGCATGAGATCATATACTTTAGGTCTAGTGGAGCCCCTTGGTAACCCAAGATATGTGAAAGGCATAGCTTCTTTTTTGC
Source organism: Triticum timopheevii (assembly GCA_963921465.1). Classification (NCBI taxonomy): domain Eukaryota; kingdom Viridiplantae; phylum Streptophyta; class Magnoliopsida; order Poales; family Poaceae; genus Triticum; species Triticum timopheevii. Next base: position 65,405,829 of record OY997274.1, read on the forward strand.
ACCCAAGTATGTTTGCAAGATCCTCTATTTTCTCTTCACTGATATTAATAGGAACCAAGGAGGATATTTTGTAATTTACTTTAAGACTAGTAAATTCAAAGAAGGTTTGTAAGATGCTCATTAGAGTAGCTAATTGTTTAGTATCAACTGACATTATTTAGTGTGTCATCAACATATTGGATAATTGGGTAATCCTTTGCGCGATTATTGGCCACAGGTATACTCAAGACATCATTATGTTGTGCTTCATTGACCAAAATTTGTAATAATTCAGCAAAAAGGACCTATAATAGAGGTGAGAAAGGGTCGCCTTTTCTGACACCTCTCTTGCAATTAATCATCTTACCAGATACACCACTCAAAATCATAGATGCGGATGCAAAACATAAAATCATGTTGACCTGTCTAATCCATTTTTCACCAAAACTCAACTGGCTTATCATAAAAGATATTGCATTTTAGTCCACTTTGTCGAATGCCTTTTCAAAATAAATATTAAGTATTACTATCTCTTCTTTTGATTTGTGACACATATGGATGTATTCAAAATTCCGTGCTAGCCAATCTTGAATATTTCTACTTTTAATAAAGCCATACTGGTTTTTGCTAATGAGTGGTATAATCATATCTTGAGCTCTGTTAGCAAGAATTTTTGTGATAATTTTGATAGGCATGATTGCGAAAGACATTGGTCTAAAATCATTTGGTGTCTCAGATGGGTTATATTTTTTGGGGAATTGATGTAGCTTCATCTAGAGTCAAGCTGGCTTTAATTTTTAAGCTAGATTATGAAAAACCCTATGAAAAAATTAGCAGAGTTTCTTATCTCCATGATGACGCATAAAGGCTTTGGAGAGAAATGGATGGCCAAAATAGAGTCAATGGTAGTAGAGGAGGTACCACAATTGAGGCGAGGTTAACAAATCGGTACCGAATTTTTTTCTTTTTTTCATATCACTACCGGTTCTAGGGCTGGCGGTCACGGATTGCACTAATCGTTATTTGATCCCCTTTTTGACAGGAAAAAGATGACTAGTGGGGCCATTATTCAGGCAGGATGTGGCAAAAAAATCCACGTACACACGTTTGACTCATTTCTCTTTCCTGCCTCCTGACCAGCCAATTACCTCTCGCCTTGCAGACATGCATGTGCTTCACCCATTGCGGCCCGCTACTTCCTAGCTAGCTGAGCTCAACACTGGAATGCCGTCCACTTCTGGCCAGCATGTAACAATGCCAGACAACCCGCCACGCTACCTTTGTTATGCCAGCTAGTCTCCCCCGCTTGTCCCTCTCCTCCCAGTGCCACGCTGCGCTGCAACTTCGCTGGTCTCTGCACAGAGAAAGTGCCATGCTAGTGGCAGTTAACCGAGCGTCTTGGCTGGTCGCGCGCAAGCTATGCGCTCCCACGATCTGTTCATTATGTTCCTGATACCGCTCAAGCTCACACAACTGGGAAACATTTTTGTTCCCATCAAAATCAATGTTTGAAACAGGGCAACGAATTTTCATTTCTTTTGCTTCTTCCCTTCCTCTCCCACATTTAGCCTCCTTATTTTTGCACTAAGTCGCCATTTATAACACTGCTTGGTTGAGTACAAAGAAATATTTCAGCACATAAATGCAGATGAATGTTGTAGCTCAGACAGGAAGTTGTTACATATATTGATTGTCTTGGTCTGGTGTGGCAATACAGCCATATGGCCACATCGCCAAGTTGATAACTTCTCGGCTCCGAAAAACTTATATGCAAGTTTTTACTTGTTTTCTTCTTCTTAAAGGTCATTTTGTATGTCCAAAAAAACCACTCAAGGAGATTCTCAACACATATGCACGTAGCTTAAGGATTTTGAATTGGGTGTGTCACTGGCAGATCTAGGATCAAAACACTAGGAGTGGAACAATTCTAATTTTGCGAAAATGTACAGTATAACCAGTGTAATTTTGTATAATCGCCATCCTTCTTCAAACAAATAATCACAAAGATTGGGGGGGGGGGGGGGGGGGTAATTGAGCCTTAAATTCACTACATGTTGCATATGTGATTAAGATTGAAGTAAAAGGTGGTCATTTGTAGCATGCATAATTGCACACACTCTTCAGTGAGTAGGTGAGGTTTCGCACATCCACCATGGTTGGATTTTTTGGCATTTCAGGATACATGTGCAAGTGTAATGACAGAAAAAAGCCCACCTACGAATGCAATTGCCTAAACTACCGTGGTTGCAGGCCCGACAGGCGACACATGGCACCTGCCACTAAAGGCAAAGGTGGCAAGGCCTGCCACCACAACCCTGGCGGCACCCTTTGCATCACAAGAGAGAGACGAAAAATGGTATACGAGGCCACATGGAGCCCGCCGCCATGGGGGGAGCAGATTTGTTGCACACAAGTCTTAGGGCACCGAATCCCCCGCGCATGCTTTCATTTTTGGATCCAATTTTCATACTTTTGTATTTTTTTGAATGAACAATCCAAATTAAGTTAATTTTTCATAGTCGCGTGTTGTCTCAAGGGCTTACAAATAAGACCCATTTTTAATACATTTTGATGAATTTTGAAAATTAATGTTAAGTTTCAACTCTTGAAACTTAGTACGAGGGGCTGATAAAATCACGAGTTCTGTGCTTACAACCAACCAAAACTATCTTGTAATTTTATCTATGAAACTTAGGCCTTGTTTGTTTCAGCTTTGATCCGATTCGAATCACCTAAGGATTCACTTTAGTGGCAATGATGATTCACAGTTATATAAGATCATGTTTGTTTCAACTTTCGTTGGATTCGAATCACATGTAGATTTGCTTTAGTGGTAAGCTGATTTTGCCACCGAAGTACACTTTGACGCGCTTCAATAGATTGCATTAAAAATGGCCCAAATCCAGGTTCAGCTTCACTGGCAAAGCTAATTTAAAATAGTTGCTTGTTTTAGATTCTAGATTCAGTTTCACTGGCGAACCTGGCTTCACTGATAAAGCTGATTTGAAATAATTGTTTGTTTAGATTTCAGATTCAGCTTCACTCACAAAGCTGAATCTTGTTCCTGGAGCTCAAACAAACAGGGCCTTAGTAAGAGCCAGTGAGAAAAATGTAAATTTGAGATTAAAAATTATTAGTTTCAACGACTGAAACTGAAAACCATCTGTACCCTCGTGTGCGATTCAACTACTTCGCGAATCGCTTGGAAAGTGAGCGGCCGGGCATGGCTTGGCAGGTGCGTGCGCTGTGGTGGTACGCTGAGCTCTGTAGGACTATCCATCATTGTCTTTGTGATTGAGCGACTTGTGAGTTATTGTGACCACGCCACTGTTTCTATCGGCCTAGCTCTGCCTTCTCCATTTAAATGATCCTACTAGCACACATGCACTTGGTAATTGGTACTATGGAGGTAGTATGGAGTTTCAACACTTGAGAAGACGTAACGTTGATCCATCCACTCTTCAGCAGTGGCTAGCTCGCGGGATACCATTACAGAACATGGAGGCACACATAGCTCAGCTGCCGCCATAGAGAGTGGCCATAGGTCCACTAGATCGGCAACGCGCCTTGGCGCGAGGGTGCCGGACCCAACGATATTGTAAGCCGTGGAAGATCAAACGACATGATGCATTAGTATAAAGGCAAGTTTAACACATGCAACAGAGCAACCGATTATAGTGTTCAAGGGTAAGAAGAAATATTTACTCTGTCCAGAAGAATGACATCATTGAGTTCAACAGGCTCATGAGATTATAAAAGCTGGAAGCAAGGTAGCATCCAATTTAGCACATGAGATTATCAAATGTTAATCTCCAAATTCCAGAACCATTCGTCATCAGGAACATAATAGAATTAAAATAGGAAAACTTTACATATAGACCATTTTATTATTTAGAAGAGATACACAGAGTAAGTAGTCCCATATCAGAACATTCAGTAGCATGACAAAATAAAAGGAGATGCATGTAATATATTCTTTATCAGAATTTGAAGTACCACAATGGCCCAATAATCACAGTCAATGTAAGGTACTGCATGCTTTTCTTTCGCTTCATATGAACAAAATTTCTCTATTAAATAATCATAGTTGATATCAATGTCCAACCTTGAAAACCACTGCATTAGTAAGTCGATGCATTCGTTTTGTCTTCACTTTGTCATAGTAGACACATTTATTGCCCCATTCTGATTTTAAAACTCTGTTGCACAAGTTAATATCATGACAACATAAGTGCCAAAGATAATGAAAATTCTTGCTTCTATAAGCTTAAACATAGGATTGACATGTGCTGCCCTATCTTGAGTGTATTCTATCAGTAGGCTTGCAAAGATAAGATGACTTGCATGAGAACATCAATGCCACAATCGTCTGCAGCTCACAAAAATGACAATAATTTGAAGGAGCAATTGTATGCCTAATCATGATCTAAACAGATGTGACTATGGTAGAATAATCACGATCTTAAAATTACGACGGTCAAGTTTGATTATAACCAAATAAATCAACCAGCTATGCAAGCATGATAGTTATTAACAGAGAGCCACATCACGCCAGTTCTAAATTTCATGACAGGTGCATACTGTATTTTCTAAGATTGACTGCATCTTATTAGAATCAAGAAATACATGTATACGCGAGCAGCTAGTGCACCCAGGGAACTGAATTATGCTTATGCAGCGCCATGAACATCTAAATATACATTATACTGAATATATATGATGGATTTGCTTTGGTTTTTGGTTTTTCAGCTGTCGTGGTCAAAAGTTCTAAACCTGACTTATATTCTACAAAAATATTTACCTGTCATGATCCATTGTGTTGTTGCAAATATAAGTATATATTTTTAATCAATCATTTGTACATCTCTAACCTCTACGCTCTAGCCATGATTACTATGTAATTACGGAGTTCTTAACTTTCTCTTCATTTATAATTAGAACATGACGCACTACTTTATAATGCTCTAGTTATCTATGTACAGAAAGCTTATATGTGTGCAATAAATTTATAATTATCCACCTGAATCAGTGTTATACAGAAGCATATATGATCCAAGCAGTATAAAGCATCAACAAAAAGAGATGGAATTACCTACGTGATTATGCATAGCAATCAAGGTCCATATTTATATGTAACTAAAAAATGGGTAATCTTGAATATACTTGAGGGATTAGAAACCAAACTCAACTCATTCTTGCAAGGAAGTAATTAACAAATTTACTGGGCAGATCCACTTGTGGCATCACTCTTGCTAGCTAATAACCATGATAGATAAACAGGATGATCCTTCCCAATTGCTGCAACAAACCAAAAGGAAAATACCTCAATTAGCCAATTCGCTCACCAAAAAGAAGAAACAAGAAATAAAAATCCAAGAACTTGAATTTACGCTGCAATGGGTGAATGGATAAAAAAACACAAACGTGTAGCCGAACTATACACCTCTGACGTACAGAAGGCGGCTCGACGGTGACCTTAATGAACCATTACAAATGCAGGCCCCATAAAAATAGAACCATCTTCTGATAATTAAATGTGTGCCTTGGCGTGCCCTAGTCAGGCTAGTGGATGGTTGGGACGATAAAAATGCACATGTGAAGAAACAATAAATACTGAAGATGACAAAACAGGGAAAGATAGAACAAACAGAGAATGCATTTTTCTCATTTCCTAGAACAACCAATCTAAATGAAACATTAGCATATCTCGAATGAAATTTAGAACCAAGATGTCCTGATATAACAGAAGGTCAAACATAGGCCTTTATGAAATAATAGCTACATGCAAATACCAAACAAACAATATATGATTACCCTCCTCTATATTTTAAGAAGAAAGACCCACATGGTACTGATTTACTGATAACTACAAGAAAGTAAATTAAGTGGCTTGCCTGTAGGTGACTTGCAACATTTTCCCTAATGAGTTTCTCAACATTCATGAGCTCGTGTATCTGTTTTGGCACATCTTCTGCATCAATGTGAAGAGATATTCTAGCAAAGCAAAGAGAGACGTTATAGCTAATAATTAGTGTTCTGAAGCATGTATTCTGAAGCATTTGGAAGAGATCATTTTATTCCATTTTACTTTCTACATTAAAGCAACAAATATTATTTTGAAGCATGTATCATTAAAGGGCAAGCAAGCTCTATTCGGTTAGTTCAGAACAATTTCAAGTAGTGATTTTGATAATGAGGGCAAATTCAAAAGTAACTCGTACGACATAGTAAGGAAACACATAAACAGAGCAAGCATTTAAGCACACTTATTCACACCTTGCCTATTCAGTGCTATACCAGTTCTCACGAAAACAAATTCACCCTATACACTGCGTCTATCATAAAGAAAGAAAATAAAGGCATGCACCTGCATCATATCCCGCCTTGTATTGATATATGAATATGAAATGAAAGCCTCCAATAATTAAAGAATACACATGCTTGCCCTATCCAACCTCGTGGTCCAGCGCTAAGGCCACTGCATAGCAAAGACAGCAAGATATTGATTTGTATCACCTAAATAATAGTAGTAGAAAACATTACCTAAATACATATGCATTAAGTATTAGAGCATGCTAAAGTTTATAGTTACTCACTCCCTTGCAAAACTGGAAATAATCACATACGGGTTCATGGAAGAACCACATCAATTATAATATCATGCTGCTAATAAATCCTAGTTCGCCTTGCACTTCTCTTTGTTTCAGTTTTCTCAGGACCAAAACAGCATCCTCTTCTTTACCAGAATATAAAGTAGCAACCCTATCTATAAAATCAAATCAAGTATACTTAATAATGCACCAATTGTCGACCAAGGAAGTAACTAATGCACCAATTGAACATAGTAATGCACCAGCTTACTACCTTGTTGTCGACATTATCCGTGTCAATGAGCCCATTGGATACTCTTTATTCTAGATCAAGATGTGCATTGATCTTGGTAGCAGTCTTGTGCTGGACATAAAGAAAGTCCACCTAGTTTAGCAAGCTTCAAGTATAAAATGTAATGAACAGAAACAGCAAGAGAGAACTTCTCGAGCAACCTAAATACATCACATAGCAGAACAAAAAAATTATTAGCTACTTAAGGCAACAATTAGGGTAAACCAAGATAATGATTCAATAGAAAAATACCAGGTCATACATTAGAAGACCAGATATATACTACTTTAGTAATATGGTAACCTATGCATCATACAAACACATCCTGTTGATACAGACTGCAAAAAAGAGGGAGACCTTGTAGATTGATTTGCCTATGTTAGATTATCATTTATAGCCCTATGGGTTACTAAGAAAAATGCAACCTATTATTTATTTACATGTTCATTTGCATAGCCTAGAACAGTAGGTTAAAATACACTGCTATTTATATCCTATTTGAGTTAAAAGTATCCTGCTAGTAAAAAGAGAACCTTGATCTAATTAAATAACCTAGAACCGAAAGTTAAAATACCCTACAATTGCTGTGAAGAAAGAACTAAGATCTAATCAAATAATTTCTCCTTCCTATAGATAGGTATGGACCGTGGAGAAGCTAGGCAACAATTAACTATCTGCATGTACACTGCAACCTAAAAACGGCATCCAGAAAGTAACCAACCTCATGATTTTGCACAAGGTGGTGCACCTCTATTAGTTGTTGACCTCGTCAAGTAAGCCATGACCTCATCCAACTCCGCGACAGCGGCAACCTGCAAGCAAAGACGATGAGAGAGAGAGAGAGAGGGAGGGAGGGAGGGAGGGAGGGAGGGAGGGAGAGAGAGAGAGAGAGAGAGACAGGGAGAGAGAGAGAGAGAGAGAGAGAGAGAGAGAGTTTAACCTGGACATAGTGGAGATGGGCGCTCGAGCTGGAGGCAGCAGAGTTTTACACGGCTGTGTTGGCCATCAGATGCTTCGCACACGTGGACTCGATGGGGAGCAGCGGCCCAAGCGCTTCTCAGGCCGATGGCGACGAACTGGATCTCGGCCGTCGCGGGACGGTGAGGGCGGGCGCCCACTCGCCGTCGCGCAGCACGGCGGCGTGGTCGGAGGAGAGGTGACGCGGGACAGGGTCGGAGGAATCTTGCCCATGGCCTGCTTCAAGACCGAGGCCTACCCGCAGATCAACCACCACAGCAACACATCTGGTGCTTCTCGACAGGATCCAGACTCACGGGATTCCCTATAGTTCATACAAGCCAATCATGATTTTAGATGTAAAATTCATGCGGAAATCCAACCAAGCGAGGTCATTTCAAAAACCAATCAAGATTATGAGGCAACGTGTCGGCCAGGACCTCCTCGTCGTCTAGTCAGTACATTAAACCAAAAACCAAAAGGGAACAAGGGAGTGGAAGACCAGGAATTAATCAGACCACAAGAAATCTAAGGGAAAAAACTAAAAGAAGGCCAAACAATACTGGTGCAGGACCAAATGACGCATCACATAGCAATGAAACTGGAGGTTAGAAAACTACTCAGACTTTCATGCCATCATGGATTCAATCTGATCTAAATGTAACAAAATAATGCATCGGAACCATATTGACTACTAAAAGGGCAAGCACAAGCTTGCCAAATATACCACAAATGTAGCATTGCAATCAAATGTGTCCAATCTGACAATGGTCACATCAAAGATCATCCATGCTTCCAGTTACATCTATACGGGCAAGAGGGCAGAATTATTTAGTATGCAATGTGTGAATGCCAACAAACGAAAAATATATATAGGAGTAGGATTTTCTACAATATCTTGCCACAGAACTAGTTAAGGTTTTCGACGGTGTAAAAGTTCTCAAAAATCCTGAAAAAATACTGAACTAACACACCTATAATATAACATGATCCAATGGAGGGATTGAAAAAATATGATTGCACGTGTCCTGGACAAAAAGAACAAAATTTTCAATATATATTGATCCTGCAGTGAGCTGAAATGCTTGTTTTTTCGCTGAGGACACATAAATGCATATTTTCACAATCACACCGTTGGATCATCTTATTATATTAGAGTGAGGCTCCCCTATTTATTTCATATTTTTTTACTTACTTTTAAACCATTAAATGTTTAGCAAGCTTTAACTAGTTCTGTGGCAAGCTATCATAGACACAGTTTTACCTATATATATATATATATATATATATATATATATATATATATATATATATATATATATATAAACAAGCAACCAAAGAAATGAGATGCTATATGTGAATAATATACAAAACGTTTGTCTCGTATTCATATAAATAAAACAAATATGTATAAAGAATTGCTCTGGACGATAAAAAACAATGCATCATAAGCAGCAGATGTTACCTAGCAGGAAAAATAGAAAGTACTCCCTCCGTAAACTAATATAAGAGTGTTTAGATCATTACTTTAGTTATCTAAACACTCTTATATTAGTTTACGGAGGGAGTATATAACATTAATATGATCTATTAGCGCTCAACATGTAATAGTCCAAGCATATTCCATTACCCTTGTCCAATCAATCGATCTGATCCGAGCTAATGATATATGCATAAAATCACCATAAGGCTGGGTAGCAAAAATAGAGAGAAAACCCCGGAAATAAGACGCAGAAGGCCTTCTGCTACCTGCATAGGAAAAGCAGAGGCGCCTTTTGCAGTCCCTTGACAGGACGGAGCTGGGGTAGCAGCCGATGATGCTAGACGAGCAGGTGGCAGCCTGGTGTCCAAGCTCGCTATCTTGCCACACCACTCTGATCCGAGAAGAGAGCTCAACAACTGCACGAGTGACCGACGCGTGGAGCAGGATGTAGTCAATGGGATCCCTACACAGCAAACCCGAGTCATGCCGAGTCGATCTTGCCCACCAATGGACGGGGAGTTAATGATGTGCACAATCTGGATGCAGAGCAGCAGGGAGAAGAGTTTTGGGCCAATCACCTTGTGGTAGCCAAGCTCATAGTCGCACTGGGCCTCAACAAATCAGTGGAAGGCCGGCAGGGACGTAGCTTAGAATCAGCGTCGGGAGCTTAGCCGATGCTGCTTCATGAAGGCAGCCCAATGCTACCAGAAGGGGTACTGGAGCCTCGAGCTTCCGGTGTCACTGCCATAAAACAACAGTCTAAAATAACAGCTTGATTTTATAACATATCAGCTGCCATAAAACAACAGTACCCAAGTGCACACACCTCATAGCCATCACCAATCACACTTGCTAGCATACATATCTATAGACGTTCTGCATTTGCCGTCCTAAATCTAAACATATACGGCAGTTGTACATTTACTTAGTTTTTTAGCCATGGTCATCTATCATGTGAATACCCATCCATCATCTTAAAATCATCACAATTCAGTTTGATTCTAAGCCATACACCTAAACCATCCAACTATGCAAGGTGAACACTCCAGTACTTCAGGAGGTACCTAGTGTACTATCAATATAGCGATGCATCAAATAAAATGTATACATGCTAGCAGGTAGTATTTCCCATGGAGAAAATAAACAATCTCCTACTGAATCATTCTAATACAGGCAGCCATGAATATCTATACAATAACCCGGTTCAAAGCAAACAATCACCAATCTAGCAAGCAGCCAGGCGTTCATATGAAAGCAGGCAGTCAAACATTTACAAATAAAACGTCTTCCATTAGCACAGTTCAAGTCAGATAATCACCAATCTAGCAAGCAGCCAAGCATACATATAAAAACAGATAATTAAACATTTATAAATCAAGTGGATAGTCAGAATCCGCACCTGAAACTGGAAATGCAGGAGGAAGGATGACCAAATCCAAAGTACGAACAGACCATGGAACCAACCAAACCCTAACCACCACCTGTTCAGCCAAAAAGAACAAAGACATTGTGAGCCACCCACAAGCGCACATTGCACAGGAAACTGGAAGGACTGAGAAAAGGAAGTAAAATGAACCTTTCCCATGGTGGTCGCGGCGGCAAACGACGGACGGTGGCTGTCAGGTCTGGAACCAACTCCAGCACGAGCACGATGTCAGCCAAGGCAGTAGCAACGACCGGGAGAAGAGGAAGCACATAAGAAAGAGAGAATTGGGCAGCGCACCTGAGGTGAGGCGAAATTGGAGCTCTAGACCAGCGACGACGACGGGGACGGCGCCGTGGATGGCTGAACCTCCTCGCTCCTCCTGCCGAGTCCAGAGGAACAATGACAGCGCCGCATACAGCTCGACCACCTCGCCATCTCCGCGGCCCGCGCTCAATCCTGCCTGGCCCCGACGTGGAGGAGGAGGGAGGCGTGCAGAGGACTGCCCATGCCCAACGTGGAGGAGGAGGGACGCGGCGCAGAGGACCGGTGGTCAGCTAGGCGGAGGAGACGGCGGGGACAGGGGGTGCGGGGGGATGGCGGCGGCGGAGGCGAGGCACGTCGCCCGCATGCAGAATAGGTGGATGGCGGCTAGGGTTTCGCCCCCTCTCTGGTCGCTTCCTTCACAGCGCCGTCCGGTAGGTGGCGGCGATGGCATGGCGGTGGCGGACAGGGAGGATGTTTTGTGGCGGCGGCGGCGAACGCGGAGGATGGGGGCGGCGCTGGACGCGGAGGATGGGGGGCGGCGGCGGCTCGCGCGCGCGAGAGAGAGATGTGCGGGAGAGAGAGAGATCGATTGGGGAGGAGGCAGCGAATCTGAGATGAGCACGTGTTGACCTAATACGTGAAATGACGAAAATACCCTCTGCGGGGCACGGGAATAACGGCGGTGGCACGAGATCTTTACAGCGGGGGTGAAACTGTTCATTGCACCAGTGTTACTGCCTCGATCCGACGGCCGATGTCAACCAGTGGCTCGATCCGACGGCCCCTATCTCATCAAGCACCCAGATCGGACGGCCAGGAATCCCAAACGGCTGATGAGCCGGGAGGATCCTCCGAATCCTTATTTCTTGATGTGGACATGCCGTTTCATTGCAAGTGCCCACCTTGAGCTATTTTCGGTTACATGGCCTGCAGGTGTGGCTGTGGCGGCAGACCCTGTCGCCTCTGCCTGTTTTATCAATAGCGTTCAAGTGCGGTCCTTTCCGTCAGTATGGTGGCGCAGGTAATCCGATATGCCAAAAATTCCCATGGTTGATGATTTATTGATTCAAAAAAAGCATCCTCGCGCGACCAAGAAGCAAATCACTGTCACATGTAAATGCAGTGAACATTATATCTACGGAGTAGCACTATAGCATAGCAACATTATTATTAAGATGCGCCTTTAATATTACTTCACAATAGCTATATGTAAGTTGACTGAATTTGCAGTTTGGGTAAGTTGATTTATTGGAAGGAAGAATGGTTTGAGGAGGAAGAAAGATGGAGGAAGAAGAAAGAAAAAACGGCTGTAGGATATTTAATCTAATGACCCAGAAAATTGACTTATTGAAAATAAATTTCCACGTGACGTATTACATATAGCCTCTCCCATATTACTTCGACACAAAGGGCAAAACGCCATGGACAACTAGTGTTGGTCATTCAAAATGGCTCCATCGAACTGTAGATTAGATTACATTAGAGGGAAACAAAATCAACATTGCAATCTCCAACTAGTGAATACATGGACCGGTCAACAAGTAGTGCCAATCATTCGACTGACTATTTTGTTGTGCACAGTCATGATTGCCATTGCAACAAAGATTGTCTTTTATCGAGTACTATTATTAGTCGAAAATATCTTACTTCGATGGACATAGCTAGCTCTAGCTAGTCAGATTAATTGAGCATAACATTCCAAGGTGTCGGTATCTCCAGTAGCACGTTGGAGCAGATCCACGAGGGAGGGGGTGGAATGATCGCCTATTTGTCGCGTTTTCCTGGATCTCTGCCAAAATGGCGACACCCTCGTGGAGTACGAGATCGGGATTGCAAAGCAGGGTGTCGTGGATGGATATTCTAGCATAAAGCTCTTCCTAGAGATGAACCAGACAGTTGATGGTTGAATCCTAAGTTAATAACTACAATGTTTAATTGTATAGAGGTACCACAAATTTTGCATATTTTAGTGGGTTCCGAAATATTTTTAACCCCGAAATTTCGAGGCAGATTCAAACTGCTTTTAAAACAAATTTAAATTGTGTTAAAATTCATTAAAATCAAGTGAAAATTGAAATCTCAAAACCCAAAATAATTTCTGAAATAGTGGCGGTGCCTTGCCTCCTAGCTAGCTGAGCTCAACAGTGGAATGACATCCAATTCTGGCAAGCGTCTAGCGACGTTGGACAGCTCGCCGCACTACCTCTGCTCCGCCATCTAGTCTCCCCCGCTCGCCCCTCTCGTCGTAGTGACATGCCGGGCCGCAGCTTTGATGGTATTTGCACAGAGCAAGGGCCACGCTAGTGCGTCGTGGCAGACATCGCGTAAGCTATGTGCTCCCACGCTACGGACTGCATCGTGTTGTCCTGTGGCCCATGGGAGCTGCGGCCGCGCGTCACCAGCTGCCCACTGTTCCTCCACGTTCTGAAGGACGCGTCTGTTGGAAATAACCACAATGTCTAAGTCCGGGTCGGACTAGAGTCAATCACGTGTACGTGTAGGAGAACTAATCCTAGTTAGCTGCTGTTTGGTTGAGCTCCTAGATACTCCCTTTGTACCATAATCTCTACTCCTAAAGAGGAGTACGGTGTCGTTTCGCCTCGTTATCGCATTCGCTTCGTTACCCGCACGATCGCACCCCCATCCCCCCACCGATTTTTTGTTAGCCCCCCATTGAATCACCTCTCGTACGATCTCTCCCACGCCACCAATTTTTTCTCCAAAAACCCAGAAAACCAACCCACCCCGGTCGTTCATCCCCTCCCCCCCAACCCCACCAACGATCTACTAGGGAAAACACATGTGTCGCCGCCGCCGCACCCGTCCTCCTCTCCCTCGGACCTCCTTCTCCACTACATCATCGGCCGCCCATGTCAGCTCCATGTCCTCTCCTCCGTATGGCTCCTCTCAGGCGTGACAGCGTTGCCCGTGGACCATAACTGCATCCCTAATTCCCCCACACACGCTAATCTAGATATCGGTCGCCTCGTCGTGTTGCGTGTGTCGCAGTTGTTCTTTGCTAGGTGCAATGCCCTGCTACCCGCGTAGCAGACCGACCCAAGTCCCAGAAGGTGAGAGATCAAACCACTCCCACTGCTAGATCTAGACGAACCGAATGTGTTCTTCTCCATTGTCATCTTCATGGTGTTGGGGTTCACCGGCAAGTTCGCAATCAGCGAGGCCCTTAAGTACCTGCCCTTCAACGCCTTGCTGCTCTGCATCCTCACACTCCAGCTGCAGCTGGGACCGTGGCATGCTCCCAACATCCCCATCCTCATCGTTGGTGCATCTTGGGTTGATCTTCCAGGATGAAGGTGAGACATACACATATCATTTTGGTGTTCCCCTTTGCAATGTGTTAAACTGGGAGTTTTCTCGAGTGCAAACTGCAAACCCAAGTGCAACTAATTTTATACGGTATGTTTCTTACAATTACAGGTGAGGAAAAAAATATCAACATGGTTAGGCAGTATTCAGCAACCACACCAGTTAGTTAAACAAACAATCTGAATTTGGATTTATATCTAGCTTGTACGGTCGTTGGGCATATGGCCTTCTTAAGACAGTGAAATAGCAGTGTTTTTACTGCTGAATACTGTGTGCATTGTGATGTAAAAGATTGGGTTGACACACTTTATCTAAAAGAATGTAGGCCTGATACTTAATAACTGCAGGAAACTGGGCGTTGGAGAAGGAGAAAAGAGAAGTGAAGAAAGAAAGAGGACTTATTTCCAGTTGCAAAAAAAGAGGACTTATTTTGCTGGACTCGCGTCCATTTGATTCCTTCTTGCTGCAAGGGTAGATCTCCGTTGATTGACACATATCCAGTAGTAGGTAAGAAGCTTATTTTAAATTCTGTGAGTAATTTGGTTCATAATTTGGTTGTGGCGCCCACATGAAAGTTGTAGAGTTCATCAATATATTTCCAAGGATACCAAGTTTCTGCAATACGGAATAATTATTATCAAGATATCACCAAAACATAGTTATGCTATTCCAGGATTTTCAGTACTAGAAGATCTACTTACATGAAGAACTAATTTTTGGCCACCACATGAAACTTGTAGGTAATCTCCAGCTGTTATTCATACTACTCTCATTTGCTCAATTTTTTGTAGTGCATTAAGATTTATAGTATAGACCAGATATGTTCAAAATGGTTTCAATGCTTAAGTGAAAGAGAGGAATAATGATTTGGTTATCTTGATGAGGGCCTAACATGCCAATGAATAACGTCTTGTAGGTTGTTGGGACATGTCTTTGGCTATGAAGTGAATTTGTGTGTGCTATGTGCTTCTGTTTGAATCCAGCTAAATAAATCGGCCCAAGGTCTTTTTCATCTAGTACAATCTAATCCTATCTTCGTCTTGTCGAACATAGTGAAGTACTCCCAAACTCTAGACATCACACGAGGATGAGGTTGATCCTTCCTAAACCTTGTAGTAACATGTAATGAAACTTTGAATTAGAAGGTGGAGACTAGAAAGAGATATTGTATATGTTTTCACCAGTAGCAAAAACTTGGGTACATACATGAGCAATTTGACATGCTAATAGTACAGCTAAGATGTAGAACAAGAAGTTAACTAGACGCATGCCTGCTCATTTAGTTCTACAGAAATACCATGTCATTACTATCTTTTTTTAGAGATATCTAAACTGAGGTGTAACGTTAAGAGAGAGTATTCTATGCAAAATGGCATGGTTGAAAACATTTTCACTCAAATAAAACAATGATCCAGGTGTCATAGATTTATATGACCATAGCTGTGGATCTATGAATACGAGAATACACTGACACTAACAACCGAATCCAGTAGGTTACTAAGCAAGACAAAATTAGGCAGTAGGTTACACTGCACCATCACATTTGTCGCATGAGTACTACAGGAGATGTTGATTGTTGTCTTGTTGAACACCACCTCAGTCGATCAAGCGGCGCTGTAGAGGGTGAGGGGCGGCTCGTTCATTGGGTTGCGGCAGTGCAGACGAGAGATGTGGATGGCAGGCGATGGCGACGAGACGCTGAGTGACAACAGGAGAGGACAGAGGGCTGGCAGTCCTTGTAGCAGAGAAGTTGAGAGGAGAAGGGTATAAGGCTGGGTGACCTGTGCGTGCGTGCTGCCGCCGCTTTACTCCGGTGTGGACGTGTGGTGGGTGCAACGACCGCTGTGTGTGTGAGTTCGAGTGGCTTCTGTTCCGTGTGCGTGTTAGTGTAGGTCAGGCTGGTGCTTCCTGGTCCGCTGGTCGACGGCTGCTACTGGGATAAACATGCTGCATTGGGATAGTAAAACCGGATAATCCGAAGTTACTGATCCTAGATTGGATAATCCGATCCCATAAATGGATAGATCCTTATCCCTATTCGAATATGGCTGGATAGCTGTTTTTCTCTCTGTTTTGAATTTTTTCGGATTCAAATGGTAATTATCTCATCCGATTTCACCATCCTTCTAAGTACCATGAACAGCATTATATTCTTTTTCCTACTAAATTCCATTATTTGAAATGTCATTTGCTCTGTGCGCGTAGGAACACAGTGGTTGGGCAAATGACACTTCGGCATTTTGATCCAATCCGCCTTCTTGGCTAGGGGCTTCATGGGCGGCACATGCCTCATCCCCCTTGATGGCGGTGGAGGATCGACATGGACACAGGAGGAGGGAATCGGGGCAGAGAGCGGGACGGTTGGTGGGGGACTCCCCCTTGATGGGCCATGGGGAAGTACGTTGTGAAGAAAGAGTGTGCGATGGCAAAGGCGAGCTAGCGTGGTCTTAAAGGAGAGGTCTCTGTCAAGAAATGTCCCTCTACGGCCAGAAACCGAGCGGGAAAGAGAGGGTCCGGCGGGGAAAAGAAAGGATGCGTCGTGGGGTGGGATTTTTGTGTTGGATAGCGTGTTGGAGATAACATGTCAGATAGTCCGGACAACCATATTTAGGGAGCCGGTTAGATGCCCATTTGATGTTCGAACACACCCGGACATATAAACGAGAAATGAGCTTCGATTTTTTAAGATGACCTTAATCATCTGTATGATTTATTTATATACACATTATAGCCCGTAGCAACGCACGGGCGTTCTACAAGTACTTGTTGCTGGGGGATTTCTCCGACCAGCTGAAAACGAGGAAAAGTACCAAACTAACCCCAATTTGAAAAATACTTCTCGTTGCGATCGCCGTCTTCCTCCATCACTCCTCCCCTCCGCCAGGTTCTGCCGCTCTGCCATCCACAACGCCCTCACCCTCCTCCGTAGCTCCGGCGTTCCTCCCCGCCAGCCGCCATCTTCCACTCCAATCGAGAGCCCAAGGTTCGTCCCCTCTGACCGCCTCCCTAGACTCCAATTGAGAGCCCGAGGTCAGTCCCTACCGGCCACCTTCCTCCGCTCCAATCGAGAGCCCGAGGTCCGTCCCCACCGGCCACAACTCTCTCGCCGTTAGCCATAGCTCCGACATCCTTGTCGAATTGATCCTTGCTCCTCCTTCGCTCCTCTCGACCCTCTGCTGCTTGATTCGAATTGATCCACTGTAGCTCGCCGCATGAGGAGGAGCTATGTTGCTTGCCGCCATTAGTATCCCTTTCACCGCTAGAGTGAAAATCTCACGAGATTGGAGTGACTTGAACTGAATTTTTCACGCCCCTGCATTCTTCAGCGGCCACTATCCTCGATACCTGCTCTGCTGCAGGTTCTGCTGCTCTGCCGTAGATTGGAGTACCTGCAATCTTCAGCTAAGAAAATTGGCGAGGATTACACTCATAAATCACACTCTGTTGTGTTCTACAAATCCTGGTCTGCTAAGCAAATCACACTCACAAATCTGCTAAGCAAATATGCTAAACGAAGGACATCATTTTTCAAAAGAACAGTGGATCATTTAGTCGTACTAAAAAGATTAATTCAGTTCTGGCTAAACAATATTTATAGAGAGCAAAAGTTCATTTAGTTTAATTGAATAAAAAGGTTTCATTTAACTTAAAATGGTAACAATTCATTGACCTAGCTCAGTTGTGGTATCTACATGCAATTAACTCTCATCTCTGAGATACCATAGCAACAGAAGGAGAAAAGGGTCATTGTATTTATGGCACCATCGTGAGGTGTAAAAACAGAATAGCTCACTTTTATAATATTTAAGCTTCAACTTCAGCAACACAAGAGTCGGTTGAAAGCACCTAAAAACTAGTCATGTGCCTCTTCCAAGTTACGCATAACGATGAAAGCCTATTACCGCTTCATCCCACCATTATTATACTAGTAGTGCATGTAGAAGAGAGTCATGATGTGTTCGTTATGTTCCTGATACCGCTCAAGCTCACACGACGGGGAAACATACCTGTTCCCTTATAAATCAATGTTTGAAACATGGAGACAAACTTCCATTTCTTTGGTTTCTTTCCTTCCTCTCCAACATTTAGCCTCCTTATTTTGCGCTAAGTTGTCTTTTATAACACTGCTTGGTTGGGTACAAGTGTACAATATTTCAGCAAATAAATGCAAATGAATGTTGTAGCTCAGATAGGCAGTAGTGACCTATATTGATTCTCTTGGTCTGGTGTGGCCATATGGGTACATCAGCCGGTTGATAACCTCTCGTCTCCGGAAATCTTCTTTATGCAAGTTTTACTTGTTTTCTTCTTCTTAAAGGTCTTTTTGCACGCCTAGTTAAAATTCTCAAGGTGATTCTCAACATATATGCACGTAGCTTGTACATTTCGAATTGGGCGTGTCACTGGCAAATATAGGAACTAAAGGCTAGGAGTGACAAAATTCTAATTTTGTGAAGATGTACAATATATCTTGTGCAATTTGGTATAATCACCATCCTACTTCAAACAAATAATCAGAAAATAACTTTAAGTTGTTTGATGTGTCTTGTTTAGTACACATTACATATTATTTTCTAAATTTAGCGGTGACATGACACCGATGGCATCCCCTAGATCCACCCCTGGGTGTGTGTGCCGGGGCGGGGGGGGGGGGGGGGGGGGTGAGGGGTAGTGGAGCCTTCAATTCACTACGTGTTGCATATCTGATAATGAATGAACTAGAAGGTGGCCATCTGTAACATGCACAATTGCATGCACTCTTGAGTGAGTAGGTGAGGTTTCGTGGAGAATGGATTTTTGGAACATGGATTCATTGGAGGACTTTATTTTAAATAGTGTAACAATAACATTTAAAATTTGAAGAAGAAAATCCGACAAGAATTCTACATGATCATATAGATGCATATTACACATGTGCAAAGTTTGGTGATGAAATAAGTAAACATGTGAGCTATGCAAAAATGAAAAAATAACGATATCTAAATAGTGAATAATACATGTAGTGTTCATCTTTCCAAAATCATGATTTTGTCATCTATATGTAGCTCACATGGTTACTTATTTCATCATCAAAACTTGAACATGTGTAACATGCATCCATATGAACATGTGATTTTTTTGGAATTTTTTACAACTTCAAAATATTACTTTGACACTATTCAAAATATAGGGCTCCAATGCACTCATCCACCAAAGTGACTTTTGGAGGTTTTGTGCGTAAACAATGATTGGAATTTTGGCATTTTAGACCCCATGCATAAGTGTAATGATAAAAAAGACAAGATTTGAACAATTATAAAAAACGACCATGGGGGCTGGCTTGACAGCCAAAGGCGGCAGGGCCTGCGGCCACAGTCGGCGGTGGCACTGTTTGCATCATAGTTCTTCAAACAAAAAGACGAAAAACGGAACGACAAGGCCACATGGAGCCTGCTGCCATAGGGGTAGCCATTTGTGGCACGAATGTTTCAGGCACTGACTCCCCCGTGCGTGCCTTTATTTTCCGTTTCCGATTTTAAAACTTTTTTATCTTTTTAACGAACGGTCCGAATTAACTTATGTTTTCATATTCGTGTTTCCCATGACGAGGGCTTTCAAATAAGATCCATTCCGAATACAGTTGGATGAATTTTGAAAATAATTTTTAAGTTTTAAATCTTAAAACTTAGTACGAGCGACCGATCAAATTACGATTTTTTTTATGTATGAATCTTGGTAAGTGCCAGCGTGAAAGTCGTAAGCTTAAGATTAAAAATTGTAAGTATCAACGACTGAAACTTAAAACTTACTGTGCCCTCGTGCTGGATTCAACTACTTTACGAATCACGAGACAATCAAGCGGCCAGACAGGGCTTGGCAGATGCGTGGGTGAGCAACTTTGTGCCCCTGCGAATTTTCCGCCGCCATTAAATGTGGCAGCATGTTGAGCTCTGTAGGAGTAGGTCTCATTGTGTTTTTGTGATTAATGAAGTTTTGATTTGTTGTGACCGCGCCACCGTAGCTAGGGACCTATTGCCTTTTCATCTCGAATGAACACGCTAGCATGCATGCACTTGGTAATTGGTATGGTGTTTCAGCAACAACGTAGCCGCGTTTCCACAACTATAAAATATAGTGTGTTCATTAGTACTATCTCCAAAGTATTACAGTTTTGAGCTAAACACAGTTCAAAACTACGACACTTATTTTGGATTAGAGGAAGTACTTAGGGTGTGCGACAACGTGGCCTCACCTCCCCAGATCCTTGCCGAGCAGGAGGTGGTTGTGTAGGGTGTGGTACAAAGATATCATGCCGGCGAGGCGATCTTTGGAGGGGGATGACGGCTGTGGCTCCAGTGAGGGGGAGGGACGTAGTCAACTAGTCATAGCTCCAACGAGGAGGGGTGGTTGCTTCGCTGGTCCCGGATGGGAGAGGGAGTAAGTGAGAGTGAGCAAGAGAGGAAGGGCCTGCTACTTTGCCTAGTTGGCACGCACTGGTGCTTCATGGCCATGTCAACCCTGCACACGGACCCCACTAGTCAGTTTTTGTGTCAAAAATGGGATTCAACAACTATCAATGCCATCTGTGACAACCAGCCCCAGAAACAGTACTGATCTTTCTAAAAATTGGTACCAATTCATTGAACTAGCCTCAGTTGTGGTACCTATATGCAATTAACATCTTTGTTGGGGGTCAGAATTAATATATCAAAAAAAGAATTAATGATGTCAACAATGACTAATTCATTGCTATAGTAGAGGTGTTAGGCAAGGAGATCCTATACGTCATATGCTTTTCAATTTAGTTGCTGATGTTTTTCACTAGGATTCTAACCAAAGCTGCTCGTAATAAATTGATCACTGGTTTATAAGTAGAATTAATCATGCTTGGATCATGAGAACTACTGGTTCTTACCAACCATTTGGAATCAACTAAGAATCTCAAATGATTATTGTCTTGCTTTGAGTAGCTGGAATGAAGATCAATTTTCATAAATATTGAGATTGATGATGCCCAACTCTTTGCTCACTCCCTCACCAAGCTGCGCCCCTCGGAAGGTAGCACCTCCCAGTACCAGCCCGGCAGAGCCCAGTCCCGGACAGGGCCCCTCTGATCAAGCAGGCCTCCTCCGTCGAGTCGACGACGAGGATGCGGGATAGGCATTGTAAGCGTCTATGCGGGAATAATTGATTTAACTAAAAAAATAAACTAGTTCTATAGTAAAATTTTAATTAGATCATCAAATCTCATATACCTAAATTTTCTTACTAAAAATAAACTAGTTCTATTAATTCAACTAGTTCAACTAAGCACTTACTATAAATAAAAATAAACTAGTACTTACTAATAATAATCTAGTTCAACTAGATCTATTAATTTTCTTACTAATTCTATTAAACACTTACTAAAAAACAGAAAAAATACTATATTAGATTTTTTTTCTAAACTAAACACTCATGCCCTAAATTAACATCTACTTAGTTACCTAACCTAATTAACATCTACTTTGTTACCCAATCTACTCCCCTAACTAAAAAAATATATCTAATTAACAGTACCACTACTACCCTAACCTAATTAACAACTATTTAGTTAATCAAATTAGTTAACCAAACATCTAAAAAACATCTAATTAACCTAGTTAGTAAACTAAATTAACCTAGCTAGTTAACTTAGTTAACCTAATGAACTAAATTCACATAAGTTAATTAACCTAGAGGGAGGAGGAGGGAGGAGGGAGGAGGGAGGAGGAGTACCTCTCGGTGGAGGACGACAGGCGTGGGGGGGGGGGGGGGGGCAGCCGGCGGGGGAGGAGGGCCGGCGGGGGAGGAGGCCGCCGCGGAGGAGGGTGGCTGGCGGGGGAGGAGAGCGGCGCGGGCGAGGGCGGTCGGCGGGAGAAGACCGGCGCGCGGGGGATGGTGGCAGCGACGGTGCGCGGCGGAGGCGCGCAAGTGAGAGTGTGTGAGGGGGAGAGAGGTCGAGCGCGGGCCGGAAGTGTGCATAAGAAGCTCGTAGTAGTAGCGCTTGTATGCCAAAAGCGCTACTGCTACGTTCACTAGCAGTAGCGCTTCCTACAAACAAGCGCTACTACTATGCCTGGCCTGCCGGCAACGGTCTGGCAATTGGAGTAGTAGCGTGTTCTACGAACACATCGCTACTACTATGCCTGGCCTGCCGGCAACGGTCTGGCAATTGGAGTAGTAGCGTGTTCTACGAACACAGCGCTACTGGTAAGTGCATAGTAACAACGCTTACCTTGTGCGAGCGCTACTGAAAATTAGTAGCAGCGGTGTTTCTCGAAAAGCGCTACTACTAAGCTCTTGTGTATAAGCATTTCCCTAGTCGTGATGCGTCAACTAGTTTGTCTCCAACAAAAATGACGGTAGTGTCCTTAAACGCCTTCTCCAGTATAGGAGTCATCGTTCCTTTAGAAGCGTCACCAATGAGCAAGAAAACATTAGCTTTCGTAGTTGCACAAAGCTATGAATCAAAAATTGCCTAGAAACATTAGCATTTGGATTGTTGAGTAAATTAGCAATTTTTTGATTAATCTAATCCAGAAACAAATAACGAACATGGCGTTGACAGTATCAATCCCATACTAATATATATACTAATGTAGGAATGTACTAGACATATAGCAGAAATATCTACGTAAATAGCTAGTACGACCAACACAAAAATGGAAAAGAGCAGGATAAACAAGTTATGCCCTTCAATCGGCCAGGTTGAAGCCGCAGCGGCGGCGGCGGCAGCAGTTTCCTCTGTAGCGAGCTTCTCGCTTTTGGTGGACATGGTGATGGAGAAGGAAAGGAGCATGTAGATGAACCGTGGCGAGCAGTCACATAGCAGACCCACCACAAAAACCTGATAGCCCATCTGCCGGCGCACGATCACAAATGGCAGTGTTCCGTGGCAATTGCCATGGCCATGTTGTCATCATGAGAGGCTGATCCCGACCCGGCTTGACGCAGTGAACTACCGCTACCAATGACCAAACACAAACTATTGCTGTTCCCAGTTCTTCGCATATTCTGTGCGTTGCTACCAATTGGATTATCTACCGATCGATCGTACATCGACCCGAAATGCTTCGTCTCCATGTAAGTCATGATGTGGTCTATGTTGACCTGGGATAGGGAGCGGATCATGATGCATATGAAATCATTCATTCATGCCTCCGATACCAGCACACAACCAAACAATGTTATAGAAGACGGCATTGCACAGACATGAGGGAGGCCAGTGGGAGAAAGAAAAAAAAAAG
This sequence comes from Triticum timopheevii, assembly GCA_963921465.1. Taxonomy (NCBI): domain Eukaryota; kingdom Viridiplantae; phylum Streptophyta; class Magnoliopsida; order Poales; family Poaceae; genus Triticum; species Triticum timopheevii. Next base: position 65,429,395 of record OY997274.1, read on the forward strand.
GAATGCAGAGATAATGATGTCTGTAGCCATGTTCTAAACATTGATTTGGACCCGAACTAAAAGTGTTACCCAAGTCTTAAGCTTTAGAGGTGTCGATAACTAGAGATCACTTACCACCATCTCTCGAGCTGTGCAATTAATTGCTTTCAAAAAATGTACGTGTAATTTGTTTGTCTTGCAATGATGTAAGCTCAAGCTATCACACAGGGCCGGTCCTGAGATTTCAGGGGCCCGGGGCGGAACTATAATTGGTGGCCCTTCCGGGCCCTTAGTAAGTTACGAATCATTGTATGTAGATATAATTTATATCAAAGAAAACAATTAAGTGCATATCACATAATGTATTTACATATTCCTTCAAAAATTTCTCCTAACATCCCGAGATGCAAATAATACCAATATCAATTTCATCAAGCATTTTTTTCTCAATGCATAATGTTGCCAAGCTTTTGTAACTCTTTGTCAATTTGTTTCATACTTTCTCAGTCTAGTTCTCAGTTCATTCCAAGGTTCATGTTGATATATAATATGGTCAATGCTAGCTTCATGTTCTTTCAATCACATGAATATGCTTCCAATTAGAAAACCCATCATGCCCCAATGTATTCTTGCATTTGTTAGAATTGAAAAGCTTACAGCAAAAACAAAACTTTTATTTGCGTGTTTTGAAAAAAAAAACTAACCATTTCCTATCACACACCTCTCAACTGCACATTTTTCTTGAGTAATGGCTATACGAAAAATGTCTTGAATTTTCATCCAAAGAATATTTACTGTTTTATTCTTCCCTTTTAGGCCCCCTATCACTAATATAGCCCTCGCTTTGTTATCAAGATTATCCAATTGCTTGAATCATAAATATCCACGTAATAACCGGTTCCTCGTCAACACTAGAAAATTCTGCTGCATATGAATTAAATATGGGCGCCTGATCACTCACATTGGTATCATCCATCTTGATGTCAACATCGTCTTCTATCGGAGTATGACCATCATTTTACTTATTGACATTAGTTTGGCCATCCGCAAGAATTATCGCCAACTCGTCTGGACTTCTTGAAATGCCTGTATCGCTGTTATAATATTTATTAAGAAGGAATCCTCTCAATGATTCTTTCATCTCATCTACCTTTTTCTTTTATCACATGACGATTCTGGGAACAATTAGCTTTTAAAATTAGTGCAAAGCTAATTAAAATATTAGATTAATTACAGAAGACCTTCATCTAATATCATGGCAAAATCTGGTAGGCATAGTATATTACCTTCTCTCTATAGTGTAATCTGGCTATGTGTGCGCAATGATTTGATCACCCTGACAACAATTCCCTATTGACCTGTTTGATCGATTCAGAATTCGGAATTGTGATTAGTAAAAGGTAGAAACAAGAAGAAGAACAGGCGAGGGCAGAAGCCAAAAGGCGCGCGCGAGAAGACGTACCTGCCGCAGTCGTCGCGTCGTTCGTCAGGAGGCACAGTTGAAGTATTGAAGACGATTAGACGAACAGCGGTCAGCGGAACATGAAAAGGGCAGGAACGAGACGACGAACGATCCGAAGGAAAAGGAAATCGTGCGTGAATGCAGCGATTCCTTTCCTCTGCACGTCCTTTTTTTTTGAGGAAATCTGCACGTCCTTTTTTCTGCATGTACGTGCAAACATGGGCCAGGCCCATCATCTCACCTTTTCTTTTCTAGGCCTAGCATGCGAGTCGCGAGAGGCTGAGGCGTCGCTGAGTCTGGCTTCAATTTTCCGTCGCTCGAAGTATATACCTGTACTACTCTACGTATACAAACCTGGGGAGGGGGCCCCTGACTTTTGGGGGCCCGGGGCGGCCGCCCCGTTCGCCCCCCCCCCCCCCCCCCCCCCCCAGGGCCGGCCCTGCTATCACATTTAGGAGCATGTTAGGAAAGGCCACATACCGAGGCTGGTTTTGAGTATTGGAAGAAAACGCATGGGGCTGAAGATTAGTTTTCATAAAAGTAGGTCTCTGATAATGACCGAACGTCAGGTACAAGTAGATGTTTTTCGATGGCAATTACAGTCAAGCAACGATGGCAATTTCCAGTGACACGCGGCAAGCTTCTGTCAAAAATAAATTGAAGCACAAAAGTTGGCATGCTTGACAACTAAATTTACCACCCTCGATGTCACTAAACTTGCAGTCATAAAACGTTCGGAGTTGGCATGAGGGCCGGAGTGCCACACACTTGGCGTGTGGCATTTATAATTTGGGTAAAAGTAAGCTATTCTGCTTTCGTAAGGGCGCAACGTATATGCCTATGTAGACCTGCAAGCAAAAAAATTGGGTATGGGATCAAATAGATACCCTTGTGTTATCAAGCCATTATGATACTTTACCATGGGGGATACGAAATATCAACTATAAAAGAGTGTAACTATAAATGGTACCGTGTAGTAAAAGGAATGCAGTTGTCCGCTATAGTGTCAGCTTCATCATAATTAACTTACTGCTTACTAGTACTTACTAGTACGATGCAATACTATACATAGTGTCATTTTTTGAACGCCCTTCCAAGCAATAACTGGGCACTGGAGAGCGGCGGGAAATGGCAGTTGTGCTGGGCGTGACCTTCACCTTGGCAGTAAGGAAGGACGGTGACGTTGAGCAAGGAAGTAAGAGCATCTACAGTAAGATTCGGCAAATCTGGCCCCATATACATCCGCGGATGTGCCCGGCAGGTCCGCGGACGGCGCCGGACAGCCCCTCATGTGTCATGCTCGGCACCCACATACCTTCCACTGATAACTTTCGCTCGGGTCGCTCGGATCGCCTCCCGCTCGGGCGACTCGGGCTCCCCAACCCTAGCCGCCGCCGGGGCCTAGCCCATTCTCCTCCCCTCCTCCCGCCGCCGCCGGAGGACGCCGCCACCTTGCGCCCGGAGGCCGACGGCGGTGGCGGGGGCTCTTCCTCCCTCCCGCGTCTCTGGGGTGGCAGGACCCCAACATGCGTGGAGGTGCGGCCGATCTAGAAGCGACGGCGTTGGCTTCGACGACGGCGGCGGTCGGCCCTGCCTCGGGCCACGGGCGGCTGCGGCGGCGGCTGGCCTGGATCGGGCGGCGGCGCGATGCGGTCTTCGGCGGCATGTCATCTGGCTTTAGATCGGCGGCAGCATCGAGGGCCTGGTGGACTTCTTTGCAGCACCCATGGCAGATCTGTTCTGGCAGGTGTAGCCAGTGGTGGTGGTCATCTTCTTCGTCGGCGGTGGCCGGCCAGAAGCTTGGTGATCGGATCTCGAGATCCATCATCTAGTCCCGGTTGCGAGTTGGGGTGACATGGTTGCCGGTGAAAACTGAGCCGACGGCAGGCGATGGCGGCGTTCTACGCCATTACCTTGACGAAGGCATTGTCGTGTAACTACTGTCGACCCACTCGTGCTGCTCCGGGGGAAACCCTAGGATCTGGTGTTCCAGATCAGACGATGGCGGCACTGCGGTGTCGTTTCTCTCTTGGGAGCATCGTTTGTGGAGCAGCGCTGGAAGTCAGAGGCAGGAGGTGGAGCGGCTTCGTCTTGCACGGAGCTTCGGTGGAGATGTCAAGTCATGCCTGACCGACAGGTGCTACGCTTGGTCATGCCTGGTCGGCAGGTGCTACGCACGACAGATCCTCCGAGGACTTCAAGCTGTGTCGGCTGGTGATACTTGGCAGCATGGCGCTGAGGTGTATCAGTGGCGACCGCAACGTGTTCAGCTGTTTGCGCGCAGGAAGGAGGTGCCGTTGGGTGCCGTGGTGGCGTCGACGATAGCTGGACCGAGCAAGGTTGATGCATCAGTACAGTTCTGAAGATGGAGCGGTGGCAGTTGGCGGCGGCGTCCTCTGAGAGCACGCCGGACCAGTGTGTGCCCCAGACCCGACAAGTGGCTAGGTTGGGGTCTCAGGTCTTAGATGTTAGACTTGGCTGTGATGTCTGTTTGGTATTAGGCCCAGGCTATCTGCGCCCCTTCATCAACTAGATAGGTGTAGCAACAATTTGTTGCTTAGACGGCGGCTTCAGTCTTACTGTTGTATTGATTTTGTAAGGTCTTGTGCATGAGAATACTTAATAAAGTGGTCGTATGCATCGCCCAGATGCAGAGGGCGGGGATCATCCTCCTTTTCTTAAAGAAAATCATAAACGTGAACCTCTCATGCAAATAACATATGTTGGTAGCGGAAATACATAGCTCGAACATAAATTTTATTTTAAGCGCACAATTCAAGCATTAGCCCTTTGGTTTTCATTGTAGGTCCACATATGCTTCACAAGATCACTAAGTAGCTGCACGTGCACATGATGATGTCGAAGATTTTGATGAATCTGCAAAAAAATTCAAAGCTGGTCTGCATCTGGTTGCGAAATAATATTCAAGGCACAAAATGACAACGGTGTTGCTATCTTATTGTACTACTCCATAGAGAGTGTGTTGACATCATTGACAGGCGAAGTGAATTGCTATGGCATGTGATGTCTGTCCATATGAATACATGGCCACACTATAACTAAAGAATCAATAAAAGTCTATCTCAGCTACAACATTCATGTGCATTTATTTTGTGAAACAGTCTACACTACTTGTGGCCGGCCAAATAATGTTATAAAGGAGGCGTAGCACAAAGATGAGGGGCCTAAAGGGAGAGGAAGGAAATAAGCAAGAGAAAAGGACGTGCTGACCATGTTCCCAACAATGATTTGGATAGATACAAAAATGTTTCTCAAGTATGTCAGCTTGAGAGGTATCAGGAACATGTGTGAGCTCAATGCCGATAGCAGGCGGGGAGGTGGATCCGTGTAGGTGTGTGGGGCATCTACTGAAAGCCTCCGGCCTGGATCTGTCCCCGGTTAGGATTGTGGACAGTGAGGGACATTCACCCGCGGGTGAGCAGGGGACTGTCAAGCATCGCCTGGATCGGCCTCGGCGTCCAACTGCTCCAACGTGTCTTTATGTGTCGGATATGGTGGCCAAAGTGCCTTGGTGCTATATGGTGGTGGCGATGCATACCGGATCTACCAGAGCTATACAAAATGCTAATTATTATATATATCGTGAGATATACTTTTTAAATTTGGTATTGTAAATATAGGCAATATGATTTGAAAGAGATTAATTGGATTTATAAAAATTTGATGCACTAGCTATGTGCCATGACGAATGTATCTTTAATTATCTTACCGAGTAACTAGTCAACAATTCACATGGCGAGACAATGAAACATCTCTTATTCCATTGCAAGCTTGCTTGTTCTATGTGGTCAGTCATCCAATAGCGTCTAATATGTCTCATCCCACAAGTGTTGCCAATATGTTTGGTCACTAGTTGGACGTTATTCCAAATAGTTTTAGAACGCTAATAAGGATGGGAGCATACGTCTTACTATTATCGCTTTGACTTTGTAGAAATGATCTGGTTTTTTAGGGACAAAAATGTTTCTGCCCGATGGGAAAAAGATAGAGAAGGAGAGAAAGAATAATGTCGGAGTTGATGACTAGAAATAAGAGCTATTTGCAATGATTGAGCCATACAAAGTGTTGGCAGTCGAACACAAGAAAGAGACGAGGACGAGGTGAATAAAGCTAGCAATGTTGGAGGAGAATATGTGGAGAAGAAAGACCGCAACCCAATATAGGAAAGTGCAAGCAAAGGAAAATGGTTTTGCAATCTAGGATCAAAGTCTTGCAATGGGGGCAAGGATCAATTGACCAAGATGAAGGCCAAGTAATGTGCTATCATATTCTATAGATATGAAAACTAATATTAAAAAATGTATGAACAAGCACAAGGACCCTATGATACGAGGATTCACCACAACGTGTTGTGTGCCCATATGGCTACAACCAAATAGGAGGATGTATATATATGAGTCATCATTTCTCTATGTGAGCTTGAAAATAAGAAGCATTTATTCCCTGAAAAATTTTACATAATGCAACCAAACAAAGTTATAAAAGACAGCTTAGCACACACATGAAAGAGACTAGTTCAAGAAAGGAAAGAAAAATAGAGATATGGATGTTTGTTGCCATGTTCCGAACACTGATAATGCACATGTTGAGATTAAGAGGTGTCGACAACTCTACAATCACTTGCTTGTTGTTGTGAATTTGTACTATAAATTTTTTAGTGGTGCAATGATGTGTTCTCAACTTGTCCGCTTTAGGCATAAGTTAGATCACGCCACACACTAGAAGTTGGGTTTGAAGGCTTCCAAGTAACACACGGACAGAATATTTTGCTTTCCATGACACTGAGATGCTCCATTTGGGCGAGGGCATGGGATATGTGATTATGTAGATTCGATGCAAAAATATTTGAGTGTAGAATCAAACAGATGCCATGTGGTGTTATCTATCCATTCTAATAGATTAGCAAATTCCACAAAAATTCCAACCATGAAGGAGTGAAAGAAAGACTAGACAATGTATCATGTAGTGAAAGGAAAATGATCGCTATAGGTAACTTCGTGCTTACTAGGATTGGCTTTTTAGCGGCGAACTTTAAACATGAAAGCTTATCTTCTCATAAATACTTGTTCTTTTGTGGAAAAAGCATCTTGTTCTCTCCCATTCAAGAAAGATGGAGTAAACCAAGGGGGTTGTGTTGAGCCATGACGTTGGCAAGTGGCAGCGGGATGGTGACATAGAGTGAGGAGATAAAGGCCATGAGAAACTGGTAGTCAAAATTTAGTAATTCGTGACTAAGGAGTTTCCCTTCAACCACCCCAAAAATCTCCAAGAAGAACTTTGCCAGAGTGGCTCCATGACTGACGCCCCTGCTTGAGATCCTGATGTTGTAGTCGAAGATGGTGGCACCCATGATAGCAGTGATGCATGAAAACAACACAAATGATGTGACCATTTTATCCATACTACCATAGTTCTGGTCTAGACGGCTCTCGTAGACACCGACACCTTTGACCGTCATGGTTGATTGATCATACCGACCAAATCTAGTTAAACACGGCGACATAATCAATGTTCGAGTAGTAGTCACTCCATAAATGGTTACTCAACTTCAATACAACGATGAATCCTGATACATCTGACTATGCACAATAAAATAGTCTTGAAGGCTCGGGTCCCTCTCCTCCAACCATGCACCACCACAAAATATCCGTAAGTCCACGATTGCTTGGATATGCATTGAGTATCACTTGCATTTTTTTTTCAGACGCGAAAATTGAACATTAGTAAAAGTGAAATATATTGACTTGCATAAGAACTTTACTATAGAAGGAAAACATTATCAACCATGTTATGTCTATGGGTCTACCCATATGGCCATATGGCCACACTAGAACAACATAATAAGCTCATTATTATCCTATATGAGCTACACCATCTGTCGGGGATATACCCCGCGGTGTAACCCGGCCGGAAGTATAACCCGGCCGGACTTGGCGACTCACTAATGACCCGCCCTGACTGGACGATACACTAAGTGACGTGCCCGATCCTGGCGACTTATGGGTGACCTGGCAAGCGGGTCAGAGGAGCGACAAGACCCGGGGGCCCAGGAGGCTCAAGGCCCAGAAGGCCGGCTTACGTTATGGAAGGCCGGCTTAAGAGGAAAGGCGTGAGGAATATCTCCCTTACAAGGAATTAAGACCCGGACTTGTATCCGACTTGTAGTATAAGATAGGCTAGTCCTAATCCTATTTGGACTCCACATGTAACCCGCCCCTCTAACTTATATAAGGAGGGGCAGGGCTCCCCAAAGAGAGGCAAGCAACAAGAAACAATCTACAGGGCTGGACGCAAAGAGCCGGCTTATCGGCGACTCTCTCCTGAGCATAATGAGACCTGGCCTCAAACAGCATGTAGGGCTATTACCGGATGATATTTCCCGGGGCACAAAGCTGTCTAAACCCTTGTCTGCGTGTTGATCCGCCCTGCGTCTCTCGTCCCACTCAACCCCTCTCAAGCTACCACATAGATGTGTTGGCCTCGCGACTAAGTCCTGACGCTAAGGACATCTGACGTGACAAATCCACGACACCATCCATTTTCAATTATTTTCTTAAATATTGCACAATCCTGCCCAAGCAAACCTTGTTATAAAAGTATAGACTTAGTGCAAACATGGGAGGCTAAATGTCAAAGAGGAAGGAAAGAACCAAGATAAACAAAAATCCATCATCATGTTCTACGCACTGATTTGCTTGAAACTAAAAATGTTACGAGACCTGAGTTCGAGAGGCACCAGGGGATAGTGAATAGTAATTTTTTTATTTCATTACCAATGTATTACTAGTATTTTAGTGGTGCAATCATGACGTCATAGTCTATGGTCTTAGACATGCCTTGGAAAATGCCTCTAGATTGTTCTGAATGCTTTTGTGCTGCTTTTGAGGATGATATTATTTTTATAAATATGAGCTGTTTCACTTTTCATGGAAGGCCGTCTCTAGAGCTACTAAAATCCCTTTAAAGGGAGCTCTCTTATGCATCGGGCATCTAGGGAGGCTTGTGGGGCAATGTTTCCATCATTTGCGCACCCATTTTTTGAGTACCGTGTGGCTTGCCTCTACAGTGTTCCATCTGCCACCACATGCAAAGACCCCTCCTGCAAACCCAACCCAGCCCCGATATCAATCCCTCTTTATCATCTCATGTGTCGTGCACACTAGGTTTACTGTCTAGCGCCTCCCCATGTAGCTCTGTTGTGCACATGACCACCAGCCTGTGATGGATCTCCGGAAGGGCCAGATCTTGGCATGGGCATTTGAAAGCAGTGGGCATTGGTGAGGGGCATCAAGAAAGGCCTGTCATGGGAGAGGTTAAGGTGGGATGAGATCGGTGGTGCGCGGGTAAGGGGCGGCCACGAGTGGAGCACGGGGAGGGGTTGTGGTGCTTCAGTACAGTGCGGGCAAGCTTGAGGAGGAGGCGATCTTGGTGAAGAATGGCTCAGGTGCAAATAGAGCGAGCAATACCCGGACGGGGTTGGAGTGGGGCTGTCCATAGTTGATAAGAGACTGTTGCTTTCTTACTATAGGTGCCTGAATTAAACCCGATGGTCACTGATGGTAAATATTTCCGTATTTGCCGCATGTGTTTGATTATATGTCTTGTGAAACAATCTAAGAGGTGCCATGTGTTGATCTGTCCCTGGTTAGTACAGAGGACTGGGTGAGGACCATCAGTAGACCAGCGAGCATTTGTTGAGCTCTAGTCCAGCCCATGTTTTTATGTGCCTGTCCTTCATTTAGTATCATGAGTTACTCAAAGCCTGAAGCTAGAAAAGAAACAAACATACAATCTTTTCATTCTGACGCATGTTTGCTTGACAAAAAATAGCTTGCATACTATGTACACTATCACAAATCTATACACAAAGAGAATATCAGATAAATTGACGTATTAGTTCTTTTTGTTTTGCTCCATCGATCTATGTTGTGCATTTACAAGTTGTAGAGTAATGATGTGCTGCATAATTTTGGACCCAACATGTTTTTCCTGAAATTATTAGGCGGAGCATGATACTTGAAATTTAGAGAACCTGGTGTAAAAAATAAAAATTGGCACCTATGTTGAATAGAAGCAGACTTTAAATAGGGTTTCTCACTATTCTAGATGATATAATTTTCAGAAATGAATATGTTTTTGCTAAAGTAATACGTTGGCTTATCTTTTATTTGATTTAGATGTATTATTGTTAGGTGTCGCATTGTTTTATATCTTTAGAAGCTGAACTTCAAAAACCATTGAAATCTTTTCCATGGGAAAGTATTAAGAATAACTCGTTTTTTTGCATTGATTTAGTGGTTATGTTCTTTTTTTCTCACAACTTTTTATATCATAATTAACTTTAGAATCCTAAAAAAACAGGACACAAAAAAGCGTGACTTATCTAATGCAAAATACATGAAAAGAGCGTATACGTAGTGCTTACAATGAGATGTTCTTCATGAAAATAAGTCTTACTAGCAGGTGGGTGTGGAGGATTTTCCGGTCAGAGTAAGACTTCGTATTCCCACATATAGGGCATGGACAACACATAAAACCATTCTACTTGTTTGCCTCAGCCACTTCGAGAAAATCATCCACGCCCTTAATGTACTCGGAGGTGTGTCTTGAACCGTACATCCATTGCCGGTTTATCTGCGTGCATTATATATAATTAAGTGTGTCAAAAATCATTACAGAACATCATGAATAGATAATTAAGTCACCAAATTAATAGAAGTTCATCATCACATTAAAACCAAAGTACATACATAGTTCTCATCTAACAACATAAAACTCTGCAGACCATCTAAATTAATTAAACCATACACTAAAACTATGTAAAATATTTCAATGCGAAAACAAATGTGATCATAATCGCAACCAATGTAACAACTGATCCAACGGCATAATGATACCAAGCCTCGGTATGAATGACATATTTTCTAATCTTTCTAATCTTCAAGCGCATTGCATCCATCTTGATCTTGTGATCATCGACGACATCCGCAACATGCAACTCCAATATCATCTTCTCCTCCTCAATTTTTTTATTTTTTCCTTCAACAAATTCTTTTCTTCTTCAACTAAATTTAACCTCTCAACAATAGGGTCAGTTGGAATTTCCGGTTCAACAACCTCCTAGATAAATAAAATCTATGTCACGTTGGTCGGCATAATTGTCATAAACAATAAATGAACCAATAGTTATGAAAAGATAATATATACCACATCTAAATCATAGACAGGACGAGGGCCGACGGGGGCGGATACCAAAACCATCGCACTATATAAGATGCAATAATAAAAGTAAGAAAATTATACAAGTATCTATATAAACATAAAAGTAAGAGTTTTTTTTCCTTTCAGAAAGAAGATAAGAACAAGAGGCTCACCACGGTGGTGCCGGCGACGAGATCGGCGCGGGCGATCGACGGCGGTGAAGACGGGGACGGGACGTGACTGACCGCTAAACCTAGACAAATATTGAGGAAAATGGAGCTTGGAGGTGGAGCTTGAAGAGGAGAAAGCTTAAGTAGTGTGGCTCGGGCATTCCATCGAACACCTCGTGTGCATAGGAGGTGAGCTAGAGCACCACAAAGCTCTCTCCTCGCAGGCCACGAAAAATAGAGTAGTGAGAGTGCTCTACTCGCGGGGTATATATAGGCAATTAATTGGTCCCGGTTCGTGCCTTGAACCGGAACTAAAGGGAAGCCTTTGGTCCCGGTTCAGGCCACCAACCGGGACCAATGATGGTGGGCCAGGAGCAAGGCACATTGGTCCCGGTTCGACCCACCAACCGAGACCAAAAGGTCCAGACGAACCGGGACCAATGGCCCACGTGACCCAGCCGGCCCCCGGGGATCACGAACCGGGTCCAGTGTCCCCATTGGTCCCGGTTCTGGATTGAACCGGGACTAATGGGCTGACCCGGCCTGGACCATTGCCCCCTTTTCTACTAGTGCGGTTTGATACCCGGCAACCGCGCTAATTTTGTTTTCTCGCGATGAGCGAGAAGCAATAAAATATGAGCAGTACTCCACGTGCTAACGATCAGTGTTTCGTATAGTACTACGTAGCGGGATCGCAGCCCCCAGTCATGCTTGTCCGTAGGCAGGTACAGAATAGGGACGCCCGTCGAGGTGTCCGACAGAAACCTGTGCGATCTTTCTTCTCCATCCGACCTGCCGCTACGTACGAGCACATACTGCTCCATGTTCCCTTCTGACCCGAGATGCTTCGTTTCATTGCCCCTTGATCCTCTCGGTTTGTCGCTGACCCATGATTTGGCTAATGTCGATCTGGGAAGGGGAGCTGATCCTGATGTCCAGTAATCATTCACTTGTCTACTTTCTTAATTAATGAACGGAATGGCCACCGCCGCATTTGGTCCGTTCCTGTTCCTTTGGGTCGAAACGGACAAAAATCAGGGCGGCCCAAATGGACGGGCGTCTGTGTTTTATCCGTCCGTGACTCATTTTCGGTCTAAATTTGGTACGGTTTGCATCCGCGCGGACACAAAGCGGATGCACATGGTCGATCTTTTTTTCCTCCCTGACCCACCCATCAATGAAACAAACGCCCTTTTCCCTTTCCCCCACACAGCTTACACCTCTCTCACTCGCCATTGCCGCCGCCGCCTATTTTCTGGCCGCTCCGTCACTACCCACGCTTGACACCCACCAGCCCTGCCGCATCCACATAATTGCCCCCCGCCCCCGACAGCCGCTTTCGTAGGAGTTCTTGCCGATGTTTGTGGCCTTTCTCGCCGCCCGGTACTAGAGAAACCACGGTTGGCGGCGCTGCACTTCGGCCCCAACACCGTCCGCCTCGCGCTGCAAGGACGCTGGCCACCCTTGTCTAGGCTTCTACAGGCAGGCTGCCTGTACTAGGTGGCCGGGGTGCTCTTCACCGGCCACATCTCCACCACGCCGGCAAGGTGTTCGACACTTTGTTCGCAAGGTACCATGGATAGTGGGGATGAGTACTTTTTTCATCAACTTCATTTGTTCATCGAATGATTCGTTGTGACGATGAGGAGCTTGTTTTTGTTGCATTGGTCGTCAATGACCACATTGCTAGCAGCGGCCAAGATCCAGGGGATCAATCCCGGCGATGCTCCGGCGTTGAACCGCAGTAGAGAGAGCGGTCATTGCCTACTCTTCGCCGATTACTTGGAGAGCAACCCGCTCTTCAAACCCCATCTTTTCCCGCGCTGATTACTTAAAAAAAAAAGTATGATGGCTTACTTTTCGGTTGATTTGTGCGTATTGTTGTCAGGTTTCTCATTGTTTTTTATCTTCAGAAGTTGATATTTGAAAATCAATTGAAATCTTTTCTTGGGGAAAGTATTAAGAATGACTCAATTTTTTTACTTTGAGTTAGTTGTTCTATTCTTTTCTTCTCACTTATTTTATATCATGGTTCATTTTTGAATCCTCAGTAACATGACATGGAAAAGCAAGACCTGTCAAATGCAATATACATTAACAGAGCGTACAAGAAGTTCTTAGCATGGGATTTGCTTCATGAGAATATGTCTTACCGCCTCCTCTATGTACCAATTCGTTTATTTATACTACTATGTAACAATATTTCAGAGAGGAATGACGAACCCCACAATATTTATGCATTTCTTCCATTCTTCGTAGTGCAGATTCTCCAAGAGGTAATCTTATTATTTCAACTTGATGGCTAGGTTGTCCCTTGCATCCTTGGTCCTGATACTATCATGGTATGTAATTTCGCAAAATGTCAGGATTCATCTCATAATCTACTCCAAAATACATGTTTTATAAAAAAATCCTACCCATATGCTTATTCCTAAAGTATGAGGAACAGCCTAAATTAGTGCCATTTTTGTTTTGTGGAAGGAAATACCCTTTGGAATCGACATGCGAATTAAGTTTTGGTCATGACAAGCTGTATGTAAAGATATTGGTGGAAATTTCTTAAGTCATTTGTATAAATATGTCCTTTTGGCTTCTTTTCTTTCTTCCCAAAACAATGATAGTTGATCATGAGTTGAGTTATGTATACTTTGTGCTGAACGTATACCATGAACAATGTCTTTCTTAGAAGTCCCTAGCCAACAAGGATGGGACGCTGACAAGGAATTGGACATGGCTGTCATGTTGGGCCACGACCTTCGCTGTAAGGAAGGTGTTCAGGTTAGTGTTGTACACTGAGGAGGAGAAGTCAATGGGAAGTTGGTTGTCAAACTTATTCTCCCTCCGTTCCTAAATATAAGTCGATTTCAATATAAAATTCGTACGGATGTATATAGACATATTTCAGAGTGTACATTCACTCATTTGCTCCATATGTAGTCAATATTGGAATCTCTAAAAGACTTATATTTAGGAACAGAGGGAGTAGTAGTTTTTGACTTTGGAGTCAGTAACAATAGGTTATTTTCGGAGTGGCCCCAACAGAAGCACCTTGATTGCAATCCCGATGTCGTAGTCCAAGATGGTGGGGTGGCGCCAATGCTGGCAGCAATGCATGGAAGCACCGCAAATGACGTGACCCTTCCACCTCCTCCCTCATGGAGGCGCTCCAGCTTGCTCTCGGAGAAGCCGGTACCTCTGATCATCATGTATGATATCCACCAGTCCAGCCGCGAGAGCTAGCTACGCGCTGCCACAAAAGCAGTGTTGCACACAACAAAATAGTCGACTGAGCGACTAACGCTCACTGTTTGACCGGTCCGGGTACTGACAAATTGGACGTTGCAATGCTGATTTTGTTTGCTTCTTATGCTATCTCATCTACCATTCAACGTAGCCACTGTCAATGACCAACACTAATTATCCATGTCGATTTGTTCTTGCAACAAATTAATATTCAAGGAACATCATGGTCGCAATATTGCTATCCTATTGTGCCACACAACTGAGATTGTGTTAACTGCACTAACATGCGACAATGATTTTCTTCTTGTTCAGAATCTCTACTCCTAATGTCTCAGTTGGTAGGTCGCGTTCCGGGTTTTATTTTTGTCCCACCAGAGACGGTTTTTTTTCGTCCGTTTTTTTTTTCGCTGGTTTTTTTTTCGTCGAACTCCCCACCCCACCTCACCCCACCCCACGCACGCACACCAAGAAAACCACCCCGCAGGAGGAACGTTGTTCCTCTCGATCCCCTCCCGTCGCCGCCGCCCTCCTCTCGATCCCCTCCCGTCGCCGCCTCCGTCCTCTCGATCCCCTCGAGTAAGCAGCGCCGCCGTTGGCTCGCGATCTCCTCGATTAAACGCCGCCGCCGCCGCCGCCGTTTCTCGATGCCCTCGAGATCGCTGCACCACCATCGTCTCTCCATCCCCTCGAGATCCCAGATCCCACACCGCCACCTAGCGTAGCACCGACCACGATCTCCCCACTGGCTGCCTCGGCGCCGTACGGCCGCGCGCCAGGAGTCCAACTTCAAGAAGGAACATCGGCCGGGGCTGCAACGCGCACGCCAAGTTCTACGCTCGCTGGTCTGTACACGAAGGGGTCAGGCGGGAGATACAGAAGCCAGCAGATCGAGGGAGCCGGCAAGTGCGTTCTCAAGTCGTAAGGTGTTTGACCCGGTCCTGCCGCCCTGCCGTGCTATATTGAGATCGCCCTCATCATCGTCTTCTCCCCGTGCGGCTGCCTGTACAATCGTTCCTCTTCGTTTGGAGATCGATGTGTTTATTAAAGCAGCAATTTGTTTGTATGGATGGATGTGGAGCTTATTAGCTGAGACAACGATCAGCATGTTCCCTTATGCAGACAAAACTATTTTTATCTATTAGCCTATTGAGGATTTTGCTACAGCTTTGATCTTTCTTTAAATAATTCTGGGTAGGAGAGTAGAAACAATATCTCTACTCATATGGAGTCATGGTACGTGTTAGATGGTTGCTTTGACAGGAAACATATATTGCCTCGCCTCCATTGTTGTTTTGTTTCTGAGCATCAGGAGACTCGTTGTGATATGGATGTAGATGACAAGAAGGGTTCAGAGAAGTAATTTGAAGCAGAATCATTGGTCCTAATTTGCAGGGAGGGCAATAATTTTCAGTGAGGCTGCGGACGGGATGAACCAAACTCCTGCACCCACTATGCAGGCAAGTAATCTCTTACACTTAAATTCCCTGCATTGTTTTACAGTTCATTAAATCCATTATCCAAGAAAACAATTATTTATGTTTCTATATCAAGAATAATATTCTCAACCGGATTATGAGCAAAAAGAAGGGAAGGTGATCAGGACTGCATCTTCAAGCGGCACCACAAAATCCTTGCATTAGGTCTATGTTTAATGCATCAGAGTCGAACCTTAGACAATAAGCAATAGTGAATTTTTTTGTTTGCCAATGAAATCAGATGATGTTTCTCACGAAGATGGTAGACATAGTGTGTTGTCTGTTGTTTCTTCATAACACATGCTAAATATCGGATTATCTTCATTGTATAGCTAATCCTTCTGCCCTCTGCATTAGGCGAAGGCATAAGCCTAGATTCAGAATATATTATTATATGTTGGACATTTTAGTATTTACCATCTTCCTAGATTCTGCTATTATTGTTGACTGTATAATCGTTTCTTAATCAGAATTAAGAAATCTTTCCGACCAAAATAATTAAGCATGTATGAAGTACTCCAGACTAGCGATTTTTATATTTAAAGAAAACCGTATGAAAATTTTCATGTAACTGTTACCGTGTAACTAATCTTCATTTCTAATTTTCACCTTTCAAAATATAAGGAGAAATTTTCAGCTAGGACAAACGTAAGTGTAGTTTTACATGATACAAAAGGAAATTATTGTGTGCCAAGTATATACATGTTTAGCATTTTGTACATCGAATTGGGCACACACATAATTATTTCTGGTAACTTTTATATGCAAGGGATATATGAGGTCACTGAGGAGATCCTTACTGCAATCCCATGCCTCAACGCTCAATGGTCCTATAATCGAGGATGTCAGGTAGCATAAGTAGTACCCTATTAGTTGTTCACTGAAAAACATTAATGCTGGGATGATGCAATCTTTTACTTAATTTAGGATTTCTAGATTGCAATAAAACAAACTGATGAAGTTCGCTGTGAATAGGAATGTGGCTACGCTCTACGACAGTGATGTAAGGGAGAAGTGGCAACACAAATGAGTTGTTAGGAGAGTTCAAGAATTTGTTACTCCCATTGCAACGCACGGGCATGTCAGAGAAAATGTTCGAGCTCTCCTAGCGCGTCCACTTTCTTCCGTGGCCAGCAGCAGCGACAAAAAATCTGGGCACTTAGGGTGAGATAGACAAGCATGATTTTCCTTTTTGTGATGATATTTGTATTCCAGAAGTAGTTCTTGCTTCATGAGGTTCTGCTTATGTTTATTTTCAGATTTCAGGACTGACGTAGAGGAAATGATTAGTACTTTGAGCCGATCGTGGACCTGTGGTAGTTGATATGCTTGATTGTTCTGCTCTGCTTATCAACTAGCGATGCCTTGATTTTAATGTGGCCCCTAACTTATGAACTCTTAGTCTGGAAACTACAGTTATTCAGCGGTTAATTATAACTTTTAAGAATGGTTACCTTGATGTTGTTAGTTTTCCCTCTTGTTAACTAGCCAAGAGATAGATCTCAGTTTCATTGAGCTGCTGGCTCTTAGTTTTTAGTGTTTCAGTCGTACTGCAATGTCAGCATCCTTTTTAGTTGGCATTACGAAACAGTGACATCTTGATGCTGAAGCATGCTATAGTTTTTTTTTCAAGACAATATAGATGCAACTTAGTTCAAATCTGACACTTGTGAAAATTTTCACATGTTATACGTAGTTGGTGATGGGGTATATAGAGCATGTTGTAGTTGGTGACAACACATGATTGTTTCTGTGCAAATATATTCTTTCACCTTGAGTTCTTATTATTGTACATGATCATATGACAACATTGCAGTTTCATCCACATCTCTGCCATAGCACTACAAATGGAAACTTTTATAAGTCCAATGTTTCCGGTTTAAAAATGCATCGGCATTTTGTTTATATTTATTTGAGTCGCTACTAAATTTTTAATCTTGAGCATCACTCGATCAACTATGTGCATTGAAGTCTTATTTGCCTCTACTAAGCTCGAGACTATTGGAATGGGTCTACTCCTTGCTAATCATCACCTGACCAATGATACGCTGCAACAGGACACCTCACCACTGGACGAAACTCACAACGACCGGAATCTACATCGTCCAGTGTGTCACGGCGTCCCTCCTCTAGCTCACTCATGGTTATCGCCGTCTTTGTCGCCCTTTCACAAATCCCTATGGGGGAAATAATGTATGACATGTGTTGCCTACTTGATTCCGGCTTTACAGATCTTCGCACGTGACCTGCGGTGAGGACCAGTTTCTTAGGGGACATAGTTGAAGAGCAGCATTGATTGGTAAGCCTTGTATGGTATTACTTGCATAATAAAGATTGAAATTTATCAGTTCGTTTCCTATTTTTTCTCAGTTTTACTATCTTTATTTGCAAAGTTAAATAAGTATGTATGTTTTAGGCCTATAATTTACTAACTATTTCAATCTCTCTTGTGGATCTACAAATGGAAACTTTTATAAGTCCAATGTTTCCGGTTTAAAAATGCATCGGCATTTTGTTTATATTTATTTGAGTCGCTACTAAATTTTTAATCTTGAGCATCACTCGATCAACTATGTGCATTGAAGTCTTATTTGCCTCTCCTAAGCTCGAGACTATTGGAATGGGTCTACTCCTTGCTAATCATCACCTGACCAATGATACGCTGCAACAGGACACCTCACCACTGGATGAAACTCACAACGACTGGAATCTACATCGTCCAGTGTGTCACGGCGTCCCTCCTCTAGCTCACTCATGGTTATCGCCGTCTTTGTCGCCCTTTCACAAATCCCTATGGGGGAAATAATGTATGACATATGTTGCCTACTTGATTCCGGCTTTACAGATCTTCGCACGTGACCTGCGGTGAGGACCAGTTTCTTAGGGGACATAGTTGAAGAGCAGCATTGATTGGTAAGCCTCGTATGGTATTACTTGCATAATAAAGATTGAAATTTATCAGTTCGTTTCCTATTTTTTCTCCGTTTTACTATCTTTATTTGCAAAGTTAAATAAGTATGTATGTTTTAGGCCTATAATTTACTAACTATTTCAATCTCTCTTGTGGATCTATGGTGAGGTGCGTGGTGACCTGTGGCGCGTGAGGGCATCTGGATGTTGGTAGACGCACTAAGTTGCGGCGGCCACCAGCTGCAGCAGCTGCACTACAGGGCGGCGGGCGGCAGTAGCAAGATGAGGCAGCGACCAGCAACAGCTGCACAACGGGGCGGCATTAGCGAGTAGCAGCAGTAAGGCAAGGCAGTAGTGAGCAGCGGAACAACCATGCAAACTGCAAGAAGAATGAAGCAGTGGTAGCAACATATGGTGAATCATCAAGTATCACTTTTTCATATGCCTTATGTTTGAGCATGATTAGGAGCTAGCTTGAGAAGAGAAGTTAGTGCACATCCTTCTAACTCTAATGTATCATGATAATTGCTTCGGTTCACATTTTTTCCTACAGATACCCATGAGATGAAGTACCATGTTATCTTTTAGTCAAATAAGTTGATGATATGTGCCAAATTATACATGGTAAGATTGGTACTTTTTTCTTGACGTATATTATTAGCAAGCTTTTCTTAAAAATATGATTTATCAATTTGTAGTAATACATCCCATGCAAGATTACTCTTGTTCGGTGTGTTATAATTAATTGCAATATAAAACATTTTGGCTGCTATGTTGTCTGCTCTATAGTTGGATATGGCCGGCTATGCTATATCTGTTTAGGAAGGTTGAGCACAAAGTAAGAAAATACTCCTTTCATAATAAAATCAGTTGCTTAAAATATTAGTGTATCATGATCTAAAAAAGGTGTATCATTTGTGATATATGTACTGTTTTTAAATTGTCACAAAGTATATGCATACACTATTCATTCATCCATCTAGATCTAATGTATCTTTTCATGTCCCTGCAAAAGAGCTTATCACTATGTGTGTTCTGGTTATATATCAACAATAATAGCAGAGGAATCAATGAAAAAAATAAGGAACAATATTCTTCTTATTTCCAATAAAGGCATTTAGTTGATTCATGTCAGTTCTTGGAACTAAAGCATCATAAAATGATAGGTAACAATAAGATACTTGACACATCTGAAGCTGAAAGTGTTCTCTTATATTTCGTAAACTTTTTTTGTATTATATTCTATAAGAGCGTCAAAGTCGTGTTCTGTTTTTTTGGATACAGCAATGATGTTTTGATCATTGCTTTAGTAAAACATACATATGAAGTATGACAGTGAAGCTAAATTCATGCCCAATGGTCAATTCAAGACTTCAAGGTTAATTTGTTTTGTGTGTGTTGTTTAAAATGTTAAAGCTGGCCTACATCAATTTTTTCTGGTGCTCTTGGCATAATACTTTTTGTGCAGTTGTGTTACAACATGTTTTCATTGAGATGTTATCCAGTATTTTTCAGCTCCTAAAGGTTGTGCACTTGTGCCATAATTTTTTTGTGTGAAACTATAACAAAATTGTGTAAGGTGAAATTTTGGTAGTTGCGTAAGCTGATCAATTTATTCTTTTCTTTCTTAAGATCACATTATAGTACTTGCATAAGCTGAACCAAGATGCTTTCTTGCTACTGCTGTAGTATGTGATGAAATTCTGAGATAATAATGTAGTTAAGCAACTTTCTGTAACTGACTCTGTAGGTCTTAGTAGTGCAGATTCCTTTTGGACTGCAAGGAGTTTACTGAGATACAAATCATTGTGTGCAGTATAATCATATGAATATTCCTGCTTAGGTGTAGATATGTAGGTTTAGTAGCTTCTCGGGTTCCCATCTAATCCTAACATGCAGTTGTTTGTATTTTTTTTTGCCTGTACCATTGTTTCTTGGAATAGTCTATCAGTCATGTCTGAACCTAGCGTTCCTTAACAGATAGGCTCCTTATTTCAAAAGGATTAAATGAGTCTAGACGGTCATGGCTTGTCGTCCGTGTTGAAGCGGATTCAGAGCCCGGTAGGATCGCACACCGTATCGCTTGGACATCGGAAGAAGATGGTAATGATATTACTTGCCTTAGTGCTCAATTTATATTTTATGATCCTATTAATTTGAACTTATTTACTTGGTTGTCTCAGCTAATTTATTTGTCCTCAGATGCAGACAAGCGTTCGGTCGAAAAACTTAAATTATTCCATCGATAGAATAACATGAAGAACAAGTACTGGGATAACATGGTTGTTACTACAATAGTAAAATGCCAAGTCACGGGAGGAGAGATGCCCAGCATGTATGATGGACATGGTGGCTCGGAGGTGAGGTTATCTTCTCTTGAAAATCTTGACCCACAAAAGAAATTAACCTTGACGCCGTGGGAACCAGGAAAGCGTAGATCACGAATGGCCCCACAATTTGGTGGTGTTTGTGCGTTGTGTGGTCAAACCTTTCTACCAGCTCCATGGCGATGCAACAGTATCACCTTCTCAGGGAGATGACACGATGGGATGTGGCCGCGTCGTGCTACCTGTTGTTGTTGTGCTAGCTTTGTTGTGTGTGTGTGTGTGTAAGAGAGAGAGAGAGAGAGAGAGAGAGAGAGAGAGAGAGAGAGAGAGAGGAGAGGGAGGGAGGGAGGGAGGGAGGGAGGGAGAGAATTTTTCTACCTCCTTTCTTTTTCATGTATTTTTCTGATCAGGAAAAATACAAAATTATGTCAGTTATTTTGAAGTTATTCTAATCTCGTACACACACAAATTTGCAATTATTCATCTACTACTGGAATTTGGATTTATTTTATCGATGCAAATTGGATTTGGATAGAAGGGTACATTCTTTCTAATATTTTAGATAGAAGAAACATTTCTTCTATCGAAAATATTAGAAAGAATTTTCCTGATTTATTTATTGCTATATGCAATTTATGGAATTGATAAACCATTTAATTGATATCATTTAGCAAAATGAAACACATCATATGCATCCATCTTTTGGCTCGAGAATTTCACGGGATAGAGATATGGTATAGAGAGAGAGGGCATTGGATGATGAGCAACGTTCTGTCTATGTCTTTAGAGAAGCCTTCTGCTTTAGTTTAACTGGGGTTTGTGACAAAGTTGCATGTTACTAGATTATCAAACATGTTGTTTAGGTGAATATCTACCGTCGGAAAGAGAGCAATGGTACTCTGATTGTACTATTTTATGCTCGAAAGAGAGCAATGGACGAAAAAAAACCAGCGAAATAAAATGGTTGAAAGTGGTGGGATGAAAATAAACCGTACGAGGCTATCAACTGCTCCATTAGGAGTAGAGATAACGACGGGAGTTTGGGCGTGTGCGGGACTCGATCGCGGAGTTTTTCTTGGTTTTTCACGGCTGAGGGGGAGGTGGGAGGAAGTACCAAAGAAGTACCAAAAAAGACCGGGTGAGGTGGGACGAAAATAAAACCCGGAACGCGACCTACCAACTGAGACATTAGGAGTAGAGATTAGTTTCTTATGTTTGAAGATAATACTGACAGGTCATAGGTGGCATGTTCAGCTAATTAGTTCAAGAAGTTCTACTAAATTATTGCAGACGCCATTGTACCAAAAGATCAAATCTTGCACAATCAGCGGTGGTGCAGCTCATCACTAATCATCAATCAAGGGCACTGCTGGGATCGCCGAAAAAGTCTAGGTCTTCACCCGTCTTCCGCCATGGTCGCCCCCACAAGCCCGCCGGCCAATGGCCGAAGCTAATTGGCAAAAACAATCAAGCTGATCGATTCTAGCGACCGGCCGGAAGCACACAAAATCGCACGGACATTGGCATAATTGCCACATGCACATCTCGTCAGCTGGGTCTACGGGACGCGCTTGACTCACTCTTCATCGGCTCACACCGTCGCGTACGAAGACAGGGACGGCGACCTCAAGCTCGCCGGCGATGTCCCGTACATTGATCAGGTCGACCTCTCTGCGCACAGGCTAGCTACCAGCCCCTCGCGAGATGGCGGCAGCTTCCTTTCCGTCAGCCATCACTAGCTCCCTCCGCTACCTTTCTGCCAATGGACAACGGCAATGGCGAAAGGCACTTTCCGCCAGGGCATTTTTAGCTTGATTTTAGAGTGGGCTAATTTGACAAACCCATATGACAAATTCTGTGCCACCGCTCTGATCAAAACAAACGACCTGTCCTGGCGATCTGCGCCGCGGCTCCGATGAAATCCAACCTTCCGTGCCAAGGACCAGAATCCCTGTCAGACGGAACCGTCAACCACGAGATCGAATCGGCCTCCCGCACTACGAAGTGGACCCACCGTTTGCAACTGTTCCTGCGCGTATATGCTGAATACGAGCCTTTTTTCGCGCAACAGAACTGACACCTCTGTGTGCATTTTCCGAATCCCATTACGAGATGCAGCGGATAGGATTTCGGGAATAGCTGAGCACGGGCACCAAAACGCCCTGTCCCAATTCGTCCACCTACAAGCACGACAATATACAATTACATCGAGATGGAATGACTTTGGAACCGAGAGCGGCAAAACTACTGTGCACGGTATATACGGTGCCTGGATCTGCCACTCATTTTGTTACTGAGATTCGCGCCCAAAAGAAATCAATGTGCATCCAAACCAGTAATCATCACCACCCCTTCTGTCACATGCTCGGGTTGTTGTCTCAGTGCTTTTCTTAAATAGTATTCTGCCCTGTGCATGGCTGTGCCCCTCATTGCAACTCTATTAGGAAATATATTATCTTTTCGTATGTAAGAGCAACTTCAATGGGATGACCCATTTTGTCCACCTGCGTTCGTTTGAATCGGGGCGGACAAAAGTGAAGGCCCAACGCGTCGACCCAAACCCATACCTCGTCCGCCTGGAGTCCGCACCAATCCATTTCCGGCCCAAAATTGCGTCAGAAATGCGTCGGTGCGGGCGCGAAGTGGATGCACCGCGCATCTCCTCGGCGTCCGCCGTGGCCCCACTTGGAGGCTAGAGAACTACCGCACGTTGTCTAATTTATGAAGACCACCGATAGTGGGCCCACTAGTCATCCAGTGGAAGCGTCCGTTTTTAACCACGCGTGCGGCGGGGGCTGGCCTTATCCACTTCCATCCACATCTGCCCCCCCCCCCCCAACCCACACACACACTTGTGCTTCCTCGCCGGCGACACCAAACCCTTACAAGCAATGGGCCTCTTCGGCAGCTGCAGTGGCAAGGGAAAGGGCAAGGGCACCCCCGGCGCCTGATCCTCCCGTGCTCCTCCTCCGGCGTCAGCGCGTTTCTGCCCAGGTCGACGGCGTCTGCACATCCCGGTGCACCAAGCGCGGTGGCACTGGGAGTACAGGAAGCCGTTGCCCTACCCCGACGTCACGCTGCCGCACCACTGACACCTGGATTCGCACCTGATCCCGGTGTCGGCGGTTCGCAAATCCAGCGGGCGCACGACGAGGACGTGCACAGGTGCCACGGGCAGCTCACGCCGGAGCAGCGGCGGATGCCCGACTACGCCACCGACTGTCCCAACTGGGATGCTTGGTTTTCCCTCGAACACGAGGAGCAACGACGTGTCGGCATCGACGCCGTCCCGCCATCGTTTCCACCGCCACCCCTGCGGGTAGAGCCGGAGGAAATGGAGGCGGAGGCGGAGTACCAAGCCAAGCACGAGGAGGCCCTGCAGCACGCGCTGGAGGCTAGCCAGCTCGAGGAGGACGCGCACTGGGATGGGCTGGAGCAAGCCCTTGCCTTGTCGGCGGCGGGGGACTTCATCCATACCCCTCTCTTCGTCCCGCCACCTCCACCGCCTGTCGAGCCCAAGCCGGAGCCGGAGCCGATGCGGAAGCACTCCCTGCCTCCACCCACTTGGCCGGAGAATGTCTGCACGTGGACCGGCCAGTACCGCGAGTGGGTGAGCGCACCTCCTGTGCACTACGCCGCGAAGCCGGCGCAGGAGACGGCCCACCTTGAGCGCTCGAAAGCGCACTGGCTCCGCCAAAAGGAGGCCGATGGCGAGCAGCAGATACGCTACGAGCAGATGCTGCAACGCGTCACGGAGGTGCTCCGGCTTGAGGAGGAGGAGGAGCGCATGCGGCGAGCCACAATGCCACCGCCCCAGCTGACACCGGAGGAGGCTGCCCTGGCAGTGTACCAGGCGGCGTTCGGGTGGGCTGGCCCTGCTCCCATCTTCATCGACCTCACCGGCGGCGATGGCGATGGCGATGTCGATGTCAAGGGCAAGGGCAAGGCCGACCACGTCTGGGGCAACGTGCGGGCGGCAGCGTGTGGGGACAACCTTTTTTATGTTTTAATTAATATTTAATTAGGTTTAAGTGGACTTTGACCGGCGGTTGACCGGCCAATTATGTTTAATTATGTTTATTTTTGCGAGCTGTTTTTCTCCCACACCGGCACATTTGGGTCCGCCTCCTGTTGGGCAGTCAAGCCGACCCATTTGGGAATGCAGATGCGCACGTCGGCCTGGCCGACCCAAACGGATGAAAAGAGGACAAAGCGCGTGTCCGTTTGGGTCACCCCGTTGGAGTTGCTCTAAACGATTTAAATACCTTCTAATACAAAAGTGTGTTTTACATTCTATCTGGACAAATATGTTTATTTTGACGAGATATTAAAACATGACCAATATTGAATATGTTTTGTAAACTTCTTTTGTCTTACGGCCCAAATACACTTTGACTATTGTCTACAAAAATGAAATAAGCACACATGGTTTGTAAACGTATCACACATCGGACTTACGATTCAAAAATAAACTGGATATAAACTTTGGAAACATACTACAAAAATCATGGATGAGTGAAATAAAAGTGCATAGTTTCTTTGGGGTGAGAGGAGATATGTTACGGGTAACTAGGTAAAGTTATGTGCACATGCCAGATTGACATGACATTAACTGCTGAAACTGGGGGCCACAGATTGAGATGAACTAAGCACTACAGTAAATACATGCATGCATGGGTCGAAATCTCAAAGAGTGGCTGATACATGCACGGCAGATACCGTGCATGGTAGGATCTCTTTTCTCCTCTGAAACCTACTCCACTGCATCAGCATACCACGCTCAGCTGCTCTGCTTGACCCCTCGCACGGAGCTCTCCTATATTTGGAAGACCAAACTGGAACCTAAGGTCAGATTCTTCATATGGCTACCAGTTCAGAACAAACTGCTCCTTGTTTGATCAAGTCCTCAAGTCGGCAGATCATTTATTTGGTCTCTATCTTTTTCCGGAACTGTCACAGCCCTTGTTTTCATAGACGTAGTTGTGGACCTTGTTCTCTCCGGTCCCAAGGTTACTGTACAAGCTGAAGCATACACTGCCTGGCACATCTTGTCTTACAGCCACAGAAAAAATTTCCTCCGACAAGACCGCACCCCCGTCCCATATTGTTGATATGATACTAGATAGCATTAGTCTCTGTGGGAGACCCATCGACACGACATAGGATTTCACTTACGCATAGCTGCTTTTGCTTGCGAGTGGACTATATTTTGTTGTTCTCTTTGCGGTTCAGCCTCAGCTTTTGTAGTCTATTCCTAATCTTCAATGCATTGGCAGAGCTGCTTCTGGTTACTCTCAAAAAAATAGTCTTAGGGCATCTCCAACGCAGACACCTAAAACGGACAAATTATTTGTCCGCGGACCAGTTTGGATACGGATACAAGAGCCCGTCATCTAACCCTGTCCTGAAACGTCCGCCTAAATTAGCTTCAAAAAAATAGCAGCACAAAGTCTTCCGCCAAATGCTAGCAATTAGCACAAAGCCTGCCTTCAAATCTACTATTGATTACTTTAGGCTGCTTTGGCCAGAACAATGCCTTCGGCCAAATCAACTAGTGATTAGTTTAGGCTGCTTTGGTAACTTCCGCCAAATCATCTTCGGCTCCATCCATGAAAAATCACCTTCTGCCAAATAAAAAATCACCTTCGCAAAAAATCAATGCATAATCATCTTCCGTCAAATGAAATAGTAGCGCTTTCACATTCCACCATCCAGAAGGAGATCTTAGGGGCACGGGTTGTCATTTTATTGGCCAGATGGATGTTCGGATGCCCTCAAAGCTCTCCCTGGTTTGCAGTCAATTTGCCAGAAGTCGAACATCCAGACCCATATGCGGACAGATATGGGTTCGTGTTGTATGCAAACAGCGTCCACACAGCTCGGTCTCGACGTATACGGGCGATTTAAAGGTCCGCGTTGGAGAGGCCCTTAGCCCTTAGGACCTAGGCTAAGATCTATGCACGACTTGGAATAGGCTTGAAGCTTGTTTCGAGTGTTTCCAAGCAAATCATGTTGTTGAAATCACCAGCATGATTCTTAGCTTCTTCTCTGCGTTGGATCACCAACTGATCCATCGGTGAAATAACAGTGCGTACATCAAACTGAGATCCTTTGTCTTCGCATCTACTGATTCGGTGGGTATGGCTGGAGGAGTCAGATCGGGCATGTGTTACCCATGTTTGGATTTGGAAGAACTGATCATGATGCCCCTGTAACCATTCATTCATTCTCTTAATTAGTTATGATGCAAGTTTAGCACACTCGGGGTATGCACAGCGGGACATTAACCAGTGGTATGTACACTCTCCGCTGAACTTATCCCAAGTTCCCAACCAAATGTATCATTCATGGTTCAGGAAGCCTGTAGTACTTGTGTGCCTGTTCTACATCAAAACTGTTACTAAGTTGCAAGCGATTCAGCATGATGAACAATTATGCTACACTTACGGGCAAGTGTTACGGAAAGTTTGCCTACCGGCTGATGTGGCAGAATGAGAGCGCGAAGTGATCCGGAATTCAGGCAAAGTAACAAACTGAGCACCAAACAGCTTGTTCCACCTCTGCGCTGGAATTCCGTATGGTTTCAGTCCGTAAGTGTAGCATTATTGGCATGATGAATGGGTCATAGATAACCGCATCAACGAACCGTCAGGGACACTCGATGTTTCCTTCCTTTCTTCTTTAGAGTTTCGGCTCGCACATGATACCGGTGCTGCAGCTGTTGCAGCTCGTCCTTGCCGCCCACCAGTGTGAGTGCTGCCGGGTCTGGTGGCCGAACCGGTCAAGCAGGAACACGTAGACCAGCGGTTCATGCTGAGAACTTTTCCAGAGAGGAGAAGTGAACAACCACATGATATCTTCCCATATATGGCCCCATGGCCACACGATGGCAAGAGAATTAATAGAAGTCATTACTTTATATCTAGGCTACAAC
Source organism: Triticum timopheevii (assembly GCA_963921465.1). Taxonomy (NCBI): domain Eukaryota; kingdom Viridiplantae; phylum Streptophyta; class Magnoliopsida; order Poales; family Poaceae; genus Triticum; species Triticum timopheevii. The sequence continues at coordinate 65,457,117 of OY997274.1, forward strand.
GTTCATTTGCATTTGTTTATATAATTAACATTGTACACAGGTGCTTTATCACCAATGTGATAAAATGAGGCTTGGTGCAAACATGAGGAGGCTAAATGTGAGAGAAATGAAGAAAAGAAGAGAAACAGAAGTTTATTGTCATGTTCAAAAACATTTTTATTTCATTGAAACTAACAATGTTTCTGCATCATGGAGAGGTATCAGGAACATAGTAAACACATATCAGCTTCGTTGGAGATACAACACCAGTACAGGCGGTGCACCCATGTAATATAGGCCATCGTCCTCCGATATGACTTGTAAGACATCACAGACATGAAACTTGGTTTAAGCGATTCCAAGCAACTTTTTGCCTTGAAGATTAATTTTTACAAAAGTTGGTTATTCTGCATAGATGCGGCACGTGATAGTGCCACAAAATTTTCGGCTGCCCATTGCTCCGGTATCTCAGAGATGACGACCTCGACTGCCAGGGCTGATCGATATGGCACCGGCTGCTATCGATTCATAGTGGTGCATTGCAGTTAATTACCTCGAACGCGGACGCTACACATGGACGTAGTGGAAGCCGATACATGGGTGTACAAACGGAGCTGCAGACCTAATGTAGCTGCAGTGTAGTATAACTGGTTCTGGATCGGTGGCTTCAGTTGCAATTCAGGTTCTCGTCGACGTTTCTTGGCTTCCTGTAGGCTCCACCTAGAGGCCAGAGGACGGGTTGTCTACCACCTAGCCTAGATGTTAGTGTTGTCCATTCGTTGCCGACCACTGAGCTGACAGGGTCTATCTGAGAAGAGCAGTTTGGTCCATCCGGGGGGAGAGAGATCCTTTGCACGATATACATTAGTACGTGGCTTATCTTACCGAAAGAGCCGTCTGGTCCATCCGAGAAGCTTCGTCTGGATGCGTCTAGTCTCTTGGTGTCACTCATGATGTGGAGTTTGTTGACCATGTGGTGGTTGAAGTTGATCTGGGAAGGGGGAGCTGATCATGATGTCCGGTCATGATACAATCATTGTCTTACTTTAATTAAGAAGCAAACTCAACAACTCTCTTAAAATTGTTGTTAACTTCATTTATGTCCTCGGGAAATATGTCGTATGTTTGGTTTCTGCCAAAGGTTTCCATCGTCAGAGATGGGTAAAGCGTCTCAACCCTCCTAGGAGTGCCCACGTGATCTTATATTGATTATATGAGAGAAACCCTCTCGTAGGTGTTTACACAATCGTTCCAGATAATAACACAAGTTTGCGAGTATTGTAAGGACGAAGATTTGGCCAACAAGCACAAAAAAAACTCGGACTGAATCATAGTTCGGTTGAGTATGGCTAGGAAGACGTTGCATGGGTGTTTCATTGTTTGACATGGCTAGGAAGCATATTAATAGGATGGACTACAGTAAGAAACCCCTCATCCCAAAATTTAAGAGGCATGGAAGCACCTGCGAGAAGGGCAAGCCCTACTTCAACAGTATGCCCATGTTTGCGCTCAGCCGACCGGTTTTGTTGATGCGCATGAGGACATGAAACATGATGTGGGACACCCAACTTTTGAAAGGGAAAGTTTAGCTTCTTATATTCACCACCCCAATCAGATTGGAAAGCGAGAATTTTGGTGTCAAATTATCTTTCAGCAAGTGCTTGAAAGTTATGAAAAACTTGGAAAACATCAAAACGTTTCTTAAGAATATAAATCCAAGTAAATTTACTATAGTCATCTATGAAACTAACATAGTAAGTATGTCTACCAAGAGAGGAAGGGGCTGGACCCCATACATCGGAAAAAACAAGTTTTAAAGGCTTGGTAGAAATTCTAGTGGAAACAGAATATGGTAATTGATGAGCTTTCGCCTTGTGACAAGAATCACAAATAGTTTAAGACTAAGCTCACAAACGCATCGGAGCTGATTATTTCTAAGCACTAGTTGAATAATAACAAAAGAAGGATGTCCTAATCTCACATGCCACCATTCTGATGAAAGTTTGACAACACCATAACTGGGGAACCAAAGGGTAGAGCCCATGCACGCATCTATGGCAGTAGAGAATTTTCCTCGTGACCTGATCTCGAATCAAAAAGAAATAGGGGTGAAACTCAAGAAAAACTTTGTTGTCTATGGCAATGCGATGAACGGAAAGGGAATTTTTTTAAGTTTGTGGGACATTAAAAATATTTCTTAGATGAATATTACAATGAGGGGTAGTGATAATTGCATGACCAACACGATCTATCATCATACCTTCACCATTTGCATTGTGGACTTGATCATGGCCACGATACTTCTCGTGCATCGTGACCTTCACTAGCTCATTGGTAATATGATTCATGGCTCCGGAGTTGACTTACCAATTTTTGTCAACTCGGTACGAGGTGTCTACAGCTACTGCAACTTTCTTTCGTTGGGAATTGTTCTCGGCATAACGCCAGTCAAAATCCTTAGCAATATGATTATTATTTTTACAAATTTGACATTCATTTTCATATTCATCATAACCTTGAAATGGGCCTCCCATGTTGTTGTTGTTGTTGTTGTTGTAGAAGGGACGTCAGTTGGCGTTGCTGGAGTTGTAGTAGGTTTTGTTGTGTTGGTAGTGGCCGCAACCACCACCACCGTCGTGTTGCCATTGTTGTTGTAGTGGTTGTTGTCGGTGTTGCTGCCGCCGCTGCCACCACCATCGTAGTTGTTGTTGTCGTGAGATCCCCGTCCGCCACCACCCTTGTTGTAGGATTGGCAGCCTTTGGGAGATGCCACACAGTCTCGGGCAGTAACACTGGCAGAAGATTTGAAGGGTCCTGCCCCCGTTCCTTGGAATATCTCGACATGTTGGTTGAAATTAGAGACCATGCCGAATAGATCTTCCACGGGAAGAGGTTCTGTGCGCACATCCGGTGCCGATATGAGAAGCTGGTGGTCCATATCAATCCCCCCAACTATGAAGGAGAGAAGCTCGTCATCGGCGATGGGCTTTCCAGCAGCAGCTAGTCATTCGAGAGAGCTCTCATCCGGCTGAAATAGGTGGTGGCGTTCTAAGAACCTTTCTGGGCATTGGAGAGAGCTATGCGACATTTATGTGCACGGGATCAGGATTGGGCTGCAAATATATTTGCTAGTGCAGACCAGATGGCATGAGATTTGTCTAAGGATGCTAATAGAACGAGAACTTCTTTGGAAAGATTCCACAGTTGATAGGCAATGATCTGTTGGTCCTGGATGCCAGGAGTTGTAGGTGGGGTTGGGGACGGTCTGATCTTTCCCGTTAGAGGTCTTGGTCATGATGGTTTTAGGTGGTTCGAGAGTAGATTGATCGATGTACAAATATAACCCTGCTCCCATAATCTGGGAGCGAGCTTGGGCCTTCCAGAGAACATAATTGGTGAGGCTAAGTGGATCAGAAGTGGTGTAATTGACGCCGGGGGAAGGAACTTGGGTGCAGGAAGACATGGTTGCGCATGTAGGATGATGATGGCTGCGCGCGGCGGGGGGGGGGGGGGGGGGGGGGGGGCAGGGTTTAGCTACATGCGATGGGAGAGGACATTTTGTACACCATGTGAGAGACGGGTAAAACTTCTCAACCCTCCTAGGGGAGCCCATGTGGTCTTATATTGACTGTACGAGAGAAACCCTCTCATAGGTGTTTACATAATCGTTCTAGAGAATAACAGAAGAAAAGGTAGAAAGTTAAAAGGAGAGAAAACCTCTAACCAACTCTATCTAATCTAGGGATATATCTTTGCCTACAAGAGAGAATAAGAGAGGAAGGGAGATACATGACATGTTGTCACGTTACCGAGGTGCACATATAAGATATTTAACAGCCATATTCCAAAAAGTTGGCTAGCCAAAAAATTGGTTGAGATCTTACTTGCCAATGAATTGGCCGCCGTTGGCTAAAAAATTGAACTAGAGTTGGCGGTGAAGCATTACCATCCCAGAAACATGGCATTTGTCCAAACATAGATCAATGTTTTGGCCATCATAGAAAAATTGGCAATGTAGACATTGGTGGCATTCCTAGCACACCGATCACCCTGAACATGATAGATCCTGAACGGACTGCGCGTCGGTGCCTTAAGGCACCTGCCTTTGTCCCAATGACATGTGGGCCGGCCAGGAAATGACATGTGGGCCCAATAGATGGCTGGCCAAGATGTCAGGGACCCAAAGGCAGATGCCTTTACGCCACTGAAGTTGTGCCTGTCGTGAAGAAGGAACGGAGGAACCTGTGTTATATATGCATGCGTTCTGCAGAACATATCCTAAGCAAGTGTCTCATTCAGCATTCAGCAAGCCCATCAACTGAATTCCCTCTGTCTCTCTATCTATTAATTAGGGAAACGTTTCGAGCCGGCGGACCGGTCGAAGCTTGCGCCGGTCGTCTCCCACGCGCGAACGAGCGAGCAGTGGCCCCACGCAAAAAAACTATCCCGTGCCTTATCCCTTTCACACCGCTGCTACAGTCCACCCATCCATCCCCTACCTTATCGCTTTCTCTCTCTTGTCGCTCCCCCGCACGACTGCCTACCCGCTCAGCTCCTCCATGTGCTCTCTCTTTTTGTGCGCTGGTCACCATATGCAACCAACGATCTTGAGCACCAGATTCCTTCCCCTCTCTCTCTCTCTCCACAACATCACCTACCTCTAGCGGCCATGTATTCCCCAAATCGGCTACTACCCCAGAGCTGCAACCAGCGATTTAGGATGTTCGAACCATCCTACGAGCTCACATGCAGGGCAGCCATGCCTTACAAGATCGAGGTGGACGACGAGCTAGGCAGCTGGTGGCACCAAGGGAAACACCCCGTGATGTTGCAACGGGCGGTCTGGAAAGCTACAACCGATGTGGAAAAAAGCTTCAATCAGCGATGACAAATGCTGCAACCAACCACTTCACAACAAAAGAGTTACATCCGGTGTCGCGCAAAGCTTCAACTAGCGTTGAAAAAAGCTTCGAACAGCAAATGCTGATGCTAGGGCTGGTTACGGCCAACAGGGGCCATGGGAGGTGTGCTCTTCAACGGCGAGGTTGCAAGCGTGGACGTTGAAGCTGCAACCGGCATGGAAGAAAGCTTCAACCCCATGAAAAAAAGCTTCAATGGATGTGAAAAAAAGCTTCAATCGCAGAAAAAGCTTCAACTGGTGTGTGGAAAAGCTTCAACCGGCAAATGAGGGAGCTCCAAACCATAGAAAAAGCTTCAATCGATAAGAAAAAAAGCTTCAAACAGTGGAAGAAGTTTCAACCGAAGCAAAAAAAGCTTCAACCGTGGGGACAAGTCTGCACGCACGAGCGTCGACGGCGACGAGCGGCGAACGACGAGGGGAGAGGGCGTGGGGTGCTGCACCGAGCAGCGACGACAGGGAGAGGACGCAGATGCGCGCGGGGCAGGAGGACGGAGGCGCGCGGGGCGGAGGCTTGTGAGGTCGGAGGTTGAAGATGAAGTCAAAGAAGGATAAGATGCCAGATCTGACGGCTATTGGAGCCCAAATCGAACGGCTGCGGCCGGACCGGCCGAAAATTCAGCCGGTGCGCCGGCGCAGAGTGCTGGCCTATTAATTATGCACATTTTATTTGATAGTATATCAGATAAACAATAAAAGAAAGTCATACGAACACTAGTACTGTGTAGATACGCGTTCAAGGCATTTGCGTTGAAGCATGCACAACACGCCTGAATTCATATTGTAATGCATGCATCCTGCTTCTTATCTCCGACATGATCCATCATTATAAGGACTGCCAGACCAGCACTGGTTTGCTGTTCAATTTTGCATCTGATACTGGAACTGCTTAGTACTGCATCACATTATGAAGATTTGTATGTTACCAAGTTACCAAAAGTTATGCATGATCTGGATGAACGGATCACGGATAGCCATGTAAGGCCAACTCCAATTCCAGACTGCAAATGATTGTCTAATTTATCCGGATTTTGTCCGTTTGGAGTAGAAAAACGAACATGCGCGTCCAATTTTGGATGTCCGCCAACTTATGCACCCAACAGGCCAACAGAACGACCGCATCTCGAATTGTCCAGCCGCCCCCACTGTTCCTCGCCCGTGAGTTGCCGCGCTCGCCCAGCAGCCCACCCGCTCTTGCCTCGACCGCGGCGCGCTAGCTAGCAAGCCCATGGTGGCGACTGGCTGGCTAGCAAGCCGCTGGTCACGCCCGCGCGCCAGCAGCTGCGGCTGCCCGCGTGACTGCATGGGGCTTTGCCCGCGCGCTCGCTCGCCAGATTCGCCCGCACCGAGCTCGCTCATCCTCGCCACAGCCACCTCTGCATGCTTCGCGCGCCGCCGCACCATGCCATGCCAGTGGGTGCCTGCCCGCAGCACGAGTGCCGCCCCGCGTCGGGCGCACGGGAGCTGGTGCCGCACCCGCACCACCGCTCGCTGCTCGCTAGGCCGCACGAGCGCCGCGCTCGCTCGCCAGAGCCTGCCCACACCAGCACTATGCTCGCTGGCGCTCACAGCTCACCCTCGCCCCAACGCCCACGCTCACCGGGGGTTGCGATAGGCGGGCAATGACGGGGCCAGGAGGTAGGCCGAGCAGGGGGTGGCAGCTTGCTCCAGGTTGGGCTCGGGTGCTGCGACACTGGGTCCTTGAAACCGGCAAGGCAAGGTCGACCGGAGAGAGCGTCGTGCGGGAGGGCCAGGAGGCCGCTTTAGGGAGCACCACCGCGCCGCATACTCCTCGCCACCCCGCAGCTGCCTCATGGTGGTGGGTGGGCGTGGTGGGCCAGGTCAAGAAAAGGAGAGAGAGTGACAGGTGGGCCAAGAGTGGACACAGACAGACGAAGGGGACGCGAAGATGTCCGTTTTCTGTCCGCTTTGGCCACGAATCCAGAGTAACTTTGGTCTGGAAATGAAGCAAAACGGACATGGGCCGAACGAAAAAAGAGGATGGGGTCTGTGGTTGGGCCATTTTTTTTGTCCTTTTGACGCAAACGGACGTGGCCGGATGATTTGGGGTCTAGCGTTGGAGTTCGCCAAAGAGAATGTGCACCGTTGTGTTATGAACCTTAAGTGTAATCAGCTTTCAATTTTGCTTTTTATCGTTTATCGACTGGGTGTGGACTCTCTCCTCCCTCCTCACTCCGCTCGCGTCGCGTTCCCAGGGCGACCCGAGGGCACCTTGGCTTTTCCCCGGCGCCGCCCGCTCCACCCCCACCCTCCCCTACCGTTACCCGAGGGGGTCGCCAGGCACCGCCTAGGCGACTGTCGATGACGGTGGCGGCGGGGGTTTCATCGCTCCGCTCACCAGCATAAGACCATGGAAGCCTGGGCGGCGGCCCAGTCGATGATGCGGCGCTGTCTTTCGGCTGGCGGCGTACGCGGGAGGTGCAGTCCGGCTCCCTTGGCTGCTCGAATAGCGAGGACCTGGTGGGCAGTGGTCGCGACGCGGTGGGTCTCCTCTCCTCTGCTCCAGATTTGAAGGACATGTTTACCCCCTCTCTTCTTTCTCCCTCTGCTGGATTCACCTGATTTGGGGCCTCTGGCCGACGGATCCAGTGTCAGCTAGGTGCTCCCCGAGCTGGCGTTGCTGGACGAGACACAATACGCCTTGAGAATTAATAGAAGTCATTATTTCCTATTCGGACTACAACATTAATTTGTATTGTGCAAAATAAACTTTAAGTAAACGGAAATATAGAAGCTTGCATGCCATCTTTTGCAAGGACGAGAAGTGATCAACCCCGAGATATCTTCGTATATGGCCTATGACCACACGAGGACAAGTGAATTAAAAGAAGACATTACTTCCTATCTAGGCTACAACATTCATTTGCATTTATTCCGTGAAACATTGTACGAGTTGTGCCAAATGAACAATGTCATAAAATGCGGCCTAGCACAAACACGAAAATGCAATGTGAGAGAGAAAGAAATGAAGCAAGAGAAACCGAAGTCTGTCTCAGTGTTCCAAACGTTGAGTTTTTTTATCAAAAAACATAAATTGTATTCCGACACATGGGCTTGAGAGTTGTCAGGAACATAGTCGATACATGTAGCTTTCATTCGGGATGCACTACCAATAGTACCTTAGCGGCCCAGTGATGTAATTTTAGGGTACCGTCCTTAGATAGGACTTGAAAGAGGTGACCCACATGAAACTTCGTCTGAGTGCTTTCACGCAGTTGTTATCAATGTGAAACTAGGGAGATGTAGATTAGATTGGCTCACCTAGAACGGCGGCCTTTGAGTTCATTATATACTCAGCCATCTAGGGCTGCGGCAGTGCCGGATATACACAAGAGTTGTTACAGAGGATATACATAACCCTAGATACTAACAACCTTCTTATCCTAACATCATACGGTTTGAAATCCCCCCTCAATCTGAACTTCCTACAAGAAGATTCAGATTGTACAGACTTGAAACAAATGAAGTCTCGGCTAGTGGCTTTGTGAAGATATCAACCACTTGTTCCTTGGAGGATATGAACCGATCATCAAGTGCCTTGGCCGCAACGCGTTCTCGAACAAAATGAAAGTCAACTTCTATATGCTTTGTTCTGGCATGAAACACCGGATTTGCAGATAGATATGTGGCTCTAAGATTGTCACACCACAAAACAGGAGGACATGACAAGAAAACACCAAGTTCACCAAGGACTAATTGTATCAAGATTAATTCCGCCGTTCCATTGGCAAGGGCCTTGTACTCACACTCCGTGCTTGAACGAGAGACCGTAGATTGCTTCCTTGAACTCCAAGATACAAGATTAGGACCATGGAAAACAACAAAACCTCCTGTAGATCGACGATCATCACTGCACCCTGTCCAGTCTGCATCTGAGAAACAACTCAGCAGCATCGAAGGAGACTTCTTGATAGAAAGTACCATGGTAAGGGTGTACTTCCAGTATCTCGGGATCCTCATGGCAGCTGAGAAATGCATAGTTGTTGGTGCATGAAGGAACTGACAAACACGATTTACTACAAATGAGATGTCCGACCTCGTGAGTGTCAGGTGCTGAAGAGCTCCAACCAGACTACGGTATTTTGTGCTGTCCTCAAGCGAAAGAGGTGTCACTACTAGGGAAAAGCCTAGTAGCAGCGCGGTTTTTGGGCCTACTAGTAGCGCGGGGGCCGGCGCTGCTAATAAGGCGCTACAACTAACGTATAGTAGTAGCGCGGGTGCCACCCGCGCTACTACTACGTCCATTAGTAGTAGCGTGGGTAAAAACCCGCGCTACTAATAATCTCAATTTTTTTTTATTTTTTCCCTAATTTTCAAATTTCTGAATTATTTTAACCTCAAATCTCTAATCACCCCCCATCGCTGCTCAATTTAATCTCTAATCACCCCTCATCATTCCAAATCATCTAACTTCCCGGACGGTCACCCATCCTCTCACTACTCCAGCCTGAGCACGCTTAACTTACGGGTTCTATTCTCCCTCGTTTCCAAGTCTGCACTTGTTGTTTTCCTGACAATAGTAAGATGTCAATCCTATTAACATCAGGAATTTAGTTTGAGAATGAAGTCACACATTTCACTGTTTGAGTTTGAAACTATTGTTCTAAAAAATTAGTAACACTAATATTTCTTGAATAATTAGTTTGACCACAGTTTGACCACAGTTTGACCGCAGTTTGACCATAGTTTGACCAGATTTGACCAAAATTCAAAAAAACTAAAATAATTATTTAGTAACAATAATATTCTTGAATAATTCGTTTGACCATAGTTTGACCAGATTTAACAAAAAAATAAAAAAACTGAAATTTGATGAATTTTTTTGCCTCCAGATCTTAAAAGCCCCGTAACTTTTTTCTGTTTGGTTTTTGAGGATTTTGAAAATGTTTAACGGGGTTCCCCCGTTAAATTTGGATGTAACTTTTCGAGTAGATGATTTTTCATATAAAAAACTTTTTCATCCGAGTTAGTATGCAAAAGTTATGACCATTTTTACAAATTCTCTAGAGATTTTGCAAATAAAGTTGAAATGCATATTTGCAAATTTTCCCAACAACTAGACCACATATTACATGGGAAACTTAATTTCTTTTATTTTTTTGACATTTTCTTTTAATTTTTTTAACTGAAAAAGCGATCCACCGGGGGGGGGGGGGGGGTAGAGTTTGAAAATGGGACCTTTAGTAGTAGCGCGGGTTTTTACCCCTCGCTACTACTATGGCACCACTTAGTAGTAGCGAGCTCTAAAAACCAACGCTACTGCTATCAAACTTAGTAGTAGTGAGATTTTAAAAACCCACGCTACTACTATGGCATGTCCTGGGGGGCACGGTAGAGACCGCTTAGTAGTAGCGAGGGTTAAAAACCCGCGCTACTGCTATCAACTTAGTAGTAGCGAGGTTTAAAAACCTGCGCTACTAGTAAGTAGCAGTAGCGTTGGTTTTTAACCCTCGCTACTAGTAACTTTCTGTGTATAGGCTTTTCCCTAGTAGTGAGTTCTGCTGCCCTTGTCTAGTTTCTCACTTGAAGACATTGGTGTAGTGGATATTTTGCAATTTTCCATGTTGGCACTGATACGTCTCCAACGTATCTATAATTTTTGGTTGTTCCATGCTATTATATTACACCTTTTGGATGTTTATGGGCTTTATTTTACACATTTATATCATTTTTGGGACTAACCTACTAACCGGAGGCCCAGCCCATATTGCTGTTTTATTGCCTGTTCCAGTATTTCAAAGAAAAGGAATATCAAACGGAGTCCAAACGGAATGAAACCTTCGGCAGCGTGATTTTTTGGAAGAATATGATCATGGAGGCTTGGAGTCCACGTCAGAAGATCCTCGAGGAGGCCACAAGATAGGAGGCCGCGCCCCCCCTACTGGTGGTGGCCCCCTGTCTTGTGGGCCCCTCGAGCACCTCCCGACCGACTTCTTTCGCCTATATAAGCCTACGTACCCTAAAACCATCGAATATCAAGATAGATCAGGAGTTCCGCCGCCGCAAGCCTCCGTAGCCACCAAAAACCTCTCGGGAGCCCGTTCCGGCACCCTGCCGGAGGGGGAATCCATCACCGGTGGCCATCTTCATCATCCCGGCGCTCTCCATGACGAGGAGGGAGTAGTTCACCCTCGGGGCTGAGGGTATGGACCAGTAGCTATGTGTTTGATCTCTCTCTCTCTCTCGTGTTCTCGACTTCACATGATCTTGATGTATCGCGAGCTTTGCTATTATAGTTGGATCTTATGATGTTTCTCCCTCCCTCTACTCTCTTGTGATGAACTGAGTTTCCCTCTTGAAGTTATCTTATTGGAGTGAGTCTTTATTTGAGAACACTTGATGTATGTCTTGCCATGTTTATCTGTGGTGACAATGGGATATCAAGTGCCTCTTGATGTATGTTTTGGTAACCAACTTGCGGGTTCCGCCGATGAACCGATGCATAGGGGTTGGCACACGTTCTTGACTCTCCGGTAGAAACTTTGGGGCACTCTTTGAAGTACTTTGTGTTGGTTGGATGAATTGAGATTGTGTGATGCATATCGTATAATCATGCCCACGGATACTTGAGGTGACAATGGAGTATCTAGGTGACATTAGGGTTTGGGTTTATTTGTGTCTTAAGGTGTTATTCTAGTACGAACTCTTGAATAGATCGATCCAAAAGAATAACTTTGAGGTGGTTTCGTACCCTACCATAATCTGTATGTTTGTTCTCCGCTATTAGTGGCTTTGGAGTGACTCTTTGTTGCATGTTGAGGGATTGTTATATGATCTATCTATGTTATTATTGTTGAGAGAACTTACGCTAGTGAAAGTATGAACCCTAGGCCTTGTTTCCTATCATTGCAATACCGTTTACGCTCACTTTTATCATTAGTTACCTTTCTGTTTTTACATTTTCAGATTACAAAAACCTATATCTACCATCCATATTGCACTTGTATCACACTCTCTTCGCCGAATTAGTGCACCTATACAATTTACCATTGTATTGGGTGTGTTGGGGACAGAAGAGACTCTTTGTTATTTGGTTGCAGGGTTGTTTGAGAGAGACCATCTTCGTCCTACGCCTCCTACGGATTGATAAACCTTAGGTCATCCACTTGAGGGAAATTTGCTACTGTCCTACAAACCTGTGCACTTGCAGGCCAAACAACGTCTACAAGAAGAAGGTTGTGTAGTAGACATCAAGCTCTTTTCTGGTGCCATTGCCGGGGAGGTGAGTTCTTGAAGGTATATCCTTAGATTTTGTTTCTTGTTTTATCACTAGTTTAGTTTATAAAAGAAAACTACAAAAAATGGAGTTAAGTTTGTCTCATATGCTTCGTCTTTTTAATATCTTTCGTGAGTATGATGGAAAGGAAAATTGTGCTCAAGTGCTAGAAGTAGAATGCTCTAAAATGCTTTGTACTGAATCTTTGAATGATGAGCCTGATTGCAATGTTGTTAGTATGAACTCATTGAATATCCTTAGTACTAATGATGATTGCTCTCGTCATGATGAAAATATATCTTATGAGCATGTCAACTTTTGTGGAGTGCATGTTTGCATAAACACACCAAATAGAGAAGATATATATTGCAAGAGGCATAAATATTTAGAAACTAAGAAGTTGCAAGAAAGGCTAGATAAGAGTGTGGCGAATTTAAGATATCTTTCCCGTTGTGAATTTTGCAATAAACAAGATCATTTACATCTCCAATGCAAATTGTTTCATGATCGGATCGTGTCCAAAAATTGTGATGATTTGATCTCCCTTTCTCATTACAATGAACTTAGGTTGATTTTGGGTTGTGAAGAGTTGAAACGTTTAACTAAGCCTATTCCAAAATTTAATCTTATGCATTTTCTTGATATTGATCTAGAAAAGATTTATTTGTTTTGTGCGGAGAATTGCATTGAAAATCCTTATATTGCCAATTACCTAAAGAAAAGAAAGCAAATAGAAGATGATGAAAATACTAATGAAAGGGAAGAGACTTCCCAATATCCTCCCATTATTTCTCATGATGAATCAGGTAACGAGGAGGAGCTTTTTATTAAACCAATCTCATAAATAAGGAGCTCAAAGAGGAAAGTTGAACCCACACATACTATGAAGAAGAAAAAGAAAAGAAGGAGCAACAAAGGTAGAAAGGTATCCCTCCCAAATGATGTTGCACCTACTACTCATTGTGATGATGATAATTGCTATACTATTGGTGCTATCAATATTTTTAATGATGAGAGTGTTGGAAATATGCCCTAGAGGCAATAATAAATTAGTGATTATTATATTTCCTTGTTCATGATAATCATTTATTATCCATGCTATAATTCTATGGATAGGAAACTCAGATACATGTGTGGGTAAATAGACAACACCACGTCCCTAGTAAGCCTCTAGTTGACTAGCTCGTTGATCAATAGATGGTTACGGTTTCCTGACCATGGACATTGGATGTCATTGATAACGGGATCACATCATTAGGAGAATGATGTGATGGACAAGACCCAATCCTAAGCCTATCACAGAGATCGTGTAGTTCGTATGCTAAAGCTTTTCTAATGTCAAGTATCTTTTCCTTAGACCATAAGATTGTGCAACTCCCGGATACTGTAGGAATGCTTTGGGTGTACCAAATGTCACAACGTAACTGGGTGGCTATAAAGGTGCACTACATGTATCTCCGAAAGTGTCTGTTGGGTTGGCACGAATCGAGACTGGGATTTGTCACTCCGTGTGACGGAGAGGTATCTCTGGGCCCACTCGGTAGGACATCATCATAATGTGCACAATGTGATCAAAGAGTTGATCACGGGATGATGTGTTACGGAATGAGTAAAGAGACTTGCCAGAAACGAGATTGAACAAGGTATCGGGATACCGACGATCGAATCTCGGGCAAGTATAATACCGCTGGACAAAGGGAATTGTATACGGGATCGATTGAGTCCTTGACATCGTGGTTCATCTGATGAGATCATCGTGGAACATGTGGGAGCCAACATGGGTATCCAGATCCCGCTGTTGATTATTGACCGGAGAACGTCTCGGTCATGTCTACATGTCTCCCGAACCCGTAGGGTCTACACACTTAAGGTTCGATGACGCTAGGGTTATAAAGGAAGTTTGTATGTGGTTACTGAATGTTGTTTGGAGTCCCGGATGAGATCCCGGACGTCACGAGGAGTTCTTGAATGGTGCGGAGGTAAAGATTTATATATGGGAAGTCCTGTTTTGGTCACCGAAAAAGTTTCGGGTTTTATCGGTAAAGTACCGGGACCACCGGGAGGGTCCCGGGGGTCCACCAAGTGGGGCCACCATCCCCGAAGGGCTGCATGGGCCAAGTGTGGGAGGGGACCAGCCCCAGGTGGGCTGGTGCGCCCCCCCCCCCCCCCACAAGGCCCAAGGCGCAGGGAAGGGTGGGAGGGGGGCAAACCCTAGGGCAGATGGGCCCTAAGGCCCACCCCAGGTGCACCTCCCCTCTTCCCCCTTCTGGCCACCACCCAGATGGCATCTGGGGGCTGCCGCCACCCCTGGGGAGGGAACCCTAGAGGGGGCGCAACCCCCTCCCCCCTATAAATAGATGAGGTCTAGGGGCTGCCCATTACATGAGTTTTGACCTCTCCCTGCTGCAGCCCTACCTCTCTCCCTTCTCCTCTCCCGCAGTGCTTGACGAAGCCCTGCAGGATTGCCATGCTCCTCCACCACCACCACGCTGTTGTGCTGCTGCTGGATGGAGCCTTCCTCAACCTCTCCCTCTCTCCTTGCTGGATCAAGGCATGTGAGACGTCACCGGGCTGTACGTGTGTTGAACGCGGAGGTGCCATCCGTTCGGCACTAGGACCTCGGGTGATTTGGATCACGACGAGTATGACTCCTTTAACCCCGTTCTCTTGAACGCTTCCGCTTAGCTATCTACAAGGGTATGTAGATGCACTCTCCTTCCCCTCATTGCTGGTTTCTCCATAGATAGATCTTGGTGACACGTAGGAAAATTTTGAATTTCTGCTACGTTCCCCAACAGTGGCATCATGAGCTAGGTCTATTGCGTAGATTCTTTGCACGAGTAGAACACAAAGTAGTTGTGGGCGTTGATTTTGTTCAATATGCTTACCGTTACTAGTCCAATCTTGATTCGGCGGCATTGTGGGATGAAGCTGCCCGGACCGACCTTACACGTACACTTACGTGAGACAGGTTCCACCGACTGACATGCACTTGTTGCATAAGGTGGCTAGCGGGTGCCAGTCTCTCCCACTTTAGTCGGATCGGATTCGATGAAAAGGGTCCTTATGAAGGGTAAATAGCAATTGACATATCACGTTGTGGTTTTTGTGTAGGTAAGAAACGTTCTTGCTAGAAACCCATAGCATCCACGTAAAACATGCAAACAACAATTAGAGGATGTCTAACTTGTTTTTGCAGGGTATGCTATGTGATGTGATATGGCCAAGAAGAATGTGATGAATGATATGTGATGTATGAGATCGATCATGTTCTTGTAATAGGAATCACGACTTGCATGTCGATGAGTATGACAACCGGCAGGAGCCATAGGAGTTGTCTTTATTTATTGTATGACCTGCGTGTCATTGAACAACGCCATGTAATTAGTTTACTTTATTGCTAACCGGTAGCCATAGTAGTAGAAGCAATAACTTGGCGAGACAACTTCATGGAGACACGATGATGGAGATCATGATGATGAAGATCATGGTGTCATGCCGGTGACGATGATGATCATGGAGCCCCGAAGATGGAGATCAAAAGGAGCAATATGATATTGGCCATATCATGTCACTTTTTGATTGCATGTGATGTTAATCATGTTTATGCATCTTATTTGCTTAGAAAGACAGTAGTAAATAAGATGATCCCTCATTAAAATTTCAAGAAGGTGTTCCCCCTAACTGTGCACCGTTGCGAAAGTTCGTCGTTTCGAAGCACCACGTGATGATCGGGTGTGATAGATTCTTACGTTCACATACAACGGGTGTAAGCCAGATTTACACACGCGAAACACTTAGGTTGACTTGACGAGCCTAGCATGTACAGACATGGCCTCGGAACACAAGAGCCCGAAAGGTCGAGCATGAGTCATATAGTAGATACGATCAACATGAAGATGTTCACCGATGATGACTAGTCCGTCTCACGTGATGATCGGACACGGCCTAGTTGACTTGGATCATGTAATCACTTAGATGACTAGAGGGATGTCTATCTGAGTGGGAGTTCATAGGATGAACTTAATTATCCTGAACATAGTCAAAAGATCTTTGCAAATTATGTCGTAAGCTCGCGCTTTAGTTCCACTGTTTAGATATGTTCCTAGAGAAAATATAGTTGAAAGTTGACAGTAGCGATTATGCGGACAGTAGAAAGCTTATGTCCTTAATGCACCGCTCAGTGTGCTGAACCCCAAACATCGTTTGTGGATGTTGCGAACATCGGACATACATGTGTTGATAACTACGTGATAGTTCAGTTAAACGGTTTAGAGTTGAGGCACCAAAGACGTTTTCGAAACATCGCGGAACATATGAGATGTTTCGAGGGCTGAGATTTGGATTTCAGGCTCGTGCCCATGTCAAGAGGTATGAGACCTCCGACGATTTTCTTAGCCTGCAAACTAAGGGAGAAAAGCTCAATCATTGAGCTTGTGCTCAGATTGTCTGAGTGCGACAATCACTTGAATCGAGTGGGAGTTGATCTTTCAGAGATAGTGATGTATCTCCAAAGTCATTGCCACCAAGCTACTAGAGCTTCGTGATGAACTATAACATATCAAGGATAGATATGATGATCATTGAGGTATTCGCGATGTTTGACACCGTGAAAGTAGAAATCAAGAATGAGCATCAATTGTTGATGGTTGGTGAAACCACTTGTTTCAAGAAGGGCAAGGGCAAGAAGGGATACTTCACGAAACGGCAAATCAGCTGCTGCTCTAGTGAAGAAACCCAAGGTTGAACCCAAACCCGAGACTAAGTGCTTCTGTAATAAGGGGAACAGCCACTGGAGCAGAATTACCCTAGATACTTGGTAGATGAGAAGGCTGGCAAGGTCGATAGAAGTATATTGGATATACATTTTGTTAATGTGTACTTTACTAGTACCCCTAGTAGCACCAGGGTATTAGATACCGGTTCGGTTGCTAAGTGTTAGTAACTCAAAATAAAAGGCTACGGAATAAACGGAGACTAGCTAAAGGTGAGCTGACGATATGTGTTGGAAGTGTTTCCAAGTTTGATGTGATCAAACATCGCATGCTCCCTCTACCATCAAGATTAGTATTAAACCTGAATAATTGTCTTTTGGTGTTTGTGTTGAGCATAGACATGATTGGATTATGTCTATCGCAATACGGTTATTCATTTAAGGAGAATAATGGTTACTCTATTTATTTGAATAATACCTTCAATGGTCTTGCACGTAAAGGAATGGTTTATTGAATCTCGATCATAGTGATACACATTTTCATGCCAAAAGATATAAGATAGTAATGATAGTACCACTTACTTGTGGCACTGCCATGTAAGTCATATTGGTATAAAATGCATGAGGAAGCTCCATGTTGATGGATCTTTGGACTCACTCGTTTTTGAAAAGTTTGAGACATGCGAACCATGTCTATTGGTGTATACGCATGAAGAAACTCCATGCAGATGGATCGTTTGGACTCACTTGATTTTGAATCACTTGAGATATGCAAATCATACCACATGGGCAAGATGACTGAAAAGCCTCATTTTTAGTAAGATGGAACAAGATAGCAGCTTGTTGGAAGTAACACAATTTGATGTGTGCAGTTCAGTGAGTGCTGAGGCATGCAGTGAATATCATTATGTTCTTACTTCACAGATGATTCGAGTAGATGTTGAGTATATTTACTTGATGAAACACAAGTCTGAATTATTGAATGGTTCAAGTAATTTCAGATTGAAGTAGAAGATCATTGTGACAAGAGGATACAATGTCTATGATATGATCATAGAGATGAGTATCTGAGTTACGAGCTTTGGCACGCAATTAAGACATTGTGGAAACTGTTTCACAATTAATACCGCCTGGAACACCATAGAGTGATGGTGTGTCCGAACATCATAGTTGCACCCTATTGGATATGGTGCGTACCATGATGTCTCTTATCGAATTACCACTATCGTTCATGGGTTAGGCATTAGAGACAACCACACTCACTTTAATAGGGCACCACGTAATTCCGTTGAGACGACACCGTTTGAACTATGGTTTGGAGAAACCTAAGTTGTCGTTTCTTAAAAGTTCGGGGCTGCGACGCTTATGTGAAAAGGTTTCAGGTTGATAAGCTCGAACCCAAAGCGGATAAAATGCATCTTCATAGGACACCCAAAAAGTTGGGTATACCTCCTAATTCAGATCCGAAAGCAATAGGGATTGTTTCTTGAATCGGGTCCTTTCTCGAGGAAAAGTTTATCTCGAAAAGTTGAGTGGGAGGATGGTGGAGACTTGATGAGGTTATTGAACCGTCACTTCAACTAGTGTGTAGCAGGGCACAAGAAGTTGTTCCTGTGGCACCTACACCAATTGAAGTGGAAGCTTATGATAGTGATCATGAAGCTTCAGATCAAGTCACTACCGAACCTCGTAGGACGATAAGGACGCGTACTGCTTCGGAGTGGTACGGTGACCCTGTCTTGAAGGTCATGTTGCTAGACAACAATGAACCTACGAGCTATGGAGAAGCGATGGTGGGCCCATATTCCGACAAATGGTTAGAAGCCATGAAATCCGAGATAGGATCCATGTACCATAACAAAGCATGGACTTTGGTGGACTTGCCCGATGATCGGCAAGCCATTGAGATAAATGGATCTTTAAGAAGAAGACGGACGTGGACGGTAATGTCACCGTCTATGAAGCTCGACTTGTGGCGAACAGTTTTTCACAAGTTCAAGGAGTTGACTACGATGAGATTTTCTCATCCGTAGCGATGCTTAAGTCCGTCGGAATCATGTTAGGATAAGCTGCATTTATGAAATCTGGCAAATGGATGTCAAAACGAGTTTCCTTACCAGTTCTCGTCAGGAAAGGTTGTATGTGATACAATCAGAAAGGTTTTGTCGATCCTAAGGATGCTAAAAGGTATGCTAGCTCCAGCGATCCTTCCATGGACTGGAGTAAGCATCTCGGAGTTGGAATATGCACTTTGATAAGATGATCGAAGATTTTAGGATTATACAAAGTTTATGAGAAACTTGTATTTGCAAAGAAGTGAGTGGGAGCACTATAGAATTTCTGATGAGTATATGTTGTTGACATATTGATGATCAGAAATGATGTAGAATTTCTGGAAAGCATATAGGGTTATTTGAAAGATGTTTTTCAATAGAAAACCTGGATTAAGCTACTTGAACATTGAGCATCGAGATCTATAAGAATAGATCAAAATGCTTAATAATACTTTCAAATGAGCACGTACCATGACATGATCTTGAAAGTGTTCAAGATGGATCAGTCAAAGAAGGAGTTCTTGCCTGAGTTGTAAGGTACGAAGTTAAGAATTAAAAGCTCGACCACGGCAGAAAAGAGAGAAAGGATGAAGGTTGTCCCCTATGCTTTAGACGTAGGCTCTACAGTATGCTATGCTAAGTACCGCACCTGATGTGTGCCTTGCCACATGTGTGGCAAGAGGGTACAAAGGTGATCAAGGAGTGGATCACCAGATAGCGGTCAAAATTATCCTTAGAGGAATAAGGATTTGTTTCTCGATTATGGAGGTGATAAAGAGTTCGGCGTAAAGGGTTACGACGATGCAAGCTTTAACACCTATCCGAATGACTCTGAGTAGCAAACCGGATACGTATAGTGGAACAACCATTTGTAATAGCTCCAAGTGGAGCGTGGAAGCAGCATTTACAATATGACCTAGAGATTTGTGAAGTACATACGGATCTGAATGTTGCAGACCCGTTGACTAAAACTTCTCTCACAAGCAAAACATGATCAAACTCCAGAACTCATTGAGTCTTAATCACATGATGATGTGAACTAGTTTAATGACACTAGTAAACTCTTTGGATGTTGGTCACATGGCGATGTGACCTGTGAGTGTTAATCAGATGGCGATGTGAACTAGATTATTGACACTAGTGCAAGTGGGAGACTATTGGAAATATGCCCTAGAGGCAATAATAAATTAATTATAATTATATTTCCTTGTTCATGATAATCATTTATTATCCATGCTATAATTGTATTTATAGGAAACTCAGATACATGTGTGGGTAAATAGATAACACCACGTCCCTAATAAGCCTCTAGTTGACTAGCTCGTTGATCAATAGATGGTTACGGTTTCCTGACCATGGACATTGGATGTCATTGATAACAGGATCACATCATTAGGAGAATGATGTGATGGACAAGACCCAATCCTAAGCCTAGCACAGAGATCGTGTAGTTCGTATGCTAAAGCTTTTCTAATGTCAAGTATCTTTTCCTTAGACCATGATATTGTGCAACTCCCGAATACCGTAGGAATGCTTTGGGTGTACCAAACGTCACAACGTAACTGGGTGGCTATAAAGGTGCACTACAGGTATCTCCGAAAGTGTCTATTGGGTTGGCACGAATCGAGACTGGGATTTGTCACTCCATGTGACGGAGAGGTATCTCTGGGCCTACTCGGTAGGACATCATCATAATGTGCACAATGTGATCAAAGAGTTGATCGCGGGATGATGCGTTACGGAACGAGTAAAGAGACTTGCCGGAAACAAGATTGAAGAAGGTATCGGGATACCGACGATCGAATCTCGGGCAAGTATAATACCGCTGGACAAAGGGAATTGTATACGGGATCGATTGAGTCCTTGACATCGTGGTTCATCCGATGAGATCATCGTGGAACATGTGGGAGCCAACATGGGTATCCAGATCCCGCTGTTGGTTATTGACCGGAGAACGTCTCGGTCATGTCTATATGTCTCCCGAACCCGCAGGGTCTACACACTTAAGGTTCGATGATGCTAGGGTTATAAACGAAGATTGTTTGTGGTTACTGAATGTTGTTTGGAGTCCTGGATGAGATCCCGGACGTCACGAGGAGTTCCGGAATGGTGCGGAGGTAAAGATTTATATATGGGAAGTCCTGTTTTGGTCACCGAAAAAGTTTCGGGTTTTATCGGTAATGTACCGGGACCACCGGGAGGGTCCCGGGGGTCCACCAAGTAGGGCCACCATCCCCGGAAGGCTGCATGGGCCAAGTGTGGGAGGGGACCAGCCCCAGGTGGGCTGGTGCGCCCCCCACAAGGCCCAAGGCGCAGGGAAGGGTGGGAGGGGGGGCAAACCCTAGGGCAGATGGGCCCTAAGGCCCACCCCAGGTGCGCCTCCCCTCTTCCCCCTTCTGGCCGCCACCCAGATGGCATCTGGGGGCTGCCGCCACCCCTAGGGAGAGAACCCTAGAGGGGGCGCAGCCCCCTCCCCTCCCCCTATAAATAGATGAGGTCTAGGGGCTGCCCATTACATGATTTTTGACCTCTCCCTGCAGGATTGCCATGCTCCTCCACCACCACCACGCCATTGTGCTGCTGCTGGATGGAGCCTTCCTCAACCTCTCCCTCTCTCCTTGCTGGATCAAGGCATGGGAGACGTCACCGGGCTGTACGTGTGTTGAACGCGGAGGTGCCATCCGTTCGGCACTAGGATCTCCGGTGATTTGGATCACGATGAGTACGACTCCTTCAGCCCCGTTCTCTTGAACGCTTCCGCTTAGCGATCTACAAGGGTATGTTGATGCACTCTCCTTCCCCTCGTTGCTGGTTTCTCCATAGATAGATCTTGGTGACACGTAGGAAAATTTTGAATTTCTGCTACGTTCCCCAACAGAGAGTGATTATTCTTATGATATGAAAGGGCCCAAGCTTGGGGAAGCTATGTTTGATGAGGATGAAATATTTGAGAATATATTTGTTGGAATTAATGTTTGTCCCATGCTTGGGGATGCTAAGTTTAATGAAGATGATATTTTTAGTGTCCCAAGTTTTGATATGCAAAGTTGGTATGATGATAGCATGCCTCCTACTTATGATGATTATATTTATGAAAGTGGGTTTTTAAGAGTGTCAACTTTAGGAAGTAGTGATCCCACTATTTTGGAGGATGTTGAATCTTATTGTGATGAATATGAAAGTGGATTTGGAAGAGTGTCAACTTTATTTAGTGATTCTACTATCTTGGGAGAGGTTTCAGTCGATTATGATGAGAACGAAGTTGCTACTTATGATGATTATTGTGATGAAACTTATGCTATAAAAAGTAGTGAGGATTATATTTTCAAATCTTGTCATGATTATGATTACCTTTTTTCTGAACATTACTCTTTTAATGTGGAAACAATTTTTAGTGTTCAAGTCTCTTATGATGCTCCCACTATTGCGAATGAGAAGAAATTTGCTTATGTGGAGAGTAGTAAATTTTCTATGCTTGTAGATCATGAAAAGAATGCTTTAGGTGCTAGTTACATTGTTGAATTCATTCATGATGCTACTGAAAATTATAATGAGGGAGAAATATATGCTTGTAGGAATTGCAATAATGTCAAGTTTCCTCTCTATGTGTTGAAAATCTTGAAGCTATGCTTGTTTTACCTTCCTATGCTAGTTGATTATTGTTCCCATAAGTTATTTGCTCGCAAAATCCCTATGCATAGGAAGTGGGTTAGGCTTAAATGTGCTAGTCATATGCTTCATGATGCTCCCGTTATGTTTCAATTCTTATCTTTTATGTGAGCATCATTGCCATCATCATGCCTAGCTAGAAAGACATTAAAGAAAAGCGCTTGTTGGGAGACAACCCAACATTTATCCTTACTATTTTTGTGTGTTCACATGATTATGCTACTGTAGTAATCATGTTTTATAGCTTTTGCTTCAATAAAGTGCCAAGTAAGACCTTTAGGATAGCTTACGGTGATACTTGTGTTGATCCTGCTGACACTCAGAAACTTTTGCACCCAGTAATTTAGTTTTATTAATTCACAGAAACGCGCTTCTGATCTGATTATTTTTGCTCTTGATTGGTACACGAATTGCTTAGGATTTCCTAATTTGTTAGGATTTTTGGAGTTCCAGAAGTATACGTTTGAGACTGTTCTGTTTTTGACAGATTCTGTTTTCTATGTGTTGTTCGCTTATTTTGATGAATCTATGAGTAGTATCGGCGGGTATGAACCATATGTAGGTCGGAATACAGTAGATATTACACCAATGAATTTAGAATGAGTTCATTACAGTACCTAAGTGGTGGTTTTATTTTCTTATACTAACGGAGCTTACGAGTTTTCTGTTGAGTTTTGTGTTGTGGAGTTTTCAAGTTTTGGGTAAAGATTCGATGGACTATGGAATAAGGAGTGGCAAGAGCCTAAGCTTGGGTATGCCCAAGGCACCCCATGGTAATATTCAAGAATAGCCAAAAGCGTAAGCTTGGGGATGCCCCGGATGGCATCCCCTCTTTCGTCTTCGTTTATCGGTAACTTTACTTGGAGCTATATTTTTATTCACCACATGATATGTATTTTGCTTCGAGCATCATTTTCTTTTGTTAGTATTTTCTGTTGTTTAGATTAACGTTTTTCATCTTTATTTTCAATAAAAAATGTCAAGGATAGCCTTTGCCATGCTTATTTTGCTAGTATACATGTTGCTGTTTGAAAACAGAAAGTTTACCGCTGTTGCAAAAATTCCCTAGAAAGGTCATAGAAAGGTATAATGTTGAAAACTTTTGCATAATGATCTCTGATAAATTTACTACAGTGGGAATTTTATTTCATAATTTTTGTAGTTAGGGAAGTATGGATACTCTTGCATTCTTTACAGACTATACTGTTTTGGCAGATTGCTGTTATGTTTGCATTGTTTGCATATGTTTGCTTGTTTAATGATTCTATTTGAGGATAGGAGTATTAAATATGCAGAGGCATTTAGTATGCAATGTTGAATAATAATTTTATTGATTTTTTACAGTAGAAAATGATAAGGTTTTGCATTGGTTTATACTAACCTACCTCATTAGTTGTTGTTGAGTTTGGTGTGGATGAAACTTTTGATAAAAAGAGAAACCATGATATGAGAGGAATTAAGGAGACACAAAAGTTCAAGATTGTGGATTCCCAAGGCACCCCAAGATAATATCTCATGAAGTCTCAAGCATCTAAGCTTGGGGATGCCCTGGTAGGCATCCCACCTTTCTTCTTCAACAACTATCGGTTAGTATCGGTTGAACCTAAGTTTTTGCTTCTTCACATGAGTTGTGCTATCCTTGCAATGTCATTTTATTTTGTTTTGCTTGATGTTTGAATACAATACCAAGATCTGAAATTCCTTAATGTTAGAGAGTCTTCACTTAGTTGCACAATTATTCAACTACTCATTGATCTTCACTTATATCTTTCGGAGGAGTTTGTCATTTGCTCTAGTGCATCATTTATATCTTTTAGAGCACGACGGTGGTGTATTAATTTCCAAGAAATTACTAGTCTCTCATGCTTCACTTATATCATTTTGAGAGTCTTTTAGAACATCATGGTATTTGCTATGGTTACAAAATTGGTCCTAGAATGGTAGGCATCCAAGTTGGGTATAATAAAAACTATCATGGGAAGTGAATTGGATGCTATGATCAATTTGATACTTGATAATTGCTTTGAGATAAGGAGGTAGTGATATTAAAGTCATGCTAGTTGGGTGATTATGAATTTAAAGAATGTGTGTGTTGAAGTTAGCAAGACCCGTAGCATGCACGTATGGTTAAAGTTGTGTAACAAATTTGAAACATGAAGTGTACCTGGCTTGTGCATCCTTATGAGTGGCGGTCGGGGATGAGCGATGGTATTTTCCTACCAATCTATCCCCCTAGGAGCATGTGTGTAGTACTTGATTTTTGATGACTTCTAAATTTTTGCAATAAGTATATGAGTTCTTTTGACTAATGTTGAGTCCATGGATTATACGCACTTTTACCTTTCCGCCATTGCTAGCCTCTTTGGTACCATGCATTTCCCTATCTCACCTTGAGAGTTGATGCAAACTTCGCCGGTGCATCCAAACCCCGTGATATGATATGCTCTATCACACATAAACCTCCCTATATCTTCCTCAAAACAGCCACCATACCTACCTATTATGGCATTTCCATAGCCATTCCGAGATATATTGCCATGCAACTTTCCACCGTTCCGTTCTCCATCATCATGACATACTTTACTTTTGTCATATTGCCATTGCATGATCATGTAGTTGACATCATATTTGTGGCAAAGCCACCATGCATTATTTTTCATACATGTCACTCTTGATTCATTGCACCATCCCGGTACACCGCCAGAGGCATTCATATAGAGTCATATCTTGTTCTAGTTTCGAGTTGTAATTCATATGTTGTAATCAATAGAAGTGTGATGATCATCATTATTAGAGCATTGCCCAAAAAGAAAAAAAAGAAAAAAAAAGAAGAAAGGCCAAAATAAAAAAAAAGGGAGGCCCAAAAAAAGGAAAAAAAGAAAAAGAAAAAAAAGGAAAAATAAAAGGGCAATGTTACTATCTCTTTTTCCACTTGTGCTTCAAAGTAGCACCTTGTTCTTCATGTAGTGAGTCTCATATATTGTGCTTCGAAGTACCACCATGTTTTTCATATAGTGAGTCTCATAAGTTGTCTTTTTCATACTAGTGGGAATTTTTCATTATAGAACTTGGCTTGTTTATTCCTACGATGGGCTTCCTCTAATGCCCTAGGTCTTCGTGAGCAAGCAAGTTGGATGCACACCCACTAGCTTTCTTTTTTGAGCATTCATTTATAGCTCTAGTGCATCCGTTGCATGGCAATCCCTACTCCTCATGTTGACATCAATTGATGGGCATCTCCATAGCCCGTTGATTATCCTCGTCAATGTGAGACTTTCTCCTTTTTTGTCTTCTCCACACAATCCCCATCATCATATTATATTCCACCCATAGTGCTATATCCATGGCTCACGCTCATGTATTGCGTGAAGGTTGAAAGAGTTTCAGATTAATTAAGTATGAAAAAATTTCTTGGCTTGTCATCAGGGGTATAGAAGTTGGGAACATCTTTGTGTGACGAAAATGAAGCATAGCCTAACTATATGATTTTGTAGGGATGAACTTTCATTTGCCATGTTATTTTGAGAAGACATGATTACTTTGATTAGTATGCTTGAAGTGTCACTATTTCTTTTATCAATATAAACTTTTATTTTGAATCATTTTGGAACTGAACATTCATGCCACAATAAAGGAAATTACATTGAGAATTATGCTAGGTAGCATTCCACATCAAAAATTCTGTTTTTATCATTTAATTACTCGAGGACGAGCAGGAATTAAGCTTGGGGATGCTTGATACGTCTCCAACGTATCTATAATTTTTGATTGTTCCATGTTATTATATTACCCCTTTTGGATATTTATGGGCTTTATTTTACACATTTATATCATTTTTGGGACTAACCTACTAACCAGAGGCCCAGCCCATATTGTTGTTTTATTACCTGTTTCAGTATTTCGAAGAAAAGGAATATCAAATGGAGTCCAAACGGAATGAAACCTTCGGCAGCTTGATTTTTTGGAAGAATATGATCCTGGAGACTTGGAGTCCATGTTAGAAGATCCTCGAGGAGGGCACGATATAGGAGGTCGCGCCCCCCTACTAGTGGTGGCCCCCTGTCTCGTGGGCCCCTCGAGCACCTCCCGACCGACTTCTTTTGCCTATATAAGCCTATGTACCCTAAAACCATCGAATATCAAGATAGATCGGGAGTTCCTCCGCCGCAAGCCTCTGTAGCCACCAAAAACCTCTCGGGAGCCCATTCCGGCACCCTGCCGGAGGGGGAATCCATCACCGGTGGCCATCATCATCATCCCGACGCTCTCCATGACAAGGAGGCAGTAGTTCACCCTCGGGGCTGAGGGTATGTACTAGTAGCTATGTCTTTGATCTCTCTCTCTCTCTCTCTCTCTCTCTCGTGTTCTCGACTTCACACGATCTTGATGTATCGCGAGCTTTACTATTATAGTTGGATCTTATGATGTTTCTCCCCCCTCTACTCTCTTGTTATGAATTGAGTTTCCCTCTTGAAGTTATATTATTGGATTGAGTCTTTATTTGAGAACACTTGATGTATGTCTTGCCGTGTTTATCTGTGGTGACAATGGGATATCATGTGCCTCTTGATGTATGTTTTGGTAACCAACTTGCGGGTTCCGCCCATGAACCTATGCATAGGGGTTGGCACACGTTCTTGACTCTCCGGTAGAAACTTTGGGGCACTCTTTGAAGTACTTTGTGTTGGTTGGATGAATCTGAGATTGTGTGATGCATATCGTATAATCATGCCCACGGATACTTGAGGTGACAATGGAGTATCTAGGTGACATTAAAGTTTTGGTTGATTTGTGTCTTAAGGTGTTATTCTAGTACGAACTCTTGAATAGATCGATCCGAAAGAATAACTTTGAGGTGGTTTCGTACCCTACCATAATCTTTACATTTGTTCTCCGCTATTAGTGGCTTTGGAGTGACTCTTTGTTGCATGTTGAGGGATTGTTATATGATCTATCTATGTTATTATTGTTGAGAGAACTTACGCTAGTGAAAGTATGAACCCTAGGCCTTGTTTCCTATCATTGCAATGTCGTTTACACTCACTGTTATCATTGGTTACCTTGCTGTTTTTATATTTTCAGATTACAAAAACCAATATCTACCATCCATATTGCACTTGTATCACCATCTCTTCGTCGAACTAGTGCACCTATACAATTTATCATTGTATTGGGTGTGTTGGGGACAGAAGAGACTCTTTGTTATTTGGTTGTAGGGTTGTTTGAGAGAGACCATCTTCATCCTACGCCTCCTACAGATTGATAACCGTAGGTCATCCACTTGAGGGATATTTTCTACTGTCCTACAAACATGTGCACTTGCAGGCCCAACAACGTCTACAAGAAGAAGGTTGTGTAGTAGACATCAGGCACGAAGCAGGATATCGCCAATATACTTCTGTTGAGATAGAATGATTCCCCCTGGCGAGGAGCAGCTTGGTGGTTGGTTTATCAATCCTTTGTAATATGTATGGAGTGCTTCTTTTCCCTTTCGGCTTTTACTTTGTATCGATGAACAATGTGGAAGTTGTTATATGGATGGATAGGTGTTAGATGAACAATGTGAAACTATTGTAATATGTATGGATGGAACTATGTGTTGGTTATGTTTGTATATATGATGAAACTTTTGTGTTGGATATGTCTTCTGTGAAATTTGTGTGTTCAAACTTGTTTGTTGAAATTGAGTGAATCTAAGAAAAAGAGAAAAACAGGGGCTATACAGGCTCTTTGCCGTCAGCTGGCAGACGGCAAAGAGCTTTGCCATCAGCCAGCAGACGGCAAAGGTGCCAGGTGGCAGCTACCTGTGCAACCTGTTGCACTGGCTGGCCTATTTGGTTATTTTGCCGTCTGCTCGCAGACGGCAAAGACCATTGCACCTTTGCCATCCGCCAGCGGACGACATTGCATGCCACGTGGTGACGGCAAAGGTGCAATGGTCTTTGCCGTCAGCCAGTGGACGGCAAAGCACACCGTTAACCCCCTAACGGCCATAAGCTGCCACGTGTGCCGTCCAGGTCCTTTGCCGTCTGCTGGTGGATGGCAAAGATCATTTCATCTTTGTTGTCCGCCAGTAGATGGCAAAGAGCCCTTCGCCGTAGCCTATTCAACCGGACCTGTTGCCGTCTGCTGACAGACGGCAAAGGCCTTTGCCGTCCGCCAGGCATGACTTTGCCGACAGCCATGGCAGATGGCAAAGTGCCTGATTCCTGTAGTGTGGTGAGGCAATCTAGATCGGAGGTGATATGGTTGGACGCCCCCGTGTCAGTGAACTAGGCCGGGTCACCGAGGATAGATGGCGGGGAAGCCGCCGCCAGGCCATCTATCTTTGAGTGTTGGGGTTGAAAAGCATGATTGTAGCGCTGCCTACATACCCAAGCATAATGCCCGGGGCCACGACAGAGTTGGCATTGGACGCGGGTGTCAGCACCATCCCCGTAGTCACCATGGTCACCACCACCGCGTTTACTACCGTAGTCACACTGCTGGCAATTGCCACCGCGGTCATTGCGAGTACCACGGCGGTTGTTGTTGTTGTAGTCGCCGCGATCACCTTGTTTACCGCGGCCCTTGCCACGATAGTTGCCACGGTTGCCACCACGGTTGTTGTTGCCATTCTTGTCGCGGGCGACGTAGTTAACAGAAGAGCCGCCGGCGTGAAGATGAAGGCGAGCATCATGATACTCGTGTCGATGCTCGAAGGAGAGAGCGTGAGAGTAGAGTTCCCCCAGAGTCATCTCATCGATCCGGGTCGTAACAGCAGTAATGAGAGGCTCATAGTCACTGTCAAGACCGGTGAAGAAGACGGTGATGATGTCGTCATCCCGCATGGGACGCCCAGCAGCCGCTAGCTGGTCGGCGTAGGAGCGGATCTTGGCTAAGTAATCCAGCATGGGGAGGTTGGCTTTGCGGAAGTTGGCCATGTCAAGCTTGATCTACATAGCACTAGCACGGCAATGGGCAGAATACATCTCCTTAAGATGCGCCCAGATGGCGCGAGAGGTGTCAAAGCGAATAACCTACTGGAGAACATCATCAGTGAGGGAGGCGAGCAGGTAGCTAAGAACAATTTGGTCTTGACGGTACCAGACAGCATACTCAGGATTGAGCGCACGTTCCCCCTTGTCATCGGGTGGAAGGAGCTTGAGGGGGAGTGGGAGAGGTACCATCGACATAGCCGGTGACATTGGCGATGCGGAGAGGAGGGAGAATATGTGCTTTCCATAGAAGGTAGTTCGAAGTAGTGAGTTTGTCCGTAATGAGCCTGGCAGAGAGAGGAGGAACGAAAGAGGTGGACGGCGCGAGAATGAAGCCGGCAAAGCGAGGGATGTCATGGCCGAGGACGTCATGGCGCCAGAACCCATCGAGCAGTTATGCGAGAGGGCCTGATGCCATGTGAAACAAGGGAGATGTAGATTATTGGCTCACCTGGAATGGCGGCCTTTGAGTTCACTAGCAAACATGCCCGTGCGTTGCCACGGGAGAAAAAATCATCCCTAGTACACTTAGCAACCACATCAGCAAATCCCTCGAATCTTTTACGATGACGCATGACAAACAACATAATAAGTTGTACTATTGCATAAAAAAACCTAAAAGTCGGATGATTTTTCAAGTGTACTCAAAGTGTTTCCAACTTATTAGATAATGGAAATATCAACCTAGTTGTCGCTATCTCTTTACACCTTTATTGTAATTACTCCTCGGTGATGCCCAACAAATATTGATGAAAAAAGCAAAGTATTTTTTATTACTCAATGATAGCATGTGCATAAGAGCTTTATTTTTATCTTGCTGATATATGTATTTACAACTGTAATCCAAGTCAAGATCCTTAATTTGTAGGAATCAACATCCTCTATGATGCCAATAATAGCTCTCGTGAGAGCGTCAGACTATCATATCTACACAATTTAAATGGGGTAGGGGACATATGTTGTAGGCATTTTCAAAATACTCCATAAAAGATAGCATTTAACGCTGCATTCCAAATGTAATTTTAGAAATGGTTAACATGCAGGATAATAGCATATTTCAAATGTACAATTTTTTCTAAGCAATTTTCATATATAACATTTTAGATTTAAAGTTAGTTTAAAAGATATGAATATTTAGAAAAGCATTTGAATCTGCCCAAAAAAAAGAAAAAAATTAAACAGAGAAAAGCTGGGCCAAAATTACAAACATTATGCATGCAGCCTATCTGATAAATGAATCAAACCTGGATCTCCTAGGTGGAAGAGAAGGCCTTTAGCCAACGTATTACCCAAGAACTTGTGACATATTACGAGACCTATTCCTAATGAACTCAACGAACGGCCGATGCAGCGACTCGAAAAATACGAATCGTTTTTGACTTACCGGTGGCATGGCGGGTAAATATTTACAACTTTAGGGGCAATTTCATGACGGACGACAGAAACTCAATTTTCTTTATTATTAGGTAAAGATTATATACTCAGCCATCTAGGGATGCAGCGGTGCCGGATATACACAAGAGTTGTTATAGAGGATATACATAACTCTAGATAGTAACAACCTTCTTATCCTAACAGCATACGGTTTAACAATCAATGCGACGTGGTGCATTGGAATTAATTCACTCAAATGTGACGGCTAGCCACACACTTTCTTCTCAACATATCCCAAGGTCAAGCAAAGCAACATGAACTGTATTTCTTCTGTCACTATGTATATTGATTGTGCACGTTGTATCTGATAGTAAATCCTACTGTGTACATACTACAAACACGTTCAAGGCATCTTGCGCTCAAGACCGTTCAACACGCCTGAATTCAACTTGTCATGTCTGCATCATTTTTCCGAGCTCCCACAAGATCGAAAGGTGATAACTCGTACCTGAATAGAACAACTTTGCTCTTCAATCTTGAATCTGATGTAGTCTGCCCTACACCTCTGAAGCAGTGCGGTCGGCCGTATGATGTTGTTCATCCCGTAAGTGCAAAAAAATTGTTAAAAAGCGAAAAAAAGTAATGCGGTTCACTTTTTGGTACTGTTGTGGTTCATTTACACCCGATGTGAAGTGCACTCTACTTTCTCGTTCTTGAAAATATCACGTTTCAATAAAAGAAACCATGCAGTTCTTTTACCCATGTGATGCAATGCGTTTTTTCGTCCGTTGCAGTGTGGTTTTCAGTCGGATGAAGTACCCACGTCGATTTGGGTGTCGCGAAAAACAGAGTGTCCGCATTTTGGTAAATTCGAAATTCCTCTTAAACCGTAAAGAATTAGAGAGAGTGCTCTACATGAAAGAGTTGTCTATCGTTGATATCTTTCCAACGGCGTATCATTTGAATCATTCCGACCAGCGGTTTGCAAAAATTTCGCCAAAAACGGCCGTTGCCACTCGTCGTCCGCCACACGATTTTCAAAATTAACTTAAAACTGTAAGGAATTTCAAAAATATTTCAATATATGAAAGTTGTGCCTCGTTCGTAGCTTTCCAACGACGTATCACACGCCTCGTTTTGACAAACGGTTAAAAAAACTGGAGCGAAAACAGTACCGAAAATTTGAAAAATAAAATTCCGCGATTTAGTAAATTTAAAACTGCTCTTAAAACGTAAGGAATTAGAGAAAAATTTATATATGAAAAAGATGCGCCTCGACGATATCTATCCAATGGCGTATCGTTTGCTTCATTCCGACAAGCGGTTTAGAAGAAATCATGAAAAAACACTCGCTGCCACTCGTCATGGGCCGCACCATTTTCAAAACTGCTCTTAAACTGTGTGAAATCTCGAAAAGTGTTCAACATGTCGAAGTTGCGCCTAATCCATAGATTTTCAAGGGTATATTACAGGCCTCATTCCGATAAACGGTTAGAAAATTAGAGCGAAAACAATACCGAAAAAATAACGCGTGCAGTTTTTTTCGACGAGAAGTTCACTCGTGTGAGTACTGCAGCAAACTTGGTTCAAAGAATGACGTGCACTTGCGTTCAGCGTGCAGTGCGGAAGTGGTGTGCAGAATAGTTATTCTGCTAATAGTAGCAGAATAGACCGTCTGTATATATATATATATATATATATATATATATATATATATATATATATATATATATATATATATGAGAGATGAGAAGAAAACAATTGGATAAACTTGTGCACAACCATAATGGGGGCATTCTTGTTAAATCTATGTCAAAAAGTCAAACTTTGACATATGATCAAACTTTGACATATGATCAAATGTTGCATATGTCAAAATTCAAACTTTGACATATGATTAAACTTTGATATATGTCCACCGCGATATAAAATGATACATAGACTTGTTCGGGCGAGAGGGGGTTCATTGATGTCCTCCCTCTTGTCGAAGTTACCAGAGTTTTTTTCTGGTGGTTTGGGTGGCCTCGAGAGTTTGTCGGGTAGGGCGGGAGGTGGTAGGAGAGACAATGATTTTTTTCTAGGGTTTGGGTGGCCTCGAGAGTTGGTCGCCCTGTATATCAAGAGGGGGGGAGGGTGAACATTTTACCTTAGTAACTCAGAAAAAATATTATCGGGGAGGGGGTATATCGACCCCCCCCCCTCATGTCGAAGTTATCAGGGAGCGGCATATCGACAATGACATACATATATGGAAAAAAGTGCTATCCATCTATACATACATATATACATGGAAAAAAATACATATATGAACCAAAAAATGCTATGAACAAAAAAATTAATACATATATGAACAAATAAATACATAAATGAATAAAAAATGCTATGAACAATTTTTTTACACATATATTAACATCCATACAAACATATAGCCACATACATATATACATTATATATGAACAAAAAAATTCATCATATAAAAAAATCAACATATATAAAAAACTATGCACAGAGCCGGGGCGGAGGTGCCTCACAACGGTGGCGGCCGGCGAGGGAGACGTCAACAGCGACGGCAGGTACAGCGAGGGCGCCGGCTACGGTGACGGCGGGTACAGCGAGGGCGCCGGCTACGGCGGCGGCGGGGCAGGGCCACAGGCTCGGTGACGACGACCGCGACGGCAACAGCGACGACGGGTCAAGGGCGCGGCGACGGCGACGGCGGGGGCGGTGGACGGCGTCGGGGAAGCCTAGCAACATCGATGAGCTTGGCGTCGTCGGGGCAAATGACGGATGAAAACTGAAAAATCTCTAAGTGTTGTTTATATACCAACATCTTTGGTTCTAGTTGGTGGTACCAACGGGACCAATGCCACCCTTTGGTCTCGGTTCGTGCCACCAACCGGGACCAAAGGTCTCTTTTCGTCAGCCCAAAGGGTGGGAAGCAGAGACGTTTGGTCCCGATTAGTGGCACGAACCGGGACCAAAGGGTAGCATTGGTTCGGGTTGGTGGAACGAACGGGACCAAAGGTGGCTATTGGTCACGTTTGAAGCCACAAACTGGGAACAAAGGGTGGTGCTGCCCGCGGCCAAAAGTTTAGTGCGAGAGGGGCTCGGAGTGGTTTATAAGCCCCACTGCCGCTGCCCTCTCGAGCTCCTCTCGACTGCAGGCTTACGGGCCTAATCACACACTTCTCTGCCTATGGGCCTACTAGGCCTACTGCAGGCCTGAATCCTGGCCCAACTAGCTGGGCTTCTAGTCGTATTCAGGCCGTGGTGGCCAAGTAGGCGACATTTTTTCTATTTTTTTCTGGTTTTTTGTATTCTTTTTTGTTTTATTTATTTTCTTTTTTACTTACAGGTAAATACTTACAGTTTTCAAATTTGAATAGTTTAAATTTCAATTCTTTCAAATTGGTGTGCATCACTAGTTTACGAATAACTATACTATAAAAATAGATTTTTGAATGATTCTTTTTCCTGCTATTTAATATTACTGTGGTTTATCATTATATTCAATTTGGTATTTTTAGGTTTTTTTAAATGTCAGTTTTAATCAACAATAGATTTGTTATTGAATGTCTGTTTTTAGGTTATATTAAATGTCCATTTTTTGGTAATTTGCTAACAAAAAATTTCTTTATGAAAATTATTTTTGCTATTAATTTATTAAACTATAATTACTTTGATAATTTTAGTTGTATAAATTTTATATTATTTTAGTTTAAAAAATACTAGATGTTTATAAAAGCTTCTTAGGTGATACATTGTGCTATTAGAGTTTCATAAAAGCGTTTTAGTTGATTTTTTGCTATTGAAGAATATTATAGTTTTGTTTTAGTTGATCATAACACAATATTTTAATTGATTATTTTTAGTTCATTCTTTTTGCTATTATAGTTTCATAAAAGTTTTCTAGTTCATTCTTTTTGCTATTAGTTCATTCTTTGAGCCAAATGACCCTGAAATTGAAAAGCACTACAAATGAACTCTGAAAAGGTTGAAAGTTGCATGGTATCATCATTTCACCCACATAGCATTTGATATAAAGTTGAGAGGGTTACGGCAAAAAACTGGATGTACATCGTGTAAAAAATGAACAATCTCTTTCGAAGTATCAGGGTTTCGGACGAACACTCATCTATTACAAAGGGATTTCATTTCTTGAACTTATTTGTACTCCAGAATTTTTGTGTGTTCAAAATGCACCATTCAAAGCCACATCATCAATTTTCAACCTTTTCTGACTTCACTTGCTATTTTCATGCATTCGATGATTTTTTTGAGCTAAATGACCCTGAAATTGAAAATCAGTACAAACGAACACTGAAAAGGTTGAAAGTTGGTATGGTATCATCATTTCACCCACATTGCATGTACTAAAAAGTTGAGACGGTTACGGTAAAAACTAAATGCACTTTGTGTATAAAAGGGACAATCTCTTTCGAAGTATCACGGTTTCGAACGAAAACTCATCTGTTACAAAGCGATTTCATTTTTTAATTTGTTTGAACTCCAGACTCTTTGTGTGTTCAAAATGCACCATTAAAAGCCACATCATCTATTTTCAACCATTTCTGACTTTATTTGGTGTTTTCCATGCATTTACTCATTTTTTGAGCTAAATGACCCTGAAATTGAAAAGCACTACAAATGAACTCTGAAAAGGTTGAAAGTTGGCATGGTATCATCATTTCACCCACATAGCATGTGATAATAAGTTTAGAAGGTTACGGCAAAAATGGATGCACTTCGCGTACAAAATGGACAATCTGTTTCAAAGTATCAGGGTTTCGAACGAAAACTCATCTGTTACAAAGGGATTTCATTTTTTGAACTTGTTTGAACTCCAGACATTTTGTGTGTTCAAAATGCACCATTCAAAGCCACATCACCAATTTTCAACCCTTTCTGACTTCATCTGGTATTTTTCATGCATTTATTGATTTTTTGAGCTAAATGACCCTGAAATTGAAAAGCACTAAAAATGAACTCTAAAAAGGTTGAAAGTTTGCATGGTATCATCATTTCACCCACATAGCATGAGCGAAAAAGTTGAGAGGGTTACGGCAAAAACTGGATGCACTTCGTGTACAAAATGGACAATCTCTTTCGAAGTATCAGGGTTTCATACGAAAACTCGTCGGCTACAAAAGGCATTTCATTTCTTCACATGTAACTGCAGTGATATTCTAGATCAAAGGCATCGTTGTAATAGTTGTGGAGAGAAAGTCTTCACTTTTTCTTCGCTTGTGTCCTTTGCTTATTGTGCCATAACCATGGATAATCTTCATCGTTTAATAGGGTGCTTGGGTTAGCCTTGACTTTGAAGGGAGGAATTTAATGAAACTTTTCATAATCTTCAGACATGTCTGTCTTGCCCTCCACTCCCATGATGTCTCTTTTTCCTGGAAGAGCTAGGTGGCGCTTTGGCTCATCGTATGATGTATTCTCTTTCTTATCTTTTCTTTTTCTGTGTATCCAAGATTGTTCAGATCCATTGTTGTCATTCCATACTGTGGGTCTACCTGTACCCCACCTCCTAACAGATTGACACATTTGCACTAAAACAAAGGAACCCTTAAATCATGTCCATAGTCAAGTTCTCGTATGTCCACTATGTAACCATAATATGTGTCATTTCCCCTCTTGGTTGCTGCATCAAAGAAGACACCGCTGTTTTGGTTGGTCCACCTTTGATCTTGGGCGATCGTGTAAAATGTATTCCCATTTATCTCGTACCCTTTGTAAGTCAATACAGTCGAAGATTGTACCCTGGCCAATGAGTATAGCTCATCAAAAAAAGTGTTGTCACCCATGAGACGTGTTTGCAGCCAACTACTGAAAGTCCTGATGTCTTCACATGTAATCCAGTCGTCACACTTCTCTGGGTGTTTGGAGAGTAGAATATTCTTGTGCTCATCGACATACGGGGTCACTAAGCACTAGTAGAAAAGAGGCTTTCGTCACAGCCGTCTCGGAACATTAGTCCCGGTTCGAGCGGCTAGGGCGTCGAGAAGGCATAACTCCTGGTTCCAATGGGACCTTTAGTCCCGGTTTGAGACACAAACCGGGACTAAAGGGTGTGAGGCCCTTTAGTCCCGGTTCGTGTCTCAAACCGGGACTAAAGATTATTAAACCGGGACTAACGGGTTCTGAAATTTGTTTATTGTTTTTCCGTTTGTTTTTGTTTGTAGTTTTTGTTTTAAATTTCTTATATCATTTAGGATATTTGATGTTTTTGAGTGATTCTTTTTACATTAGATTCAAAATTTTGTCTACTTTCTGATTGTGCCATTAGTTTTCGAATTTGAATGATTTAAACATGATTTTTTTTCAAATTTGCTTCAAACCCTAAATTGTGAATAATTCGAGTTTAAAATAGTTTTTAATTTAATTATTTTTGCTCCTAGTCACATGTGATATTGTTGTCACTGTAAGATTTATTTGGTTAGCTTTAAAATAATTTAAATTGTGATTTTAGTCCTTTAATTCTTGTTTTCAAATATTTTTAGTTAGTTCTTTCTGTAGATTTTTAACATGTTGTAGTATGCTTCTGTTAAACAACAGTAGATAAATTTTGATAATTAATTAATATTAATTTTGCTACTATTTTGTATTAATAGTTGTTTAGACTTTAATAATTGTTAATAGAATTAGTTTTGCTATATTAAAAAGTAATTATTTTGCCACTTTAATAGAACGTGACTCTAGCTTGGTTAACTGGTTGGGACGGTGCTAGCAGATGTAGTCGACATTAGGATTGGATGGACACCATCCTGGAGTAAAGGGGTTCAAACTCTACCCCCCTCCCCCCCGGTGTATCGCTATTTCCGTTTTGAAAAAAATAAAAGAAAATGATAAAAACTTCAAACATTAAAATCCTTCGAGATGTAGTTATGTTACTACATCTTCTAGTTAGGAAAATTAAAAAACTTAAATTTGCACAGGTTTTGCAAAGAAATGTTATGAAAAAGTAAAATAGCTATAAATTTTGCATACGATGTCCAAAAAAACATATAATATATCAAAATGCTCAGCATGAAAATCCGCATACGATTTTGACGGTCATCGGACGTTTTGCAAACTTTTAGAATCCTCAAATTCAAGAAGGAAAAAAAGTTATGCTCAAATTTCAGTTTTTCTGAATTTTGGTCAAACCACTTATTCAAAGAAATATTAGTGTTACTAAATAATTATTCAAGAATATTAGTGTTACTAAATAATTGTTTCAGTTTTTTGAATTTTGGTTAAATCTGGTCAAATTGTGGTCAAACTATGGTCAAACTACTTATTCAAGAAATATTAGTGTTAATAAATAATTATTGTTTT
Organism: Triticum timopheevii; assembly: GCA_963921465.1. Classification (NCBI taxonomy): domain Eukaryota; kingdom Viridiplantae; phylum Streptophyta; class Magnoliopsida; order Poales; family Poaceae; genus Triticum; species Triticum timopheevii. The sequence continues at coordinate 65,495,365 of OY997274.1, forward strand.
TTAGAATAACATTTTCAAACTCAAATGGTGAAACATGTGATTTCATGCTCAAGTTAAACTCCTGGATTGACAGCTTACTACTGTCAGGAAACCAACAAATGTAGACTTGGAAACGAGGGGGAATAGAATTCGGAAGTTAAGCGTGCTCGGGCTGGAGTAGTGAGAGGATTGGTGATCGGCTGGGTAGTTAGACGATTTGGAATCATGAGGTGTGATTAGAGATTAAATTGAGCAGTGATGAGGGGTGATTAGATATCAAATAATTCAGAAATTTCAAAACAGGGAAAAATATAAAAAAATGCAAAAAAAATTCCAAAAAAAATCCAAACAAATTCCTTTAGTCCGAGTTGGTATTACCTACCGGGACTAAAGGTGGAGCTCCAGATAGCGGCCATGTGGAGGGCCTTTAGTTCCGGTTCTTAACACAACCGGGACTAAGGGGGGGGGGGGGGCTTTAGTTCTGACCCCTTAGTCCCGGTTCCAGAACCGGGACTAAAGGACCATTTTCTACTAGTGAAGGTAGAATTCTGTAGAACTGTGTAGTGTACTTGAGAGCGAGAATGCCGTCCCTACATATTATTCAGTCTCCTCCTAGCGTGCCTTTTCCAGTTAGTCTTCCCTCATACCGCGATTGAGGGAGACCAATCTTCTTAAGGTCGGGAATGAAGTCAACACAAAATCCAATGACATCTTCTGTTTGTTGGCACATGGAGATGCTTCCTTCTGGGCTAGCGCGGTGACGAACATATTTCTTTAAGACTCCCATGATCCTCTCAAAGGGGAACATATTGTGTAGAAATACAGGGCCTAGAATGACTGTCTCGTCGACTAGATGATCTAGGACGTGCGTCATGATATTGAAGGAGGATTGTCGGTGTCAAAACCGGCGGATCTCGGGTAGGGGGTCCCGAACTGTGCGTCTAGGCGGATGGTAACAGGAGACAAGGGACACAATGTTTTACCCAGGTTCGGGCCCTCTTGATGGAGGTAAAACCCTACGTCCTGCTTGATTAATATTGATGATGTGTGTTACAAGAGTGGATCTACCACGAGATCAAGGAGGCTAAACTCTAGAAGCTAGCCTATGGTATGATTGTTGTTCGTCCTATGGACTAAAGCCATCCGGTTTATATAGACACCGGAGAGGGCTAGGGTTACACAAAGTCGGTTACAATGCTAGGAGATCTACATATCCGTATCGCCAAACTTGCCTTCCACGCCAAGGAAAGTCCCATCCGGACACGGGACGAAGTCTTCAATCTTGTATCTTCATAGTCTTGGAGTCCGGCCGATCATGATAGTTCGGCTGTCCGGACAGCCCCTAGTCCGGAACTCCCTCAGTAGCCCCTGAACCAGACTTCAATGACGACGAGTCCGGCGCGCATGTTGTCTTCGGCATTGCAAGGTGGGTTCTTCCTCCAAATAATTTATAGAAGATTGTGAACACCAGGATAGTGTCCGGCTCTGCAAAAAATAAATTCCACATACCACGATAGAGAGAATAATATTGCACAAGTTCAATCTGCTGACGTATTCTGTGTCATGACGTCACACCACTACCAAGCCTTTACTCGAATTGTTTTTACTGTACCACCTCAGCACGTTTAGCGAAGCGGTTTCCTTGGCACATCTTGTCGAAGCAGAGATCGTGTTCCCCTTATTCCGGGATTCCCATCAATACGGACGTGGGTAACCCAACCGTGCCATTGATTGCCGCGTTTGGGAGATAAGCGAGTTTTACCAGGCAAGTGGAGACACATGTTTTTGTCCGCCCATATAAGGGGATAAAGATCCAACCCTTTTACCTGCGCGTTCTTCCTCCTTGGCTTATCCATCTCCGCGAACTCAAGCTCCAGCGCCCAAGTCCGCACTTCTCACCTCAACCTTCTCCAGCTATGTCCGGAGCGGGAGGCAAGTGGATGGCCTCCTCCGTCACGGAGGGGCAGATCTAGAAGCTGCGCAACGCCGGATATTTGTCCAGCAACATCGCACACCGGCTCCCCGACGAGGGGGAACTCATCCCCACCACCAGGCCCCGTGAGAGGGTAGTATTTCTTCCCCATTTCCTCCGTGGACTGGGCTTCCCACTTCATCCCTTTGTCCGGGGGCTCATGTTCTACTACGGCCTGGATTTCCATGATCTGGCCCCGAATTTTATCCTCAACATTATCGTAGTGTGCGAGGCCTTCCTCTGCATCTAGCCCCACTTCGGCTTGTGGCTCAAGACCTTAAGTGTCAAGCCGAAGGTTGTAAAGGGCAGCCAAGCGGAGTGCGGAGGCGCCATGGTGGGCAGGATGTCCCACGTTACTTGGCTGGAGGGCACTTTCGTGGAAACCATTAAGGGGTGGCAATCGGGGTGGTTCTACATCACCGAGCCGCGTGACCCTGATTGGGCAGTGGCCCCCAAATTCAGATCTGGCATCCCTACACGGCTCACCTCCTGGAAAGAGAGCGGCCGGAGGAGCTGACAAGACTCCAAGCCTGTATCCAAAAGCTGGTGGACAAGAAGCTCAAGCTTGTCAACGTAGTCCAGGTCATGCTCATCCGCCGGATTCTCCCGTGCCAACGACGGGGCTTCAACATGTGGGAGTTCGATCCGGCGCAGCACCAGACTCTGAACGGGCTCTTCGACACTACGTACGAAGATGTATGGAAGGTGTTGTTCAAGGGCGCCGAGGCTCCCGCATCCGCTACCGAAGATCGCGGATTCAGCTCGCAGCGTCCAGCTAACGAGGTAAGCGATTTTATCGCTTGTTTTTCATAGTTTGACTCTATGCGGGATCTAAACTCCCTTTACCTTTGACAGGACTGGCTGGCGAAGGCCGAATAGACTATCTGTCCGGCCCCATTGCCGGAGGATGCAGCGGACGCCCGCCTAACGGGGCTGCTGGCTCCGGCACCCCATGTGGTGCCGGAGAAGAAGGCCAAGAAGAAGGCCACGGGTACTCGAAAGAGTTCCCATTTTCAAGTGTTATCGGATGATGAATCCGAAGCCGACTCCTCCCACAAAGGCGAGGAGGAGAAGAAGAAAGCCTCTCCCCCAGCGGGGGGAGGGAAGAAAAGGAAGGCCTCCCCAACAAGGGAGGCTGAAGGGTCCAAGAAGGGAAAAACTCTTTCCCCGGACTACTCTGCCAACGCCAGTGACGATGAAGAGGACTGGCCTCCAAGGGCCAAGCCCCTGGTGAGATCGTAAGTACCCGGACTCCCGAATAACTTCATGGTTTTTCTTTTCGCCACATAATGTCTTTCTAATGTTGCATACAACCCTGCAGTTCGCCCAAGGATGATCTTCCTGCTTCGTCGAGCGGGTGCTTAGGTGCGTCGGACATGGATTCCCTTCCGACTGCCTCCACCCCCCGTGATGCGGACGATGCCGAGGTGGGATCCCAGGAAGGGACCCACCAAGAGGAGGAGGCCCCGGAGGTGTCGCAGGACAACCTCCCGGAGTTTGCACCGGACTCGGCCCCGGAGCCTACAGTGGCTCCGGAGTCCGGCGGGCGACCCCGTCGTAAGAAGGGCAAGACCGTGACGCCGGAAGCCTCCGTCCAACCAGAGGCGCCGGATAACTTGCTGGAGGCGCTCAATAGCGCCTCCATTGAAGAGGAACACTGCACTGTTATGAGTGCGGTGATTCAGAAGGTTCAGCTCGCCAAGAGCAGGCTGACCGAAGCCTACAGCAGCCTTCTAACGGGCTTTGAGGTAAGAATTTCGATATATATAAAATGGTACCGCATAGACAGTAGCCCCTGATGCTCGGTTCGGTGTTCGGAAAGAAAAGCCGGACTGAGGATCTAAAAAGATATACGCAGGAGTCATAAAAAATATGTCAACATGGGATTGCAGGCTGTGCTGCTGACCTCCGCCGCACTGTCTGCGAAGGTCAATACTTTGAAGGAAAGCCTCGAGCGGTCCGAGAACGAGCTCGGCCGTGCCAAAAAGTAGCTCGAGGACCAGGAAGGTGAGTAAAACCTTATTAAAATTGTACCTTATAGAAAAGGATTTTGGTTGCAAGAAAAATGACAAGGATAACGTGGATGTAACAGGGGCCACGAACGAGGTGGCGACCCTGAAGGAGGCGGTGTCCGCGGCCGAACGTAGTGCGGCCGCGGAACGCACCGAGCGAGAGAAGCATGAGGCGCGGGTGGCGGAGGTACAGCAAGAGCTCCAGGCTCTCATGGAAAAATATGAGAGTTTGGAGCGTGACTCGAAGACTCGAGAGTCCGAGCTTGCGACAGCTCTTGAGAGTGCCAAGGCCGCTAAGGCCGAAGCCTATATGGCCCTCCAGGAAATCGAGGCGTTGAAGAAAATAGCAGCGGGTAAGGCATTTATCGTGCAAAGTAAGCATGTGAGTGTGAATTACCTATCACTTACCCGAATTCGGAGCTCTCCAGGAGCGTTCACAGATCTTCCTTGCAGCGTATCCGATGCTGCCGCATTCTACCGGGCCGAGGAGGGGAGCTCGACGGAGAAGGTCTTATGGTCTCAGTATGTTGAGGCCGGACATCCGGTGCCCCTTAGTGACCAGCTGAAGCAGCTGGTTGAGCTCCACAAGGTGGCCGAACAGGCCATGAAGGGCCTCATAGTTCGTCTATGGCCTAAGGAGGCCATGCCTGGGAGCTACTTAGGCCTGGTGCGGCGGCTGGTGGATGCGTGCCCGTGGGTCAAAGTCATCAAGCACTCCGCTTGCATTGAGGGTGCCCGTCGGGCCCTTGCCCGCGCAAAGGTGCACTGGGGCAAGATGGATGACCAGAAGCTTGTGACGGACCCGCCACCGCAGGGCAAGGAGTACCGCACGCCCGAGATGTATTATAAGAGTGTCCTGAAGGGTGCCCGCACTATTGCGGGTGAGTGCTCCAAAGATGTAATATTTGAGTAGACTCGCATTTTGTTATCCTGTGCGCTGAAAACTTAGTTCATATGCGCTAAGCAGCGCTTGTTAATTTAAAATATTACCTTCTGTGTGGCTGTTTATCAAATCTGAGAGATGGCAAGTCGTCGGCTTCAGCCCCCATGCCGTGAGTGCTGGGGTGTTCGGGATAAACTTGAGCACTCTTGTTCCCATTTTTGGGTCCATCTAGGGAGGCGCTCAACACGACGAACAAGGCAACCGGACTTATAATGCTTGAACACTCTCACTTAGCCATAGAATTCTATAATTTTAAATTTCGGCGAAGCCCCTAGTCTTCGGAAGGCCGAATTTGGGGCGCTATCCACGCCTGGGCTGGACAAAAACCGGCTCCTCGCTCTAAGCGGCATAAGTCTTTAAGGACTCGCAAAAAACCTCTCGAACAGCGACCGGCTCTCGCCTCATCATGACAGTCAATTTTAGCTTTCTCCACTGAGGCGTTAACCCAGCTCAACCAGGGCGCAATCGCAGTGGTTCTCCCAGTGCTACCTTACCCGATACAACGGAACGTAAGGTACCAAAACATGGGAGCCGGGCAAACCCAACTATTGACCCAAGACATGATTCGGAGCCCATGCATATAATGCTATAAGTTTGGCGTGCCGCACTTGTGAAAGTGTTCGGACTTATCACACCATGATGAGGGAAACATAAGCCCCTGGTGTATTTTAACCGTACCAAAGTGTAGGATGCGACATGCCGTAAATGAACATATGTATAAAAAGGAAATGCAATTATAAGCAAAAAGGTGATGCATTGTTTTATTCATGAAGTGCTGCTATGAATGCAGAACGATACAAATAGTGCGATAAGCAAGGGACGGGACTGTTTAAGCATGTCCCCCTCCAGGGGTAGGCTGCGGAGTGGTGTATAAAACAGATATAATGCTCGTAATGGAGACCACCTGGATATTCGTTGTAGCCTTTATCCTTTACTGGCTGTTGCATCGTGAGTTCGGCAGGTCTGCTGCCGGACAGGGCCTCTAACGAACAGAGTCCTGTGGGTAAGAAATAAATAAATAAGAGAAAAGAAAAAAAGAACGACACACTTGAGAGCCCCTGGTGTGGTTGAGCCGCAGTCTGGGCCTATCGTGGTTGTGCCCCTCTCCCCATGCCCATGGTATCTTCAGAGCGTAATGGTGTACGCGAAGGACCTGTCTTGACGTTTTGCGGGGGCTGGGGTTGGGGCCACACTGCTACGCGTGCTCGGAACGTGCCAGGTGGTCTTGTTGTAGGTTACTCCGGGCGCGCTTAGCTGTGTCCGACCGCTTAACGGCCGGACTCGAGAATTGCCTTAAGAGGCCGCATTGTAATTCTGCCGCGAGAGTTGCTGTATGTTCCTCCGTGCAGAGAGAACGTTCAGTGTTTCCGTTGACCGTGATGACTCCTCGAGGGCCTGGCATCTTGAGCTTGAGGTATGCGTAGTGCGGCACCGCGTTGAACCTTGCAAACGCGGTACGTCCGATCAGGGCATGATAGCCGCTGCGGAACGGTACTATGTCGAAGATTAACTCCTCGCTTCGGAAGTTATCCGGGGATCCGAAGACCACTTCCAGTGTAACTGAGCCTGTACAATTGGCTTCTACACCTGGTATGACGCCTTTAAAGGTCGTCTTGGTAGGTTTAATCCTTGAGGGGTCTATGCCCATTTTGCGCACTGTATCCTGGTAAAGCAAGTTCAGGTTGTTGCCGCCGTCCATCAGGACTCTGGTAAGGTGAAATCCGTCGATGATTGGGTCTAAAACCAATGCGGCGAATCCGCCGTGGCGGATGCTGGTGGGGTGGTCCCTTCGGTCAAAAGTGATCGGGCAGGACGAGCATGGATTGAACTTCGGGGCAACTGTCTCCATCGCGTATACATCCCTGAGTGCACGCTTCCGCTCCCTTTTGGGTATGTGCGTTGCGTATATCATGTTCACCATCCACACCTGTGGGGGGAAACCCTTCTGTCCTCTATTGTTCGGCGGTCGGATCTCCTCCTCGTCATCGCTATGCAGCCCCTTGTCATCGTTTTCGGCAATTAACTTGACTGCCTGCTTGAATACCCAACAGTCCCTCTTGGTGTGGTTGGCTGGTTTTTCGGGGGTGCTGTGTATCTGGCATGAGCGGTCGAGTATTCTGTCCAAATTGGACGGACCCGGAGTAGTTCTTTTGAATGGATTTTTCCGCTGACCGGGTTTAGAGCCTCTGAATCCGGCATTGACTGCCGTATCCTCACTATTGTCACCGTTAATGCGGCGTTTGTTTTTGTTACGACGCGACCTGCCATTTCGGTCCTTAAAATCCGGACTGCCAGAATTTTTGCTGAGATTGTTGCTGCGTGCTAGCCAGCTGTCCTCACCTGCGTAGAAGCGGGTCATGAGTGTTGTGAGGGCTGCCATGGATTTCGGCTTTTCCTGTCCCAGGTGCCGGGCGAGCCACTCGTCGCGGATGTTATGCTTGAAGGCCGCGAGGGCCTCCGCATCTAGACAGTCGAAGATTTGGTTTTTCTTGGTTAAGAACCGTGTCCAAAATTGTCTGGCCGATTCGTCTGGCTGCTAAATTATGTGGCTTAGGTCATCAGCGTCTGGTCGTCGCACATACGTGCCTTGGAAGTTATCGAGGAATGCGGATTCCAGGTCTTCCCAACTTCCAATTGACTCTGCTGGCAAGCTGTTAAGCCAATGTCGGGCTGGTCCTTTAAGTTTGAGGGGGAGATATTTGATGGCGTGAAGATCATCACCGCGGGCCATGTGGATGTGAAGGAGATAGTCTTCGATCCAAACCGCGGGGTCTGTTGTGCCATCATAAGATTCGATATTGACGGGTTTAAACCCTTCGGGGATTTGATGATCCATTACTTCATCAGTGAAGCATAGTGGGTGTGCGGCGCCTCTGTACTGGGCGATGTCACGACGGAGCTCAAGAGAGCTTTGTCTATTTTGTTCGGCCCGGCCGGACTTACTGTGTCCGGCGCGACGGTTGTCGTCACATATCGTGGGGCGCCCACGCGATCCATAGATCGATCTTGATTGTCTTTCCTTATCCTCCAATATATCTCGCAAGTCCGGAGCGTTCCCCTGTGGCCTTGTGCTTTTCGAGCGATGCCGGGGTACGGTTCTAGTGAAGGGCCTAGAGGCCTCTCTGTCGCGACCACGGGGTGGTCGGTCAGCCGTATTGTCTGCTGGTGATGCAGGTTCGTATGCCTCCTCCTCTAATCGGGGGAGCAGCTTGCGTTTAGGGTAGCTTTTGGAGGGGTGTTCGAGCTCATGCTCTTCGGCCGCGAGGATTTCAGTCCATCTGTCGGCTAGCAGATCTTGATCAGCTCTAAGCTGTTGCTGCTTTTTCTTGAGGCTGTTTGCCGTGGCCATAAGCCTGCGTTTAAAACGCTCTTGTTCGACGGGATCCTCAGGCACGACGAGTTCGTCGTCGTCGAGGCTCGCCTCGTCTCCGGAGGGAGGCATATAATCCTCTACCTCTTCTTCTGCCGCTCTCTCATGAGGGTTGGCGTCTCCGTCCTCCTGCGCTGAATCTTGCTGGAGGGGGTTGTCTTCGGCACTCTCCGGGGTATTATTATCTCCAGTGCCGGAATCACCATTCTTGTTGTGGCGGGATTTAGAGCGGCTCCACTGACGACGGCGCTTGGGCTGTTTTTTGGAGGGGTCATCCTCCGCTGCTCCTTCGCCATTCCCATCCTTTGGGATATCCACCATGTATATGTCATATGATGAGGTGGCTGTCCAGTGCCCGGTAGGCGCTGGTTCTTGGTCGTCTCTGGCATCGTCGTCCATACCGTCGATGTCTTCGGAGTCGTAGTCTAGCATGTCGGTCAGATTGTCGACGGTGGCTACCAAGTGGGTGGTGGGTGGGCTTTGAATTTCTTCGTCGTCCGCATCCCAACCGTCCTGGCCGCAGTTCGGCCAGGGCTCTCCTGATAACGAGAGATACTTTAGCGAACTCAAGATGTCGCCAAAAGGTGAGTGTTGGAAGATGTCCGCTGCGGTGAACTCCATGATCGGCGCCCGATCGGATTCGATCGGAGGGGGCGCGGGTGGTCGGAGTCCGGCGAGGCGTCCGGCACCTCGGAGTCACGAGCTTTATGAGGGACAAGGTCAGTGTTCGGCTCTATCGCCGTAGAGGTTGCAGCCCCCGAGGCGGTGTCTAGCCATCCGTCCTCGATCTACGCAGCCGGCTCCGAATTGAAGATCGGAGCGGGTTCGAGTGCGGCCTCCAGGGTACTGTCCGGCTGCAGGGCTAAATCATGCTCGCCATGACATTGCAGCACGCTCAGCTGTGGCTCGAATCCATCGAGGGTCAAGTCCCCGCGGATGTCAGCCATGAAGTTCAAACTTCCAAATCTGATTGACGGCCACAGGTGTAGCTTTCGATCTGCTCCAGTTGGCCAAGCGAATTGGCCCGCAGTGCGAAGCCGCCGAATACGAAGATCTGTCCGGGAAGGAACGTCTCACCCTAGACTGTGTCGTTGATGATGATCGAAGAAGCCATCGAGCCTATCGGTGACGGCACAGAGGAACTCTACATGAAAGCACCAATGTCGGTGTCAAAACCGGCGGATCTCGGGTAGGGGGTCCCGAACTGTGCGTCTAGGCGGATGGTAATAGGAGACAAGGGACACGATGTTTTTCCCAGGTTCGGGCCCTCTTGATGGAGGTAAAACCCTACGTCCTGCTTGATTAATATTGATGATGTGTGTTACAAGAGTGGATCTACCACGAGATCAAGGAGGCTAAACCCTAGAAGCTAGCCTATGGTATGATTGTTGTTCGTCCTATGGACTAAAGCCATCCGGTTTATATAGACACCGGAGAGGGCTAGGGTTACACAAAGTCGGTTACAATGATAGGAGATCTACATATCCGTATCGCCAAGCTTGCCTTCCACGCCAAGGAAAGTCCCATCCGGACACGGGACGAAGTCTTCAATCTTGTATCTTCATAGTCTTGGAGTCCGGCCGATCATGATAGTTCGGCTGTCCGGACACCCCCTAGTCCGGAACTCCCTCAAGGATGGTGGGAACACCAACTCGAAACTGACAAGACATTGTGCCACATCACTCCTTAGCCTTGGTAGGATTTCTGGATCGATCACCTTCTGAGAGATTGCATTGAGGAATGCACATAGCTTCACAATGGCTAATCGAACACATTCCGGTAGAAGCCCCCTCAATGCAACCGGAAGCAGTTGCGTCATAATCATGTGGTGGTAATGAGACTTCAGGTTCTGAACATTTTTCTCTGGCATATTTATTATTCCCTTTATATTCGATGAGTAGCCAGACGGGACCTTCATACTGATCAGGCATTCCAAGAAGATTTCCTCCTCTTCTTTGGTAAGAGCGTAGCTGTCAGGACCATCATACTGCTTTGGAGGCACACCGTCTTTTTCATGGAAACGTTGTAGGTTCTCCCGTGCCTTCGGTGTATCTTTTGTATTCCCATACACACCCAAGAAGCCTAGCAAGTTCACGCAAAGGTTCTTCGTCACGTGCATCACGTTGATTGAAGAGCGAACTTCTAGGTCTTTCAAGTAGGGTAGGTCCCAAAATATAGATTTCTTCTTACACATGGGTGCACGTCCCTCTGTGTCATTTGGAACAGATAGTCCGCCGGGACCCTTTCCAAAGATTACTTTTAAATCGCTGACCATAGCAAGTACGTGATCACTGGTACGCATGGCAGGCTTCTTCCGGTGATCTGCCTCGCCTTTGAAATGCTTGCCTTTCTTTCGACATTGATGGTTGGTCAGAAGAAGTCGACGATGCCCTACGTACACATTCTTCCTGCATTTGTCCAGCTATATACTTTCGATGTAATCTAGATAGTGCGTTCATGCGTGGTATCCCTTGTTTGTCTGTCCTGAAAGGTTACTGAGAGTAGGCCAATCATTGATGGTTACAAACAGCAACGCATGCAGGTTAAATTCCTCCTGTTTGTGCTCATCCCACACATGTACACTGTTTCCATTCTACAATTGTAAAAGTTCTTCAACTAATGGCCTTAGGTATACATCAATGTCGTTGTCGGGTTGCTTAGGGCGTTGGATGAGAACTGGCATCATAATGAACTTCAGCTTCATGCACAACCAAGAAGGAATGTTATAGATACATAGAGTCACGGGCCAGGTGTTGTGGTTGCTGCTCTGTTCCCCGAAAGGATTAATGTCATCCGCGCTTAAACCAAACCACACGTTCCTTGGGTCACCTACAAACTCATCCCGGTACTTTCTCTCGATTTTTCTCCACCGCGACCCATCATTGGGTGCTCTCAACTTCTCGTCTTTCTTACGGTCCTCACTGTGCCATCGCATCAACTTGGCATTCTCTTTGATTCTGAACAGACGTTTCGACCATGGTATTATAGGAGCATACCATATCACCTTCGCAGGAACCCTCTTCCTAGGGAGGCTCGACATCAACATCACCAGGGTCATCTCGTCTGATCTTATACCGCAATGCACCACATACCGGGCATGCGTTCAAATCCTCGTACGCACGGAGTACGTCCGAAGTCGTTGGCTGCCTTTTTGTAGTGCGCGGTAGAGGATGCAGTCATTAGGACATGCATGTATCACGTGGCAGTCATGAGGCTTTAGGTTCTGTACCTTTTTCTCTGGCATATTTATTATTCCCTTTATATTCGACGAGAAGCCACACGGGACCTTCATACTGAGCAGACATTCAAAGAAGATTTCCTTCTCTTCTTTGGTAAGAGCGTAGCTGGCAGGTCCTTCATACTGCTTTGGAGGCATGCCATCTTTTTCCTGCACACGTTTGTGGTACTCCCATGCCTCCGTTGTATCTTTTGTCTTCTGATACATGCCCAAGAATCCTAGTAGGTTTACGAAAGATTCTTTGTCATGTGCATCACGTCGATTGCAGAGCGGACCTCTAGGTCTTTCCAATAGGGTAGGTTCCAAAATATAGGTTTCTTCTTTCACATGGGTGCACATCCCTCAGCATCATCCGGAACAGATAGTCCGCCGGGAACCTTTCTGAATATTACTTGTAAATCATTGACTATAAAAAGTATGTGATCACCAGTACGGACGGCAGACTTCTTCCGATGATCTGCCTCGCCTTTGAAATGCTTGCCTTTCTTTCGACATTGATGGTTGGTCGGAAGAAATCGATGATGCCCCAAGTACACATTCTTCCTACATTTGTCCAAATATATACTTTCGATGTCATCTAAATAGTGCGTGCATGCGTGGTATCAATTATTTGTCTGTCCTGAAAGGTTACTGAGAGCAGGCCAATCATTGATGGTTACAAGCAGCAACACATGTAGGTCAAATTCCTGTTGTTCGTGCTCATCCCACACACGTACACCGTTTCCATTCCACAGTTGTAAAAGTTCGTCAACTAATGGCCTCAGGTACACATCAATGTCGTTGCCGGGTTGTTTAGGGCCTTGGATGACAACTGACATCATAAGGAACTTCCGCTTCATGCATAACCAAGGAGGAAGGTTATCGATACATAGAGTCACGGGCCAGGTGCTGTGATTGCAGCTCTGCTCCCCAAAAGGATTAATGTCATCCATGCTTAAACCAAACGATATGTTCCTTGGGTCACCTGCAAACTCAGCCCGGTACTTTCTCTCGATTTTTCTCCACCGCGACTCATCATCGGGTGCTGTCAACTTCCCGTCTTTCTTCCGGTCCTCTCTGTGCCATCGCATCAACTTGGCATGCTCTTTGTTTCTGAATAGACATTTCAACTGTGGTATTATAGGAGCATACCACATCACCTTTGCAGGAACCCTCTTCCTGGGGGCTTGCCGTCAACATCACCAGGGTCATCTCGTCTGATCTTATACCGCAATGCACCGCATACCGGGCAGGCGTTCAAATCCTCGTACGCACCACAATAGAGGATGCAGTCATTAGGGCATGCATGTATCATGTGGAAGTCATGAGTCTTTAGGTTCTGTAACTTTTTCTCTGGCATATTTAATATTCCCTTTATATTCGATGAGAAGCCAGACAGGACCTTCATACTGAGCAGGCATTCAAAGAAGATTTCCTTCTCTTCTTTGGTAAGAGCGTAGCTGGCAAGACCTTCAAACTACTTTGGAGGCATGCCATCTTTTTCGTGCACATGTTTGTGGTACTCCCGTGCCTCCGTTGTATCTTTTGTCTTCCCATACAGGCCCAAGAAGCCTAGTAGGTTCACGTGCATATTCTTCGTCATGTGCATCACATCGACTACAGAGCGGACCTCTAGGTCTTTCCAATAGGGTAGGTCCCAAAATACAGATTTCTTCTTTCACATGGGTGCGCGTCCCTCAACGTCATCCGGAACAGATAGTCCACCGGGACCCTTTCTGAAGATTACTTGTAAATCATTCACCATAGAAAGTATGTGATCACCAGTACGGACGGCGGGCTTCTTCCGGTGATCTGCCTTGCCTTTGAAATGCTTGCCTTTCTTTTGACATTGATGGTTGGTCAGAAGAAATCGACAATGCCCCAAGTACACATTCTTCCTTCATTTGTCCAAACATATACTTTCGGTGTCATCTAACAATGCCTACATGTGTGGTATCAATTATTTGTCTGTCCTGAATGGTTACTGAGAGCAGGCCAATCATTGATGGTTACAAACAGCAACACATGTAGGTCAAATTCCTACTGTTTGTGCTCATCCCACACACGTACACCGTTTGTATTCAATAGCTGTAAAAGTTCGTCAACTAATGGCCTTAGGTACACATCGATGTCGTTGCCGGGTTGCTTAGGGCCTTGGATGAGAACTGGCATCATAATGAACTTCCGCTTCATGCACAACCAAGGAGGAAGGTTATAGATACATAGAGTCATGGGCCAGGTTTTGTGATTGCTGCTCTGCTCCCCAAAAGGATTAATGCCATCCGTGCTTAAAGCAAATCATACGTTCCTTGCGTCACCCGCAAAGTCCCCTCACTTTCTCTTGATTTTTCTCCACTTTGACCCGTCAACGGGTGCTCTCATCTTCCCGTCTTTCTTAAGGTCCTCTTTATGACATCGCATCAACTTGGCATGCTCTTTGTTTCTTAACAGACATTTCAACCGTGCCATTATAGGAGCATACCACATCACCTTGGCAGGAACCCTCTTCTTGGGGCGCTCGCCGTCAACATCACCAGGGTCATCTCATCTGATCTTATACCGCAATGCACCACGGTAGAGGATGCAGTCATTAGGGAATGCATGTATCTTCTGCACCTTCAATCCTAGAGGGCATACAACCTTCTTTGCTGCGTACATACTGTCAGGCAATTCGTTATCCTTTGGAAGCTTCTTCTTCAATATTTTCAGTAGCTTCTCAAATCCTTTGTCAGGTACACCATTCTCTGCCTTCCACTGCAGCAATTCTAGTGTGGTACTGAGCTTTGTGTTGCCATCTTTGCAATTGGGGTACAACCCTTTTTTTGATCCTCTAACATGCGATGGAACTTCAACTTCTCCTTTTCACTTTCGCATTGTCTGTTTGCATCAACAATGACCCGACGAAGATCATTATCGGGCACATTGACTGGTTTCTCTTGATCTTCAGCTTCCCCCGTTGCAGCATCATCGTATTCAGGGGGCACATAATTGTCATCATCCTCTTCTTCTTCGTTGTCTTCCATCATAACCCCTCTTTCTCCGTGCTTGGTCCAAACATTATAGTGTGGCATGAAACCCTTATAAAGAAGGTGGTTGTGAAGGATTTTCCGGTCAGAGTAAGACTTCATATTCCCACATATAGAGCATGGACAACACATAAAACCATTCTGCTTATTTGCCTCAGCAACTTCGAGAAAATTATGCATGCCCTTAATGTACTCGGAGGTGAGTCTATCACCGTACATCCATTGCCGGTTCATCTTCGTGCATTATATATAATTAAGTGTGTCAAAAACCATTACAGAACATCTTGAATACAGAAGTGACCAGATTAATAGAAGTTCATCATCACATTAAAACCAAAGTACATACATAGTTGTCATTGAACAACATATAGCTCTCCAGAGCATCTAATTAAACCATACGTTGAAACTACGTAAAATATTTCAATGCAACAACAAATGCGATCATAATCACAACTAAGGTAACAATTGATCCAATGACATAATGATACCAAGCCTCAGTATGAATGTCATATTTTCTAATCTTTCTAATCTTCAAGTGCATTGCATCCATCTTGATCTTGTGATCATCGACGACATCCGCAACATGCAACTCCTATCATCTTCTCCTCCTCAATTTTTTTCAATTTTTTCTTCAAGTAATTGTTTTCTTGTTCAACTAAATTTAAGCTCTCGACAATAGGGTCGGTTGAAATTTCCGGTTCACATACATCCTAGATAAAAAAAATCTATGTCACGTTGGTCTGCATAATTGTCATAAACACTAAATAAAACAAATAGTTATAAAATATAATATATACCACATCTGAATCATAGACAGGACGAGGGCCAACGAAGGCGGATACCAAAACCATCGCACTATATAATAACAAACAATAATGAAAGTAAGAAAATTATAGAAGTATCTATCTAAATCATACAAGTAAGAACTTTTTTCTTTTAGAAACAAGATAAGTACAAGAAGCTCACCATGGTGGTGCCGACGACGAGATCGGCGCGGGCGATCGACGGTGGCGAGGACGGGGACGAGACAGGACAGACCGCCATCCCTAGACAAATCTTGAAGAAAATGAAGTTTGGACAACTTTGAGAGGAGAAAGCTTAAGTGTGGCTCGGGCATTACATCAGACACCTCCTGTGCATAGGAGGTGAGCTAGATCACAACACACCACTCCCAAAAAAATATAGTGAGCTGACTGAGCGCGCGGGCACTATAAATAGACTTCTCTTTAGTCCTGGTTTGTGGCTAAAACCGGGACTAAAGGACCACATTTGGTCCCGGTTCCAGCCACCAACTGAGACCAATGGTTGTGGGCCAGGAGCGAGGCCCATTGGTCCCGGTTCGTGTCTGGAACCGGGACCAGAAGTGGCCGACGAACCGGGACCAATGGCCCGCGAGGCCCGGCAGGCGCTCTGGCCTCACGAACCAGGACCGATGCGCCCATTGGTTCCTGTTCGTGAGTGAACCGGGATTAATGGGCTTTACAGGCCTAAACTGAAACCCTATTTTCTACTAGTGTTATGAGCGCTAACCGTGATCACCCTACTCACCCCTTCCTCCCCCACCATTGTCCGAGTGAATGGCTGGTCATGAAGGACTAGATGTGTCGACCAGTTTCTTTTGTGCATAATATTTTGCAATGAAATGTGTAGTCCAGTTTGGGCTTGATCACTTGCCTCGATGTTCATGCCCAACTTGGGTCAAGAAGCAAGTAAGGCGGTCATGTGTCCCGGTCAATCACCGCAGACACATGCACCATGCCATCCTGCTTTCCAACCAACATCACCATATCCAGGTTACTTAACACGTCATGATATCCATCCTGCTTGGCTCCCCCCACTGAAAGTACATCGGATTCTTGAATGTTCTTTTGAAGTGTTGAGAACCACTTCAATTATATTTTAGCTGTGAAAATTATATTTAAGAGAAAAGAACATGTTGGCCTGCATAAGAATTTACTTCTTGTTCATGAAGTTCATTTGTTTTGGCTGATGATTTTTTAACTAATGGATCATCAACCAAGGTCAATGCACAAAACCTCACTCGTTGACTAATGACTGCGCATTTGTGCACATCAAACATTTATTTCCTTTTAGAGCTACAACATTCATTCGCATTTATATTTTTTGAAAGCATTGTACCCTCGTGCCTAACCATAGTTCTATAAAAGGCTGCTTAGCAAACATGAGGATGCTACATGTGAGAGAATGTGGAATGAAGCAATAGAACTGAAGTTTGTCACCATGTTTCAAACACTTATTTAGACCGGCACTAAAAATATTGTTGATTCATGAGCTTGAGAGGTATCAGGCACGTGGTGAATACTTTTCAGCTTCATTAGAGATTCACTACTAGTATCTTAATGACGCAATAATGTAGTTTTAGCCTATCATCTTCAGGCATGACTAGTCAAATTTGAGCATGTTGAGGGCTTTGGAGCAACCATTGCCACTGAAGATTAGATTTTATAAAAAGGTGGGATGTCCTCTTTTGGGGCAGCACACATATGTATTTTGCTGCTAAGGAGATAAATGTTAAGGCAATTGTACAATCTTTACCTACTTTCGTCATGGGGTTTTTAAACACTCTACGGGCTTCTGTGACAAATATGAATGCCTGATCAGGGAATTCTAGTGGGGAAAGGAAGGAAGAAGAGGAAGGTTCATTGGATGGCTTGGGACCAGATGGTCAAACCCAATAGAGCAGAGGGAATTGGCTTCCGTGATATGCAAATCTTCAACCAGGCCTTATCTAACATCTAACATTCTTAAGAAGTTGCTCCCCACTACTACCTATTCTCTCGCCATGCACACTGTCCACATCAGCAGTCAACATGCAACCATCCACCTCTTTCCACTTCAGCAGTCTCGCCACATCATCGATTCCATCCTGTGATTTAGTTTTTATTTTGTCAATAATACTAGGTCGATGGGAAACGGCGATGACTCTCGGTCTTCCAAGGATGGCAACTAGAAGAACATACGCAAGCAGCCGAAGAGACATCATCAATAGTGGGCATTCAAAGAGACATGATCGATTACTGTGGGCATTTAAAGAGACACGATCGATCGTTTTATTTACCTTCTGCATCTAGAAATCTTAGCCAGTGCCTCCACGTCGCATAGAATCCCTTCATATATATATCTTGGTCGATTCAACTGGAGGATCGGCGGGGCGCAAGGGGCCGGAGGACCGGACCTCATGTCGGAGTTTCGCAACGAGCCTGCGCCGCCGCTCAAGTCGGCCATCTGCACTGGCGCGCTCCCTTCACGGTAGCGTAGCCTCTCGGAGCAGTGGCCGCCCGTGTGTCATCGCTCTGCCTCCGAGTCTCGCTGGACGCGTCGTGGACGGCATGGACGGGGGACCAGCTCGCAGCCCTCCGAGCAGCGGCCGCCTGTGTGTCATCGCTCTGCCACTACCTCCGAGTCTCGCCGAGCGCGTCGACGACGGCAAGGACAGGGACCAGCTCGCGGCCCTCGACAGGTGAGAGAGTTTAGGCCAAACGAGGCTTGATTGGCCGCCGGAGAAAATTGATAGAACTGTAAAATCCACCTTGCCCACTGCTCCGGTGCCCTTGGCCATCTTCCATGCTCACTATGCGCCGCACGCACCAGGGCAAGGTAGAATTAGATGCATGTCTCGGGTCGCCAGTTGTCCCGCCCTGTCGTCATCCTATAGCAGCACCGCCAAGACGGCATATCCGGCTCCGTCGGCTGCGGCAGACTCAACGCCGTGGAGCGTGGCGAGGCCCAGCGTGACGACCCACAACGTGGAGGAGGATCGAGCAGTGCGATTCACCTGCGTTGTGTGACTAGGAGCTCGGAGGTGGTGGCAGAGGAGACAAGGGAGCAGATCGAGGCGTGCGGTAGAAATGCCTGCGTCTTCCTCATGGTAAGAGGGTTGGTCAAAGAGCCTCCTCAGGTTTTTCCATGACTGAACTTATTTTATTTTGTCAGGTTTCGCCGATGCTGCATAGGTGCTAGACGTCTTGCCTGATAAGGATAGGTATCGTTGCCGCATAATTGGTGATTCTTTGTTGGTGCATAGGACTATTGCTGTTCGCATTGTACACTGCTCTCATATCATTTAGATAGCATAGGATTCTGATTAATTCTATTTGCTACACTAGAAAACTTAAGATAGTAACTGTGCTGGAGCCTGGATGAGAAGCCTATTTTTAGATTTACTCGGATCCCAGTCGTCTCACCGCAAGTGTGCCGGATGACTTTCGGCCGATGGCAAAGATCTAGGACCATCCGTATTATTGTTGCTGCTCCCGTTAGAGAGAAAAAATTCCGCATGCAAGGGTACCTCAAACAAGCCAGCAGCTTGCACCCTGTTCTGGTAAATGCATACAACAAGCATGCTCTGCCCTCCGTGTTCGATTGTTCAGCCAGGTATGCTTCTTCCCTCCTTTGTTTACCTTTAAAAATTAACTAACTGAACTCACTATATTTTTACATATAATCATGGATGAGTTGACTAACTCAGTTCATTCTATTTCTTCTACGGATAGCAGCATCAATAGATTGCATGCCTCCAGTTGCATGGGCACTTGGCCAGAGACTTCTGTGATTTATTTTGTAACAAAACATCCACTCGAGTTGCCATTCATGTCGCGCAGTCCATGGCTTTGTTTTTTTTTTTTTTTGCTAGAGTCGGCATATCTCGACGTTGAGCATGCATAATAATGTCTGATTTATATGTATGATTATCTGAATATTTTAATTAGTATCCTAGCATTATGTCATTTAGTTGATACTGTGGTTTCAACTATCGGGCACTATTGCCGTTTTGTTGTGCTACCGTTATATATTGCTCTTTAGTTTTATCAAAAGTAAAGGATGGTCAATAGAAAAGTTACTTGCTATGTTTTCCGTTTATTTTCCCTTTGCACATAAACCATTTACCTTAAAAAAGCATTCACTTTGAATTCGAATTCACAACTTTTACCTGATTGTTTCATTTTAACCAATGCACTGTTAATCCATACTTTCATAACGACTTATTTGATTCTTTTTAAATGTTCCGCGGCAACGCGCGGGGTATTATCTAGTTAGCAAAATAGGGCTGGCGGCTCCTTCAACAGCCAAACAGCCTATGTGCAAGGGTCATCAAATCAAAATATTACCCGAGGGGCCACCTCCTAGACACGGTATTTGCATCAGATGCGTCACAAGCATGGAGGGGCATTGAACATGGCCTGGATTGTTGAAGAGAGGACTTATTTGGAGAGTTGGCAACAGTGAAAGCATCAAAATTCAGAGAGACCAATGGGTCCCGAGGAAGAGTGGCCTGAAGATCACCGAGTTTAAGAGCAGGTCCAGGCTAGATGGGTGAATCAACTAATGAAACCAGGAGGGAAAGAGTAGGATGTGGATCTGGTGCATCAAATGTTCCATGAGTACGATGCAGAGGAAATATGCAAGATAAAGCTACCAAAAAGCAGTGTGGAAGATTGCATGGCATGGCACGAGGAGAAGTCTGGAGTGTTCACAGTACGCAGTGCGTACAAACTAGGCGCAAAGTTAAACTTTCAGGGCCATTTGAACGCCTCCAGTTCAGGCACTGATGCGGACAATAGGAGCATTTGGGATCTCATATGGAAATCAAGGGTTCCAGAGAAAGTTAGAAATTTCGCGTGGTGGGTGCCAACGGAAACTCTCCCCACAAAAGAGAATAAAAGGAAGAGGACTCTAGAGGTGGATAATATATGTTGTATCTGTGGCAGAGAGAAGGAGGACGAGTTCCATGCGGTAGTAAACTGTACAAAAGCTAGAGCGCTCAGACAGGCGATGAGGGAGCACTGGACCCTACCAGAGGAGCATAACTTTCGGTACACATGCATTGATTGGCTACAAAATCTCTGGGGAAGGGGCCACACAGAGGAGAGGAGAAGGATCCTGCTTTTGCTAGGGCGAGCCTGGTGGCTACGAGACGATTGCATCCATGCAGAAGGAAGAGCCACCATTGGCCAGTCCGCCCAGTTCCTAGCTAGGTATGTGGAAGAAATAAGCTTTTGCAAGACGGACATCACCGACTGCCGGGCTGGACCCCTCGTGTCCGACCAGCAGGTAAGGGGAGACGACCACATACGTCGAGCGGAAATTAAAAAAGCGAAACAACATGGAGAAAGTAGCAAACGTACTGACCCAGGCGACTCTGCCAATGATGGAAACCATGCAGCCCAATCAAAGGGACCTGCAACGGACACTGAACGAGACAATGGAGAGAAGTGAGTGCCTCCGCCAGAGGGTACTTGGAAGATGAACACAGACGCGTCATTCCTTCCTCCTACTGGGGAAGCTGCTGCAGGGCTTGTTGTCAGAGATCATCGGTGCCTGGTCGCCCCGAGCTGCGGAAATCGTTTAACAGGCTGCAGTAGCCCGGAGGAAGCTGAGCTCGCGGCCGTACTGGTTGGACTGAACACCCGAGCAAGTACTACAACAGGCGAATCTGGGTGGAATCGGACTGCACAAATGTTATAAACCTCCTGAACAATAAAGCGAGCAACCAGTCTGCGTTATTCCCATTAACCGCTGATGCCCGGGATATTGAGGGGAAATTCATGCAGTTAAAGTTCAGTGTGGTCAAAAGATCAAACAACAAAGTAGCCCATGATTTGACTGCTCACGCCAGAAGACAAGGAGATTTCTTGCTCATTAGCAAGGTCCCAGACAACCTTAGAAGTACCCTGATAGGGGATGGTTACGATGGTGCCTACATCATGTAATGGGTAGTGGGTTGTTCCTTAAAAAAAAAAGATCTTCGATGATGTGAGTATATAACCACAACAAACTGTCGAATGAATATTAGCCTTTATTTTGGCTTCTACATTCAATTGCACTTATTCTGTGAAACATTACACACCAGCGCCGATTGAAACAATGTTATAAAAAGAGGGATGCTAGTGCAACAGTGGAAATCAAGCAAAGGAGGAAATATGCAAATGTATAAGTTGGAGAAGGCCAAATGTCCAATGCTGGTTTTTTGTGCTATCGAGCAAATCATAGGGTGAAAGTTTAAATTTCATAACAGTAGCTACTCTATCTTGGTGTGGGATTATTAAAGACGGTAGACCCGCAGTGTAACTATACGTTTATCATATATTCCAATCAAGTGTGTTTCATTCACGGTTCCACATCCCTATTGCGACACTGTATATACATCAAGCAAGTTCTATCTTATAGCAAAGCATACTACAGACGGACACTTCTACTACTAAGTAGTAACGCTTTCAGGGCATCTCGTGCTCTCAGATGTGTCAGACACTCCTTAATTCATCTTGTGGTGGATGCATCCGTGCATCATTTTTTCTATCTCCCAAATGATGGCCAATAATAGTGCCTACCCAACCACAACAAGGACAGCTTTGCTCTTCAATCTTCCATTAGACGCAGTTTGTCAAACAGCTCTGAAACTGTTGAGTACTTCATCACATTATGATGATCTATAGTATTACCTCCGTCCCAAAAAGCTTGTCTACTATTTGTCTAGATACGAATGTATCTAACACTAAAACACGTCTATATACAATCATATCTAGATACATGTAATTCTGGACGGAGGGGGTACTTGTCTATTTTGACGTTGCCAGCAAGTCAACATTATCTGAATGAATGGATCATGGATAGCCGTGTATAGCGGACGCCAGCCAGTGCATTATGAGCGCTAACCGCGATCACCCTGCTCACCCCTTCCTCCCCCACCATTGTCCGAGTGAATGGCCTGTTATGAATGACTAGATGTGTAGTGCAGTTTTGGTTTGTCTAAAGTCCAAGCAACAAGAAACAATGCAGTGTTGAGCTTGGTCACTCTTAAGCCTCGTACGTTCATGCCCGACTTGCGTCAAGAAGGAAGTAAGGCGCTCATGCGTCCCAGTCAATGACCGCATACACATGCACAATGCCATTCTGCTTTCCGACCAACATCACCATATCCAGGTTGCTTAACACGTCACGATATCCACCCTGCTCCCCCCCCCCCCCCCCCCCCCCACTCAAAGTCCATCGGATTCTTGAATGTTCTTTTGAAGTGTTGAGAACCACTTCAATTATATTTTAGCTGTGAAAATTATATTTAAGAGAAAAGAACATGTGGACCTGCATAAGAATTTACTTCTTGTTCATGAAGTTCATGTGTTCTAGATGATGTTTAATTTTTTTGAACTAATGGATCATCAACCAAGGTCGACACACAAAACCTCACTCGTTAACTAATCACTGCGCAATTGTACACACCAAAAATGTATTCCTTTTAGAGCTACAACATTCATTTGCATTTATATCTTTCGAAAACATTGCACCCTCGTGCCTAACCATAGTTCTATATAAGGCTGCTTATCAAAGATGAGGATGTTATATGTGAGAGTATGGAATGAAGCAATAGAACTGAAGTTCGTCACCATGTTTCAAACACTTATTTTGACCGACATTAAAAATGTTGCCTATTCATGAGCTTGCGAGGTATCAGGC
Organism: Triticum timopheevii; assembly: GCA_963921465.1. Taxonomy (NCBI): domain Eukaryota; kingdom Viridiplantae; phylum Streptophyta; class Magnoliopsida; order Poales; family Poaceae; genus Triticum; species Triticum timopheevii. The sequence goes on from OY997274.1 coordinate 65,518,356, forward strand.
ACGTAGTGAATACTTTGCAGCTTCATTAGAGATTCACTACTAGTATCTTAGTCACGAAATAATGTAGTTTTATGCTATCGTCATCAGGCATGACTAGTCAAATTTGAGCATCTCGAGGGCTTTGGAGCAACCATTGCCACTGAAGATTAGTTTTTATAAAAAGGCGAGATGTCTTCTTTTTGGGCAGCACACGCTAGCGGACATTCAGTGTTAGAATAAATTCGAGGCATATCGTTGATTATTCAAAGACCCGCTTAACTGTTGATTATCCGAGGCATTACCGTTCACTAGTAGAAAACAGGGCTCTGGTCTAGGCAGGGCAAGTCCATTAATCCCGGTTCACTCATGAATCGGGACCAATGGGGGCATAGGTCCCGGTTCATGAGGCCAGGGCACGGGCCGGGCCTCGGGGGCAATTGGTCCCGGTTTATCTGAGACCATTGGTCCCAATTCCAGACACAAACCGGGACCAATGAGCCTTGCTGCTGGCCCACCACCTTTAGTCCCGGTTGGTGTCTAAAACCGGGACCAAAGGTTTGTTTTTTTACCCACTAATATATTCTACAATAGAAAAAAGAATCAACTAAAAATCTTTAATAAAACTCCAAAAGGAAAAGGAATCAACAAAAAAGAATCAATAAAAAATAAAATTTATGCAACTTAGATTATATAAAATTTATGCAACTAAAAATAATCATTTGTAGTGCTTTTTAATTTCCTGGTCACTTAGCTCAAAAATATGAGTGAATGCATGTAAAAGAACAAATGATGTCAGAAAGGGTTGAAAATTGCTGATGTGGCTTTGAATGGTGCATTTTGAACACACAAAGAGTCTGGAATTCACATAAGTTCAAAAAAATGAAATCTCTTTGTAACAGATGAGTTTTCGTCGGAAACCCTGATACTTCAAAAGAGATTGTCTATTCTGTACACGAAGTGCATCCAGTTTTTGCCGTAACCCTCTCAACTTTTTAGCACATGCTATGTGGGTGAAATGATGATACCATGCCAACTTTCAACCTTTTCAAAGATCATTTGCAGTGCTTTTTAATTTCATGGTCATTTAGCCCAAAAATATGAGTGAATGCATGAAAAAGAACAAATGAAGTCAGAAATGGTTGAAAATTGCTGATGTGGCTTTGAATGGTTCATTTTGAACACAAAAAGAGTCTGGAGTTCAAATAAGTTCAAACAAATGAAATCGCTTTGTAACAGATGAGTTTTCGTCCGAAACCCTGATACTTCGAAAGAGATTGTCCGTTTTGTACACGAAGTGCATCCAACTTTAATAGCAAAAAGAATTATCATAAAGATTTTTTTGTTAGAAACTAAAATAACAAAAATTGTTTTTGAATATAATGATAAAACATAGTAATATTAAATAGCAAGATAAAGAATCACTCCAAAATCTATTTTTATAGTAAAGTTAATCACAAACTAGTGATTCACATAAATTTTAAATAATTCAAATTTAAACTATTCAAATTTAAAAACTAATGGCACTAACAGAAAGTTTATATTTTCTCTGACCTAAAAGCAAAACGAAATAAAAAATAAAGCAAAAAATAAAAGAAAATAAATAATGCAAAAAACAATACACAAAAACTGAAAAAATCGAAAAAACTGCCACCTATTGGGCCACCACACCCTGAATACGACTAGAAACCCAACCATGGGCCAGGATTCAGGTCCGCAGAAGGCCTAGTAGGCCCACAGGCAGCATAGTGTGAGATTAGGCCCGTAAGCCTACATTTGAAAGGAGCTCGAGAGGGCAGCCGTAGTGGGGCTTATAAACCACTCCAAACCCCCTCAACTAGCGAGGTGAGACTAAAATTTTGGCCGCGGGCAGCGCAAGGCCTTTGTTCCTGGTTAGTGGCACTAACCGGGACTAAAGGTGCGCTTTGGTCCCGGTTGATGGCACCCATCGGTACCAATGCCCCCCTTTAGTCCCAGTTGGTACCACCAACCGGGACCAAAGGTCTCTGTTTCCTGCCCTTTGGGCTGCTGAAAAGAGGCCTTTGGTCCCGGTTGGTGGTACAAACCGGGACCAAAAGGGTGCATTGGTCCTGGTTCGTGCCAAGAACCGGGTCTAAAGCTTCATGTATATAAAGAACACTTGTGAAAATTTTAGTTTTCATCTTGCAGTTTGCCCCCGATGACGCGCGCGGACCTCCTCGATGCCGCCAGGCTGTCGAACGCGGTCGCCGTCGCCCCCAGCCAAGAGCCCACGCCGACGCCGTCCGCTGCCCACACCGTCGCCGTCCGCCGCCCATGACGTTGCCGTCCGCCGCCCACGCCGTCGCCGTCACCCGTGCACCTGCCCCCATCGCGCCCGCCCTGATCCTGCACGTCGATGCCGTCCGCCGCCCCCACCGTCACCGTCGTCGACACCGTCACCGCCCCCGCCGCTGCCCTTGTCGGCCGGCCCCGCTGTGAGCCGCCGCCCCGACTCTTTTTTTTTTCATTTTTTCATATTTGTATTTTTGTTTCATGTATATATACTAGTAATTTGTACATATTATTATGTATAGTCACAGTACTAAATCATTAATTTATGTATTTTTCTCATGTAATCTTGAAATGGATATTCTATAGTCTCTTCACTTTAAATTACAGAGTAACAATTTTCTATATGAAGAATGCATTAGGCAAAACCTTTACTTTTTTTTCTAAATTTTCTATTTGAACATTTGTTTAAAAGAAACCAAGCAATACTACTTTATTTGAACATTTTCTCATTTAGGTTAGTGCATTAGATGTTAGGTTAGTGTGCATTTTAGGTTAGTTGAATTAGATGTTTTTTAGTAAGTGTTTAATAGAATTAGTTCGAAAAATAATAGAACTAGTTAAACTAGTTTAGTTTTAGTAAGTACTACTTTATTTTATTTATAGTAAGTGCTTAGTTGAACTAGTTGATTTAATCAAACTAGTTTATTTTACTACAGAAGTTGTTTATTTTTAGTAAGAAAATTAATAGAACTGGTTTATTTTACTATAGAAGTAGTTTATTTTTAGTAAGAAAATTAATAGAACTAGTTTATTTTTTAGTTAAACGATATGTCCTTTTTTAGAAAGATAATTAAATGATATTTCGGGTTGACTTTAAGTCTGTCGAGGCTCCACCATAAATGAGAGGACAAAGAATTCCGACTGTTGTCGTGGGGGTAGCTTCTTCTTCGTTCCCGTTTGCTAGACAATTTGGTGTAATGCACTCGGGAACGAAAGGAGGAGCTACAATCACCGACGATCGCAAATGTCAGAGAGGAATCAGTGAGGGAGAGTCTCCACCATATATGTGAGGACAAAGAATCCCGACTGTTGTCGTGGGGGTAGCTTCTCCTTCGTTCCCGTGTGCTAGACAATTTGGTGTAATGCACTCGGGAACGAAAGGAGGAGCTACCATCACCGACGGTCGCAAATGTGAGAGAGGAATCAGTGAGGGAGAGTCTTTACCATATACGAGAGGATGAAGAATCCCGACTGTTGTCATGAGGGTAGCTTATCCTTCGTTCCCGTGTGCTAGACAATTTGGTGTAATGCACTCGGGAACAAAAGGAGGAGCTACCATCAACGAAGGTCGAATATATACACCACATGAGCTGAGAGTTTTCAGGAAAAGACTCGACAGTCCGATAGTTAGCCCGTGATGAATAGTAATGATCTAATATAGTTTTTGTAGTACATATATTTAATTGTGCAAGTTCAATATTTGAATTATGAACATAGAAAATGTCATATTCGAACGATGAAAGTCTCCCCGGGGAGTGCTGCTGGTGCAACAACGACCGAGGTCTGTGCGACAGGCCTCACCTGGACGAAGACCAGCGCTTTAGCATTAAGCTCCAGGAGACCTACGATGTTGAAACGGTATGCAACGGTGACAAGTGTTTTTTTTCATAATTGATTAAGCACGACTTCAACTATTTCAACGTGTAATTTTCATCTTTTACAATTTGACTAGCTTATCCCATGGCATGCAAGACGCTATGTCTTGAAGAGGATGGATATTGAAGACCATGAAAGTTTCGAAACAAAGAAAGTTCACCTAAGGACCCACCATGGTATGGATTTTGAAGTAAATCTGTACAATTCTCAGAGTGTAACCCATTTTGGTTGCACAAATTGGGAAGCACTTTGCAAGATGTATGGTTTTTATGAGGATATGCTTGTCAGCAGGGGATCTTGGTGATCCTGACATCGAGCAAGACAATATGGACATTTGGGTCCTAGCTGATACGCATCCAATTCTACCGCTATGTGAGTTTCTCAAACATAGCTATTAACTAATTTATATTGTTTATTTCAAAATAGTTGACAACTTATTTCCATTGACAGCTTATTTTCATTCTTCAAACAATGTGCCGAAGATGGTAGACAAAACCCACTACACCGATGGCTCCAAATTAACTTATCAGGAGAAAAATCATCTCATCGCATTTTGTACCCACTTTGAGAATTACAATACCTATTATGATACTCTTCCAAATTATGGTCAATACGTGCCACTAGTGCACGTGTTGAACCACAGTAGCTTCCATGGAGATACCTTGGTAAGATCTTTTACAATTACGACATCCGTGCATCTTTTGCATACTTCTAAAACTAGTACATCAATGCTAACTATGAAGTTATTACTATGTTTTTCAACAGAAAATCCCGATGGATTGTGTGCCTCATTTGATGTATCAGAATTGTCGCCTTGATGTTTTGAACATACAACCAGGTCATCCTACGAATCTCACCTGTCCATACCGGATTTTTAAAACCGGTGAACACATGGTAATCAAAGAATAGAAAAAATGTATGGACAATCGTAAGGAGGTTCTTGGAAGAAAAAGGAAGCGAAGTGCAAGAATTGGAGACATGATGATCTCCATTCTCCATAATGGAGAGTCTTGGCCTATATTGTTTTAAGCTATTTTACCTTAAAGAGGGTATTTAGGTCCTACCTAATACTGATGATCATGTACTAAGAACAATTAAATAGGGTTGGTTTGATGACTATGAGGATGATGATTGTATGACTTGTTATTAATAACGAGTATAAGTTGTATATGATGATTAGTAGGACTTGTGATTATGATGATGCATGATGCGAGCATGAAGAGTTATTATATATCGGTGGGTGAAATGAACATGGATTGGATTGAAGTGAAGGAAACATGTGGTGCATGTCGAAAGTAGTACTAATCCAAACTTGATCAAGTTAGGATTAGTATTACTTTCGACATGCACTACATGTTGCCTTCACTTCAATCTAAGCCATGTTTAGGCATAGCAGTAGCGTTAGTAAACCAAGCACGGAGATAAGAGAGGACACTTCTCTCTATTAGCTAGCTAACACCCTAAATTAACCCCCCAAAACCCCCCAAAACCCACCCCGTTTCAGAAAAAACAAAAACCTCAACTCCTGCCAGCTGCTGACGTGTGGATGCCTTTTGGTCCCGGTTGGTGCTACCAACCGGGACCAAAGGCCCTCTTGCCTGGGTTCGCCGCAACGGCCACGTGGAGACCCATCTGTCCCAGTTGGTAAAAGAACCGGGACTAAATGTATGGGGCTTTAGTACCGACCCTTTAGTCCTGGTTCTAGAACCGGGACAAATGGGCCTCTAGAACCGGGACAAACGGTCCTTTTTCTACTAGTGGTTGATTATCTCAAGGGTCGTGAAACCCACACCACTCAACCCTACTATAGAGTACCACCGATCATCACTGACCGATGACCAGTTTCACGCTTTCATCTGACCACTGGGCTCTAGTCCAAACTACGCGTCACTCACTTTTTCCCGCTGAAATAGGCTTCGATTCTCTGGATCCTTACACCACAGCCCCTCAATCTAGCTCCACCTTCAACATGACTCAACGGTAGATGATCAGTCCACCCTCATGCCCCATTGACTTCAAGCTTCGTGTGTACATCACATTGAATCAACCCTGCGTCATAGTCTTGTCGAATCCACACAAGCCCTCAGGCCTGTGCCACATGTATCCACACCCAGAAGTCGGTCTCCATCAGCCTCATGCTCCTATATATGTCGTCATCGCCGATCTCACAACCATCTTCTGTTCCAACCGACTCACGTCAATCCGTCAGACTGTCTAGTCCGACCCAGTCGAACTTGTCCGGCCGCATGACATGCTCGAGGCTCCCGAATCATCTTTCATAAATTCTAATCCATCACATGATAATTCCATCTTAGCTGGCTGGACTTCTCGCAACGCCTTCAAGCATCAACGAAGTGCCAACAAACTTTCACCCTTGTTTGTCATAACTCAAGGTTTTCAGTCCCGTTGAACTTTTCCACCGCAGACCTCGTACCCGATAACGCCACAATTCTTTGTACGGTTGATCCTGCGAAGAATTATGTGAGCTTTCCTCACGTGATGCCCAAGTACACAAGCAAAACCTGACTTGGTACACCCTTCATGTACTAATAGGAATTCCAATACCGGAAGAGCTGAGATGACGGGCTCTGGCGTCTCCCCTGGCGACGCCCCCATCGCCGCACCCGGCGCTGCCCCTCAATAGTGCCGTGGCCGCCACGCGCCACCCCCGACCCCTCCCCATCCCGCCCTCCGCCGGCTCCTTCCCCCTCGCCTCCTTCTGCGCCAGCCCCGACCGCCGCGGCCGCCTCGTTGTGGTTTCGCTGGGCTGACCTTGCAGACGAGGAGGTCGCCCCCTCCGATGCCGGTCGTCCCTCCTCCGCGCCCGACCTCCCTCGACCGACCAGCACGTCCACCGGCCATGCCTCCCAGATGCGAGGCTCGGCCCCTAGCTCGCGACGGGTGACGCAGTGGTGACCGGTCTCCGGTGCCAAAGGTGGGTGTTTGCTGCAAGGTGCGGACCACCACTGTCGCCGCCATGCGTGGGGTGTTGTTGGCTGTTCCGAGCTCGGCTCTCCCTGGGCGACTTGGCGGCCTGCTCCGGCGACCTCGCCCCACCCTTCTCTCTTCCTGATGCCGGTGCCCTCCTTTGATGTAGTTTCGCCGGCTCTCCCGTCCCGCAGCTCGCCATTCTGCCCCTTCATTGCGCGGTTCGGATCTTCCTCGCTGAGGTAACAGGCGTTTCCTCAGCTCCAGCGCCCCTGGCTGGCCTTGCCTCACCCCTCCGCGGCTGCGGTGGCAACGGCGACGGCGCCCGCTCGTCGAGGGGAAACCTTTAGGGCGGGTACCCCGCCCTCCCCCATGGGCAGCACGTTGCTGGGCCTCGGCTTGTCGGGCCGCCATCTGGCTGGGCCTTGCCTAGCCCACCGCAAGTTGGAGTCGGCTGGAACCTCGCTGGGCCGCCCCACGGCTGTCAACATGGGCCCTTGCCCTAGGCCCAACATGCCCTCCCCGACCATATGGCTCCCGTATGGCCTCCCTATCCACCCATCTCCTCCTTCCGCTGCCACCCCCCCCCCCCCCCCCCCGCCCCGCTCTCTCGCTCCCCCCTCCCGAAGCGGCGGCTCCCGCACCCACCGTCGCCCCTATTGGCCCCGCCCCGCTGACTATGCCTCATGACTGGGACGAAGGGGAGCCCCGTTGCAAGCGCCGCATGGACGACCGCAAAGAGCCCGCTCGCCCGTCCCCTGACTCCCTCCACCGCGATGACGAGCTGCGCTGGGACCTCTGGGACCGTGACCGTGGTGGCCCTCGCGTCCAGGAGCGAGTTGACCATCATGTTGCGCCCCGCTCGCCAGGCCGTTCTGACTGGCGGGGCCGGTCCAGCTCCCCACCTCCCGCCGCGGATGCGTGGAGGTCTCGCCTTCGCTCTCCCTCTCCTGCTAGCCGGCATGCTTGCAGCCCCTCCTCGGCCCGTCCTCAACATCCCCCCTGCCCGCGCCCCGTGGCTCCGGCTGCTGCGGCCCCGACCCGCAAGTACGCCCCCCGATCCCACGCCTCCTCCTCGGCTGCCCCCGCCGCCTCGGGCGCTGCTGGGGGTGGGCAGGGCCGTGGCCGCTGATACGTCTCCAACGTATCTATAATTTCTGATTGCTCCATGCTACTTTATCTATTGTTTTCGACTATATTGGGCTTTATTTTCCACTTTTATATTACTTTTGGGACTAACCTATTAACCAGAGGCCCAGCCCAGAATTGCTGTTTTTTTGCCTATTTCAATATTTCGAAGAAACGGAATATCAAACGGAGTCCAAATGGAACGAAACCTTCGGGAACGTGATTTTCCAACCGAACGTGATCTAGGAGACTTGGAGCCTACTCCAAGAAGTGCCAGAGGCGGTCACGAGGGTGGAGGGCGCGCCCCCCTACCTCGTGGGCCCCTCGACGCTCCACCGATGTACTCCTTCCTCCTAGATATACCTACGTATCCCCGAACGATCAGAACAGAGCCAAAAACCTAATTCCACTGCCGCAACCTTCTGTATCCATGAGATCCCATCTTGGGGCCTGTTCCAGAGCTCCGCCGGAGGGGGCATCCACCACGGAGGGCTTCTACATCATCACCATAGCCCCTCCTATGAAGTATGAGTAGTTTACTTGAGACCTTCGGGTCCATAGCTAGTAGCTAGATGGCTTCTTCTCTCTTTTTGGATCTCAATACAATGTTCTCCCCCTCTATCGTGGAGATCTATTCGATGTAATCTTCTTTTTGCGGTGTGTTTGTTGAGACAGATGAATTGTGGGTTTATGATCTAGTATTATCTATGGAAAATATTTGATTCTTCTCTGAATTCTTTTATGTATGATTGAGTTATCTTTCCAGTCTCTTCGAATTATCCTTTTTGGTTTGGCCAACTAGATTGGTAGTTTTTGCAATGGGATAAATGCTTAGCTTTGGGTTCAATCTTGCGGTGTCCTTACCCAGTGACAGAAAGGGTTGCAAGGCACGTATTGTATTGTTGCCATCAAGGATAACAAGATGGGGGTTTTATCATATTGCATGAATTTATCCCTCTACATCATGTCATCTTGCTTAAAGCGTTACTCTGTTTTTACTTAATACTCTAGGTGCATGCTGGATAGCGGTCGATGAGTGGAGTAATAGTAGTAGATGCAGAATCGTTTCGATCTACTTGTTTTGGACGTGATGCCTTTATACATGATCATTGCCAAGATATACTAATAACTATGCTCACTTCTGTCAATTGCTCAACAGTAATTTGTTCACCCACCGTAGAATACTTATGCTCTCGAGAGAAGCCACTAGTGAAACCCATGGCCCCCGGGTCTATTCGCATCATATCAATCTCTATCACTTTATTTACTTGCTTTGTTTTTTACTTTGCCTTTTACTTTTTACTTTGCATCTATCTATCAAAAATACCAAAAATATTATCTCTATCAGATCTCACTCTCGTAAGTGACTGTGAAGGGATTGACAACCCCTAAGCATTGGTTGCGAGGTGCTATTGTTTTGTGTAGGTACGAGGGACTTGTGCATGGTATCCTACTGGATTAATACCTTGGTTCTCAAAAACTGAGGCAAATACTTCGGGGACATCCAACGCTGTGCTGATGAGGTAGCAGCCGCCAGGGCCCCAACAAAAGGAAGAAACGGCGCGGGTAAGGTCGATCTCCCCTTGGTCAGGTCCTGGGTGCCACCATCCCGCCGGGCCCTGTCTCCGGCCTCCGACGCCCACCTTGCTTCAATTGCGGCGTCACGGGTCACTCTCAAGCCAACTGCGTCAACCCCTCCTGCTGCTACATCTGCACGAATCCATCCCACCCCGCCTTGCTTTGCCCGGACAAGGCTATCAACGAGTTGATCATGTACGGCCACGGGATCGAGGGGTTGGGGTTCTTCCACATCAAGCTCCCCGATATCCCTACCCCCACCCTGAAGGAAATATGCCCTAGAGGCAATAATAAAGTTATTATTTATTTCCATATATCATGATAAATGTTTATTATTCATGAAAGAATTGTATTACCCAGAAACATAATACATTTGTGAATACATAGACAAACAGAGTGTCACTAGTATGCCTCTACTTGACTAGCTCGTAAATCAAAGATGGTTAAGTTTCCTAACCATGGACATGAGTTGTCATTTGATTAATGGGATCACATCATTAGGAGAATGATGTGATTGACTTGACCCATTCTGTTAGCTTAGCACTTGATCGTTTAGTATGTTGCTACTGCTTTCTTCATGACTTCTACATGTTCCTATGACTATGAGATTATGTAACTCCCGTTTACCGGAGGAACACTTTGTGTGCTACCAAACGTCACAACGTAACTGGGTGATTATAAAGGTGCTCTACAGGTGTCTCTGAAGGTACTTGTTGAGTTGACGTATTTCGAGATTAGGATTTGTCATTCCGATTGTCGGAGAGGTATCTCTGGGCCCTCTCGGTAATGCACATCACTATAAGCCTTGCAAGCAATGTAGCAAATTAGTTAGTTACGGGATGATGCTTTACGTAACAAGTAAAGAGACTTGCCGGTAACGAGATTGAACTAGGTATTGAGATACCAACGATCAAATCTCGGGCAAGTAACATACCGATGACAAAGGGAACAACATATGCTGTTATGCGGTTTGACCGATAAAGATCTTCGTAGAATATGTAGGAGCCAATATGAGCATCCAGGTTCTGCTATTGGTTATTGACCAGAGACGTGTCTCAGTCATGTCTACATAGTTCTCGAACCCGTAGGGTCCGCACGCTTAAAGTTAGATGATGGTTATATTATGAGTTTATATGTTTTGATGTACCGAAGGTAGTTCGGAGTCCCGAATATGATCACGGGCATGACAAGGAGTCTCCAAATGGTCGAGACATGAAGATTGATATATTGGATGACTATATTCAGACACAGAAAAGGTTTCAGGGGTTATCGGATATATACCGGAGTACCGGGGGGTTACCAGAACCCCCATCCGCCCAGAGGTTAATGGGCCTCATGGCCCCTTGTGGTGGAAGAGGAGAGGCAGCCAAGGGGCAGCCGCACGCCCCTCCCCCCCAAGTCCGAATTGGACAAGGAGGGGGACGGCGCCCTCCTTTCCTTTCCCACTCTCTCTCCTTCCCTCTCCTCTCCTACTCCAACAAGGAGGGGGGGGGTCCTACTCTCGGTGGGAGTAGGATTCCTCATGGGGCGCGCCAAGGGTGGCCGCCCCCCTCCTCCACTCCTTTATATACGGGGATGGAGGCACCCCCTAGAGACACAACTATTGATCCTTGAGATCTCTTAGCCGTGTGCGGTGCCCCCCCTCCACCATTGTCCACCTCGATAATATCATAGCGGTGCTTAGGCGAAGCCCTGCATCGGTAGAACATCATCATCGTCACCACGCCGTCGTGCTGACGGAACTCTCCCTCAAAGCTCGGCTGGATCGGAGTTCGAGGGACATCATCAAGCTGAACGGGTGCTAAACTCGGAGGTGTCGTGCGTTCGGTGCTTGATCGGTTGGATCGGGAAGACGTACGACTACATCAACCACGTTTTGCTAACGCTTCCGCTTTCGGTCTACGAGGGTATGTGTACACACTCTCCCCTCTGGTTGCTATGCATCACCATGATCTTGCGTTTGCGTAGGAAAATTTTGAAATTACTACGTTCCCCAACAGTGGCATCCGAGCCAGGGTTTATGCATTGATGTTATATGCACGAGTAGAACACAAGTGAGTTGTGGGCGATACAAGTCATACTGCTTACCAACATGTCATACTTTGGTTCGGCGGTATTGTTGGATGAAGCGGCCCGGACCGACATTACGCGTACACTTACGCGAGACTAGTTCTACCGACGTGCTTTGCACACAGGTGGTTGGCGGGTGTCAGTTTCTCCAACTTTAGTTGAACCGAGTGTGGCTACACCCGGTTCTTGAGAAGGTTAAAACAACATTAACTTGATGAACTATCATTGTGGTTTTGATGCGTAGGTAAGAACGGTTCTTGCTAAGCCCATAGCAGCAACGTAAAACTTGCAACAACAAAGTAGAGGACGTCTAACTTGTTTTTGCAGGGCATGTTGTGACGTGATATGGTCAAGACGTGATGCTATATTTTATTGTATGAGATGATCATGTTTTGTAACTAAGTTATCGGCAACTGGCAGGAGCCATATGGTTGTCGCTTTATTGTATGCAATGCAATCACCCTGTAATTGCTTTACTTTATGACTAAGCGGTAGCGATAGTCGTAGAAGCAATAGTTGGCGAGACGACAATGATGCTACGATGGAGATCAAGGTGTCGTGCCGGTGATGATGGTGATCATGAAGGTGCTTCGGAGATGGAGATCACAAGCACAAGATGATGATGGCCATATCACATCACTTAAATTGATTGGATGTGATGTTTATCTTTTATGCATCTTATCTTGCTTTGATTTACGGTAGCATTATAAGATGATCTCTCACTAAATTTCAAGATAAAAATTTTCTCCCTGAGTATGCACCGTTGCCAAAGTTCGTCATGCCTAGACACCACGTGATGATTGGGTGTGATAAGCTCTACGTCCATATACAACGGGTGCAAGCCAGTTTTGCACACGCAGAATACTCAGGTTAAACTTGACGAGCCTAGCATATGCAGATATGGCCTCGGAACACTGAGACCGAAATGTCGAGCGTGAATCCTATAGTAGATATGATCAACATAGTGATGTTCACCATTGAAAACTACTCCATTTGACGTGATGATCGGTTATGGTTTAATTGATTTGGATCACGTGATCACTTAGATGATTAGAGGGATGTCTATCTAAGTGGGAGTTCTTAAGTAATATGATTAATTGAACTTAAATTTATCATGAACTTAGTACCTGATAGTATTTTTCTTATCTATGTTTGTTGGAGATAGATGGCCCGTGATGTTGTTCCGTTAAATTTTAATGTGTTCCTTGAGAAAGCAAAGTTGAAAGATGATGGTAGAAATTACACGGACTGGGTCCATAACTTGAGGATTATTCTCATTGCTGCACAGAAGAATTACTTCCTGGAAGCACCGCTGGGTGCCAGGCCTGCTGCAGATGCAACTGACGACATTAAGAACGTCTGGCAGAGCAAAGCTGATGACTACTCGATAGTTCAGTGTGCCATGCCTTACGGCTTAGAACCAGGACTTCAACGACGTTTTAAACGTCATGGAGCATATGAGATGTTCAATATTTCAAGCAAATGCCCGGATTGAGAGACATGAAGTCTCCAATAAGTTCTACAGCTGCAAGATGGAGGAGAATAGTTCTGTCAGTGAACATATACTCAAAATGTCTGGGTATTGCAATCACTTGATTCAACTGGGAGTTAATCTTCCAGATGATAATGTCATTGACAAAATTCTTCAATCACTGCCACCAAGCTACAAGAGCTTCGGGATGAACTATAATATGCAAGGGATGAACAAGACAATTCCCGAGCTCTTCGCAATGCTAAAGGCTGCGGAGGTAGAAATCAAGAAGGAGCATCAAGTATTGATGGTCAATAAGACCACAAGTTCCAAGAAAAAGGTTAAAGGGAAGAAGAAGGGGAACTTCAAGAAGAACGGCAAACAAGTTGCTGCTCAAGAGAAGAAACCCAAGTCGGGACCTAAACCTGAAACTGAGTGCTTCTACTGCAAGTAGACTGGTCACTGGAAGCAGAACTGCCCCGAGTATTTGGTGGATAAGAAGGATGGCAAGGTGAACAAAGGTATATGTGATATACATGTTATTGATGTGTACCTTACCAGAGCTCGCAGTAGCACCTGGGTATTTGATACTGGTTCTGTTGCTAATATTTGTAACTCGAAATAGGGACAACGGATTAAGCGGACACTGGCTAAGGACGAGGTGATGATGCGTGTGGGAAATGGTTCCAAAGTTGATGTGATCGCCGTCGGCACGCTACCTCTACATCTACCTTTGGGATTTGTTTTAGACCTAAATAATTGTTATTTGGTGCCAGCGTTAAGCATGAACATTATATCTGGATCTTGTTTAATGTGAGACAGTTATTCATTTAAATCCGAGAATAATGGTTGTTCTATTTATATGAGTAATATCTTTTATTGTCATGCACCCTTAAAGAGTGGTCTATTTTTGAGGAAACTCGATAGTAGTGATACACATATTCAGAATGTTGAGGCCAAAAGATGCAGAGTTGATAATGACAGTGCAACTTATTTCTGGCACCGTCGTTTGCGTCATATTGGTGTAAAGCATATGAAGAAACTCCATACTGATGGACTTTTAGAACCACTTGATTATGAATCACTTGGTACTTGCGAACCATGCCTCATGGGCAAGATGACTAAAACGCCGTTCTCCGGAACTATGGAGCGAGCAACTGATTTGTTGGAGAACATACATAATGATGTATGTGCTCCAATGAATGTTGAGGCTCGCGGCGGGTATCGTTATTTTCTCACCTTCACAGATGATTTAAGCAGATATGGGTATATCTACTTAATGAAACATAAGTCTGAAACATTTGAAAAGTTCAAAGAATTTCATAGTGAAGTTGAAAATCATCGTAACAAGAAAATAAAGTTTCTATGATATGATTGTGGAGGAGAATATTTGAGTTATGAGTTTGGTCTACATTTGAAACAATGCGGAATAGTTTCGCAACTCACGCAACCCGGAACACCACAGCGAAATGGTGTGTTCGAACGTCATAATCGCACTTTACTGGATATGGTGCAATCTATGATGTCTCTTACTGATTTACCGCTATTGTTTTGGGGGTTATGCTTTAGAGACGGCTGCACTCACGTTAAATAGGGCACCATCAAAATCCGTTGAGACGACACCTTATGAACTGTGGTTTGGCAAGAAATCAAAGTTGTCGTTTCTTAAAGTTTGGGGCTGCGATGCTTATGTGAAAAAGCTTCAACCTGATAAGCTCGAAACCAAATCGGAGAAATGTATCTTCATAGGATACCCAAAGGAAACTATTGGGTACACCTTCTATCAGAGATCCGAAGGCAAGACATTTGTTGCCAAGAATGGATCCTTTCTAGAGAAGGAGTTTCTCTCGAAAGAAGTGAGTGGGAGGAAAGTAGAACTTGATGAGGTAATTGTACCTGCTCCTTTATTGGAAAATAGTTCATCACAGAAACCGGTTCCTATGACGACTACACCAATTAGTGAGGAAGCTAATGATATTGATCATGAAACTTCAGATCAAGTTACTACCGAACCTCATAGGTCAACCAGAGTAAGATCTGCACCAGAGTGGTACGGTAATCCTATTTTGGAGGTCATGTTACTTGACCATGGCGAACCTACGAACTATGAGGAAGCAATGATGATCCCAGATTTCGCAAAATGGCTTGAGGCCATGAAATCTGAGATGGGATCCATGTATGAGAATAAAGTATATATGGACTTTGGTTGACTTGCCCAATGATCGGCAAGCCATCGAGAATAAATGGATCTTCAAGAAGAAGACTGACCCTGATGGTAATGTTACTGTCTACAAAGGTCGACTTGTTGCAAAAGGTTTTCGACAAGTTCAAGGGGTTGACTACGATGAGACTTTCTCACCCGTAGCGATGCTTAAGTCTGTCTGAATCATGTTAGCAATTGCCGCATTTTATGATTATTAAATTTGGCAAATGGATGTCAGAAGTGCATTCCTGAATGGATTTCTGGAAGAAGAGTTCTATATGATGCAACTAGAAGGTTTTGTCGATCCAAAGGGTGCTAACAAAGTGTGCAAGCTCCAACGACCCATTTATGGACTAGTGCAAGCCTCTCGGAGTTGGAATAAACGCTTTGATAGTGTGATCAAAGCATATGGTTTTATACAAACTTTTGGAGAAGCCTGTATTTACAAGAAAGTTAGTGGGAGCTCCGCATCATTTCTAATATTATATGTGGATGACATATTATTGATTGGAATAAAAGTAGCATAAAAGGATACTTGAATAAAAGTTTTTCAATGAAATACCTCGATGAAGTTGCTTATATATTGGGCATCAAGATCTATAGAGATAGATCAAGATGCTTAATTGGACTTTCACGAAGTACATACCTTGATAAAGTTTTGAAGGAGTTCAAAATGGATCAAGCAAAGAAAGGGTTCTTTCCTATAATACAAGGTGTGAAATTGAGTCAGACTAAATGCCCGACCACTGCAGAAGATAGAGAGGAAATGAAAGATGTTCCCTATACTTCAGCCATAGGCTCTATCATTTATGCAATGTTGTGTACCAGACCTGATGTGTGCCTTGCTATTAGTTTAGCAGGGAGGTACCAGAGTAATCCAGGAGTGGATCACTGGACAGCGGTCAAGAACATCCTGAAATACCTGAAAAGGACTAAGGATATGTTTCTCGTATATGGAGGTGACAAAGAGCTAGTCATAAATGGTTACGTCGATGCAAGCTTTGACACTGATCCGGATGATTCTAAATCAAAAACCGAATACATGTTTATATTGATAGGTGGAGCTGTCAGTTGGTGCAGTTCCAAACAAAGCATCGTGGCGGGATCTACATGTGAAGCAGAGTACATAGCTGCTTCGAAAGCAACAAATGAAGGAGTCTAGATGAAGGAGTTCATATCCGATCTAGGTGTCATACCTAGTGCATCGGGTCCAATGAAAATATTTTGTGACAATACTGGTGCAATTGCCTTGGCAAAGGAATTCAGATTTCACAAGAGAACCAAGCACATAAAGAGACGCTTCAATTCCATCCGGGACCAAGTCCAGGTGGGAGCCATAGATATTTGCAAGATACATACGGATCTGAAGGTTGCAGACCCCTTGACTAAGCCTCTTCCACGAGAAAAACATGATTAGCACCAAGGCTCCATGGGTGTTAGAATCATTACTGCGTAATCTAGATTATTGACTCTAGTGCAAGTGGGAGACCGAAGGAAATATGCCCTAGAGGCAATAATAAAGTTATTATTTATTTCCTTATATCATGATAAATGTTTATTATTCATGCTAGAATTGTATTACCAGGAAACATAATACATGTGTGAATACATAGACAAACAGAGTGTCACTAGTATGCCTCTACTTGACTAGCTCGTAAATCAAAGATGGTTAAGTTTCCTAACCATGGACATGAGTTGTCATTTGATTAATGATACGTCTCCGTCGTATCTATAATTTTTGATTGTTCCATGCCAATATTATTCAACTTTCATATACTTTTGGCAACTTTTTATACTATTTTTTGGGACTAACATATTGATCCAGTGCCCAGTGCCAGTTCCTGTCTGTAGCATGTTTTTTGTTCCACAGAAACCCAGTATCAAAGGGAGTCCAAACGGGATAAAAACGGACGGAGATTTTTTTTGGAATATTTATGATTTTTGGGAAGTGAAATCAACGCAAAACGGTGTCTGTGGTGGCCACGAGACAGGGGGCGCGCCCTCACCCCTAGGCGCGGCCTGGGCTCTCGTGGGCCACCCGTAAGGTGGTTGACGCTCTTCTTTTGGCGCAAGAAAGCTAATTTTATGAGAAAGATCTGGGCGAAAGATTCACCCCAATCGGAGTTACGGATCTCCGGATATTTAAGAAACGGTGAAGGGGTAGAATCTGAGAACGCAGAAACAGAGAGATAGATCCAATCTCGGAGGGGCTCTCGCCCCTCCCAAGACATGGGAGCCAAGGACCAGAGGGGAAACCCTTCTCCGATATATTGAGGATGTTAAGGAAGAAGAATAAGAAGGTGGTGCTCTCTCCGCCTTGCTTCCGGTGGCGCCGGAACGCCGCCGGGGGCCATCATCATCACCGCGATCTTCACCAACACCTCCATCATCTTCACCAACATCTCCATCACCTTCTCCCATCTATATTAAGCGGTCCACTCTCTCGCAACCCGCTGTACCCTCTACTGAACATGGTGCTTTATGCTTCATATTATTTTCCAATGATGTGTTGCCATCCTATGATGTCTGAGTAGATTTTCGTTGTCCTATCGGTGATTGATGAATTGCTATGATTAGTTTGAGTTGCATGTTTTATTATTTTTTCTGTCCTATGGTGCCCTCCGTGTCGCGCAAGCGTGAGGGATTCCCGCTGTAGGGTGTTGCAATGTGTTCATGATTCGCTTATAGTGGGTTGCGTGAGCGACTGAAACACAAACCCGAGTAAGGGGATTGTTGCGTATGGGATAAAGAGGACTTGATACTTTGATGCTATGGCTGGGTTTTACCTTAATGAATCTTTAGTATTTGCGGATGCTTGCTAGAGTTCCTATCATAAGTGCATATGATCCAAGTAGAGAAAGTATGTTAGCTTATGCCTCTCCCTCAAATTGAATTGCAATAGTGATTACCGGTCAATTGCTTGGGGACAATTTCACAACTCCTACCACCACTAGTAACATAGTCAATTGCTTGGGGACAATTTCACAACTCCTACCACCACTTTTCCACACTCGCTATATTTACTTTATTGTATCTTTATCTAAACAGCCCCTAGTTTTTATTTACGCGTTCTTTACTATCTTGCAAACCTATCCAACAACACCTACAAAGTACTTCTAGTTTCATACTTGTTCTAGGTAAAGAGAACGTCAAGTGTGCGTAGAGTCGCATCAGTGGCCGATAGGACTTGAGGGAGTATTTGTTCTACCTTTAGCTCCTCGCTGGGTTCAACACTCTTACTTATCGAAAGAGGCTACAACTATCCCATATACTTGCGGGTCATCAAGCCCTTTTTCTGGCGTCATTGCCGGGGAGTCATAGCGTGGTGTTAATATTCTCGTGTGTGCTTGTTTGGTTTATAACTAAGTAATTTTTATTCGTTGTTCTTAGTTGTTTTCTATCTTTAGCTATGGGTAGGAAACGCAAAATACCAAAAAAATCAGTTGTACCTACTGCTCCAATGGTTGAAGAACCACTCAAAATCTATCACACTACTGAAGCTTTTTACTTGGATCATCTTCGATCCCTATGTGCTTGTGCTGAAACCCCAACTAGCTTAGTTGAGGGCAAATCTTTAGATGAGCATGCTTGTTATGTTCCACACCGTATATCTGAAAAAGGGAAACAATTATGGGAAACTATTACGTTTGCAATGCTATGCTTGGAATTTATGTGAAATTTATGATGTTACTTGTTGTTCTGAAAACCCTAAGAAACACCTTCCTTACCAATGTGAGTTTATTGATAATGGAATCGTATCTTCGTATGCTAAGGGTGTTTATAAATACTATGATGTTCAAAAAATTGAACAATTTGTTGCTTTTAAGGGTGCTTTTGAAATTGCTTCTTTGATTGAAAAGTATGATGCTACTCTTTACAAATCTGAAAGTTTTTCCATACTTTAATATTGTTATGATAATTATGCTTCTAAATGCCTATGTTAAACCATATATTGAGAAATTCTCCATTGTCCAAGAAGAGACTAATATTTTGCAGGAAGCTATGGAAGAAGAAATTGATGAAACTATGAGCTCATTGGATGAAAAAGATGATGAGGAGAGCGAAGAACAAAAGGAGGAAGAGCGGATTAGCCACCCGTGCCCACCTTCTAATGAGAGTAACCCTCCAACTCATTCATTGTTTAATTCCCCTTCGTGCTTAGCGAAGGATGATTGCTATGATCCCATTGATTCTCTTGAAATATCCCTTTTTGATGATGCTTGCTATGCTTGTGGCCAAGATGCCAATATGAATTATGCTTATGAAGATGAACTTGCTATAGTTCCTTATGTTAAACATGAAATTGTTGCTAATGCACCCACGCATGATAGTCCTGTTATCTTTTTGAATTCTCCCGACTACACTAGATCGGAGAAGTTTGTGCTTATTAAGGATTATATTGATGGGTTGCCTTTTACCGTTGCACATGATAATTTTGATGAATGGGATATGAATGTGCTTGCTGGTCCTACTTGCAATTATTATGAGAGATAAACTTTATCTCCACCTGTCTATGTTTCCAATTCAACAAATTTGCAAGAAACTGTTTATACTATGCATTGGCCTTTACTATATGTGCATGAATTATTCTTTTATGACATGGCGATGCATAGGAAGAGAGTTAGACTTCGTTGTTGCATGCTATATGTTACTTTGTGCTCACTACTAAATTACAAATGATTGTTAATTAAAATTGGCTTTGATATACCTTGTGATCTGGGTGGATCCATTACTTGAGCACTAAATGCCTAGCTTAATGGCTTTAAAGAAAGCGCTGCCAGGGAGACAACCCGGAAGTTTTAGAGAGTCATTTATTTCTATTGAGTGCTTTCATATAGTTTAAAAACAAAAAAAATAAAGATGGGAACCTAAAACTTTTCAAAAAGGAAAGTGAAAGTGAGAAAGACAAGCATTGTCGAAGTGGGAGCTAGCCTTGAACTTTGCTCATGCTCACGGAAAATTTGTGAATCTTTATTACAGAAAATTTCAACAAAAATAATTATCCGCTTGTACAATTCCATTATATTATAAAAAATAATGTGCCAAGTGTCAGTGTCAAAACCGGCGGATCTCGGGTAGGGGGTCCTGAACTGTGCGTCTAGGCGGATGGTAACAGGAGACAAGGGACACGATATTTTACCCAGGTTCGGGCCCTCTTGATGGAGGTAAAACCCTACGTCCTGCTTGATTGATATTGATGATGTGGGTATTACAAGAGTAGATCTACCACGAGATCAAGGAGGCTAAACCCTAGAAGCTAGCCTATGGTATGATTGTTCTGTCCTACGGACTAAAGCCATCCGGTTTATATAGACACCGGAGAGGGCTAGGGTTACACAGAGTCGGTTACAATGGTAGGAGATCTTGTAACGCCCCGAGGCCGATGCTTCAGAGGACTTCTAGCTATTCCGAGTTTCGCCGTGTGTTTCTTTTGTGCTTGCTCTTTTATTTTTGCATTGCATCATGTCATCATGCCATCATCTCATTAATTTTTTATAACTCTTCTAAATAAATCGTATGGATTTTTTGATCCATTTAAATCGAGGGAATTCACTTGTGATTTCTCTTTATAACATATTAAAGCCTCTCAATATTATTAGGGAGCTATATTAATTATTCCACTAATTCGGAATCACCCATAAACAAACTTGCAAAATAATTTCGTTCATGTTCTGCTTCAAGTATGGTCTCCAAACATTGCCCTAAATTTCTTTCATCATTTTCCGGAGCTCCATCAAAAATCCGAACATTTTGGACCTTCCTTTTTTCAAGTCCTAGTTCAAACCCATTTGAATTAAATTCAAATGAGTTTGAATTTAAATCTTGCAATCTTGGCCATTCCTATTTTCTTGGATCAAGCTCATTTTTGTGAGCCCGGGAAAATTATCCGCGTGCCAAAGTCATTTCTCTAACCTTTCTCCTTTCCCTCTTTTCCTTCTTCCTATTATTTTCTGCTTTGGAAAATAAAAGAGAGAGGAAGAAGCCTTGCAGCCGGCCGGCCTCTTAGGCCCGGCCAACCTAGCCGGCCCAAGGCACAACCGCCTCTAACCCTAGCCTAGCCCCCACGCACCCCATCTCTCCCCTCGTTCCCTGCCAGCGCCGCCACCACACACACACGTCGCCAGGGAGAGGATCCCACGATCCTCCCGCATCTCTCCCTCGATCCATCTCCTCCTCCTCCTCGTTCCCACGCAGCGCTCGATCCCCTCCTCTTATCGAGCGCGTCTCTCATGGCGCCCGCATTAGCCGGCTTCCTCCCTCGATCCCTCCTCCAGCGCTACCATGCCCCGTCGCCCCTCCGATCACTGCGACCAGGAGTGTCGCTGCCCTCGACCTACCTCATCGTTGTCCATGGCCATGCCTTCGGCCGGATCCTGCAGCCCGTGCCGTTCATCTCGTGGATCGAGCCGGCCTGCGCCCTCCACCACAACCACCTTGCTCCTCTGCGACGCCCCTGCCAGCCCCGCGCTCGACCTCCTCCTCGCCGCCTCTGGAGCCTCTCTTCCTCCCAGCGCCAGGCCCCCATCTCCTCCCCGCGCGCCCAACCGCCTCATCCTGTCCCCGCGGCCCCCTCCTCGTCGCCTCTGCGCCACCAGCCAGCCACCGGAGCCGCCGCCGCCGCCGGATCTGGCTGTGCCTCGCCAGGGTCCTCCCCTGCCGGCTCCCGTCGCCCCTGCAGCCCCTTTGCAGGAGCAGCCTCTTTGCCCGTCCTCGCATCTCCGACCTCGTCACCATCGACCCGGCAGGAGCTCCGCCTCCCTGCTTCACGTCAAGGCCGAAGACACCGTGGATGTCAAGACCAAGTACCTCTACCGACGACCTGAACATCTACGAAAAACGTGTGTACAACTACCGTCGCCGTGTACCACTACTTCCACTACCGCCACGAGAACGACTACTTCCCACGACGACCCGTGAACGTCTACTTCCACTACCGTCGCAACATGAACAACTACTTCCTCTACCCCGCTTCGAACCCGAACCGCTCCGAAAATGCACGCTTCAAAGGTATAACCCCGAGACGACCGCCCGGGAACGAATTCTTGTGTGTGGTATGAGATGCCCGTGTTTGCACCGTGTCTGAGAGAGGTCTTTGCACATTCCTCGTTTGCCATGCCGCCGTCCCGTGGGAACCCGGTAGTCGGGAGCACCCCACCATCTCTAGCATGTTGCGCACATCCGCACGCCTCCTTTTGCACCGGTATCTCCGTGAGCTACCGGAACCGATATGTTGCCGTGGCATCATTTTCAGATATGTTGCCATGGCACCTTTTTTTGTTTCGCCGCCGTGGCACCCTTTTCGTTCCGCCATGGTGACCAAATGCTTCATATCATGCTCATGTCAATATTTTCATAAAAATTGCATAAAACTTGTGCATGTCATCCGCATCATGATAACAACATTTAAATGCTTAAAATTATGTTTGCATTAAACTACTAAAAGAAATGTGGGGTTTTACCGGAATTGTTGTTTGTTCTTCCGGCCTCATTTAAACTTGCCTAAATAGTTAGTTTATTTATGCTTCACCTCTTGCCATGTTTTGCAACACTTAATATTGTTTGGTAGCATAACCGAGAGAGAACTAAATAATTGATGTGGTGTTCCGTCAATATGCAACTCGTTGCATATTGAGCTCCACTTAACTTGTAGTGTTGTTTGTGCATATTTCCATGCCATGCCTCATTAAACCGGACATGCATCATACTTGTTTGTGCATCATGCTATGCTTATGTGATGGTTGTTTACCATATTGTTTGCTTCTTTCCGGTTTGCTTCTCTCGTTAGCTTCGGTTTCGTTCCGGAGTTGTGAGGATTTGTTCGACTACGTCTGTTTGTCTTGTTCATGGACCCGTTCTTCTTCCTAGCGGGATTTCAGGCAAGATGACCATTACCCTCGATATCACTTCTATCTTTGCTTGCTAGTTGCTTCGTTCTATCGCTATGTTGCGCTACCTATCACTTGTTTACCATGCCTCCCAAGTTGCCATGTCAGCCTCTAACACTTTTCACCCTTCCTAGCAAACTGTTGTTTGGCTATGTTACCGCCTTTGCTCAGCCCCTCTTATAGCATTGTTAGTTGCAGGTGAAGTTGAAGATTGCTCCATGATGGACAGGATTATGTTGGGACATCACAATATCTCTTATTTAATTAATGCATCTATATACTTGGTGAAGGGTGGAAGACTCGGCCTTTTGACTGGTGTTTTGTTCCACTCTTGGCGCCCTAGTTTCCGTCATACCGGTGTTATGTTCCCGGATTTTTGCGTTCCTTACGCGGTTGGGTGATTTACGGGACCCCCTTGATAGTTCGCTTTGAATAAAACTCCTCCAGCAAGGCCCAACCTTGGTTTTACCATTTGCCACCTAAGCCTTTTTCCCTTGGGTTCTGCAGACTCAAGGGTCATCTTTATTTTAACCCCCCCCCCCGGGCCAGTGCTCCTTCGAGTGTTGGTCTGAATTGAGCTGCCTGCGGGGCCACCTCGGGGCAACTCGAGGGTTGGTTTTACTCGTAGCTAGTCTCATCCGGTGTTGCCCTGAGAACAAGATATGTGCAGCTGCTATCGGGATTTGTCGGCACATCGGGCGGCTTTGCTGGTCTTGTTTTACCATTGTCGAAATGTCTTGTAAACCGGGATTCCGAGTCTGATCGGGTCTTCCTGGGAGAAGGTATATCCTTCGTTGATCGCGAGAGCTTATCATGGGCTAAGTTGGGACACCCCTACATGGTATATTATCTTTCGAAAGCTGTGCCTGCGGTTATAGGCAGATGGGAATTTGTTAATGTCCGGTTGTAGATAACTTGACACCAGATCCGAATTAAAACGCATCAACCGTGTGTGTAGCCATGATGGTCTCTTTTCGGCGGAGTCCGGGAAGTGAACACGGTCTGGGTTATGTTTGACGTAAGTAGGAGTTCAGGATCACTTCTTGATCATTGCTAGCTTCACGACCGTTCCATTTGCTCTCTTCTCGCTCTTATTTGCGTATGTCAGCCACCATATATGCTTAGTCGCTGCTGCAACCTCACCACTTTACCCCTTCCTTTCCCATAAGCTTAAATAGTCTTGATCTCGCGGGTTTTGAGATTGCTGAGTCCTCGTGACTCACCAGATACTATCACAACAGTTGCAGGTGCCGATGATACCAGTGCAGGTGATGCAACCGAGCTCAGATGGGAGCTCAACGAAGATCCTAGTTGTTTCTATGTTTCGTTTCATGATGATCAGTAGTGGAGCCCAGTTGGGACGATCGGGGATCTAGCAGTTGGGTTATCTTCTTTTCTTTTGGCTTCGTCCGTAGTCGGACTATATGTGTGTACTCTGAATGATGTATGATTTATTATATGTTCATTGTGTGAAGTGGCAATTGTAAGCCAACTCTTTATCCCATTCTTGTTAATTACATGGGATTGTGTGAAGATGACCCTTCTCGCGACAAAACCACAATGCGGTTATGCCTCTAAGTCGTGCTTCGACACGTGGGAGATATAGCCGCATCGTGGGTGTTACAGATCTACATATCCGTCTTGCCAAGCTTGCCTTCCACGCCAAGGAAAGTCCCATCCGGACACGGGACGAAGTCTTCAATCGTGTATCTTCATAGTCTTGGAGTCCGGCCGATGATGATAGTTCGGCTATCCGGACACCCCCTAGTCCAGGACTCCCTCAGTAGCCCCCAATCCAGGCTTCAATGACGACGAGTCCGGTGCGTATATTGTCTTCGGCGTGGCAAGGCGGGTTCTCCTTCAAATTCCATGTGCCTGAATAGTGTCCGGCTTCCTTATAAATGTTGCGCTCCTTGGCTTCCACATCCAATAATGGCCTTCTTCCACTTGTCGTATGAATGCGAAAAGCTAGGGTATTTTGGCATTTTACCCCCAGCCGCGCGAATGAGCTGCCTATAAGAGAGGCGAGGATCTAGATCCAACTCACACCATCCTCCTTCCGCAAGTACTCATCGAAGCGCCTCTGACAAAGATCCATTCCATCATGGATAGTCGACGCGGCTCCTCCTCTCGCGCCCCTAGCCCTCAGCCAGGAGATTGGAGGAGATGTTCAGTCCCGCACAGCAAGCTAGTGGCGCTGCAATCAGAGGGATATCTTCCCCCGGACTGGCCACCTACAAGGGTGGAAAGCAGGCGGAGAGCGTCCCCAATCCCTCCAGAGGAGAGCGGGTATGCTTCGCCCCTTATCTAATAAGGGGACTCGGATTCCCCATACATCCGTTTCTCCAGGGGCTCCTGGAGTTCTATGGACTCCAGCTTCACCACCTTACACCTGCCTCTATTTTGCACATCGCAGGTTTCGTGGCTCTTTGCGAGATGTTCTTGGGCATCGATCCCCATTTTGCGCTATGGAAGAGATTGTTTTGCCTCGTACCCCGCTCTCACGAGGGGTCGATATATCAAGTGGGCGGAGCCGAAATATGGCGCATCGCCGGGACCGGATATCTATCCGGAACCCCGAAGAAGGTGTCCGAAGACTGGCCTTCGGAATGGTTTTATATGGAAGACGCTCCACTGCCGGATCCAGTTTGGATTGGCCTCCCGGAGTTCAGCAACGCTCCCTTGAAGAAACGCCTGAGTTGGCGCCCGCGGAGCCCTCAACGGGAAGATGATGGGAGCGTCCATTATCTGATGGCCGGATTAGGTTACTGGCCCACTCCGGATTGACCATGATTGGAGTCATGGCCACATGCATTATGCGAGGGGTGCAGCCGCTCCAATATAGGGGCCACCCCATGTGGGATTTCAACGGGGAGGATGACGCCACCCGTCATGGCCGCAAGGGGCCGGGATCGGCCGCCGATCTGGCGAAGATCCTGTCCGGCTTGTACGAGGGGGGAGAAGGAGGACTTCCTCTACACGAGTCCATTGAATAGATTCTCCATGAATAACCCTCGGAGCTGGGTAAGCGGACGTTTATCTATCCGATCCATATTTCCAAAGTCAAGTGTCTCACTTTGTGATTTTGACGCAGGAGCTGCACCGGAATGTGGAGGGCATACAAAGCCTGACTCCACAACCCGAGGATCCGGGACGATCCCTTGATCCGGCCTCCGAAGAGGACCCGGACATAAAGGTGGAGCTGATCGACGGGGTGTTCCACCAACTTAGCATGGATAATGCTCTAGTCACCATTACGGCTGACTACACCGGTTTATCTCCGGCTTCCCAGGTGACCACGACCGGAGTCCTGACACCATTACTTGGTCCATGCTTATTTCTGACCACCGTGTACCAACGGTGCTCCGCAGGAGTCGCCTTTAAGGCGGGAAGCCAAACCCGCGGCGGCTGACCAACAAGGGTCAGTTCGGCCCAGCAGGCGGAAGAGGAGTGCGGCGCGAATTGAAACATCGCCGCAACGGTATGGCGCACCGCCGTTTTTAAGGGAAAGATCCCTAGGAGGTATATTAACGCTCATGAATTTTCCAGGAGAAAGAGCACTCGCCGGACAGTGTCCGGAGAGGTTGCCAATCAAGCCTCTGCCAGCCATGCTCCAACGCGTGGTCCGGAAGGGGAGGCGAACACAAGGCATGAGCCGGACACTCCTCCAATGGAGGATGCCGACAGGCTGTCCGCCACCAGGTCTGAGGTGGAGAGCGCCATGAATCACAGGCGCCACCGGACGGTTCTTCGTGACGCGTGTTTCTCTCCGGAGGCACTGAGTGCCTTTAATGCGGGAGACGCGCACCTCCGTGCCGCTCAAGATGGTCTAACTAGAGCCACGGAGCAGTATGTGAAAGACATACGGGTGAGGAATTTTAATAGTTATATATGCCAGTAGCCCCCGAGACTTAAAATAGTTAGAATAACTGATTTAAGGATCATTTGTATATGCAGGATCTTACGGAGAAGAATACCTGTCTGTCCCAGGAGCTTCAAGAGTGCAAGGCCCAACTTGAGGCCGCACTGGCCGCCACAGGGGGATCCACAGAGACCCCCGCTGGTAATACATACTTTGAAAAGATAAGTAGTTAATAAAGTGCGGCGTGTGCGTAAGTCTGACAATAATATTGCAGAGGGTGCCGGACTAGATCCGGACAAGCAACAGCTACTGCACCAGCTGAAGGCCGGCGAGAGGGTGCTTATGAAGGTGCAGCAGGAGAGGAACAAACTCCAAGATGCCCACACCCAGCTGGGAGAAGAGCTGAAAGGTGTTCGGGCCCAGCTGTCTGGCTCCGTGAAGGAGAATCAGCGGCTTCGTCGCTGCATTTATAGTAAGTGCTTGAGCAAACTTCTTTGAAAAGAAGAGTTCGGTGAGGAAGTCGATTGACAAAAATGTGTCTTTAGGTGTGCTCACAGGTCGCCCTGCGGAGGAAATGCCCGGTTCAACGGGTGACCAACTCCCCGAGCTGATGCAACTGCACGAACGTGTTCGGCAAGCGATGAGTGGCGTCGCCCAGGCCTTATGGCCGTCCGTCTCCCTACCCGAAGGCCTTGAAGGGCTTGCAGCGAACCTTCAGGGAGCACAACAGCGCTTCCATCTGTGGAAGATATCGGCCTGCCGTCAAGGCGCCAGGGAGGCCTGGGCCATGGTGAAGACGCGGTACAAGAAGGCGGATCCGAACCACATGGACGAGGTCGGACCTGTGGGGCCCGATGGAAAGGAGATCCCTGTGAGCTTAATGTACGGCCAAGTAGAGTTGGCCGCTAAGTATTCCCAACGGGACTGTTAATTAGACTGCCTGTTAGACGGGATTGAAGAGGAGTACAATCAGTCAATTTGACGATGTATTTTAAAATGACATGTAAAATGCCTTCTAGCCGGATTGTAGATCATTTGTCTTTGACGACCTTTTCGCTTCAACCTCGGGACCCTAGAGTCCGGAGTGTGTCCAAATACCTTATCGGTTATGAAAAAAACGGGGCATGCATGGAGACTAGGCGTAGGGGTCATTATTGCTTTATCATACAAGTGCCCAACTAGTTATGTTATATTATATGTTTAGTAAGAAACAACTTCCAGGGAGAATAGTTCCGTTAGGGGTTCCTTTCCCTGGGAGGCATGCCCTAAGGTGCATGTCCGTACTGCGAAGAGAGCAGAAAAAGCATCTGAGGGCAGATAAGTTAAATAAGTAATAAATCATCTTTCAAGTCAGCGACCGAATATCTATTATATACTTAAAACGATAGAAAACGAACGGTGAAGATTAATCACTCTAAAGTAAAGAAAAATCAATGGTGCAGATTTACAGCCACGTCCAAAAGACCTTCACACATACATGTATGGCAGGCCAAACGGGTACGCATATAAAAAAAATAAAGAGACCAAAACTAAGTACAATTGACTACCTGAAGAATACGTCCAATAGGACCAGCGGTAGATTTCTGTCCGAATAGCCGAGCGCTCCGAAGAGGAGACTCAAACACCATATCCATACCATGTATAGAGCCAGCTCACGTGCTTACAATAAGCTCACGTACGTTCATATAAGCTACCATAGTCTCATCCCCAGCCTAAAAAACTGTTGCCGATTGGGCATAGCGAGTATCTATATGTGGTGTTAGAAGCATGGCAACGTATGCATGTGTCAACTTATATTATAGATCACAGCTATATATTTTGCAGGAAAAAGAAATCACATCTATAGATGAGTCTAGGTTTTTTTTTTATGTTGGTAGTACGTTGGATAAATTCATGCAAATATATTTGATGTCAAAAAACCATAGCAAGCACATCGCTCAAAATTAAATGATAGCCTCAATAAAATAGCATATGGCATAAATGTCACAGCCGCTTGAACTAGAGAATCTAAACACATGATCAGAGTCAGTCATAGGTTATTAGTCAGGTTGCTCAAAAAAGAATAAATATATTTCTTATTAGGAGAATATAAAGAATATAACTCAATTTATATGTGAAGTTAAAAATAATGGGTGAAAATAAATTGCAAACCACTTTTCATCATATAAAATTTAGGAATGGGATTTACATATAAATTTTATGCGTAAAACTGAACATGAAATACAATTAAAAATAAAAAGTCAGATTATTGTCAGATTCAAATTTAAGCTGATGCAAAACAAATGGACAAATAAATTATTCTTGAGTAAATATCCATAGCTATTGTATGATGATCTGTGCTTACATGAACCTCAATGACAGGATCAGATGGTTCTGATAATCAAATTTTAATTTCGCAGTCGTCCGACAAACAGAAAAACCGAAATGTATATTACTATGTCTATATGAATACCATTTGGTCAAAGACGAAAGTAACAATCATGTTTCACACATAAACGCAGAATAATCCTACCAAAGTCTGATCATGTTTCCTCGAGATGCATATGCTAGCTATAATATATTTTTGTAATTTAAGTTACATATCAACACCAATGTGGGAAAAAAAACTACAATGTGCTCAAGTGAGAGAGAATCTAGCAATTTCCACACCATTAAAAATTGTGTTGTTTTACACTGACTGGAAAGCAGAAAATATTAAATAACTTTAATATGAGATGATGTGGATGAATATATACTTTATCAATTGCCCTAATAGAAAAATAAGTTGTCATGTGTTGGTGCAAATAAAGATGATGGACGTTACAAGTCACCAATGTTTCTTTGCCTTGGCAATGACTTTGAGTAATATCAGTGCAAAGGCGAATATATCGGTATGAGATGGAAAGGAATTGGGAAAGTTGGCGACCACATCCAGATCTTTACAAATAACTTCTACAAATCATAAGAATTTTAGAAAATTTGAATGGGACCTAAAGTTTTCTAAATATTCCTTCTCTATATAAATACTCATGTAGTGGCTAACCAAAAATAAATAAGACATTAGAATATTTATCAAGTCTAGCCGCGCAAACGCTTGGGTTACATTGCTAGTTCCATTAAGAATGCTAGCTTTCGGCTTCACCCAGTCTGAGGTACACATCCGGCTGACCCGGCAGTAACAATCGCAGAGGTGCTCCCTTTACCTTCTAGCCGAACAATCGGGAACGTAGGGGTAAGCACAGGAGCCAGGCAACCCAGCTTGGCCGAAACTTAAGTCATATCGATGCATATAATGGTGAATAAAAGGTACATGCGGAAGTATGACACATGTGTTGGGCATGAAGCCCGTATAAATAAGTTTCTGTTAAAGAAGCCCCCAGATATAATGAGTGCGAGTAGCACATCAAAGGTGTGCGAACAATGCGCAGATCAGCCCGTCAAAGGCTTTTACTAAAAAAAAGGAAAGGAGGAGGAGAACAAGAGACAGCGAAAATGTAAAAGGTGGACGGGGGAGGGAGACAAACTCTGAGTCCGGCGCTAGGCGTAGAATCTTCGGAGATGGGCTGCGTTCCATGGGTTCGGCTCGAGTCGGTTGTCAGAGGCGTTGCGTAGACGGTATGCTCCGCCGGTCAGGACTTGGTCGATGATGAAGGGACCTTCCTATTTGGGCTTAAGTTTGTCCTTTTTCTTGTCCGGCAGGTGTAGAACAAGTTCGCCAACATTGTAAGTTTTGGCCCGTACTTCTCTGCTTTGATATCTTTGAGCCTGCTGCTGATAGAGTGCGGAACGAGCTTTTGCCACATCTCGCTCCTCCTCTAAGGCGTCCAAACTGTCCTACCGATCCAACTCGGCTGCTCTTTCTTCGTACATGTGCATACGTTGCAGCCGGGGCAGAACTGCCTCTACGCCGTACACCATAAAGAATGGTGTGAATCCGGTAGTGCAGTTTGGCGTGGTCCGCAGCCTCCAGAGTACGGAGTCGAGCTCCTCTACCCAGTGCGTGTTAGATTCCGTGAGGGACCGCACTAGTCTGGGTTTGATGCCGCTCATGATTAGACCGTTTGCTCGTTCGACTTGACCGTTAGTTTGGGGGTGATAGACTGAAGCGTAGTCGAGCTTGATGCCCATGTTTTTGCACCAGAGTTTAACCTCGTCGGCCGTGAAATTCGTGCCATTATCAGTGATGATGCTGTGGGGGACACCATAACGGTGTACTACCCCGAATATGAAGTCTATCACGGCTCCGGATTCGGCCGTTTTAACTGGCTTGGCCTCTATCCATTTGGTAAATTTGTCCACCATGACCAATAGGTAATTTTGCTTGTGGGTTCCCCCTTTAAGGGGTCCAACCATATCAAGCCCCCAGACCGCGAATGGCCAGGTGATGGGTATAGTTTTGAGGGCGGTGGGTGGCATGTGGCTTTGATTAGCAAAGAGCTGGCAACTGACGCATCGTTGGACTAAGTCCTAAGCATCTGCCCGGGCAGTCGGCCAATAAAATCCTATACGGAAGGCCTTGCCTACAAGGGTCTGGGCTGCGGCGTGGTGCCCACCGAGTCCGGCGTGAATTTCAGCCAGGAGATTTCGCCCTTCCTCTTCGGAGATACACCTTTGAAGGACTCCGGTTGTGCTTTGCTTATAAAGTTCTCCCTCATGGACCTTGTAGGCTTTAGATCGCCGGACTATGCAGCGGGCCTCATTTTGGTCTTCGGGGAGTTCCTGCCTAGTTAAGTAGGCTAGGAATGGTTCCGTCCACAGGGCGATTACTGCCATTATTTCGTGGGCTGAGTGTGTTATTTCATTGGCTGAGCCATTGACTGTGTCAGAATGTTCCGTGTTGGGTGGCGCGGTTGGTTCTGGGTTGCTATTTCCGGACTCCTTTTCCCATAGTACGGATGGCTTAAAGAGCCGCTCCAGGAAGATGTTTGGAGGGACGGCATCGCGTTTTGCGCCGATGCATGCCAACACGTCGGCTGCCTGGTTATTATCCCGGGCTACATGGTGGAATTCGAGTCCTTCAAACCGAGCTGACATTTTTAAGATGGCGTTACGATATGCTGCCATTTTCGGATCCTTGGCGTCAAAGTCTCCATTTACTTGGGATATTGCGAGGTTTGAGTCCGCGCGCACCTCTAGGCATTGAATACCCGTGGAGATCGCCATCCGGAGACCATGTAGAAGGGCCTCGTATTTGGCTGCATTGTTAGAGTTTGTGTACATTATCTGAAGTACGTATTGGACTGTGTCTCCGGTTGGGGACGTCAGTACGACGCCAGCCCCCAAGCCGGCCAACATTTTAGTGCCATCGAAATGCATGATCCAATTGGAGTATGCGTCATACTCTTCAGGGAGTTCGGCTTCGGTCCGTTCGGCGATGAAGTCAGCCAAAACTTGCGACTTTATAGCTTGCCTTGGTTTGTAGGTTATGTCAAATGGTAAGAGCTCAATGGCCCATTTTGCAATCCTGCCCGTCGCATCGCGATTGTTTATAATGTCGTTGAGGGGTACTTCGGAGGCCACTGTTATCGAGCACTCTTGAAAGTAGTGTCGCAGCTTCCGGGATGCCATGAACACCGCGTACACTATCTTTTGATAATGTGGATACCGGGACTTGCATGGGGTTAAGACAGTGGATACGTAGTACACTGGTTTTTGAAGAGGGAATTTGTGTCCTTCTGTTTCTCATTCGACGACGAGCGCTGCGCTGACAACTTGAGGTGTTGCCGCAATATATAATAACATTGGTTCGCCTAGGTTGGGCGCGGCTAGGAACGGATTTGTTGCTAATATGGCCTATATTTCTTCGAGTCCGGCCATGGCAGCATCCGTCCACTCGAAGTGTTCAGTCCGCCGGAGGAGGCGATAGAGAGGCAATGCCTTTTCTCCCAAACGGGAGATGAAGCGGCTTAGAGCCGCCACGTATCCAGTCAGTTTTTATATTTGTTTGAGGTCTTTTGGGATATCCAATTGTGACAGAGCTCGGATCTTGGCTGGGTTTGCTTCAATTCCTCTACCGGATACGATAAAGCCCAAGAGCTTTCCGGCTGGTACGCCGAAAACGCATTTTTCCGGGTTGAGCTTAATGTCATATGCTCGGAGGTTGTCGAATGTGAGCCTCAAATCGTCTACTAGAGTTTCGACGTGTTTGGTCTTAACGACCACATCGTCTACGTATGCCTCCACTGTTTTGCCGATCTGGGTAGCCAGACATGTCTGAATCATGCGCTGATATGTTGCGCCGGCGTTTTTAAGTCCGAAGGGCATTGTGTTGAAGCAGAATGGTCTGTATGGAGTAATGAATGCCGTTGCAGCCTTGTCTGTTTGCGCCATCTTGGTTTGATGGTATCCAGAGTATGCGTCGAGGAAGCACAATGAATCGTGCCCCGCAGTAGCATCAATGATTTGGTCGATGCGGGGTAGGGGGAAAGGATCCTTTGGACATGCCTTATTAAGGTCTTTAAAATCCACACAAAGGCGCCAGGATTTGTCCTTTTTTGGTACCATTACCAGGTTCGCTAGCCAGTCCAGATGTTTTATATCTCTGATGAATCCGGCTTCTAATAGTTTGGCTAGCTCCTCTTCCATTGCCTGTCTTTTGGGTTCGGAAAATCATCGAAGAGCCTGTTTGACTGGCTTGAATCCTTTTAGGATATTTAGGCTGTGCTCTGCCAGCCTGCGTGGGATTCCTGTCATATCTAAAGGGGGCCAGGCAAAAATGTCCCAATTTTCCCGAAGGAATTCTCGTAGTGCGGCTTCTACATCAGGGTTTAATTGTGCCCCAATGGAGGCCGTCTTTGTGGGATCCGTTGGATGGACCTGGAATTTGACTATTTCGTCTGCTGGTTTAAAAGATGTGGACTTCGATCTCTTATCGAGTATCACATCGTCCCTATTCACCGTGGAGCGTAGTGCAGTGAGTTCTTCTGCCGCTAGGGCTTCGAATAGTGCCTCTAGGGCTAGTGCGGCTGTCTTATTTTCGGCGCGGAGTGCTATGTCCGGATCACTAACCAGAGTGATGATTCCATTGGGCCCGGGCATTTTGAGCTTCGTGTACCCGTAATGGGGTACGGCTTGGAAAATTGTGAATGCCTCTCGCCCTAATAAAGCGTGATATCCGCTGTTGAACGGGGCCACTTGGAATGTGACTTCCTCGGACCTGTAGTTGTCCGGCGAGCCGAACACCACATCTAGTGTGATTTTTCCTGTGCATCATACTTCCCGACTAGGGATTATTCCTCTAAAGGTTGTGCTGCTTCGCTCAATGCGGCTCCAGTCTATTTCCATTTTATGGAGGGTTTCCTCGTAGATGAGGTTTAATCCGCTGCCGCCATCCATGAGTACCTTGGTAAGACAAAAGCCGTCCACTATTGGACTGAGGACCAATGCGGCTGGTGCTCGGGCTGTTCGGAATTTAGGTTCGTCGCTGGCATTGAAGGTGATAGCCGTGTTGCTCCATGGATTTGTTGTTGCTACTTGGTAGACTTCGGCGAGGCTGCGGATTGTTCGTTTCTGCATATTATTTGATGCGAAAGTCTCGAAGGTGGTTAATACCGTACTAGTACTGTTGGGCTGGTTCTCCGGGGCTAGAAGCCCTTCGTCACTTTTGGCCACCTACCGTAGTATCCAACATGCCCGGAGGCTATGTGGTTGAGTGGCGCCTTCTGCATTATGGATTTTGCAGGGTCCGCTGAGCCATCCCTCCAATACGGTTCCATACCCTTTAGGGGTTTTTTTCTTTTTGGTTTTTGACCCAGGTGCTTGAGCATTGTGCACCCTTTTATTCCGGACTAAGGTTGTGTTCAGGGCCGGATTGTCCCAAAATCTAGTTTCAGTTTTCTAGGCACTCTCCATCGCACAGTATTTTCTTACTATGGTCGCCAGGTCGGCAAAGCGCGTGACCTCGCGACGACTTATGGCGTTCATGATTCCCTTGTCCGTGCAATTATTGCAGAAAATAGAGATTGCGCTTTCCTCATGGCAGTCCTTTATCCTGTCCATAACCAGGAGGAATCTGGCCCAGTAATGATGTACTGTTTCATCGGGCTCTTGCCGTATTTGAGATAGATCGCTTGTGTTTGGGTGGGCGGGTGGAACTAAATTCGGAACCCCACCCAATCTGAGGCTCAAAGGCCAAGGAATTTCCGTATTTGGAAGCTTGGATTGCTGGAGGTCGTCCAACGAATCTAGTCCGCTGCCTGACTTTAGGTTCAGTACTCGATTGACGTTCGTCCCTCCATGGGAATCTGGCAAGGAGGGATCGGGAATACGGACATAACTGGTTTTTAACATAGAGGAACAGTCGCCGCGTTGTTCTTCTACCACAGCAACATGGTGGGTAGCCTGGTGTCGGTGTCAAAACCGGCGGATCTCGGGTAGGGGGTACCGAACTGTGCGTCTAGGCGGATGGTAACAGGAGACAAGGGACACGATGTTTTACCCAGGTTCGGGCCCTTTTGATGGAGGTAAAACCCTACGTCCTGCTTGATTGATATTGATGATGTGGGTATTACAAGAGTAGATCTACCAGGAGATCGAGGAGGCTAAACCCTAGAAGCTAGCCTATGGTATGATTGTTGTTATTGTTGTTGTCCTATGGACTAAAACCATCCGGTTTATATAGACACCGGAGAGGGCTAGGGTTACAATGGTAGGAGATCTACATATCCGTATCGCCAAGCTTGCCTTCCACGCCAAGGAAAGTCCCATCCGGACACGGGACGAAGTCTTCAATCTTGTATCTTCATAGTCTTGGAGTCCGGCCGATGATGATAGTTCGGCTATCCGGACACACCCTAGTCCAGGACTCCCCCAGTAGCCCCTGAACCAGGCTTCAATGACGACGAGTCCGGCGCGCATATTGTCTTCGGCATTGCAAGGCGGGTTCCTTTTCCGAATAGTTTGTAGAAGATTGTGAACATCAGGATAGTGTCCGGCTCTGCAAAATAAATTCCACATTCCACCGTAGAGAGAATAATATTAACACAAGTTTAATCTGCTGACGTATTTTGTGGCGTGACGTCACACCACAACCAAGCCTTTACTTGAATCGTTTTTATTATACCGCCTCAACGCGTTCCTTGGCACATCTTATCGAAGCAGAGATCGTGTTCCCCTTATTCCGGGATTCTCATCAATATGGACGTGGCGAACCCAACTGCGCCATTGATTGCGGCGCTTGGGAGAAAAGCGAGTTTTACCAGGCGGTGGGGACGCATAGTTTCGTCCGCCCATATATAAGGGGATAAGGATCCACCTTTTTACCTACGCCTTTTTCCTCCTTTGCTTATCCATCTCCACGCACTCGAGCTCCAGCGCCCAAGTCTGCACATCTCACCTCGACCTTCTCCAGCCATGTCCGGAGCGGGAGGCAAGTGGATGGCCTCCTCCGTTATGGAGGGGCACATCGAGAGGCTGCGCGGCGCCGGATACCTGTCCAGCGACATCGCGCACCGGCTCCCCGACAAGGGGCAGGTCATCCCCACCCCCACGCACCATGAGAGGGTGGTATTCCTTCCCCATTTCACTACAGGAATCCAGTACTTTGCCATCTGCCATGGCGGACAGCAAAGGCAGGGACGGCTGACGGCAAAGCACTTTGTCGTCCGCCTCGGACGGCAAACACAGACGGAAAAGATAGGGTCGGCAAACAGGTCCTTTGCCGTCTGCTTTCCACGGCGGAAGGCAAAGAGCCCTTTGCCTACAGCGGCGGACGGCAAAGAGGGGGGACGGCAAAATGTGGCACGTCCGCCATTGTCACTCCGTTAGGCGGCTAACGGCGGCCTTTGCCGTCCACCAGCGGACGGCAAATTAGTGCGCCTCTTTCCCGTCCGCCAGGTGACATCAGCAATACCTCAGCACCCGTTTTTTTTTTGCTATCCGCCCAGCGGACGGCAAAGGCGAAATCTTTGCCGTTAGGGAGGCTTTGCCGTCCGCCACTGTCGGCAAATTGGCCAAATGGTCCACCCCAGCAAGCACAGGTGGGCGCCACGTGCCCCCTTTGCCGTCTGCCACCGACGGCAAAGGGGTCTTTGCTATCTGCCGCGGACGGCAAAGAGCCTGCACTGCCTCTTTTTTTTTCTGTTTTTCTTATATCCAACAATTATCACAACAAAAATTTCACAGCACATATATATCCATCACATAAATATCCATCACATAGTTCCATTACATCACATATATATCCATCACATATATATCCATCACATATATATCCATGAAAAATTTCACATCACATATATATCCATCACATAGTTCCATCGATCCATACATATTACAATATGCAAAGTTTCTTCATAGCAAGCCAGCAGAATACAAGTGCATCAAAGGAAAAAACAGGAAAAAGCAAGCAATCCATCATAGGAAGCTGGCTTCTGTGAAGTGAATGAAAGCTGCAAAATGACAAATAATAAAGTTAGAAAAAGAAGACTAGAAGAAGAATTAGACTAGAAGAAAAAGAATAGAAGAAGAAGACTAGAAGAAGAAGTATATGCCATATATTAGCTAACTTAGGTGAAATGTATCGTATATGAGCTAACCTAGGTGAAATGGGTAGTTTATGAGCGATCCTAGGTGAAATGGATCATTTTGGAGCTAAGTTAGGTGAAATGGGTCGTTTATGAGCAAACCTAGGTGAAATGGGTCATTTATGAGCAAACCTAGATGAAATGGGTCGTTTATGAGCAAACCTAGGTGAAATGAGTCGTTTATGAGCAAACCTAGGTGATATGGGTCGTTTATGAGCTAAGTTAGGTGAAATAAGTCATTTATGAGCAAACCTAGGTGAAATGGGTCTTTATGAGCTAACCTAGGTGAAATAGGTTGTTTATGAGTTAACCTAGGTGAAATGGGTCGTTTATGAGCTAAGTTTGGTGAAATGAGTCGTTTATGAGCAAACCTAGGTGAAATGGGTCGTTTATGAGCTAAGTTAGGTGAAATAGGTCGTTTATGAGCAAACCTAGGTGAAATGGGTCGTTTATGAGCTAACCTAGGTGAAATAGGTTGTTTATGAGCTAACCTAGGTGAAATGGGTCATTTATGAGCTAACCTAGGTCAAATGGGTCGTTTATGAGCTAACCTAGGTGAAATGCCACATTTTTGAGCTAAGTAAGGTAAAATGGATCATTTTTTAGCTAACTTAGGTGAAATGGGTCATTTTGGAGCTAACCTATGTGAAATGGGTCATTTTGTTGCTAACCTAGGTGGAATGTGTCATTTTAAAGCTAATGTAGGTAAAATGGATCATTTAGGAGCTAATCTATGTAGAATGGATGGTTTATGAGGTCAGTAAGCTTATTAAGTCATTTTGGAGGAAAAGAAGCTAACTCTAGGTCATTATGGTAAGAATATTGGAGGAAATAAAGCTAAGTCTAGGTCTTTATGCATTTGTTAAGCAAAACCCTAGAGAAACTTACCGTGATCACGGAGGTGTAGGAGCGGGCTGGCTCGCGCAGGTAGCTGGAGAAGGAGTGGGCTGGCTCGTGCCGGTAGCTGGAGAAGGATCGTGCGATGCGTTTCTAGAGTTAAGCTGCACCAAAGATCATTTCCAATGTCTCGTTAGCATTATGACACTCAAATGTTAAGACAAGCAAGCAATGTCCATTCAAATTAAACTCACCGTGCTCCCAGGAGCAATCACTGGCATCGGCGGAGCGGTCTAACCGGACTTCTCACACACAGACTGCACATTTGGTTTTCACAACAGAGTCATACTAGTTAGTAATGAGACTCAAATGTTAAGACTAGCAAGTAATCTGCAGAAGAAACTTACCACAAGGAGCTCGTACATGGCCCTTGTCTGCATGTCATTCCGTGCCCTCTCCTCCTCCAACATCTTTGTCGTCTTCTCCTCCAACTCCCGCTGCCTCTCCACCGCCTCCGCCAAAAGTTTCTCCGTTCTATCTCTCTCACTCTGTATAGCAGCCTGCAACACCACTCACATGACCATTTGTAATCATTGATGGAAGCGCACACAATGTAATGGAGAAAGATAGCTGAGTACGTATAACTAACCTTGATGGCGAGTTGGACTGGCTGTTCACGAGGCCTTATCTCAGGAGTGGAGCTCGACTGGCGCGCCTTGATCTCCGGGAGAGTGCTAGGACAACGGATAAGTCCATCTCCCATGGCTATGGAGTCATGGGACCTCCCGCCACTAGATATCATCAGCAGCTCTGTATCAATGGGACCCTGGCTCGGGTTAAAGTCCTCCCCTTTCCTCACCTTCCCCTGATCTCTATATTGCACGAGCTTCTCGTGGGCAGAGATGTTGGTGAAGTTCTTTGGATCATCGAGGTCAGACGCAGAGAATGCCTTGACTTTCTTGTAAGGGCCAGTGTGGGCATGGCATACAGGTCGTACACCTCTGGCACCTTATCCGCCTTATTGTAGCGTGCCTGAAAAAGAGAAACAAAGTAAATTAGTAATTAAAGGGCTAAAGCTAGCATGATGAATGAATTGCATGAATCATGAAGCAAACCACATACCCAGTTCCGCCCATACTGAAATAAGTTGGAGCTGCCTTGGTGGTGTGGCACACCTTCCATTTGGGCACGTTTGTCCTTGGCCTCTTTGTGGGTGGCCAGCCATTCTTCTGAGCACCACGCATTGACCAACACCTCCCAACAATCCATCCGATCCGCACACCATCTCGGAGGGGCCTAAGTTAGCAAATAGAAACTTGAGCGCTAAGGCTATGAATCACTAAATGAAGGAAGTAAGTACAAGGCCTTAAGAATTACCTTCATGTACTTCTCCTTACTCAAGAACTTATCGCGGCACTCCTGCTTGGGCTTCTTGATACCATGCCCGGCGTAGTAGTCTCGAACAGCCTACACCCGAACCTCATGCCATAAGTTCTGAGGTAGGCGCTTGCACTCCTTGTGCATAACATGATCCGCCTCCTCCTCGTATCCCTCCTCACACCTGTAGAATGTCTGCAATCAAATGAGACAATATTGATTAGTACAATTAATAACTAGCTAGTTGAAGATTTTAAATTGCGTAAAGGACCAATTACCCAGAACTTTCTGATCACGACGTCTGCCCTCGTCTTGCACAAGACACCGTCGATAATCTCACCCGGCGGGGCCGGGGCAGCCAAGTAGTGCTCCCAAGTCAATCCAACCTCTGGAAGCCGACCCTCACCAGGCAACATGACAAACCCTGGGAAGTTTTGCCGAATCAGAACTCCAAGGACGGAGTTGGGCCGGCGGACACTTTCATGGTGGTCCCAACCCCTGCAGCATGACAAAGCCAACACATCAGTTATTTGAAGAAACGTGAATGCAGAAGGTACAAAAAGATTAAATGCACTTACCTCTCCCCATCAGGGAAAATCAACCACCTCTGCTCGCGGGTCGCCGGCACGGACGGGAGCCGTGTAACACCACACTGGTAGATGTTGCCCCCCTCCTCCCCCTCCTCATCAGTCGGCTCCCCGCCATCATCAGCATGGCCACTCGGCTCCCCGCCATCCTCAGGCTGACCCGACCAGGTACCCCATCCAGACGTGTGCTCCTCCGGGGTCTCGTGGGCCGCAGGCCCGTCGACCCGAGGCTCGTGGGCCGAAGACCCGTGGACCGGAGTCCGTGCAGCCTCCTCCTCAGCCGAGTCCACCCTAGCAGTCACGTGCTCGGGTGAAACAGCTGGGGGCGGCGGCGAGGAAGGCGCCGTAAGAGCCACCCTACCTCCTCTCCCGCGACCACGTGCTCCACCTCGGCCCTTCTTCTTACCTCGTCCCCTACTGGGCACCGCGGTCGACGAAGAAGGGCCCATCGGTGTCGCCAACTGTCCAGCAACGCTCGGCGGAGAGGTGCGTGTGGAATGGAAGACCTCACACTACGCGCCGATGAAGAAGGCGCCTCGGCGCGCTCCCGACCAGCGCCCACCAACTTTCAACACCTGCCATGACAAAGAATAAACGAAATTAGTACAACATAAAAAAAGTACCGACATGAATAATAATATGTATATCACTTAAGTGTATCATCATCAAGTACATCATAAAAAAATTGAATACCTGACACTACTAATAATCTCGATCAGTATCATCAATAAATGCATAATCATCATCATCACTATAATCAATGATGGGCTCATAGGGTTCATTGGCATCAACATGTGCAAGGCCACCTTGACGTAATCGGTCAAGCATTGACAGGTCATCCGCAGCAGTAACCTCTTCTTGTTCCGGCTCTTCTTGTTCCTCCTCTGGGGTGATGTCCGATTCATTGTCGCTGTCTCCTTCAATGTTTTGGGGTGAAGTATAGCGGTTCTTGAAACGCTTTTTGGAAAGACGTGTCTCTTGGAAGAATTCACCTTCATATGTGTCTGGGTTAATGTCAGGTTCATAATCCTCTTCCTTTGGGGGAGAAAGTCTAGCACGTGACGGCACTTCATAAACGACATCCCAACCTTTCAGATTTGGATTAGTTTGGCAGGCCCACGGTAGATAGAATACTTGGGTCGCCTGTTGAGCCATAATATAGACATCAGGAACATCTAAATGAGTGCTTTGGTTGATTTCAACTAGCCCTATATGTTCATGAGTCCTTCTAGTCTCCTTTGGCTGAAACCAATAACATTTGAAGACTACGACATTCGGTGGGTTTTCACCATAGAACAGAAGTTCATAAATTGCTTCAACTCTCCCATAATACTCGGTACCTCCTTCGCCGATAGCAGATACACAACAATTTGTAGACTTTCGGTCGGCCATAGATAGCTCTTTGCCATAGGTACGAAAGCGATACCCGTTGATGTCGTACTTGTCAAATGAACGGACCTTATAGTCAAAACCATTAGCGACTTGTCTCAATTCGGCGTCCATAGACTCTAAATTAGCCTACAAGTTTAATATGAAAGGGGATTGTTGCATTATGCACAAATTAGCGAATGTAATGAAATTGTCTAATAGAAATTACCGTTTGTTTGAACGAAGAGATGAAACCGGGATAGCCACCTCCTTGCTTTGCGAGAAGCTCATACTCTTCGATGGAATCCTTTTGGATCTCTGCTCCATACGAGAATATGGCGACGTATCGACTGTATGACATATCCAGGAATAAGAGTAGTTCAAAGGAAATAGAAGTTGCAAAACAATGTACCAAGAACTTACTCGATGTACGGCCGCACTTCTATCAGGTTGTTGAAGATATACAACAAAATGGTCCGCCATTCTTCGTTATCCAAAGATACTGGATGTGAAACACTAGCTGGTGCGAGATTCCCTTTGAATAGGCTGAGGTTGGATCCACCCTTTTTAGGCTCATCAGCATTTTACCGAGGCTTCGGATTATGCAAATGACGATTTTTGGCTGCGTAGTGCGCTGTTACGAAGTTTGCCGCCTCCTTTGTGATGAATGCCTCAGCCATCGATGCTTCAATTCTACGTTTATTTTTACATTTTTCTCGAAGCGTCTTTTGCATCCTCTCAGTTGGGTAGCACCAACGATTTTGCACGGGCCCCCCCAATCTTGCCTTGGTCGGGAGATGCAAAATCAAATGCTGCATTGGATTAAAGAAGCCCGGTGGAAAGATCTTCTCTAACTTGCAGATCAACTCCGGCGCCAACTCTTCCATTTCTTCTAGCACGCCAGGCGATAGTTCTTTCGCACAAAGAACACGGAAGAGATAGCTGAGTTCTACCAGTACTAGCCATTCATCCTCAGGGATGAAGCCACGCAACATCACCGGCATTAGCCGCTCAATCCATATGTGCCAATCATGACTCTTGAGACCAAATATCTTCAGTTTATCAAGATTCGCTCCCCTCTTTAGATTCGCTGCATACCCATCGGGGAACATCAACTGCTGTTGCACCCACAAGAGAATTTCCCTCATAGCTGGCCTTCCAAGATTCAACCATGCCTTTGGCTTTGTCCAGTTCTGCTTTCCTTTCGGTTCTTTCATGTTTTGTAACGGCCTATCACATAGCGCCTCCAGATAGACTCTAGCCTTAGTATTATCCTTTGACTTCCCATCTATGCCGAACAATGTACCAAAAAGTGCCTCGACGATATTCTTCTCAGTGTGCATCACATCGATGTTGTGTGGGCAAAGGAGGTCTTTGAAGTAAGGCAGATCCCATAAGCATGTTTTGTGAGTCCACGCGTGCTTAGTATTATACCCCTTGAAGTATCCTGGACGTTGTGGATCCGGCTCGAGAGCTTTTAACAGATCCAGGGTCTGTTGGCCTGTCAATGCAGGTGGTGCAGAGTTTTTGACAACTTTACCCCTGATGAAGTTCTTCTTGTCTTTCCTGAACTTATGGCGAGGATCCAGGAACTGTCTATGCATGTCGAAGCAAGAAAACTTGCGACCGGCCTGAAGCCAACGAAACTCAAGAGCTCCCTTGCATGTGGGGCACGGGAACCTTCCATGCACACACCAGCCAACGAATAGCGCATACGCCGGCAAGTCGTGCGTCGAGTACATGTACCAGACACACATTATGAAGTTCCGTTTGCTAAAGGCGTCGTATGTCTTGAACCCATTATCCCAGGCTTCTTGCACTTCGTCCTTAAGCGGCTGCATGTACACATTCATATTTTTGCCCGGATAGTTGGGTCCTGGAATTATCAACGTCAGGAAAATGTTCTTTCTTTGCATAATCTGTCCGGTGGGGGGGGGGGAGATTGAGTGGAAAGACAAATACGTGCCAACAACTGTATTGGGCTGC
Organism: Triticum timopheevii; assembly: GCA_963921465.1. NCBI lineage: Eukaryota > Viridiplantae > Streptophyta > Magnoliopsida > Poales > Poaceae > Triticum > Triticum timopheevii. Next base: position 65,562,024 of record OY997274.1, read on the forward strand.
CGTCATACCAAACACACTGAACCCATCTGTGCTGATGCCGACTCGAGGATGCCTCGGATTTGCCGCTTTGTCAGCATGTAATTCATCAAACTTTTTCCACGCAACACCATCCGATGTGTGTACCATCATCAGATTCCCATCTGCATCTAGTTCGGTTCGTGCCGTGTCATCTGTCTGGCCGTCTCTTCGACCATGAAAAGACGTTGAAGTCTTGGTACGATTGGCATATACCGAAGAACACTAATGGGGATTTTGGTCTGTGTCTTCTCACCCATACCGTTGTCTACCACAATATACCCGGAAGACTTGCAAATGGGACAATAGTTCAAGTCCGCATAGTCAAGCCTAAATAAGGCACATCCTTTCTCACAGGCATGTATCTTCTCATAGGGCATCTTCAGTGCACGGAGGATTTTGTCCGACTGGTACAGGTTTGCAGGCATTACATGGCCTTTGGGTAGAAAGCGTCCAAATACTGTCATAATTGCGTCATAGCATTCTCTGCCCATGTTGAACTGAGCCTTCAGAGCCGTTACTTGTGAGATGGCATCCAACTGACAAAGCTCAGTGTGCTCGTGGAGCGGACGTTTTGAAGACTCCAACATTTCATTGAAAGCCTTTGCAGATTCCTCCATCTCCTCGTCCGAATCCCGAGCATCATCATAGCCTTGCACCATGTTTTCCATCCCGGTACCATGCTCGTCGGTGCGACGATGATCCACCTCAGCTCAGTCACGTTGGGCAGACTCACCATGAAATGTCCACACCGTATAATCGGGCGTAAAACCACTCTTCTGCAGGTGTTTGCCCATTTCAGCCTCTGTCTTCTTTTCCCAATTGCCGCACCGAAAACAGGGGCACCTGGTTTTCTTTTGGCCATTTGCAAATGCGGCTTGCACAAACACCTTGGTTTTTGTGAACCATTCAGCGCTCCATTTGTTCTGACCAGTGTGACCGGTATACATCCACGCACGGTCACTCATCTTGACTTTCAGAGCTACTGGACACACAACAATTATATATGTAATTCACCATGTATATATTCATCAGTTTATCTATTTTGTCAATTTTATTACGATCATGCAACCTACACTCTAATAGGTAATGATAGGTCCTAATCCCACCCGTGTATGTGTAGATTGAGTTCATTTTCCCATGCTATGCTCCAGATCCGACGCATAAATTTCGTCAGTGCCTCCCCTGTTGTTCTCCGTATGCGTCGGATCCGGAGCAAAGCATATGGGAAAACGAACCCAATCTACACATACTCGGGCTGTCCATGGATAGCGTTGGACAATTCGAAAGAATCAAGGTTATAAATATGCAAATGCATGCATATTTATAACTATGACGCTTTAGAACGGGAGACACATATTGGTTACGCATACTGATGATTCAAGACACATATATAGCTAGCTATCAAGTTTCATCGGAATAGATCAAATAATTAATGGGGCAGAGCTCGTCAAATGCACGGCGAGGTCGTCGAACACCAAACCTCGCAGCGATGAAACAACTGCACATTTAAAACTACACGATCAACACAATTATATATGATGTTTTTCATAACAAAATCGAAAAATATATGACCTAACTAATAATTCACAAATATATGACCCCGTCGGCCTCTGGAAGCCAAAAAACACCTTTTCGGGAGGTGTCGGTGGTCGGGGTGTCCTGTCGGTGTCGGGGTGCCGTGTCGGGGTCGGGGTGCTGTTCCGGGGTCAGGGGGTCGGGGTCAGGGGGTCAGGTTGTCGGGGTGTGGTGTCGGGGTCGGGATGTCGGGGTCGGGGTGTCGTGTCGGGGTCGGGTGTCGGGGTATCGGGGTGTCGTGTCGGGGTCGGGGCATGGTGTCAGGGTGTCGGGGGCCGGGGGTCGGGGTCGGGGTGTCGGGGTGGCGTGTCGGGGTCGGGGTGTCGGGGATCGAGGTGTCGAGGGTCGGGGGTCGGGGTGTCGGGCCGGGGTGTCGGGGTCGGGGTCGGGGTGTCGGTGGTCTGGGTCGGGGTGTCGGGGGTCGGGGTCGGGGTCGGGGTGTCGGACCGGGGTGTCGGGGTGTCAGGGGTCGGTGTCGGGGGTCGGGGTGGGTGTGTCGGGGGTCGGGGGTCGGGGTCGGGGTGTCGGGGTGTCGCGTCGGGGTCTTCTTCTTCTTCTTATTCTTTCTTCTTCTTTCTTCTTCTTCTTTTCTTTCTGCTTCTCCCTCGTCCTCTTCCTCCTCCTCCTCCTCTTCTTTCTTCTTCTTCTTCTTCTTCTTCTTCTTCTTCTTCTTCTTCTTCTTTCTTCTTCTCCTTTTTCCTCTTCTATATTGTTATATTTTTCAACTTTCTTCTTATTCTTCTTCCTTTTTCTTCCGTTTTCCTCTTCTTCTACTTCTTCTTTTTTTCAACTTTCTTCTTCTAATAATAATCTAAACCTATATCTAGCACTAACCTAAACCAACCACTAACCTAAACCTATCAATAACCTAATTAAACCTAAACAGCAAAGAAAAACAGTAGAAAAAACAAAAAAAATGCTCACCTTGGCTCCTCTCGATGGAGGATGGAGGGGGCGGCGCGGGCGCAGGGGCGGCGGCGAGCCTGGCTCCGGGGCGGCGGCAAGCCTGGCTCCGGGGCGGGGTGCGCGAGGCGGACGCACTGGCAAGGGGGGCGCGAGGCAGACGCAGTCCTAGGGGCGAGCCTGCCTCCGGGGGCGGCGCGGGCGCAGGGGCGGCGGCGAGCCTAGCTCCGGGACGGGGGGGGGGGGGGGGGGCGAGGCGGACGCAGGGGGCCCGCGGCGAACCTGGCTCCTGCGCGGGCGACGGGACGCCGGGGCGGTGGCGGGTGGTCGGGGCGACGGGACGAGGGGCGGTGGGGCCAGGGGGCGGTGGCGGGTGGCGGCGGCGGCGGAGAGTGCTTGGGACGGTGGGGCGATGGGGCGAGGGGAGGTGGGGCAAGGGGGCGGCGGTGGGCGGCGGGGGCGGCGGCGGGTGGTGGTGGTCGTCGGGGAGGAGAGGGGGACAGATCGAACAGAGAGAGATGGGCGGGGTGGGGCGCCGTTAGTAACCTAAACGTTTGCCGTCCGCCCCACTTCGCCGTCCGCCCCACTTGCTCTTTGCCGTCCGCTAGCGGACGACAAATAGGGGGGGGGGGGGGGGCGTTAAGTTTTTTTAAACCAGCTCGTCAGTGGGGCCCCTCCCTCTTTGCCGTCCGCTAGCCGACGGCAAAGCTTCTTTGCTGTCCGCTAACCGACGGCAAAGCTTCTTTGCCGTCCGCTAGCGGACGGCAAAGAACTGGATGATGGCAAAGAAGTACTTTGCCATCAGCCAGTTCTTTGCCGTCCACTTTTGGGTAGCTGATGGCAAAGAGCTGGCAGATGGCAAAGTAGCTGTTTCCAGTAGTGTTTCCTCCGCAGACTAGGCTTCCCACTTCACCCCTTTGTCCGGGGGCTCATGTTCTACTACGGCCTGGGTTTCCATGATCTGGCCCCGAATTTCATGCTCAACATCTCGGCATTTATCATCGTGTGCGAGGCCTTCCTCTGCATCCAGCCCCACTTCGGCTTGTGGCTCAAGACCTTCAATGTCAAGCTGAGGGTCGTAAAGGGGAATCAAGCGGAGTGCGAAGGCTCCATGGTGGGAAAGATACCCAACGTTACTTGGCTCGAGGGCGCCTTCGTGGAAACCATCAAGGGGTGGCAATCGGGGTGGTTCTACATCATCGAGCCGCGTGACCCTAAAGGGGCAGCGGACCCCGAATTCAGATCTGGCATCCCCACACGGCTCACCTCTTGGAAGGAGAGTGGCCTAACTTGGGGCGATTCGGAGGAGCTGACCGGACTCCAAGCCTGCATCCAGAAGCTGGTGGACAAGAAGCTCAAGCTTGTCAACGTGGTCCTGGTCATGCTCATCCACCGGATCCTCCCGTGCCAACAACGGGCCTTTAAATTGTGGGAGTTTGATCCGGCTCAGCACCGAACCTTGAGCGGGCTCTTCGACACTAGGTACGAAGATGCCTGGAAGGTGCTGTTTAAGATGCCTTGAACCCTGTAGTCCGCCCAAGGACGATCTTCCCGCTTCGTTGAGTGGGTCCTTGGGCTCGTCGGATGTGAACAACACTTCACTTCCAACCGCCTCCTTTCCCCGCGATGCTGACGACGTCGAGGTGGGATCCCAGAGAGGGACCCATCCGGACGAGGAGGACCCGGAGGTGGCGTAGTGGTTCTGGAGTCCGGCAGGCGGCCCCTTCGTAAGAAGGGAAAGACCATGGTGCCGGCAGCCTCTGTCCAACCGGAGGCGCCGGATAACTTGCTGGAGGCGCTCAACGGCGCTTCCATCGAGGAGGAACACCGCACCGTCATGAGTGCGGTGATTCAGAAGGTCCAGCTCGCCAAAAGCGGGCTTACCGAAGCCTGCAGCAACCTTCTATCAGGCTTCGAGGTAAGAATATTAATATATGTAAAATAGTACCGCATAGACAGTAGCCCCTGATGCTCGGTTCGGTGTTCGGAAAGAAAAGCCGGACTGAGGATCTAAAAAGATATACGTAGGAGTCATAAAAAATATGTCAATATGGGATTGCAGGCTACGCTGCTGACCTCTGCTGCACTGACTGCGGAGGTCAATGCTTTGAAGCAAAACCTCGAGCGGTCCGAGAACGAGCTCGGCCGTGCCAAGAAGCAGCTCGAGGACAAAGAAGGTGAGTAGCACCTTATTAAAGTTGTACCTTACAGAAAAGGATTTGGTTGCAAAAAGAATGACAAGGATAACGTGGGTATTGTAGGGGCCACAAACGAGGTGGCGACCCTGAAGGAGGCGGTGTCCGTGGCCGAACGTAATGCGGCCGCGAAGCGCACCGAGCGAGAGAAGTAGGAGGCGCAGGGGGCGGAGGTATGGCAAGAGCTCCAGGCTCTCGTGGAAAAACATGAGAGTTTGGAGCGCGACTCGAAGACTCGAGAATCCGAGCTTGCATCTGCTCTTGAGAGTGCCAAAGCCGCTAAGGTCGAAGCCTACAAGGCCCTCCAGGAAATCGAGGTGTTGAAGAAAATAGCGTCGGGTAAGGCATTTTTCATGCAAAGCAAGCATGTGGATGTGGATTACGTATTACTTACCCGAATTCGGAGCTCTCCAGGAGCGTTCGCAGATCTGCCCCGCAGCATGTCCGATGCTGCCGCTTTCTACAGGGCCGAGGAGGGGAGATCGACGGAGAAGGTCTTCTGGTCTCAGTATGCTGAGGCCGGACATCCGGTTCCCCTTAGCGACCAGCTGAAGCAGCTGGTCGAGCTCCACAAGGTGGCCGAACAGGCCATGAAGGGCCTCATAGTTCGGCTGTGGCCCAATAAGTCCATGCCTGGGAGCTACGTCGGCCTGGTGCGGCGGCTGGTGGATGCGTGTCCATGGGTTGATGTCATCAAGCGATCCGCCTGTATTGAAGGTGCCCGTCGGGCCCTTGCCCGTGCTAAGGTGCACTGGGCAAGATGGATGCTGAGAAGCTTGAGCTCAACTGGGGCGCAATCGCAGTGGTTCTCCCAGTGCAATAGTGCGGGCACCCTTTAGGACACTCTTGTAATACATCTCGGGCGTGCGATACTCCTTGACCGGCGGTGGCGTGTCCGTCACAAGCTTCTCAGCATCCAGCCTGCCCCAGTGCACCTTTGCACAGGCAAGGGCCCGACGGGCACCTTCGATGCAGGCAGAGCGCTTGATGACTTCCACCCAAGGGCACGCATCCACCAGCCGCCGCACGAGGCCGAAGTAGCTCCCAGGCATGGCCTCTTCAGGCCACAGCCGGACTATGAGGCCCTTCATGGCCTACTCGGCTACCTTGTGGAGCTCGTCCAGCTGCTTCAGCTGGTCGCTAAGGGGCACCGGATGTCCGGCCTCAGCATACTGAGACCAGAAGACCTTCTCCGTTGAGCTCCCCTCCTCGGCTCGGTAGAATGCGGTGGCATCGGACACGCTGCGAGGCAGATCTGCAAACGCTCCTGGAGAGCTCCGAATCCGGGTAAGTAACATGTCATTCACACTCACATGCTTGCTTTGCATGAAAAATGCCTTACCCGCCGCTATTTTCTTCACCGCCTCAATCTCCTGGAGGGCCTTATGGGCCTCGGCATTCGCGGCTTTGGCACTCTCAAGAGTCGAGGCAACCTCGGACTCTCGAGTCTTCGAGTCACGCTCCAAACTCTCATGCTTTTCCATGAGAGCCTGGAGCTCTTGCCGCACCTCCGCCACCCGCACCTCCTGCTTCTCTCGCTCCGCTCGTTCCGCGGCCGCATTACGTTCGGCCGCGGACACGGCCTCCTTCAGGGTCGCCACCTCATTCGTGGCCCCTGCAGTGCCCACGTTATCCTTGTTATTTCTATTGCAACCAAAATCCTTTTCTGTAAGGTACAAATTCAATACGGTGTTACTCACCTTCTTTGTCCTCGAGCTGCCTCTTGGCAAGGCTGAGCTTGTTCTTGGTACGCTCGAGGTCCTACTTCAAAGCACCGACCTCCACAGTCAATGCAGCAGAGGTCAGCAGCGCAGCCTGCAATCCCATATTGACATGATTTTTAGAACTCCTGCGTATATCTTTTTAGATCCTCCGTCCGGTTTTTCTTTCCGAACACCGAACTGAGCATCAGGGGCTACTGTCTATGCGGTACTACATTACATACTTTCAAACTTCTTACCTCAAAGCCTGATAGAAGGCTGCTGCAGGCTTCGGTCAGCCCGCTCTTGGCGAGCTGAACCTTCTGAATCACCGCACTCATGATAGTGCGGTGTTCTTCCTCGATGGAAGCGCCGTTGAGCGCCTCCAACAAGTTATCCGGCGCCTCCGGTTGGACGGAGGCCGCCGGTGCCACGGTCTTGCCCTTCTTACGAAGGGGCCGCCTGCCGGACTCCGGAACCACTGCGGGTTCTGGGGCGGAGTTCGGAGCGAAGTTCGGGAGGCTGCCTTGTGGCACCTCCGGAGCCTCACCCTCCTGGAGGGTCCCCTCCTGGGACCCCACCTCGGCGTCCTCGGCATCACGAGGGGTGGAGGCGGTCGGAATGGAATCCACATCCGACGGAGCCAAGGACCCACTCGAAGAAGCGGGAAAATCATCCTCGGCCGGACTACAGGTTGTATGCGGCATTAGAAGGACGCTGTGTGGCGAAAAAGAGAAATTATAAATCATGCAGGAATCCGGATGCTTACGATCTTGCCAGGGGCTTGGCCCTTGAGGGCCACCCCTCGTCACTTTCGTTAGCGTTGGCAGAGCTGTCCGGAGGAAGGGTCCTTCCCCTCTTGGACCCTTCGGCCTCCCCCGTTAGGGAAGCCTTCCTCTTCCTCTCTCCCCCCTCCTGGGAAGAGCCCTCTCTCTTCTCCTCGTCCTCGGGGGCGGAATCCGCCTCGGAGTCATCAGATACCTGAAAACGGGATCTCTTTTGAGTACCCGTGGCCTCCTTCTTGGCCTTCTTCTCCGGCACCACATGTGGTGCCGGAACCAGTAGCCCCGCTAGACGGGCGTCTACTGGGTCTTCTGGCATGGGAGCATGAAAGATAATCTGCTCGGCCTCCTTCATCCATCCCTATCAAAGGAAAGGGGAGATTAGATCCCGCATAAAGTCGAACTATCGAAAACAAGTGTCCCGTAAAGGGTAGAATTACTTACCTCGTCAGCTGGACGCTGCGAGCGAAATCCGCGATCTTCAGTAGCGGATGCGGGAGCTTCGGCGCCCTTGAACAGCACCTTCCAGGCAGCTTCGTACGTCGTGTCGAAGAGCCCGCTCAGGGTCTGGTGCTGTGCCGGATCAAACTCCCACAGATTGAAAGCCCGTTGTTCGCAGGGGAGAATCCGGCGGACGAGCATGACCTAGATCACGTTGACAAGCTTAAGCTTCTTGTTCACCAGGGTCTGAAGGCAGGACTGGAGTCCTGTCAGCTCCTCCGAACTGCCCCATAGCAAGCCCTTCTCTTTCCAGGAGGTGAGCTGCATGGGGATACCAGATCTGAACTCGGGGGCCACTGCCCATTTAGGGTCGCGCGGCTCTGTGATGTAGAACCACCCCGATTGCCACCCTTTGATGGACTCCACGAAGGCACCCTCGAGCCAGAAGACGTTGGGCATTTTGCCTGCCATGGCGCCTCCGCACTCTGCTTGGACGCCCTTCACCACCTTCGGCTTGACATTGAAGGTCTTTAACCACAAGCCGAAGTGGGGCTGGATGCAGAGGAAAGCCTCGCACACAACGATGAACGCTGAGATGTTGAGGATGAAGTTTGGTGCCAGATCATGGAAGTCCAGGCCGTAATAGTACATGAGCCCCCGGACGAATGGATGAAGTGGGAAACCCAGTCCGCGGAGGAAGTGGGGAAGGAATACGACCCTCTCATGGGGCCTGGGGGTGGGAATGAGCTGCCCCTTGTCGGGCAGCCGGTGCGCGATGTCGCGGGTTAAGTATCCGGCGCCGCGTAGCCTCTCGATGTGTCCCTCCGTAACAGAGGAGGCCATCCATTTGCCTCCCGCTCCGGACATGGCCAGAGAAGGTTGAGACGAGATGTGCGGACTTGGGCGCTGGAGCTCGAGTGCGCGGAGATGGATAAGCAAAAGGAGGAAGAAGGCGTAGGTAAAGAGGGTTGATCCTTATCCCCTTATATATGGGCGGACGGAGACTATTCGTCCCCACCAGCCTGGTAGAACTCACTTATCTCCCAAGCGCCGCAATCAATGGCGCGGTCGGGTTACCCACGTCCGTATTGACGGGAACCCCGGAATAAGGGGAACACGATCTCTGCTTCGACAAGACGTGCCAAGGAAACCGCTTCGCTAAACGCGCTGAGGTGGTATAATAATAACAATTTAAGTAAAAGTTTGGTGGTGGTGTGACGTCATGCAACAAAATACGTCAGCAGATTGAACCTGTGTGTGTATTATTCTCTCTACAGTGGAATGTGGAATTTATTTTGCAAAGCCGGACACTATCCCGGTGTTCACAATCTTCTATGGATTATTCGGAGAAGGAATCCGCCTTGCAATGCCGAACAATATGTGCGCCGGACTCATCGTCATTGAAGCCTGGTTCAGGGGCTACTGAGGGAGTCCTGGACTAGGGGGTGTCCGGATAGCCGGACTATCATCATCGGCCGGTCTCCAAGACTATGAAGATACAAGATTGAAGACTTCGTCCCGTGTCCAGATGGGACTTTCCTTGGCATGGAAGGCAAGCTTGGCGATACGGATATGTAGATCTCCTACCATTGTAACCGACTGTGTGTAACCCTAGCCCTCTCCGGTGTCTATATAAACCGGAGGGTTTTAGTCCGTAGGACAACAACCATTACAACAATCATACCATAGGCTAGCTTCTAGGGTTTAGCCTCCTTGATCTTGTGGTAGATCCACTCTTGTACTATCCATATCATCAATATTAATCAAGCAGGACGTAGGGTTTTACCTCCATCAAGAGGGCCCGAACCTGGGTAAAACATCGTGTCCCTTGTCTCCTGTTACCATCCGCCTAGACGCACAGTTCGGGACCCCCTACCCGAGATCCGCCGATTTTGACACCGACAGTTTGCCTTTAGGATGTTTACAATGCTTGTTGGTTTGTGCGGTGCAGGACAGAAACTTTGGCTGTAGTGCGTGATTTTACATTTTTAACAGGAACGTCAATTGGTTCTGATTCCTTCTGCACTGTCTTGATACACAAATTTTTTATTTTTTCTAATTTTGGTAGAATTTTTGGGGTACCAGAATTATGGTGGATGTTCAGATTGCTACATACTGTTCTGTTTTTGACAGATTCTGTTTTTTGATGCATAGTTTGCTTGTTTTGATGAAACTATCAATTTATATTACTGGATTAAGCCATGGAAAAGCTATACTACAGTAGACACAATGCAAAAACAAGATATGAATTGGTTTTCTACAGTACTTAGAGTGGTGATTTGCTTTATTATACTAACAGATCTTACCGAGTTTTCTGTTGAAGTTTTGTGTAGATGTAGTGTCTAATCGAGGAGGTCTCGATATGAGGAAAAGGAAGAAAGGCAAGAGCTCAAGCTTGGGGATGCCCGAGGCACCCCAAGTAAATATTCAAGGAGACTCAAGCGTCTAAGCTTGGCGAGGCCCCGGAAGGCATCCCCTCTTTCTTCAACAAGTATCGGTATATTTTCGAATTCGTTTCGTTCATGCATTATGTGCATGTCTTAGAGCGTCTTTTGCATTTAGTTTTCATTTTTCTTTTATGCACCATGCTGGTATGAGATAGTCCTTGGTTGATTTATATAATTATCATTGCACTTCACTTAAATCTTTTGAGTATGGCTTTATAGAATGCTTCATGTGCTTCACTTATATCATTTGAAGTTTGGATTGCCTGTTTCTCTTCACATAGAAAACCGCCATTTGTAGAATGCTCTTTTTCTTCACTTATACTTGTTAGAGCATGGGCATATCTTTTGTAGAAAGAATTAAACTCTCTTGCTTCACTTATCTTTTTAGAGAGATGACAGGAATTGGTCATTCACATGGTTAGTCATAAAATCCTACATAAACTTGTAGATCGCTGAATATGATATGTTTGATTCCTTGCAATAGTTTTGCGATATAAAGGTGGTGATATTAGATTCATGATAGTGGGTGGTTGTGGATTGTAGAGACACTTGTGTTGAGGTTTGCAAGTCCCGTAGCATGCATGTATGGTAACAGTTGTGTGACAAATTTGAAGCATGGGGTGTTTCTTTGATTGTCTTCCTTATGGGTGGCGGTCGGGGACGAGCGATGGTCTTCTCCTACCAATCTATCCCCCTAGGGGAATGTGTAGTAGTACTTTGCTTCGAGGGCTAATAAACTTTTGCAATAAGTATATGATTTTTTTATGATTAATGTGAGTCCATGGATTATACGCACTTTTACCTTTCCATCATTGCTAGCCTTCTTCGGTACCGTGCATTGCCCTTTCTCACCTCGAGAGTTGGTGCAAACTTTGCCGGTGCATCCAAACCCCATGATACGATACGCTCTATCACACATAAGCCTCATTATATCTTCCTCAAAACAGCCACCATACCTACCTATCATGGCATTTCCATAGACATTCCGAGATATATTGCCATGCAACTTTCATCATCATCATATACATGACTTGAGTATTGATTGTCATATTGCTTTGCATGATCGTAAGATAGCTAGCATGATGTTTTCATGGCTTGTCCATTTTTTGATGTCATTACTACGCTAGATCATTGCACATCCCGGTACACCGCCGGAAGCATTCATATAGAGTCATATCTTTGTTCTAGTATCGAGTTGTAATATCGACTTGTAAGTAAATAAAAGTGTGATGATCATCATTATTAGAGCATTGTCCCCCCAAAAAAAGGCCAAAAAAAAGAAGAAAGGCCAAAGAAAAAAAAGAAAAAAGAAACAAAGAAAAAGGAAAAAAAGAAAATAAATAAAAAGGGGCAATGTTACTATCTCTTTTTCCACACTTGTTCTTCAAAGTAGCACCATGTTCTTCATGTAGTGAGTCTCATATCTTGTGCTTCAAAGTAGCACCATGTTCTTCATATAGATTGTCTCCTAGGTTGTCATTTTCATATACTAGTGCGCATTTTCATTATAGAACTTGGCTTGTATATTCCAACGATGGGCTTCCTCAAATGCCCTAGGTCTTCATGAGCAAGCAAGTTGGATGCACACCCACTTAATTAGTTTCTTTTGTTGAGCTTTCATACACTTATAGCTCTTAGTGCATCCGTTGCATGGCAATCCCTACTCCTCACATTGACATCAATTGATGGGCATCTCCATAGCCTGTTGATTAGTCGGGTTGATGTGAGACTTTCTCCCTTTTTGTCTTCTCCACATAACCTCCATCATTATATTCTATTCCACCTATAGTGCTATATCCATGGCTTGCGCTCATGTATTGTGTGAGGGTTGAAAAAGCTGAAGCGCGTTAAAAAGTATGAACCAATTGCTCGGCTTGTTATCGGGGTTGTGCATGATGGGGGCATTTTCTGTGACAAAAATGAAGCATGGCCAAACTAAATGATTTTGTAGGGATAAGCTTGCTTTGGCCTTGTTCTTTTGAAAAGACATGATTGCTTTATTGGTACGTTCGAAGTAATATTGTTTTTATGTCAAATGATAGACTATTGCTTTGAATCACTCGTGTCTTAATATTCATGCCATGATTAGATACATGATCAAGATTATGCTAGGTAGTATTCCACATCAAAAATTATCTTTTTTATCATTTACCTACTCGAGGACGAGTGGGAATTAAGCTTGGGGATGCTGATACATCTCCGTCGTATCTATAATTTTTGATTGTTCCATGCCAATATTATTCAACTTTCATATACTTTTGGCTACTTTTTATACTATTTTTTGGGAATAACATATTGATCCAGTGCCCAGTGCCAGTTCCTGTCTGTTGCATGTTTTTTGTTTCACAGAAACCCAATATCAAAAGGAGTCCAAATGGGATAAAAATGGACGGAGATTTTTTTTGGAATATTTATGATTTTTGGGAAGTGAAATCAACGCGAAACGGTGTCCGGGGTGGCCACGAGACAGGGGGCGCCCCCTGGGTGCGGCCTGGGCTCTCGTGGGCCACCCGTAAGGCGGTTGACGTTCTTCTTTTGGCGCAAGAAAGGTAATTTTATGAGAAAGATCTAGGCGAAAGATTCACCCAATCGGAGTTACGGATCTCCGAATATTTAAGAAACGGTGAAGGGGTAGAATCTGAGAACAACAGAGAGATAGATCCAATCTCGGAGGGGCTCTCGCCCCTCCCAAGCCATGGGAGCCAAGGACCAGAGGGGAAACCCTTCTCCCATCTAGGGAGGAGGTCAAGGAAGAAGAATAAGAAGGGGGGGGCTCTCTCCCCCTTGCTTCTGGTGGCGCCGGAATGCCGCCGGGGGCCATCATCATCACTGCGATCTTCACCAACACCTCCATCATCTTCACCAACATCTCCATCACCTTCCCCCATCTATATTCAGTGGTCCACTCTCCCGCAACCGCTGTACCCTCTACTTGAACATGGTGCTTTATGCTTCATATTGTTTTCCAATGATGTGTTGCCATCCTATGATGTCTGAGTAGATTTTCGTTGTCCTATCGGTGATTGATGAATTACTATGATTGGTTTGAGTTGCATGTTTTATTATTGGTGCTGCCCTATGGTTCCCTCGTGTCGCGCAAGCATGAGGGATTCCCGCTGTAGGGTGTTTCAATGCGTTCATGATTCGCTTATAGTGGGTTGCGTGAGCGACTGAAACACAAACCCGAGTAAGGGGACTGTTGCATATGGGATAAAGAGGACTTGATACTTTAAGGCTATGGTTGAGTTTTACCTTAATGAATCTTTAGTATTTGCGGATGCTTGCTAGAGTTCCAACCATAAGTGCATATGATCCAAGTAGAGAAAGTATGTTAGCTTACGCCTCTCCCTCAAATTGAATTGCAATAGTGATTACCGGTCTAGTAACATAGTCAATTGCTTAGGGACAATTTCACAACTCCTACCACCACTTTTCCACACTCGCTATATTTACTTTATTGCATCTTTATCTAAACAACCCCTAGTTTTTATTTACGCGTTTTTACTATCTTGCAAACCTATCCAACAACACCTACAAAGTACTTCTAGTTTCATACTTGTTCTAGGTAAAGCGAATGTCAAGCGTGCGTAGAGTCGTATCAGTGGCCGATAGGACTTAAGAGAGTATTTGTTCTACCTTTAGCTCCTCGTTGGGTTCGACACTCTTACTTATCGAAAGAGGGTACAACTATCCCGTATACTTGCGGGTCATCAATTAACGGGATCATATCATTAGGCGAATGATGTGATTGACTTGACCCATTCCGTTAGCTTAGCACTTGATCGTTTAGTATGTTGCTATTGCTTTCTTCATGACTTATAGATGTTCCAATGACTATGAGATTATGTAACTCCCATTTACCGGATGAACACTTTGTGTTCTACCAAACATCACAACGTAACTGGGTGATTATAAAGGTGCTCTACAGGTGTCTCCAAAGGTACTTGTTGATTTGACGTATTTCGAGATTAGGATTTGTCACTCCGATTGTCAGAGAGGTATCTCTGGGCCCTCTCGGTAATGCACATCACCATAAGCCTTGCAAGCAATGTAGCTAATGAGTTAGTTAAGGGATGGTGCATTACGTAACGAGTAAAGAGACTTGCCGATAACGAGATTGAACTAGGTATTGAGATATCGACGATCGAAACTCGGGCAAGTAACATACCGATGACAAAGGGAACAACGTATGTTGTTATGCAGTTTGACCGATAAATATCTTCGTAGAATATGTAGGAGCCAATATGAGCATCCAGGTTCCGCTATTGGTTATTGACCGGAGACGTGTCTCAGTCTTGTATACATAGTACTCGAACCTGTAGGGTCCGCATGCTTAAAGTTAGATGATGGTTATATTATGAGTTTATATGTTCTGATGTACCGAAGAGTCTCGAAATGGTCGAGACATGAAGATTGATATATTGGATGACTATGTTCGGACACCGAAATGGTTTCGGGGGTTATCGGATATATACCAGAGTACCGGGGGGTTACCGGAACCCCCCGGAGGTTAATGGGCCTCATGGGCCCAAGTGGTGGAAGAGGAGAGGCGGCCAAGGGGCAGCCGCGCGCCCCTCCCCCCCAAGTCCGAATTGGAAAGGAGGGGGGGCGGCGCCCCCCCTTTTCTTTCCCCCCCTCTCTCCTTCCCTCTCCTCTCCTACTCCAACAAGGACGGGGGGGGGGGGGGGGGTCCTACTCCCGGTGGGAGTAGGACTCCTCATGGGGCATGCCAAGGGTGGCCGGCCCCCTCCCCCTCCTCCACTCCTTTATATACGGGGAGGGAGGCACCCCCTAGAGACACAACAATTGATCCTTGAGATCTCTTTGCCGTGTGCGGTGCCCCCCTCCACCATTGTCCACCTCGATAATATTGTAGCGGTGCTTAGGCGAAGCCCTGCGTCGGTAGAACATCATCATCGTCACCACGCTGTCATGCTGACGGAACTCTCCCTCAAAGATCGGCTGGATCGTAGTTCGAGGGACGTCATCGAGCTGAACGTGTGCTAAACTCGGAGGTGCCATGCGTTCGGTGCTTGATCTGTCGGATCGTGAAGACGTACGACTACATCAACCGTGATGTGCTAAAGCTTCTGCTTTCGACCTACGAGGGTACGTAAACACACTCTCCCCTCTCGTTGCTATGCATCACCGTGATCTTGCGTGTGTGTAGGAAAATTTTGAAATTACTACGTTCCCCAACACAGCCCCTCCCTCCAGGCAATCGTCACAGTGGTGGATGGAGTCGCCTTCCCAGAGATGATCGAGGCCGAGCTCAACCACCTCTACCGCTGCACGTGGGATTGGCAGGTTACTCCCACCTCCGACGGTGCATTCTTTGTGGTCTTCCCGATGCCCTCAGCCATGGCTACACCACGCGCAGTGACCAGATCACCCTCGCCCTCAACAAGCTGATCGTCGACATCACCGAGCTGATCCTCGAACCCAAGGCGATCGTGGTGCTCTATACGGCCTGGATCCTTGTCACCTGGCTTCCTGACATTTCCCAGTCCAAGCGTGTTTTCCGTAACATGTCTTGGATCTTCGGCAAGGTGGTGGTGGTCGACGAGTTGTCCCTCCGCAAGGAGGAAGAGGTCTGGGCCAAGGTCAAGTGCCTCGACTCCACCAAGCCGCATGCCACTATTCGAGTGTTCTTCAATGACCAGGGCTTCGACCTCCTCATCGCTCCCGAGCCACCCAAGCATGTGATAGGCCCCGCTACATCAACGATGGTCCCCCCGGCGGACCTCTTGAGCCCTACGACGATTACCTTGGCCATCACCACCCTCGCTCGCACCGCTCCGATGAGTTGAAGGGGCCAGAAGACTGCCCCTCCCGCTCCACCTCACCCGCTCCCACGGCTCCGTCCACGAGCCGGGGCGGTAGGCAAGCTGGGCTCGCCGATCTCCCTCCCTCCGCACAGCCTGCCGAGGCCTCCAAGGGGAGTGAAACCTCGAGGGTTGGCCTAATCGTCGTCCCCGCCTCATCTCCACGCTCCCCTGATGTCCTCCCCTCCGTCGAGCCGAGCCTGGTATCCCCTCTGGCCCCCTCCAGGTCCTCGCCGAGACCCGTCGCGGCCAGCATCCCAGCCATGCCCCCCTCCCCCGAGTCGCCACTTGGGGCCTCCGTGGTCTCCCCCCTGAAGGAAATATGCCCTAGAGGCAATAATAAAGTTATTGTTTATTTCCTTATTTCATGATAAATGTTTGGCAGACCCATGCAGAGCATTGTAGACATAGAAAATTGCAATTAGTTAAAGTGGCTCCGTGGAGAGCATTGTAGACATATAAATTTGCAAAATACATACGGATCTGAATTTGGTAGATCCGTTGACTAAACTACTCTCACAAGAAAAACATGATCATACCTTATTACTCTTTGGTTGTTAATCACATGGCCATGTGAACTAACATTAGTGACTCTAGTAAAACCTTTGAGTGTTGGTCACATGGCGTTTTGAACTATGGGTGTTATTCACATGGTGATGTGAACTATTAGTGTTAAATCACATGGCGATGTGAACTAGATTATTGACTCTAGTGAAAGTGGGAGACTGAAGGAAATATGCCCTAGAGGCAATAATAAAGTTATTATTTAGTTCATTATTTCATGATAAATGTTTATTATTCATGCTAGAATTGTATTAACCAGAAACTTAGTACATGTCTGAATACATAGACAAAACAAAGTGTCCCTAGTATGCCTCTACTTGACTAGCTCGTTTATCAAAGGTGGTTATGTTTCCTAACCATAGACATGTGTTGTCATTTGATGAACAGGATCACATCATTAGGAGAATTATGTGATGGACAAGACCTATTAGTTAGCTTAGCATTATGATCGTTATAGTTTCATTGCTATTGCTTTCTTCATGACTTATACATGTTCCTATGACTATGAGATTATGCAACTCCCAAATACTGGAGGAACACTTTGTGTGCTACCAAACGTCACAACGTAACTGGGTGATTATTAAGGTGCTCTATAGGTGTCTCCGATGGTACTTGTTGAGTTGGCATAGATCAAGATTAGGATTTGTCACTCCGATTGTCGGAGAGGTATCTCTGGGCCCTCTCGGTAATGCACATCACTATAAGCCATGCAAACAATGTGACTAATGAGTTAGTTGCGGGATGATGCCTTCCGGAACGAGTAAAGAGACTTGCCGGTAATGAGATTGAACTAGGTATTGAGATACTGACCGTCGAATCTCGGGAAAGTAACATACCGATGACAAAGGGAACAACGTATGTTGTTATGCGGTTTGACCGATAAAGATCTCCGTACAATTTGTAGGAACCAATATGAGCATCTAGGTTCCGCTATTGGTTATTGACCAGAGATGTGTCTCAGTCATGTCTACATAGTTCTCGAACCCGTAGGGTCCGCCCGCTTAACGTTCGGTGACGATCGATATTATGAGTTTATGTGTTTTGATGTACCGAAGGTAGTTCAGAGTCCCAGATATGATCACAGACATGACGAGGAGTATCAAAATGGTTGAGATATAAAGATCGATATATTGGATGACTATATTTGGACGTCAGAATAGTTCCGGTGAGTTCGGTCATATACCGGAGCATCGGGAGGTTACCGGAACCTCCGGGAGGTATATGGGCCTTATTGGGCTTTAGTGGACAGAGAGAGGAGAGGCAGGGGCAGGCCGCGCGACCCCTCCCCCTCTAGTCCGAATTGGACTAGGAAGAGGGGGCGGCGCCCCCATTTGCTTCTCCCCTCTCTCCCCCTTCCTTCTCTCCTAATCCAACTAGGGAAGGGGAGGAATCTGATACGTCCATTTTGCACCATGCTTTTATATCAATATTTTTAGCATTATGGGCTGTTATTACACATTATATCTCAATACTTATGGCTATTCTCTCTTATTTTACAAGGTTTACCATGAAGAGGGGGAATGCCGGCAGCTGGAAATCTGGCTGGAAAAGGAGCAAACATTGAAAACCTATTCTGCACTGCTCCAAAAATCCTGAAAATCCACGAAACATGTTTTTGGAATTAATAAGAATTATTGAGCGAAAGAAATACATCAGGGGGCCCACACTTTGGCCAGGAGACTGGGGGGCGCCCCCTGTCTCCTGGGCCCCCTGGTGGGCATCCGGTGTCCATCTTCTGCTATATGAGAGCTTTTACCCTGTCAAAAATCATGGGCAAGCTTACGGGACGAAACTCCGCCGCCACGAGGCGGAACCTTGGCGGAACCAATCTAGGGCTCTGGCGGAGCTGTTCTGCCGGGGACACTTCCCTCCGGGAGGGGGAAATCATCACCAACGTCATCACCAACGATCCTCTCATTGGGAGGGGGGCAATCTCCATCAACATCTTCACCAACACCATCTCCTCTCAAAACCCTAGTTCATCCCTTGTATCCAATGTTGTATCAAAACCACAAATAGGTACCTGTGTGTTGCTAGTAGTGTTGATTACTCCTTGTAGTTGATGCTAATTGGTTTACTTGGTGGAAGATCATATGTTCAGATCCTTAATGCATATTATTACCCCTCTGATTATGAACATGAATATGCTTTGTGAGTCATTACGTTTGTTCCCAAGGACATGGGTGAAGTCTTGCTATTAGTAGTCATGTGAATTTGGTATTCGTCCGATATTTTGATGAGATGTATGTTGTATTTTCCTCTAGTGGTGTTATGTGAACGTCGACTACATGACACTTCACCATTATTTGGGCCTAGAGGAAGGCATTGGGAAGTAATAAGTAGATGATGGGTTGCTAGAGTGACAGAAGCTTAAACCCTAGTTTATGCGTTGCTTCGTTAGGGGCTGATTTGGATACATATGTTTAATGGTGTGGTTAGATTTACCTTAATACTTCTTTTGTAGTTGCGGACGATTGCAATAGGGGTTAATCATAAGTGGGATGCTTGTCCAAGTAAGGGCAGTACCCAAGCACTGGTCCACCCACATATCAAATTATCGAAGTACTGAACGCGAATCATATGAACGTGATGAAAACTACCTTGACGATAATTCCCATGTGTCCTTGGGAGCTCCTTCCTCATTATTAGAAATTGTCCAGGCTTATCCTTTGCTACATAAAGGATTGTGCCACCTTGCTGCACTTTATTTACTTTATTTACTTGTTACTCGTTACTATTTATCTTCTCACAAAACTATCTATCACCTACAATTTCAGTGCTTGCAGACAAAACCTTACTGAAAACCGCTTATCATTTCCTTTTGCTCCTCGTTGGGTTCGACACTCTTACTTATCGAAAGGACTACGATAGATCGCCTACACTTGTGGGTCATCAAGACTCTTTTCTGGCGCCGTTGCCGGGGAGTGTAGTGCTTTTGGTGAGTGGAACTTGGTAAGGAAACATTTATATAGTGTGCTGAAATTTTCTGTTACTTGTCACTATGGAAACTAATCCTTTGAGGGGCTTGTTCGAGGTATCTTCACCCCGACCAGAAGAGCAAAGAGTTGCTCCTCAACCTACTGAACTTTATGAAAATATTTACTTTGACATTTATTCGGGTATGATAGAGAAACTGCTAGGTAATCCATTTGCAGGAGAGTTTGTGGATTATTTAAGCTTGCAGGTATTCCCGATGATGTTGTCAAAAGTAAGGCTTCCCTTTATCTTTGAAGGGAGATGCATTGACATGGTATAGGCTATGTGATGATACGAGATCTTGGAATTATAAGCGATTGAAGTTGGAATTTCACCAGAAGTTCTATCCTATGCATCTTGTTCATCGTGATCATAATTACATATATAATTTCTAGCCTCACGAAGGAGAAAGCATCGCTCAAGCTTGGGGGAGGCTTAAGTGAATGTTATATTCATTTCCCAATCATGAGCTCTTCCGGGAAATGATTATTCAAAACTTTTATGCTCGGCTTTCTCTTGATAATCGCAACCTGCTCGATACTTCCTATGTTGGTTATTATATGCTGAAGACTATTGATTTCAAATGGGAATTATTGGAAATAATTAAACGCAACTTTGAAGATTGGGGTACCGATGATGGTAAGGAGTCAGGTATGACACCTAAGTTCGCTTGTGTTAAATCTTTTATGGATACCGATGCTTTTCGTTGATTTAGCGCTAAGTATGGACTTGACTCTGAGATAGTAGCTTCTTTCTGTGAATCTTTTGCTACTCACGTTGATCTCCCTAAAGAGAAGTGGTTTAAATATAATCCTCATGTTTAAGTGAAAGTAGTTGCACCTATTATAGTTGAAGAAAAGACTATCACCTATAGTGATCCTATTGTTCCTACTACTTATGTTGAGAAACATCCTTTTCCTGCTAGGATAAAGGATCATGCTAAAGCTTCGGCTGCTGTTCGTAAGAGTAATACTAGGACTTATACACCTCCCGAGCAAATCAATGTTGAACCTAGTATTGCTATGGTTAAAGATCTCTTGGATGATGATTTAGATGGGCATGCTATTTATCTTTGTGGTGAGACTGCTAATATTGCTAGACCTGATACTAAGATACATAGACCTATCGTAGGCATGCCTTATGTGATATGGGTGCTAGTGCTAGTGCAATACCTTATACCTTATATCAAGAAATTATGCATGACATTGCACCCATTGAATTAGAAGACATTGATGTTACTATTAAGCTTGCCAATAGGGATACCATTAAACCAGTTGGGATTGTTAGAGATGTTGAAGTCTTGTGTGGGTAGGTTAAATCTCATGAGTTTAATTTTGCTAAGTTTCATAGACAACCTCGTGATAGGGAACCACCTAGTAAGGATGAGATTATTGGTCTTGCTTCCATTGTTGTGCCTCCTACTGATCCGTTAGAACAATATTTGCTAGACCATGAAAATGATATGTTTATGAAGGAAAGAAGGGAAATAGATGAAGTGTTCCTCAAACAGGAACCTATGCTGAAACATAACCTTCCCGTTGAAATTCTTGGGGATCCCCCTCCACCCAAGGGTGATCCCGTTTTTGAACTCAAACCATTACCTGATAATATTAAGTATGCTTATCTTGATGAAAAGAAAATATATCCTGTTATTATTAGTGCTAACCTTTCAGAGCAAGAAGAAGAATGATTATTGAAAACTCTGACGAAGCACCGAGCAGCTATTGGATATACTCTGGATGATCTTAAGGGCATTACTCCCACATTATGCCAACACAAAATCACAGTGGAAAAAGATGCCAAACCAGTGAGAGATCCTCAACAACGATTAAATCCCAAGATGAAAGAAGTGGTAAGAAAGGAGATACTAAAGTTCCTTGAGGCAGGTATAATTTATCCCGTTGCTGATAGTGAATGGGTAAGCCCTGTTCATTGTGTTCCCAAAAAAGGAGGTATTACCGTTGTTCCTAATGATAAAGATGAAATGAACCCTCAAAGAATTATTACAGGTTATAGGATGGTAATTGATTTCCGTAAGTTAAATGGAGCTACTAAGAAAGATCATTACCCTTTCCCTTTTATTGATCAAATGCTAGAAAGACTATCAAAACACACACATTTCTGTTTTCTAGATGGTTATTCTGGCTTCTCTCAGATACCTATGTCAGCGAAGGATCAATCTAAAACTAATTTTACTTGCCCTTTTGGTACTTTTGCTTATAGACGTATGCCTTTTCGTTTATGTAATGCACCTGCTACCTTTCACAGATGCATGATGGCTATATTCTCTGATTTTTTTTGAAAAGATTTGTGAGGTATTCATGGTTGACTTCTCCGTTTATGGATCCTCTTTTGATGATTGTTTGAGCAACTTTGATCGAGTTTTGCAGAGATGCGAAGACTCTAGTATCGTCCTTAATTGGGAAAAGTGTCACTTTATGGTTAATGAAGGCCTTGTCTTGGGGCATAAGATTTCTGAGAGAGGCATTGAAGTTGATAAAGCCAAAGTTGATGCTATTGAAAAGATGCCATGTCCCATGGACATAAAAGGTATAAGAAGTTTCCTTGGTCACGCCGGTTTTTATAGGAGGTTCATTAAGGACTTTTCTAAAATCCCTAGGCCTCTGACTAATTTATTGCAAAAAGATATTCCTTTTATCTTTTATGATGATTGTGTAGAAGCATTTGAAATACTTAAGAAAGCTTTGATCACTGCACCTATTGTTCAGCCACCTAATTGGAATTTACCTTTTGAAATTATGTGTGATGCTAGTGATTATGCTGTAGGTGCTGTTCTAGGGCAAAGAGTTGATAATAAATTGAATGTTATCCAGTATGTTAGTAAGACTCTTGATACTACCCAGAGAAATTATGCTACTTCTGAAAAAGAATTCTTGGCAGTTGGGTTTGCATGTGATAAGTTTAGACCTTATATTGTTGATTCCAAAGTTACTATTCACACTGATCATGCTGCTATTAAATATCTTATGGAAGAGAAAGATGCTAAGCCTAGACTCATTAGATGGGTCCTCCTGCTCCAAGAATTTGATTTACATATTATTGATAGAAAGGGAGCTGAGAACCCCGTTGCAAACAACTTGCCTAGGTTAGAGAACGTTCTTGCTGACCCACTGCCTATTTATGATAGTTTTCCTGATGAACAATTAGCAATCATTAATGCTTCTCGTACTGCTCCTTGGTATGCTGATTATGCTAATTACATTGTTGCTAAATTTATACCGCCTAGTTTCACATACCAGCAAAAGAAAAGGTTATTTTATGATTTAAGACATTACTTTTGGGATGATCCTCACCTTTATAAAGAAGGAGTAGATGGTGTTATTAGACGTTGTGTGCCTGAGCTTGAACAGGAACAGATCCTACGCAAGTGCCATTTTGAATCTTATGGAGGACACCACACTGGAGATAGAACTGCAGACAAGGTACTACAATCCGGTTTTTATTGGCCTACTCTCTTCAAAGATGCTCATAAGTTTGTCTTAGCCTGTGATGAATGTCAAAGAGTAGGTAACATTAGTAGACGTCAAGAAATGCCTATGAATTATTCTCTTGTTATTGAACCGTTTGATGTTTGGGGCTTTGATTATATGGGACCTTTTCCTGCCTCTAATGGTTATACACATATTTTAGTTGCTATTGATTACGTTACTAAGTGGGTAGAAGCTATTCCAACTAGTAGTGCTGATCATAACACTTCTATTAAAATGCTTAAAGAAGTTATTTTTCCGAGGTTTGGAGTCCCTAGATATCTTATTACTGATGGTGGTTCACATTTTATTCATGGTGCTTTCCGTAAGATGCTTGCTAAGTATGATGTCAATCATAGAATCGCATCTCCTTATCATCCGAAGTCTAGTGGTCAACTAGAGTTGAGCAATAGAGAGCTCAAATTAATTTTGCAAAAGGCTGTGAATAGATCTAGAAAGAATTGGTCCAAAAAACTTGATGATGCATTATGGGCCTATATAACTGCATACAAAAATCCTATGGGTATGTCTCCTTATAAGATGGTTTATGGAAAAGCGTCTCATTTACCTCTTGAACTTGAACATAAGGCATATTGGGCTATTAAAGAGCTCAACTATGACTTCAAACTTGCCGGTGAAAAGAGGTTGTTTGATATTAGCTCACTTGATGAATGGAGAACCCAAGCATATGAGAATGCCAATCTATTCAAAGAAAAAGTCAAACGCTGGCATGATAAGAGGATACAAAAGTGTGAGTTTAACATAGGAGATTATGTGTTATTATTCAACTCTCGTTTAAGGTTTTTTGCAGGAAAACTTCTCTCTAAATGGGAAGGACCCTACGTTATTGAGGAGGTCTATCATTCTCGTGCCATAAAAATCAACAACTTCGAAGGCACAAGTCCGAGGGTGGTAAACAGTCAAAGAATTAAACATTATATTTCAGGTAATCCTATCAATGTTGAAACTAATATTATTGAAACCGTAACCCCTGAGGAATACATAAGGGACACTTTCCAGAACGTTCCAGACTCCGAAATGGAATAGGTATGTGGTACGTTAAGTAAGCCGACTCCAAAACAACTCCAATGGCAATTTTTATCAGTTTTGGATTATATAAGAATTTTAGGAAGAAAGAAGTAGTCTGAAAGGGACACGAGGCCCCCATGAGAGTGGAGGGCGCCCCCACCCCCCTTACTGGGCGCGCCCCCTTGTCTCGTCGACACCTCGTGTGCCTCCTGGACTCCGTTTTCTTGCATGTTACGTATTTTGGTCGGTAAAAATTCATTATATATAGTCCCGAAGGTTTTGACCACCGTATCACGCAAATATCCTCTGTTTTTGTTTCGAGATGTTTCTGTTGCAGATCTAGAGCACCATGACTTCACCCTCCTCCAACAACAAGAACAAGGATGCTTGGCCATTGAAGATAGAGCTTAAAAGAGAAGAACCGGAAGATATCAACAAGGATGAAGGGATCAAGAAGGCCATGGAGGTTCAAGCTCCGGCGGTGAAAGAAGAAGACATCCCTCAACCTTTACCTAACCTCTTTACTCCAACAGAGATTGAAGCTTTCAAGATGATTGAGTTAGCTTGCATACAGAACAAGTATCTCACACAGGAGAATATTCTGTTGAAGGATCATATCAGCGAGCTCAAGGGTATTATCCGCAAGTTGGAGGAGCTTTTACGCTCGATGTGCGATTATCCACCGTCATCATCACCACCTACACCACCTCCGAGGACATAATCACATGGGTATGGGCACTCCCCTTGGCAACTGCCAAGCTTGGTGGAGGTGCCCCGGTATAGTATCACCATCACACTCCTTTCTTTACCGTTTTATTTAGTTCGATCCTTTAATAGTATCTTGATCTAGTAGATTGAAGTTTTGATATCAAGTAGTTTTGAGTTTTGCTTTGTGATCTCTTTTTTAATCGAGTCTGTGATCTATCTATAATAACGATTAGTGTTGAGTCAAGGGCTTTGCTATGATTTCTATGATCTTGAGAAAATAGAAAGAATAAAAGAGTTCATGTTGATCCTATGGATAGTGATGACTTCACACATAGAGAGTATGAGGCATAAAAGTTGTTGAGAGTTGATGAACGTAGTTTTGGTCATCGTTGCAATTAATAGAAAGTGGTAAGGAAAGAGGGGTTCACATACGAATATATTATCTTGGACGCCTTTTATAATTAGGAGCACTCACTAAGTATGACATGCTAAAAAAGTTGACATTGGACAAGGAAGACAACGTAATGGTTTATGTTTTCGGACAGCTCAGTTAAATTATATTGTCATTGACCTTCCAAACATGTTGAGCTTGCTTTCTCCCCTCATGCTAGCCAAATTCCTTGCACCAACTAGAAATACTACTTGTGCTTCCAAATATCCTTAAACCCAGTTTTGCCATGAGAGTCCACCATACCTACCTATGGATTGAGTAAGATCCTTCAAGTAAGTTGTCATGTTGCAGGCAATAAAAATTGCTATCCAAATATGTAGGACTTATTAGTGCAGAGAAAATAAACTTTGTACGATCTTGTTGTGGAAGTAATAAAAGCGACGGACTGCATAATAAAGGTCCACACACAAGGGGCAATATAAAGTGATGTTCTTTTGCATTAAGATTTTGTGCATCAACCCTAAACGCACATGACAACCTCTGCTTCCCTCTGCGAAGGGCCTATCCTTTACTTTATGTTTTTTACTTTATGCTTGAGTCAAGGTGATCCTCACCTTTCCCTTTTTCATTTTATCCTTTGGCAAGCTCCTCGTGTTTGAAAGATAATGATATATATATATATATATATCCAATTGGATGTAAATTAGCATGGGCTATTATTGTTGACATCACCTAAAGGTGAATACGTTGGGAGGCAACACAATAAGCCCCTATCTTGATCAGTGTCCGGCTGAAACTCCATAACCACAAGTATTGCGTGAGTGTTAGGAATTATAGAAGACTACAAGATAGTTGAGTATGTGAACTTGCTGAAAAACTCTATTGTTGACTCTTACTGATGTTATGATAAATTGTAATTTCTTCAATGACTGAGATTATAGTTTGTTAGTTCTCAATGAAGTTTTTGAACCATAGTTGACATTGTGAATTGATTGTCACTTTAGCATAGGCAATCATATGACAAAATCTGTATATGTTGCTGTTATAAGAATGATCATGATGCCCTCATGTCCGTATTTTATTTTTTATCGACACCTCTATCTCTAAACATGTGGACATATTTTTCGATATCGGCTTCCGCTTGAGGACAAGCGAGGTCTACGCATGGGGGAGTTGATACGTCCATTTTGCATCATGCCAATATATCAACTAGCAAAGTGGCCCGCTCTTCGCGCGGGCTATTATTTAATATAGTTTGGTTGCAATAATTTCATATTTACCAGTTCTTTGGGCTGGTCGTGAAATGGTGATTTTAAGGATATAAGAGTTACCCCTTTAATGTTTCACAGAAATATCTTGAGGTTATGTTGTTGTTGAACTATTTTAATGGTACATGCTCGAATCCATGGGTTTTGCTAATGCGGACACAATGATTTGTACATGGTGTGTGCTCGGCTTGACAATCCCGTTGTGGTGTATTAAAGTTGCCTATTTTTATTATATAATATTTTCCCGAGAAGTGTCATATGGATGACATTTGAGTCAATATGGGTTATTTTGTAAGATTTTATGTTTTGTTCATATTACCATTAATTATATGTTAGCATGGATTTTTTTAAGTTTGCATCACCAGCACTTACATAATTTACGCTAGAAATACATATATACCCTATACTTTTTTCCCTAGATGATGTATAATAATCATAGGTGTTTTTTATAATTCATAGTTGATTATTTGTGATGTTTGTACTAAAATATTTTTTCACTTGAATGGTTAGTTGGGCTTTTAGCTCAACATGCTCACGTAGATGCACACAATATTCGGGCATCTGTGACACTCCACATCTTCACACAAAGGCGGGTCTTGCCTGATCCCCATTGTACCATTTCTCCATTCCTTCCTTTCTACATTCACTCCCAAGTGGCTGCCAGTGACTGATGTCTAGCTACTCATAGAGCACAGACACCCTCTGTTTCTCCATTGACTCCAAAATTGATGTCGTCGATTGATGTCTTGCTTGCAAAGAGCAACGTTGGTGCTATTGTTGATTCGTTGTGGGCATGGTTGTCATCTTCTGTAGCCAGCTTGGATCTGGACTGAGTTCATCCCCCAGAAGACACATCCATATTACTAAATCAAGGCCGGCTGACACTTCATCTTCGTCCTCCATAGCGGCTTCTATCTTTCCCATGCAAGTCCAACATTTCCCCCCTGTCCTGTTAATGTTACATTTCCTCCTTCTTATCCTTTTCTTGTGTTTGTACTGCTGTACTGATGTATTTAAGGTTGTGAAAATATTAATTTGTTTAGGCCTATCAACTTTATTTATGCTTGGGATTGGTATTTGTAGTTGCTCCCGTACCCCTATTCATATTCATGCTCTCAACTATGTAATGATCCTTAAATATCAATTAATTTTAAGCGTCGATGTTAGGTATGAATGAGTTGTTTCCATCAAATACTTATGCATGCTTCCACCACTTATGCATATTAGTAGACCATATCCATCCCACCATATCATGTTAGCACTGATATGTTAGCTATTATTTTGAAGATAGTTTGTAGTACTCCGTAAGTACCGGTGCATAAGTCACAGTATGAAAACCAAATAATCCCAAACACATAGGTGCGGTGTATTAACTACCCATCTTGTTCCCTGTATTTTTCCTTGAAAGAAGAAATCGGCTTATAGGAGACGTGTGACATGTATGCATTCAATGACTTGAGACTACTTAGCATAACGTGCGTCAATTCTCTGCATGCAATGGTATTAATTAGCAAATAAACATCAAGTTCTCTCTTTTTTTCCACCTTGGTCGTTGCGCACAAACTAAGATGACTAATACACCGTTATTGAGGGATCATACAAATTTTTCATGTATTTATTCTCGTCTTATAAAAGGTCAGTATCAACATCTTATTGAAGAAGAACTATTACCCTTTGTCCATCCCTTAATTGCGACTCTTGAGAATTCTATGTATAGTTCTCCATATGCAAACACATGTTTAGACAGAGATAGTTCTAATTTTTTTAATCTGCAGGTCTGACCTCCCATTGTTTATTTTTAGTCACCGTACGATTGAACTAATAAATTAATTAAGGTAGTCTTTTAGTGACTAACATCCACTTTATGTTTTTCTACCTCCCTATATGATGGCTGCTGTCAATGTTCACTTGATTGACTGATGGCCAATTTACAAAATGATGATGGTAAGTTATGAAAGTCAAATACAAAGGCGTAATGTTAATTTTTTATGCTCTTCCCTTTTTTTTGGTCTTGCGACCAACATTGGCAGTGTTAGGCTCTGTTACACCTATTAATTTTCAAAAAACTCCCAAAGACATATTAAGATTTAATAACTAAATAAGAAAACATGTTTGATTGCATTCTACATATAAAATTTAAAAACGTCCAAACGATCTCACTATTGGTTGCAGTATAAGAAAAGCTTGAGCACTCAGATATCACATAATATTGATCTGTGAATGTTTGACACCAATGAACTATTTCCACCAATTGTTACTCTGGGAGTTTTATAATAAGACTGACAGTGCTTTGTGAATGTTTGAAACCAATGAACTATTTCCATGAATTGTTTCTCTGACAGTTGTACAGTAAGACCGACAATGCTGGTGCAGATACCCATTGCGACGGCTGCTACGTGAGGTCTAGGGCATAGGGGAGTAGTAGCTTTTCTGTACGTGAGATGTAGTAACTTTTTTGTTTTTTTTGTTTTTGTTTTGAGAGACTGATATCTAGAACAAGAGATGTGGTAGTTTTTTCATATTTTAGGACGTGAGATCTAGTAGTTTTTTTCTTTTAGATTCTTTAAAAAGGACTTGGAGATGGATATAAGATGTATATATTTTTGTTTTTTAAAGGACTTGGAGATAGATATATGATGTGTAGATAGGATAAATCGGATCCACCAGGTTTACATGTAGTTATGAGAGATCTTCTAGTTTTTTTGTTTTAATTATTTTATTTAAAGGGACATGTAGAAATACACAAGGTGTGTACGTATGTGTTTTTAACAGCAAGTACATGCTAGTTTTATTTAAAGGGGCATGTAGAAATACACAAGTTGTATATGTAGGTTTTTTTTTTGAACAACACGTCAATGCTATAGTTTATTTAAAGGGACATGTAAAAAGATATTAGGTGTATATTTTTCTACGTACATTTTTTTAACAGCACGAACATGCTAAGGTGTATTCAAAGGGACATGTAGATAGATATAAGGTACGTACGTTTTTTCAACAACATGTATACATGCTAAAGATAGATGTAGTTTTTCTTTAGATGGAGCACTCATTTTTTTTAAATACATGCAAAGGTTGTAGTTTCCTTTTTTTATATATTTTTTTGAGCATCAGTACAGACACAAGCGCTCATATACACGCGCATACACTCACCCCTATGAACGCACGCACGCACACCCTACCCCTATGAGCACCTCCGAGAGACTGAGCCGACATATCATCTTGAAATTTACAAAGTCACCATGCATAGGTGCCTCATCGTCGACGGGAACGTCTCCTCCCACTGAAAGCGCATCGCCGGAAATCCTGCAATAAATCAAGGAATAATGCGAGCACCAGGATTTGAACCCTGGTGGGTTGGGGATACCACTGTCCTTTTTTTATATGGAGCGCTCAATTTTTCCAACAGCATGTACATGCTAAGGATATTTGTAGTTTTTTCTTTAGATGGAGGGCTCTTAGATCTAATCCGTTAATTACGTATTTTAATTTATGGGTCCACCAAATCAACGATCAGATGTTTCTAATTATTGTGGTAATTTTTAGCATATTTATCTTTTTTCTGATTAACCCGTAAAGCACTTTTTATAGCACGTACATGCTAAGGATATTTGTAGTTTTTTCTTTAGATGGAGGGCTCTTAGATCTAATCCGTTAATTACGTCTTTTAATTTATGGGTCCACCAAATCAACGATCAGATGCTTCTGATTATTGTGCTAATTTTTAGCATATTTATCTTTTTTCTGATTAACCCGTAAAGCACTTTTTATATATAATAGATATTTATTGCATTATGGGCTGTTATTACACATTATATCTCAATACTTATGGCTATTCTCTCTTATTTTACAAGGTTTACCATGAAGAGGGGGGAATGCCGGCACCTGGAATTCTGGCTGGATAAGGAGCAAACATTGGAAACCTATTCTGCACAAATCCAAAAATCCTGAAACTCCAGGAAACATGCTTTTGGAATTTATAAGAATTATTGAGCGAAAGAAATACATCAGGGGGCCCACACTTTGGCCAGGAGAGTGGGGGGCGCGCCCCCCTACTGGGCGTGCCCCCTATCTCCTGGGCCCCCTGGTGGGCTTTCGGTGTCCATCTACTGCTATATGAGAGCATTTACCCTGGAAAAAATCGTGGGCAAGCTTACGGGACGAAACTCCACCGCCACGAGGCGGAACCTTGGCGGAACCAATCTAGGGCTTTGGCGAAGCTGTTCTGCCGGGGACACTTCCCTCCGGGAGGGGCAAATCATCACCAACGTCATCACCAACGATCCTCTCATCGGGAGGGGGTCAATCTCCATCAACATCTTCACCAGCACCATCTCCTCTCAAAACCCTAGTTCATCTCTTGTATCCAATCTTGTATCAAAATCACAAATTGGTACCCGTGGGTTGCTAGTAGTGTTGATTACTCCTTGTAGTTGATGCTAATTGGTTTACTTGGTGGAAGATCATATGTTCAGATCCTTAATGCATATTATTACCCCTTTGATTATGAACATGAATATTCTTTGTGAGTAGTTACGTTTGTTCCTGAGGACATGGGTGAAGTCTTGCTATTAGTAGTCATGTGAATTTGGTATTCGTTCGATATTTTGATGAGATGTATGTTGTCTTTCCCTCTTGTGCTATTATGTGAATGTAGACTACATGACACTTCACCATTATTTGGGCCTATAGGAAGGCATTGGGAAGTAATAAGTAGATGATGGGTTGCTAGAGTGACAGAAGCCTAAACCCTAGTTTATGCGTTGCTTCGTTAGGGGCTGATTTGGATCCATATGTTTAATGCTGTGGTTAGGTTTACGTTAATATTTCTTTTGTAGTTGCGGATGCCTGCAATAGGGGTTAATCATAAGTGTGATGCTTGTCCAAGTAAGGATAGTACCCAAGCACTGGTCCACCCACATATCAAATTATCAAAGTACCGAACGCGAATCATATGAACGTGATGAAAACTAGCTTGACGATAATTCACATGTGTCCTCGGGAGCTCCTTCCTCATTATTAGAAATTGTCCAGGCTTATCATTTGCTACGTAAAGGATTGGGCCACCTTGCTGCACTTTATTTACTTGTTACTCGTTACTATTTATCTTATCACAAAACTATCTATCACCTACAATTTTAGTGCTTGCAGAGAAAACCTTACTGAAAACCGCTTATCATTTCCTTCTGCTCCACGTTGGGTTCGACACTCTTACTTATCGAAAGGACTACGATAGATCCCCTACACTTGTGGGTCATCAGAATCCTACTCGCGGTGGGAGTAGGACCCCTCCAGGGCGTGCCATAGAGGGCCGGCCCTCCCCCCTCCTCCACTCCTTTATATACGGGGAGCAGGGCACCCCATGCACACACAAGTTGATCATTGATCTCTTAGCCGTGTGTGGTGCCCCCCTCCACCATAGTCCACCACAGTCATATCATCGTAGTGCTTACGCGAAGCCCTGTGCCGGTAGTTTCATCATCACCGTTATTACGCCGTCGTGTTGACGAAGCTCTCCGTCAAAGCTCTACTAGGTCATGAGTTCGTGGGACGTCACCGAGATGAACGTGTGCAGATCACGAAGGTGCCGTACGTTCGGTACTAGGATCGGTCGATCGTGAAAACGTACGACTACATCAACCACGTTGTCATAACGCTTCCGCTTACGGTCTACGAGGGTACGTGGACAACACTATCGCCTCTTGTTGCTATGCAGCACCATGATCTTGCGTGTGCGTAGGATTTTTTTTGAAATTACTATGTTCCCCAACAGTGGCATCTGAGCTAGGTCTATGCGTAGATGTTATATGCATGAGTAGAACACAAGTAAGTTGTGGGCGATAAGAGTCATACTGCTTATCAGCATGTCATACTTCTATTCGGCGGTATTGTTGGATGAAGCGGCCCGGACTGACATTACGCGTACACTTATGCGAGACTGGTTCTACCGACATGCTTCGCACATAGGTGGCTGGTGGGTGTTAGTTTGTCCAACTTTAGTTGAATCGAGTGTGGCTACGGCCGGTCCTTGTTGAAGGTTAAAACAGCACATACTTGACAAAAAATCGTTGTGGTTTTCATACGTAGGTAAGAACGGTTCTTGATAAGACTGTAGCAGCCATGTAAAACTTGCAACAACGAAGTAAAGGACGTCTAACTTGTTTTTGCATGGCTTGCTGTGATGTGATATGGTCAAAACATGATGATACATAAATTTTTGTATGAGATGATCATGTTTTATTGAACTTATCGGCAACTGGCAGGAGCCTTATGGTTGTCTCTTTATTGCATAAGATGCAACTGCTTTACTTTATCGTTATGTGATAGCAATAGTTGCAAAAGCAATAGTTGGCGAGACGACCATGTGACGACACGTTGATAGAGATGAAGATGATGGAGATCATGGTGTCATGCTGCTGACGATAGAGATCATGACGGTACTTTGGAGATGATCATGGCCATATCATGTCACATATTTTGATTGCATGTGATGTTCATCTTTTATACATCTTATTTTGCTTACTTCGGAGGTAGCTTTATAAGATGATCCCTTACTAAAATTTCAAGGAATAAGTGTTCTCCCTGAGTATGAACCGTTCCGACAGTTCTTCGTGCTGAGACACCATGTGATGATCATGTGTGATAAGCTCTACGTTCACATACAACAGGTGCAAGCCAATTTTGCACACGCAGAATACTCGGGTTAAACTTGACGTGCCTAGCAATGGCAGATATGGCCTCGAAACACTGAGACCGAAAGGTCGAGCCTGAATCATATAGTAGATATGATCAACATAGTGATGTTTGCTACATCTTGAGCTTGTGTTGGTTTTCCTTGAAGAGGAAAGGGTGATGCAGCAATAGTAGCATAAGTATTTCCTTCACTTTTTGAGAACCAAGGTATCAATCCAGTAGGAGGCTCCTCAAAAGTCCCACGCACCTACACAAACAAACAAGTACTCGCAACTAACGCAATAAAGGGGGTTGTCAATCCCTTCAAGGCCACTTGCTAAAGTGAGATCTTATAGAGATAATATGATAAGATAAATATTTTTTTGGTATTTTATAATATAAATAGGAAAAGTAAAGATGCAAATAAAAGTAGATTGAAAGCTTATATGATAAGAGATAGACCCGAGGGCCATAGGTTTCACTAGTGGCTTCTCTCAAGATAGCATAAGTATTATGATGGGTGAACAAATTACTGTCGAGCAATCAATAGAAAAGCGAATAATTATGAGATTATCTAGGCATGATCATGTATATAGGCATCACGTTTGTGACAAGTAGACCGACTCCTGCCTACATCTACTATTATTACTCCACACATCGACCGCTATACCGCATGCATCTAGAGTATTAAGTTCATAAAGAACAGTGTAACACATTAAGGAAGATGACATGATGTAGAGGGATAAACTCATGCAATATGATATAAACCCCATCTTTTTATCCTCGATGGCAACAATACAATACATGCCTTGCTCCCCCTGTTGTCACTGGGAAAGGACACCACAAGATTGAACCCAAAGCTAAGCACCTCTCCCATTGCAAGAAAGATCAATCTAGTAGGCCAAACCAAACTGATAATTCAAAGAGACTTGCAAAGATAACTTAATCACACATAAAATAATTCAGAGGAGATTCAAATATTTCTCATAGATAAACTTGATCATAAACCCACAATTCATCGAATAGATCTCCAAGAAGATCAAGGAGAACTTTGTATTGAGATTCAGAGAGAGAGAAGAAGCCCTCTAGCTAATAACTATGGACCCGAAGGTCTATGGTAAACTACTCCGGCGGAGCGCCGGCGAAGGCTCCAAGATGGGATCTCGCGGATAAAGAAGGTTACGTCGGTGGAATTTGGTTTCCGCGGTCGCTTTTGATGTTTTCGTGGTACATCGGTATATGTAGGAGGAAGAAGTAGGTCGATGGACGCTCGAGGGGCCCATGAGGTTTGGAGGCGCGCCCACCTATAGGGGGCGCGCCGGGCACCCTCGTGGCTTCCACTCCAAGTCCTTTGGATCACGTTTGTTCCAGAAAGATCACTCCCGAAGGTTTCATTCCATTTGGACTCCGTTTGACATTCCTTTTCTTCGAAACACCGAAATAGGCAAAAAAAACAGCAATTCGTAGCATGGAACAAAAATGATATAAAAGTGTAAAGTAAAGCCCATAAACATCCAAAACGGTAATATAATAGCATGGAACAATAAAAAATTATAGATACATTGGAGACGTATCAAGCATCCCCAAGCTTACTTCGTGCTCGTCCTCGAGTAGGTAAATGATAAAAACAAATTTTTTGATGTGGAATGCTACCTAGCATAATTCTCAATGTAATTTTCTTTATTGTGGCATGAATGTTCAGATCCAAATGATTCAAAATAAAACTTCATATTCACATAAGAAATAATAATACTTCAAGCATACTAATCAAGCAAGCATGTCTTGTCAAAATAACATGGCTAAGGAAAGTTATCCCTACAAAATCATATAGTATGGCTGTTGCTCTATCTTCATCACACAATGTATTTAATCATGCACAACCCCGATGACAAGCCAAGCAATTGTTTCATACTTTAATAATATCAAACCTTTTCAACTTTCATGCAATAAATGAGCGTGAGCCATGGGCATACACTATATGTGGAGTAGAATGGTGGTTGTGGATAAGACAAAAAGGAGGAAGATAGTCTCACATCAACTAGGCATATCAACGGGCTATGGAGATGTCCATTAATAGGTATCAATTTGAGTGAGTAGGGATTGCCATGCAACGGATGCACTAGAGCTATAAATGTATGAAATCTCAACAAAAGAACTATGTGGGTGTGCATCCAACTCGCTTGCTCACGAAGACCTAGGGCATTTTGAGGAAGCCCATCATTGGATTATACAAGCCAAGTTCTATAATGAAAAATTCCCACTAGTATATGAAAGTGACAACATGGGAGACTATCTATCATGAAGATCATGGTGCTACTTTGAAGCACAAGTGTGGTAAAAAGAGATAGTAGCATTGTCCCTTCTCTCTTTTTCTCTCATTTTTCTTTCTTATTATTTTTTTGTTTTTTTCTTTTTCTTCCTTTTTTTCTTTTTCTTTTCTTTTTTTCTTTCTCTTCCTTTTTTTTGGTGGGCTTCTTTTGCCTCTTTTATTTTTATAAAGTCCGAAGTCTCATCCCGACTTGTGGGGGAATCATAGTCTCCATCATCCTTTCCTCACGGGGACAATGCTCTAATAATGAAGATCATCACACTTTTATTTACTTACAACTCAAGATTACAACTCAATACTTAAAGCAAGATATGACTCTATATGAATGCCTCCGGCGGTGTACCGGGATATGCAATGGATCAAGAGTGACATGTATGAAAATTATGAAGGTGGCCTTGCCACAAATACGATGTCAAGTACATGATCATGCAAAAGCAATATGACAATGATGATGCGTGTCATGTAAACGGAACGGTGGAAAGTTGCATGGCAATATATCTCTGAATGGCTATGGAAATGCCATGATAGGTAGGTATGGTGGCTGTTTTGAGGAAGGTATATGGTGGGTGTATGATACCGGTGAATGTTGCGCGGCACAAGAGAGGCTAGCAATGATGGAAGGGTGAGAGTGCGTATAATCCATGGTCTCAACATTAGTCATAAAGAACTCATATACTTAAATTGTACAAGTCATTGAAAACAAAGTATTATGTGCATGCTCCTTGGGGGATAGATTGGTAGGAAAAGACCATCGATCGTCCCCGACCGCCACTCATAAGGAAGACCATCAATAAATAAAATTGTGCTCCAACTTCATCACAAAGCGGTTCACCATACGTGCATGCTACGGGAATCACAAACTTCACCACAAGTATTCTTTAAATTCATAATCACCCAACTAGCATGACTCTAATATTACCACCTCTATATCTCAAAACAATTATCAAGTATCAAATGTTCACCATTGGAAACTACTCCATCTCACGTGATGATCGGACATGGTTTAGTTGATCTGGATCACGTGATCACTTAGATGATTAGAGGGATGTCTATATAAGTGGGAGTTCTTTAGTAATATGATTAATGGAACTTTGATTTATCATGAACTTAGTCCTGATAGTATTTGCATAACTATGTTGTACACTAATAGCTCATGATTTAGCTCCCCATTTATTTTTGATATGTTCCTAGAGAAAACTAAGTTGAAAGATGATAGTACCAATGATGATGACTTGGTCCGTGATCTAAGGATTATCCTCTTTGCTGTACAGAAGAATTATGTCCTTGATGCACCGCTAGGTGATAGACCTATTGCGGGAGCAAATGCAGACATTATGAACGTTTGACAAGCCCGGTTTGATGACTACTTGATAGTTTAGTGCACCATGATTTACGGCTTAGAACCGGGACTTCAAAAATGTTTTGAACGCCACGGAGCATATAAGATGTTCCAAGAGTTGAAATTGGTATCTCATACTCATGCCCGTGTCAAGAGGTATGAGGCCTCTTACAGTACTTTGCCTACAAGATGGAGGAGAATAGATCAACAAGTGAGCATGTGCTCAGAATGTCTGAGTACTACAATCACTTGAATCAAGTGGGAGTTAATCTTCCTGATAAGTAGTGATTGACAAAGTTCTCTAGTCACTATCACCAAGTTACTAGAACTTCATGACGAACTATAATATGCAAGGGTTAACGGAAACAATTCCAAAAGCTCTTCACGATGCTCAAATCGGCGAAGGTAGAAATCAAGAAAAAGCATCAAGTGTTGATGGTTGACAAGACCACTAGTTTCAAGTAAAAGGCCAAGGGAAAGAATGGCAACTTCAAGAAGAATGGCAAGCAAGTTGCCACTCCCATGAAGAAGCCCAAATCTAGACCCATGCGTGAAACTGAGTGCTTCTACTGCAAAGGAAATTGTCACTAGAAGTGGAACTGCCCTAGATACTTGGCGGATAAGAAGGATGGCATAGTGAACAAAGGTATATTGGATATACATGTTATTGATGTGTACTTTACTAGTGTTTATAGCAACCCCTCGGTATTTGATACTGGTTCAGTTGCTAAGAGTAGTAACTCGAAATGGGAGTTGCAAAATAAACAGAGACTAGTTAAGGGCGAGGTGATGATGTGTGTTGGAAGTGATTCCAAGGTTGACAAGATCACCATCGCACACTCCTTTTACCTTCGGGATTAGTGTTGAACCTAAAATAAATGTTATTTGGTGTTTGCGTTCAGCATGAATATGATTGGATCATGTTTATTGCAATACGGCCATTCATTTAAGTCACAGAATAATTGTTGTTCTATTTACATGAATAAAACCTTCTATGGTCATACACTCAATATAAATGGTTTATCAAATCTCGATTGTAGTGATACACATATTCACAATGTTGAAGCCAAAAGATGCAAAGTTAATAATGATAGTGCAACTTATTTGTGGCACTGCCGTTTAGGTCATATTGGTGTAAAGCGCATGAAGAAACTCCATGCTGATGGGCTTTTCAAATCACTTCATTATGAATCACTTGATGCTTGTGAACCATGCCTCATGGGCAAGATGACTAAGACTCCGTTCTCCGGAACAATGGAGCGAGCAACTGACTTATTGGAAGTAATACATTCTGATGTATGCGGTTCGATGAGTGTTGAGGCTCGCGGCGGGCATCGTTATTTTCTGACCTTCACAAATGATATGAGCAGATATGGGTATATCTACTTGATGAAACATAAGTCTAAAACATTTGAAAAGTTCATAGAATTTCAGAGTGAAGTGGAAAATCATCGTAACAAGAAAATAAAGTTTCTACGATCTGATCGCGTAGACGAATATTTGAGTTATGAGTTTGGTCTTCAATTAAAACAATGTGGAATAGTTTCACAAATTCATGCCACCTGGAACACCACAGCATAATGGTCTATTCGAACGTCATAATCATACATTATTGGATATAGTGCAATCTATGATGTCTCTTACCAATTTACCACTATCGTTTTGGGGTTATGCATTACAGACAACTACATTCACGTTAAATAGGGCACCGTCTAATCCGTTGAGACGACACTGTATGAACTATGGTTTGGCTAGAAACCTAAGATGTCATTTCTTAAAGTTTGGGGTTGCGATGCTTATGTGAAAAAGTTTCAACCTGATAAGCTCGAACCCAAATCAGAGAAGTGCGTCTTCATAGGTGATGACCCACAAGTATAGGGGATCTATCATAGTCCTTACGATAAGTAAGAGTGTCAAACCCAACGAGGAGTAGAAGGAAATGATAAGTGGTTTTCAGCAAGGTATTCTCTGCAAGTACTGAAATAAGTGGTAACAGATAGTTTTGTGATAAGATAAATTGTAACGAGCAACAAGTAACAAAAGTAAATAAAGTGCAGCAAGGTGGCCCAATCCTTTTTGTAGCAAAGGACAAGCCTGGACGAACTCTTATAATAGGAAAAGCGCTCCCAAGGACACATGGGAATATCGTCAAGCTAGTTTTCATCACTCTCATATGATTCGTGTTCGGTACTTTGATAATTTGATATGTGGGTGGACCGGTGCTTGGGTACTGCCCTTACTTGGACAAGCATCCCACTTATGATTAACCTCTATTGCAAGCGTCCACAACTACAACAAAAGTATTAAGGTAAACCTAACCATAGCATGAAACATATGGATCCAAATCAGCCCCTTACGAAGCAACGCATAAACTAGGGTTTAAGCTTCTGTCACTCTAGCAACCCATCATCTACTTATTACTTCCCAATGCCTTCCCCTAGTCCCAAATAATGGTGAAGTGTTATGTAGTCCACGTTCACATAACACCACTAGAGGCTAGACAACATACATCTTATCAAAATATCGAACGAATACCAAATTCACATGACTACTAATAGCAAGACTTCTCCCTTGTCCTCAGGAACAAACGTAACTACTCACAAATCATATTCATGTTCATAATCGGAGGGGTAATAATGTGGATATAGGATATGAACATATGATCTTCCACCAAATAAACCAACTAGCATCAACTACAAGGAGTAATCAACACTACTGGCAACCTACTAGCACCAATCCCGGACATGGAGACAAGAATTGGGTACAAGAGATGAACTAGGGTTTGGAGATGAGATGGTGCTGGTGAAGATGTTGATGGAGATTGCCCTCTCCCAATGAGAGGAGCGTTGGTGATGACGATGGTGATGATTTCGCCCTCCCGGAGGGAAGTGTCCCCGGCAGAACAGCTCTGCCGGAGCCCTAGATTGGTTCTGCCAAGGTTCCGCCTCGTGGCGGCGGAGTCTCGTCCCGAAAGGTTCTCTTCTATTTTTTTCTCATCGAAAGATTTCATATAGGAGAAGATGGGCGTCGGAGAGCCACCAGGGGGCCCACGAGGTAGGGGGCGCGCCCAAGGGGGAGGGCGCGCTCACTACCCTCGTGAGCAGGGTATGGGCCCCCTGGCCTTCTTTTTTGGCGACGATTTTTCTTTATTTATTTTAAGGTATTCCGTGGAGTTTCAGGACTTTTGGAGTTGCGCAGAATAGTCCTCCAATATTTGCTCCTTTTCCAGCCCAAAATTCCAGTTGCCGGCATTCTCACTCTTCATGTAAACCTTGTAAAATAAGAGATAATAGCCATAAGTATTGTGGCATAACATGAAATAACAGCCCATAATGCAATAAATATTGACATAAAAGCATGATACAAATTGGACGTATCAACTCCCCCAAGCTTAGACCTCGGTTGTCCTCAAGCGAAAAGCCGATAACAATAAAAATGTCCTCATGTTTAGCGGTAGAGGCGTCGATAAAAACAAAATACGGACATGAAGGCATCATGATTATTTCATAACAGCAACATAAATAGATTTTGTCATATGATTACTCATGTACAAGTGATGATTGAGGGAGTCCTAGACTAGGGGGTGTCCGGATAGCCGAACTATCATCATCGGCCGGACTCCAAGACTATGAAGATACAAGATTGAAGACTTCGTCCCGTGTCCGGATGGGACTTTCCTTGGCGTGGAAGGCAAGCTTGGCGATACGGATATGTAGATCTCCTACCATTGTAACCAACTCTATGTAACCCTAGCCCTCTCCGGTGTCTATATAAACCGGATGGTTTTAGTCCATAGAACAACAACAATAACAACAATCATACCATAGGCTAGCTTCTAGGGTTTAGCCTCCTTGATCTCGTGGTAGATCTACTCTTGTAATACCCACATCATCAATATCAATCAAGCAGGACGTAGGGTTTTACCTCCATCAAGAGGGCCCGAACCTGGGTAAAACATCATGTCCCTTGTCTCCTGTTACCATCCGCCTAGATGCACAGTTCGGGACTCCCTACCCGAGATCCGCCGGTTTTGACACCGACATTGGTGCTTTCATTGAGAGTTCCTCTGTGTCGTCACCGGTAGGCTCGATGGCTCCTTCGATCATCAACAACGACGCGGTCCAGGGTGAGACTTTTCTCCCCGGATAGATCTACGTATTCGGCGGCTTTGCACTACGGGCCAATTCGGTTGGCCATCTGGAGCAGATCGAAAGCTACGCCCCTGGCCGTTAGGTCAGATTTGGAAGTCTTAACTTCATGGCTGACATCCGCGGAGACTTGATCTTCAACGGATTCGAGCCACAGCCGAGCGCGCCGCACTATCACGATGGGCATGATTTAGCTCTGCTACAGACAGTGCCCTGGAGGCCGCACACGAATCCGCTCCGACCCTCGATTCGGAGCCGGCTACGCAGATCAAGGACGGATGGTTAGACACCGCCTCGGGGGCTGCAACCTCTACGGCAATAGAGCCAAATACTGACTTTGTCCC
Source organism: Triticum timopheevii (assembly GCA_963921465.1). Classification (NCBI taxonomy): domain Eukaryota; kingdom Viridiplantae; phylum Streptophyta; class Magnoliopsida; order Poales; family Poaceae; genus Triticum; species Triticum timopheevii. Next base: position 65,603,163 of record OY997274.1, read on the forward strand.
TTCTGAAGCTTGTGACTCCAAGGTGCCGGACTCCGAACCTCCCGCGCCCCCACCAATCGAATCCGATTGGGCGCCGATCATGGAGTTCACCACCGCGGACATCTTTCAACACTCACCTTTGGCGACATTCTGAGCTCGCTAAAATATCTCTCATTATCAGGAGAGCCCTGGCCGGACTGCGGTCAGGACAGTTGGGATGCGGACGACGAAGAAATTCAAGACCCACCCACCACCCACTTAGTAGCTGCTGTCGACGATCTAATCGACATGCTAGACTTCGACTCCGAAGACATCGACGGTATGGACGACGATGCCGGAGATGACCAAGAACCAACGCCTACTGGGCACTGGAAAGCCACCTCGTCATACGACATATACATGGTGGATATCCCAAAGGATGGGAATGGCGAAGGAACAGCGGAGGAAGACCCCTCCAAGAAACAGCCCAAGCACCGGCGTCAGCGGCGCCGCTCTAAATCCCGCCACAACAAGAATGGTGATTCCGGCAAGAATACCCCAGACAGTGCTGAAGACAACCCCCTCCAGCAAGATTCATAGCAGGAGGACGGAGATGCCAGCCCTCACGAGAGGGCGGCAGACGAAGAGGTAGAGGACGATAGTTACATGCCTCCCTCTGGAGATGAGGCAATCCTCGACGACGACGAATCTGTCGTGCCTGAGGATCCCGTCAAACAAGAGCGTTTTAAACGCAGGCTTATGGCCATGGCCAACAGCCTCAAGAAAAAGCAGCAACAGCTTAGAGCTGATCAGGATCTGCTAGCCGACAGATGGACGGAAGTCCTGGCGGCCGAAGAGCATGAGCTCGAACGCCCCTCCAAAAGCTACCCCAAACGCAAGTTGCTCCCCCGATTAGAGGATGAGTCATATAAACCTGCATCACCAGAGCACAATACGGCTGACCGGCCACATCGTGGCCGCGACAGAGAGGCCTCTAGGCCCTTCACTAGAACCGTACCCCGGCATCGCTCGAACAGCACAAGGCCATAGGGGAATGCTCTGGACTTGCGAGATATATTGGAGGATAAGGCAAGACAATCAAGATTGATCTACAGATCGCGTGGGCGCCCCATGATACGTGACGACAACCGTCGCACCGGACACAGTTAGTCCGGCCGCACCGAACACAATAGACAAAGCTCGTTGGAGCTTCGTCGCGATATAGCCCAATACAGAGGCGCCGCACACCCACTATGCTTCACAGACGAAGTAATGGATCATCAAATCCCCGAACGGTTTAAACCCGTGAATATCGAATCCTATGATGGCACAGCAGACCCCGCGGTTTGGATCAAAGACTATCTCCTTCATATCCACATGGCCCGCGGTGACGATCTTCACGCCATCAAATACCTCCCACTCAAGCTTAAAGGACCAGCTCGGCATTGGTTTAACAGCTTGCCAGCAGAATCAATTGGATGTTGGGAGGACCTGGAAGCCGCATTCCTTGATAACTTCCAGGGCACGTATGTGCGACCACCAGAGGCAGACGACCTAAGCCACATAATTCAGCATCCAGACGAATCATCCAGACCATTCTGGACACGGTTCTTAACTAAGAAATATCAAATCTTCGACTGTCCAGATGCGGAGACCCTCGCGGCCTTCAAACATAACATCCGCGGCGAGTGGCTTGCCCGGCACCTGGGGCAGGAAAAGCCGAAATCCATGGCAGCCCTCACATCACTCATGACCCGCTTTTGCGCGGGAGAAGACAACTGGCTAGCCCGCAGCAAGAACCTCAGCAAAAATTCTGGCAGTCCGAATACCAAGGATCGCAATTGCAGGTCGCGTCGCAACAAGAATAAGCGCCGCACTAACGGCGACAATAATGAGGATACGGCAGTCAACGCTGGATTCAGAGGCTCCAAACCCGGTCAGCGGAAGAAGCCATTCAAAAGAACTACTACGGGTCCATCCAATTTGGACCAAATACTCGATCGCTCGTGCCAGATACACGGCACCCCCGAAAAGCCAGCCAACCACACCAACAGGGACTGTTGGGTATTCAAGCAGGCAGGCAAGCTAATTGCCGAAAACAATGGCAAGGGGCTGCATAGCGATGACGAAGAAGAGACCCGACCGCCGAACAATAGAGGACAGAAGGGTTTTCCCCCACAAGTGCGGATGGTGAATATGAGATACGCAACCCACATACCCAAGAGGGAGCAGAAGCGTGCACTCAGGGACGTATACGCGAAGTTCAACCCATGGTCCTCCTGCCCGATCACTTTTGATCGAAGGGACCACCCCACCAGCATCCGCCATGGCGGATTCGCCGCATTGGTTTTAGACCCAATCGTCGATGCATTTCACCTCACCAGAGTCCTGATGGACGGCGGCAGCAGCCTGAACCTGCTTTATCAGGACAAAGTGCGCAAGATGGGCATAGAGCCCTCAAGGATTAAACCCACAAAGACGACCTTCAAAGGGGTCATACCAGGTGTGGAGGCCAATTGTACGGGCTCAGTCACACTAGAAGTGGTCTTCGGATCCCCGGATAACTTCCGAAGCGAGGAGTTAATCTTCGACATAGTTCCGTTCCGCAGCGGCTATCACGCTCTGCTCGGATGGACCGCGTTTGCAAAGTTCAACACGGTGCCGCACTACGCATACCTAAAGCTCAAGATGCCAGGCCCTCGAGGAGTCATCACGGTCAATGGAAACACCGAGCGCTCCCTCCGAATGGAGGAACATACAGCAGCTCTCACGGCAGAAGTACAATGCAGCCTCTTAAAGCAATTCTCGAGTCCGGCGGCTAAGCGACCGGACACGACCAAACGCGCCCGAAGTAACCTACAACAAGACCACCTGGCGCGTTCCGAGCACGCGTAGCAATGCGGCCCCAACCACAGCCCTTGCAAGATCGCACGACTGGTCCTTCTCGTAGATCATTACGCTCTAGAGATACCATGGGCATAGGGGAAGGGGCACGACCACGACAGCCCAGAATGCGGCACAACCACATCAGGGGCTCCCAAGTGTGTCATTTCTTTTCTTTTTCCTTTTTTCTTTCTTACCCACAGGACTCCGTTCACCAGAGGCCTTGTCCGGCAGCAGACCGACCGAACTCACGATGCAACAGCCAGGGAAGGAAAAAGGCTGCGACGAATATCCAGGTGGTCTCCCTTACGAGCATTAAATCTGCCTTATACACCACTCCGCAGCCTACCCCTGGAGGGGGACATGTTTAATAGTCCCGTCCCTTGCTTAACGCACTATCTGTATCGTTCTGCATTCATAGCAGTACTTCTTGAATAAAACAATGCAGCACCTTTTTGCTTATAATTGCATTTCTTTCTTATACATATGTTCATTTACGACATGTTGCATCCGTACACTTTGGTACGGCTAAAAACACTAGGGGCTTATGTTCCCCACATCATTGTGTGATAAGTCTGAACACTTTCACAAGTGCGGCACCCCGAACTTATAGCATTATATGCATCAGCTCCGAATCATGTCTTGGGTCAATAGTTGGGTTTGCCCGGCTCCCGTGTTTTGGTACCTTACGTTCCATTATATCAGCGAAGGTAGCACTGGGAGAACCACTGCGATTGCGCCCCAGTTGAGCTGGGTTAATGCCTCAGTGGAGAAAGATAAAATTGACCGTCATGATGAGGCGAGAGCCGGTCGCTGTTCAAGTGGTTTTTTCGAGTCCCTAAAGACTTATGCCGCTTATAGCGAGGAACCGGCTTTGTCCGGCCCAGGCGTGGATAGCACCCCGAATTCGGCCTTCCAAACACTAGGGGCTTCGCCGAAATTTAAAATTATAGAATTCTATGGCTAAGTGAGAGTGTTCAAGCATTATAAGTCCAGTTGCCTAGTTCGTCGTGTTGAGCACCTCCCTAGACGAACCCAAATATGGGAACAAGAGTGCTCAAACTTATCCCGAACACCCCAGCACTCGTGGCATGGGGGCTGAAGCCGACGACTTGCCATCTCTCAGATTTGATAAACAGCGGAACAGAAGGTAATATTTTAAATCAACAAGCGTTGCTTAGTGCATATGAACAAAGTTTTCTGCGCACCGGATAACAAAATGCGAGTCTACTCAAATATTACATTGTTGGAGCACTCACCCGCAATAGTGCGGGCACCCTTCAGGACACTCTTGTAATACATCTCGGGCGTGCGATACTCCTTGCCCGGCGGTGGCGCGTCCGTCACAAGCTTCTCAGCATCCATCTTTCCCCAGTGCACCTTAGCACGGGCAAGGGCCCGACGGGCACCTTCAATACAGGCGGATCGCTTGATAACCTCAACCCATGGACACGCATCTACCAGCCGCCGCACCTGGCCGAAGTAGCTCCCAGGCATGGCCTCATTGGGCCACAACCGAACTATGAGGCCCTTCATGGCCTGTTCGGCCACCTTGTGGAGCTCGACCAGCTGCTTCAGCTGGTCGCTAAGGGGAACCGGATGTCCGGCCTCAGCATACTGAGACTAGAAGACCTTCTCCGTCGAGCTCCCCTCCTCGGCCCTGTAGAAAGCGGCAGCATCGTACACGCTGCGGGGCAGATCTGCGAACGCTCCTGGAGAGCTCCGAATTCGGGTAAGTAACACGTAATCCACATCCACATGCTTGCTTTGCATGAAAAATGGCTTACCCGACGCTAGTTTCTTCAACGCCTCAATTTCCTGGAGGGCCTTGTAGGCTTCGGCCTTAGCGGCTTTGGCACTCTCAAGAGCCGATGCAAGCTCGGACTCTCGAGTCTTCGAGTCGCGCTCCAAACTCTCATGTTTTTCCACGAGAGCCTGGAGCTCTTGGCATACCTCCGCCACCCGCGCCTCCTGCTTCTCTCGCTCGGTGCTCTCCGCGGCCGCATTACGTTCGGCCACGGACACCGCCTCCTTCAGGGTCGCCACGTCGTTTGTGGCCCCTGCAATACCCATGTTATCCTTGTCATTCTTTTTGCAACCAAATCCTTTTCTGTAAGGTACAACTTTAATAAGGTGCTACTCACCTTCTTTGTCCTCGAGCTACTTCTTGGCACGGCCGAGCTCGTTCTCGGACCGCTCGAGGTTTTGCTTCAAAGCATTGACCTCCGCAGTCAGTGCGGCAGAGGTCAGCAGCGTAGCCTGCAATCCCATATCGACATATTTTTTATGACTCCTGTGTATATCTTTTTAGATCCTCAGTCCGGCTTTTCTTTCCGAACACCGAACCGAGCATGAGGGGCTACTGTCTATGCGGTACTATTTTACATATATTAATATTCCTACCTCGAAGCCTGATAGAAGGCTGCTGCAGGCTTCGGTCAGCCCGCTTTTGGCGAGATGGACCTTCTGAATCACCGCACTCATGACGGTGCAGCGTTTCTCCTTGATGGAAGCGCCGTTGAGCGCCTCCAACAAGTTATCCGGAACCTCCGGTTGGACGGAGCCCGCCGGCGCCATGGTCTTGCCATTCTTACGAAGGGGCCACCCGCCGGACTCCGGAACCACTACAGGTTCCGGAGCGGAGTCCGGCACGAAGTCCGGGAGGTCGCCGTGTGCCACCTCCGGGTCCTCCTCCTCCGGATGGGTCCCTCTCTGGGATCCCACCTCGATGTCATCAGCGTCGCAGGGAGAGGAGGCGGTTGGAAGTGAAGTGCTATTCACATCCGACGAGCCCAAGGACCCGCTCGACGAAGCGGGAAGATCGTCCTTGGGTGGACTACAGGGTTGTATGCGGCGTTAGAAAGACACCAAGTGGTAAAAAGAAAAATCATGAAATCATGGGAGTACGGATACTTACGATCTCGCCAGGGGCTTGGTCCTTGGAGGCCATTCCTCGTCGTCGTCACCGGCGTTAGCGGAACAGTTCGGGCGAAGAGTCCTTCCCTTCTTGGACCCTTCGGCCTCCCTAGCCGGGGAGGCCTTCCTTTTCTTCCCTCCCCCCGCTGGGGGAGAGGCCTTTTTCTTCTCCTCCTCGTTCTCGGGGGAGGAGTCTGCCTCGAAGTCATCGGACACCTGAAAACGGGAACTCTTTCGAGTACCCGTGGCCTCCTTCTTGGCCTTCTTCTCCGGCACCACATGGGGTGCCGGAACCAGCAGCCCTGCTAGATGGGCATCCACTGGGTCTTCTGGCAAGGGGGCCGGACAGTTAGTCTGCTCGACCTTCTTCAGCCAGTCCTGTTAAAGGAAAGCGAGTTTAGATCCCGCATAGAGTCAAACTATGAAAAACAAGTGTCCCGTAAAGGGTAGAATTGCTTACCTCGTCATCATGACGCTGCGAGCGGAATCCGCGATCTTCGGTAGCAGATGCGGGAGCCTCGGCGCCCTTAAACAGCACCTTCCAGGCATCTTCGTACCTAGTGTCGAAGAGCCCGCTCAAGGTTCGGTGCTGAGCCGGATCGAACTCCCACAATTATAAGGACCGTTGTTGGCACGGGAGGATCCGGCGGATGAGCATGACCTGGACCACGTTGACAAGCTTTAGCTTCTTGTCCACCAGCTTCTGGATGCAGGCTTGGAGTCCGATCAGCTCCTCTGAATCGCCCCAAGTCAGGCCACTCTCCTTCCAAGAGGTGAGCCGTGTGGGGATGCCAGATCTGAATTCGGGGGCCGCCGCCCATTTAGGGTCACGCAGATTGGTGATGTAGAACCACCCCGATTGCCACCCCTTGATGGTTTCCACGAAGGCGCCCTCGAGCCAAGTAACGTTGGGTATCTTGCCCACCATGGCGCCTCCGCACTCCGCCTGATTCCCCTTTACGACCTTCGGCTTGACATTGAAGGTCTTGAGCCACAAGCTGAAGTGGGGCTGGATGCAGAGGAAGGCCTCGCACACGACGATAAACGCCGAGATGTTGATGATGAAATTCGGGGCCAGATAATGGAAATCCAGGCCATAGTACAACATGAGCCCTCGGACAAAGGGTGAAGTGGGAAGCCTAGTCCGCGGAGGAAATGGGGAAGGAATACCACCCTCTCATGGGGCCTGGGGGTGGGGATGAGCTGCCCCTTGTCGGGGAGCCGGTGCGCGATGTCGCTGGACAGGTATCCGGCGCCGCGCAGCCTCTCAATGTGCCCCTCCGTAACGGAGGAGGCCATCCACTTGCCTCCCGCTCCGGACATGGCTGGAGAAGGTCGAGGTGAGATGTGCGGACTTGGGCGCTGGAGCTCGAGTGCGTGGAGATGGATAAGCAAAGGAGGAAGAAGGCGTAGGTAAAAAGGTGGATCCTTATCCCCTTATATATGGGCGGACGAAACTATGCATCCCCACCGGCCTGGTAAAAATCGCTTTTCTCCCAAGCGCCGCAATCAATGGCGCGGTTGGGTTACCCACGTCCGTATTGATGAGAATCCCGGAATAAGGGGAACACGATCTATGCTTTGATAAGACGTGCCAAGGAAACCGCTTCGCTAAACGCATTGAGGCGGTATAATAAAAACGATTCAAGTAAAGGCTTGGTTGTGGTGTGACGTCACGCCACGAAATACATCAGCAGATTGAACTTGTGTAAATATTATTCTCTCTACGGTGGAATGTGGAATTTATTTTGCAGAGCCGGACACTATCCTGATGTTCACAATCTTCTACAAACTATTCGGAGAAGGAACCCGCCTTGCAAGGCCGAAGACAATATGCGCGCCGGACTCGTCGTCATTGAAGCCTGGTTCAGGGGCTACTGAGGGAGTCCTGGACTAGGGTTGTCCGGATAGCTGAACTATCATCATCGGCCGGACTCCAAGACTATGAAGATACAAGATTGAAGACTTCATCCCGTGTCCGGATGGGACTTTCCTTGGCGTGGAAGGCAAGCTTGGCAATACAGATATGTAGATCTCCTACCATTGTAACCGACTCTATGTAACCCTAGCCCTCTCCGGTGTCTATATAAACCGGATGTTTTTAGTCCCTAGGACAACAACAATAACAACAATCATACCATAGGCTAGCTTCTAGGGTTTAGCCTCCTTGATCTCGTGGTAGATCTACTCTTGTAATACCCACATCATCAATATCAATCAAGCAGGACGTAGGGTTCTACATCCATCAAGAGGGCCCGAACCTGGGCAAAACATCGTGTCCCTTGTCTCCTGTTACCATCCGCCTAGACGCACAGTTCGGGACCCCCTACCCGAGATCCGCCAGTTTTGAAACCGACAATGATCTTTTCACAAAGCCAAAGTATGAATCAGAAACCTTATAAGGCACCAACAAATTATACCCTCAGTCATTGAAGCAATTGCAATTTATCATAACATCGGAAAGAGTCTATGTTAGAGCATAAAAGCAAGTCCACATACTCAACTATCACTTAGTCCTTCATAATTGCTAACACTCACGCAATACTTGTGGTTACGGACTTTTAATCGGACACAAAGAAAGATAGGGGCTTATAATTTTGCCCCACAACCTTTTACCTCAAGGGTAATGTCAACAATAATAATTCATGCTCCCCCACATCCAATTAGATACATATATATATCATGTTCTTTCCAGCATGCTGAGCTTGCCAAAGGATAAAATGAAAAAGGAAAGGTGAAGATCACCGTGACTCTTGCATAAGGTAGAGGATAATAATAAAAGATAGGCCCTTCGCAGATGGAATGAGAGGTTGTCATGCGTGTTTAGGGTTGATGCACAAAATCTTAATGCAAAAGAACGACACTTTATATTGCCCCTTATATGTGAACCTTTATTATGCAGTCCATCGCTTTTATTGCATCCACAACAAGTTTTTACAAAGCTTATTTCTCTACACTAATAAGTCATGCATATTGAAAGAGCAATTTTTATTGCTTGCACCGATGACAACTTACTTGAAGGATCTTACTTAATCAATAGGTAGATATGGTCGACTCTCATGGCAAAACTGGTTTAAGGGTATTTGGAAGCACAAGTAGTATTTCTACTTGGTGCTCAGAATTTGCCTAGCATGAGTGGGAAAGGCAAGCTCAACACGGTAGAGGATCCATGACAACATACTTTATCTCAGATGTAAGAAAACATAACTCATTATGTTGTCTTCCTTGTCCAACATCAACTCTTTAGCATGTCATATTTTAATGAGTGCTCCCAATCATAAAAGATGTCAATGATAATATATCTATATGTGAAACCTCACTTTCCTTATTACTTCCTATTAATTGCAACGATGACCCAAGATATATTTGCCAACTCCCAACAACTTTTAATCATCACACTCTTTTTATGTGAAGTCATTACTTTCACTAAGATCAATATGAATTCTTTGATTATTTTTATTCTTTTTCTTCTAATCACCCAAGATCATGGAAAAATTCTCAAGCCCTTGACTCAACACTAATCTTTATTATATAGCTCACGAACTCGATTACGAAGAAGGATCATAAAGCAAAACTCAAAACTCGAAACTACTAAATCAAGATACTACTAATAGGATCGAACTAAGAAAACGGTAAAGATAGGAGTTGTGATGGTGATGCGATACCAGGGCACCTCCCCCCAGCTTGGCAGTTGCCAAGGGGAGTGCCCATACCCATGTGATTATGTCTCCTTATTTGTTGTTGGCGGTGGAGGTGTTGATGATGATGGAGCTGTTGCATTTTTCTTCTCTAGCTTGCGTCTGAGGCTAAAATTTTCATCCCTCAGATCCTCATTCTCGAACTCAAGTTTCATTATCTTTTTGCATAGTGCTGCCTTGTTGTCCTGCAAAAAAGAGGTGGGATAGATTGGACATTATGGAGGCTTGACTTCTTGAACTCCACATGCATATCACCAGGTTGAGGTAGTGGATAGTCCTCTTCGTCGGAACTCGTTTCCTCCTTCCTCTTTGGATCATAGTCTTCTTCTTCCTCCGTGGTCCAGCCATAATGCTCCACGTCCCCATATACCTTTGGATTTGCAATATAATCAGCCATGTAGCTCTCTCCCTTCGAATCTTGGGAAGACATCTTGCTCTAGTCCGCAGCAGCAATGGCTCGAAACAAAAACACATGATATCTGCGTGATATGGGAGTCAAAACCTTCGGGAGTATATATAATGAATTTTTACCGACCAAAATACGCATCGTGCAAGGAAACGGAGTCCGGAGGGCACACGAGGTGCTCACGAGGTAGGGGGCGCGCCCAGGGGGGTAGGGCGCGCCCTCCACCCTCGTGGAGGCCTCGTGTCCTCCCCGGACTGCTACTTATTTTTCTATTTTTCTAAATATCACAAAATGGAGAAATATTGCCTTAAATATTGTTTTGGAGTTGGTTTACTTACCGTACCACATACCTATTCCTTTTCGGAATCTGGGACGTTCTAGAAAGTGTCCTTTATGTACTCCTCCGGGGTTACGGTTTCAATAATATTAGTTTCAACATTTATAGGATTACCTGAGATATGGTGTTTGATCCTTTGACCGTTTACAACCTTCGGATTTGTGCCTGTGAAGTTGTTGATTTTTATAGCACCGGAACGATAGACCTCGTCGATAACGTAAGGACCTCCCATTTGGAGAGAAGTTTTCCTGCAAAAAATCTTAAACGAGAGTTATATAGCAATACATAATCACCTACATTAAACTCACGCTTTTGTATTCTTTTGTCATGCCACCTTTTAACCTTTTCTTTAAACAACTTGGCATTTTCATAAGCTTGGGTTCTCCATTCATCAAGTGAGCTAATATCAAATAACCTCTTCTCACCGGCAAGTTTGAAATCATAGTTGAGCTCTTTAATAGCCCAGTACGCCTTATGTTCTAGTTCGAGAGGTAAGTGAAAAGCTTTTCCATAAACCATTTTATACGGAGACATACCCATAGGATTTTTGTATGCAGTTCTATAGGCCCATAATGCATCATCAAGTTTCTTGGACCAATTCTTTCTAGACCTATTGAGAGTCTTTTGCAAAATTAACTTGAGCTCTCTATTGCTCTATTCTACTTGACCACTAGACTAAGGGTGATATGGAGATGCAATTCTATGATTAATGTCGTATTTACCAAGCATCTTACGGAAAGCACCATGAATAAACACTACAAGAAATATGTCAACTAGTGACCTTCTGTCAGTGACCCTAGAAGAATTGGTCATAGATCTATGACCATTTCAGACCAATTGGTCAAAAGCTGTTCGAGGGGCTCCAAACCCTAAACTATAATGACCATTTTGGTCAGAAAGGTCGTAATTTCCTTACACGAAATGGTCATAAAGCAGATAGAACTTGTCCGCTGCCTTATGTCTAGCTGGTCATGACCAATATAGATGGTCATAACCTTGTAAATTGTGCTGGGTTGCTATGACTAGGCGCCAGCTCATTAGTTTTGCCTATGTCTCATGTCCATGTGACAGTTTTTGCCCTAGGTTGTGAAGCAACCTATATTTCCGTCATTCCCAAAATTCCCAAAAAAATCTCATAAATTCTTTGGGTCATATCTTTGTCAAATATTTAAAAAAACTTCCTTGGCTAGTTAAAAAATAATTCAAAAATATTCATTTTCCTATTCTATTCAGAAAAACACTTTGTGAAGGAAGTACCACTTTGGCATGTCCAAATAGTACCCATTTTCTACAGTGCTTTCCTATGCCCAAATAACCATCCTCCACCAAATGCCAACTCAATCCATTCATTGTTTTGAGCCCGGCTTCAACATTCGTACTTATGTCCGGTGTGGTACTTTGCAAAGCAAGTACCACCTAGGCTCCTCCTTTTGAGCTGAAAATTTGTGAAGACGGTCTTCTTAGTAACTGATCATCCTCAGCCAAAACTCACGCCCATTAGCCATGTGCATTTCCCGTACCGCTAATCAAACACTTGGCTTCTTATTCATGTTTGAGCATCGATCGGTCTCCTCGTGAGATTCTTATGTTGTGATTTTATTCCTAGCCCCTACCTGGGGAGTTCCCAACCCACTAGACATGCCTAGGCCGCCCAGAACAAGTGGAAACGCCACGGTCACGCGGTGACCATGCGGCGGGCATGCGAGTTTACGCGCTCTAGAGTTGGGGCCCTCGGCCACCGTCCAAACCTCGACGTATCGCCACCAAACCTTGTATTTATGATTAAATAGGTACTTATGTAACTAGAAATGATTTTTGGAAAAAATAAATAGCAAACTATGAGGCAGCTACAGTTCAAATTTTACCCGCTTCCTACTGAATCGGCAGGAATTTGTCTTTTTCACCAGAGATGGATCAAAACTTTTGACACCCAACAATTTTGTCAATTGTGCATTAAATATAGCCTAGTATTTTAGAAAATTGATTTGGTCCAATTTTGCAACAAATATATAGTAGATGCTTCACAAAAAGAACTCATTTCAGGCACTCGGAATATGGAAAATGAATTTCCGTGCAAAGAAAATGAAAACTCCCTGAGGCAACATTTTTTGGAATTCCAAGATGCACCCTTGTGCATAATATTAGATCATTTGAACAAACTATGCCATGAATGTGGATATAAGATTAATCGTTTGGCTTGAAAGCCATGAATCTTCACGCATGATAGCTCATTTTTTAGAACACTTTTTTTAAAATAATTTCCATATTACAAGTTTATTATTTTTCCTGGAAACTTGGTCACATATAATGACACAATGCGACGGTTTTCCAATTTTTTGAATTTTTTTTATTTTTTATGCCGGTATCAAAATGCGGTCAAAACGGCGGGCTTGACCATTCCTAGCTAGTGGTTGAATCTTGGAAAACTTTTGATGTTTCTCTGATTAAATAGATACTTATGTACCTAGAAATTATTTTTGGAAAAAATAAGGACCAAACTATGAGGCAGCTGCAGTTCAAATTTGACCCGCTTCCTGCTGAATCGGCGGGAATTTGTCTTTTTCGCCACAGGTGGATCAAAACTTTGGACACCCAACCATTTTGTCAATTGTGCATTAAATATGGCCTAGTATTTTATAAAATTTATTTGGTCCAATTTTGCAACAAAAATATGGTAGGTCCTTCACAAAAAAACATTATTTCGGGCACTCGAAAAATGGAAAATGAATTTTTCATCCAAAGAAAATGAAAACTCCCTTAGGCAACATTGTTTGGAATTCCAAGATGCAGCATTGTGCACAATATGAGATCATTTGAACAAACTATGCCATGAATATGGTCATAAGATTGATCATTTGGCTTGATAGCCATGAATCTTCACACTTGATAGCTCGTTTCTGAGAACACTTTTTTAAAATAATTGCCGTATTACAAGTTTATAATTTTTGCTGGTAGATTGGCCAAATATAATGAAACAATGCGAAGGTTTTCCAATTTTTTTGATTTTTTATGCCCGTTTCAAAATGCGGTCAAAAAGGCGGGAATAACCGTTCCTATCTTGTGGTTGAATATTAAATTTTTTTGGTGTTTCTCTAATAAAATAGATACCTATGTACCTATAAATTATTTTTGGAAAAAATAAAGAGCAAATTATGAGGCAGCTGCAGTTCAAATTTGACCCGCTTCCTACTGAATCGACGGAAAATTGTCTTTTTCACCAGAGGTGGATAAAAACTTTTTACACCCAAACATTTTGTCAATTGTGCATTAAACATGGCCTAATATTTTATAAATTTGATTTGGTCCATTTTTGCAACAATTATTTGATAGGTCCTTCACAAAAAAACCTCATTTCGGGCACTCAAAAAATGGAAAATGAATTTTCCATGCAAAGAAAATGAAAACTCCCTTAGGCAATATTGTTTGGAATTCGAAGATGCACCATTGTGCACAATATGAGATCATTTAAACAAACTATGCCATGAATTTGGCCATAAGATTGATCATTTGGCTTGAAAGCCATGAATCTTCACGCATGATAGCTCATTTCTGAGAACACTTTTTTAAAATAATTGCCGTATTACAAGTTTATTATTTTTCCTGGAAACTTGGTCACATATGATGAAATAGTGCGAAGGTTTTCCAATTTTTTGATTATTTTTGAATTTTTTATGCCCGTTTCAATATGCGGTCGAAACGGCAGGTTTGACCGTTCCTAGCTAGTTGTTGAATCTTGGAAACATTTTGATGTTTCTCTGATTAAATAGATAGTTATGTACCTAGAAATGATTTTTAGAAAAAATAAAGAGCAAACTATGAGGAAGCTGCAGTTCAAATTTGACCCGCTTCCTACTGAATCGATGGAAATTTGTCTTTTTAACTGGAGATGGGTAAAAGCTCTTGACACCCAACCATTTGGTCAATTATACATTAAATATTGACTAATATTTTAGAAAAATGATTTAGTGCCATTTTGCAACAAATGTATGGTAGTTCCTTCACAAGAAACACATTTTGGTCACTCAGAAAATAAAAAATGGTTGTTTTGAGCAAAGAAAATGAAAACCTCACAAATCAACATTGTTTGTCATGCCTAAATACACACATGTACAAAATATTGTTTCATTTGAACTAACTATAAGAGGTTAAATGTTTGCCTGAATAAAAGGGTACAAACTATAAGAGAAAAACGAAAAATGCTTAATTCTGATTGGTGGAACCAGCTGTGGCATGGATCAGTGACATGGCAAACATCTGTCCATCCATCCATCCGTCCGTCCATCCACCCCTCCGCTCTCTCAACTAACCCTAGCGATCCAACCCTCTCTCTCGCACAACTAACCCTAGCGATCCACCTCTCCCCTCCCCTCCCCTCCCCTCGTGCAGCCGCCACCTACCTCTTCCTGTCTCGATTCCCACCCACATCACCGCCGCCGCTGCCGCCGGCCTACGCCCTCCCCCCACACCGCCGCCATGAAACTACCTCCTCACCTTCTCTCCCCGGTCGAGCAGCAGCAGGTCAGGCGGAGGCGGCAGCCAGATCCGCCGCGTTGCTTCCGGATCCATGCCCTCTCCACCATCGATTCATCTTCAATCCCTCCACCGACACCCAACCCCACCCCCACGGGCGACCTCCCCTAACCCCATCACCACCGGCGACCTCCCTCCCTTGCTCCTCAACCCAACCCAACCATGATTCAATTCAGTTCAGAGACAAACCCCCTCCCACATCAATGCCGCTGCCACACACTGCCAATCCCCTCACTCCACAATGCCTTCTTCCTGTCCCGATTCCCACACGGGCGTCGACACGGCCAACATTGACACGGCATCAACCCCTTCTGCAAGATTGCCGTGGAGGAGGAGTTGCGGCTCCGCGAGGCCGGTGCCGCCTCCGAGGATGTCTCCGCAACCGTCAGTCCCGGGCAGGCCGCCGACACGCTCCGCACCACGCTTGCCATGGGCGCCGACCGCGTCGTCCACGTCCTCCACGACCCCGACCCCACCCGCCCGCTCCCCCCGCTCGCTGTTGACAAGATCCTCCGTGCCCTCGCGCTCCAGGAGACCCCCGGCCTCCTCATCCTCGGCAAGCAGGTTCTCACATCGGCCTCGATTCAGTCAGTTTTTTGCCTCATCTTTCATGGTGTCTGACTTGCTCTGCTTCCTGCCTGCGTGTGCAGAGTGCTCCCTCAAGGTGAAGTCGCCCACCGCAACGCCAGGGGATTCGTCTCTGAGGACGAGTTCCTGTCCATCCCGGAGTTCTCCACCAACTCGCTCGCCCAGGTCCGTCCCTCCCCCTCCCCCTCCGTCTCTCGTGACCGAGGCTGCCAATTTTGTTCCCCTACTCACTTTGTCCCCATCATGCCACCTCTAGATGACTCACTAACTGACTGTAGTACCAATGCGTGCCACTTGTTTTTATGCGATGTCCTTGGATTACACACACAGCACTTGCATCTACTACTGTTTTCCTAGTGGCATTGTATATAGCTCTGTCCCCACTTAGTTTTTCCACTAATTGGGAAAAACTAGTCAAGCATTATACCAATCATAGAACCAGTACGTAATCGATCGGCACAGGGAGTTTAACCATACATGTGGAACCTGAATATCTCTATGAAGCCAAGCACCTTCCACATCTGCTTGGAAAAAGCTCTGGCTATCTTTGATTGGGTACGAACGGAGTAATAGTTTTCAAAGACTGGTATAATGCTTTTTTGCCAAATATGTAACACTTATCATAGACCACAAAAATCTCCATATAGATCATTTCTACTAAAGATTTGTAGCTCGTTTTTCTTCCCCAGTAAAACTCGGTGTATCTGATTTGTACATATAGTGTAGTTTTTCCAGCAAAACACGACCTCCCTTGCAAATAACATAGCATGTTGACTTTCTTTACTCAGTTTGACTGTTTTAGTTATATTTAGGAGATTCCGCAGTGTCAACTATGGAGGTGAGACTGATTTTGAGCTTCCATTTCTTCTATTTGCAGAGGTTGCTACGTATGGTTGATGGATTGAACTTCAAGGAATTTGTTTCTTTTCTCTCTACCTTCAGCGCAAAGGCCAGCCTTCAGCAAAAGATTGAGTGTAATGCTCATCACGTTTCTTTTCCTCTTTTTGTTGTCTATCTTGAAAGGAGTGTATTTTGGTTTTGGTCTCTTTGATCCTCATGATTACTACTAATTTGCTGGTCCGGTGTTGATATGGTTTGTGTTTCATTGAGCAGTGATATTTAAGGTGTATGACATTGATGGCAAGGGGAAAGTATCCTTCAAGGACCTGGTAGAGGTTTCACGGGACCTAACAGGCTCATCCATGTCAGAGAAACAAAGAGAGGTTCTGATTTGATCCAATCCTGTATTTCATTGCATAGTACTACATTCACGTGCAAGTACACTTGCTAAATAAACAAGAACAAATGTGGCTCTTTCCTTGTTTCCTTTTCAAACAATTAGTACCCTGCCATCATAAACACATCAAGTGTGTATAACTTGTTTCCAAAGTGAAGGGAACCCTGACACTAAATTGTAGGTTTCTTCATTGAAGTAAATGTTCAGAGTAGCATGCTTCGCAGTGCAAATTCCTGTGTTGATATTTACTACTACCTCTGTTCGTAAATATAAGACTTTTATTTACGAACAGAGGAGCATTAGCTAGAAAACATAGCCTTGTGTGGAACCAATCCTTGTGTATCTAAGAGCTCTGTATCCTGTCGTCGCTGAGGCGGGGAATTTTGTTCCCCTGCTCGCTTTGTCCCTGTCGTTCCAGCTCCAGATGACTGACTGACTGCAGTACTCGCGCGTGCCGGCGAAGCAGATCCATCTTGTTTTTATGCGCTGTCCTTGGATTACACACACTACTTGCCTGTTCTACTATTTTCCTAGTAGTATTGTATACAACTCTGTCACCACTCAATTTGGATAACAGTTGGAATTCCTCAGGAAGGAACTATAATGGGGCAACGACTAATTAGGGTTCCCCACTCAATCAAGGAGCTAGGTGCATCTGAAAATGTTATCCCAATTGCCTCACAGAACCTATACGCAATCGATCGGCATAGGGAGTTTTACCACGGTTGAACACATCAATACACCCACTGATTTTTTTTCACTTGATACCTGTGCTGCTCTTTTTCTATGTATGTATGCATCTATCTATGTATCTATCTATTCCTACCAAGCAAATGGAAACAAACAGTGGAACACTACCTAATCTAGTCTTGTATAGTTTCAGGTGTATAAATTACAGACAAACTTGTATAGTTTCAGGTGTCCCCTCTTCATTCATTTCCTAATCTAGTGTATACAGACTTGTGTAGCTTGTATACTCTATTCTTTGCCAATACTCTATTTTTTTAGTGGAACATTATCTCTTGCTTGCACACCCTCTTATTTTTATTACTTGTATAATTTGATTGATATATGCTCTTTGTGTCTGTATGGAACCTAAACAAACATGCCATACAAGGAAATGGAAGGCTTGTGTAGTTTCAACTGTTTGTTGCCAATGATTAATCATCTTGTTTGTTTTTTGGCTGCATCTGACATACATTCTTATGCCTGTTTACTCCTGGTCAGGCTCACATTTCCCCTCCTGCCCGCTGACGCACTGCTTGCAAACAGAAATGAAGCATCAATGATATGAACCGCAACAACAATTGACAGAGCGCCATGGACCCCAGAAGGGATGCAGATGCTGGCTCTGCGCCAAAGAGAGCCATGCATGCGCCATTGGTTTTGTCATCCTCCACTCCTCCCCGTGTTCCAAAGTACTTGCTCGTTGCTTCATTGAATTGCTTGGCTGGTGCTCGCAATTGCGTGGTTTGGTTTCGTTTGACTTAGCACAAAATCCCTCAATTTACCATTCAGTGAACAATCCTCTCATAGTATTTCACTACACTAGATTATTCCTACTGTGATGATGATGTGTCTGATGATAGACACCTTGCAAATAGCCACACATGTACTGATAGTTTATTGTGATTATTACTGTACCATGAGTCATTCAACATTTGAAGGCACTGAACTACTATTCTGTATTTTATAATATGTTCCTGTTATGCATGGCATAGGCTTGATGAAATCTTACTCTTTTAACCACAATAGCATGGCAGTAACATGTTATCATGCTGGATGAAGAAAATCATATGTAATGAGTTCTTTAATGTTTAATTACCTCAATTGTGACGCACTGTTTGTTTTTGTATACATTTACTGCTATCAATCGACTACATTAGTCATCTGGATGCTTGGGACTTGCATATATTATGCTGCACTTGAAACATCAAGAATTATTTTTCCTTGTTTTTTGGAACAATTGGTGAACTTCACATTCCTGAATATATGCATTACTATTCAGTATAGGTCTAGGCGGCTCTTCGTATTTTACAACTCCTTATCATGCCCCTCTAATATTTCTATAGGTGGCCATGAACTCAGTAAATCATCAGGAAATGCATTTGCTGCAGCTCACCTGCGGCCTTGTTTGTCCTGCAGGTTAGTAGCAGCATTAGGAGGAGGTGCTCAAGCAGGACACCATGACGCACCACTGCAACAACAAGTAGCACGTCCTTCTCCCTCTCCCTATGTTGCCAATCCTTTTTGTTTCTTTAAAACTAGGTCCAATCAGCACACAAATTGACTGTCTATTCTATCAAAAATCTGTTTACAACTCTATAGAATTGTGTCAATGGTCATCAGTAGAGAGAGGGAGAGAAAAACAAGATTCCATGGTTGATGTTTGTCAGCTACTTAAACGGCTTGCTTTCTGCTAATGGCCCATTAGGTAGAGTAGCTATGCACCTGGTGGTGGTCATGGCCTTGCTGCTTCATCAGTTTTTTCCTTTGGGCCATTAGCTAGCAATGCTATGCATGTGGTGGTTAATTTGCAAGAAAGTTTTGTCCTTGTTTTTCATTTCCTTGCACTAGCCAAATTCATCCTTTTTTAATACTAGCAAGCACATCACGAGCGTACTAATACTTGTTAGAT
The DNA here is from genome assembly GCA_963921465.1 of Triticum timopheevii. Taxonomy (NCBI): domain Eukaryota; kingdom Viridiplantae; phylum Streptophyta; class Magnoliopsida; order Poales; family Poaceae; genus Triticum; species Triticum timopheevii. The sequence continues at coordinate 65,622,354 of OY997274.1, forward strand.
TTTGAGTATGCCACTGCTGCTAAAACAACAACAACAACCAAGTTGCTGCACTCAATTAAATTAGCCTACTGCCTAATCTATTAATTGTTTCTCTTCCACTGTTTTGGTATCTCTTGGTTTGCAATGGTACAACTATATGATGAACACACATCATGATATATACTTGGTGAATCTTCCTGCTACATCTCAACTTGTGTATCTGTTTCAGTATCTCTTCCACTTTGTATCTGTTTTCTTGTATGAATGGTATCTCATTTTAACTAGTTGAAGAACAAAAAGCATGGTACTAGCAAGCTCAATTTCTGTTATCATTCATTTGTTGTAACACCAAGTTTGGTCTATTAACATGGCGTTGATTTGGTGTTGCGGATTTGGAAGCTGGGAATGCGAAGTTGAAGAGACCTGGAGTATCTAGACTGTGATTGCCATTGTATTGTGTTATATGATGATGTAACACAATGATTCTGCCATTGTGTCTTTGTTGTATGATGTATCAAACTGATTCTGGCTGTATCTACGTGTGTTCTCTAACTGTTGCCATTTAAATGTTGGTGATTTATTTACTAGCAAATTGAAATTTAAAGAAAATGACCTTGATAATTGGGAACCACTTACTAGAAGAACCTGACACTTGGGACCATCTAAATAGTGGGCCCATCTTAAAAAAAGAAATACTTGAACTGCTCAGCCAAAATGGCCATGGCCCAAAAATAAAAAGGCTACGATGTTGGGCTTGGCCCATGAAGCTAACAAAAATTGACAGAAAAAATACACTAAATTGGCTGAATTGATGGGCTCGGCCAATATAAACACCCAATTGGACCGGGCCGATTATAATGTTTGACGTTTTCAATTGGTCACAATTTTGCCATGTCAGATTACCATGTCGGATCCAATGTGGCCTGGGTAGACAACCAGTGACCAAAACAAAAGGTCATGGGTTCAACGACCATCTGTTTTGGTCGTAAACGTCTACGACATTCTCACAGAGAAGGTCGTTAATTTCAGTTTACGACCGCCAGCTTTTGACCTTGTGTTTTTTCCCACAAAAAGGTCACAAATGAAAAACAATGACCTTTTAGTGACCAATAGTCAAGGTTACAAGTTAACATATTTCTTGTAGTGAAAGTGTGAACCACCATCAGTCATTAAATATCTAGGGACTCCAAACCTCGGAAAAATAACTTCATTAAGCATTTTAATAGAAGTGTTATGATCAGCACTACTTGTTGGAATAGCTTCTACCCACTTAGTAACGTAATCAACAGCAACTAAAATATGTGTATATCCATTAGAGGCAGGAAAAGGTCCCATATAATCAAAGCCCCATACATCAAATGGTTCAATAACAAGTGAATAATTCATAGGCATTTCTTGACGTCTACTAATATTACCAATTCTTTGACATTCATCGCAAGGCAAAACAAACTTACGGGCATCCTTGAAGAGAGTAGGCCAATAAAAACCGGATTACAATACCTTATGTGCAGTTCTATCTCCAGCGTGGTGTCCTCCATAAGCTTCGGAGTGACACTTGCGTAGGATCTATTCCTGTTCATGCTCAGGTACACAACGTCTAATAACACCATCTACTCCTTCTTTATAAACATGTGGGTCATCCCAAAAGTAATGTCGCAAGTCATAGAAAAACTTTTTATTTTGTTGGTATGTGAAGCTAGGTGGTATAAATTTAGCAACAATATAATTAGCATAATCAGCATACCATGGAGTGCTATGAGAAGTGCTTATGACATTTAATTGTTCATCAGGAAAACTATCATCAATAGGTAGTGGGCCATCAAGAACATTCTCTAACCTAGACAAGTTGTCTGCAACGGGGTTCTCAGCTCCTTTTCTATCAACAACATGTAAATCAAATTCTTGCGGCAGGAGAACCCATCTAATAAGTCTCGGTTTTGCATCTTTCTTTTCCATAATATATTTAATAGCAGCATGATCTGTGTGAATAGTTACTTTAGAATCAACAATATAGGGTCTAAATTTATCACAAGCAAATACAACTGCTAAAAGTTCCTTTTCGGTAGTAGCATAATTTCTTTGAGCATTGTCTAGAGTCTTACTAGCATAATGGATAACATTCAATTTCTTATCAACTCTTTGCCCTAGAACAGCACCTACAACATAATCACTAGCATCACACATAATTTCAAAGGGTAAATTCCAATCAGGTGGCTGAACAACAGGTGCAGAGACTAATGCTTTCTTAAGTATTTCAAATGCTTCTACACAATCATCATCAAAGACAAATGGTACATCTTTTTGTAATAAATTGGTCAGAGGCCAAGAGATTTTTGAGAAGTCCTTAATGAACCTCCTATAAAATCCGGCGTGACCGAGGAAACTTCTTATACCTTTGATGTCCTTGGGACATGGCATCTTTTCAATCGCATCAACCTTGGCTTTATCAACTTCAATACCTCTTTCAGAAACTTTGTGCCCCAAGACAATACCTTCATTAACCATAAAGTGGCACTTTTCCCAATTCAAGACAAGATTAGTTTCTTCACATCTCTGCAAAACTCGAGCAAGATTTCTCAAGCAATCATCAAAAGAGGAACCATAGACGGAAAAGTCGTCCATGAAAGCCTCACAAATTTTCTCACAAAAGTCAGAGAATATAGCCATCATGCATCTTTGAAAGGTAGCAGGTGCATTAAATAAACCGAAAGGCATACGTCTATAAGCAAAAGTACCAAAAGGGCATGTAAAAGTAGTCTTTGATTGATCCTTAGCCAACACAGGTATTTGAGAAAAACCGGAATAACCATCTAGAAAGCAATAGTGTGTATGTTTGCATAATCTTTATAGGATTTGATCAATAAAAGGTAAGGGGTAATGATCTTTCTTAGTAGCCTTATTCAATTTGTGGAAATCAATTACCATCCTATAACCTGTGATAATTCTTTGCGGAATCAATTCATCTTTGTCATTAGGGACAACAGTAATACCTCCCTTCTTAGGGACACAATGGACATGACTTACCCACTGACCATCAGCAATGGGATAAATTATACCTTCCTCCAGAAGCTTGAGTATTTCCTTTCTTACCACTTATTTCATTTTAGGATTCAAACATCATTGAGGATCACAAACTGGTTTGGCATCAGCTTCCAAATTTATTTTATGTTGACATAGAGTGGGACTAATGCCCTTAAGATTATCCGGAGTATATCCAATAGTGGGACCTTGCTTTTTCAGAGTTTTAAATAATCTTTCTTCTTCATGCTCTGAAAGGTTAGCACTAATAATGACAGGATATATTTTCTTTTCATCAAGATAAGCATATTTAAGATTATCAGGCAACGGTTTAAGCTCAAACAAGGGATCACCCTTGGGTGGAGGAGGATCCCCTAGGATTTCAACAGGCAAATTGTGTTGCAGAATAGGTTCCTGTTTAAAGAATACTTCATCTATTTCCCTTCTTTCATTCATGAACATATCATTTTCATGGTCTAGCAAATAGTGTTCTAAAGGATCACTAGGAGGTACAACAATAGAAGCAAGACCAATAATTTCATCCTTACTAGGCAATTCTTCCTCACGATGTTGTTTACTAAATTTAGAGAAATTAAAGTCACGAACCATATCATCCAAACCAACAGTAACAACATTCTTTTTGCAGTCTATCATAGCATTAACAATATTCAAGAAGGGTCTACCAAATATAATGGGACAAAAGCTATCTTGTGGAGAACCAAGAACAAGAAAATCAGCGGGATATTTGGTTTTCCCACACAATACTTCAAAATCTCTAACAATTCCCACTGGTGAAATAGCATCTCTATTGGCAAGTTTAATTGTGACATCAATTTCTTCTAACACAGTCGGTGCAATATCATGCATAATTTCTTTGTATAAGCCAATGCGTATGATACTAGCACTAGCACCCATATCACATAAGCCATGATAACAATGATCTCCTATTTTAACAAAAATAACGGGCACGCCTACCATAGGTCTATGTTTATCTCTATCACAGGGTTTAGCAATTCTAGCAGTTTCACCAGAGAATTGAATAACATGCCCATCAATATTATCAGACAAGAGATCTTTAACAATAGCAATATTAGGTTCTACTTTGACTTGCTCAGGAGGTGTATAAGTCCTAGTATTGCTTTTACAAACAACAGTTGAAGCTTTAGCATGATCCTTCATTCTAACAGGGAAAGGTGGTTTCTCAGCATAAGAAGTAGGAACAATAGGATCATTATAAGTGTCAATTTTTTCTTCAACATTAATAGGTGTACCTACTTTTACTTCTATGGGAGGATGATATTTAAACCACTTCTCCTTGGGGAGATCAACATAAGTAGAAAAAGATTCACAGAAAGAAGCTACTATCTCAGAGTCAAGTCCATATTTAGTGCTAAACTTACGGAAAATATCGGTATCCATAAAAGATTTAACACAATCAAACTTAGGTGTCATACCTGACTCCTACCTTCGTCGAGGTCCCAATCTTCAGAGTTGCGTTTAATTCTATCCAATAAATTCCATCTAAACTCAATAGGCTTCATCATAAAAGAGCCAGCACAACAATTATCGAGCATGGTGCGATTGTTATCAGAAAGCCGAGCATAAAAACTTTGCATAATTACTTCCTTTGTGAGATCATGAGTGGGGCATGAATATAACATTGATTTAAGCCTCCCCCAAGCTTGAGCGATGCTTTATCCTTCGCAAGGCCAAAAATTATATATATAATTGCAATCACGATGAACAAGATGCATAGGGTAATACTTTTGATGAAATTCCAATTTCAATCTTTTATAGTTCCATGATCTCATATCATCACATAGCCTATACCATGTCAATGCGTCTCCCTCCAAAGATAAAGGGAAAGCCTTCTTCTTAACAACATCATCGGATATACCTGCAAGCTTAAATAGTCCACAAATATCATCCACATAGCGTAGATGTTCGTCAGGATGCTTTGTTCCATCTCCTGCAAAAGTGTTAGCTAGCAGTTTTTCCATCATACCCGAACGAATCTGAAAAGGAGTTTCATTTTCAGTAGGTTCAATAGGTTCAGTAGGTTGACGAGCAACTCTTGGCTCAACTGGACGGGGTGAAGATACCCCGAACAAGCCCCTCAGACAATTACTTTTCATAGTAACAAGTGACAGAAAATTTCAGCACACTAAATAAATTTTTCCTTACCAAATTCCACCTACCAAAGGCACTTCACTCCCCGGCAACGGCGCCAGAAAAGAGTCCTCATGACCCACAAGTATAGGGTATCTATCATAGTCCTTTCGATAAGTAAGAGTGTCGAACCCAATGAGGAGCAGAAGGAAATGATAAGCGGTTTTCAGCAAGGTATTCTCTGCAAGTACTGAAATAAGTGGTAACATAGAGTTTTGTGATAAGATAAATTGTAACGAGCAACAGGTAACAAAAGTAAGTAAAGTGCACCAAGGTGGCCCAATCCTTTTTGTAGCAAAGGACAAGCCTGGACGAACTCTTATAATAGGAAAAGCGCTCCCGAGGACACATGGGAATATCGTCAAGCTAGTTTTCATCACGCTCATATGATTCGCATTCGGTACTTTGATAATTTGATATGTGGGTGGACCGGTGCTTGGGTACTTCCCTTATTTGGACAAGCATCCCACTTATGATTAACCTCTATTGCAAGAATCCGCAACTACAACAAAAGTATTAAGGTAAAACTAACCATAGCATGAAACATATGGATCCAAATCAGCCCCTTACGAAGCAACGCATAAACTAGGGTTTAAGCTTTTGTCACTCTAGCAACCCATCATCTACTTATTACTTCCAAATGCCTTCCTCTAGGCCCAAATAATGGTGAAGTGTTATGTAGTCGACGTTCACATAACACCACTAGAGGCTAGACAACATACATCTTATCAAAATATCGAACGAATACCAAATTCACATGACTACTAATAGCAACACTTCTCCCTTGTCCTCAAGAACAAACGTAACTACTCACAAAGCATATTCATGTTCATAGTCAGAGGGGTAATAATGTGCATATAGGATCTGAACATATGATCTTCCACCAAATAAACCAACTAGCATCAACTAAAATGAGTAATCAACACTACTAGCAACCTACTAGCACCAATCCCGGACTTGGAGACAAGAATTGGGTACAAGAGATGAACTAGGGTTCAGAGATGAGATGGTGCTGGTGAAGATGTTGATGGAGATTGACCTCTCCCAATGAGAGGAGCATTGGTGATGACGATGGTGATGATTTCCCCCTCCTGGAGGGAAGTGTCCCCGGCAGAACAGCTCTGCCGGAGCCCTAGATTGGTTCCGCCAGGGTTCCGCCTCGTGGCGGCGGTGTCTCATCCCGAAAGGTTCTCTTCTATTTATTTTCTCATCGAAAGACTTCATATAGGAGAAGATGGGCGTAGGAAAGACACCAGGGGGCCCACGAGGTAGGGGGGCGCGGCCAGGGGGAGGGCACGCCCCCCACCCTCGTGAGCAGGGTGTGGGCCCCCTGGCCTTCATTTTTGGCGATGATTTTTCTTTATTTATTTTAAGGTATTCCGTAGAGTTTCAGGACTTTTGGAGTTGCGCAGAATAGTCCTCCAATATTTGCTCCTTTTCCATCCCAAAATTCCAGCTGCCGGCATTCTCCCTCTTCATGTAAACCTTGTAAAATAAGAGAGAATAGCCATAAGTATTGTGACATTACGTGAAATAACAGCCCATAATGCAATAAATATTGACATAAAAGCATGATGCAAAATGGGCGTATCAATAGCGTACCCAAAATAAAATGTTGGGTACACCTTCTATCATAGATCTGAAGGCAAGATATTTGTTGCTATGAATGGATTCTTTCTAGAGAAGAAGTTTCTCTTGAAAGAAGTGAGTTGGAGGAAAGTAGAACTTGATGAGGTAATTGTACCGTCTCCCGAATTGGTAAGTAGTTCATCACAGAAATCAATTCCAGTGATGCTTACACCAATTAGTGAGGAAGTTAATGATGATGATCATGAAGCTTCGGATCAAGTTACTACCGAACCTCGTAGGTCAACCAGAGTACGTTCCGCACTAGAGTAGTATGGTAATCCAATTTTGGAGTCCATGTTACTTGACCATGACGAACGTACGAACTATGAGGAAGCAATGATGAGCCCAGATTCCGCGAAATGGCTTGAGGCCTTGAAATCTGAGATGGGATCCATGTATGAGAACAAAGTGTGGACTTTGCTTGACTTGCCCGATGATGGGCATGCCATAGAAAATAAATGGATTTCCAAGAGGAAGACAGATGCTGATAGTAGTGTTACTATCTACAAAGCTAGACTTGTGAAAAAAGGTTTTTGACAAAGTTCAAGGTGTTGACTACGATGAGATTTTCTCACTCGTAAGGGTGCTTAAGTCTGTCTGAATCATGTTAGCAAATTGCCACATTTTATGAAATCTGGCAAATGGATGTCAAAACTACATTCCTTGATGGATTTCTTAAAGAAGAGTTGTATATGATGCAACCAGAAGGTTTTGTTGATCCTAAAGGTGCTAACAAAATGTGCAAGCTCCAGCGATCCATCCATGAACTGGTGCAAAGCATCTTAGAGTTGGAATATACGCTTTGATGAGTTTATCAAAGCATATAGTTTTATATAGACTTGCGATGAAGCCTATATTTACAAGAAAGTGAGTGGGAGCACTACAACCTTTCTGAGAAATATATGTGAATGACATATTGTTGATCGAAAATGATGTAGAATTTTGTGGAAAGCATAAAAGGAGTGTTTGAAAGGAGTTTTTCAAAGAAAGACCTCGATGAAGCTGCTTACATATTGAGCATCAATATCTATAGAGATAGATCAAGATGCTTGATAAGTTTTTTCAATGAGTACATAACTTGACAAATTTTTGAAGTAGTTCTAAATGGAACAGTCAAAGAAGGAGTTCTTGCCTGAATTGCAAGGTGTGAAATTAAGTAAGACTCAAAGCCCGACCATGGCAGAAGAAAGAAAGGGAATGGAAGTCATTCCCTATGCCTCAACCATAGGTTCTATAAAGTATGCCATGCTGTGTAGCGGATCTATTGTATACCCTACACTGAGATTGGCAAGGGACTACAATAGTGATCTTGGAGTAGATCACTGGACAGCGGTCAAAATTATCCTTAGTGGAATAAGGATATATTTATCAGTTATGGAGGTGATAAAGAGTTCATCGTAAAGAGTTATGTCGATGCAAGCTTTGACACCGATCTGGATGACTATAAGTCACAATCCAGATACATATTGAAAGTGGGAGCAATTAGCTAAAGTAGCTCCGGGCAGAGCATTGTAGACATAGAAGTTTGCAAAATACATACCGATTGAATTTGGCAGACCCGTTGACTAAACTACAATCACAAGCAAAACATGATCATACATTATTACTCTTTGGGTGTTAATCACATGGCGATGTGTGCTACTTCTTGAGCTTGCGTTGGTTTTCCTTGAAGAGGAAAGAGTGATGCAACAATAGTAGCATAACTATTTCCCTCCGTTTTTGAGAACCAAGGTATCAATCCAGTAGGAGGCTCCTCAAAAGTCCCACACACCTACACAAACAAACAAGAACTTGCAACCAACGTAATAAAGGGGTTGTCAATCCCTTCACGACCACTTGGGAAAGTGAGATCTGATAGAGATAATATGATAAGATAAGTATATTTTTGGTATTTTATAATATAGATTAGAAAAGTAAAGATGCAAATAAAAGTAGATTGAAAGCTTATATGATAAAAGATAGACCCGGGGGCCATAGGTTTCACTAGTGGCTTCTCTCAAGATAGCATAAGTATTACAGTGGGTGAACGAATTACTGTCGAGCAATTGATAGAAAAGCGAATAATTATGAGATTATCTAGGCATGGTCATGTATATAGGCATCACGTCCGTGACAAGTAGACCGACTCCTGCCTGCATCTACTACTATTACTACACACATCGACCGCTATCCAGCATGCATCTAGAGTATTAAGTTCATGAAGAACAGAGCAACGCATTAAGAAAGATGACATGATGTAGAGGGATAAACTCATGCAATATGATATAAACCCCATCTTTTTATCCTCGATGGCAACAATACAATACGTGCCTTGCTTCCCCTGCTATCACTGGGAAAGGACACCGCAAGATTGAACCCAAAGCTAAGCACTTCTTCCATTGCAAGAAAGAATAATATAGTAGGCCAAACCAAACTGATAATTCGAAGAGACTTGCAAAGATAACTTAATCACACATAAAAGAATTCAGAGGAGATCCAAATATTTCTCATAGATAAACTTGATCATAAACGCACAATTCATCGGATCTCGACAAACACACCGCAAAAAGAGTTTACATCGAATAGATCTCCAAGAAGATCAAGGAGAACATGGTATTGAGATTCAAACAGAGAGATGAAGCCATCTAGCTAATTACTATGGACCCGAAGGTCTGTGGTAAACTACCCACAACTCATCGGAGAGGCTATGGTGTTGATGTAGAATCCCTCCGTGGTTGATTCCCCCTCCGGCGGAGCACCAGCGAAGGCTCCAAGATGGGATCTCGTGGATGCAGAAGGTTACGACGGTGAAAATAGTTTTTCGTGGTCGCCTCTGATGTTCTCGGGGTACGTGGGTATATATAGGAGAAAGAAGTAGGTCGGTGGACGCCTGAGGGGCCCACGAGATAGGGGGCGCGCCCAGTAGGGGGGCACCCTCCACCCTCGTGGCCTCCTCGATTTCTTCTTGACTTGCACTCCAAGTCCTCTGGATCATGTTTGTTCCTAAAACATCGCTCCCAAAGGTTTCATTCCGTTTGGACTCTATTTGATATTCCTTTTATTCGAAACACTGAAATAGGCAAAAAAACAGCAATACTGGTTGGCCCTCTGATTAGTAGGTTAGTCCCAAAAATGATATAAAAGTGTAAAGTAAAGCACATAAACATCCAAAACAGGTAATATAATAGCATGGAACAATCAAGAATTATAGATACGTTGGAGACGTATCAAGCATCCCCAAGCTTAATTCCTGCTCGTCCTCGAGTAGGTAAATGGTAAAAATAGAATTTTTTACGTGGAATGCTACCTAGCATAATGCTCAATGTAATATTCTTTATTGTGGCAGGATTGTTCAGATCCAAATGATTCAAGATAAAAGCTTATAAAACATAAAAATAATAATACTTTGAATCATACTAATAAATAATCATGTCCTATCATAATAGCATCGCCAAAGAAAGCTTATCCCTACAAAATCATATAGTTAGGCCATGCTTCATTTTGATTACACAAAATACTCCCATCATGAACAACCCCGATGACGAGCCGAGCAATTGGTTCATACTTTTTAACGCGCTTCAGCTTTTTTCAACTCTTACGCAATATATGAGCGCAAGCCATGGACATAGCACTATGGTGGTATAAGGTGGTGGTTGTGAGGACAAAAAGGGAGAAGATAGTCTCACATCAACTAGGCGTATCAACGGGCTATGGAGATGCCCATCAATAGATATCAACGTGAGTGAGTAGGGATTGCCATGCAACGGATGCACTAGAGCTATAAATATATGAAAGCTCAAAAAAAAACTAAGTGGGTGTGCATCTAACTTGCTTGCTCATAACGACCTAGGGCATTTTGAGGAAGCCCATCATTGGAATATACAAGCCAAGTTCTATAATGAAAAATTCCCACTAGTATATGAAAGTGACAACACAAGAGACTCTCTATCATGAAGATCATAGTGCTATTTTGAAGCACAAGTGTGGGAAAATAGATAGTAGCATTGTCCCTTCTCTTTTTTTCTCTCACTTTTTTTATTTGGCCTTTTTGTTATTTGGCCTTTTACTTTTTTATTTGGTGGGCTCTTTGGCCTCTTTTTTTTAAGGTCCGAAGTCTCATCCCGACTTGTGGGGGAATCACAGTCTTCATCATCCTTTCCTCACTTGGGACAATACTCTAATAATGAAGATCATCACACTTCTATTAATTTACAACTCGAGAATTACAACTCAACACTTAAAACAAAATATGACTCTATATGAATGCCTCCGGCGGTGTACCGGGATATGCAATGAAGGTGGCCTTGCCACAAATACATTGTCAACTACATAATCATGCAAAGAGCAATATGACAATGATGGAGCGTCTCATAATAACAGAATGGTGGAAAGTTGCATGGCAATATATCTCAGAATGGCTATGGAAATGCCATAATAGGTAGGTATGTGGCTGTTTTGAGGAAGGTAAATAATGGGTGCATGATACCGGAGAAAGTTGCGCGGCACAATAGAGGCTAGCAAAGTGGAAGGATGTGTGTGCGTATATCCATGGACTCACATTAGTCAAAAAGAACTCATATACGTATTGCAAAAGTCTACTTAGCCCTCGAAGCAAAGTACTACTACGCAGACCATCGCTCGTCCCCGACTGCCACTCATAAGGAAGACAATCAAAAGATCACCTTTGCAACAAATTTGTCACACAACTTTTACCATACGTGCATGCTACGGGACTTGCCAACTTCAACACAAGTATTTCTCAATTTCATAATTATTCACCATCATGACTCTAGCATTACTATCTTTATATCTCAAAACAATTTTCAAGCATCAAATTGGTCCTAGTGTTTAATGCACTTTCTATGATAGTTTTTATTATACCCAACTTGGATGCTCATCATTCTAGGACCAAATTCATAACCATAGAAAATACCATGCTGTTCTAAAAGACTCTCAAAATGATATAAGTGAAGCATGAGAGATCAACAATTTCTTAAAAATTAAGCCACCGTCGTGCTCTAAAAGATATAAGTGAAGCACTAGAGGAAATACTATCTAGCTCAAAAGATATAAGTGAAGCACATAGAGTATTCTAATAAATTCTAATCAAGTGGGATTCTCCCAAAAGGTGTGTACAACAAGGATGATTATGGTAAACTAAAAATCAAAGACTAATATCATACAAGACGCTCCAACCAAAACACATATCATGTGGCGAATAAAAATATAGCTCCAAGTAAAGTTACCAATGAACAAAAACGAAAGAGGGGATGCCTTCCGGGGGCATTCCCAAGCTTAGGATTTTGGATATTCTTGAATATCTTGGGGTGCCATGGGCATCCCCAATCTTAGGATCTTGCTACTCCTTATTCCATAGTCCATCAAATATTTACCCAAAACTTGAAAACTTGACAACACAAAACTCAACAGGAAATCTCATAAGCTCCGTTGGTGAAAGAAAGAAAAACCACCACATAAGGTACTGTAATGAACTCATTCTTTATTTATATTGGTGTTAAACCTACTGTATTTCTAATTTTTTATGGTTCATACCCTTACATACTAGCCATAGATGCATCAAACTAAGCAAACCACACACGAAAAACTGAATCTATCAAAAACAGAACAGTCGGTAGCAATATGTAACACTCGAATACTTCTGGAACTTTAAAAATCCAACCAAAATAAGAAGTCCTGGAAAATTTGTCTATTGATCCACAGCAAGAAGAATCAACACAAAATCACGTTTCTGTGAATTACTAACATTATTTTCGTGCATGCAAAGTTTCTTTTTTTCATCACAATCAAATTAACTATCACCATAGGTTATCCTATAGGTTCTACTTGGCACAAACACTAATTAAAACATAAATACACATCTAAGCAGAAGGTAGATGCAAATTTTATTAAATAACAGCAAGGAAAAATATTGGGTTGTCTCCCAACAAGCGCTTTTCTTTAAAGCCTTTTAGCTAGGCAATGATAATTTTAATGATGCTCACATGAAAGACAAGAATTGAAGCGCAAAGAGAGCATCATGAAATATGTGACAAACACATCTAAGTCTAACATACTTCCTATGCATAGGTATATTATAAGCAAACAAATTTGCAAGGTAAGCAAAAACTAGCATATGCAAGGAAGAAGGAAAAGACGATAACAATCACAACATGACGAGAGGTAATTTAGTAAGATAAAAATTTCTACGACCATATTTTCCTCTCTCATAATAATTACATGTAGGATCATAGGAAAATTCAACAAAATAGCTATCACATAACATATTCTCAACAAGATCCACATTCATGTGAAGTTGACACTCTTCCAAACCCACTTCCAATAATATTGCAGACACTATTATCAATCTCATATTCATCATGGGGCTTAAATAAATTTTCAAGATCATAAGAAACATCATCACCCCAATCATGATCTTTGCAACAAGTAGTAGACAAAGCAAAACTAGCATCCCAAGCTTAGGGTTTTGCATATTATTACCACAATTGACATCAATAGAATTTGTAGAAAATCCATTGCAATCATCCTTTTTATTCAAGGAGCTATCGTGAATCTCTTCATAAATTTCTTCATCACAATTTTCAGATTCACGAATTTCAAGCAAAACCTCATAAAGATAATCTAGTGCACTCAACTCACTAGCAATTGGTTAAGCATAATTGGATATCTTGAAAAGATTAGCAAGTGGATAAGGATCCATAAACTTCAAGCGCAGATGCAAGCAAAAAGAAGGCACATGGAGACACAAGATCGAACGGAAGAGGGGAGAAAAAAAGGCAAAGGTGAAGTGGGGGAGAGGAAAACGACAGGCAAATGGCAAATAATGTAATGCGAGGGAGATGAGTTTGTGATGGGTACTTGGTATGTCTTGACTTGAGCGAAGACCTCCCCGGCAACAGCGCCAGAAATCCTTCTTGCTACGTCTTGAGCTTGCGTTGGTTTTCCTTGAAGAGGAAAGGGTGATGCAGCAATAGTAGCGTAAGTATTTCCCTCGGTTTTTCAGAACCAAGGTATCAATCCAGTAGGAGGCTCCTCAAAAGTCCCACTCACCTACACAAACAAACAAGAACTCGCAACCAACGCAATAAAGGGGTTGTCAATCCCTTCACGGCCACTGGCGAAAGAGAGATCTGATAGAGATAATATGATAAGATAAATATATTTTCGGTATTTTATAATATAGATTGGAAAAGTAAAGATGAAAATAAAAGTAGATTGAAAGCTTATATGATAAAAGATAGACCCGGGGGCCATAGGTTTCACTAGTGGATTCTCTCGCGATAGCATAAGTATTACGGTGGGTGAATGAATTACTGTCGAGCAATTGATAGAAAAGCCAATAATTATGAGATTATCTAGGCATGATCATGTATATAGGCATCATGTCCGTGACAAGTAGACCGACTCCTGCCTACATCTACTACTATTACTACACACATCGACCGCTATCCAGCATGCATATAGAGTATTAAGTTCATGAAGAACAGAGTAACGCATTAAGAAGGATGACATGATGTAGAGGGATAAACTCATGCAATATGATATAAACCCCATCTTTTTATCCTCGACGGCAACAATGCAATACGTGCCTTGCTGCCCCTACTATCACTGGGAAATGACACCACAAGATTGAACCCAAAGCTCAGCACTTCTCCCATTGCAAGAAAAAACAATCTAGTAGGCCAAACCAAACTGATAATTCAAAGAGACTTGCAAAGATAACTTAATCACACATAAAAGAATTCAGAGGAGATTCAAATATTTCTCATAGATAAACTTGATCATAAACGCACAATTCATCGGATCTCGACAAACACACCGCAAAAAGAGTTTACATCAAATAGATCTCCAAGAAGATCAAGGAGAACATGGTATTGAGATTCAAACAGAGAGAAGAAGCCATCTAGCTAATTACTATGAACCCGAAGGTCTATGGTAAACTACTCACAACTCATCGGAGAGGCTATGGTGTTGATGTAGAAGCCCTCTGTCATTGATTCCCCCTCCGGTGGAGCGCCAGCGAAGGCTCCAAGATGGGATCTCGCGGATACAGAAGGTTACGGCGGTGGAAATTTTTTTCATGGTCGCCTCTGATGTTCTCGGGGTACGTGGGTATATATAGGAGAAAGAAGTAGGTCGGTGGACGCCCGAGGGGCCCACGAGATAGGGGGCGCGCCTAGTAGGGGGGGTGCCCTCCACCCTCGTGGCCTCCTCGATTGCTTCTTGACTTGCACTCCAAGTCCTCTGGATCATGTTTGTTCCAAAAAGATCGCTCCCAAAGGTTTCATCCGTTTGGACTTCGTTTGATATTCCTTTTCTTTGAAACACTGAAATAGGCAAAAAAACAGCAATACGGGCTGGGCCTCCGGTTAGTAGGTTAGTCCCAAAAATGATATAAAAGTGTAAAGTAAAGCCCATAAACATCCAAAACAGGTAATATAATAGCATGGAACAATCAAAAATTATAGATACATTGGAGACGCACTAGTAGAAAAAGGGTCAAATCTGAGATACATTAGTACCGGTTTGCATTTGAGCCGGCACTAATGTGTCCATTAGTGCCGGTTCGAATGGCTAGGCGGGAGGAGATCTTTCGTACTGGTTCTATGTGAATCTTTATTACTGGTTCATGCCACGAACCGGTACTAAAGGTGTTGGCCGGCCACCAGCATCTTTAGTACCGGTACGTGGCACGAACCGGTAGTAAAGATGTGGTGGCAGGGGCTATTTTTAGTCCCACCTCGCTCCCCTAGCAAGATTTTTACCACCTTAAATTTGTTACTTCTCAAACTATCACAAGCATTTGGTCTTCATTGAACTCTATGTGTAGGATCTGTGGCTGCAATAGGAGTCTTCTTTGGTTCTTAAATCGGTGTAGATTCCTATTGACAATTTAGAGTCTATACAAAAAGAACATTGATGATCAATGTATTTTTTATGTACTTCTCTGTAGCAGTAGCGCGTTTTGGCTGAAAGGCGGTACTGATCAATGTAGGCTGTAATAGGAGTCTTCGCCTGATCTAGCTTCTAGCGCTAGCGGACTCGCTTCCGCCGCCGGCCTCCGGCGGCTCCCCTCATGGTGGACCTGTGTCCTCGGGCTTCGCCGTTGCGACGGTGTTTGCTCCAGCGCCGGTACGGAGCTTGGGAGGTAGTCCAGGAGCGGATGCAGATTGTGGTCTGCATCGGCGGCATCTGGAAGATGGTGGATCGTGTGCTGGGTTAGTGGTTCGTGGATGGCAGGTATGGTTTTCTCCTCCAGCGTCTTAGTAGTGTGTGGGTGCCAGATCTAGAGTTCGATGACGTGTTTGGGGTGTTGCCCCGGTCTGATTCGTTCAACGGTAATGGTTTCGCTTTTGGTGAACCACCTTGGAGGTCCGCAAAGCTGCATATCAGCGATGGAGCCGCTTCGAGCTCAGGTGTGAAGGTGATATGTCATTGTTTCCTTTGGTGGCTGCTATGGTGGTACCGGAGGCCTATGACGGGCATTGGTGTCAAGTTCAAAGGTTTCTTCAGTCTTGATTGTAATTTTACTTTTTGGCTGTTGTTCCTTTGTGCAAAGGCTAGCGTTTTGCTGTCTTTTCAGTTTTGCCAGGTCGGTTTGTACGGGGCTTGTACTATGAACCTAATGATTCAAATGAGACACGTATTACCACGTAAAAAAAGTATCACAAGCATTTGGTCTTCATTGAACTCTATGTGTATATAATTTGTGGACTCAATATGAGTCTTCACCGGTTTCTAAACCATTGAGGACTCATATTTTTGATATATATTTTTACATGTTTACGCCCTCACTCTCTCCACTCACTCGGTCTCCCCCTAAATCCCCCACGACGTCATCATTTTCCAACATGTTCTGATATCATTTGTCGTTTTTCAGTAACAGATTTGTTTAGATCAGAGCTAAATGACCGTGAAATTGAAAATCACTACAAAACGAACTCTGAAAAATGTTGAAACTTGGCATGGTATCATCATTTCACCCGCATTGCATGTGCAAAAGAGTAGAGAGGGTCACGGCAAAAACTGGACGCACTTTGTGTACAAACTGGACAATCTCTTTCGGAGTATCAGGGTTTCGGACGAGAACTCATCTTTTACACCGGCGCTTCATTTTTTTAAAACTTATTTGAACTTGTTTAGATAGCTAAATGACCGTGAAATTGAAAATCAGTCCAAAATGAAGCATTATGCAGCATTCGAAGTAATTAAAGCAAAAATATTCACAAAGAAACTAAATACAGCAAAAAAAACTACTCAGAAATAAATAGAAGGGAAAAAGTAAAGCAGACAAGAAAATACTATATAAAAAAATTACTAAAAAATAAATAGAAGAAAATAAATAATGCAGAAAAGAAAAAAACTATATAAAGCAAAAATATTCACAAAAAACTAAATACAGCAAAAAAACTACTCGAAAATAAACAGAAGAAAAAAATTAAAGCAGAAAAGAAAATACTATATAAAAAATTACTCAAAAATACATAATGCATAAAAGAAAAAAGCTATATAAAAAATAGTTGGGGCGCTGCCCAGTGGGCCTGTCAGACCTAGGGTGTGCAAATTCAGGCTCAGAAGGGCCGGCAGGCTCACAGGGAAGCGCATCCTAGTTAGGCCCAGAAGCCTGCTATATAGAGGAGTTCGAAAGAGCAGCCGCGGTTGGGTTTATAAACCAGTGCGTCTGCCCTTCACTCAGCAAGGTGGGACTAAACGCAGTGCACCATGGGTGGTAGCGCACGACCATTGGTACCAGTTGGTGGCTCCAACCGGTACTAATGGTTGCCCTTTAGTACCGGTTGGTGGCTCCAACCGGTACTAAAGGCCCTCGTTTCCCGCCGCTTGGCCTGGCCAAAATTGGCCTTTAGTACCAGTTGGTGGTTCCAACCGGTACTAAAGGCTCTTCCTATATATATGGCACTTATGAAAATCAGTTCCATATCGACCACTTCTTCCTCCACTCGCGCGACATCGCCACGCGCCGCCGCCGCCGCCCTGCCGCCCTTGCCACCGCCGCTGCGCCGTCGTTGCCGTCTTCCACCGTCGTCCTCGTCTCGCCCCGTACTACGTCGCCTCGCGATCACCCCCGGCCCGCCGCCCATGTTGTCGCGCCGTCCCTGTCGCCGCCCCCGTATGTCGCCGCCGCCCCCGTCGCCTCCCGTACGCCGCCACCCCCGTCGCCGCCTGTACGCCGACGCCCCCCGGCCCGCTCTCGTACCCACACATACACACATGCATAGACAAACACACACACAGACACACACACACACACACACACACACACTACACACACATATGTACACACGCATACACACACAGTACTAGACACACACATATTTTCTCATTTCTATTGTTTCAATTAATGTTAGATGAATTAGCTAGAAAAGTTGTTAGCAAGATGAATATATGGCTAGTTTACTTTTAGTAAATGCTTAGCTAGTTGAAATAGTGAATTAATATAACTTGTTTACTTTTAGTAAATGCTTAGTTGAACTAGTTGAATTAATATAACCAGTTTATTTTTAGTAAGAAAATTTAGGTATATGAGATTATTTGAACTAGTTGAATTAATATAACTAGTTTATTTTAAGTAAATTCTTAGTTGAACTAGTTGAATTAATATAACTAGTTTATTTTTAGTAAGAAAATTTAGGTGTATTAGATTATTTGAACTAGTTGAATTAATATAACTAGTTTATTTTTAGTAAGAAAATTTAGGTATTTGAGATTTTAATAGAAGTAGTTGAATTAGTTGAATTGATTGAATTAGTAAGTGTTTAATGTTTCGCCTATATAAACATAGGAAATGTCGTCTGACGACGCAAAAGATTTCATTATGTACGAATACTATGAAGACCAGCGCGACCTGTGCAACAGAAATTTCCTTGTTGATGATAGGCGATTCAGCATAAAGAAGGATGAGACCTTCAAATTCGTTATAGTAAGTCACAACGACAAGTCTTTTTTCATAATTAAGCATGACTTATATATGCTTCATTTGCTTCAACTTATAATTTTTTATTTTCACTATTCTACTAGCGCATCCCCTGCCATGCAAGAATTTTTGTCTTCGATAAGATAGGTTTCAATGCTATGGAAACTATGGAGGTAAAGAGAGTTTACCTGAAAACTGAGCATGGTTATACTTTCAACATCAATTTATACAATGCAAACACGTACACCTATTTTAAATGCAAAACTTGGCAAGCACTATGCAAGGCTTACGCATTTGAGCCTAATATGGTTATCACCTTTGATACTCGTCCGGAAGATGATATTGAAGGTAATAGAGACATCTGAGTCGATGTGCAGACGCCTCCAGTTCTACCATTATGTGAGTTCTTCTCAACTATATTTTTGTCTTTGATATTGCTTATTCAAAAATAATTGACAACTAATTTCTATTGACAGCTTATTTCCGTTCAAGCAAACATGTCCAGGGCTTGGTAGACAGGACCTACTACTATCCCGGAGCTGAACTAAACTGCGAGGAGATAAGTCATTATGTCTCATGGCATGATGATCTTCATACTGTCAAGACAAATTTTCTTCCTGCACTTAGAAATGTTAGTACTCAAAACGTGTGACCAACAGTGATCGTATTGAACTACGGTCACATCTATTTAGGAATGATGGTATGATTTTACTATTTGTCCTTAGTACATCTTTCGCATACATAATTTTTTTCCTAAACTTTCATTGCTAAGTATATTAATTAAGTACTATACGATGTTCTTCAACAGCGACTCCCGATGACAGTCACTACTGGAATCAGCTACTTTGCCATCTGCCAGCTCTTTGCCGTCAGCTAGCAGACGACAAAGAAGCTCTTTGCCATCAGCTACCCAAAAGCAGACGGCAAAGAACTGGCTGATGGCAAAGAAAGTCTTTTCCACCAGCCAATTCTTTCCCGTTAGCTAGCAGACGGCAAAGAGGGAGGGGGCCCCACTGATGAGCTGCTTAAAAAATACTTAACACCCCCCCTCTTTGTCGTCTGCTAGCAGACGGCAAAGAGCAAAATAGCGGACGGCAAAGGCGGCGGACGGCAAAGATTTAACATATCTAACGGCCGCACCGCACCACTCGCCGCCGCCCCGCTGCCCAACCGGCCCCTCGCCCCGTTGCCCCACCGGCCCCCCGCCCTCTCGCCCCCGCCGCCCTGCCGTCTCGGCGCCGCCGCGCCCCGGCCCCCCGCGCCCCACCACCCCGGGCCCGGCGCCGCCGCCCCAGGCTGCCCCGCCCCCCTCCTCCATCGGCCCCCCGCCCCGTCGCCACTGCCACCCGGCGCCGTCGCCCCACCACCCGGCGCCCCACCGGCCCCCCGCCCTGTCGCGCCCGCCGCCCTGCCATCACGGCGCCGCGGTGCCCCGGCCCCCCGTGCCCCACCGCCCCGACCTGGCGCCGCCACCCCAGGCCGCCCTGCCCCCCTCCTCCACCGGCCACCTCCTCCACCGGCCCTGCCCCAGGTGAGCTCTACCTCCTCTTTTTTTTCCTTTTTTTCTGTTTTTTTAGTTTTAGGTTTATGTTTAGTTTAGATTTAGTTTTAGTTTTATTTTTAGGTTTAGGTTTAGTTTTAGTTTAGTTTTAGGTTTAGATTTAGTTTTTTCCTTTTTTCTGTTTTTTTAGTTTTAGGTTTATTTTTAGTTTAGATTTAGTTTTAGTTTTAGTTTTACTTTTAGATTTAGGTTTAGTTTTAGGTTTAGTTCAGTTTTAGGAAAGAAGAAGAAGAAGAAAAAAAGAGGAGAGGAGGAGAAGAAGAAGAGGAAAAAGGAAAGGAAGAAGAAGAAGAGGAGGAGGAGAAGAAAAAAGAAGAAGAGGAAGAAGAAGAAGAAAAAAGAGGAGAGGAGGAGAAGAAGAAGAGGAAAAAGGAAAGGAGGAAGAAGAAGAAGAAGAAGAAGAAGAAGAAGAAGAAGAAGAAGAAGAAGAAGGATAAAAAATGAAGAAAAGGAAGAAGAGGAAGAAGAAGAAAAGGAAAAAAGAGGAAAAAAACGACCCGACACGGCACCCCACCCCCGAGCCGGCACCCCGACACGACAGCCCGACCCCAAGACCCCGACCCCGACACCCCGACCCCGACACCGACACGGCACCCCGACCCCGACCCGGCACCCCGACCCGACACCCCGACCCCGAGACCCCGACACCCCAACCCCGACACCCCGACCCCTACACCGACACCGACACGGCACCCCGACCCCGACCCGGCACCCCAACACGACACCCCGGCCCCGAAACCCCGACCCCGACACCCCGACCCCGACCCCGACACCCCAACCCTGAGCCTGACCCGACACCCCGACCCCGACACCGACAAGGCATCCCGACCCCGACCTGGCACCCCGACCCGACACCCCGACCCCGAGACCCCGACCCCGACCCCAACATGGCACCCCGACACCGACACGACACCCCGACCCCCGATACCTCCCGAAAAGGTGTTCTTTGGCCTTCTAGAGGCTGACGGGGTCATATATTTGTGAATTATTAGTTAGGTCATACATTTTTCGATTTTGTTATGAAAAACATCATATATAATTGTGTTGATCGGGTAGTTTTAAATGTGCAGTTATTTCATCGCTGCGAGGTTTCGTGTTCGATGACCTCGCCGTGCGTCTGACGAGCTCTGCCCCTTCGTTCGTGGGTGAGCACAAATGACATATCCTCCTCCCCCATTAATTATTTGATCTATTCCTATGAAACTTAATAGGTAGCTATATATGTGTCTTGAATCATTAGTATGCGTAACCAATATGTGTCTCCCGTTCGAAAGCGTCATACTTATAAATATGCATGCATTTGCATATTTATAACCTTGATTCTTTCGAATTGTCCAATGCTATCCATGGACAGCCCGAGTTTGTGTAGATTGGGTTCGTTTTCCCATATGCTTTGCTCCGGATCTGACGCATAAATTTCGTCAGTGCCTCCCCTGTTGTTCTCCGGGTACACATCCTCTCTATTTATTATAGAGACGTGTATCAGGAGAACAGCGGGGAGGTGCTGCCGAAATTTTGCGTCGGATCCGGAGCATAGCATGGGAAAATGAACCCAATCTACACATACACAGGTGGGATTAGGACCTATCATTACCTATTAGAGTGTAGATTGCATGGACGTAATAAAATTGACAAAGTAGATCAACTGATGAATATATACATGGTGAATTACATATATAATTGTTGTGTGTCCAGTAGCTCTGAAAGTCAAGATGAGTGATCGTGCGTGGATATATACCGGTCACACTGGTCAGAACAAATGGAGTGCTGAATGGTTCACAAAAACCAAGAGGTTTGTGCAAGCCGCATTTGCAATGGCCAGAAGAAAACATGGTGCCCCTGTTTCCGGTGCGGCAATTGGGAAAAGAGGACAGAGGATGAAATGGGCAAACACCCATGGTGAGTCTGCCCAACGTGACCGTGCTGAGGTGGATCATCGTCGCACCGACGAGCATGGTACCGAGAAGGAAAATATGGTGCAAGACTATGATGATGCTCGGGATTCGGACGAGGAGATGGAGGAATCTGCAAAGGCCTTCAATGAAATGTTGGAGTCTTCAAAACGTCCGCTCCACGAGCACACTGAGCTTTGTCAGTTGGATGCCATCTCACAAGTAATGGCGCTGAAGGCTCAATTCAACTTGGGCAGAGAATGCTATGACGCAATTATTACAGTATTTGGACGCTTTCTACCCAAAGGCCATGTAATGCCTACAAACCTGTACCAGTCGGACAAAATCCTCCGTGCACTGAAGATGCCCTATGAGAAGATACATGCCTGTGAGAAAGGATGTGCCTTATTTAGGCTTGACTATGCGGACTTGAACTATTGTCCCATTTGCAAGTCTTCCAGGTATATTGTGGTAGAAACGGTATGGGTGAGAAGACACAGACCAAAATCCCCGTTAGTGTTCTTCGGTATATGCCAATCGTACCAAGACTTCAACGTCTTTTCATGGTAGAAGAGACGGCTAGACAGATGACATGGCAGAAAACAGGCAAAAGAACCAAACTAGATACAGATGGGAATCTGATGATGGTACACACATCGGATGGTGTTGCGTGGAAAAACTTTGATGAATTACATGCTGACAAAGCGGCAGATCCGAGGCATCCTCGAGTCGGCATCAGCACTGATGGGTTCAATGAGTTTGGTATGACGGTAGCCCACTATAGTTGTTGGCCCGTATTTGTCTTTCCACTCAATCTCCCCCCCCCCCCCCGGACAGATTATGCAAAGAAAGAACATTTTCCTGACGTTGATAATTCCAGGGCCCAACTATCCGGGCAAAAATATGAATGTGTACATGCAGCAGCTTAAGGACGAATTGCAAGAAGCCTGAGATAATGGGTTCAAGACATACGATGCCTATAGCAAACGGAACTTCATAATGCATGTCTGGTACATGTACTCGATGCATGACTTGCCGGCGTATGCACTATTCGTTGGCTGGTGTGTGCATGGAAGGTTCCCATGCCCCAAACACATTAACCCAGAACATTAACCCAGACACATATGAAGGAGAATTCTTCCAAGAGACACATCTTTCCAAAAAGCGTTTCAAGAACCGCTATACTTCACCCCAAAACATTGAAGTAGACAGCGATAGTGAATCCGACATCACCCCAGAGGAGGAACAAGAAGAGCCAGAACAAGAAGAGGTTCCTGCTGCGGATGACCTGCCAATGCTTGACCGATTACGTCAAGGTGGCCTTGCACATGTTGATGCCAATGAACCCTATGAGCCCATCATGATTATAGTGATGATGATGATTATGCATTTATTGATGATACTAATCGAGTTTATTAGTAGTGTCAGGTATTCAATTTTTTTATGTTGTACTTGATGATGATACACTTAAGTGATATACATATTATTATTCATGTCGGTACTTTTTTTATGTTGTACTAATTTCGTTTATTCTTTGTCATCGCAGGTGTTGAAAGATGGTGGGCGCTGGTCGGGAGCGCGCCGAGGCCCCTTCTTCATCGGCACGAGGTGCGAGGTCTTCCATTCCACACGCACCTCTCCGCCGAGCGTTGCTGGACAGTATGGCAACACCGCTGAGCCCTTCTTCGTCGACCGCGGTGCCCAGTAGGGGACGAGGTAAGAAGAAGAGAGGAGGTGGAGCACGTGGTCGCGGCAGAGGAGGTAGGGTGACTCTTACGGCGCCTTGCTCGTCACCGCCCCCAGCCGTTTCACCCGAGCACGTGACTGCTAGGGTGGACTCGTCTGAGGAGGAGGCTACACGGACTCCGGTCCATGAGCCTCCGGTCCACGGGTCTTCGGCCCACGAGCCTCGGGTCGACAGGCCTTCGGCCCACGAGACCCCGGAGGAGCACACGTCTGGATGGGGTACTTGATTGGGTCAGCCTGAGGAGCCGAGTGGCCATGCTGATGATGGCTGGGAGCCGAGTGGCCATGCTGATGATGGCCGGGAGCCGACTGATTTTGAGGGGGAGGGGGAGGAGGGGGCAACGTCTACCAGCGTGGTGCTACACGGCTCCCGTCCGTGTCGGTGACCCGCGAGCAGAGGTGGTTGATTTTCCCTGATGGGGATAGGTTAGTGCATTTAATCTTTTTGTACCTTCTGCATTCACGTTTCTTCAAATAACTAATGCGTTGGCCTTGTCATGCTGCAGGGGTTGGGACCACCATGAAAGTGTCCTCCGGCCCAACTCCGTCCTTGGAGTTCTGATTCGGCAAAACTTCCCGGGGTTTGTCACGTTGCCTGGTGAGGATCGGCTTCCATAGGTTGGATTGAGTTGGGAGCACTAATTGGCTGCCCCGGCCCCGCCGGGTGAGATTATCGACGGTGTCTTGTGCAAGACGAGGGAAGACGTGGTGATCAGAAAGTTCTGGGTAATTTCTCCTTTACACAATTAAAAATCTTCAACTAGCTAGTTATTAATTGTACTAATCAATATTGTCTCATTTGATTGCAGACATTCTACAGATGTGAGGAGGGATACGAGCAGGAGGCGGCAGATGTTATCGACAAGGAGTGCAAGCGCCTACTTCAGAACTTACGGCATGAGGTTCGGCTGCAGGCTATTCGAGGCTACTACGCCGGGCGTGGTATCAAGAAGCCCAAGCAGGAGTGCCGCGATAAGTTCTTGAGTAAGGAGCAGTACATGAAGGTAATTCTTAAGGCCTTGTACTTACTTCCTTCATTTAGTAATTCATAGCCGTAGCGCTGAAGTTTCTATTTGCTAACTTAGGCCCCTCCGAGATGGTGTGCGGATCAGATGGATTGTTGGGAGGTGTTGGTCAATGCATGGTGCTCAAAAGAATGGTGGGCCACCCACAACCAGGCCAAGGACAAACGTGCCCAAATGGAAGGTGTGCCACACCACCAAGGCAGCTCCAACTTATTTTAGTACGGGCGGAACTGGTTATGTGGTTTGTTTCATGATTCATGCAATTCATTCATCATGCTAGCTTTAGCCCTTTAATTACTAATTTACTTTGTTTCTCTCTTTCAGGCACGCTACAATAAGGCGGATAAGGTGCCAGAGGTGTACGACCTGTATGCCATGGCCCACACTGGCCCTTACAAGAAAGTCAAGGCATTCTCTGTGTCTGACCTCAATGATCCAAAGAACTTCACCAACATCTCCGCCCACGACAAGCTCGTGCAATATAGAGATCAGGGGAAGGCGAGGAAAGGGGAGGACTTTAACCCGAGCCAGGGTCCCATTGATATAGAGTTGCTGATGATATCTGGTGGCGGGAGGTCCCATGGCTCCATAGCCATAGGAGATGGACTTATCCGTTGTCCTAGCACTCTCCCGGAGATCAAGGCGCGCCAGTCGAGCTCTGCTCCTAAGATAAGGCCTCGTGAATGGCTAGTCCAACTCGCCTTCAAGGATAGTTATACATACTCAGCTATCTTTCTCCATTACATTGTGTGCGCTTCCATCAATGATTACAAATGGTCATGTGAGTGGTGTTGCAGGCTGCTATACAGAGTGAGAGAGATAGAACGGAGAAACTTCTGGCGGAGGCGATGGAGAGGCAGCGGGAGTTGGAGGAGAGGACGACAAAGATGTTGGAGGAGGAGAGGGCATGGAATGACATGCAGGCAAGGGCCATGTACGAGCTCCATGTGGTAAGTTTCTTCTGCAGATTACTTGCTAGTCTTAACATTTGAATCTCATTACTAACTAGTATGACTCTATTGTGAAAAGCAAATGTGCAGTCTGTGTGCGAGAAGTCCGGTCAGACCGCTCCGCCGATGCCATTGATTGCTTCTGGGAGCACGGTGAGTTTAATTTGAATGGACATTACTTGCTACTCTTAACATTTGAGTGTCATAATGCTAACGAGACATTGGAAATGATCTTTGGTGCAGCTTAACTCCAGAAACGCATCGCACGATCCTTCTTCAGCTACTGGCACGAGCCAGCCCGCTCCTACAACTCCCTGATCACGGTAAGTTTCTCTAGTGTTTTGCTTAACAAATGCATAAAGACCTAGACTTAGCTTTATTTCCTCCAATATGCTTACCATAATGACCTAGAGTTAGCTTCTTTTCCTCCAAAATGACTTAATAAGCTTACTGACCTTGTAAACCATCCATTTTACTTAAGTTAGCTCTAAAACGATATGTACTTAGCTTACTTATGTCAAAAATTGCATAATTAGCTTAGTTAGCTCATAAACGATCCATTTTACCTAAGTTAGCTCTAAAATGACTCATTTTACCTTAGTTGGCTTACAAGTGATCCAATTTATCCAAGTTAGCTCTAAAATGACCCATTTTACGTAGATTAGCTCCTAAATGATCCATTTTACCTACGTTAGCTTTAAAATGACCCACTTCACCTAGGTTAGCTCCAAAATGACCCATTTCACGTAGGTTAGCTCCAAAATGACCCATTTCACCTAAGTTAGCTCAAAAACGATCCATTTCACCTTAGTTAGCTAAAAAATGTGGCATTTCACCTTAGTTAGCTAATAAACGACCCATTTCAACTAAGTTAGCTCCAAAATGATCCATTTCACCTAGGTTAGCTCATAAACAACCCATTTCACCTAGGTTAGCTCATAAACGACCCATTTCACCTAGGTTAACTCATAAATGACCCATTTCACCTAGGTTAGCTCATAAACGACCCATTTCACCTATGTTATCTCATAAACGACCTATTTCACCTAGGTTAGCTCATAAACGACCAATTTCACCTAGGTTAGCTCATAAATGATCCGTTTCACCTAGGTTAGCTCATAAACGATCCATTTCACCTAACTTAGCTCCAAAATGATCCATTTCACCTAGGTTAGCTCATAAACGACCCATTTCACCTAGGTTAGCTCATAAACGACCCATTTCACCTAGGTTAGCTCATAAACGATCCATTTCACCTAGGTTAGCTCATAAACGATCCATTTCACCTAACTTAGCTCATAAACGATCCATTTCACCTAAGATAGCTCATAAACGATCCATTTCACCTAAGATAGCTCATAAACGATCCATTTCACCTAGGTTAGCTAATAAACGATCCATTTCACCTAAGTTAGCTCATAAACAATCCATTTCCACTAATTTAGCTCATAAATGTTCCAGTTCACCTAAGTTAGCTAATAAATGGTATATACTTCTTCTTCTAGTCTTCTTCTTCTTCTATTCTTTTTCTTCTAGTCTTCTTTTTCTAACTTTCTTATTTGTCATTTTGCAGGTTTCATTCACTTCACGGAAGCCAGCTTCCTGTGATGGATTGCTTGTTTTTTCCTTTGATGCACTTCTTGTATTCTGCTCACTTGCTATGATGGAATTAACTTGCTATGATGAAACTTTGCATATTGTAATATGTATGGATCGATGGAACTATGTGCAACCTACTATGTATGTATGGATGGATATATATGTGCCGGATATTTATTATGTTGGATATATATGTGTTGGATATTTATTGTGAAAGAGTCCTGTGATATATTTGTTGTGATAATTGTTGGATATATGAAAAACAGAATAAAAAAGAGGCAGTGCAGGCTCTTTGCCGTCAGCGGCAGACGGCAAAGACTCCTTTGCCATCGGTGGCAGACGGCAAAGGAGGCACGTGGCGCCCACCTGTTCTTCCTGAGAGATGGGCCATTTGGCAAATTTGCCTACCGTGGCGGACGGCAAAGCTAAGCTGATAGCAAAGACTATGACTTTGCCTACTGTGGCAGACGGCAAAAAACCACGAGCGCTGACACATTGCTGACGTTAATTGGCGGACGGCAAAGAGGCGCTCAAATTTGCCGTCAGCTGGAGGACGGCAAAGGCCGCCGTTAGCCGCCTAACGGACTAACGCTGGCGGACGTCCAGTATTTTGCCGTCCCTCCTCTTTGCCGTTCGCCGTTGTAGGCAAAGTACTCTTTGCCGTCCGCCATATAAAGCTGGCGGCAAAGGACCTGTTTGCCGACCCTGTCATTGTCGTTCCTCTTTGTCGTCCGCCGCTGATGGCAAAGCTCTTTGCCGTCCGCCGTTCGTGCCCTTGCCGTCCACCGTGGCAGACGGCAAAATACTGGATTCCTGTAGTGAGTTGTGCCTCAGGGGATCGAGACTAGAGGCGCATGTCAAGTGTTAGCTTACGGCTAACACATCCTACATTGCACATGAGTGCATTCAGGATTTCTAGAAGCGATGAATGCTTAATAGTGAAAGATTGGAGGAAAATTGTTAATGATCGCAGAGAAGTACTAGGGGGTAGCAATGAGAAGCGCAGCCCACGATTAGGAGACAAGTTCATCTGCATACTCTAGTATGATGAATCAGGAGAGCTATACATGTTCTATGCTATTTTACCTGAGAGAGAGCAGCAGGAGTGATTCATGCTCTTAGTACTTGTCCTGTCATGTCCGTGTTCTTCATCCTGAACTTAATCTCAAAGAGTGATTTGCTTTTGTGGTGTTATGAACGCTTATAATATCATGACCATCATGTTGAACTCGATGATATTTTTGCTTCTGGTACAAGTGAATGTTTCTTCTTTAAGCTAGTGTTGGTGGTGATTAGATAGGGGTAATGACTATGATGATAGCGGTACAAGAGTTTTTGTACTAATATGATGATGATGATGAGTTATTATATAATTTAATGAAAGAAACTGCAGATTAGTTTCAGCTGGATGGATCCTAGCTAAGTGATCAAGTATATGTCATATCCATATATATTATACTTGATCACCTAGGTGATCAAGTATAATATATATGGATATGACATATACTTGATCACTTAGCTAGTAGCTATAGGATCCAATGCATCCAGTCGAAACTAATCTGCAGTACTTTCACCTAATGATTTAACAACTCATTATAATGTAAAACAATCACTAAATTAAATTGAAAACACAAAATTAAAGGAAAAATTAAAAAAACACCAAACATTTAGTACCGGTTGGTGTTACCAACTGGTACTAAAGCCCTACACGCACCCGGGCCTGGCTCATGCCACATGGTGGCACTTTAGCGCCGGTTCGTGATGAACCGGTACTAAAGGGGGGGACCTTTAGTCCCCACTCTTTAGTGTCGGTTGCCGAATCGGCACAAACGCCGTTACGAACTGGCACTAAAGGTCGGTTCTGCACTAGTGACATATCAATGTGAACTAAGATTACTGACTCTAGTAAACGCTTTGAGCGTTGGTCACATGGCGATGTGAACTTTGGGTGTTAATCACATGGTGATGTGAACTATTGGTGTTAAATCACATGGCGATGTGAACTAGATTATTGACTTAGTGCAAGTGGGAGACTGAAGGAAATATGCCCTAGAGGCAATAATAAAGTTATTATTTATTCCCTTATTTCATGATAAATGTTTATTATTCATGGTAGAATTGTATTAACCGAAAACTTAGTACATGTGTGAATACATAGAACAAACAAAGTGTCCCTAGTATGCCTCTACTTGACTAGCTCGTTTATCAAAGATGGTTATGTTTCCTAACCATAGACATGTGTTGTCATTTGATGAACGGGATCACATCATTAGGAGAATTATGTAATGGACAAGACCCATTAGTTAGCTTAGCATTATGATTGTTATAATTTCATTGCTATTGCTTTCTTCATGACTTATACATGTTCCTATATGACTATGAGATTATGCAACTCCCGAATACCAGAGGAACACTTTGTATGCTACCAAACGTCACAATGTAACTGGGTGATTATAAATGTGCTGTACAGGTGTCTCCAATGGTACTTGTTGAGTTGGCATAGATCAAGATTAGGATTTGTCACTCCGATTGTCGGAGAGGTATCTCTGGGCCCTCACGGTAATGCACATCACTATAAGCCTTGCAAGCAATGTGACTAATGAGTTAGTTGCGGGATGATGCATTACGAAACGAGTAAAGATACTTGCCGGTAACGAGATTGAACGAGTAAAGAGACCTGCATCATGAAGCATACTGAGGACTTGAGAGAAGCAAGGCATTGATTCCATGTCCACGTGAGGAATATGCTCGTGGTCGAAGACTTTGTCCTTATTGAATAGTAGTGACGAATAGAAGTTGGCCTGGCTGGCAGTCTAGAAACGCTTCCTTCTAAGACGAGCATTGTCATAAGGGTTGAAGTCAGTGAAGAACACATGCTCGCCGAAGAAATCATCAGCCTTGAATTTTTGCTTCTTTGAGAAGAGATCCTTTGGCTTGGGCTAAGGAGTATCAGTCAATTGCAACACCACCTCAGGAATCACAATCTCAGGATCCACAGACTGAGGAATTTCAGACTCTTCTTCAGCTTGAGCCTGGGTCTTCAATTCTTCATTGACAATTTCTTCAACACTAGTGGTTGGAATTTCTTCATGGACAGACGTGGTTGCATGAGGTTCTTCAGATCCCATTTGTACTTCAGTAGCAGCTGGGGACTGAGGAATTTCTTGGAGTGGAGGGAAAATTGGAGAGTTGGGGTGCTAACTTTCCCAAAAGTCATCATTCAGCACAGGTGTGGTACAACCAATGTCCACATCCTCATCTTCAATTTCTTTAACGCCAGCCTCTTTAGCAGTGAACTGAGGCATAGGCGAGGAGACAACTGGAGTTGAAGGGATTGCATCCACTTCAATTTCTTCATCGAACTGCTCTGACGAAGCAGCAGAAGGATTTTCATCATCGTATTCGCTAGGAATCACATAATCTTCACCAAAAGGAAGAAGGTCCTTTGATGGCATGAATGAGACAGGAACGAAATCAATTGGGTTGTCAATTGAGCTAGTCAGAGGCTTCATCTTCTTCGGAGCTTAAGAATTTGATGAAGTTGATGCCTTCCTTTTCTTCACAGTTGCACGCTCTGCAGCCTTGGTCTTCTTCGCATCTGATGCAGATGGAAGGGTCGGAGATGGTGTAGGCGCATGATACGTCTCCAACGTATCTATAATTTTTTATTGTTCCATGCTATTATATTACCCCTTTTGGATGTTTATGGGCTTTATTTTACACATATATATCATTTTTGGGACTAACCTACTAACCGGAGGACTAGCCCATATTGTTGTTTTTTTGCCTATTTCAGTATTTCGAAGAAAAGGAATACAAACAGAGTCCAAATGGAATGAAACCTTGGGGAGTGTGATTTTTGGAACGAACATGATCCAGAGGACTTGGAGTGCAAGTCAAGAAGCAGCCGAGGCTCCCATGAGATAGGAGAGCCCCCCCTACAGGGCGCCCCCCCCCCCCCCCGTCTTGTGGGCCCCTCGGGCGGGCACCGACGTACTTCTTCCTCCGATATATACCTACGTACCACGAAAACATCCAGGAGGAGGACGAAACACAATTTCCACCATCGTAACCTTCTGTATCTGCGAGATCTCATCTTGGAGCCTTCGTCGGCACTCTGCCAGAGGGGGAACCGACCACAGAGGGCTTCTACATCAACACCCTTGCCCCTCCGATGAGTTGTGAGTAGTTTACCACAGACCTACGTGTCCATAGTTATTAGCTAGATGGCTTCTTCTCTCTTTTTGGATCTCAATACAATGTTCTCCCCCTCTCTTGTGGAGATCTATTCGATGTAAACTCTTTTTGCGGTGTGTTTGTCGAGATCCGATGAATTGTGGGTTTATGATCAAGTTTATCTATGAATAATATTTGAGTCTTCTCTGAATTCTTTTATGTATGATTGAGTTATCTTTGCAAGTCTCTTCGAATTATCAGTTTGGTTTGGCCTACTAGATTGATCTTTCTTGCCATGGGAGAAGTGCTTAGCTTTGGGTTCGATCTTGCGGTGTCCTTACCCAGTGACAGAAAGGGTTGCAAGGCACGTATTGTATTGTTGCCACTGAGGATAACAAGATGTGGTTTATATCATATTGCTTGAGTTTATCCCTCTACATCATGTCATCTTGCTTAATGCGTTACTCTGTTCTTATGAACTTAATACTCTAGATGCAGGCAGGAGTCGGTCGATGTGTGGAGTAATAGTAGTAGATGCAGGCAGGACTTGGCCTACTTGTTGCGAATGTGATGCCTATATACATGATCATGCCTAGATAATCTCATAATGATTCGCTTTTCTATCAATTGTTCGACAGTAATTTGTTCACCCACCGTAATACTTATGCTATCTTGAGAGAAGCCACTAGTGAAACCTATGGCCCCCGGGTCTATCTCTTATCATATTTTCTTTCAATCTACTTGTATTTGCATCTTTAATTTTTGCATCTATATTATAAAATACCAAAAATATATTTATCTTATCTTACTATCTTTATTAGATCTCACTTTCGCAAGTGGCCGTGATGGGATTGACAACCCCTTTACTGCGTTGGTTGCGAGTTCTTTGTTTGTTTGTGTAGGTGCGTGGGACTTTTGAGGAGCCTCCTACTGGATTGATACCTTGGTTCTGAAAAACTGAGGGAAATACTTACGCTACTATTGCTGCATCACCCTCTCCTCTTCGAGGAAAACCAACGCAAGCTCAAGACGTAGCAGCGCAGGAGGTGCAGAGGACTTTGGTTCAGGTTCTTCTGGCGCAACTGGTGCAGTTGCCCTGACTTCTTCACTTTCTTCAGGCGCACCACTAGTGGATGCCCTGGCAATATCTTCAGCGGCTGGAATGCAGTCATCAGCCTCGGTACTCTCATTTTCTTCAGTAGCCTGAATGTCATCAGCGGTGCTGGCATGTTCTTTAGTGGGCTGAGCAGATGCTTCAGCCGGAGTAACTTCAATGTGCACAGGAGCAGCAGCACTTGAAGTGAATTTCTTCGTCATATTGATGAACCGGACCTTGGTGCTCTTCCAATCGGCATAGTAGCGATTGAATTCATCACTCAGTTGCTTGATTTCAGCTTGCAAGGCAACAAGTTGATCAGGGGTAAGAGTGAGGACATTGTCCTTGAGGTAGCGCTGTTTCTCGTACTGCGCTTTCTTCAGCCTTCTACCTTCTTCAAATTTCCACCTATCTTCCTCAATCAACGCAGTCAGGACATGACTTTGACCAGGAGTGAGGTTCATCTCCGGTAAAGGCGTGCTAGGGTCCTTGTGCCATAGGCCAATGAAGTCGAGGATCAACTTTGGATCCGATAGTAGTGGCACATTGATGCCTTTGGCTCTAGCGGCCATGGCCTGCCTGTCTCTGATGATTTCAGTAAGTTCTTCATCAACAGCCTCATCGTCATCAGAGGGCACTTGGAAGGCGACTTGCTTCTTTTGAGTACTTGATCGAAGGCCTCGACCAGCAGTGGCCTTTTTCTTCAGCAGAGAGGGGCCAGCTGAGGAACTTGCAGATGCTCCTGAGGCAATTGAGATGCCTGTAGTCCTTTGGCATGTGGCGAGATGCACAGGTGAAGATGATTTGGTCGGAGCAGCTGAAAACTTTGTCGCAGGAGCTGAGGACTTTGAAGGAGGAGGAGCAGTCTGAGGAATTGGCCGTGAGGGCTGTGAAGAATCTGGCCTTGAGGGCATTGAGGGAGAAGCACTTGACTTATGTGCAGGCTTCTTAGGCATCGCCATCCTCGGCTTACAAGCAGAGGCCTCAGCAGCGGTAGCAGCAGCAGCAGCAGAGTCTTCATTGAATTTCCTTACTGCTTCCTTTGCTTGCTTGGCCAGCTTGGCCTGGTGCTTTGCCCATTCATTAGCATGGTCCTCACGGCGCTTGAGGCTGGTGGGATCTTCCACTCGGCCTGGTGCCAATGGAGGTCTTGAGCATGAAGGGTTGAGTGCGAATTTCTTCATATACTTGGGAGTAACATACCTGTACTCCCTCCATTCCTGTGTCCATCTCCTCTCTATCCGTTCTATGCGCACCTTGCGCTGATTTTTGTCCTCCTTGCCAAATTTGGCCTCATCAGGAGTGCAATATCCAGGAAAGATGTCCTCAGGGATTTCGAAAGCAGTGTTGACCTCAGGCCTCTTCCCACCCTTCTGTGGCTTCTTACCTTCAGCCATTTTCTTCAGCTAAGGAATATGAACAACTGAAGTTTCTGAAGAGGTGTGCAACTTTTCTTCGAGGAACACTACAAATGAGTTAAGTTGATGAGAACCTAGTGATTCAGTAGTGGACATTTGTACCTGTGAATAGAGTATGGTTGCGAGGAATTTGGAGAGGTCATATGCGTTCTCAGAAGGTTTTTCAAAAATGAATAGGTTTGAGGAATTTGACCAGATGAGTCTTGAGGAATTTCACTAAGCGTTCTTTGTCTTAGGTTCCAGAGTTGTATAGATTGAAAATCTACACAATTGAGGAATCCTTAAGAAAATCATTGCTTAGAGAAACGAATCGAGAGCAGATCACATGTGAGGTGTTCATGTGTGTGAAGATTTGAAGAATAAACACCTTTGAAGATTTTCAAGGAAACATATGAATCAAAGAGGGCAGTAGAAGTAACTTTTAATTACTCGAGTTGAAGAAAACGACGAATTGGGAAGTGTAGATGTCAAGTTCGTTAGTTCAGATCTTCCACGCCCTAACTCGGCAGAGTAAGACGGCTACACCGGCGGCGGAGTGGAGAAATCCGCAACCGGCGCGAGTACGATGGCGACAAGGTCGAGGCAGTGAAGCTCTTCCTCACCGACGACTATGAAGTAGCGGCGGCGCTAGGGTTTGGGGAGCTCGAGCGGGAGTGAGAGCGAGTGGAGTAAAAACGAAGTGAGGAAGATATAGGGGTATTTATAGAGGGAGTGAAAAATTGTATGCCCAAGGAAATCGGACGAATGTGCCCCTGGCCCTTCTCATTCGCTTGACATGTGTCACCCACGTACTGAGAGGTGGAGATCATGTAGGATCGTGGGTGAATAAATAAGTATTGTCATGGGATGTGGAACGGTTTGAGCGGCAAAGCCGAAAATTCAGATAAGATAAGTTAAAATTTTCGTTCGCAATTTCTTCAGCTGTCAAGGACACAGTGAAGATTTTGAACTAGTTTCAAATAGAACGCACATGAAGAATTTGTGAACAGACTGGGTTGAGTTTAGCATAGAGGGGGAACGATCCGATCACATTCAATTAGCAGAAGAAATCAACTTGAAGAGATAGCAATAAGTGAATGTTGTAGAGGACATAAACTCATATATATATATATATATATATATATATATATATATATATATATATGTATGTATATATACATATATATATATATATATATATGTATATATATATAATCAAATGAAGAACAACCACGGAAGGAGTGAAGACAATGCAAAGTTGAAGAATTTTGAGAACTGAGGAATTTCAAAAACGAAGAAAAACTCAAATTGAAGACTTTCAACTTTGGTTGGTGGCGTAACCCACCGTATAAGAAAGCTGATTTCAGACACCGCGTACAATTGTCGTAGGGCTCTGAGAATCAATTTCTTCATTAATTTCTTCACACTTAGAGGGTTAGTCTTCATTTATTAAAGAAAAACGTTACTTTGTGTGTTGCGCATCTATGTCATCAAGTCAGCATAAGTGTTAGGATGTGTGTCCATTTCAGAGAACATTCGAAGATTCTAGAATATTTAGCTCACACCACAACTTGCTAAATCTCTTCTCATCCAAGGGCTTAGTGAAGATATCAGCCAGCTAGTCTTCAGTGCTAACGTGGTCGATGGAGATGTCGCCCTTCAACACATGATCACGAAGAAAATGATGACGAATCTGGATGTGCTTGGTCTTCGAGTGCTGAACTGGGTTATGAGCAATCTTGACAGCACTCTCATTGTCGTAGTAGAGAGGCACATTCTTCACGTTGATGCCATAGTCCATGAGTGTTTGCTTCATCCATAATAGTTGAGCACAGCATGATCCAGCAGCAATGTACTCAGCTTCTACAGAGTTGAGTGATACGCAGTTCTTTTTCTTCGAGGACCAACAGACCAAAGATCGTCCGAGGAAATGGCATGTGCCTTACGTCGACTTGTGGCCCACGCGATCACTAGCGTAGTCAAAGTCTGAATATCCAATGAGATCAAACGAAGAGCCCTTGGGATACCATAATCCAAGTGTTGGTGTGTGAGCTAGATATCGAAGAATATGCTTCACAGCCTTATGGTGTGATTCCTTCGGTGTTGCTTGAAGTCGGGCACACATGCAAACACTAAGCATAATATCCAGCCTAGATGCACATAGGTACAATAAAGAGCCAATCATGGAGAGGTATACCTTTTGATCGAAGTCTTTACCATTTTCATCAGTGCATAGATGGCCATTTGTGGGCATTAGAATTTTGACCCCTTTGCAGTCTTGCATGCCGAATTTCCTCAATACGTCCTTGAGGTATTTCTCCTGAGATATGAATATCCCATTGCGCTGTTGACGAATTTGAATACCTAAAAAGAATTTCAATTCTCCCATCATAGAAATTTGATATTCTTCACTCATCATATAGGCTAATTCATCACTGTATCGTTGGTCAGTACAGCCAAAAATGATATCAAAGAGGGTAGTAAAAGTAACTTTTAATTACCCGAGTTGAAGAATACGATGAACTGGGAAGTGTAGATGTCAAGTTCGTTAGTTCAGATCTTCCACGCCCTAACTCGGCAGAGGAAGACGGCTACGGCGGCGGCGGAGTGAAGAAATCCGCAACCGGCGCGAGTATGATGGCGACGAGGTCAAGGCAGTGAAGCTCTTCCTCACCGGCGACAATGAAGTAGTGGCGGCGCTAGGGTTTGGGGAGCTCGAGCGGGAGTGAGAGCGAGTGGAGTAAAAACAAAGTGAGGAAGAGATAGGGGTATTTATAGAGGGAGTGAAAAATTGTATGCCCGAGGAAATCGGACGAACGTGCCCCTGGCCCTACTCATTCGCTTGACATGTGTCACCCACATACTGAGAGATGGAGATCATGTAGGATCGTGGGTGAATAGATTAGTATTGTCGTGGGATGCGGAACGGTTTGAGCGGGAAAGCCAAAAATTCAGATAAGATAAGTTAAAAATTTCGTTCGCAATTTCTTCAGCTGTCAAGGACACAGTGAAGATTTTGAACTAGTTTCAAATAGAACGCACATGAATAATTTGTGAACAGACTGGGTTGACTTTAGCATAGAGGGGGAAGGGTCCGATCACATTCCCTTAGCAGAAGAAATCAACTTGAAGAGATAGCAATAAGTGGATGTGAAGACAATGCAAAGTTGAAGAATTTTGAGAACTGAGGAATTTCAAAAACGAAGAAAAACTCAAATTGAAGACTTTCAACTTTGGTTGGGGGCATAACCCACCGTAAAAGAAAGCTGATTTCAGACACCGCGTACAATTGTCGTAGGGCTCTGAGAATCAATTTCTTCATTAATTTCTTCACACTTAGAGGGTTAGTCTTCATTGATTGAAGAAATATGTTACTTTGTGTGTTGCGCATCTAAGTCATCAAGTCAGCATAAGTGTTAGGATGTGTGTCCATTTCAGAGAACATTCGAAGATTCTAGAATATTTAGCTCACACCACAACTTGCTAAATCTCTTCTCATCCACGGGCTTAGTGAAGATATCGGCCAGCTGGTCTTCAGTGCTAACGTGGTCGATGGAGATGTCGCCCTTCAACACATGATCACGAATAAAATGAGGACGAATCTGGATGTGCTTGGTCTTCGAGTGTTGAACTGGGTTATGAGCAATCTTGATAGCACTCTCATTGTCGCAGTAGAGAGGCACATTCTTCATGTTGACGCCATAGTCCTTGAGTGTTTGCTTCATCCATAATAGTTGAGCACAGCACGATCCAGCAACAATGTACTCGGCTTCTACAGAGTTGAGTGATACGCAGTTCTTTTTCTTCGAGGACCAACAGACCAAAGATCGTCCGAGGAAATAGCATGTGCCTGACGTTTACTTGTGGTCCACGCGATCGCCAGCATAGTCGGAGTCTAAATATCCAATGAGATCAAATGGAGAGCCCTTGGGATACCATAATCCAAATGTTGGTGTGTGAGCTAGATATCAAAGAATATGCTTCACAGCCTTATGGTGTGATTCCTTCGGTGTTGCTTGAACTCAGTCACACATGCAAACACTAAGCATAATATTCGTCCTAGATGCACGTAGGTACAATAAAGAGCCAATCCTGGAGTGGTATACCTTTTGATCGAAGTCTTTACCATTTTCATCAGTGCATAGGTGGCCATTTGTGGGCATTGGAATTTTGACCCCTTTGCAGTCTTGCATGCCGAATTTCCTCAATACGTCCTTGAGGTATTTCTCTTGAGATATGAATATCCCATTGCGCTGTTGACGAATTTGAATACCTAAAAAGAATTTCAATTCTCCCATCATAGACATTTGATATTCTTCACTCATCATATAGGCAAATTCATCACTGTATCGTTGGTCAGTACAGCCACAAATGATATCAACAACATAAATTTGGCACACAAACAATTCGCCATCATAAGATTTAGTGAAACGAGTTGGGTCGAGTGAACCGGGTTTGAAGCCTTTCTTCATGAGGAATTCCTTCAAAGTATCATACCATGCCCGAGGGGACTGCTTGAGGCCATACAGGGCCTTATTGAGTCCGAGGACTTTGTCAGGATGCTTTGGATCTTCAAAACCTGGGGGTTGAGAAACATATACATCTTCCTCAAGCTTACCATTGAGGAATGCACTTTTCACATCCATTTATTGTAAGATAATATCATGATGGTTAGCATAAGCAAGTAATATGCGAATAGCCTCAAGTCCAGCAACAGGTGCAAAAGTTTCATCGAAGTCAATTCCTTCAACCTGTGTGTAGCCTTGAGCTACAAGCCGTGCCTTATTCCTCACCACAAGGCCATTTTCATCTTGCTTGTTGCGGTAGATCCACTTTGTGCCAATAATGTTGTGCTTGCGAGGATCTGGACGTTTGACTAGTTCCTGGACGTTGTTGAGCTCGAACTGATGTAATTCTTCTTGCATACCTTTAACCACTCAGGCTCAAGAAATGCTTCATCTACCTTAGTGCGCTCTGTGATAGAGACAAAAGCAAAGTGCCCACAAAAGTTACACAAATGTGAAGCTTATGAGCGTGTCAGAGGACCTGGTGCTTCAATGTCATCGATGATCTTCTCGATTTGCACTTCGTTTGCAATGCAAGGATGAGCGGGTTGTTTTGGAGGAATTTGATCTGCATTTTCTTCAGGAGCATTTTCCTCAGCACCATTTTCTTCAGGTGCGCCAGCTCGACGTTCATCACGTTCTGGAATGAATTCTTCAGCGGATTCTTCGGTGGTAATGACATCTTCAGTAGCCTTGAACTTGATAGATTCCTCAGGTGCTGGTTCATCTAACACAGAAGGTAGGTGCTCTCTTTGCAAGTCGTTAGTTTCATCGAACCGCACATCTATAGTTTCAACAACCTTGTGAAGAACGTTCTTGAAGACTTTGTAGGTGTGCAAGTCCTTTCCGTAACCAAGCATAAAACCCTCATGTGCTTTTGGTGCAAATTTAGAATTGTGATGATGATCTCTAATCCAACATTTAGCACCAAAGACTTTGAAGTAACTCACATTGGGTTTCTTATCAGTGAGGAGTTCATAAGCAATCTTCTTCAAGAATTTGTGAAGATATACTCTGTTGATGATGTGGCACGCAGTATCAATAGCCTCAATCCAGAAGTGATGAGGTGTCTTGTATTCATCAAGCATAGTGCAAGCCATCTCAACAAGAGTTCTATTCTTGCGCTCCACGACGCCATTCTTCTGAGGAGTATAAGGAGCAGATAACTCATGAGTAATACCAAGTTCATCAACATAGTCATCAAGACCCAAATTCTTGAACTCGGTGCCATTATCACTTCTGATGTTCTTGATCTTCACACCAAAGTTGGTTGAAGCCCTCGAGGAAAATTGTTTGAAGACTTCCTACACCTCATGTTTGTAAGTGACAATGTGCACCCATGTGTAACGAGAATAATCATCAACAATAACAAAGCCATATAGAGATGCATCATTTGTAACAGGAGAATAATGATTAGGGCCGAAGAGATCCATGTGAAGCCATTCAAATGGTCGAGAGGTAGTCATGATAGTCTTCGCTGGATGCTTGGCCTTTGTCATCTTTCCAGCTTCATAGGCTCCGCACAAGTGATCCTTGAGGAATTTGACATTCTCAATGCCAATGACATGCTTCTTCTTTGCAAGTGTGTGCAAATTTCTCATCCCAGCATCACCAAGTCGTCGATGCCATAGCCAGCCTTCTAAAGCTTTTGCAAGTAGGCATATGGCTGGTTGTGGTCTTGTAGAGAAATCAACAATGTACAAGTCTCCTCTCCTAAAGGCTTCGAAGACTTTGGAATTGTCATCTTCCATGATCACAACGCAGCGATATTTGCCAAGGACAACAACCATATCAAGATCACAAAGCATTGAGACAGACATGAGGTTGTATCCTAAGGACTCGACAAGCATGACTTTGTCCATGTGTCGATCCTTTGAGATCGCAACCTTACCTAGACCCAATATTTGACTTTTGCCTTTGTCAGCAAAGATGATATGCTTCATATGTGACGGTGATAAAGGAGCATCCAAATATATCCTTCTCACCAGTCATGTGGTTCGTACATCCAACTATCGAGGACCCACTCATTAGCTTTGGGTTGATCATCCTGCAGATGAATTAGTGCAACTTACGAACTCATATACTTCATCAGCGAAGAATATGACATAAATATCATCAGATCATTAGAACAGATAAATGGTATGAGGGCGTCTAAAATGAAAGTTCATTTCATCATGATTAGCATGTATCCTTTCGGGCACTGTTCAGGTCTCCAGCAAATTCTTCAGACATTTTGAGCACGTCTGGAGACCTGACCCTGCATAAGAGATTAGTTCTTTTTCTTCACCACCCACATCTGAAGGGGTGGCAAAGAATTCATCACTCCGCGAGCACCATATGAGAAAGGTAGCATAGAAGCCACTCCACTTCGTTTCGCATAAGAGGGGTTAGGGTAAGCATATGAATAAGCAAAGAAATTCTTCGAGGACTTATGAACATAATGATTTGAAGAATAATGCTCATATGCATAGCCCTTAGCTCTACCCTGCGAAACAAGGGTGTTAGCATGATGATGATCATATGAGGACTTTGATCCTTTTGAGGAATTTGATCCACATGAGGAATTTGGTCCATATGAAGAATTTTGGAGTTCCTATTCTTCACAGGTGGTGTCACGAGGACATTCACCTGAAGACTTTCAAGGAAACTTTTGGGAACCCAGATTTTCTTCATAGGGGAACCGTTCCTGCAGTTAGTGCCAACATATCTAGCAAATACTTCACCATTCTGATTTTTGAACAATTTATAGTTGGAGTCAAATGACTCATCAGAAGAATGAGGAGATTCACATGTAAAGCCAGATAAGTTGGATAGATCAACTGGAGGTCCCTTTGCAGCAACCCATTAGGTTTTGGGGTACTGCTCGGGCTTCCAATATGTTCCATCAGCATTGAGTTTCCTCTCAAAGGCAATACCATCTTTCTTAGGGTTTCTGTTGAGGATCTGCTTTTTGAGCACATAACAAAGAGTCTGATGCACTTTGAGGCTTTTGTACATGCCTGTCATGTACAATTCCTTCAGCCCTGCATCATCAGTGATACTAGCAATGTCCTCAGATGAGGAATTAGTGATAGCAGAGACAGATGAAGAATTTGTAGCATTAGAAGCATTTGAACATTCAGGTGAAGAATTAGCAGTTTCACGTTCAATGCACTTCAAACATGGAGGAACAAATTCTTCCTGAGTAGCGCTGATTTGTTGAGCAATTAATGAATCGCGCTCCTTCTGAAGATCTTCATGATCCACTCTTAGCTTCTCAAGATGTTGCTTTCTTTGAAGAAATTCATAAGAAAGCTTCTCGTGATCAGATAAGAGAGTGTTATGATGACCTTGAAGGTTGTCAAACTTCGACTGAAGTCTATGCTGATTTTCAGTCAAGGTTTTAGTGCGATCCATTTCTTCACCCAACATATCGTCACTTTTATCTAACACGTTTTGAACCTTTTCAAAAGCCTTTTGTTGTTTAACAACAATCTTAGCAAGTTTAGAGTAGCTGGGCT
Organism: Triticum timopheevii; assembly: GCA_963921465.1. Taxonomy (NCBI): domain Eukaryota; kingdom Viridiplantae; phylum Streptophyta; class Magnoliopsida; order Poales; family Poaceae; genus Triticum; species Triticum timopheevii. The sequence goes on from OY997274.1 coordinate 65,664,585, forward strand.
TGAGGTTTTCATCAGATTCATCCTCACTAGATTCAGAGGAGGCGTATTTAGTTACCTTGGCATTCTTTGCCATGAAGCAATAGGTGGGAGCGTAGTCATCATTGCCTTCATCAGCCTTGTCGGTGAAGCCATTTTCTTCAGAGTTGAAGATAGACTTACTGACGAATGCAGTAGCGAGAGCTAGGCTCGCCACACCAGACTCGGACTCCTCAGATGCCTCCTCATCCTCATGTTCATCAGATTCAGCCTCAGAGTTCATTTCCTTGCCAATGAATGCCCGAGCCTTCTTGGAGCTGCTCTTCTTGTGTGATGAAGACTTCGAGAATTTTGATGATGAAGACTTCGAAGATTTCTTCTTCTTCTTTGCGTCATCAGAATTGTAATCCTTGTATTTCTTATTCTTTGATTCCTTATCCCACTGAGGACAATCTTGGATGTAGTGACCAGGTTTCTTGCATTTGTGGCAAAGCCTCTTCTTGTAGTCACTCGATGAGGAATCATTGCTCCTTGAGGATTTTCCAAAGTGACCACGTCTTGAGAACTTCTGAAATTTCTTTATGAGCAGTGCTAGTTCCTGGCTCAGTTCTTCAGGATCACCAACGCTACTAGCAGATTCCTCATCTTCAGACTCAACGATTGCCTTGGCCTTCAGAGCACGTGATCTGCCATAGCTCGAACCATAGAGATCTGTCTTCTCAGCAAGCTGGAACTCATGAGTATATAGCCTCTCGAGGATATCAGTGGGATCAAGTGGCTTGTAATCAGCACGTTCTTAAATCATTAGTGCCAGAGTATCAAATGAAGAATCGAGCGATCTCAGCAATTTTTCGCCACCTCATGGTCGGTGATGTCAGTGGCGCCAAGCGCTTGAAGCTCATTCGAGATGTCAGTGAGGCGATCGAAGGTTTACTGAACATTTTCATTGTCGAGTCTTTTGAAACGGTTGAAGGGATTGAGAAGAACGTCAACTCAAGAGTCACGTTGAGTTGAGACTCCTTCATTCACTTTGGACAGCCTATCCTAGATAAGCTTAGCAGTTTCCAAAGCACTCACTCTTCCATACTGCCCTTTGCCTAGATGGCCACATATGATATTCTTCGCTTGAGAATCGAGTTGGTTGAATCTCTTCACATCAGTAGCGGTCAGAGAAGGTGTGACTGAGGGAACACCATTTTCCACAACATACAAGAGATTGTTATCAATTGCCTCAAGATGCATTCGCATCTTATTCTTCCAGTAGGGGTAGTCCGTTCCATTGAAGGTAGGACATCCAGCAGAGACCTTGATTATACCTGCGGTCGACATAACTAAAACTCCAAGCGGTTAAACCAAAATCACACAGAACAAGGGAGTACCTCGCTCTGATACCAATTGAAAGTGCGTTATATCGACTAGAGGGGGGTGAATAGGCGATTTTTATGAATTCTTCACTGAGGAATTTGCTGGTGAGGAAATTCCAAAATGAAGAACTACTTGCCGCAGAATAAGTACTCAAAAGTAAACACAACAGGATACAAACACAGTCATCATGATGAAATGAAGACAAGCACAGATTATAGAAAGCCTAAGCACAGGATAACACAGAAAGAAGACGGACAGACTAAAAAATTGAACTGAGGAAACTAAGAAAGTCTTCAGTCAAAGTCTTCAAACAGATATGAACAAGCACACAACAACAGAAATGAGGAAATGAAAGAGTTGAGGAAATAGAACCAGTAGGCTCGGCGAAGACAATGATTTGGTAGACCAGTTCCAACTGTTGTCTTAGTTGTACGTCTGGTTGGAGCGGTTGGGTATTTAAACTCGAGGACACACAGTCCTCACAGTATTCTCCTTGAGCTCAGGTCACACAGACCTCGCCCAATCACTCGTGGTAAGTCTTCAGGTGACTTCCAAACCTTCACAGACAAGGTCACTCGGCGATCCACAATTCCTCTTGGATGCTCTAGACCATGACGCTTGACCGTTTGGAAGAAGCACAGTCTTCAAAGGTAACAAGCATCGGAACCACGCAGGATCAATCTCTTCAGTGATGCTCAATTACTTTGGGGTTGTAGGTGTTGCGTTGGATTTTCCTCACATGATGATTTTCGCTCAAAGTCCTCGGAGGATGGGATGCTCTCAAATGACAAGTGTCAGTCTCTCTCGGAGCAGCCAACCAGCTAGTGGTTGTAGGGGGGCGGCTATTTATAGCCTAGGGAGCAGCCCAGCATGATAAGACATAAATGCCCTTCAATGACATGACCGTTAGGTGGGTAGATATTTTGGTACAGCTGGCGCATAGCACAGCAATGGTCGGAAGTTTGACTCTCAAATTCCTCAGGGCTATCATGTTCCTCACTGTGTAGGCAATACACACTGGCGAATTCGTAACTCCTCATTCAGAACAAATTCCTCAGAGACCAGAAGAACTTCTTCTCTGTCACTGAAGAATATGACTGATCTGTAAGAGATTTCTAATCGCTTCACTCGAAGGGATTGGTAAGTGTAGGATTTTGAGTTGAGCATCACTTGGAAATTTTTCCTTAGTATTTGCTCAACCCCCTTTAACAGTACGTTGTTTCCTATGACTCAAGAAAGAGAAAATGAAACTATAAAAACAATAGTCTTCACGCTTCATGTTCCTAGAATGATTACCATGTCTTCAAGGTCACACCAGTTTCTTCACTTTCAAAGTCTTTAGAAAGTCTTAAGAAATCAAAAGTCTTCAGTTGAAGAACTTCATTTTTAGGGGTCGAATTTCTCTGTAAATATCAAACTCCTAATAGACTTATAGACATGTGTACACTCACAAACGCATCAGTCCCTTAACCTATAAGTCTTCAATACACCAAAATCACTAAGGAACACTAGATGCACTTACATTTACCTTTACTGTTTTTGTGTGTCCACATGATTATGCTACTGTAGTAATCATGTTTTATAGCTTTTGTTTCAATAAAGTGCCAAGTAGAACCTTTGGGAAGACTTGGGTGAAGTCTTTGCGATCTTGCTGTAAAAAATAGAAACTTTTAGGCTCACAAGATTAGCTGCCATTTTTTACCGGAGAGTGCTTTTGGGTTGAACCTTTTTGAATATGATTAATAGACAAATTCCACAGGTCCAACAATTTATTTCAGAATTTTTGGAGTTAAATAAGTATACGTTTGATACAGATTACTACAGAATGTTCTGTTTTTGACAGATTCTGTTTTTTGTGTGTTGTTTGCTTATTTTGATGAGTCTAAGAGTAGTATCGGAGGGTATGAACCATATAGAAGTTGGAATACAGTAGATATTACACCAATATGAATTTAGAATAAGTTCACGACAGTACCTAAGTGGTGATTTATTTTCTTATACTAACGGAGCTTACGAGTTTTCTGTAGAATTTTGTGTTGTGAAGTATTCAAGTTTTGGGTAAAGAGTCGATGGACTATGGAATAAGGAGTGGCAAGATCCTAAGCTTGGGGATGCCCAAGGCACACCAAGGTAATATTCAAGGACAACCAAGAGCCTAAGCTTGGGGATGCCCCGGATGGCATCCCCTCTTTCGTCTTCGTTCATCGGTAACTTTACTTGGAGCTATATTTTTATTCACAACATGATATGTGTTTTGCTTGGAGTGTCATTTTATTTTGTTAGTATTTGCTTGCTGTTATTTACAATAATGTTTTGCATCTATATTTTCAATCAAAATGTCAAGGATAGCCTTTACCATGCTTATTTTGCAAGTATACATGTTGCTGTTTCAAAACAGAAAGTTAACTGTTGTTGCAAAGATTCCATAGAAAAATCAGAACATGATAAAATTTTGAAACTTTTTGCATATTGAGGTCTGATAAATCTTCTACAGTTTAGTATTTTTCTCATAATTTTTGGATTTAGGTAAGTATGATGAATCTTGCATTCTTTACAGAATGTACTGTTTTGGCAGATTGCTGTTATGTTTGCATTGTTTGCATATGTTTGCTTGTTTAATGATTCTATTTGTGGATAGGAGTAATAAATATGCAGAGACATTTAGTATGCAATGTTGAATAATAATTTTAGTGATTTGTTGCAGCACAAAATGATAAGGTTTTTGCATTGGTTTATACTAACTTATCTCACGAGTTCTTGTTGAGTTTGGTGTGGATGAAGCTTTCGAGATTTAGGAAACCAAGATATATAAAAGGAATTAAGGAGACACAAAAGCTCAAGCTTGGGGATGCCCAAGGCACCCCAAGATAATATTCCAAGAAGTCTCAAGCACCTAAGCTTGGGGATGCCCCGGTAGGCATCCCACCTTTCTTCTTCGACAAGTATCGGTTAGTATCGGTTGATCCTAAGTTTTTGCTTCTTCACATGATGTTTTCTATTATTAGATGCCATTTTGATTTCTCTTGCTTGCTGTTTGAATAAAGTATCAAGATCTGAAATTCTTAAAATTGGAGAGAGTTTTCACATAGCTACATAATTATTTAACTACTCATTGATCTTCACTTATATCTTTTTGGAGTAGTTTGTCATTTAATCGTGTGCTTCACTTATATCCTATGAGTAAATGGTTGAATGAATTGAATATCATAAATCATAAATTATATATGTTTCATATGCTTATCTCATGGGGAGTAATGACTTCACATATAAGAAGTAGAGGTGGTAAATTTAGTGAAGGTTAGCAAACATTGTATTGGTCACTTGAACAATTCATGAAAGAATATTGAAGGAAGAGAGAGTTCACATATAAATATACTATCTTGGACATTGTCGGTGTCAAAACAGGCGGATCTCGGGTAGGGGGTCCCGAACTGTGCGTCTAGGCGGATGGTAACAAGAGACAAGGTACACGATGTTTTTACCCAGGTTCGGGCCCTCTCGGTGGAGGTAAAACCCTACTCCTGCTTGATTAATATTGATGATATGGGTAGTACAAGAGTTGATCTACCACGAGATCGGAGAGGCTAAACCCTAGAAGCTAGCCTATGGTATGATTGTTGTTCGTCCTACGGACTAAAACTCTCTGGTTTATATAGACACCGGAGAGGGCTAGGGTTACACAGAGTCGTTTATAATGGGAGGAGGTCTTCATATCGTATCGCCAAGCTTGCCTTCCACGCCAAGGAAAGTCCCTATCCGGACACGGGACGAAGTCTTTAATCTTGTATCTTCATAGTCCGGGAGTCCAGCCAAAGGTCATAGTCCGGCCATCCGGACACCCCCTAATCCAGGACTCCCTCAGTAGCCCCTGAACCAGGCTTCAATGACGATGAGTCCGGCGCGCAAATTGTCTTCGGCATTGCAAGGCGGGTTCCTCCTTTGAATACTTCATAGAAGATGTTTGAACACAAGGATAGTGTCCGGCTCTTCAAAAGTAAGTTCCCCATACCACTGTAGAGTGAATAATTTCCGCACAAATCTAATCTGCTGACGTATTCCGCGACGTGACATCACGCCACAGTCAAGCCTTTATTTGAATCGTTTTACTGTTCCACCTCAGCGCGTTTAGCGAGGCGGTTTCCTTGGCACGTCTTGTCGAAGCAGAGATCATGTCCCCTTATTTCGGGATTCTCATCAATGCGGGCGTGGGTAACCCAACCATGCCTTTTGGTAGGACTCTCTAATTGATAGCGAGTCCCAAACGGTTATGGGGAGGTCTCTTGGTATGCAACTCCTTTATAAAGAGACCAAGGCTCGACTCCCTTCTCTTTCAATCCAATCGAATCCGCCCCTTGCCTCGAGTTGTAACACTCAAAGCTTCTAGTTTCAGGCGCTTCTGACCTTCGACGATGTCCGGTTCCGTCCTTCAGGGCCGGTGGGTGCCTTCCTCCGTTACGGAAGAAGACGTGCGAAAGCTGAGAGATGCCAGGTATCTAACCGGCAAAATCTCGCATAGGCTGCCTGCTCAAGGGGAGGCCATTCCTTCTCCACAGCCCGGTGAGAGCGTGGTGTTTATATCTCACTTCCTTCGGGGGCTAGGCTTCCCGATTGATCCCTTCGTGAGAGGGCTGATGTTCTATTACGGGCTGGAATTCCACGACCTAGCTCCGGAGTCCATCCTCCAAATTTCATCATTCATTGTTGTGTGCGAAGCCTTCCTCCATATCACCCGTCACTTCGGATTGTGGCTCAAAACCTTCAAGATGGAGCCTAAGATGATCGAGGGGCAGCACGCTGAGTGCGGAGGAGCTATCATAAGCAAGATAGCCGGCACTCCATGGCCCGAGGGCACTTTCCAAGAAGAGTTTGGCTTGTGGCAACGGGACTGGTTTTACATCACAGCCCCCAGGGGCACCACATGGGTGGCGCCGCCTGCTTTTCGCTCGGGTCCCCCACCACGGTGAGCGTCATGGGTCAATGAAGGCTTATCGGGGGACCGTCCAAAGACGTGCCCCTTCTGCAGGACCGCATTCGAGATCTCCTAAAAGAGATATTAACTTGACCGTGGTGGCACAAGTTATGCTGATTCGCCGCACGCTGCCCTGCAAACGTCGCCCTCTTCGCCTGTTGGAATTTAATCCAGAGGGACCGCGAGTCCTCCAACACTTTATGGGTGCGACGCCCGTGGATATGTACAAATTGTTCTTCAGACCACAAGCAAGGTGTCCGGACTTGTCCGAGGACGCAGGCCTGAGCTGTAATCGCCAGGATGCTAAGGTAAGTAGCCACGTGTTTGGACACACCATCCGTATTTTCATTATAAATTTGCCCTTTAACAGAGCTATCCTTTAAACAGGAGTGGATAGCGAAGGCAAAGCTTATCAGGTGTCCAGCCCCCCTGCCCGAGACCGCGCCGGATCCTGTGTTAACCAGGATGCAGGAGATTACGCTTTCGGCAGAGGGCGAAGGGGGGAACCAAGGACCTACCACCTCCACGAAGGAGACTGTCAGGAAGGAAGGAAACGAAAATCCCCCCAACCTGGGAAAGAAAAGGAGTGCCTCTGAAGACCCGGAGGGGATAGCCTCGAAACGGGGGAAGAAATCTTTGTCAGAGGATCAGGCGCTGGAGACTGCCCCGGCCGCATTGCGCCCTCAAGGGGATCAGTTTTCCTCCGAGCCGTAAGTAAAGAGAGGGATTCAAAAATTAGTGGTATCCCTGTTTTATTTCTGAGGAAGATAACCAAAATATTACCTTGTAGTTCAGACCTCAACCCTTCTCAGCATAGCTCGTCTTCAGGGGATCTTTGTCCGGAAATGATGGAGAGCGAAACGCCTCCCCTAGCTGCACCCACTTACGAGGCAGGCGACCCCGAGGTGTCGTCCCGGTGGGTTTCTCCAAGTCCGGATCCTGAAAAAGGTCGTCGGGCTAGTCCGGTGCCCTCTGGTGCGCGGTCGGAGAGGCTGAAGGATCTGCTTGGGCGAGCGTTCGTCTCAGAAGAACACCGTATGTTTATGAACACGGTGATAGGAAGGATTTCATCCGCGGAAAGCGGGTTGTACGAGGCTGCCAGGACTTTACTAACAGGCTTTGAGGTATGCGAGAAGGTGTAGCTTTTGGTAGAGCCGCATAAAATGTGCCCTGTATAAATAGTAGCCCTTGAGACTCTGTGTGTCGTCAAGAATGATGGCGCACAGAGGATCAAAACCCCAGGTATAAAATGTCACCTTTTTATGAAGGTGGCGAGGCATTCGGTGGCTAGCTGGACTGATGAATCTGCCGAGCTAAAGTGGCAACTTGACGTGGCGGATGCCGACATCGCGCTTGTAAATAAGCGGCTAGACGAGGCACAAGGTATGCTCCACAGATATCTGATAAGAGGGGTTCGATGCTCGTGCCTTACAATATATGTGCTTATTGCAGATGGTGTTGCTGCCGTGGAGAACCTGCGGGCGGAACTTGCCCGAGCCAAGGAGCAAGCAAGGAAAAGTGATGTGGCTGCCGTTAAGGTGGCTGAAGAGCTGAAAGCCGAACAGGCTGCTCACTGCCAGAGTAAGAAGGTAATAGCTGAGATGGCCATAAAATTGATGGATGCTACCGACCGCTGTAAATTTCTTGAACAAGAAGGAAGGATGGTGCAGGAGAACCTTGAGAAGATCACTACCGAGACCAAGGATGCTCGCTCTGCCATGAGAGCTATGAAGGAGGAGCTGCGTCAGGCCGGAGATATCACGGCTGGAAAGCCCTATATGCTGCGGATGAAGTTCAGGGGTCCTAGGTATGCTCCATTAGAATGGCAGTGGAGTGCGGAAAACACTTATCTGGATGTGGCAGCGAGTGCGGCGGACGCAACCGAGCACTTCCGAGGCCGAGGCGACCATAAATTGGAAGAACTTTTTTGGTCACAGTTCCATAATCCAGAACGCCCACTTTCGGTATCCTTCCGTTTGGCCGCCTTTGCGGAGCTGAACAGGTTATCCGGACTCGCCATGAAGTATGTTGCGAGTCGTTTGTCGCCGGGGGAGCCAGAGCCGAAGAGTTACTTTGGATTGGTGCAGCAGTTCCTTGGTTCTGTGTCGCATGTTGATGTGATGAAGAGGTCGGCGTGCATAGAGGGTGCACAAATGGCTCTTGCCCGTGTCAAAACATATTGGGCAGATATGAAGGCCAGTATTGTTGCATCCCGTGATTCGGACGAAAGCCGAGTACCTGCCAAGCACTTCTTTGAGGAAGTTCTTCCGGGCGCTCGTTTAATAGAAGCGTAGTGCTCGAAGGATGTAGTGTTCGAATAGCATGTGCTATTGTTAAAGGAATATTTTGATAGAATAGAAAAGCTTTTTATACATGTGCTTGCAAGAATTATAATACCTCCTGTGCAGCCGTTTTAATGTATATGTGTATATAACCTGAAAGATGGCAGTCGTTGGCTTCAGCCCCCACGCATATAATGTGGGGGTGTTCGCAAAAAGGCGCTTTTTCACACTTAATCCAACGTCTTGGTCCTACAAAGGACGTGATATAGCATGGCGAACTAGGCAACCGGACTATAATGCTTTATCGCTTTCACTTAGACATAGGAGTTTGACGGTGGGGCTACTTAATAGCCCCAAGGGGCACCGCGCTCGCCCGAATTCAGGGCGCGTGTGTGCCTGACCGGGAAGCGGCCCTTCGTTAATGCGAAGGAATCCTAAAGATTTCAAGAGTCATCGAGTGGTTGACCAGTCTCTCGCTATATCATGACAGTCAGTTTTCGGCTTTCTCTACTGAGGTGCTCACCTGGCCGAACCGGGGCACAATCGCAGTAGTTCTCCTGGTGCCGCCTTAGCCGATAGAGCGGAACGTAAGGCAGCAAAACACAGGAGCCTGGCAAACCCAAAATTTGACCAAAGACATGATTCGGAGATGATGCATATAAGGCTAAACTCGCGACGCCGAACACTCCCTAAGGTATTCGGTCTTTATGAAGACGGGCCGAAACAGAGCCCTTGGTAAAAAAGCCCCTGGTGTCCAAGTACGCGCAAAATTCTGGCGTGGCCACATGCCAAGACGCCAGCCTCCTCCTCGGTTATAGCGAAAACCGGGGGATGTTGTCAACAAGAGACAGTAAAAAAGGTTTACGTAGGGTCTTAATCTGTAAAGAATCCGAGAAACGGGTCCCTACTGCACGTCTGCGCCTGTGTCTCCGTTCTGCCGTATCCTGGACGGGCGTAGCATGGTGTTCATCTGCGAGAAAGAGGAACTTTAGTAAATAAAAAATAAACATGTGAGAAATCTATATTAGAACAAACAAAATATAGTTGGAGCAAGAAGTGAGCCGCATTGTCTCCTGGCGTGAATACGCGGAGTCCCTTGTACAGGTTTATGCAGCTATTAAGCCCATGTATGTTGACGCTGGACTCGTCGAGCCGTGTCTGGGATAGTAGGGCTGAATTAGTGTGCGGCTGTCCAGGCTGCCGCACCATGACCCGTACTTTGGGGGTCAATTTATATCCCCAGTAAGGAGATGATGCCTCGTGGGCTGGGCATTTTAAGTGTAAGGGATGCGTAATGCGGTATTGCGCTAAAGCGGGCGAAAGCTTCACGTCCCAGTAGCGCTTGATAGCGACTCACGAATGGGGTGATGTGGAAGGTTAGCTTTTTGCTTCGGAAGTTGTCGGGTGAGCCGAACTTGACTTCTAACGAAAGGGAACCCATGCTCTGGGTATATGGGCCCGGCGTGACTCCTTGAAAGGAAGTGTTGCCATGGCGGATTATAGCTGGGTATACTCCTAGTTTGCGGATTGTGTCCTGATACAACAGGTTTAAGTCACTGCCGCCGTCCATAAGGACTCTTGGAAATTGCAGTCCGTCAATAACCGGATTTAAGACCAAGTCAGTCCAGCCTGCGTTCCGGGCCCCTCTGGAGTAATCCTGACAATCAAAGGTGATTGGTTGTAACAACCAGTGGCGGTGCTCCTCTGGGGCTGGCCGTTTGGTGCATGTCTTCGTGGGCGCCGTTTTGTTTTTCCCTTTTGTCATCTGAAGTGAATTTACTGCTTTGACTTCTTGTGGGAACTTCTTTTGTTCTCCGGTGTTCTGCTTGTGGGGGGCGTCGTCAACCTCACTAGGTGTGTCGAGCCCCTTGTGTTCGGTGTTGAGTTTACCGAATTGTTTGAAGACCCAACAATCTCTATGGGTATGGTTTGCAGGTCTCCCGGGGGTACTATGGATTTGACATATTTTGTCCAGGATTTTGTTGAGGTTAGACAGCTCGTCCCTGTCATCTATGGGTGGCGGTTTTTTCTGGTTTTGCTGAGAGCTTTTGAATCCGGCGTTGACTACCGTGCTCATTGGGCTATTATCCTTGATCCGGCACTGTTCTTTGTTACGGCACGGTTTCCTGTTTCCATCTCTGAGTTCGGATGTACTCGGGTCGCTGGTGCTGCTTCTTGCCAACCAGCTATCCTCTCCTGCGCAAAAGCGGGTCATGAGGCTTGTTAATGCGGCCATTGTTCTTGGCTTTTCTTGGCTGAGGTGTCTGGCGAGCCATTCGTCTCGGACGCTATGTTTGAAAGCGGCTAGGGCCTCGGTGTCCGGACAGTCGACTATCTGATTCTTTTTAGTAAGGAATATGTTCCAGAGTTTCCAGGCTGACTCTCCAGGCTGCTGAGTTATATGACTCAGATCATCCGCATCCGGAGGTCGGACATAGGTCCCTTGAAAATTTGCCCCGAAAGCGTCCTCCAGCGCTTCCCAACTTCCTATGGTGTTTTCGGGAAGGCTTTTAAGCCAATGCCAGGCTGGCCCTTTTATGGCGTGATGGTCATCTCCTCTGGACATGTGTATGTGGAGGATATAGTCCTCGATCCAGACTCCGGGGTCTGTTGTTCCGTCATATGCTTCTATGTTCACGGGCTTGAATCCCGCTGGGAAATCGTGATCCAGCACCTCATCGGTAAAACATATGGGATGTGCGGCGCCCCTGTATGTAGGTGTGCCGCGATGTTCGGATATTTTTTGCGTTGCATTGCTCGCTGGAGCTTGCTTTCTTGGCCCGTATATGGATCTAGTTGGGCCAGTTTCTTGATGCGAATCCTTAGGCGGATCGCGCGCCGTATTGAGTGCGGCGCCTTTTGTCGCTTGAGACCGATCGTGTGGTCGTCTATCCAACCTGGTGGCTTCCTTATTTTTTGACTATTGGGGTTTTATGGCCTCTGCGTCAAATTCCGGTAGTAGTTTCCGTTTCGGATAGCTCTTTGTGTGACGACTGTTGCCGTACTTGTGTGCGGTATTGAGTACTTTGCCCCATCTGATTCTGAGTGCATCTTCCGCTATTTTGAACCTCCGCTTCTGCTTTTTCAGGCTAGGTGCAGTGGCAACGAGCCTTTGGTGGAGGTTCTGATGTTCCAGCAATTTGTCCGGCGTGAGGTCGTCCGGACTATTATCTTTTCTGGAGATTGGTTGCTCGGATTGTCCGCCCTGTTTGGACGGTTGCTCGATGGCATGTTCGTCTTCCATTGATTCGTCCTGCTCTGTGGCTGAGTCTTTGTCGAGGTGGGGCTTGGCATGGCGCTTATGTCGCGGCTTTGATTGTTTTTCGAGGGAGCGATCCCTGGTTGCGCCCTTTTGATCCTCGTTATCATTGTTGTTAGATGTGTCCACCATGTATACATCGTATGATGAGGTGGCTTTCCAGTGCCCTATAGGTGCTAGTTCTTGGTCGTCTCCTCCATCGACGTCCATACCGTCGATGTCTTCGGAGTCGAGGTCGAGCATGTCGGTTATATCATCGACAGTGGCTATAAAGTGGGTGGTGGGTGGGTTTCGAATTTCTTCGTCGTCCGCATCCCATCCCTGCTGACCATAGTCCGGCCAGGGCTCTCCTGACAAAGAGAGAGACTTTAGTGAATCCAGGATATCGCCAAAGGGCGAGTGCTGAAAGACGTCCGCGGCGGTGAACTCCATGATCGGAGCCTAATCGGGTTCGATCGTGAGAGGTGCAGATTATTCGGAGTCCGGAACGGAGTCCGGCACCTTGGAGTCGCGGGCCTTGCAAAGGACCAGGCTGGTATTCGGCTCTATCGCCGTAGAGATTGCGGCTCCTGGGGCGGCGTCCAACCGTCCGTCCCTGACTAGAGCAGTCGGCTCCGAGTTAATGGTCGGAGCGGACACTTGAGCGGCGCTCTGGGCGCTGTCCGGCGGCAGAGCTAGATCATGCCCATCGAGACAGTGCGGCACACTCGGCCGTGGCTTGAATCCATTGAAGATCAAGTCCCCACGGATGTCGGCCGTGTAGTTTAAGCTTCCAAACCTGACCTGATGGCCAGGGGCGTAGCTTCCGATCTGCTCCAGATGGCCAAGCGAGTTGGCCCGCAGTGCGAAGCCACCGAATACAAAGATCTGTCCGGGGAAAAAAGTCTCACCCTGGACTGCGTCGTGGTTGATGATCGAAGAAGCCATCGGGCCTAACGGTGACGACATAGAGGAACTCTCAATGAAAGCACCAATGTCGGTGTCAAAACTGGCGGATCTCGGGTAGGGGGTCCCGAACTGTGCGTCTAGGCGGATGGTAATAGGAGACAAGGGACACGATGTTTTTACCTAAGTTCGGGCCCTCTCGGTGGAGGTAAAACCCTACTCCTGCTTGATTAATATTGATGATATGGGTAGTACAAGAGTTGATCTACCACGAGATCGGAGAGGCTAAACCCTAGAAGCTAGCCTATGGTATGATTGTTGTTCGTCCTACGGACTAAAACTCTCCGGTTTATATAGACACCGGAGAGGGCTAGGGTTACACAGAGTCGGTTACAATGGGAGGAGATCTTCATATCGTATCGCCAAGCTTGCCTTCCACGCCAAGGAAAGTCCCTATCCGGACACGGGACGAAGTCTTCAATCTTGTATCTTCATAGTCCGGGAGTCCGACCAAAGGTCATAGTTCGGCCATCCGGACACCCCCTAATCCAGGACTCCCTCATACATCTTTTGTAATTGTGAGCACTCATTAAAATATGACATGCTAAAAGGTTGATGTTGGACAAGGAAGACGACGTTATGGGTTATGTTTTCTTATATCTGAAATAAAGTATATTGTCATGGATCGTCCAACAGGTTGAGCTTGCCTTTCCCCCTCATGCTAGCCAAATTCTTTGCACCATGTAGAGATACTACTTGTGCTTCCAATCATCCCTTAAACCAGTATTGCCATGAGAGTCCACCATACCTACCTATGGATTGAGTAAGATTCTTCAAATAAGTTGTCATCGGTGCATGCAATAAAAATTTCTCTCTAAATATGTATGTTCTTTTACTGTGGAGAAAATAAGCTTTATAAGATCTTGTGATATGGAAGCAATAAAAGCGATAGACTGCATAATAAAGGTCCCTATCTCAAGTGGCAATATAAAGTGACGTTCCCTCGCATTAAGATTTTGTGCATCCAACTACAAAAGCGCATGGCAACCTCTGCTTCCCTCTGGGAAGGGCCTATCTTTTATTCTTGTCTTTTACCTTATGCAAGAGTCATGGTGATCTTCACCTTTGCTTTTTACATTTTATCCTTTGGCAAGCACATTGTGTTGGAAATATTCTGATATATAGGGTGGGTCTATTATGATAACACCTTCAAGAGTCTTATTCTGCACACCGCTTTCTTATTCTGCTAACAACCCTACCCAGTAGCCACCCGCCACACGCTAACCTAGTGAATAGAAAAATCCACCGGCTGCCCACCACTCCCCTCTCGAACCCCACTCCTCCACAAACCTCCCTCCACGATACCCCACCCCACCACCACCTGCCGCCTTCTCCCACCGGCCGGCGCCGCCCCGCCTCCTCCTCCCACCAGCCGACCCGGCCCCACCTCCTCCTCCCACCAGCCGGCCCCGCCTGCTCCCCCCCGCCACCTATCGTCGCCGAGCCGCCGCCCATCCTGCCAATCAGGCACCCTCCCGCGGCCTCACGGATCTGACCATATCCGGATTCGGCCATCGTGCCCCTATCCCTGCCGACCGGCACCTGATGCGGCCACCGTGCCCCTCTCCCTGCCGACCGGCACCTGATCAGGCCGCCGCGCCCCTCTCCTTCTTCCTTCCCGGCTGGGTGCTGCTCCCCACGCCGCCGTGCTGAACGGCCAGAGCAACACCAGAGGTGAGCCGCCACCCGGCGCAGCCCCCCCTCCGCCCAGGCCACCATCCGGCGCGGCCCTCCCTCCACCCCGGCCACCACCTGGCGCCGCTCTCCCTGGCCACCACCCGTCCATGCGGTTTGCGGCCGCATCTGTGTGGTGCGGCGCACACGCGTGTGCACTCCGCGGCTCTTGGGTGGTTGCTCACAAGCCGGAGCTCCCCAACGGCCGGCGGCAGCAACTTTCAACCTCCGCCCCCTGTTGCTTGGCGTTCCAGGGCGATGAAGGTGGGCGGATGGATTTAGTTCTTTTGATTTGTAGCACTGCTACTCCCTATTCTTCTTCTTCCCATATTCTCTAAAATATTTTTTGGTTGTTGTTCATGTTTAGCGTGGAGGATCAGCTCAGGTTCACCACTGCAGTGCATGGCGTGCATCCCCCGCGGTTCAGCTCGTGGGTGTGTACTCCAGCGATGCAATTTGAGGGTTCTCAACTGACAGCAGTGCGATTTGCTTTACAGGGCAGGGCATAATTGATAGACGGGGGATTATGGTGGTTGTTGATGAAGTGCAAAACGCCTCTTCATGCAGTTCTTTGGCTCCGGGGCGAGCAGTGGAGAGGACACGAGCATGCAGCTCCCCATCCCCCATACTTGTCCACTGAACCTGTAGAAGCCCATTTTGTTGCAGTGTATATGAGCATATGGCCTGCAAGTGTTGCTCTTGATTCCCAGATTGCAAAACAATGGGGTTCACTCTGTTTTGTTTTGTCTAGTGAAAAAGAACACTTTGCTTATGCAGCACACTTGTTTTGTGGCTGGTGGCATTCTGTATATGATCAGCTCCCCGTATATTATTAAAGAAAAATAGTATAGTTCAATGTAACAAACGTTTGTGGCTCACTCTGTAGAAAAACATTGATGCAACACACTTTTGTTGTTGTAAAAAGAAAATATATATATATTATGCAGTGCTCTTTGATTCCTTGTGCAGAAAAAAATACTAAAAATATTGATGCAGTCCGCTTGCCTTGTCTCAGTGTTACATATTCAAAAAAATATATTAGAAAAAACGGCAAAAAAAGTAATGTGGTTCACTTTCGATATTGTTGCGGTTCACTTGCCCTCGTCTGTGTGGTCTACTCGTACATAGAAAAAGTTAGAAAAATACAGAAGAAACCATGTACTTTGCTTGCCCATCCGATGCAGTGTGGTTTTCATTCAGAAGCAGTGCAGTCGGCCGTATGATGTTGTTCATTCCGTAAGTGTAAAAAAATTGTTACGAAAGCGAAAAAAAGTAATGCGGTTCACTTTTTGGTACTGTTGTGGTTCATTTACACCCGATGTGAAGCCCGATGTGAAGTACACTCTACTTTCTTGTTCTTGAAAAAAATCATGTTTGAATAAAAAGAAACCATGCAGTTCTCTTACCCTTGTGATGCAGTGCGGTTTTTCGTCCGTTGCAGTGTGGTTTTCAGTCGGATGAAGTACCCACGTCGATTTGGGTGTCGCGAAAAATAGAGTGTCCGCATTTCGGTAAATTCGAAATTCCTCTTAAACCGTAAAGAATTAGAGAGAGTGTTCTACATGAAAGAGTTGCGTATCGTTGATATATTTCCAACGGCGTATGATTTGAATTATTCCGACCAGCCGTTCGTAAAAATTTCGCGAAAAAACAGCCGCTGCCTCTCGAAGTAAGCCACACGATTTTCAAAATTAACTAAAAACCGTAAGAAATTTCAAAAATATTTCAACATATGAAAGTTGTGCCTCGTTCGTAGCTTTCCAACGGTGTATCACAGACATCGTTTCGACAAACAGTTCAAAAACTGGAGCGAAAATAGTACCAAAAGTATTTAAAAACTTGAAAAAACAGAGTTCCGCGATTTAGTAAATTTGAAAATGCTCTTAAACCGTAATGAATTAGAGAAATATTTATATATGAAAAAGATGCGCCTCGACGATATCTATCCAACGGCATATCATTTGCTTCATTCCGTCAAGCGGTTTAGAAAAAACGCGAAAAAATGCTCCCTGCCACTCGTCATCCGCCGCACTATTTTCAAAACTGCTCTTAAACCGTGTGGAATATCGAAAAGTGTTCAACATGTCAAAGTTGCGCCTAATCCATAGCTTTTCAACGGTATATTACACGCCTCATTCCGATAAACGGTTAAAAAATTAGAGCGAAAACAGTACCGAGAAAATAACGCGTGCAGTTTTTTCCGACGAGAAGTTCACTAATCTCTATTGCAGTGCTCGTCTTCAAAATGATGCAGTGCGCTTCTGTTGAGCGTGCAGTGCCGAAGTGGTGTGCAGAATAGTTATTCTGCTAATATTAACAGAATAGACCGTCTGTATATATATATATATATATATATATATATATATATATATATATATATATATATATATATATATATATCCAATTGGATGTAAGACATCATGAGCTATTATTATTGACATTACCCTTGAGGTAAAAGGTTGGGAGGCGAATCTATAAGCCCTATCTTTCTCTGTTTCTGATTAAAACATTGAACCCATAAATATCGCATGAGTGTTAGCAATGGTGAAAGACTA
The DNA here is from genome assembly GCA_963921465.1 of Triticum timopheevii. Lineage (NCBI taxonomy): Eukaryota > Viridiplantae > Streptophyta > Magnoliopsida > Poales > Poaceae > Triticum > Triticum timopheevii. Next base: position 65,681,610 of record OY997274.1, read on the forward strand.
AATGATAGTTGAGTATGTGGAGTTTGCTAAACCAAAGCTCTGACATAGACCCTTCCTGAAAATAATATGAATTATAATTGTTTGATGACTAGTAACACGGTTTGTTAGTTTTCAAGAAAGTTTATGATCTGTACTTTCATATGTGAATAGCTTGTTACTTGATCATGAGAAGCTTTTTGAGATGAGCTACTGTTATGATATATAATGATGCTAGAAAAGGTGATTGAAATTATCATTGACCAAACTTGTGCACTTGCTAGCATTCACACTTCATAAATTATTTATTTTATCATTTACCTACTCGAGGACGAGCAGGAATTAAGCTTGGGGATGTTGATATATCTCCAACGTATCTATAATTTATGAAGCATTCATGATATTATATTAGTTGTTTTGCATGTTTATGGGCTTTATTATACACTTCTATATTATTTTTGGGACTAACCTATTAACCGGAGTCCCAGCCCAAATTGATGTTTTCTTGCCTATTTCAGTGTTTCTTGCCTATTAACCTATTAACCGGAAGCATTCAAATGGAGTCCAAACGGAATGAAACCTTCGGGAGAGTTATTTTTGGAACAGAAGCAATCCAGGAGACTTGGAGTTGAAGTCAGGGAACCTTTGAGGTGGCCACGAGGCAGGGAGGCGTGCCTGCCCCCCTGGGCGCGCCCCCCACCCTCGTGGGCCCTTCGTGGCTCCCCTGACCGACTTCTTTCGCCTATATATGTCCATATACCCTAAACAACGTCTACAAGAAGAAAGTTGTGTAGTAGACATCACGGCGCCCCCCTTTCCTTCTCCCCTCTCTCTCCCTTCATTCTCTCCTAATCCAACTAGGGAACGGGGGGAATCCTACTCCTGGTGGGAGTAGGACTCCTCCAGGGTGCGCCATAGGGGGCTGGCCCTCCCGCCTCCAACACTCCTTTAATTACTGGGAGGGGGCACCCCATGGACAGACAAGTTGATCATTGATCTCTTAGCCGTGCGCAATGCCCCCCTCCACCATAATCCACCTCGGTCATATCATCGTAGTGCTTAGGCGAAGCCCTGCGCTGGTGGCTTCATCATCACTATCATCACGCCGTCGTGTTGACGAAGCTCTACTGGATCGTGAGTTCGCGGGACGTCACTGAGCTGAATGTGTGTAGATCGCGGAGGTGTCATACGTTTGGTACTAGAATCGGTCGATCGTGAAGACGTACGACTACATCAACCGCGTTGTCATAACGCTTCCGCTTACGGTCTACGAGGGTACATGGACAACACTCTCCCCTCTAGTTGCTATGCATCACCATGATCTTGCGTGTGCGTAGAATTTTTTTTGAAATGACGACGTTGCCCAACCCCCCCCCCTCCCCCCATCCGACTGCGGATCACTCTCCATCGCCCGTGGTCGTCCTGCCCCCTAAGGTAGTGCCTCCTCCACCGACTCCACTGCCGCTGGTGGACCCGGCGCCCCCCCCCCCCTCCCCCGCTCCCACTCCTACTTCGCCCTTGGCGCGTTCGACCCCGCCTCCTCTTATCCTTGGCTGCACTGGACCGGAGTTCCTGCGCCTCCCTACGACGGACCCCGGCACGGATGGGGAGACTCGGGTGACCACCCCCGTGTCCGTCCAGCCTCGCCCTCCGCGGACCGCGGCCTACTCCCGCCACGGTCGGTCTACCTCCTCCCCGGTGACGGCATCCTGCCGGAGCGCTCGGCTCGACGATGCGCGTCCCGACGGCAGCCCAACTCTGCCCATCCACGATCTGGCGAAGCTCTGGGCTGTGGCCCGTATCCTGGAGCCAGGTACACCTGTTGTTCCCCCCTTTGCATCTACTTGCTCGTTCTATGCTCTCGAGTCGATTCCGCTTGCTCATCTTGTGAAGGTCACGACAGATTCCATGATCATCTTCAGGGGGGAGGTAGCCCCCCCCCTTAGTGAAGATCGAGGCCATCAGGGCCCGCGAGATCCTCGACGGTAGACTTGCGGAAGCCCATGGGTCTCTACTCTCGCCACCCGCCCCTGCGCCTGCAGTGGAGACAGCTACCCCGGCCCCTCCTCGAAGGACCGGGGGCCTCCTTCCATTGGCCGCAGCCGACCTCCGCGGCCGCACTCGGTCACGGACCGCCGCTCTTCGCGCCCAAAGCGCATCCCGTGTCCTGGGGACAAGTAGCCCCCCAATGGTTTCCTAATGCGCGCCCTCTTCTGGAACATCCGCGGCATCGGCCATGATGGCCGCCGCCAACTCATTGAGTACATGCGCGAGGAACACATTAACATTGTCGCCATACAAGAAACCATGTGCACGGAAATCTCTCTTCCCGAGCTCGATCGGCTTAGCTCCCACCTCTTTGCTTGGCATGCCCTTTCCTCCTAAACCATCCAAGACAAAGGATGATGAGGATTTTGAGCGCTTTGCTGAAATGATTAGGCCTATTTTCTTACGTATGCGCTTAACTGATATGCTTAAAGTAAATCCTTATGCTAAGTATATGAAGGATATCATTACAAACAAAAGAAAGATACCGGAAGCTGAAATTTCCACCATGCTTGCTAATTACACTTTTAAGGGTGGAATACCAAAAGAACTTGGAGATCCGGGTGTACCAACTATACCATGCTCCATTAAAAGAAATTATGTTAGAACTGCTTTATGTGATCTTGGAGCCGGTGTTAGTGTTATGCCTCTCTCTTTATATCGTAGACTTGAATCGAATAAGTTGACACCTACTGAAATATCTTTGCAAATGGCTGATAAATCAACTGCTATACCTGTCGGTATTTGTGAGGATGTGCCTATTGTGGTTGCAAATGTCACTATCTTAATGGACTTTGTTATTCTTGATATTCCCGAGGACGATATTATGTCGATTATCCTTGGTAGACCTTTTCTGAACACTGCAGGGGCTGTTATAGATTGCAACAAAGGCAATGTCACTTTTCATGTTAATGGTAATGAGCATACGGTACACTTTCCAAGGAAACAATCTCAAGTTCATAGCATCAATTCTATTGGGAAAGTTCCAACTATTTTTATTGGAGGTTTTGAATTTCCTCTCCCTATTGTGAAGAAAAAATATGATATTCTTATTGTTGGGGATTTTCATATCCCCGTTGAGATAACTTAGTGTTATTCGAAATTTGTCCAGTTCCGAGTTATTCGGAATGAGTTTGTTAACAAGACTTGATCAACCTTGTTAGTGGATTCATTTTGATGATGATGAGATGGATGAAACTAGAAGGCACAACCTTCTGTACCCTATTTTTACATTCTGTTATTTAGAATAAATAAAGCAAAAATAGTATTATCTGTTTGTTTTCTGAATTATCCGTGCATTAAAAAATATCCCGAAAATAAAAGTGCTCCAAATGCCCGGCAAATTTAGTATGATTTTTTATGGAATATTCAAGGATTTTAGGCACTGAAATCACTGCAGGAGGGGCAAGCACCAGTCCACGAGAGTGGAGGGCGCGCCCACCCCACCTGGGCGTGCCGCCTGTCTCGTGGGCCCCTAGTGGCCCCACTCCACTTATGCCAGCACCCACACACTCCATCTTCTACCCAAAAATCCCCATCCAGCTCAAGCACGAGTTCTAGCTCATTTTGCTGCGATTTCCGATCTCCTTGCTCAAAGCTCCGTTCACAAAACTACTTTGGGAGATTGTTGCTTGGTATGTGAATCCACCGTTGGTCCAATTAGTTTTTATTCTAGTGCTTTATTCATTGCAAATTTTTGCTGCATAGGTGACCATGTTCTTGAGCTTGCATGTTGAATTTATGAGGTCCCAAGCAATTCCAATGCATGATATAGGCTCCAGGCACTTGTAGGAGTAGTTGCTATCAATCTTGTTGAGTTTTATTCATTTTTATTTTGAAGTTACTAAAATTTTAGAAATTTTCAAAAAATGTTAAGGAAACTTTTGAGGGGCTCTTCTAGCCAAGGCTCTCAGGAAAAACAAGCCAAAGAGAAGGAAAAAGCCAAGTATAATCTTCCTCTCTTAGCGGAAGTACGGTCGTGTGAATGGCCATGCAATGATTTCTTGAAAGAAGCTGGAATTCATGAAGATTTTTATTCTTTGATCGAGAATGCAGGCCTCCCCGGTTTCATGAATGACCGGATCGATCAGTATCTCTTACTCACCAATACTTTCGTGCAAATTTTTTATTATTGTCCTAAGAAGTCACCGCCCTCAGTATCATTTCATTTATATGATGAATTCAGAGGGAGAATAAGAGGAACCCCATCGTAAATATGTGGATGGCTTTGTTAACACTATAGCTGTAGAGGAACCAAAGAAGGGTTCCGAAGCAAAAATCTCTAGCATACATTTTCCTGTTTTACGCTACTTTCCATATTTGCCAGTAGATGCTTGATAGGTCGTGGAAATAGTGGAAACATTAGTGTTCCTGATATTATCATTCTTCAACATGCTTTGCTCAGAGATAATAGTTTTAGTATGGGTGTCGTCGTTGCTAAACGGCTAGGCCTGAATCGTACAAAAGGCCCCATTTTTGGAGGTATCTATGCTTCATGTCTCCCTAGACATTTTCAGATACCTATTAGGCACCATGAGAAAGAGGAGACAAAATTACCTCCTCACATTTTAGATTACAAGAGCATGGTAGCCCACAAGTTTATTGTTGACAACGAAGAAAGGATGCTCACGTATAACCTTAGATTTAATAAGAAACACAATGAGATTATTATTTTGCCTATGCATCTGTTGTTTGATTTGCTTGCAGAAAATTTTCTTGTTACGCTGGAAGCGGTGTATGCTCATCGAGCCCAAGCATCCACTCCAGAACCTGAACCTGAGCCGGAACCTGCACTAGACCCTTATCGTGCATCATCTTTCCAGTGGGATCCGAAGATGACCAGCCAGTGGTATCCTGATTACACCTCCCAGTACACCGGGGAGAGTAGCGGCGGTCCTTGGTATTAAACCAACTTAGGACCAAAGCCTAAGCTTGGGGCAGTATGTATTCCTCTCTGACTTTACATTCATGTTCACACACTAGTCGTCGGTGCTCATACTCTTTCATTGTATTATCCATGCTAGTTTAAATTTCTTTTTCTAGTTTTCTTCTTGTGTGTTTGATAAACCTTATGAAAAACCAAAAAAATTAGTTAGTTTAATTTCCATGCCTGTAGTAGAAATTAAAATGAAAGCCCAAAAAGATTTCTTATTCTTCTTCTTACTTGTTGGCAGCTTTCCCGTGTAAATAGTTTTATTTTCTTTTCTTTCCTTTGGGGGTCGAGAAGACCATATTGAAAATGCTTAGTGGCTCTCATATGCATGATTGTTTATTTAACTTAGAGCCCATATTACTTTGTCTTCTCTCTTGAGTTGAGTGCTTGCAGATTCCAGCTTAGTCCAATGCACGTGCACTCTTATTATTATACACATCGTTCCGTCGTGCAATTGAAAGGCAATAATGACGATATATGATGAACTTATTGAGATGATAAAAGCTGGTATGAACTCGACCTCTCTTGTTTTTGTAAATATGATGAGTTCATCATTTCTGATTCAGCTTATTATGAAGTAAACATATTTGCAATGACAGTTAGAGATTCTAGTTGCTTGTGCCATGCTTGATTATCTATGAGTTATAATGGTTTACCTTGTGTGCCAACATGCTATTAGAATGATTATGATGTGGTATGATGGGATGGTATCCTCCTTTGAATGAATTGAGTGACTCGACTTGGCACATGTTCACGCATGTAGTTGAAACATATCAACATAGCCTTCATGATATTTATTTTCATGGTAGATTATATCTTACTCATGCTTGTATTCGGTGTAAATTAATTGTAACGCATGTTTATGACTGTTGTCGCTCTCTCAGTTGGTCGCTTCCCAGTCTTTTGCTAGCCTTCACCTGTACTAAGTGGGAATACTGCTTGTGCATCCAAACTCCATTAACCCAAAATTTGTTCCATATGAGTCCAATAGACCTTCCTATATGCGGTATTTTCCTGCCGTTCCAAGTAAATTTGTATGTGCCAAACTCCAAACCTTCAAATGAAATTCTGTTTTATATGCTCGAGCAGCTCATGTTTCAACTAGGGCTGCCTTTATCTTCCATGCTAGGTGGGTTATTCTCAAGAGGAGTGGACTCCACTCCTCATTTTTGAGAAAGGGCCGGTAACCGGGATGCCCAGTCCCATGATCCAAAAAGGATCAAAGCAAATCAAAATAATTAAACAAAACTCCCGCAGGGCTGTTGTTAGTTGGAGTCACTCGTTGTTTCGAGCAAGCCATGGATTGATGCTTGTTGGTGGTTGGGGGAGTATAAACCTTTACCATTCTGTTTGGGAACTGCCTATAATGCATGTACTATGGAAGATACAGGCATCTCATAGTTGTTGCGTTGACAACAAAAGTATGCCGCTCAAAATGTTACTCAATCTCTGTTTTAAAATCAAGCTCTGGCACCTCTACAAATCCCTACTTCCCTCTGCGAAGGGCCTATCTACTTACTTTTATGTTGAGTCATCACCCTTCTTATTAAAAAGCACCCGCTGGAGAGCACACTGTCATTTGCATTCATTACTATTGGTTTATATTGGGTATGACTTGACTGGATCTCTTTTACCATGAATTACAATGTTTAGTCAGTCCTTGATCTTTAAAGGTGCTCTACATTTATTTTTTGCGGTCTCAGAAAGGGCTAGCGAGATACCATTTTGTTACATCATGTTATGATTGTTTTGAGAAAGTGTTCTCATACGAGTTTTATTATTATGGCTCACTAGCTGATTATGCTATTTATATGAGTAATTGTAAGATCTAAGTGTTATTGTGAGTATGGTTAGTTCATAATATTTGCTGAAACCTGAATGATGGCTTTGCATGTTTACAACAACAAGAGCAAACATAGTTTGTAAAAGTTTTTCTTTATCACTTTCAGTATATCAACTGAATTGCTTGAGAACAAGCAAAGGTTTAAGCTTGGGGAAGTTGATACGTCTCCAACGTATCTACTTTTCCAAACACTTTTGCCCTTGTTTTGGACTCTAACTTGCATGATTTGAATGAAACTAACCCAGACTGGCGCTGTTTTCAGCATAACTGCCACGATGTTGTTTTATGTGTAGAAAAGAAAAGTTCTTGGAATGTCCTGAAAATCCATGGAGGCACTTTTTGGAAAATATAAAAAATACCAGCGAAAGAATCAAGACCAGGTGGGCCACACCCTGTCCACGAGGGTGGGGGCGCGCCCCCTCCCCCTGGGCGCGCCCCCTGCCTCGTGGGCCCCCTGAACCTCCACCGACCTCAACTCCAACTCCATATATTCACGTTCGGGGAGAAAAAATCAGAGAGAAAGTTTCATCGCGTTTTACGACACGGAGCCACTGCCAAGCCCTAATCTCTCTCGGGAGGGCTGATCTGGAGTCCGTTCGGGGCTCCGGAGAGTGGCATTCGTCGCCGTCAGCATCATCAACCATCATGCATCACCAATTTCATGATGCTCACCGTCGTCCATGAGTAATTTCGTCGTAGGCTTGCTGGACGGTGATGGGTTGGATGATATTTACCATGTAATCAAGTTAGTTTTGTTAGGGTTTGATCCCTAGTATCCATTATGTTCTGAGATTGATGTTGCTATGACTTTGCTATGCTTAATGCTTGTCACTAGGGCCCGAGTGCCATGATTTCATATCTGAACCTATTATGTTTTCATGAATATATGTGTGTTCTTGATCTTATCTTGCAAGTCTATAGTCACCTATTATGTGTTATGATCCGACAACCCCGAAGTGACAATAATCGGGATACTTCTCGGTGATGACCGTAGTTTGAGGAGTTCATGTATTCACTATGTGTTAATGCTTTGTTCCGGTTCTCTATTAAAAGGAGGCCTTAATATCCCTTAGTTTCCACTAGGACCCCACTGCCACGGGAGGGTAGGACAAAAGATGTCATGCAAGTTCTTTTCCATAAGCACGTATGACTATATTCGGAATAAATGCCTGTTGGGGAACGTCGCAGAAATTCAAAATTTTCTATGCATCACCAAGATCAATCTATGGAGAGACTAGCAACAAGAGAGGGAAGTGCATCTTCATACCCTTGAAGATCGTGATGCGGAAGCGTTACAAGAACGCGGTTGGTGGAGTCATACACGCAGCGATTCAGATCGCGGTCGATTCCGATCTAAGCGCCGAACGGACGACGGCTCCGTGTTCAACACACATACATCTCGGGGACGTCTCCTCCTTCTTGATCCAGCAAGGGGAGAGGAGAAGTTGAGGGAAAACAACAGCAGCACGACGGCGTGGTGGCGATGGAGCTCGTGGTTCTCCGGCAGGGCTTCGCCAAGCACTACAGAGGATGAGGAGGTGTTGGAGGAGGGAGGGGGCTGCGCCAGGGAAGAGGTGCGGCTGCCCTCCCACCCCTCCACTATATGTAGGGGCAAGTGGAGAAGGGAAAGCGCCCTAGGGTTTCCCCTAGGGGGCGGCGGCCAAGCAGATTGGATCTCCCTAGGGAAAATCCTTGGGAGACTTGCCCCCCAATCCAAGCAAGTGGAGGATTGCCTCCCAAGCCAGGTGGAGGCGCCACACCTCCCCAAATGACATGGGAAAGGGTGTGGGGGGCGCACCACCCCTTTGTGGGCTGGTTTGCCCCTTCCCCTTTGGCCCATGAGATCCTCCAACACTTGCCGGGGCTCCCGAAACACCTTCCAGTCATGCTGGTCATAGCCTGGTACCCCTGGAACACTTCCGGACTCCAATACCCTTCGTCCAATATATCAATCTTCACTACTGGACCATTCCGGAACTGCTCGTGACGTCCGGGATCACATCCGGGACTCCGAACTACCTTCGGTAACCACATACTATTTCCCATAACAACTCTAGCGTCACCGAACCTTAAGTGTGTAGACCCTACGGGTTCGGGAATCATGCAGACATGACCGAGACATCTCTCCGGCCAATAACCAACAGCGGGATCTGGATACCCATGTTGGCTCCCACATGTTCCACGATGATCTCATCGGATGAACCACGATGTCGAGGATTCAGTCAATCCCGTATACAATTCCCTTTGTCTATCGGTATGTTACTTGCCAGAGAATTGATCGTAGGTATCCCAATACCTCGTTCAATCTCATAACCGGCAAGTCACTTTACACGTTCCATAATGCATGTTCCCGTGACTAACTACTTAGTCACATTGAGCTCATTATGATGATGCATTACCGAGTGGGCCCAGAGATACCTCTCCATCATACGGAGTGACAAATCCCAGTCTCGATTCGTGCCAACCCAACAGACACTTTTGGAGATATCTTTAGTGCACCTTTATAGCCACCCAGTTACGGTGTGACGTTTGGTACACCCATAGCATTCCTACGGTATCCGGGAGTTGCACAATCGCATAGTCTAAGGAAATGATACTTGACATTAGAAAAGCTTTAGCAAACGAACTACACTATCTTGTGCTATGCTTAGGATTGGGTCTTGTCCATCACATCATTCTCCTAATGATGTGATCCCATTATCAATGACATCCAATGTCCATGGTCAGGAAACCATAACCATCTATTGATCAACGAGCTAGTCAACTAGAGGCTCACTAGGGACATGTTGTGGTCTATGTATTCACACATGTATTACGGTCGAGTTAATACAATTATAGCATGAACAATAGACAATTATCATGAACAAGGAAATACAATAATAACCATTTTATTATTGCCTCTAGGGCATATTTCCAACAGTCTCCCACTTGCACTAGATTCAATAATCTAGTTCTCATCACTATGTGATTGTAATAAATCCAACACCCATTGGGTCTGATCATATCTCGCTTGTGAGAGAGGTTATTAGTCAACGGGTCTGAATCTTTCAGATCCGTGTGTTCTTTACAAATCTCTATGTCATCTCCTATATGCACCTACCACGTGCCATTTGGAACTATTCCAAATAACAGCTCTACTATACGAATCCGGTTTACTACTCAGAGTCATCCAAATTAGTGTCAAAGTTTGCATCGGCGTAACCCTTTACGACGAACTCTTTTACCACCTCCATAATTGAGAAAATTCCTTAGTCAACTAGTTACTACGGATAACCTTGACTGAGGGAGTCCTGGATTAGGGGGTGTCCGTATGGCCGGACTATGTGTTGGGGAACGTAGTAATTTCAAAAAAAATTCCTACGCACACGCAAGATCATGGTGATGCATAGCAACGAGAGGGGAGAGTATTGTCCACGTACCCTCGTAGACTGTAAGCGGAAGCGTTATGACAACGCGGTTGATGTAGTCGTACGTCTTCACGATCCGACCGATCCAAGTACCGAACGCACGGCACCTCCAAGTTCAGCACACGTTCAGCTCGATGACGATCCCCGGACTCCGATCCAGCAAAGTGTCGGGGATGAGTTCCGTCAGCACGACGGCGTGGTGATGATGATGATGTTCTACCGGCGCAGGGCTTCGCCTAAACTCTGCGACGATATGACCAAGGTGGAATATGGTGGAGGGGGGCACCGCACACGGCTAAGGAATGATCACATAGATCAACTTGTGTGTCTATGGGGTTCCCCCTGCCCCCGTATATAAAGGAGTGGAGGAGGGGGAGGGCCGGCCCTCTCTATGGCGCGCCCTAGGGGAGTCCTACTCCCACCGGGAGTAGGATTCCCCTTTTCCTAGTAGAACTAGGAACCCTTCCATGTAGTAGGAGTAGGAGAGAAGGAAAGGGAAGAGAGAAGGAAAGGGAAGAGAGAAGGAGAAAGAAGGAAGGGGCGCCCCCCCCCCCCCCATCCCTAGTCCAATTCGGACTAGTCCAAGGGGAGGGGTGCGGCCACCCTTTTGGCCCTTTCTCTCCTTTCCCGTATGGCCCAATGAGGCCCAATACGAATTCCCGTAACTCTCCGGTACTCCGAAAAATACCCGAATCACTCGGAACCTTTCCGAACTCCGAATATAGTCGTACAATATATCGATCTTTACGTCTCGACCATTTCGAGACTCCTCGTCATGTCCCTGATCTCATCCGGGACTCCGAACTCCTTCGGTACATCAAAACTCATAAACTCATAATAAAATTGTCATCGTAACATTAAGCGTGCAGACCCTACGGGTTCGAGAACTATGTAGACATGACCTAGAACTATTCTCGGTCAATAACCAATAGCGGAACCTGGATGCCCATATTGGCTCCTACATATTCTACGAAGATCTTTATCGGTCAAACCGCATAACAACATACGTTGTTCCCTTTGTCATTGGTATGTTACTTGCCCGAGATTCGATCGTCGGTATCCAATACCTAGTTCAATCTCGTTACCGGCAAGTCTCTTTACTCGTTACGTAATGCATCATTTCGTAACTAACTCATTAGCTACATTGCTTGCGAGGCTTATAGTGATGTGCATTACCGAGAGGGCCCAGAGATACCTCTCCGACAATCGGAGTGACAAAACCTAATCTCGAAATACGCCAACCCAACATGTACCTTTGGAGACACCTGTAGATATCCTTTATAATCACCCAGTTACGTTGTGACGTTTGGTACCACCCAAAGTGTTCCTCCGGTAAACGGGAGTTGTATAATCTCATAGTTACAGGAACATGTATAAGTCATGAAGAAAGCAATAGCAACATACCAAACGATCAAGTGCTAAGCTAACGGAATGGGTCAAGTCAATCACATCATTCTCCTAATGAAGTGATCCCGTTAATCAAATGACAACTCATGTCTATGGCTAGGAAACTTAACCATCCTTGATTCACGAGCTAGTCAAGCAGAGGCATACTAGTGACACTATGTTTGTCTATGTATTCACACATGTATTATGTTTCCGGTTAATACAATTCTAGCATGAATAATAAACATTTATCATGAAATAAGGAAATAAATAATAACTTTATTATTGCCTCTAGGGCATATTTCCTTCAGTCTCCCACTTGCACTATAATCAATAATCTAGTTCACATCGCCATGTGATTTAACACCAATAATCATATCTGTATATGATTAACACCCATAGTTCACATCGTCATGTGACCAACACCCAAAGGGTTTACTAGAGTCAATAATCTAGTTCACATCGCAAAGGTATGATCATGTTTTCCTCGTGAGAGAAGTTTAGTCAACGGGTCTGTCACATTCAGAGCCATATGTATTTTGCAAATATTCTATGTCTACAATACTCTGCACGGAGCTACTCTAGCTAATTGCTCCCACTTTCAATATGTATCCAGATTAAGACTTAGAGTCATCTGGGTCAGTGCCAAAACTTGTATCGACGTAACCTTTTACGATGAACCTTTTGTCACCTCCATAATTGAGAAACATATCCTTATTCCACTAAGGATAATTTTGACCAATGTCCAGTGATCTACTCCTAGATCACTATTGTACTCCCGTGCCAAACCAGGGCAGAGTATATAATAGGTCTGGTTCACATCATAGCATACTTTATAGAACCTATGACTGAGGCATAGGGAATGACTTTTCATTCTCTTTCTATTTTCTGCTATGGTCGGGTCTTGAGTCTTTCTCAACTTCACACCTTGCAACACAGGCAAGAACTCCTTCTTTGACTGTTCCATTTTGAACTACTTCAAAATCTTGTCAAGGTATGTACTCATTGAAAATCTTATCAAGCGTCTTGATCTATCTCAATAGATCTTGATGCTCAATATGTAAGTAGCTTTACTGAGGTTTTTATTTTAAAGAACTCCTTTCAAACACTTCTTTATGCTTTGCAGAATAATTCTACATTACTTCCGATCAACAATATGTCATTCACATATACATATCAAAAATGTTGTAGTGCTCCCACTCACTTTCTTGTAAATACAGGCTTCACCGTAAGTCTCTACAAAACTATATGCTTTGATCAACTCATCAAAGCGTATATTCCAACTCCGAGATGCTTGCACCAGTCCATAGATGGATCGCTGGAGCATGCACATTTTGTTAGTACCTTTAGGATTGACAAAACCTTCTGGTTGCATCATATACAACTCTTCTTTGAGAAAACCATTAAGGAATGCAGTTTTGAACTCCATTTGCCAGATTTCATAAATTGTGGCAATTGCTAACATGATTCGGACAGACTTAAGCATCGCTACAGTTGAGAAAATCTCATTGTAGTCAACACCTTGAACTTGTCAAAAACCTTTTTGCGACAAGTCGAGCTTTGTAGATAATAACACTACTATCAACGTCCGTCTTCCTCTTGAAGATCCATTTATACAATATGGCTTGCCGATCATCGGGTAACTCCACCAAAGTCCACACTTTGTTCTCATACATGGATCCCATCTCAGATTTCATGGCCTTAAGCCATTTTGTGGAATCTGGGCTCATCATCGCTTCCTCATAGTTCGTAGGTTCATCATAGTCTAGTAACATGACTTCCAGAACAGGATTACCGTACCACTCTGGTGCGGACCATACTCTGGAAGACCTACGAGGTTCTGTAGTAACTTGATCTGAAGTTTCATGATCATCATCATTAGCTTCCTCACTAATTGGTGTAGAAATCACTGGAACTGATTTCAGTGATGAACAATTTTCCAATTCGGGAGAAGGTACAGTTACCTCATCAAGTTCTACTTTTCTCCCACTCACTTCTTTCGAGAGAAACTCCTTCTCTAGAAAGGATCCATTTTTAGCAACGAATATCTTGCCTTCGAATCTGTGATAGAAGGTGTACCCAACAATTTCCTTTAGGTATTCTATGAAGACGCACTTCTCCGATTTGGGTTCGAGCTTATCAGGATGAAACTTTTTCACATAAGCATCTCAGCCCCAAACTTTAAGAAACGACAACTTGGGTTTCTTGCTAAACCACTTTTCATATGGTGTCGTCTCAACGGATTTAGATGGTGCCCTTTTAACGTGAATGCAGCTATCTCTAATGCATAACCCAAAAACAATAGTGGTAACTCAGTAAGAGACATCATAGATCGCACTATATCTAATAAAGTGCGGTTACAATGTTTGGACACACCATAACGTTGTGGTGTTCCAGGTGGCGTGAGCTATGAAACTATTCCACATTGTTTTAATTGAAGACCAAACTCGTAACTCAAATATTCGTCTCCGCGATCAGATCGTAGAAACTTTATTTTCTTGTTACGATGATTTTTCCACTTCACTCTGAAATTCTTTGAACCTTTCAACTATTTCAGACTTATGTTTCATCAAGTAGATATACCCATATCTGCTCAAATCATCTTGTGAAGGTTAGAAAATAACGATACTTGCCACGAGCATCAACACTCATTGGATCGCATACATCGGTATGTATTATTTCAAATAAGTCAGTAGCTTGTTCCATTGTCCCGGAGAATGGAGTTTTAGTCATCTTGCACAAAAGGCACGGTTCACAAGCATCAAATGATTCATAACCAAGTGATTCCAAAAATCCATCTTTATGGAGTTTCTTCATGCGCTTTACACCGATACGACCAAAATGGCAGTGCCACAAATAAGTTGCACTATCATTATTAACTTTGCATCTTTTGGCATCAATATTATGAATATGTGCATCACTACAATCGAGAGCCAATAAACTATTTTCGTTGGTTGTATGACCATTGAAGGTTTTATTCATTTAAATAGAACAACAATTATTCTCTAATTTTAAATGAATAACCGTATTGCAATAAACATGATCAAATCATATTCATGCTCAACGCAAATGCCAAATAACATTTATTTAGGTTTAACACTAATCCCGAAAGTATAGGGAGTGTGTGATGATGATCATATCAATCTTGGAACTACTTCCAACACTCATCGTCACTTCCCCTTCAACTAGTCTTTGTTTATTCTGTAACTCCTGTTTCGAGTTACTAATCTTAGCAACCGAACAAGTATCAAATACTCAGGGGCTACTATAAACACTAGTAAAGGACACATCAATAACCTGTATATCAAATATACCCTTGTTCACTTTGCCATCCTTCTTATCCACCAAATATTCAGGGCATTTCCGCTTCCAGTGACCATTTCTTTTGCAGTGTAAGCACTCAGTTTTAGGCTTTGGTCCAGCTCTGGTCTTCTTCACGGGAGTGACAACTTGTTTGCCATTCTACTTGAAGTTTCCATTTCTTTCCGTTTGCCCTTTTCTTGAAATTAGTGGTCTTGTCAATCATCAACACTTGATGCTCTTTCTTGATTTCTACCTTCGTTGATTTCAACATCACGAAGAGCTCGGGAATCGTTTTCGTCATCCCTTGCATACTATAGTTCATCTCGAAGTTCTAGTAACTTAGTGATGGTGACTAGAGAATTTTGTCAATCACTATCTTATCTGGAAGATTAACTCCCACTTGATTCAAGCGATTGAAGTATCCAGACAATCTGAGCACATGCTCACTAGTTGAGCGATTCTCCTCCATCTTTTAGCTATAGAACTTGTTGGAGACTTCATATCTCTCAACTCGGGTATTTGCTTGAAATATTTACTTCAATTCCTGGAACATCTCATATGGTCCATGATGTTCAAAACATCTTTGAAGTCCCGATTCTAAGCCATAAAGCATGGTGCACAAAACTATCAAGTAGTCATCATATTGAGCTAGCCAAACGTTCATAACGTTTGCATCTGCTCCTGCAATAGGTCTGTCACCTAGCGATGCATTAAGGACATAATTCTTCTGTGCAGCAATGAGGATAAACCTCAGATCGCGGATCCAATCCGCATCATTGCTACTAACATTTTTCAACACAATTTTCTCTAGGAACATATCAAAATAAACATATGAAAGCAACAACGCAAGCTATTGATCTTACAACATAATTTGCAAAATACTACCAAGACTAAGTTCATGATAAATTGAAGTTCAATTAATCATATTACTTAAGAACTCCCACTTAGATAGACATCTCTCTAGTCATCTAAGTGATCACGTGATCCAAATCAACTAAACCATAACCGATCATCATGTGAGATGGAGTAGTTTTTAATGGTGAACATCACTATGTTGATCATATCTACTATATGATTCACGCTCGACCTTTCGGTCTCCGTGCTCCGAGGCCATATCTGCATATGCTAGGCTCGTCAAGTTTAACCTGAGTATTCCGCATGTGCAAAACTGGCTTGCACCCGTTGTAGATGGACGTAGAGCTTATCACACCTGATCATCACGTGGTGTCTGGGCACGACGAACTTTGGCAACGGTGCATACTCAGGGAGAACACTTCTTGATAATTAGTGAGAGATCATCTTAAAATGCTACCGTCAACCAAAGCAAGAATAAGATGTATAATAGATAAACATCATATGCAATCAAAATATGTGACATGATATGGCCATGATCATCTTGCGCCTTTGACTTCCATCTCCAAAGTACTGTCATGATCTCTATCGTCACTGGCACGACACCATGATCTTCATCATCTTGATCTATATCAATGTGTCATCACATGGTTGTCTCACCAACTATTGCTCTTGCAACTATTGCTATCGTATAGCGATAAAGTAAAGCAATTATTTGGCACTTGCATCTTATGCAACAAAGAGACATCCATAGGGCTTCTGCCAGTTGCCGATAACTTCAACAAAACATGATCATCTCATACAACAACTTATATCTTATCACGTCTTCACCATATCACATCACAACATGCCCTGCAAAAACAAGTTAGACGTCCTCTACGTTGTTGTTGCAAATTTTACATGGCTCCTACGGGCTGAGCAAGAACCGTTCTTACCTACGCATCAAAACCATAACGATAGTTCGTCAAGTTAGTGATGTTTTAACCTTCGCAAGGACCGGGCGTAGCCACACTCGGTTCAACTAAAGTTGGAGAAACTGACACCCGCCAGCCACCTGTGTGCAAAGCACGTCGGTAGAACCAGTCTCGCGTAAGCGTATGCGTAATGTCGATCCGGGCCGCTTCATCCAACAATACCGCCGAACCAAAGTATGACATGCTGGTAAGCAGTATGACTTGTATCGCCCACAACTCACTTGTGTTCTACTCGTGCATATAACATCAACGCATAAAACCTGGCTCGGATACCACTGTTGGGGAACATAGTAATTTCAAAAAAATTCCTACGCACACGCAAGATCATGGTGATGCATAGCAACGAGAGGGGAGAGTATTGTCCACGTACCCTCGTAGACCGTAAGCGGAAGCGTTATGACAACGCGGTTGATGTAGTCGTACGTCTTCACGATCCGACCGATCCAAGTACCGAACGTACGGCACCTCCGAGTTCAGCACACGTTCAGCTCGATGACGATCCCGGACTCCGATCCAGCAAAGTGTCGGGGATGAGTTCCGTCAGCATGACGGCGTGGTGACGATGATGATGTTCTACCGGCGCAGGGCTTCGCCTAAACTCCGCGACGATATGACCGAGGTGGAATATCGTGGAGGGGGGCAACGCACACGGCTAAGGAACGATCACATAGATCAACTTGTGTGTCTATGGGGTGCCCCCTGCCCCCGTATATAAAGGAGTAGAGGAGGGGGAGGGCCAGCCCTCTCTATGGCGCGCCCTAGGGGAGTCCTACTCCCACTGGGAGTAGGATTCCCCTTTTCCTAGTAGAACTAGGAACCATTCCATGTAGTAGGAGTAGGAGAGAAGGAAAGGGAAGAGAGAAGGAGAAGGAAGGAAGGGCCCCCCCCCCTCCCTAGTCCAATTCGGACTAGTCCAAGGGGAGGGGTGCGGCCACCCTTTTGGCCCTTTCCCTCCTTTCCCGTATGGCCCAATGAGGCCCAATACGAATTCCCGTAACTCTCCGGCACTCCAAAAAATACCCGAATCACTCGGAACCTTTCCGAACTCCGAATATAGTCGTCCAATATATCGATCTTTACGTCTCGACCATTTCGAGACTCCACGTCATGTCCCTGATCTCATCCGGGACTCCGAACTCCTTCGGTACATCAAAACTCATAAACTCATAATAAAACTGTCATCGTAACGTTAAGCGTGCGGACCCTACGGGTTCGAGAACTATGTAGACATGACCTAGAACAATTCTCGGTCAATAACCAATAGCGGAACCTGGATGCCCATATTGGCTCCTACATATTCTACGAAGATCTTTATCGGTCAAACCGCATAACAACATACGTTGTTCCCTTTGTCATCGGTATGTGACTTGCCCGCGATTCGATCGTCGGTATCCAATACCTAGTTCAATCTCGTTACCGTTAAGTCTCTTTACTCGTTATGTAATGCATCATTCCGTAACTAACTCATTAGCTACATTGCTTGCAAGGCTTATAGTGATGTGCATTACGAGAGGGCCCAGAGATACTTCTCTGACAATCGGAGTGACAAAACCTTATCTCGAAATACGCCAACCCAACATGTACCTTTGGAGACACCTGTAGTACTCCTTTATAATCACCCAGTTACGTTGTGATGTTTGGTAGCACCCAAAGTGTTCCTCCGGTAAACGGGGGTTGCATAATCTCATAGTTACAGGAACATGTATAAGTCATGAAGAAAGCAATAGCAACATACTAAACGATCAAGTGCTAAGCTAACGGAATGGGTCAAGTCAATCACATCATTCTCCTACTGATGTGATCCCGTTAATCAAATGACAACTCATGTCTATGGCTAGGAAACTTAACCATCTTTGATTCACGAGCTAGTCAAGTAGAGGCATACTAGTGACACTATGTTTGTCTATGTATCCACACATGTATTATGTTTCCGGTTAATACAATTCTAGCATGAATAATAAACATTTATCATGAAATAAGGAAATAAATAATAACTTTATTATTGCCTCTAGGGCATATTTCCTTCACTATGACCTTTGGCCGGACTCCCGGACTATGAAGATACAAGATTGAAGACTTCGTCCCGTGTCCGGATGGGACTTTCCTTGGCGTGGAAGGCAAGCTTGGCGATACGATATGAAGATCTCCTCCCATTGTAACCGACTCTGTGTAACCCTAGCCCTCTCT
Organism: Triticum timopheevii; assembly: GCA_963921465.1. NCBI lineage: Eukaryota > Viridiplantae > Streptophyta > Magnoliopsida > Poales > Poaceae > Triticum > Triticum timopheevii. The sequence continues at coordinate 65,700,516 of OY997274.1, forward strand.
GGTGCCTATATAAACCTGAGAGTTCTAGTCCGTAGGACGAACAACAATCATACCATAGGCTAGATTCTAGGGTTTAGCCTCTCTGATCTCGTGGTAGATCAACTCTTGTACTACCCATATCATCAATATTAATCAAGCAGGAGTAGGGTTTTAACTACACCGAGAGGGCCCGAACCTGGGTAAAAACATCGTGTCCCTTGTCTCTTGTTACCATCCGCCTAGACGCACAGTTCGGGATCCCCTACCCGAGATCCGCCGGTTTTGACACCGACATTGGTGCTTTCATTGAGAGTTCCTCTGTGTCGTCACCTTTAGGCCCGATGGCTTCTTCGATCGTCAACCACGACGCGGTCCAGGGTGAGACTTTTCTCCCCGGACAGATCCTCGTATTCGGCGGCTTCGCACTGCGGGCCAACTCGCTTGGCCATCTGGAGCAGATCGGAAGCTACACCCCTGGCCATCACGTCTGGTTTGGAAGCTTAAACTACACGGCTGACATCCGCGGGGACTTGATCTTCGATGGATTTGAGCCATGGCCGAGCGTGCCGCACTGTCTCGATGGGCATGATCTAGCTCTGCCGCCGGATAGCGCCCAGAGCGCCGCTCAGGTGTCCGCTCCGACCATTAGCTCGGAGCCGACTGCGCTAGTCAGGGACGGACGGTTGGACGCCGCCCAAGGTGCCACAATCTCTACGGCGATAGAGCCGAATACCAGCCTAGTCCTTTGCAAGGCCCGTGACTCCAAGGTGCCGGACTCCGTTCTGGACTCCGAATATTCCGCACCCCTTCTGATAGAACCCGATTGGGCTCCGATCATGGAGTTCACCGCCGCGGACGTCTTTCAGCACTCGCCCTTTGGCGATATCCTGGATTCACTAAAGTCTCTCTCTTTGTCAGTAGATCCCTGGCCGGACTATGGTCAGCAGGGTTGGGACGTGGACGACAAAGAAATTCGAAACGCACCCACCACCCACTTGGTAGCCACTGTCGACGACCTAACCGACATGCTCGACCACGACTCCGAAGACATCGACGGTATGGACGCCGATGGAGGAGACGACCAAGAACCAGCACCTATAGGGCACTAGAAAGCCACCTCATCATACGATGTATACATGGTGGACACACCTAAAAGAAATGATAACGAGGATCAAAAGGGCGCAACCACGGATCGCTCCCTCGAAAAACAATCAAAGCGACGACGTAAACGCCAAGCCAAGCCCCACCTCGACAAAGACCCAGCCATAGAGCAGGGCAAATCAACGGAAGGCGAACATGCCATCGAGCAACCGTCCAAACAGGGCGGACAATCCGAACAACCAATCTCCGAGAAAGATAATAGTCCGGACGACCTCACGCCTGACAAATTGCTGGAACATCAGAACCTCCACCAAAGGCTCGTTGCCACTGCACGCAGCCTGAAAAAGCAGAAGCGGATGCTCAAAACAGCGGAAGATGCACTCAGAATTAGATGGGGCAAAGTACTCAATACCGCACACAAGTACGGCAAAAGTCGTCACACAAAGAGCTATCCGAACCGGAAACTACTACCGGAATTTGATGAAGAGGTCATAAAGCCCCCACAGTCAAAAAATAAGGAAGCCACCAGGTCGGATAGACGACCCCACGATCGGTCTCAAGCGACAAAGGGCGCCGCACTCAATACGACGCGCAATCCGCCTAAGGATTCGCATCGAAAAACTGGCCCAACTAGATCCATATATGGGCCAAGAAAGCAAGCTCCAGCGAGCAATCAATGCAAAAAATATCCGAACATCGCGGCACACCTACATACAGGGGTGCCGCACATCCCCTATGTTTTACCGATGAGGTGCTGGATCATGAATTTCCAGCGGGATTCAAACCCGTTAACATAGAAGCATACGACGGAACAATAGACCCCGGAGTCTAGATCGAGGATTATATCCTCCACATACACATGGCCAGAGTAGATGACCTTCACGCCATAAAATACTTACCCCTTAAGCTCAAAGGGCCAGCCCGGCATTGGCTTAAAAGCCTTCCCGAAAACACCATAGGAAGTTGGGAAGCGCTCGAGGACGCTTTTCGGGCAAATTTTCAAGGGACCTATGTCCGACCTCCGGATGCAGATGATCTGAGTCATATAACTCAGCAGCCCGGAGAGTCAGCCCGGAAACTCTGGAACAGATTCCTTACTAAAAAGAATCAGATAGTCGACTGTCCGGACGCCGAGGCCCTAGCAGCGTCCGAGACGAATGGCTCACCAGACACCTCGGCCAAGAAAAGCCAAGAATAATGGCCGCATTAACAAGCCTCATGACCCGCTTTTGCGCAGGAGAGGATATCTGGTTGGCAAGAAGCAGCACCAGCGACCCGAGTACATCCGAACTCACAGATGGAAACGGGAAACCGCACTGTAACAAAGAACAACGCCGGATCAAGGATAATAGCCTGATGAGCACGGCAGTCAATGCCGGATTCAAAACCTCTCGGCAAAATCAGAAGAAGAAAAACGCCACCCAAAGATGACAGGGACGAGCTGTCTAACCTCAACAAAATCCTGGACAAAATATGTCAAATCCACAGTACCCCCGGGAGACCTGCAAACCATAACCACGGAGATTGTTGGGTCTTCAAACAGTCCGGTAAACTCAACGCCGAAAACAAGGGGCTCGACACACCAAGAGAGGATGACGACGCACCCCACAAGCAGAACACCCGAGAACAAAAGAAGTTCCCACAAGAAGTCAAAACAGTAAATTCACTTCAGACGACAAAAGGGAAAAACAGAACGGCGCCCACGAAGACATGCGCCATACGGCCAGCCCCAGAGGAGCACCGCCACTGGTTGTTACAACCAATCACCTTTGATTATCAGGATTACTCCAGAGGGGCTCGGAACGCAGGCTGGACTGCCTTGGTCTTGAATCCGGTTATTGGCGGACTACAATTTACAAGAGTCCTTATGGACGGCGGCAGTGACTTAAACCTGTTATATCAGGACACAATCCGCAAACTAGGGGTAAACCCAGCTGTAATCCGCCATGGCAACACTTCCTTTCGAGGAGTCACACCGGGCCCAGATACCCAGAGTATGGGTTCCCTTTCATTAGAAGTCATGTTCGGCTCACCCGACAACTTCCGAAGTGAAAACCTAACCTTCCACATCGCCCCATTTGTAAGTTGCTATCAAGCGCTACTGGGACGTGAAGCTTTCGCCCGCTTTAACGCAATACCGCATTATGCATCCCTTACACTTAAAATGCCCGGCCCACGAGGCATCATCTCATGACAGGGGAATATCAATTGACCCCCAAAGTATGGGTAATGGTGCGGCCGCCTGGACAGCCGCACACTAATCCAGCCCTACTATCCCGGACACGGCTCGACAAGTCCGGCGTCAGCATACATGGGTTTAATAGCCGCATAACCCTGTACAAGGGACTCCGCGTGTTCATGCCAGGAGACAATACGGCTAACTTCTTTCTCCAACTATATTTTGTTTATTCTAATATAGATTTCTCGCACGTTTATTTTTTTTACTAAAGTTCCTCTTTCTCGCAGACGAACACCGTGCTACGCCCGTCCTGGATACGGCACAACGGAGACACAGGCGCAGACGTGCAGTAGGGACAAGTTTCAAGGATTCTTTTCAGATTAAGACCCTGCGTAAACCTTTTTTACTGTCTCTTGTTGACAACATCCCCCAGTTTTCTCTATAACCGAGGAGGAGGTTGGCGTCTTGGCATATGGCCACGCCAGAATTTTGCGCGTACCTGGACACCAGGGGCTTTTTTACCAAGGGCTCTGTTTCGGCCCATCTTCATAAAGACCGAATACCTTAGGGAGTGTTCGGCGTCGCGAGTTTGGCCTTATATGCAACAGCTCCGAATCATGTCTTTGGTCAAATGTTGGGTTTGCCCGGCTCCTGTGTTTTGCTGCCTTACGTTCCGTTATATCGGCTAACGCGGCACCAAGAGAACTACTGCGATTGTGCCCCGGTTCGGCTAGGCGAGCACCTCAGTAGAGAAAGCCGAAAACTAACTGTCATGATATAGCGAGAGACTGGTCAACCACTCGATGACTCTCGGAATCTTTAGGATTCCTCCGCATCAACGAAGGACCGCTTCCCGGTCACGCACACACGTGCCCCGAATTCGGGCGAGCGCGGTGCCTCCAGGGGCTATTAAGTAGCCCAAGTGATAAACTCCTATGGCTAAGTGAAAGTGATAACGCATTATAGTCCGGTTGCCTAGTTCGCCGCGCTATCACCTCCTTTGTAGGACCAAGACGTTGGATTAAGTGTGAAAAGGCGCCTTTTGCGAACACCCCCGCATTATATGCGTGGGGGTTGAAGCCAACGACTACCATTTTTCAGGTTATATAGACATATACATTAACGGCCGCACAGGAGGTATTATAATTCTTGCAAAGCACAAGTATAAAAAGTTTTTATATTCTATCAAAATATTCCTTTTACAATAGCACATGCTATTCGAACACAACATCCTTCGAGCATTGCGCTTCTATTAAACGAGCGCCCGGAAGAACTTCCTCAAAGTAGTGCCTGGCAGGTACCCGGCCTTCGTCCAAATCCCGGGATGCGACAACACTGGACTTCATATCTGGCCAGTATGTTTTGACACGGTCAAGAGCCATTTGTGCATCCTCTATGCATGCCGACCTCTTCATCACATCAACATGCGGCACAGAACCAATGAACTGCTGCACCAATCCAAAATAACTATTCGGCTCTGGCTCCCCCGGCCACAAACGACTCACAACATACTTCATGGCGAGTCCGGATAACTTGTTCAGCTCCGCAAAGGCGGCCAAATGGTCGGATACCAAAAGTGGGCGTTCTGGATTGTGGAACTGCGACCAAAAAAGTTCTTCCAATTTATGGTCACCTTGACCTCGGAAGTGTTCGGTTGCGTCTGCTGCACTCGCTACCACATCCAGATAAGTGTTTTCCGCACTCCACTGTCAGTCTAACGGAGCATACCTAGGATCCCCGAACTTCATCCGCAGCATATAGGGCTTTCCAGCTGTGATATCTCCGGCCTGACGCAGCTCCTCCTTCATAGCTCTCATTGCAGAGCGAGCATCCTTGGCCTCGGTAGTGATCTTCTCAAGGTCCTTCTCAGCCGCCCTTTCTTCTTGTTCGAGAAATTTACAGCGGTCGGCAGCATACTTCAATTTTATAGCCATCTCGGTTATTACCTTCTTACTCTGGCAGTGAGCAGCCTGTTCGGCTTTTAGCTCTTCAGCCGCCATAACGGCAGCCGCATCACTCTTCCTTGCTTGCTCCTTGGCTCGGGCAAGTTCCACCCGCAGGTTCTCCACGGCAGCAACACTATCTGCAATAAGCACATATATTGTAAGGCACAAGCATCGAACTCCTCTTATCAGATATCTATGGAGCATACCTTGTGCCTCGTCTAGCCGCTTATTTACAAGCGCGATGTCGGCATCCGCCACGTCAAGTTGCCGCTTTAGCTCGGCTGATTCATCAGTCCGGCTAGCCACCGAACGCCTCGCCACCTTCATAAAAAGGTGACATTTTATACCTGGGGTTTTGATCCTCTGTGCGCCATCATTCTTGACGACACACAGAGTCTCAGGGGCTACTATTTATACAGGGCGCATTTTATGCGGCTCTAACAAAAGGTACACCTTTTCGCGTACCTCAAATCCTGTCAGTAAACTCCTGGCGGCCTTGTACAACCCGCTTTCCGCGGATGAAATCCTTCCTCTCAACATGTTCATCAACATACGGTGTTCTTCTGAGACGGACATTCGCCCGAGCAGATCCCTCAGCCTCTTCGACCGCGCACTAGAGGACACCGGACTAGCCCGACGACCTTTTTCAGGATCCGAACTTGGAGAAACCCGCCGGGACGACACCTCGGGGTCACCTGCCTTGTAAGTCGGTGCAGCTAGGGGAGGCGTTTCGCTCTCCATCATTTCCGGACGAAGATCCCCTGAAGACGAGCTCTGCTGAGAAGGGTTAAGGTCCGAACTGCAAGGTAATATTTTGGTTATCTTCCTCAGAAATAAAACAGGGATGCCACTAATTTTTGAACCCCTCACTTTACTTACGGCTCAGAGGAAAGCTGATCCCCTTGAGGGCGCAATGCGGCCGGGGCAGTTTCCGGTGCCGGATCCTCTGACAAAGATTTCTTCCCCCGTTTTGAGGTCATCCCCTCCGGGTCTTCAGAGACACTCCTTTTCTTTCCCAGGTTGGGGGGATTCTCGATTCCTCCCTTCCTGACAGTCTCCTTTGCAGAGGCGGTAGCTCCTTGGTTCCCCTCTTCGCCCTCTGCCAAAAGCGTAATCTCCAGCATCCTGGTTAACACAGGATCCGGCGCGGTCTCGGGCAGGGGGGGTGGACACCTGATAAGCTTTGCCTTCGCTATCCACTCCTGTTCCAAGGATAGCTCTGTTAAAGGGAAACTTTATGATGAAAATATGGATGGCGTGTCCAAATACGGGGCTACTTACCTTAGCATCTGGGCGATTGCAGCTCGGGCCTGCGTCCTCAGACAAGTCCGGACACCTTGCTTGTGGTCCGAAGAACAATTTGTACATCTCCACGGGCGTCGCTCCCATAAAGTGTTGGAGGACTCACGGTCCCACCGGATTAAATTCCCACAGGCGAAGAGGGCGACATTTGCAGGGCAGCGTGCAGCGAATCAGCATAACTTCCGCCACCACGGTCATGTTAATATCTCTTTCTAGGAGATCTCGAATGCGGTCCTGCAGAAGGGGCACGTCTTTGGACGGCCCCCAGATAAGCCCTTCATTGACCCATGACGCTCGCCGTGGTGGGGGACCCGAGCGAAAAGCAGGTGGTGCCACCCATGTGGTGCCCCTGGGGGCTGTGATTTAAAACTAGTCCCGTTGCCATAAGCCGAACTCTTCTTGGAAAGTGCCCTCAGGCCATGGAGCGTCGGCTATCTTGCTTATGATAGCTCCTCCGCACTCAGCGTGCTACCCCTCGATCATCTTCGGCTCCACCTTGAAGGTTCTAAGCCACAATCTGAAGTGAGGGGTGATATGCAGGAAGGCTTCACACACAACAATGAATGATGAAATTTGGAGGATGGACTCCGGAGCTAGGTCGTGGAATTCCAGCCCGTAATAGAACATCAGCCCCCTCATGAAGGGATGAATTGGGAAGCATAGCCCCCGAAGGAAGTGAGATGTGAACACCACGCTCTCACCGGGCTGAGGAGAAGGAATGTCCTGCCCTTGAGCAGGCAGCCTATGTGAGATTTCGCCGGTTAGATACCTAGCATCTCTCAGCTTTCGCACGTTTTCTTCCGTAACGGAGGAAGGCACCCACCAGCCTTGAAGGTCGGAACCGGACATCCTCGAAAGTCCGAAGCGCCTAAAACTAGAAGCTTTGAGTGTTGGAGCTCGAGGCGAGAGGCAGATTCGATTGGATTGAAAGAAAAGGGAGTCGAGCCTTGGTCTCTTTATAAAGGAGTTGAATACCAAGAGCCCTCCCCGTAACCGTTTGGGACTCGCTTTCAATTAGAGAGTCATACCAAAAGGCACGGTTGGGTTACCCACGCCCGTATTGATGAGAATCCCAGAATAATGGGACACGATCTCTGCTTTGACAAGACGTGCCAAGAAATCTGCCTCGCTAAACGCGCTGAGGTGGAACAGTAAAATGATTCAAGTAAAGACTTGGTCGTGGCGTGATGTCACGCTGCGGAATACGTCAGCAGATTAGATTGGTGCGGATATTATTCTCTCTACGGTGTTATGTGGAACTTATTTTGCAGAGCCGGACAATATCCTTGTGTTCAACATCTTCAATGAAGTATTTGGAGGGGGAACCCGCCTTGCAATGCCGAAGACAATTTGCGCGCTGGACTCGTCATCATTGAAGCCTGGTTTGGGGGCTACTGAGGGAGTCCTGGATTAGGGGGTGTCCGGATAGCCGGACTATGACCTTTGGCCGGACTCCCGGACTATGAAGATACAAGATTGAAGACTTTGTCCCCTGTCCGGATTGGACTTTCCTTGGCGTGGAAGGCAAGCTTGGCGATACGATATGAAGATCTCCTCCCATTGTAACCGACTCTGTGTAACCCTAGCCCTCTCCGGTGTCTATATAAACCGGAGAGTTTTAGTCCGTAGGACGAACAACAATCATACCGTAGGCTAGATTCTAGGGTTTAGCCTCTCTGATCTCGTGGTAGATCTACTCTTGTATTACCCATATCATCAATATTAATCAAGCAGTAGTAGAGTTTTACCTCCACCTAGAGGGCCCGAACCTGGGTAAAAACATCGTGTCCCTTATCTCCTGTTACCATCCGCCTAGACGCACAGTTCGGGACCCCCTACCCGAGATCCGCCGGTTTTGACACCGACATTGACCGTTGTCCTGTGATCCATTCCTGGATCACACTTGTACCCCTTGACTGACTCATGGCAAGGCACACTTCAGGTGCGGTACACAACATAGCGTACTATGGAGCCTACGTCTAAAGCATAGGGGACGACCTTCGTCCTTTCTCTCTCTTCTTCCACAGTCAGGTCTTGAGTCTTACTCAATACTCACACCTCATAACACAGCCAAGAGCTCCTTCTTTGCCGATCTATTTTGAACTCCTTCAAAATCTTGTCATGGTATGCGTTCATTTGAATGTACTATCAAGCGATCTTGATCTATCCTTATAGATCTTGATGCTTAATGTTCAAGAAGCTTAATCTAGGTTTTCCATTGAAAAACACTTTTCAAATAACACTATATGCTTTCCAGAAACTCTACATCATTTCTGATCAACAATATGTCAACAACATATACGCATCAGAAATTCTATAGTGCTCCCACTCACTTCTTTGGAAATACAAGTTTCTCATAAACCATGTATAAACCCAAAATCTTGGATCATCTCATCAAAGCGTATATTCCAACTCCGAGATGCTTACTCCAGTCCTTAGAAGGATTGCTGGAGCTTTGCATACTTGTTAGCATCTTTCAGGATTGTCAAAACCTTCTGGTTGTATCACATACAACCTTTCCTCAAGAAAATCTACGAGGAAACAATGTTTTGGCATTCTATCCGCAAGATTTCATAAATAATGCAGTAACTGCTAATATAATTCCAACAGACTCTTAGCATCACTACGAATGAGAAAGCCTCATCGCAGTCAACTCCTTGAACTTGTCGGAAAACATCTTAACGACAAGTCGAGCTTTCTTATTGGTGATACTTACCATCATTGTATGTCTTCCTTTTAAAATCCATCTGTACCCAACAGCCTTACGACCATCAAGTAGTTCCAAAGTCTATACTTTGTTTTCATACATGGATCCTCTCTCGGATTTTATGGCCTCGAGCCATACATTGAAATCCGGGCCCACCATATCTTCTCCATAGCTCGTAGGTTCATTGTTGTCTAGCAACATGACCTCTAAGAGAGGATTACATACCACTCTGAAGTAGTACGCATCCTTGTCGACCTACGAGGTTTGGTAGTGACTTGATCTGAAGTTTCATGATCACTATCATTAGGTTCCACTTCAATTGGTGTAGGCGCCATAGGAACAACTTCCTGTGCCCTGCTACACACTAGTTGAAGTGATGGTTCAACAACCTCATCAAGTCTCCACCATCCTCCCACTCAATTCTTTCAAGAGAAACTTTTCCTCGAGAAAGGACCCATTTCTGGAAACAATCACTTTTGCTTCTGGATCTGAATTAGGAGGTATACCCAACTGTTTTTGGGTGTCCTATGAAGATGCATTTTATCCGCTTTGGGTTCGAGCTTATCAGGCAAAACTTTTCACATAAGCGTCACAACCCCAAACTTTTAAGAAATGACAGCTTAGGTTTCTCTAAACCATAGCTCATACGGTGTCATCTCAACGGAATTACGTGGTGCCCTATTTAAAGTGAATGTGGTTGTCTCTAATGCCTAACCCATAAACGATAGTGGTAATTCGATAAGAGACATCATGGTATGCACCATATCCAATAGGGTGCATCTATGATGTTCAGACACACCATCACACTATGGTGTTCCTGGCGGTATTAGTTGTGAAACAATTTCCACAATGTCTTAATTGTATACCAAATTCATAACTCAGATACTCATCTCTATGATCATATCATAGACATTTTATCATCTTGTCACAACGATCTTCAACTTCACTCTAAAATTACTTGAACCTTTCAATAATTTAGACTTGTGTTTCATCAAGTAAATATACTCAGCATCTACTCAAATCATCTGTGAAGTAAGAACATAACGATATCCACTACGTGGCTCAACACTCATTGGACTGCACACATTAAAATGTATTACTTCCAACAAGTCGCTTTCTTGTTCCATCTTACTGAAAACGAGGCCTTTCAATCATCTTGCCCATGTGGTATGACTTGCATGTCTCAAGTGATTCAAAATCAAGTGAGTCCAAACGATCCATCTGTATGGAGTTTCTTCATGCACATGTACCAATAGACATGGTTCGCATGTCTCAATCTTTTCAAAAATGAGTGAGTCCAAAGATCCATCAACATGGAGCTTCTTCATGCGTTTTATACCAATATGACACAAACAGCAGTGCCACAAGTATGTGGTACTATCATTACCATCTTATATCTTTTGGCATGAACATGTGTATCACTACGATCGAGATTCAATAAACCATTCATTTACGTGCAAGACCATTGAAGGTATTATTCAAATAAACAGAGTAACCATTATTCTCCTTAAATGAATAATTGTATTATTGATAAACATAATCCAATCATGTCTATGCTCAATGCAAACACCAAATAACAATTATTTAGGTTTAACACCAATCTCGATGGTAGAGGGAGCATGCGATGCTTGATCACATCAACCTTGGAAACACTTCCAACACATATCATTATCTCACCTTCAGCTAGTCTCCGTTTATTCCGTAGCTCTTTTATTTCGAGTTACTAACACTTAGCAACCGAACCGGTATCTAATACCCTGGTGCTACTAGGAGTACTAGTAAAGTACACATTAATATATAATATATCCAATATACTTCTGTCGACCTTACCAGCCTTCTCATCTACCAAGTATCTAGGGTAGTTCTGCTTCAGTGACCGTTCCCCTCATTACAGAAGCACTTAGTCTTGGGTTTGGGTTCAACCTTGGGTTTCTTCACTAGAGCAGCAACTGATTTACCGTTTCATGAAGTATCCCTTCTTTCCCTTGCCCTTCTTGAAACTAGTGGTTTTACTAACCATCAATAATTGATGCTCCTACTTGATTTCTACTTTGGCGATGTCAAACATTGCGAATTGCTCAAGGATCATCATGTCTATCCCTAATATGTTATAGTTCATCACGAAGCTCTAGTAGCTTGGTGGTAGTGACTTTGGAGAACCATCACTGTCTCATCTGGAAGACTAACTCCCACTTGATTCAAGTGATTGTAGTACTCAGACAATCTGAGCACGTGCTCAACGATTGAGCTTTTCTCCCTTAGTTTGTAGGCCAAGAAACTCGTCAGAGGTCTCATACCTCTTGACGTGGGCACTAGCCTGAAATCCCAATTTCAGCCCTTGGAACATCTCATATGTTCCGCGACGTTTCAATAATCGTCTTCGGTGCCTCAATTCTAAACTGTTTAACATTACTGAACTATCACGTAGTCATCAAAACGTGTATGTCAAATGTTCGCAACATCCACAGACGATGTTCGAGGTTCAGCACACCGAGCGGTGCATTAAGGACATAAGCCGTCTGCGTAGCAATGAAGACAATCCTCAGAATACGGACCCGGTCCGCATAATCGCTACTGTCAACTTTCAACTAAAATTTCTCTAGGAACATATCTTAAATTGTAGAACTAAAGCATAAGGTACGACATAATTTGCAAAGTTCTTTTAACTATGTTCATGATAATTAAGTTCATCTAATGAACTCTCACTCAGATAGACATCCCTCTAGTCATCTAAGTGATACATGATCCGAGTCAACTAGGTTGTGTCCGATCATCACGTGAGACGAACTAGTCATCATCGGTGAACATCTCCATGTTGATCGTATCTACTATACGACTCATGTTCGACCTTTCGGTCTCTTGTGTTCCGAGGCCATGTCTGTACATGCTAGACTCGTCAAGTCAACCTAAGTGTTTCGCGTGTGTAAATCTGGCATACACCCGTTGTTTGTGAACGTTAGAATCTATCACACCTGATCATCACGTGGTGCTTCAAAACAACGAACTTTCGCAACGGTGCACGGTTAGGGGGAACACTTTCTTGAAATTTTAGTGAGGGATCATCTTATTTATGCTACCGTCGTTCTAAGCAAATAATATGTAGACATGACAAACATCACATGCAAATAATAAAGTGACATGATATGGCCAATATCATAGTGCGCCTTTGATCTCCATCTTGAGGCACGGCATGATCACCTTCACCGGCATGACACCATGATCTCCATCATCGTGTCTTCATGAAGTTGTCTCGCCAACTATTACTTCTACTACTATGGCTAACGATTTAGCAATAAAGTAAAGTAATTACATGACGTTATTCAATGACACGCAGGTCATACAATAAATTAAGACAACTCCTATGGCTCCTACCGGTTGTCATACTCATCGACATGCAAGTCGTGATTCCTATTACAAGAACATGATCAATCTCATACATCACATATATCATTGATCACATTATTTTGGCCATATCACATCACATAGCATACCCTACAAAAACAAGTTAGACGTCCTCTAATTGTTGTTGCATGTTTTACGTGGCTGCTATGGGTTTCTAGCAAGAACGCTTCTTACCTACGCAAAAGCCACAACGGTGATATGCCAATTACTATTTACCCTTCATAAGGACCCTTTTCATCGAATCCGATCCGACTAAAGTGGGAGAGACTGGCACCCGCTAGCCACCTTTATGCAACAAGTGCTTGTCAGTCAGTCCGGGCCGCGCTTCATCCCACGATGCTGCTGAATCAAAATAGGACTAGTAACGGTATGCAAATTGAACAAACCAACGCCCACAACTACTTGTGTTCTACTCGTGCATAGAATCTACACAATAGACCTAGCTCATGATGCCACTGTTGGGGAACGTAGCAGAAATTCAAAATTTTCTACGCATCACCAAGATCAATCTATGGAGAGACTAGCAACGAGAGAGGGGAGTGCATCTTCATAACCTTGAAGATCACGATGCGGAAGCGTTACAAGAACGCGGTTGGTGGAGTCGTACACGTAGCGATTCAGATCGCGGTCGATTCTGATCTAAGCGCCGAACGGGCGGCGCCTCCGCGTTCAACACACGTACAGCCCGGGGACGTCTCCTCCTTCTTGATCCAGCAAGGGGAGAGGAGAATTTGAGGGAAAACTCCAGCAGCACGACGGCGTGGTGGCGATGGAGCTCGTGGTTCTCCGGCAGGGCTTCGCCAAGCACTACAGAGGATGAGGAGGTGTTGGAGGAGGGAGGGGGCTGCGCCAGGGAAGAGGTGCGGCTGCCCTCCCACCCCTCCACTATATATATGGGCAAGGGGAGAGGGTAAGGCGCCCTAGGGTTTCCCCTAGGGGGCGGCGGCCAAGCAGATTGGATCTCCCTAGGGAAAATCCTAGGGAGACTTGCCCCCGAAGCCAAGCAGGTTGAGGATTGCCTCCCAAGCCAGGTGGAGGCGCCCCACCTCCCCAAATAACGTGGGAAAGGGTGTGGGGGGCGCACCACCCCTTAGTGGGCTGGTTTGCCCCTTCCCCTTTGGCCCATGAGACACTCCAACACTTGTCGGGGCTCCCGAAACACCTTTCAGTCATGCTGGCCATAGCCTGGTACCCCTGGAACACTTCCGGACTCCAATACCCTTTGTCCAATATATCAATCTTCACCGCCGGACCATTTCAGACGGGATCACATCCGGGACTCCGAACTACCTTCAGTAACCACATACTATTTCCCATAACAACTCTAGCGTCACCGAACCTTAAGTGTGTAGACCCTACGGGTTCGGGAATCATGGAGACATGACCGAGACATCTCTCCGGCCAATAACCAACAGCGGGGTCTGGATACCCATGTTGGCTCCCATATGTTCCACGATGATCTCATCGGATCAACCACGATGTCGAGGATTCAGTCAATCCCGTATACAATTCCCTTTGTCTATCGGTATGTTACTTGCCCGAGATTCGATCGTCGGTATCCCAATACCTCGTTCAATCTCGTTACCGGCAAGTCACTTTACTCGTTCCGTAATGCATGATCCCGTGACTAACTACTTAGTCACATTGAGCTCATTATGATGATGCATTACCGAGTGGGCCCAGAGATACCTCTCCATCATACAGAGTGACAAATCCTAGTCTCGATTCGTGCCAACCCAACAGACACTTTCGGAGATATCTGTAGTGCACCTTTATAGCCACACAGTTACGTTGTGACGTTTGGTACACCCATAGAATTCCTACGGTATCCGGGAGTTGCATAATCGCATAGTCTAAGGAAATGATACTTGACATTAGAAAAGCTTTAGCAAATGAACTACACGATCTTGTGCTATGCTTAGGATTGGGTCTTGTCCATCACATTATTCTCCTAATGATGTGATCCCGTTATCAATGATATCCAATGTCCATGGTCAGGAAACCATAACCATCTATTGATCAACGAGCTAGTAAACTAGAGGCTCACTAGGGACATATTGTGGTCTATGTATTCACACATGTGTTATGGTTTACAGTTAATACAATTATAGCATGAACAATAGACAATTATCATGAACAAGGAAATACAATAATAACCATTTTATTATTGCCTCTAGGGCATATTTCCAACAATGCCTACATTACATTGATGAACTGGAGCTAGTTCTGTGTCACCCTATGTTATAGCTATTACATGAGGAATCGCATCCGGCATAATTATCCATCACTGATCCATTGCCTACGAGCTTTTCACATATTGTTCTTCGCTTATTTACTTTTCCATTGCTATTGTTACAATCACTACAAAACACAAAAACATTACTTTTGCTACCGTTACCTTTATTATCATATTACTTTGCTACTAAATACTTTGCTGCAGATACTAAGTTATCCAGGTGTGGTTGAATTGACAACTCAACTGCTAATACTCAAGAATATTCTTTGGCTCCTCTTGTGTCGAATCAATAAATTTGGGTTGAATACTTTACCCTCGAAAGCTATTGCGATCCCCTACACTTGTGGGTTATCAGAGCACATGCTTGAAGAATCACAAAATCCTAATTATGCTGCAGACGAGGAGAAGCCGTCAGCCCATACCGGGACGCCACCTTGCGAAAAACCAAAGTTTACTCCAACAACACTGAAGAATGTCCTGTTCGGCCGTGTTCGTCCAACCGGTGAAAAAAGAAACATGCATCTAAAGGCTGCAGAAAGGAATACTAAGACTTCTGCCACCAAACGTGCAAATGGTAGACCACTAGTAAGAAGTCACCAAAGAATTCCTTGGCATATGAATAACGTGCTGACAACCCAAAAGTACCTGTCTATATCCTAGGTCAGAGAATGCTAACTAGACAAAGTGTACGTGCACCTGAGGCTTGAGATGAAGATTCTACATAACAAAATTGTGGAATCCGAGCTAACCAATAATAAGCGAGGATCCATCATTAACCCAACACATTACACTGCGAAGGTGCCAAAGGGATATACTTTCTTTGAAAAATTCAGCGCGGACAAAATATATTAGATTTCAAACAGATCTTGTATATGTTCAGATTATATACTCTTGAAACTTGCCTAATGAGGCTATGGGGGCATTTTCAAGCTACTGAAGTAAGAAGCGATAATATTTCCGATGTCGCCATAGCTGACCCTTATCTCATGAATGAGGAAAACCTGAGAAATAAGGAAGAGAGACAGTGCATGAAGAGTTACCTTCTGGATCTGATGGAACAGAACAAGCTTAAAAACATCATCCTCGTGTCGTACCGACCCATGTACATCATTCTCTGCCTTTATGCTTTCGCTTTTGTACATTTACCCTTCATATATGTTTTCACGTCTTAAATTATGTAACTTTGTCATGATCGCGGTATGTTTATTTTCTATTGCGCAGCAACCATTAGGTTCTCCTAGTGCTAAGACTGCAAATGTGCAATTATCACTTGTTGGATTCCACGAAGAGCCCGGGAAAAGTCTAGTCCCTCCTGAAGGACCTTCTTGATGATTTTCTTTTTGATTGGAATACTACTGGAGGGGCCATACGGTTGAAAAATACTTCAAAGGAAGTTGAAAGAAAATGATTGCCTTCGGATGGAACACTCTATCTTGTATCCAACAACCACCGACTAGTTTGACATGTGGCTTCTACCCCTGCATTCACATGAAAGAATTCATACGGTCTGTGAAAATGTTAAATCAGCATGATAAAATCCTCAAATGCGGTCAAGAAGTACAAAACAATTCAGCCGAAGCTGGCATAGTGCTCGAAGAACTAGAAGTCAAGTTGGCGACTACCATAAACAAGGAGGTCCGCTCGTGGTCTGGCCTATTCTGTAATAACTCCAAGGAAGATAGATAACTGTCCCCTATTTGCATCAGCTAATGCTGTTGTGGAAGCATACCGGGTGCAGCAATCAGTGGTGGGCATTAACAAGCGCTCGCCACTTGTACTTCACACAGTACTGGCGAGAGGCGTACCTTGCCCACCACTACTATGAGATGGACTACACTAGCGGGAAAATTACGCCGCTCGCCACTGTTAGGGCCAACCCGTGGAGGGCAGGCGCCCGCCACTGATGCCCCTTTAGCAGTGGCGGGCGGCCCAAAGAGGCTCGCGCGCCACTGCTAGGCACTCCTAAAGTAGTGATTTTGTCGATGTTTGTTTTTTTGACGGAACCTGCATTGCAGTTAGAAAGAAGAGAGTTGGTCTAGTTAATGAAGGAAACCGGAGCAAAAACCAAACAAGGCATGGTTAATTAAGGAAAACCAGCGAAGACCACACACACCCCTATCAATCAAGGAACATGGTCCGAGCCAGATACAAGGGTACCTACGCCCCATCGATAGCACCTCATACCCAACCAAGTCAACCTCAAGGACATCCCCACAACCAGATGAGCACTCGCGCCTAACATCTTGAGAAAAGCACTCTACCAATTCATAGTTTAGCAACTACCAATTCATGCAGAATTTTTATACCACAAGTTTATCTAACGTCTTCCACATCCTTCTCGGTGGCTTTCTTAGATATTGTGACCTTCGGCAAATCCCCATACGCCTCCGCCAACCTATATTCAGCGAGTTTCGCATCCGGGATGTTGCTACCCTGGAGAGACATTGTACGTTCGTTAGTTTGAGATGTGATACTTAGTGCCCACTGCTTTGTTCTTATGCAGTTGCTACTTTGACACGTTTAAGCTATAGATTTGCGAGTTTTATGCATGAGCACATCGGTGGATGAGTTGTGGGGAGTCTGCTCCGTCTTGTCATTCGGCATGACCAAATAAGTGTAAGCCTTGGCTTTTTTTTAGAAAAGGATGATGACCCCCGGCCTCTGCATCTGGGCGATGAATACAGCCACTTTATTAACTATTCTCACAAGACCTTACAAAGTAATACAATAGTAAGACTAAAGCCGCCGTCTAAGCCACAAACTGTCGTTACACCTATCTAGTAGATGAAGGGGCGCAGATAGCCTGGGCTTAATACCAAACATACATCGCAGTCAAACCTAACATGTAAGACCTGAGGTTCCATCCAGGACGGCTGCCGGGCATGGGTCTCACCGGTCCGGCGTGCACTCAGAGGCCGCCGCCGCCAACTGCCACCGCTCCATCTTCAGAATTGTACTGATGCATCAACCTTACTCGGTCCAGCTATCGTCGACGCCACCAGGGCGCCCAATGGCACCTCCTCCCTGCGCGCTAACAACCGAGCACGTCGCGGTCGCCACTGATACACCTCAACACCATACTGCCAAGTACCACCAGCCGACACAGCTTGAATTCTTTGGAAGATCTGTCGTGCGTAGCACCTGTTGACCAGGCATGACAAGGCGTAGCACCTGTCGGTCAGGCATGATGAAGCCGCTCCACCTCCAGCCTCTCTGAACGGGAGCACCCGAGGAAGACACGGCGAAGAGTTGAGCACCACAATCACCATCAGAGCCGGACCAGCCGACCGTCATCAGGAACGCCAAGAACGCGCTGCGGCTGTCCCACCTCCCCGCGGACCCAAAGTGGGGCCTTCAAGAAGGTGACGGAGCCGGGCACCGCCGCCGCCCAACCAAAGTTGTGGGTTTTCACACGGGTGCAGCGGGAGGACGAGGGGGAGGGAGCTGGATCTCGAAGCCGCCTTCAAGAAGGAAACAGCGCCTGGAGCTCCGCCGGCGTCGTGGCCGCCGCAGCCGGCCAAGAAATTACTCCGATCCAGAGCACCCAACCCCACATCCGCGCAGTCAGCCAGCGGATCTGGCCGGACTGACGAGGAGGAAGCAGCAGCACGGAAGCGCCGTCTTCAGATTTGACGAAGGAGAGCAGCAGGGGATCCCTCCACGCAGCGCCCGCACCACCGCCAACTCGCCGCCCGCGCGGCCGAGTAGACGCGGCCCTCAACACCGGCGAGCGCCACCCGCCGCCGGGACGACGCCACCCTCACCCGCAAAGGCCGCAGCCTCAAACCCTAGGCCCGAGCCCGAGCGGCGTCGCGGCCGAGGGCCTCGCCGCCACCCTCATCGGCGGCCGCGCGGGCGCCCGTTTCCGGAGGCGGCGAGGAAAGGAATCGAGAAGGGAGGAGGCGGACGGGAAGGTTGGTCGCCCCTGAGTCGCCCTCGAGAGGACGACGCGAGAGAACGGGTTCGTGAGGGACCTGTAAGCTTTGGCTAGTTCACCGCTGCTTCTAAGGGGGGAGGCGGATGGGGAGGTTGGTCGCCCTCGAGAGGACAACGCGAGGGAACGGGTTCGTGAGGGACCTGTAAGCTTTGGTTAGTTCACCGCTGCTTCTACTCGCTCCTTGAGCGTGTCAGCATTGCTCGTCTGCCTGTGGGATCGTATATATGTCTTTGGGGAGGCGTCAGATTGGGCGTATGTACCTACACTTTTTTTTGCTGGGAACGAAAAATGTGTAAATTGCATAGTTAGAAGTCTAAACGTGATTAGACGGAGATAGATTTAGTTTAAACACATAACATCTTGCCTTGTACTCCAAGACCCTTCTACGTTGTACTCTATATATACCTTTACGAGGGTCAGATCAATACAACAAATAATTCTAGGGTTCAATATTTTCCACATGGTATAAGAGCCATTAGACCAACGTCGCTCGATCCTTAGTCCTTTCACGACTTCCGTGGCATACCGCCTCCGGGAGATTAATCTCCTCTTCCCAGGGGCGCGGCACCCGATCGATCAAGATCGGCTCCATAGTTTAGATCAATTCTTTAGATTAGATCAATTTCCAAATTTCAAAGTAGATTGATTTTTCTTAGCCACCAAATAAACCCAACGATCTTCAAATCCGGTGATAATCAGTACGAGATCCATCGTAGTGCGCCTCGAGCGGATCTACATCAACACACGGCCGGCCGGCACCGCTCCGATCAACCATAGCCATCTTCTCCAACAAAGACGCGTATGTCCTGATCACGGGAGGGTGATACTCCCACGCACGCGATCTCTCGGCAGGAGCAGATCCCACGCTTCGCCTGCATGGAGTCATATGACCATCAGCCGATGCATTACCACGTAGACCTGACGCTGCAGTGCGGCTCCCTGCGATCGGATGTACATCGACAGCAAACGCGTGGCTGCACGACACGTTCGGAGCGCTGGCCGGATCCATCCCGATCTCTGCCGGGCTGATACCCACCGAACCAACCACAACTCCGGGCTCCATCAGCATCCATCCGGCGAAACACGAAGCAACCAGCAGACCCAGGTACGTCCATGCACTCAGATGAGGCTTCAATAAGGTCTGCATCGAGTTCTCCTGTACCGGCTGGCACGCACCAGCGCCAACTTCGTCGACTCCACGAGCATGCATCTGATGTGTTACTCATGCGAGCGCATCGAGACCGGGAGGGCGGAACGTGCAACCGCACACCTCCTGTCCACGCGCATCCATCGACTCGGCTTCAGCTACTCGACGCCTCGCCTTGAACAACGGGTCACAGGCACCTACATCAGCACTTCTGCATCGCCGGGCTATGGATCTACATCTGCATCAACCAGACCAACGACGTGCATCTATGTAACTCATCTTCATCTGCATTGACCCCGAGCCGAACGACATCAACCTGTACGACTACGCCGGGCTATGAGCGAACATACTTCTTCAGCACGGCGCAACATCAACATTTTGTCGCCGCGGAGGGACGCCTTCCAGCGTCGCATCATCGTCGACATGCCGCTGCAACATTATCGCTGACACTTCATCGCCAAGGTATTCATCAACATTGTCTTCACCAACATCTTCATCAACACACCGCCGCCACCTTGTCCACAAGATGGACACCTAACGTCCTCTGGCGAAATTTTCTGCAAGACGCGACC
Organism: Triticum timopheevii; assembly: GCA_963921465.1. Classification (NCBI taxonomy): domain Eukaryota; kingdom Viridiplantae; phylum Streptophyta; class Magnoliopsida; order Poales; family Poaceae; genus Triticum; species Triticum timopheevii. The sequence goes on from OY997274.1 coordinate 65,721,024, forward strand.
ACAACGACGGCAACGACCGCGTCATGACGACGGCATCGACCGTGTCATCCACGACGACACGACACCGCCCTAACTGCCGACCCATCAGAGACGCGGTTGATGATGGCGCAGCGGAGAAGACGACAAAAGGGCAAGACTTCAAATTTAGTCGTAATCGTCCGCTTCACTCACGCTACGACTGAGGGGAAGGTTAGAAGTATAAAAGTGATTAGCTAGAGATAAGGACATGAAGATAGACTTAGTTTAAACACACAATATCTTGCCTTGTACTCCAAGCCTCTTCTACGTTGTACTCTATATATACCCCTACGAGGGTCACATCAATACAACAAATAATTCTAGGGTTTAATATTTTCCACATACATATGCCTATAAGTATTTCTAGCTGATTGATCTGTCCTCTCGATTATTGTTTGTGTATGATGTGGCTGATGTTTAGTTGTTGACCAGCCAAGGGGGGCGGCTTATCATGGTGCTCGATCCCGTAACATTCATTCATTCTCTTAATGAAGCTGCACAGTAGTCGTACAAAGTAATACTTTTATTTACACAGGATTTTAACGTCACACCGTGGACATGTCAGACCGTGAAGAAGGAACAGGAACCGTCTGCCCGTCCGCTGCAAAATCGTTTTTACGAAATTGAACAAAACATATAATTTTAGGCGAGAAGAGCAGCGGTCAACCACGTGCCCTATCCATGTGGCCACAGCAAAACAAGATAATCAATATGAGTCTTTATTTTTTTAGAGAAAAGGCCTAAGCCCGACTTTATAAATAAAGTCACAAGGCAGCGTCATAAACTCAACCAACAACAACCAGGGCGATACACCCAACATCCACATCAACAGAGTAAAACCAGGACACACGAAAGTATTAGGGGTACATGGCAACCTGCCAAACACGGCACGCAGGCCGGAAGGATAACGGAATCACCCACAGACAGCAAGAAGGACAATGAAGCACCAAACAAGGTTAGACGTCAGGAGCCTGCCCGGATATGGAGGACGCCGAGGCCCGAATTTTAGAGATTAGCAGGTCCAGAGCTCCCCCGATCGTCCTCTTTAGTCAATGATCTCCACTGCTGCAAGAATATACATGATTTGAAAAGAACGTCGGCCGCTTTCGAATGAAAGTCGTGTTCAATAGTACATTTGTTCCTAAGCGTCCAAAGAGACCAGCAAATCGCACCCAAGCAAACCCAGAAAACCCTCTTAGTGACCCCAACCTGAAGCCATGACTGGACACAACACCAAACAACCTTAGCCAAAACACAATGACAGAAGATATGCTCCGTGTTTTCCACCGCACCGCAAAGAGCACAATATTCCGAGCCCGGACCATTACGCTTACGGATTTGATCAGCCGCGGGTAGCCGACCCCTAAAGGCTTGCCAGAGGAAGATTTTAACCTTAGGAGGAACTTTGGTCCTCCAAATGCAAGAGAACCTGTTGGAAGGGACACGACCGATGAGCCTCGCGTATAAAGACTTAACCAAAAAACGACTAGAGGCAGAATGAGGCCAGACAACAGAGTCCGGCGACTCCGAGAGCGTGGGGAAGAAGGCAGTAAGACTCTGCCAATCTTCCAACTCTTCAGGAGACAGGGAGCGGCGAAAGGCCAAATCCCAGTTATTAGCTGCCACCTCCGCGATGGAGATGTTGGGGTTAGGACAGAAAGAAAACATAGCAGGGAACCTACTAGCCAAAGGAGCATCACCACACCACCAGTCGCGCCAAAAACGAACAGAGGTACCATCACCAACAATAAACTTAACATGATCCAGGAAGAGAGGCCTGACTTTAATAAGGTCTTTCCAGAACTGACAACCCCGCCGGGATCCCGCAAACATAGGGCTCGAAAGGGGAAAGTATTTAGCCTTAAGAATAGAGTACCAAAGAGAGCCGGCCCCACTGTTCATAATTTTCCACCACCATTTAATTAATAGACACTTGTTCATGACCTGTGTATTAATAATGCCTAACCCTCCAAGGTTTTTTGGCCTGCACATAAGCTTCCATTTAACCAGCCTATACTTTCGTTTATTATCAGCAGCGTTCCAATAAAAACCACCCCTGTGTTTGTCAAAACCAGCATGGGTGCCAAGCGAAAGGAGATAGAAGCCCATCAGAAACATTGGAAGGGATGAGAGGCAAGCATTAATGAGGGCAACTTTGCCTGCATTGGTATTGTATCTACCACGCCAGGGGAGAACCCTGTTTCCCACTTTAGACACAGCCGGAGCAAAGTCCTTGGCATGAAGCACCACAGGAGATATAGGCAGCCCCAAATACTTGAAGGGGAAGGAACCCAGGGAGCAATTTAGCAGCCTAGCAACTCTCAGGGCCTCTTATCGTCGACGCGAGTGACAAGAACCTCACTTTTGGAAAAGTTGATTTTCAGACCCGAGACAGCCTCAAAGCAAAGCAAGATGAACTTAAGGTGGGCAATGCAGGCGTCATTCAGCTCAACCATAATGATGGTATCATCAGTGTACTACAGGGGGGTAATACCATCTGGGACTAGATGAGAGGCCACAGACAATAAATGACCATGCTGAGCCGCCCTAAGAAGAATGCGGGAAAAGGCGTCGGCCACAAAATTAAAGAGCACAGGGGAGGCAGGGTCCCGTTGATGCAGGCCTCGGCCGTTAAAAAGAAATTACTAATATGACTGTTCACAGAGACCGCGGTATGCCCGCCCGAGACCAGCTGCATTATACGTTGCACATAAGCCCCATCGAAGCCTTTCGCAAGCAAGACCTGCCTTAAAAAAGGCCAGCTAACCGAGTCATAGGATTTCTCGAAGTCAAGTTTTAAAATGATCGCTTTGGAGTTGCGAGCCCGCAGGTCATGAACAATTTCATGAAGACAGAGGACCCCATCTAGAATGTAGCGCCCTTTGATGAAAGCAGACTGATATGGGTTGGTGACTCTATGGGCAATGGGGGATAGACGATTAGCGAAACCCTTCGTAGGGAATTTAGCAAAGTTATTAATCAAAGCGATGGTCCTAAATTGAGAGATCAAATCAGCACCTTTAACCTTAGGGATAAGGGAAATCACTGCATAATTAAGACGAGAAATATCAACCGTGCCTAGGCAAAACCCTTGGATAACACTACAAACTAACTGCCTCAACTGAGGCCAAAACTTCCGGAAGAAAGGAATAGAGAAACCATCCGGCCCAGATGCAACATTCGGGTTGGCAGAGTTAACCACATCCAAAATCTCCTTATCCGAGAAGGGAATCATCAACGCAGTGTTCTTCTCGGCCGAAACCCTCAAACTAAGGTCCCATAGGGAAGGGGAGATGGACAGACCCGAAGGAGGTTTGGCCCCTAACAGCGTAGAAAAGAACTCAACCACATGAGATAGAATTAACGATTGGTCCGAAGAACGCACACCATTAATGATCAGGCTATTAATATCACAACGCCTCCGCCTACCATTACCAATGGCAAAGAAGTAAGCCGTGGGGGAGTCCCCTTTTAGGGTCCAGTTAAGCGTGCCACGCTGACGCCAGTATACTTCACCCTGATGATGCAACTGCATCAAGGCAGCCTCCAGGTTATACCGAAGAGACCACCCATCGTCAGAGAGCCCAGAGGAGTCAGCCGCAAGGTCAAGTGACATGATTTGGGCTTCGAGAAGATCTTTGGAGCGACACTCCTCACCTGCATGGTTACGGGACCACCCTTTCAGAAATTTCCGCAACGAGTAGGAGCACCAGTGCCAATCATCTAGAGGACCGAATGAGCGGGCGTTGGAGGAGAGGAGGAGGGTAATCTTCGAGGCGAGCATATCACTGAAGCCAGCAATCAACAACCAAGAAGCGTCAAACTAGAAACGGGCAGGTGGTCTATGAAGCTGCGACCCATCGTCCAAAAGAAGAGGAGTATGGTCTAAACCCACAATACCTTTGGCAACGAGGGAGGCCCTGGGAAATAATTAGTTCCACCTAGAGCAAATAGCATCCCGGCGCCCCCTAGCACCGAAACCCCTAATGTTCCAGAATAAAGCCCTTATTTATAAGATAGGTTTTTAATGCGGATACTAGACCTGCTAGGAACCATGCAGGGTTTGGAGCGTTTGGAAGGGCCCTTTTTAGAAGTGCTAGGCAGGGGTTAGCCACTACCAACCTCCACCCCCTCACCCTCAGCCCGGGTTCCTACAGAAGCAGCAGCCGAAGAGGCAACGGCCTCTTTAGCTTTAGCAATAGCCACCTGGGCTAGCTCGTTAGCCCGAATAGTAGAAAGAAGAGTAACAGGAGAGCAAACTTCAGGATCTACCAACACTCCCACATCCGACATAATGTTTAACAGGAAATCATCAGATAAAGATGGTAGGACTAGCCGGGACGGGGAAGATGAAGGGCAGGGGCCATGTTGATTACCTGGAGGAGGAAGATCCTTAGCAGCAGGCTGCCTCTCCGCCCGGTCTGATGGAACCACCCGCATCGGCAACCCGCCGCCTACCTTTGCAAGCCGTGGAAGCGGGCGACCGAATCGTAGGAGAAGGAGCCACAAGAGAAGCCGGGATAGGGCCAGAGCGACACATCGAGCCAAGATCCTTGTCGAGGCGGCGGCATACGCCAGTCATGGACTGCTTGGAGCCAGAGGAGTTCCTGCTCTTGGCCGAAAACTTACGCACAGAGGATTTCTTCTTTTTCTTAGACTGGGCTCCCACCACATCATGATCGGGAGAAACAGGCAGGTCCTCAATCCCAGAGTGAGTGTGTGAGACCAGGCGAACCGGGAGGTTGGAGCAGGCACCAGAGGTGGGAGTAGCAGAAATCGGTTGGTTCTTTAGAAGCACATCATCAGCAGGGGGGATCAGGGAGTCATCCTTGGGTATCGCCACCGGCTCTCGAGGAGCCGTACCAGCAGGGGCCTGGGATTGAAACAACTCACGCTCCGACTCATCCATCCCATCCAATTCAAACTGGGTAAACCTCAGATTAGAACCATCACTAGGTTTGTGACCACCAGCAGAACCATCACCCTCCTTGTCATGCTTGTCAGAGGGGATGGAAGGGGGAGGAGGGGGTTGAAAAGCAGTCGCACATTCCACCCGAACCCGGAGTCTAACACCACTTGGGGAAGGGAAGACATCAATAAATCCATGAACACATGATGGATCCATGCACCAAATCTTAATCCGAGCAGGGCCAGCCTTGTCCAGAGATTCAAGATCCACCTCCACAGGTTTCCCGACCAGCACCGTGAACGCCATGAGAAAAGCAAACGAGAGAAGCCCCGCTGGCAGATCATCCACCAACACCCAAACCAGAGACAAAGGACCAACCGCCCTGCCACTGCAAGAGGCCTGCTTGACAGAAACCACCAGCTGGTTGAGGGGGAGGGTAAAGCTTGTACATGAAACTATCATCCGCAGGAAATCATTGGAGGGGAAAACGATAGAGAATTCAAAGTCCGAGATCTGATTGACTTGCCAGTCCCATCCCTCAACATCCCAAATCCGAAGCTCTTCTGGCAGAGTTTGAGGCGAGATCTTTTGGTCTTTCACAGTCACAATAGCAGCATTAGAGAGGGAGGGCGCCGCCGTCAGGACATGAAGGTCACTTTCCAAGGCAAATAAAGCGCAACCAGGAAGCCCCAAACCAAACTGGATGACCGACGGGGGTTTCAGGTGGTTAATGCAATTGACAGTAAGGTGTCCATCAGAGCGGCAAATCAGGCAAAACTGCGGGTTGGTACATCTGGACTGAAAGTGCCCGGGCCTGTGGCACGCGAAACAGGTGAGCGCAGACGGATTGCTTGGGGTGGAGGAAGAGGGACGAATCTGCAGGAGCGAGGCGGGAGGTGGCAGAAGACCGTCCCCCACCCCCGACGAGGAGGAGGCACCAGGGAAAGGACCACCAGGCCGGCGCGCAGGCCCCGCAAAGGAGCACGGCGGAGGACGAGGTCCCGCACCCGCACCGGCCGAGAGAGGAGGAGGGGGGATCCGAGCCGAAGCAGACAAACCACGCCCCACGCCAAGGGCCAGAACAGCACTAGAGGAGGAGGAGATCACCCCACCAACCACCGCCACCGCCGCCCAGGGATCCACCGCCGGAGAGAGGGAGGCCCCAGATCCGGACCCTTGCAGGCTACATCCGGACGCGCGCTCCCGCTCCGAACGCTGAAGCCACTCCGGGCCAGCAGCCCACGCCGCGCGGTCGCGAGCCACCTGCTCACGAGCCGCCTGCTCCGCTAGGAGCCGAGCGAGGCCTCAAGCTCTAGATCCGCAGCAGAGCCCAGTGAGTCCTCCCGCCGCCGCTTGCTACCAGACATCGCCTCGCAATACGAGCCCCGCGAGTTATCCATGGAGAGCACCGAGGTGAAGGAGAGCAGCAGGGGAGGGGGAAGGCTAGAGCGAACGAGACGGCGAATGGGGAGATGGTGGCGATGCAGATCTGCGGCGGAAGCCAGAAACCCTAATAGAGGGGGGGAGGCACCGCGGGGGATCCATATATACCCTGACCGCGCCGTGCCCTCCAGGGCCCGACGGGCTAGGCGGGCCGAGGGGAGAGGGGGGGCAAAGCAGAAAGGGGAATTGACACCAGACGCCAGAGGGGGGGGAGCGGGCCGAAAGGACACCACACCGCCAGGCGGTCCAAATAGGCCCAACAGACGGGCCAGCCTGCGAGCCACTGGTCAACGAGGATGAGACCAGATCTAGGGCAACCGGAACCAGCGTCGCGCCCCGACCCGGCGACGGTGCCGCCAGCATCGAGGAGGCCGAACCAGGGGAAGAGGAGGGGGAGCAGGGGAATGCCACGCCTGGAGCGACCCCCGGAATCCCAGGGGAAGGCGAGCAGAAGGAGGCCTTACCAGATTTGCGACGGCAACGAGACACCCGGAACAAGCCACCAATAGACGGCAGCGGAGGCACCGGCCGGCCCCGACCCCCCGGAGCGAACTTGCGGAGGCGCCGAGCGGCGGCAGGGGCCAGGGCCCGCCCCGGCCGACAGGGCGACGGAGCTTCATCCGACGAGCCGTCCCCATCGAGAGCGAGAGCCCAGAAGTGGGAGCCCAACGGAGACGACGGAGCCACCGGAGAGCGCCCCACAACCGAGCGAGCGGGAGAGGAGCATCCAGACGCGGGGGGGGGGGGGGGGGGGGGGGAGGGGAGGCCGGGCCCAGATCGGCGTCGGAGGAGCAGAGGGCGAGGGCAGATGGGCCAGGGGAAGGGAGCGACGGCGCCGGGAGGGAGGGGGCGAGGAGAGAGCAGAGCCATCCCCCAATGAGACCACTTGAACCAGATATGAGTCTTTATTTTCTGGCCCAACTTCAAACTTCAGCTATGTTTAATTTTTTAAACATTTATACACTACGCCCAACAAGACAATGTTATAACGTGAGGCTTTGCGCAAATATGAGGGAGGCTAATTAGAAAGAAGAACCCAGGAAGCAAGACCGTTAGAGGTACATCACGATGTTCCGAACATTGGTTTTGACAGGAACCACAAATGTTTTCGGAGTCGTGAGCTTGAGAGGCATCCGGAATACAGTGATAAAATTACTACTTGAGCGGGAACTACTCCATCAACGACACCCTGCAGGATATGAGCCTTTTGCTTAGACCTCCCCTAACAGCTCTGCTCTAGCTAATTCTCTGAGACGCGACTGCGGTGGCCTATCGATTGGATGACCAAAAGTACATGTGGGCACATCTTCAATTTATGCGTACAATCCCTCACTAAAGTTAACTTTGCTTGTGATGTTCTAGAAACCTGCATAATTTTAAGTACCAACACATATTCATTTGGTAAGTAACTTTTTATACCTCCTAAATAATTTTCTGTTTTGACCTGAAATTTTGCGTGCTCATGCAACTCCACTTTGTGTGATGTTCTAGAAACACGCAAATTTTCATGTTCGAAATCATATTCATTTTATAGGTATGGAAATTTTCTACATCCTAAACGATTTTGAGTCAGAATTTTTTTTTTGATGGGAAAAGGCAGGAGCTCTGCCGTGGCATTATAGGGAAAAAGAATAGTTACAGAGAAAAGTGAACCGAAGTTCTGAAGGAAAGAAAAGAGGGAAGAAACCAAAAACAGTCAATCAGACATGGGCTGATTACCCCTCCTCCTAATGCGACTACTCGCGAGATGCCTCCTTCAGGAGGAAGATGTCATCTAACACCAGTTGCAAAATAGCAGGAACTTGGGCCGTTTTTGCTTGAAAAACCCGACGGTTCCTCTCTTTCCATATGTTCCAAGCCACATAAACTGCAAATGTAACTTGCTCTCGCCGTCCCCCTGTTCCAGACCTCGAACTAATCTTACGCCACCAGGATCGAATGGATGTTGCTCCCAGGGCAATGTCAGCGACGCGCTACTGCGTGTTCCTAGCGACCGCCCATAGTTCCTTGGAAAAAGGGCACTGGAGGAGCAGGTGCACAGCCGTCTCCGGAGCCTGATCACACAAGGGACACACCGGACTGTGCGGCCATCCCCGACGTCCAAGTCTGTCGTCCGTCCAGTTTCTATCCTGCAGGAGCAGCCAGGTGTGAAAATTGACTTTTTGCTCGGCTTTAGTCCTCCAAGCCATGCCAAGGTGGGGCTGCTCAATCCGGCTGATGAAATGAGCATCATAGGCTGACTTGGCCGAGTAGCAACCATTGCTGGAAAGCTTCCAAGATATTTTATCGTTCTCGGTAGTCAAGTGGATTGTTTGCACCTTCTGCCATAGCCGGATGAATTGGTGAATTTGGGTCTCAGTGTTCATCCGTTGAATACCACGCATCCATCTTCCGTCAGTTAGAGCTTCTCGAACAGACATGTTTTTCCTCCAAGCTAAAGGGAACACATCCGGTGCAAGCTCTTTGGGCGATTCCCCATCGAGCCATCTATTGTGCCAGAAGTTGGTGATCATCCCATTGCCAACAGAGATGAAGGTGCAAGCAGCGAAAAGGTTTTTATCTATCGAATCACAAGGTACCGGTGTTCCTTTCCATGCACTTTCCAGGCTATCCCACTCATACCAGAGCAACCTCATTCTCAGCGATCTTCCGAAAGCCTCAATGCTCTTGATTCCCAGCCCACCAAACTTTTTAGGCGTGCAGCACTGTTTCCAGTTGACCATGCATTTCCCTCCATTGGCCTCCTCCTCTCCAACCCATAGAAAGCTCCGCCTTAACTTGTCCAGTTTTTTGGATGCCCATTTATCCGCAACAAAGCATGTCAGATAGTATGTTGCGATAGCAGTGAGGACTGAATTAACCAAAGCCAGCCTGCCAGGCCTGTTAAGCATCTTCCCCTTCCATGGCTTAATCCTTGATCTTGCCTTGTCCAAGATGGGTTGCATCTCTACTCTCCTAGGCTTCCTCGTGCTAAGATGGAGGCCTAGGTACCGGCAGGGCAAAACACGTTCGGCACCCCCAAATTCCAACAAGGTTTGTGAGTGTTCAGCATCATTGCAACTTATTTTGTAAGCTACACACTTGTCCAGATTTACCATTAGCCCCGAGATTTCTCCAAAGTGTCTCAGAATCCGTTGAGTGGCCACGACCTCATGCCTAACAGGGTTTAGGAATAGAGCAGCGTCATCTGCATATAAGTTGGTTCTTATCCCAACACATTTCTGCTTTATAGGTGAGAGTATGCCCTCCTCCGTGGCCTTGGCAAACATCCTTTGTAACGGTTCCATGGCGATGATAAATAACATGGGTGACAGCGGGTCACCTTGCCTGAGCCCCTTCCTGTGTGAGAAAGGAGCTCCCGGGGTTCCATTTAGCAATATTCTGGAGGTAGAAGAAGACAGCAGAATGGCCAGAATATCCATCCATCTTTGGCCAAACCCATAGCCCTTTGAAATGTCCAATAGATATCCCCAGTTGACCGAATCAAAAGCCTTTGCTATATCCAGTTTCATGAAGATCAGAGGCAACTTTCTGGAGTGTGCCCCCTTAATCACATTTTGCACATAGAGGAAATTGTCCTGAATGCTTCTTCTTTTTATGAATGCGCTTTGACTAGTAGAAATCAACTGTGGAAGCACCGGGGCAAGCCGGTTGGCCAAAATCTTGCAAGCGATCTTTGCAACACTGTGCATGAGGCTAACGGGCCAAAAATCAGTCACCTGCTCAGCTCCTTCTTTTTTTCGGCAGAAGGACAATATGTGCAGTGTTCAGAAGGTTCCAATTATTTCCCCTCAGATTATGGAGCTGATTCAGAGCGTTGAGCAGATCATGTTGGATAATGTCCCAACACTTTTTGAAAAAACCACCAATGAACCCATCAGGCCCAGGGGCCTTCTCAGCATGCAATCCGAGCACCGCTGCTTTGAGCTCCTCCATGGAAAAGTTACCATCCAGATGAGAGAAATCGACATTTGGAATCTCCAGGTACTCCCAGTTGATTTGCAATCGTCGTTGTTGAGCAGTTCCCATTAAAGACTTGTGATGATCTAGCAGAATGTCAGCCTTTTCTTGATGATCATGAACTAAACCAGATGGCCCTCTAAGTGCAGGAATGTGATTTTTACTTCTTCGCCCGTTGGCACGAATGTGGAAGAGCTTTGTGTTGGCATCCCCAATTCGAATCCAAGTGAGCCGAGATCGTTGCCTTCAGCGCATTCTCTCTATTGCCGCAAGTCCCAGCAATTTTGCCTTTAGCTCTTTTCTCAGTCTCCATTCCTCTTCAATTAACTCCCTCTCCTCTTGTGCCAAATCAAGAACGAAGATGATCTGCGTAGCTACATTATAGAGCTCACGCAACTGCTTGGTTTCTTTCCTGTCCCATCTCTTCAGAGCCCTAGCAGTTCTGGACAGCTTCGTGTGGCACACGAATAGCATCAGTGGAGGAGACCTCCTTTTCCCAAGCATCCTTCACAATATCCACCATTTCTTCTTTTTGCATCCAGTAGGATTCGAATCGAAACCCCTTAAAGTGGCTCTGCTGTATAGGTTTGAGGAACATCGGACAGTGATCCGAGATAGAAGTTGACGTTGGAGACAATTGGTAAGCAGGGTATTTGATGTCCCACTCTTTAGTCACAAGGACTCTGTCAATCTTCATCAAAGTGACGTTGTCCCTCTCATTGGACCATGTAAATTTCCTGCACATAAGTGGATATTCAATCAGCTCGAGATCTTCCACCGCTCCTCTGAATCGTCCCATCATCTGCAGATTGACATGCCCCCTGCTCTTCTCATCGGTTTTCTTAATCAAATTGAAATCCCCTACCATCATCCAGCAGGGTAGAGCAAACTGTTTCAGCCTCTTGATCTCCTCAATGAACAGAACCTTGTCTGCATCTTCTTGTGGCCCATAGACACCAGAGATGGTCCATACATCATTGTTGCTTTTGTCCATGATTTGCCCAGTGATAGAATTTGGGCCATCAGCAAGAGGCTCATGGTTGATCACAAAATCCGAGGTGCAAGCAATCAGAATTCCCCCTCTTGTACCCACAGCAGGCTTGTAGATGAAGTTATCCCCAAAACGGGGTCCTAGAGTTTCAGTGATAATGCTTCTCGAGATATCCGGCAACTTAACTTCCTGGAGGCAGACAATATTGCATTGATGCTCAGCGAGGAACATGAGAATCGCTCTACGCTTCGCAGGATTGTTAATTCCGCGTACATTCCAATTTAGGATGTTGTAATCCATAGAGGAAACTAGGACCAGCACACAACAGAGTAATATTCCCAGACCAAACAGACATAGCAGACTCGTGCACAGACCCACTGGCTGAACTTCTGAGACGTCAAACAGCAACCAGCAAGGGAGCACAACTTGACACAGCTACAACCATCGACCAACACTGAAAGTACAACTATCTTCCGGGATAGCAAGCAGGACCAAGCAGAAACCAGAGAGCAGACTAACATTTGGAAACTAGATTAGACAACCAACACCTAGAAGCAGTCAGTTAAGCAATCACTGCCCCTGTCATGAGGTCTCCCTGCGCAGTTCCCCCCTTGGCCGGATTAGAATTCGCAAAGAGGGATGAGACCGCCGCCACAAACCCAGGTGGAAGGGGATTCTTGCAGATGACCTTGAGATTCTCCATTGCCGCATCGCCATTATCCATGCCTGCGATCAGGCCCTCCTTCTTCAGCAGAACATGGAGCACCTTGTCCATGGTGGAGAGCTTGCTTGTAGGCTTAGCCGCAAGCCTACCGCTGTGCCTAGTTGGCCCCGGTGCTGGGGACCGGGCCTTCTCCACAGGCAGGCACGGCGGCGGCGGGACTGGTGTGGCCAGGAGCGAAGCAGGAATTGGGGAGGAGCAGCTGTCGAGGAAGAGTTCAATCTGGTCTGGCTCCATCGGGCCGACCAAGAGATCAGACGCCGATGACAAAGCGCCTGATCACAACGGGCCTAGCAGCACCGTCCCCGGCCCAGAACCAAGTGGGCCGGTTGGAGAGGTGGGCTGCAAAGCCCCCCACCCAGCAGCAGGAGCCACATCCATCGCATGGACGCATACTGCCAGCTCGGCATCCATAACCCCTCTGTCCCCATCCGGTGCCACTTCTGCTGTCGTCGCGATCCCACCGCCTCTTCCTCGGTGACCATGCCTGGCACCAAGCATGGCATAAGTGGGGTCTCCGTTTGGCCGGTCAGCTCAGCCCCAGTTTGTCCCAGGACAGGATATATAGGAGAGGAAACTGCATCCTGGCCGACCTCCGAAAGGCCCCTCGCGGCCACCCGGAACTCTCGACTTGTCGCCTGCTGAACTGGGTCAGGCAGCAGCCCATCCATTGGCAGCGGTGCTGCATTTACCTCCTCGACGACCAGATCAGGACCGCAGATTCGCATCTCTTCCCCAGCTCCTGCCGTGCCATTGGGAGTGCCGTGAGCAGCACCAGAGGCCAGTTGACGGCGTCCGTGATCCTGGGGGCCACCCTGACGGCGTCCATGCACGTGGTTGCCGCCCCCTCCGCCGCTCGAAACACCTCTCCAGAACCCGCCGCTGCCGTCGGCGTGCCCTCCGCCAGGCGGGGCAGCAGCTCCACCATCGCCCCGTCTAGCACCACCTCCAAAGTTCAGGCGCGAGTGGATAGGGCCGCGTCGTGGCGGGAAGGTGCCGTCCTCATAGTACAGGTTCCACCTGTAATGCCACTTTGTGCAGTCCTCCCTACCCGGCGAGGTCTCCGATGGGATGCCGCTGATGTCGTTGTTGTAGCTTCGGAGGCTCTGGACGCTGGACGCCGGCTGCATCGTGTAGTCGTGGACGCGGTCCAGGAAGATCAGCACCGGGTAGGCCAGCATGTCGATCGGGCCAGAACGCGCTAGAGGCACCCTTTCCGGCGAGACGGGAAGGAACTGTCGATTGTACTCCAGTGAGGCGGGGTTTGGCGGCTCCTCCACCTTTAGCTCGCCCCTAGTCGCTATCTTGGCCGCATCTTGCACCCACACCCAAGCGCAGCAGCAGGCAGACTCCTCATCGCTGAACACGTCGTCTTCGATGTGATCAACGATAGCCGGCTTAGGGAAGAGCTGCTCCAGACCGGCGATCGTCCAGACATGCCTCGGCGGCCCCTCCAAGCACACCCGCGCCTTGAAAGGGAGCTTGATGAGCGTCGCTCCGGTCCGGCGAGACCATGGGGCCAGCCGAAGAGCAGCGCCACCAATGCGCAGAAGCGCCGGGGAGGTTAGCGCGATGTCGCGCATGCGGCTGTCGGTGAAGCGGATGAGGAAGTCGCCTGGCGAGAAGACGGAGACGTGCATCCGAGTGCGCGCAATCCCAAACTGCATGGATGCAACCACAGAGACATCTTGCACAGTGAACGTCGGCCTATTGCCCAGGATCGTGGCCACCACAGCATGTCGCTCGAAGTCGCGCTCTGAGCTTGGCAGCGCTGGCGACCAAGGGACCGAAGCCGTTACCATCCTAGGGCGGAGCCGCACATCGCCCACTAGGTTCTCCATGGCAGCAGGGGCGGCAGTCACAGTGGCGGGTTCAACGTTGTTGAGGACGTCTGTGGCGCCGCTGGGGCGACCCGCAGCAGCAGTGGAAGACACCTGATGGCATGGGGCTCCGTCGTCTGCTGGAGTGGCGGACGGCCGGCCGCTGCTGGATCTGAGCGCGCACTTGCACGAGACGTGGCCAGACACCGAGCAGAGCAGGCACCGTGGGGGGTTAGTGCAGGAAGCAACACGATGGTGGGGGGAGAGTAGGGCTGGGCATTCGGTTCCCCCGAACCGATCGGCTCAGTTTCTCGGTGTATTTAAAATTTCGGTTCTACCAAAATACTGACCGATCGGTCAATGGAAAACTAGCCGACCGAAGTTTATTTGCACCGAAATTTCGATTCGATCGTCGGTTCAACCGAACAGCACCGAGATATATTTAATAATAGCTGGAATCGCTGCCTCTAGTCAGGATCTACAGTGCACATACCATTAGCAGGAGCTGGTATACTTTATTCTGATGTACAGTGCCTCCTTGGATACTCCATCCGATTTCTTCTCCCGAGCAACTCTGTAAAATTAGTGGTGGGGCTCACTAGGTGAAGTACCTACCCGAGGGAGTACTACTCTTTTACACAAAATTTATAGCGATGGTGGCTCAGTCGGTCAGGTTTACCACCTCCCGACACGACTGTGGGACTCGTGCACTTATAGCGACAAAGTAGAAAATAGACTGTCCATGTTCTTGCGATAGAGCACTTGAGTAAGAAACAGGTAAGGAACAGGCGCGCAGGTCTGACCTCTATGATTACTCGGTTTTCGGTCCATTCGGGTAATCAAGGGATATACCCGAACTCACCGGACTAATTTCGGTTTTCAACAAATGCAAACCGAACATACTACCGAAGTTCTCGGTTTCGGTGAATTCGGCTTTGGTGCCGGTTAATTCGGTTCGGTAAATCGGTTTTCGGGTTATATGCCCAGCCCTAGGGGAGAGGCAGCGAAAACAGCATCCTGCAGCTCGCGTTAAAAAGAGATGTTGGATGCGGGTGAGGGGGCGCGGTGGAGGAGCACGCGGAGCCTTCCCATCAATGCGCATGCGCCCCGGCTTGATTCTCCCGTCCCTCCACCAATACCGCTTCCTGACCTCCTGCCATCCCCGCCCGCCTTGACTGCGCGCAGCAACTCGGCCATCGACCGGAGGGGCGGCCTGCCCATCCCGCCTTGAATGCGAGACGATGATGGAGCGGAGCTGGGTTGATGAGGCAGCATGCCCCCTGGAAGGCAGAGTAGCGGGGGCCGGGGGGGGGGGGGGGGGGGGGGATAACACAGCATCCAGGAACGAGCTAGTCAACTAGAGGCTCACTAGGGACATGTTGTGGTCTATGTATTCACACATGTATTACAGTTTTCAGTTAATAAAATTATAGCATGAACAATAGACAATTATCATGAACAAGGAAATACAATAATAACCATTTTATTATTGCCTCTAGGGCATATTTCCAACAATGCCTACATTACATTGATGAACTGGAGCTAGTTCTGTGTCACCCTATGTTATAGCTATTACATGAGGAATCGCATCCATCATAATTATCCATCACTGATCCATTGCCTAAGAGCTTTTCACATATTGTTCTTCGCTTATTTACTTTTCCGTTGCTATTATTACAATCACTACAAAACCCAAAAACATTACTTTTGCTACCGTTATCTTTATTATCTTATTACTTTGCTACTAAATACTTTGCTGCAGATACTAAGTTATCCAGGTGTGATTGAATTGACAACTCAACTGCTAATACTCAAGAATATTCTTTGGCTCCCCTTGTGTCGAATTAATAAATTTGGGTTAAATACTTTACTCTCGAAAGCTATTGTGATCCCCTACACTTATGGGTTATCAGAGCACATGCTTGAAGAATCACAAAATCCTAATTATGCAGCAGACGAGGAGACGCCGTCAGCCCATACCGGGACACCACCTTGCGAAAAAACAAAATTTACTCCAACAACACTGGAGAATGTCTTGTTCGGCCGTTTTCGTCCAACCGGTGAAAAAAGAAACACGGATCTAAAGGCTGCAGAAATGAATACTAAGGCAAAAACTTCTGCCACCAAACGTGCAACTGGTAGACCGCCCCGCGGAGATTAATCTCCTCTTCCCACGGGCGCGGCACCCGGTCGATCAAGATCGACTCCATAGTTTAGATCAATTCCTTAGATTAGATCAATTTTCAAATTTCAAAGTAGATTGATTTTTCTTAGCCACCAAATAAACCCAACGATCTTCAAATCCGGTGATAATCAGTACGAGATCCATCGTTGTGCGCCTCGAGCGGATCTACATCAACACACGGCCGGCCGGCACCGCTCCGATCAACCATAGCCATCTTCTCCAACAAAGACGCGTATGTCCTGATCACGGGAGGGTGATACTCCCACGCACGCGATCTCTCGGCAGGAGCAGATCCCACGCTTCGCCTGCATGGAGTCATATGACCATCAGCCGATGCATTACCACGTAGACCTGACGCTGCAGTGCGGCTCCCTGCGATCGGATGTACATCGACAGCAAACGCGTGGCTGCACGACACGTTCGGAGCGCTGGCCGGATCCATCCCGATCTCTGCCGGGCTGATACCCACCGAACCAACCACAACTCCGGGCTCCATCAGCATCCATCCGGCGAAACACGAAGCAACCAGCAGACCCAGGTACGTCCATGCACTCAGATGAGGCTTCAATAAGGTCTGCATCGAGTTCTCCTGTACCGGCTGGCACGCACCAGCGCCAACTTCGTCGACTCCACGAGCATGCATCTGATGTGTTACTCATGCGAGCGCATCGAGACCGGGAGGGCGGAAC
The DNA here is from genome assembly GCA_963921465.1 of Triticum timopheevii. Lineage (NCBI taxonomy): Eukaryota > Viridiplantae > Streptophyta > Magnoliopsida > Poales > Poaceae > Triticum > Triticum timopheevii. The sequence goes on from OY997274.1 coordinate 65,737,760, forward strand.
GTGCAACCGCACACCTCCTGTCCACGCGCATCCATCGACTCGGCTTCAGCTACTCGACGCCTCGCCTTGAACAACGGGTCACAGGCACCTACATCAGCACTTCTGCATCGCCGGGCTATGGATCTACATCTCCATCAACCAGACCAACGACATGCATCTATGTAACTGATCTTCATCTGCATTGACCCCGAGCCGAACGACATCAACATGTACGACTACGCCGGGCTATGAGTGAACATACTTCTTCAGCACGGCGCAACATCAACATTTTGTCGCCGTGGAGGGACGCCTTTCAGCGACGCATCATCGTCGACATGCCGCTGCAACATTATCGCCGACACTTCATCGCCAAGGTATTCATCAACATCGTCTTCACCAACATCTTCATCAGCACACCGCTGCCACCTTGTCCACAAGATGGACACCTAGCATCCTCTGACGAAATTTTCTGCAAGACGCGACCACAACGACGGCAACGACCGCGTCACGATGACGGCATCGACCACGTCATCCACGACGACACGACTACATCGACACGGCGTCACTACAATGACGACCCTACACGGCCGAACGGTTCTGGCAAAACCGATGTGTGCTCAATGGGCTTCGTCCAGTCTTGGCAAAACCGCTGGACTCATCGCCGACGACACCCTCTGACACCCCGTAAGGCGCATCGTCTACGTCTGCAGCTCCGTCATAGTGCATTTTTTTTGCGCCTCCGGCTTTGTGCGGCTTCATCATCAACAACGACCACATCATCGACCATGACTACCTCGACCACCACGGCTACATCACCATGATCGGCTACCTCGACATAATTGCTACATCTACAACAACTCATTGGCAACAACTCCAGTCAACAGCGTCCGCCTCGTCACTTGCGTCCACGACACTTCCACTGTGACTGCGAGAGGGAATAGAGAAGGCAGGAAGGCACCAGAAGGGGACGCAGTCACCGCCCTAACTGCCGACCCATCAGAGACGCGGTTGATGATGGCGCAGCGGAGAAGACGACAAAAGAGCAAGACTTCAAATTTAGTCGTAATCGTCCGCTTCACTCCCGCTACGACTGAGGGGGAAGGTTAGAAGTATAAACGTGATTAGCTAGAGATAAGGACATGAAGATAGACTTAATTTAAACACACAATATCTTGCCTTACTCCAAGCCTCTTCTACGTTGTACTCTATATATGCCCCTACGAGGGTCACATCAATATAACAAATAATTCTAGGGTTTAATATTTTCCACATACATACGCTTTGCCTATAAGTATCTCTAGCTGATTTATCTGTCCTCTCGATTATTGTTTGTGTATGATGTGGCTGATGTTTAGTTGTTGACTAGCAAAGGGGGCCGGCTTATCATGGTGCTCGATCCCGTAACATTCATTCATCCTATATACCTAAGAGATTGATCCCCACTATAGGTATTTATCTCAACATGCAGCATGTCCAACTCAGCAACCTGCCACATCAGCAACTCCTAACGTGCATGCAACATCGAACCTTTTATTACCGGCATACAGAACGGATCGAAGCACGATTTTGTGTTACCATCCCTCATCAGTTTCCAGCCATAAATCTTGGGAGGAGCCTTAAACCACGACGCTTTGATTACCAATCGTCACCCGTTTCAGCCTTAAACCACGGACTCATTGCTTTCCCCTGTTTATTAAGCAGGAAGCGGCTGCCGATCTCCGAGTCAGAGCGCTCCTCCGGCAGGACCGCCGGTATGGCTAGCCTCCGCAGCTCTCCGTTAATCTATCGGGCTACGTTCCCGTTGCTGGTGTGTCAGTATGTGCCCTGCATCGTCGAGACAGCGACCGCGGTGCCCTGGTCGTCCCGTCTCTGTTCTGCCTAAGGTAGCTCCGTCGTCGATGGGCAAGTTGGTTCCACTCAGTGCCCTCCAAACGGACCGGTTGTAGGGGAGATTGGAGTCTGGAGCTTGCTTTATTTTCCTCCCCTCTAATCTTCACCACGGCAAGTCCCAATGTTGTCTATAGCAACGCCTCGAATCATCTATCTCTTCATCCGCTCCAGCAAATCCCGTTCCTCTACTTCCCTGCATAAGTAAATGATGCGGTTGGTTTTCCCTTTAAGCAGCCAGTTCCCATGTAGCCGCAGCTTCCCCCATGGCATGCTGCTATGGCCGCTAGACAAGACACATCTATAGCCATCGCTGGGTACCAGTTTCAATCCCCTCTCCCATGTCTCATTTAATCAAGTATTTTATTATTTGCAGTAGTACAATTGCAGATCACCTCCTCATGTAGTCACGGTGGCCCTGACCCTTGGATGGATATGGCTTACTTTCTTTCGTGTAACTTTGCAGGCATATACTGAATCGGTAGAACTCTCAGTAAGCACATCGCCATGTTGATAGCTCAGGTACACTCATCTCAAAGTATGTGTATGTATTATTTTCTTCAGAGAAAAACCTTTCATTAGTTTCCCAAGTACTAGCTTCTTGTCCGTAAATTTGTATTTCGTCAATCTGAATATGAATCATGCCTTTCTCACCACACTCATTCATGGAATCAGTTTACTAGCCACATGATTTACCAATAGATGTCTTTAACAATATGATATTTAAGGCCTCTTGATTCTTAAAAAATAGGACATTTGGACACACTATGTCGGTTTTATTCTCTTAATATTAATATAAAATTATCTATAATAAAGTCCTGCTACACCGTGTAACAGGTTTTCCTGGTCCCTTGATTCCCAAACTTCCTCTGCTATGTTTGCTTCTATACTATATCATGTGCTTGGTATGCAGATTATTTTTGCAGTACCATCCTCGAGTATATTCAGAAACGAGTCAGTGATGTATTATGAGACACACCTACTACTCCTATGTGTTATTGTTTTTTCCAAAACTTGCTATATCAACACAGTATTAGTTGACTGTCTAAGCCACTTCGTTACAACAATATTAAGGTTCTTTGGCATGGAAAACACAACAGAAGGTACAATTATTCCATTGGTTGATCACATGTTTGTAATAAATATTTTTATCGAACCCTTATATTTATAAGACTGAACAAAATAGATGTGCCAGAAATTTATTCACAGGGTCATGCTGTTCGACAGGGTTGTAGACGTGTACATGGACTACGCCAGAAATCATCATCATGTATTCTAATCCCTTGACCAACCATAGTTACTTCTGCTGAGAAGTGAGAACCGCCGCAGGTATATATGCAACTTAATTAACTGAAGTTAGTTAGTTTCATGAGGCCACTTAAAATCTTCAGTCCTGCTGTATGATATCTATCGATTTTCTACAACCTCATTTGATCATCGTGTTCTTGGTATCAATCAGACAACATCCTCTCAATGTTGACGTCAGACAAAGAATCCTCATCCGAATTCGGCCTTTATCCATAACTGTCAGGTAATTTTTATTCCCTTCTTGGTACCTTGCAGGTTTAGGTACTATTTTGAAACAAATGGCATTTAGAGATCCTTCTTTCAGGGACTATTTTTGAACCCTTAAACCCCAGGGCACTCAGCATTCTTGAAGACATTTTGGAGTTTATTTTGGTATGAAGACCGTGTTCGCAGAGATCACTTAGGATCCAAGTTAGAATTTGTGTTGTAGAAGAGGAAGAATATTGCTGCCACCATTTAGATTTGAGGATATGTTCTTGAAAGATGTTGGCAGCCATTCATTTTTTTACTACTACCTATGTACACTAATATAAGACATTTTGTAGTTCAATTTGTACAGTAAAAACATCTTACATTAGTGTACAAAGGGAGTACTATTTTCTTAGTTTCACGTATAAAGCTGAGTAATAGTTTACCAGGGTTTGAAAGAAATCATATTTTATGTTCCCTTAAAAAAATCATCTTATTTTGTTTTACATTATTATGCCTTCTGCTGCTGACAGTCGCCGTTTCTTTGCACATAGCTGTACTTATGCAACACACCTACAATCTCTGTTTCTTTGTCGCAATCATGGGCACACATGTGGGCTCTTTAGAAAATTTCGACTACATTCTGACTTCACAAGTGGTACACTTATCTGTACATAATTCTGCAACATTGTTGTGGTATTGTGATATTAATGATGTCTTCTGTAAAAAAATATACTAAGTCGATCTATCATCTAATATCTTTTATTTTGCGATGGATTAGTACAGGTTCTTCCTAGCTATACCAAGGGTTACTATATCGAATGGTTTAAATCCTGATGTTGTTCCTTTTATATGGTATTTTGACTATGTCAGAAGCAGTCGATGCTAGAACTGTTCCATCTATTGGGGCATATTTCTATGTTCACTCATATTGCAAGTTGTTTTTCCGAACATCTTATATTTTTCAGCAACTGTAATTAACTTTTTAAAATCATCATGGTCATGTGTTCATGACCTGCTAATGGTCATGTAGTTCATAATGTTGGGAATACTTTAAGAGTGCCTTCTTTCAACAGATAATGAATGCACTACATTGTAGTTTAGTATCGCTAAGAACATTGTTCATGCTACAACTACTATGGTTCTATAATACATTATATATTTATATACCACCAATTACTACACATTTCATTACATGTAAGTCAAATCCATCATTGATTGTTTCCCATTGTTATATTTGCGATGTGGGTGTTACTCCAAAAATTTGCTACAAAGTCCCGCAGCAACGCGCGGGGTGTCATCTAGTTCTCTTAATGAAGCTGCATAGTAGTCGTACAAAGTGCTGGACTCATCGCCGACGGCACCCTCTGACATCCCGCAAGGTGCATCGTCCACGTCTGCAGCTCCGTCATAGTGCATTTTTATTGCGCCTCTGGCTTTGTGCGGCTTCATCATCAACGACGACCACATCATCGACCATGACTACCTCGACCACCACGGCTACATCACCATGATCGACTACCTCGACATAATTGCTACATCTACAACAACTCATTGGCAACAACTCCAGTCAACAGCGTCCGCCTCGTCACTTGCGTCCACGACACTTCCACTGTGACTGCGGGAGGGAATAGAGGAGAAGGCAGGAAGGCACCAGAAAGGGACGCAGTCACCGCCCTAACTGCCGACCCATCAGAGACACGGTTGATGATGGCGCAGCGGAGAAGACGACAAAAGAGCAAGACTTCAAATTTAGTCGTAATCGTCCGCTTCACTCCCGCTACGACTGAGGGGGAAGGTTAGAAGTATAAACGTGATTAGCTAGAGATAGGGACATGGAGATAGACTTAGTTTAAACACACAATATCTTGCCTTGTACTCCAAGCCTCTTCTACGTTGTACTCTATATATACCCTACGAGGGTCACATCAATACAACAAATAATTCTAGGGTTTAATATTTTCCACATACATATGCTTTGCCTATAAGTATCTCTAGCTGATTTATCTGTCCTCTCGATTATTGTTTGTGTATGATGTGGCTGATGTTTAGTTGTTGACCAGCCAAGGGGGCCGGCTTATCATGGTGCTCGATCCCGTAACATACATTCATTCTCTTAATGAAGCTGCACAGTAGTCGTACAAAGTACTACTTTTATTTACACAGGATTTTAACGTCACACCGTGGACATGTCAGACCGTGAAGAAGGAACAGGAACCGTCTGCCCGGCCGCTGCAAAATCGTTTTTACGAAATTGAACAAAACATATAATTTTAGGCGAGAAGAGCAGCGGTCAACCACGTGCCCTCTCCATGTGGCCAGAGCAAAACAAGATAATCAATATGAGTCTTTATTTTTTTTTTAGAGAAAAGGCCTAAGCCCGACTTTATAAATAAAGCCACAAGGCAGCGTCATAAGCCCAACCAACAACAACCAGGGCGATACACCCAACATCCACAGCAACAGAGTAAAACCAGGACACACGAAAGTATTAGGGATACATGGCAACCTGCCAAACACGGCACGCAGGCCGGAAGAATAACGGAATCACCAACAGACATCAAGAAGGACGATGAAGCCCCAAACAAGGTTAGACGTCAGGAGCCTGCCCGGATATGGAGGACGCCGAGGCCCGAATTTTAGAGATTAGCAGGTCCAGTGCTCCCTGATCGTCCTCTTTATTCAATGATCTCGACTGTTGCAAGAATATACATGATTTGAAAAGAACGTCAGCCGCTTTCGAATGAAAGACGTGTTCAATAGTAAATTTGTTCCTAATAGTCTAAAGAGACCAGCAAATCTCACCCAAGCCAACCCAGAAAACCCTCTTAGTGACCCCAACCAACGAGCTGGCAAGGTTTCTCATCTCACGAAAGGAGGAGGGGTTCCAAGTAACCTGAAGCCATGACCGGACACAGCACCAAACAACCTTAGCCAAAACACAATGAAAGAAGATATGCTCTGTGTTTTCCACCGCACCGCAAAGAGCACAATATTCGAGCCCGGACCATTACGCTTACGGATTTGATCAGCCGCGGGTAGCCGACCCCTAAATGCTTGCTAGAGGAAGATTTTAACCTTAGGAGGAACTTTGGTCCTCCAAATGCAAAAGAACCTGTTGGAAGGGACACCATCGATGAGCCTCGCGTATAAAGACTTAACCGAAAAACGACTAGAGGCAGAATGAGGCCAGACAACAGAGCCCGGCGACTCCGAGAGCGTGGGGAAGAAGGCAGTAAGACTCTGCCAATCTTCCAACTCTTCATGAGACAGGGAGCGGCGAAAGGCCAAATCCCAGTTATTACCTGCCACCTCCGCGATGGAGATGTCAGGGTTAGGACAAAAAGAAAACAAAGCAGGGAACCTACTAGCCAAAGGAGCATCACCACACCACCAGTCGCGCCAAAAACGAACAGAGGTACCATCACCAACAATAAACTTAACATGATCCAGGAAGAGAGGCCTGACTTTAATAAGGTCTTTCCAGAACTGACAACCCCACCGTGATCCCGCAAACATAGTGCTCGAAAGGGGAAAGTATTTAGCCTTAAGAATAGAGTACCAAAGAGAGCCGGCCCCACTGGTCATAATTTTCCACCACCATTTAATTAACAGACACTTGTTCATGACCTGTGTATTAATAATGCCTAACCCTCCAAGGTTTTTTGGCCTGCACATAAGCTTCCATTTAACCAGCCTATACTTTCGTTTATTATCAGCAGTGTTCCAATAAAAAGCACCCCTGTGTTTGTCAAAACCAGCATGGGTGCCAACCGAAAGGAGATAGAAGCCCATCAGAAACATTGGGAGGGAGGAGAGGCAAGCATTAACGGGGGCAACTTTGCCTGCATTGTATTGTATCTACCACGCCAGGGGAGAACCCTATTTCCCACTCTAGACACAGCCGGAGCAAAGTCCTTGGCATGAAGCACCACAGGAGATATAGGCAGCCCCAAATACTTGAAGGGGAAGGAACCCAAGGAGCAATTTAGCAGCCTAGCAACTCTCAGGGCCTCAGTATCATCGACGCGAGTGACAAGAACCTCACTTTTGGAAAATTTGATTTTCAGACCCTAGGACAGCCTCAAAGCAAAGCAAGATGAACTTAAGGTGGGCAATATGCAGGCGTCATTCAGCTCAACCATAAGGATGGTATCATCAGCGTACTGCAGGTGGGTAATACCATCCGGGACTAGATGAGAGGCCACAGACAATATATGACCATGCTGAGCCGCCCTAAGAAGAATGCGGGAAAAGGCGTCGGGCACAAAATTCAAGAGCACAGGGGAGGCAGGGTCCCCTTGACGCAGGCCTCGGCCGTTAACAAAGAAATTACTAATATGACCTTTCACAGAGACCGCGGTATGCCCGCCCGAGACCAGCTGCATTATACGCTGCACATAAGCCCCATCGAAGCCTTTCGCAAGAAAGACCTGCCTTAAAAAAGGCCAGCTAACCGAGTCATAGGCTTTCTCGAAGTCAAGTTTCAAAATGATCGCTTTGGAGTTGCGAGCCGGCAGGTCATGAACAATTTCATGAAGATAAAGGACCCCATCTAGAATGTAGCGCCCTTTGATGAAAGCAGACTAATATGGGTTGATGACTCTATGGGCAACGGGGGATAGACGATTAGTGAAACCCTTCTCAGGGAATTTAGCAAAGTTATTAATCAAAGTGATGGGCCTAAATTGAGAGATCAAATCAGCACCTTTAACCTTAGGGATAAGGGAAATCACTGCATAATTAAGACGAGAAATATCAACCGTTCCTAGGCAAAACCCTTGCATAACACTACAAACTAACTGCCTCAACTGAGGCCAAAACTTCCGGAAGAAAGGAATAGAGAAACCATCCGGCCCAGATGCAGCGTTCGGGTTGGCAGAGTTAACCACATCCCAAATCTCCTTATCCGAGAAGGGAATCATCAACGCAGCGTTCTCCTCGGCCGAAACCCTCAAACTAAGGCCCCATAGGGAAGGGGAGATGGACAGACCCGAAGGAGGTTTGGCCCCTAACAGCGTAGAAAAGAACTCAACCACATGAGATAGAATTAACAATTGGTCCGAAGAACGCACACCATTAATGATGAGGCTATTAATATCACAACGCCTCCGCCTACCATTAGCAATGGCAAAGAAGTAAGCCGTGGGGGAGTCCCCTTTTAGGGTCCAGTTAAGCGTGCCCCACTCACGCCAGTTTACTTCAGCCTGATGATGCAACTGCATCAAGGCAGCCTCCAGGTTATACCGAAGAGACCACCCATCGTCAGAGTGCCCAGAGGAGTCAGCCGCAAGGTCAAGTGACAGGATTTGGGCTTCGAGAAGATCTTTGGAGCGACACTCCTCAGCTGCATGGTTACGGGACCACCCTTTCAGAAATTTCTGCAATGAGTAGGAGCACGAGTGCCATTTAGCTAGAGGACCGAATAAGCGGGCGTTGGAGGAGAGGAGGAGGGTAATCTTCGAGGCGAGCATATCACTGAAGCCAGCAATCAACAACCAAGAAGTGCCAAACTAGAAACGGGCAGGTGGTCTATGAAGTCGCGACCCATCGTCCAAAAGAAGAGTATGGTCCGAACCCACAATACCTTTGGCAACGAGGGAGGCCCTGGGAAATAACAAGTCCCACCTAGAGAAAATAAAGACTCTGTCTAGAACCGATCTGATCGGGTTAGTCTGGTGGTTAGACAAAGTGAAGTGGGCTCCAACCCTAGGTAGCTCGCGAATGGCATTAGAACTAATAAAGTCATTGAAAGCATTAGCCAGAGGCCACGAGAAGTTGTTATTGTTTTTATCAGAAGGGGAACGAAGGAGATTGAAGTCTCCACCAGTAAACATCGGTAGATTGCAAGCCTCAATCTTCTCAGATAGCTCGTCCAAAAAAGAGAGGAAAGAAAATGATCAGCAGTCCCGTAAACTACAATGATTTCCCATAACAAATTAAGGGCTTTGTGGCAAACAACTATGCTGGCCCAGAAGATACCGTGATCAGAAGCAACAAAATCGAAAACATCTCTTTTGGAGCCAATGAGGATGCCCCCCGAATGGCCCGACGCGGGTAACAACTGCCAATCAAATCTATCCATACCCGCAATAGATGACAATTCATGAGGGGAGAAAGAAGTTTTGGAAGTCTCCACCAACCCTATCAAAACAACATTATTCCCACGAACCAAGTCTTTAATTTGATCCCGGCGCCCCCTAGCACCGAAACCCCTAATGTTCCAGAATAAAGCCCTTATTTATAAGATAGGTTTTTAATGCGGAGACTAGACCTGCTAGGAACCATGCAGGGTTTGGAGCATTTGGAAGGGCCCTTTTTAGAAGTGCTAGGCAGGGGTTGGCCACTACCAACCTCCACCCCCTCACCCTGAGCCCGGGTTCCTACAGAAGCAGCAGCCGAAGAGGCAACGGCCTCTTTAGCTTTAGCAATAGTCACCTAGGCTAGCTCGTTAGCCCGAATAGTACAAAGAAGAGTAACAGGAGAGCAAACTTCACGATCAACCGACACTCCCACATCTGACATAATGTTTAATAGGAAATCATCAGATAAAGATGGTAGGACTAGCCGGGACAGGGAAGAAGAAGGGCAGGGGCCATGTTGATTACCTGGAGGAGGAAGATCCTTAGCAGCAGCCCGCCTCTCCGCCCGCTCCATGATGGAACCACCCGCATCGGCAACCCGCCTACCTTTGCGAGCCGTGGAAGCGGGCGACCGAATCGCAGGAGAAGGAGCCACAGGAGAAGCCAGGACGGGGCCAGAGCGACACATCGAGCCAAGATCCTTGTCGAGGTGGCGGCATACGCCAGTCATGGACTGCTTGGAGCCCGAGGAGTTCCTGCTCTTGGCCGAAAACTTACGCACAGAGGATTTCTTCTTTTTCTTAGACTGGGCTCCCACCACATGATGATCGGGAGAAACAGGCAGGTCCTCAATCCCGGAGTGAGTGGGTGAGATCGGGCGAACCGAGAGCTTGGAGCAGGCACCAGAGGTGGGAGTAGCAGAAATCGGTTGGTTCTTCAGAAGCACATCATCAGCAGGGGGGATCAGGGAGTCATCCTTGGGTATCACTGCCGGCTCTCGAGGAGCCGTACCAGCAGGGGCCTGGGATTGAACCAACTCACGCTCCGACTCATCCAGCCCATCCCATTCAGACTGGGTAAACCTCAGATTAGAACCATCACCAGGGTTGTGACCACCAGCAGAACCATCATCCTCCTTGTCATGCTTGTCAGAGGGGATGGAAGGGGGAGGAGGGGGTTGAAAAGCAGACGCACCTTCCACCCGAACCCGGTGTCTAACACCACTTGGGGAAGGGAAGACATCAATAAATCCATGAACACACGATGGATCCATGCACCAAATCTTAATCCGAGCAGGGCCAACCTTGTCCAGAGATTCAAGGTCCACCTCCACAGGTTTCTCGATCAGCACCCTGAACGCCATGAGAAAAGCAGACGAGAGAAGCCCTGCTGGCAGATCATCCACCAATACCCAAACCTGAGACAAAGGACCAACCGTCCTGCCACTGCAAGAGGCCGGCTTGACAGAAACCACCAGCTGGTTGAGGGGAGGGTAAAGCTTGAACATGAAACTATCATCCACAGGCAATCTTTGGAGGGGAAAACGACAGAGAATTCAAAGTCTGAGATCTGATTGACTTGCCAGTCCCATCCCTCAACATCCCAAATCTGAAGCCCTTCCAGCAGAGTTTGAGGCGAGATCATTTGGTCTTTCACAGTCACAATAGCAGCATTAGAGAGGGAGGGCGCCGCCGTCAGGACAGGAAGGTCACTGCCCAAGGCAAAGAAAACGCAACCAGGAAGCCCTAAACCAAACTGGATGACCGACGGGGGGTGGCAGTTGACAGTAAGGTGTCCATCAGAGCGGCAAATCAGGCAAAACGGCGGGTTGGTACATCTGGACTGAAAGTGCCCGGGCCTGTGGCACGCGAAACAGGTGAGCGCAGACGGATTGCTTGGGGTGGAGGAAGAGGACGAATCTGCGGGAGGGAGGCCGGAGGTGGCAGAAGACCGTCCCCCACCCCCGACGAGGAGGAGGCACCAGGGAAAGGACCACCAGGCCGGCGCACGGGCCCTGCAAAGGAGCGCGGCGGAGGACGAGGCCCCGCACCAGCACCGGCTGGGCGAGGAGGAGGGGGGATCCGAGCCGAAGCAGACACACCACGCCCCGTGCCAAGGGCCGAAACAGCACCAGAGGAGGAGGAGATCACCCCACCAGCCACCGCCACTGCCGCCCAGGGATCCACCGCCAGAGAGAGGGAGGCCCCAGATCCGGGCCCTTGCGGGCTAGATCCGGACGCGCGCACCCGCTCCGAACGCTGAAGCCACTCCGGGCCAGTAGCCCATGCCGCGCGGTCGCGAGCCACCTGCTCACGAGCCGCCTGCTCCGCCTCCAACTAGGAGCGGAGCGAGGCCTCAAGCTCCAGATCCGCAGCAGAGCCCGGCGAGTCCTCCCGCCGCCGCTTGCTACCAGACATCACCTCGCATGACGAGCCCTGCGAGTTGTCCATGGAGAGCACCGATGCGAAGGAGAGGAGGAGGGGAGGGGGAGGGCTAGAGCGAACGAGATGGCGGATGGGGAGATGGTGGTGACGCAGATCTGCGGCGGAAGCCGGAAACCCTAATAGAGGGGGGGAGGCACCGCGGGGGATCCATATATACCCTGACCGCGCCGTGCCCTCTAGGGCCCGACGGGCCAGGCGGGCTGAGGGGAGGGGGGGGGCAAAGCAGAAAGGGGCCGAACAGGGTCCACAAAGGGGAGGGGGGATCGACACCAGACGCCAGAGGGGGGGGGAGCGGGCCGACAGGACACCACACCGCCAGGCGGCCCAACAGGCCCAACAGACGGGCCAGCCCGCGAGCCACTGGTCAACGAGGATGAGATCACTAGGGCAACCGGAACCAGCGCCGCGCCCCGACCCGGCGCGGCGCCGCCGACACCGAGGAGGCCGAACCAGGGGAAGAGGAGGGGGAGCAGGGGCACGCCACGCCCGGAGCGACCCCCAGAATCCCAGGGGAAGGCAAGCAGAAGGAGGCCTTACCAGATTTGCGATGGCGGCGAGACACCCGGAACAAGCCATCAACAGACGGCGGCGGCGGCACCGGCCGGCCCCGGTCCCCTGGAGCGAACTTGCAGCGGCGCCAGCCCCGGCCGACAGGGCGAAGGACTCAGAGACAGAGCTTCATCCGACGAGCCGTCCCCATCGAGAGCGAGAGCCCAGAAGCGGGAGCCCAACGGAGACGACGGAGCCACCGGAGAGCGCCCCACAACCGAGCGAGCGGGAGAGGAGCATCCAGACACGGGGGGGAAGGGGAGGCTGGGCCCAGATCGGCGCCGGAGGAGCAGAGGGCGAGGGTAGATGGGCCGGGGGAAGGGAGCGACGGCGTCGGGAGGGAGGGGCCGAGAGGAGAGAGCAGAGCCATCCCCCAATGAGACCACTTGAACCTGATATGAGTCTTTATTTTCTGGCCCAACTTCAAACTTCAGCTACGTTTAATTTTTTAAACATTTATACACTATGCCCAACAAGACAATGTTATAACATGAGGCTTTGGGCAAATATGAGGGAGGCTAATTAGAAAGAAGAACCCAGGAAGCAAGACCGATAGAAGTTCGTCACGATGTTCCGAACATTGGTTTTGACAGGAACCACAAATGTTTCCGGAGTCGTGAGCTTGAGAGGCATCCGGAATACAGTGATAAAATTACTACTTGAGCGGGAACTACTCCATCAACGACACCCTGCAGGATATGAGCCTTTTGCTTAGACCTCCCCTAACAGCTCTGCTCTAGCTAATTCTCTGAGACGCGACTGCGGTGGCCTATCGATTGGATGACCAAAAGTACATGTGGGCACATCTTCAATTTATGCGTACAATCCCTCACTAAAGTTAACTTTGCTTGTGATGTTCTAGAAACCTGCATAATTTGAATTATCAACACATATTCATTTGGTAAGTAACTTTTTATACCTCCTAAATAATTTTCTGTTTTGACCTGAAATTTTGCGTGCTCATGCAACTCCACTGTGTGTGATGTTCTAGAAACATGCAAATTTTCATGTTCGAAATCATATTCATTTTATAGGTATGGAAATTTTCTACATCCTAAAAGATTTTGAGTCAGAACTTTCAATTTTACGTCTTTACAGAACTCCGCCACTTCAACATTATGCAATCTTCATGATTTACTTGAAACATTTAGACATTATTTGTAAGTTCCTTTCACCGATTTCCACTAGAAGGTGGCGAGAACTGACCAAGGTGGTGAAAGCTGTGAGCATCTGGCTGTCAAACTTGTGGTAGTTGCTGCTGACCCAAATACCATTCATCTCCTACTGCACCTTTAGGAAGAGCTTGTGTAGTAAGGGCTCCATCGATAGAGCTCCGCATGCCCTCCACCTTCCGCTTCGGCCTCGTCAATAGCTTCGTTGCAGCTAGTTCTCGGTGACACCGACTGCCATGGCCAATTGACTGAATAACAAGTGCCGCATGTGGCCATGTAAGTGTAGTTTTACTAGTCACTTAATATGTTTTATCGCTGCTTGTGGTGTTCTTGGAGCATGCATAATTTCAATATGCAAATCATATTCATTTCAGAGGTACGTAGATTTTATTCCTCCTAATATATTTTGTCGCTGAACCTGAAATTTTGCATGTCCGTAGAACTCCATTGCTTCTGATGTTCTAAAACGTCAGACACAAATAGAAATATCATCAACGATCATATCTATGGTCTAATCAGTCAAAGTCGCTGTCAGTTAGGGAACATGCTGGTCTGTGGCGTGATTTCCTTTCCTCACATTTGTCATAATCTTCTAAAACTCTCTGTTTGAAACATTTTTCGGTGGGGAGTCTTTCCCTTCCAGTTCACTGTTTTAACAAAAAAAAAATAATCTGTGGAAGCTGAAATTTTACGTGTTTTAATAAGATGTGTCACTGAGATGTGCAAAGACTAAGTGATTGTTGTCATCCATGTTGTCTTGGCAAGAAGGTCAAGCTAAACCTAAAAGTAGCATAAGGCGATGACCATCAATTGAGTTTGCCTGGAACTAATGGTGTGCCTAGTCTGTACGTAGTCAGTTTGATGTGACACATGGCAACGTATTATTACAACCATATATGTTAAACTGATATAGAAAGATATACTAAAATACACTTGGCCAAAAAGCAGAGGAAGGCATGTGTTGGCAAGACCAGCCACATGAATTCCGGGAATTTTTTTTTCACCACTCATCACTTAAATACTAAAATCAATTTACCATTCATTTCTTGCATCTACCCAACTGAATGGGTTATAGCTATTTCTGTCAGTGAAGTGATTTCTAGGTTCTAAAAGTCTAATGATCAAGTGTTGAGAATCCTTTCAAGTGTTAAAGGGACGTGCAAAATTATTTTAGAACAAGACATGGAAATTTTTATAGGAACTTTAGAAGAGAAGAGAAGTCATCAATCACATGCTCTAACTGTATGACCACTACAGAACAAGGGAATCAATAGCAGTCGCTAATATATGTATACGAGCTTCATTATATAATTGCATTTATTCAGTGAAACATTGTACGTAGTACAGCCGTACCGTAGCAAACCAAACTATGCTAAAAGCCGGCATAGTGCAAAGTATGAGGGGGCTTGAAAGAAGAAGCGATGAAGAGAGACGAGAGCTCGTCTTCACATTTCTAACCTTGATCCATAACGGGAACAAAAATCATCTCATGTGGTGAGCTTGAGAGGCATGGGGAACTCAGTGAGAACTAGGCAGCTATGTGGCCAGGGTTGGCGAGCTTCATATTGTGACCGCGTTGCATGTGATCCCTGCTTCGTTGGCTCGGGCCTTCACTCTTCTCTACTTCTGTTTGTTTTGGAAGAACCAAAGTGACATAATCTTCGGAAACTATGCACGGCAGATCGTAGGCTTTGGAGACGCAGGCTGCACGCCGTGTGCTGTAACAATGTCCATATGTGGCTTGGCTGCGTGGCTCCAGTCCATTTTTGGGCTTGTTCTCCACGTCTCGTTAGTTAGGCCAAGACGACAAGATCCCTGCGTACACGTCATCCTTCTTATTCTCGTTGTGGTTGCTGCTTGTTCCAAGTCAGGAGATCATATGGCTGGGAAGGCGTCAGGTCAAATTGCGCAGTTCTATGCGATCGTTAGTTTTTACCACAATGGGAACAAACTACTCCAGGTGATTTGTCTCTCGTCTCAATTATTGGTGATGGCATGATGTTGCTAATCTTAACCAGCGTCCGTAGCCTTCCATTCACTTAATCAAGCTTCACACTGCTAATCCTTAGTACCAACACTCATGTCTGAAACAACCGTTGCTAACTAACTTGATTTGTGAAGGACTTCAACATTACACCCTGGACATGTTAGACATGCATTTAGAAGGAAGTGGAGCTAATGTAATGAGGTTTACCATATGTTAAACGTTTCTTAACCGTTAAATGTATCTCTAAGTTACTCTGTATTCGGGCCAGTACTCTGCAACACGCCTAAATTCCTTCATGTACCATTTCTGAACTCCCACATGCAGCCAGCGCACTTCAATATAGCAAGTAACGTGGCCTGCTACGTAGCTCTGAAACTGCATGCTACATTTTGAATAGAGGAATATATTAATATCGTGAAGATACTAATTACACCGAGCCCCTGCATCTATAAGACGTCAAAAGACATCCATGATGCACACAACCAAAGGAGAGAAAAAAAGATAGAAAAAAAAAAGAAAGGTTCCGCAACAGCGACCAACGCCTCTCAACAGCGGCAGACATACCACCACCTAATACAACACCCGAAAAACATAAACGGTCTCCCAAAACAACGCCTCCAAGAAGGAAACAGTGCACAAGTGCCGTCGTTGCCCGATCCAAGATCTTTGGTTTTCACCTTGGAGAAAGTCCGCGCTCTCAAAACAATTGCTTCAGCAAGGTAATCGCCAGGCACAACCAACGAAGGCCAGACCTTAGGTTTTCATTCTGAAAGACATGACTCGGCAACCGAAGAGCACCATCAAAAATGAAATCCAGTGCTGCTGCCCCCACTTATCACTACTGCTCCTCAAAGTTATCTGACACCTGGCTGACTCCACCGCCACCAAGGCCCTGTCTGTCTAACTGATCCTCCAATCTCGGCCACCATGACCTTCTCCATGATTGTCAACACCATAGAAATCGAGAAGCCGACATGTCTCATGGTGGCAACAAACAACAGAGCTTCGCACCACGCCTTCATGAAACCTCGTAGGCTGAAATGGACATGCACGACTGAAACCTATCTGATCCAAATATCCTGGGCAAGATCTTCGGCCGCAGTTCTGGAACACGTCGATGACGAGATCGAGGAGAATGGATTATGCAGACGTTGCCTTGAAGCGAGAAGAGCGCTAGGAACACCTCCTCAGTCGAACAAAATCAGCAGCCCCCCACGCCGCCGAACAAAGCAGCTGAGGAGAAAACGACCACAACACCTCCGAAGGCTCGCAGTACTCCACCCGGAACAGGCCCAGCGGGCCTAGATCGGTCCTCCTTGAAAGGATTGGGAACCGCCCGATATCGGATCGCTACCTGCGCCACCGGAGATCGCTGCAGAAATGGCCCGCCGCCTACCTCCACCTCGCCATTCCGGCTCTTGGCTCCGGCCCGCAAGACCGCGCCGCCTTGCACCGCCGCCACCGTTCCACCATTGCCCGTGTTGTGCCGCTGCGATGCACTCCCATGCGCGCCGTCCTTTGACGAGAAGGGCGCCGCCACAGCCGCCGGTGTGGGCGGCGGCGCCGGCCAGGATCAGAGAACGTGGAGGAGGAGGCCCGGCGGGATTGAGATGGGTCGCCTCTGGAGTCGCTCGGGCGGAAGCGACCCGGGAGGGATTTTACGCACTAAATAGAGTTCCACTGCATGCTACATTATTACAACGATTTGTAATTTTGTTGTGGTTGTCACATAACTCTGAATCTGCACTCTAGAGTCTGTACTTAACTAGGATTGTATTTACGTATTAATTTCCAAAAATTAAGAATATCAAGTCGATGGATACTAGAGACGCGCATTGCGCTTCGTGTGATGTTTCCTAGAGACGGAACCCAGGATGACCCTCCTCCGGAACCAGTTCTCCCGCCACACCTTGTACATTTGCTCGATGAGCACCCCCCCTTCTTCTGCAGCAGCAGGTGGTACACCAACGCTGTGATGGCCACTGGCCACGCCGGGAAGCAGAAGAATATCCTGGCCCTCATGTGGCACCGACTTTTCAATGCCGTTCAATAGCCTATTGGCATCATACTTCTTAATAAAATAATATGAAGTGTAACAAAGCATAATAACATGTTGTATATAAGTTAATTTGCGAACATATCTCTACTACTTAAAAAGAACGTAAGGTTCTCATTTCACCTTTCTTTCCACCACCCTTTCGTCCAACCTTCCATATGTATATGATAACCAACCACCTTAATTTACTTATCTTCTGAATCAATGTCACTTTTATTAATTACCCAACTTCTAATGAAAATATGAGGTAATTCACGGTCATAATTTGATGAACATTTATTTACACAATCGCGTTATTATTGACAGGTTAATCACAAGCTAACGTACTAGAATATTTATATCCCATTGCAACACACGGGCATTGTTCTAGTTGCGCATAAATGTTTATATAGTAGTTAATCTAGAACAAACTTACCTATGTAAGTAGTGATTGAAAGGGACTGTTGAAAATTTTGGGTAAACACATCATGAGTTTAATTATGTTTACCGAATATCTATTGATACAGATAAGTGTTGGAGATCAAGGAAACTCAACCAAATGTACAAAAAATATAACTAATCTCGATTGAAACTAAATTTTATTGAGCAATATATATGCACTTTGCTCCTAAGGGATCGTAGATATGCTTCATCAAACATTAGTCCGTCTTTGTATAATAGTGTGAGTTTCAGAATGGCTTGTTTGCCATGGTTTGCTAGCAGCATTCTGCAAAAGGTTGCTCATATTTATAAATGCCATCAGTGCTACAAATGTCGACAACTACACCACCTACAGTTAACTATCACAACAGTTAGCATGTGATGGTTAATGAAGCAATCATGATGCTTGGGCCACACAGCGTTGATCACTTGTTGACCTCCCAACTGAACAATTTTATTAAAAAGGGATGCTAGTGGAACAGAGGAAATCAAGCAGAGGAAGAAATTTGCAAGTGTGCTGCAATTTTCCGAACATTGATTTGGACCGGAACCAAATATGTGCGCCACGGACCTCGTCCCCTGCCGGCGTCGAGCGCTCCCCAGTCCATGTGGCTTGGTCACCAGGACTACGGCTCGTCGCACCTCAATCCGGCCGGCTGGCGCGAGCTCTGGCTCGACGCCAAGCAACGTGGCGGAGCACGCATCGGGCATGGGGACCCTATCAGGTGCACGGTTATTGTCGATTGTCGTTAGTGACTTGGAACGTCCTCTATGGCTGAGCAGTGTACCCAAAACCGGTGGAATACCAGTCGATTTTATTTAAGGATGTATATTTTACACGTGTAAATAGTTGGAAAATAGCAATCCAAGTGAGGCATAATATATTTTTCTTGTCTTGAAACGTTCGCATTCCATTAACCCACCGCGGAAGAATCATGGGAATAGCACCATTTACTCACCCCTTGCTCCGTCGCCAGGACACTAGTAGTAACTTTGGGGAAACAACGAGGCCCCACTTAAGAGATTCGTAGATATAATCTCGAATGTTTGGGAGGGCCCCGCCGGTGGTTGTACACCTATTTAGAGATGAATCTTTAAAATAAGAGCTACGAGGCGACACCTCTTTGGACGGGCGAAACACACCAATATGATTTATAAAAAAGAAAAATAAAGGATATGTACCATCAATGATGAGCTCGACAAAATTGCAGAGATGCGCACCTTATCTTAACAAGAGATCGGATTGAAAAGTTAATCTAATGAGTTGGTTGCCCGTCTTCTGCGAGAAGAGGACATCAAATACTACCAAAGATCCAAAGTTGATTTCATTTAAATTGGTGATAGTAATACAACATACTTCCAATTGGTCGCCAATGGGAAACATAGGAAGAAATG
Source organism: Triticum timopheevii (assembly GCA_963921465.1). NCBI lineage: Eukaryota > Viridiplantae > Streptophyta > Magnoliopsida > Poales > Poaceae > Triticum > Triticum timopheevii. Next base: position 65,757,229 of record OY997274.1, read on the forward strand.
TATTACAGTTTCCAACATGATGAGGGACGGATCGAAGGTTTGGAGGAGCTCAAAAAGTATTTCAGCAAGCACTACGAATCTCCATACGGAGCGCCGGCTGAAGGAAATTTCACCATTGACGAGATATGAACAGATGATATTCCAGAAGTCACGATAGAAAAAAAACAATATCCTCATGGAACCATTCTTAGAAGAGGAGATGAGCGTTGTGGTGTTTCAAATGGAACATAATAAGGCTCCAGGCCCTGATGGTTCCCCCATAGAATTTTATAAAAATTTGTGCCCACTGCGCTCCTCTCCTTCTTCAACCTTCGCCCGAGCGAGTGTCAGAGCAAGGTAGGCTAGGGTTTGTCCCAACACCTTTGAGGTCGGTGACTTATGAGTTTCTCGTGAAACTGGCAAAAGGACAATCACGGCAACTCTTTTCTCGGAGGTATAAAAGAAAACCTCTTTTTCTCAGTGGTTTTGCAACGTTGTATAATTAGGATAAAATAAATGAAAGATTTTTTGAGAATGGTATAGATGGGTCATTTCTATAACTTTCAATTTGAACGAGATAATCTTAAAAATATAGTGCCTCATGTTTTACGGCGTGTTAAACTACTGTCAGATGTGTCTTATTCACACACATTACGAGTCCAAGAATCACTACGAGTATTTTGTTTTCCAAACATGTAGAATGACCTTTAAGAAAAGAAATATATAAAAACTTGCAGGAGAACTTTTTTAGGGTAAAAAAGTGAAGAACCACGTGATGTTTACCCATGTGGCCATATTGCCAGTTTCCACCCCAAAACAAGGTAATACAGTCATTATTTCCTATCTGAGCTTACAACATTTATTTACATATATATTTTGTAAAACATTGTACTCTTTTCTTCAACCAAACAGTCTTATAAAAGGTCACTTAACCCCAACATGAGGAGGTGAAATGTGGGAGAGGAAGGGAAGAAGAAAGAGAAACAAAAGTTCGTCACTATGTTCCGATTATTGATTTTGACCGAAGCTAGAAATGTTTGGTCGAGAGGCTTCAACTAATCTCATAAATCCGATACATGAATGGCCTTCCAGACATGGCAGCGGGCTGAGTAGTGAACAAACTAAGAGATGCCATCTACGAGGAGAAGAAATCGCGAGCAGTATATGCATTATTCAATTACGAGAAGGAAGCGCGAGGCCCACTAGGATACGTGGAGCTAGCTTCTTGACAATGCATGATAAATCTTGCAGGGAGCCTTGCAGGTTAGACGGAACCAGGGTCGCCTAAAATTGGTGTTGCCTCGGGTGTCTTAGTCCTGTTATACCCGAATTTTTTACGTCTCTATCAGTACACCCGTGAGATCGGGGTCACACTTTTTTTTTTTTGAAAAGGGGTGATCCCCGGCCTCTGCATTAGCATGATGCATACGGCCATTTTATTAATACATAGGTTCAACAATGTCTCAAAAGTCTCCGCAATAATAGAAAAAAAGAGATAATGGCTCACACAGAACCAAAAGGCTAGATACACAAGCTAGCCAAAAAAGATAAACCACAACCGGTTGGCTCAAAAGTAGACAGGTAAACTAATTGCCTATCCTATTACATGACCGCCATCCAAACCGGTTAAAGATATCCCGAGCTACCGTCTCCCATCGGGTAGATCCAGTAACCAAACGCTCCCTGGCCTCCGTCGGAGTGAGTAGCGACCAGGAACGGATTAGCGCCGTAGCTCTGAAGATAACCTGCAAAAAATAAATGTTTGTTGTTCTATTAAAGACCAGATCATTTCTGCAATTCCAAAGCACCCACACTAAGGCGCACACCCCCACGCGAATATGTCTTGCTAACCCGGGCTCTACCCTGTTTAGCCATGTTCCAAATAACATGTTAACCGAGTTCGGTGGAGGAATATTGAAAGCAATATGTATAGACTGTTTAGCTGGTCAAGGCCTTGGCGGTGTCGTCCTTCCAACTGCCATGCGCCTGTCCAGCACCTCCCGTCGTTGCAAGTGCATCAACACCGACCGATGTCAACAGAATACACCTGCCAGGCGGTGACCAGGCAGTGAGCAACTAGGCAGCCCTGCGGCAACCAGAGGACATATATGCTCGCCATCGGTGGTATGAGAGAATTGTGGTGGCTCTCCCTCCGATGGCTCCTCCCCCGATGATGTAGCCCATCGATTGTTATGGGTTGTAGTTGGTGGGTGGCGCGGGATGGGATCTGGGAGCAACAAGGGTGCTTCGGCGGCGGTGGTGCCTTCCCCAGGCAACTGCAAGGCGTAGACGTGGAATGGGAAGCTGAGAGGGAGGAGCATGCTGTGGCTGCCTACCTAAGAGCATCTCTAACCTATCTCTTATAATCCTTTAGAGGAGTAAAATTGCAAATAGTTGTTACAAATCCTTTAGAGAAGTGATCACGTACATGCTTTTGGCCTATTATTGCAAATAGTTGTTACAAACCTAGCGTGCAGAGTTGAGTTGTAGAGGACAAGCAAGCACACACGACACTCAGATTGTTAACAAGGTTTACCGAGCATCAACTATATCCTTGCGACACAAACACTTCGCCTCATATAGCCTATACTAAGTCTTCTTTTTTGCGGGTTAGCCTATAATAAGTCAACAGAGTATAGTCGACAGCAATTCCACTGAGGCCATCAAACATCATCTCTGATCACCCGTCACGGTTGATCCGACAGCCCCTGTCACAGATACCCGGTCCGCCCCTCTTGTATTCTCTCTCTAGCCTGACATCTGTATAATCTTTTGGCTATCCCGTGATGCCTTTACATAATTGGCCTGGGTTACATAGCACGATTGAAATACATCACCCCTCACTATTACAAGTCCAATTATAAACTCATACACACATATATAGTTTAGCAATAGCCACACAAGAAGAAGAGAATCAGTACGAGTCATTACATAATATATATGCTTCAGCACTCAATTGCCTTAAAATAACACTGGACCCAAACAAATGTTATAAAAGGCGGTGTTGTCACAAACATGACAGAAGCTAGCTAAAGTGATAGAGGAAGGAATAAAGGAAGACTGCGGTTCATCACCCTATTCGAAACATTGATTTGGACTAAACTATAAATGTTCCTTAAGTCATGTGCCTAAGAGGTATCGGGTTCTTAGGCATCACCTGCTGCCTTGGCTAGAGATTAGTTACTAATATATTAGTTGTGAAATGATGTAGTGTCAAGCTATATCCTTTACTCACGATGCCACAAATTGGAAGCCTGTTTTGGGTTATTTGCAGCAATATGTGGAGAATAAGGTTAGTTTTCATAGAAGCTATTCTGCTTTCAAGCGGCTCATGGTATCTTAGGATACGATCAAGACGAGTCGACGACGCAGTTCTTCACAACACATGCCATGTTTGTAGTTAACGGAGTTCCAAAACATGCACTTAATCCCTTGTCGTGAACGAAACTGCTCAACAGGATACTTGTGTCCGATCTTTTTACACGACGTGTAAATCCAGCTGGTGTGCTACACTTTATCCCATGGATGGGCATAAAATGGTATGTAGTTTTCTTGATAGTGCTCTGTTCTATTATATTCCTTGTTAGCTTTCTCTTGATACTACTTATTCAGTGATTATAAATTTGATGCTTGCAACCCAACTGTTATATGCACCTTTCAGGCTGAAAATAAAAAATGGGATCCGAGCAGATCCTTGTTTGATTGGTGAGGAGGCCCGTTATGGTGATCTTTATTCATTAATTTTCCTAAAGGAAACGGAAGGAAGGCCAAGTTGCCTTGGTCTGTTAGCAGGTGGAGTTGCTTCGGAGCGCCTTGCTCAAGTTGAAGCTGAACTACATGCTGCTAAACAAGACAACATGGAGCTTCGACATGTCGTGCATACTCTAGTGGCAGATCAAACTTCAATAATGGCCAAGAGTGAGAGATTGGAAGAACAGTACAAAGAGGTAAAGAGTTTGATCATGGCTTCTAGGCTGTCTGTTGAAATAGAAGGAATTCCAGAAAAGGAGCTTCCTAATAAAGATCCTTCTAAGGTGAATCTTGTTTTCAAATGAGTCACGTTATCTGAACATTTATTGCTAGCCAAATATGAGTGTCCACCTACTAGGACTTGGAAACCATGAATGCCGAAGAACATGTAACTTCACTTTCATATACTACCAAGGCATCCAGGGCAATGGCTGCTCCAAGGCATCCGGATAAGGTGAAGGCATCCCAACTGGAAACAAAGAACACAAAATCAGCACTACTAAGTCTTGTGCTGAAACCAAAGAAGACAAAGATAACTCAACATAAGAAACCAAGAATAGTTCAAACACCGCTCCAAAAGGGGCCAAATGTGCGGGTTTTCTATATTTGTCTCAACCTATTAACCAACTAGCAAATTAGAAGGGTTACTTAGTACTATTGCACTCACGGGATGGATTAGAAGATATCATAAAGTGTGGCATGGAAGTTAGTTTGACGTCGCCAAATAGTGGAAGTGTGGTGGAAGTGGGAACCATTCAAAAAACGGATACAAAAGCTAAAGCTACCGATGGCCAACCACTAGCTGATTGTCTTGAAGTTCTTGTCAACATAGTGCTCAAAGAAACAACTGAGCTGCCTCGTGCACACGGGAAAATAAACATGCTAGGAAATGCCAAGCTAGGTGTATTCCATGTCCAGCACAAATGTATGATACATGACACTTTCCTAACTCATTTGCCGTGTTCTTGTATATGCAACTATTCTGAACTCCTTTTTATGCAAATTACGCAAACATACGGTACTACCCTGCTACACTCTAAGGTACTATGATAGCTCATAGTTGGTGTTTTGTCATCATATTATGTATAACTATACATGACTTTAATTTTTATCCAATTGTAGGTTTCTAGTGTTTATAGTCAGATGTCACTCAACAATAGCGAGAATGTGGATCCCAAGAAAACAATTACTGGAACTCAGGTGTCCAAGCATCAACCTGGTTGCAGTACTTTAGAAGGTGCAGTGAGGAATACACTGAAGATAATGGAAGTTTCTAAGACAACAAGAATGGAAAAAGGTACTCAAGAAATCTCTGCTACAACCGGAAACAACATACTCAGGAATTCGGGCAGGGAATCATGAAAGATGGTCATAAGTAAGTTGTTCATGCATTTTCCTGTAACGAATTAAAGCATGAGGACAAGGCTATAAAATCACAAATATTGAATCTCAAAAAAGACTCGGTTACTTTCGATGAATAAACTAATTATAAACCCATAATTCATCGGATCCCAACAAACACAACACAAACGTTTACATCAGATTGATCTTAGATGAGAACATTGTATTGAAGATCAAAGATAGTGAGAGAGAGCCATTTAGCTACTGCTATGGACCTGTAGGTCCTGTGGGAACTATTCACACATCATCAAGGAGGCAACAAGATTGATGATGGTGACCTCCGTGATGGATTCCCCCTTCGGCGAAGTACAGGAAAAGGCCTTCAGATGGGATCGCGGAAGAACAATGTCTTGCGGCGGTGGAAGAACTGTTTCGGGTGCTCTTCTGGAGGTTTCTGAATATTTCAAAATTTATAGGCCAGGAATTAGTGCAAAGGAGCAGCAGGGGGACACAAGAGGGCAGGGCACACCCCCTACCTTGTTGCTTCATCGTCTGTCGTCTAATCTCCCCCAGAAGCTTCTAGCTAGGGTCTCTTTTGGTCCAGAAAAAATCGCTAAAAAGTTTCATCGTGGTTGGACTTTGATTGTTATGGATTTTTTGTAAAATAAAAACAAGTAAAAAACAACATCTGACACTAGGCACTGAGTTATTATATTAGTTCACAAAAAATGATATAAAATTCTATATAAAGCAAACAAGATTTTCAATATAATACCATGAAACAATCAAACATTATTGATATGTCAGAGACGTATCAGTGATTACAAAAGCTACACATCTTGCTTTGTTCCCAATAGCGACACGCGAGGTAGTCTTTGATTAGCACAACCTCCCTCTGAAGATACCACATGTAACTTTTAAATTTTACTAGTGTATCCGACTGCAAAAATTTAGTTATTATTATCCAACAGAACTTCTCAATCTGTTAGTGCACGATACATAGAGCCGACTGTGAAGGGCCCATATGTATTCCAGCGAAACTCATCTCATCTATGTGTCTGATTAACTGACTCCCCACGGGATAGAAGTTTTCTGCCATGACATAAGATGGGGGACAATCGAATCCCGCTTGAAAGAAATATCTGAAGGGGATGAAGTGAGAACCTATGCAATAGTATCAGTCTTATCGCGGACAATATGGTACAAAGCATGATATTGTTCTTGGAGGCTGCCATTGCCTAGCTAGTTGTCCTCCTAGAAACGAATCTCCGAACCATATTTTATCACAAATGATCCAAACCAAAAAAAGGACATTTTTTGCCGCCATTAGTCCAACACAAAAAGGCGAGTCAGCAGGTTTTCAATAGTCATGAGACAGATCTTTTTGACTAAGATACATACTGAACAGCAGGGTTTTAGCCCTATGTCAACCTCAATAAGTAGTCTAAATACCCATTTACTAAGTAATACATCTTTTTTGACATGTGGGCATGAATGCCAAGGCCATATTGGTCTTTTAACCTAAGAACCATGCTCCATTTGGCCAACCTGTATTTTTTTTCTTTTCACTGTCTCCTTGCCGAAAGAATGCGGATAAAAAATAATCAAGCCTTTGCAAGACCATTTTGGGAGTTAAAAAAATAAAGCATATAAAGAATGATATTTGTGAGGACTGATCAAGACTAGCCATCCTCCAATAGAGAGCAACTTGTCTTTCCAACTGCCCAAGTGTCTCTAAGCATTCCTCTACATGTTTCCACTTCGCATCACTAAAGCGTCGATAATGGATCGGAATTCAAAATACTTAACCTCAAAATGACCCTGTTCACGACAAAACAAGTTAGCGTAATAAGTCACCGCCTCACTGGCATCTCCAAAGCAAAAGAATTTACTTTTAGGGAAATTAATTTTGAGGCCCGACATCTGCTCAAATATTGAAAGCAAGAGTCTCAAGTTTTGACCCTTGTCCAGGTCATGTTCCATGATAAGAATCATATCATCGGTGTATTGCAGAATAGCGAGGACGCCATCTACAATGTGTGACACTACCTCTGCAATCTGACGATCTTGCTTGACGTGATCAATCCAAATGGAAAATATGTTCGCACTAATGTTAAATAACATTGGAGACATCTGGTCACCATGGCGTAGTCAATTTTCGTTTGGAAGTAGTGGCCCCCATCATCACTGACTTTATAGGCATACTATGTTTAGTAACAAAACTTTGGATCCACTGATGCCATTTATCGAGAATTTTTTCATTCTCTGGGCCTATTGAAGAAACGCCCACTTGCTTGTTATAGGCCTTTTTAATGTCAATCTTAAACACTAGTCCAACTATGTTTTTTGGGTGCATCTCATGAGTGGTCTCAAATGAGATTACTATTCCAACGACTATATTTCTTTCTTGCATGAAAGCCGTTTAATATGCCCGTACGACATGATTAGCAACCGTGTTGAGCCTATTAGTAGCCGTTTTGGTGAAAATCTTGAAGTTCACATTAAGGAGACATATGAATATATATTGCTGGATATGCCCGGCTTTCTTAATGTTTGGCAACAAGATAATATTCTCACCAAAATTTAGCATACATAGGTTGAGTTGGCCCGCATGAAGATAACTGAACAACTTCAGAAAGTCAGTCTTGAAAACATCACAGAATTCTGATAGAACTTTGTGAGAAAAACGTTAGGGCCTGAAGATTTGTTATGTATTATGTGAAACACCGCAGCTCTCATCTTCTCTTCAGAGAAAGTTACCGTGATTGTATTGTATATTTTCACATGCCCCAACCACATGTGTTTCAGGATTCAGCATTGAGTAAGCCTGTGCACTCGTTTAGGTATACCATATACTGGTTGTTCGATGTTTTATCCCCATATTTTTTTTCTTTCAAAAAGGAGGTTATCCCCCGGCCTCTGCATCAGAAGGATGCATGCGGACATCTTATTAATAAGCATTCAACAAAGTCTCCAGGTCTCAAAAGGTAAAAAAGGCTCATAAAGAGCAAAATGAAAATGACACAGGATAGCCACAACCGGCAGAATAAAAATAGATAGGAAATTAAACACCTATCCTATTACATGACAGCCATCCAAACCGGTTGAAGATAGCCGTGCTACCGTCTCCCACTGGATAGACCCAGTAATCATACGCTCTCTGGCATCCGTCGGAGTGAATAGCGACTACATATGGATTAGTGTAGTGGCCTGAAAAATAACCTGCAAGCTCCTCCGTGTTCCTTGGACAGTTCTGATTGCGACTTGATGGGAAACTATGGACACAGTAATGTCAAACGCATGGATGGGCAGGCGTTAGATCGGGCATTTGTACGTACGTTTTGGCCATAAGTGGTATTCCAGCTGTTTGCCTGGGAAACGGGGCCTATTATCGCTCCCGAAAGCCAAAATTATACATCCTCAGAAAATCTTATTAACAACTGCGGTGTTAACTACTCCCTTCCCTCCGTTCCTAAATATTTGTTTTTTTAGATATTTCAAATGGACTATCACATACGGATGTATATAGACATATTTTAAAGTGTAGATTCGCTTATTTTGCTTCGTATGTAGTCATTCGTTGAAATCTTTAAAAAGACAAATATTTAGGAATGGACGGAGTAGTGTGGATGTGGTTGATTTACATATTCTGCTGAACGTGCCCCAACTGTTTTTTTTCAGGGTTCAGCAAGAAACTCCATGAACTGTATCTCTCCATATTAGTTATCCAAGTTCTTTAATAAAAGAAATCATACTGATATTATATATTCCCTCCGTCTCAAAATTCTTGTCTTAGATTTGTCTAAATACGGATGTATCTAACACGTCTTAGATTTGTGTAAATACGGAGGTATCTAGTTACATTTTAGTGTTAGATACATCCGTATTTAGATAAATCTAAGACAAGAATTTTGGGATGGAGGGAGTACCATATGCGGCCACTCTACTGTATATATTTGGCTACGCCTCCAGGTTTTTATCTTCAAATTAAGGAGCTACTCGCTCCTCATTTTCATTGTAGAAAATTGATAAAACAGACGAACCGGGCTCACATGACGCCACCAGGCAACCCCATTTATCAACCTCTACTACCTTATAAACTTGGTAAACTTTATGAAATTTGACTTCAATCAACTGTAATATGCAGAGTAAATAAAAACGGAAGGAATACTTATTTGTGTCTCAATTTTCCATAGCACCAAGATGAATCCGGGAACATCTTAAGCAATGGATCACGGATAGCTGTGTGCCCGCATAAACTAAACGGTTACTGATACGTGATGTGATTCGTGCGACATTCCCGTAAGTGTTTCGTGCTGATGTGTGCATAAATGTTTCAAGCCGATGTGTCCTCTCGGATAATTGCTGCTGCTCAATACACGGTTAAAGTTGAGTACCTCTGTGAAGACTGTATTGTTGTTATCTTAATTTTACTTTGGATTTGTACACCCTGAACGTGACAGGCCCTCGAAGAAGGAACAAGAACCGGTGGTATGTATGCTTCATGCTGAACATATGCCAACCAAGTGTTTCGTCCAGGTTTGAACAAGGCCTGTTGACTCTATCTTTTCTGTCACTCTAACTCTGTATATTACTAGTAGTACTTATGAATGTTTTTTTTTATTGTAAATCATACTACTACATACATGACTGCTAGTATATAGCGGACGGGCTCGCATGCTCCTGGTATATGTGCCAATGGGACAAGGTCACGTGGGGACTGCAGTTATGGCTAATGAAGAATACTGACTGGTATATACGGAGGGAACAGTGCACAAATGGGCGTGGGTCCGTAGATTCTGCGTGACAGAGTTAGGGAGAGCCCTGACGGCGTTTGTCAGCTAAACGGAGAGCCCCCGGTTAGGATGGAGGGATTCATAGAATTTTGTAACTTGCAGTGCGTGACCTGGTTTTGGACAGGTTCCCATTGCTGGCCGCTGAAGTACAAGAAAACAAATAACTATATGGAAGTAACTATATGTCTGTTATGAGCTAGCAATTTTGATTGTTTTTTACCCGCAAAAGAAAAAGCAAATTTGATTGTTTCACAACTAAAGTGAACACTACAACCCAGACAGTAATATAACATGTTTACGTCTCAGCCACTTTGCATCACGTCTTCAAAAACATTGTCCAGTGAGTGGGTAAATGAACATCTCTCTGTTATGTTCATCTTTGAAAACCCCAAATGCCTGCCCCTACCACATTCTGTTGGCTTTCGAATTTAAAACTTTTAAATATTTTCAACCAAAGTTTAAATCAAGTTTTTTTTTTGCGGGTGAAATCAAGTTTCATTTTCAGATTCGTATTGCTTGTGATGAGGGCTTTCAAATAAGATCCATTTTGAATATGTTTCGATGAATTTTTTACCCGCAAAAAAATGTAAGTTCCAATCATTGAACCTTAGTGTGAGCTGATAAAATAGTAGGTTTTAGACACGTGAACATCGAAATCTAAATCTTAGTGCAAGCGAACAATAAAATCGCAAGTTTTCATAAACAATGAACGTCTTAAACATAAGTTTAAGATACTTAAAAGTTGTGTTCCCTCACGCGAAATCCAGCAAATTTACGGATTGCGAGACAATCGGGCGGCCGTGTAGGGCTGGGCAGGTGCTCCCGCACATACGTGTCCCCACGAATTTTTTGATTGGTTTCCCTCAAGCTTTCCGTTGCTTGGAATTGAATTGTCTATAAAAAGCGCTCTAATTTTGAATTGAACTGAAAGTGGAGGGAACACCATAATATTATTGTTGCTTTTCTTATCTTTTCCTGGATTCATTACATGTTATTTTAAAAGAGAAATGGCTAAAATACTCATGGTTAAAATAAAAAATATTTACATGCATCAAAGAAAGGTTCACGGATATACAAAAAGTTCTTGTGTATTTGAAAAGTATCTTTATACATGTGTTAAAAATATTCATCATGTTAAAAAATCATTGCATATTTTAAAAAATTATCATGCATTTTAAAGTGCGTGAAAATGTTCATCGCGTATTAAAAATATTCATTGAAATTTTTAAAAATTGTGTCTCATGTATTTTTCTAAAAAAATCATTGTGGTTTTCTAAATTATCAATAGTGTAATTAAAAACCTCTTACCGTATATTGAAAAGTGTTCATTTTGTATTAAAAATATTCAACATGTAATTAGAAATATTCACCGTGTATTAAAAAATGTGTTTGACATATCTTTAGAAAACATCGTTGGTAAAACAAACCATTCTGCATTTTAAAAATGAATGATGTATCATAATTTATTTATGTATGTGTTTTTTTAATACAATACAGACGCAAGCGCTTATACATATGCGCAAACACTCGCTCGTGTATGTGTTGGAACTCAGAATTGTTTCGTGTTCCGACACATTTTTGTGCCAACCATATGATAAATGGCTATGTCCCAGCTAACTGCGCCATGCATTTGTTTTGTTTGTCCAACAGTACATGCGATTGCTGTTTGACCGGGAGGCGAGCCAAAACTACAGAAAGAGGTGAGCTAAAATAGTAAGTTTTTCAAACATTAATTGTTTTTTAAGTGCATGTTCAAACCTACTATCACAGGTTGTAACAGACTCTTACTTTGGTGGATTCAAATGTACTCAGGCCCCGGTGATGAAGATGAACACGGGATTGGAATTGCACGCTAGAAATGTTGGAGAAGTAATCCATTCGGCTGGCTAAAAAGAATGAGCGGTCAGTGTGGAGTACTTTACCGCCGCGTGTAAACGTAGGCCTGTGCGTTCTGTACTCCCGTGGCACATTTTTTTAGGGATTCGTCCTGTGGCACATGTGTGTACAGAATCCTAACGCCGTCTTTGACGAAACGTCGTTAGTTAGCACATGGGCCTAGCTGTGCCGTACACGATCGAAACAATCTGATTTACACACAACCTATACACCAGAAAATACGAAAGGTGGCCCATATCGCGAAGCAAACGAGTGCCCACAGATTCAGTGAGCAGGCGAGCTCGTCCGCTCCTATGTATTTCCGTACATACAAGCACTAGTACTACAAAAACTAAAATAACACTAGCACTATGTACGTACACATTCAATGCAACTGCTCTCAACACCGTGCAACACACCTGCATTCATTTTGTGATACATACATCCGTGCTTAATCCTATCCGACCAGCACAGATTTGCTCTTCAATGTTGTGCCTGAAGCACTATGTCGGACAGCTATGAAACTGTTTAGTACTACATTACATTATGATGGTTTATTTTGTGTATTTGTTACTAGGTTGCCAGCAACTCAGCATGATTTGGATGAACGGATAATGCCATAATGGATACCCGCGTAAAGGAACGGCCACAGTTGTGTTATGAATGCTAACCGTGACCAGCGCTCAGGTCATCCACCCGTTGCTCATGTCACCGCCGTTCGAGTGAGTGCCCGGTCATGATTGACTGAGTAAATTGCAAAAAACCACCACAATTGAAGACCCTAATTCACAAAACCGCTACCATTCATTTTTTTCTTTCAAAAAGCCACCAACCACTACCGGAATAATCCTATATGCCTACGGCCTTATCTATGCCGACGGCTTTTTGTCGGGGCCGTCGGCATAACTCGAGCTACGCCGGCGGCCTGGGAAAAGCCGTTGGCTTTGAGAAGCCGTCGGCATACCTCCATCTATGCCTACGGCAGCCGTAGACATAGTTAGGCCGTCGGCATATATCGATCTATGCCTACGGTGACCGTCGGCATAGTTAGGCCGTCGGCATAGATGTGGTCGTCGGCATAGCTTGGGGTGACCGTTTTCAGAAAACGTTGATTGAACGATTAGAGTTGTTTGAGACAAAACCTGACTGGTGAGTCCCAATGGCAGGACCACATGGCGGCGGAAGACAGACGGCACTACAGTCCCCCGTCTTCCATTGATCTTTCCCAGCACGAAGCCGCCGGGTGAGGAGCGCATCGCGCCTCTGAACATGCACGACCCCGGCCAGCTTGACCGTCGGCCGACGAGCTTCCCAGCACCGCCATGCTTCGCGTCGCTGAGCTGTCCGATGGCGTTGGTGGCGGCCGGGGAGGCTGCATGCCTAGAGTTGTACATCAGTACATGTTGCGACAGCCACCTAGTGCCCATGGCCATGTCTCGACCGCCATGGAGCGTGCCATGGAGGATGGCGTGGTCGGGATGGCGTGTGGCGCCATTATCCCCGGTGAACCGTGCCTCTCTCGCTGTCCGGCATGCGCGGCGGCAGCGCCATTATCCCTGGCGAGCCATGCCTTTCTTGCACGGCAACGCCGCCCTTATCCCCGGCGAGCCGAGCCATCCATTTGTCCCTTGCGAGAACGCCTCCAGCAGCTCGGACTCCGGCCACGTGCGCCAACGACATGGCCACCTCGACCGTATGGGCTCCGACGCCGCAACCTGAGATCGGATCAAGGAGGAGGGCGAGGACGACTCCGGCGACCTCCGTGGCCTGGCCCGTTGCGCCAGGAGCCCGTGCAGGACGCGCCTCGCCGGCCACATGCACCGTCGCCATGGCGAACTCGACCAGACTGCGGATGGACCTGAGCTCTCCTCACCCAGACCGAGCCGCGTGCGATGGACTCCGGCCGGCCACGCTTCCTCGCCGAGCTGCCGCCATTACTTGCAGTGACGCCCTAGCCGTCATCCTCCCCGTCGGCGTAGACCCACGCGGCCACAACCACGATGCCCGGAGATGCTTGTCAAGTAATGCACATAAAGTGTTTGTTGGAATGCCTGTTAGACAAAAATAGACAGAGGTAGATGTATTTTTTTATTAGTGAAGAGAGATCACAATGACACGCGGGGCCCATGTCTATTTTAACGGTCAACCAAACTCCAGTCAAACGCCGTTAGTTTTGGTTGCCACGTCATCGTTTACAGTGGGACCTACCTGTCAGTTTTAGAGTCAGCAAGTGTTTATCTGAGCGATCAGCGTTTTTTGAAAACTGTCACCCCAATGTTGTCCGTTTTTTGAAAGAAAAAAAAACAATGATGGCGGTTTTGTGAATTAGCGTCCCCAATTGTGGTGGTTTTTTGCAGTTTACTCTGATTGACTAGATGTGTTAACTAGTTAGAGATGTGCACAGTATTTTGTAACGAAATTTATAGCATGGTTTGGCCCGTCTAAAATCTAAGCAACAAGAAAAAAAATGCACTGTTGAAGTTGGCCGCTTTTAGGCTCTCGCATGTTCATGCTCGAACTTGCAACAAGAGCTTCGAAGGCGCTCATGCGTCCCGGTCAAGCACTGCAGGCACATAAAAGGGTGTACTAGAAACTATAAATGGTACTGTGTAGTGAAAGGAAAGCAATTATCTGTCAGTGTCCGCTTTATCATAATCAACTTAGTTCTTACTAGTAGTATGATTCAAGCAATACTATACATAATTTTTGTCTTTGAAAGCCCTTCCAAGCAAGGATGGCCGCTGCAGAGGTGTGGCCGGGTGGGTCATGGCAGTTGTGCTGGGCCATGACCTCGACCTTGGCATATGAAAGTTAAGCAGGCCGATGATGTTGAGTGAGGTGGTAAAGCCCATAATTAAGAAGCTATTCCCTCCGTTCCTAAATATAAGTCTTTGTAAAGGTTTCACTAGATGGACTATATACGGAACAAAATGAATGAATCTAAACTTAAAATGCATCTATATACATCCGCATGCGGTCTATAGTGAAATTTCTACAAAGACTTACATTTAGGAACGGAGGGAATAGTTGTCAAACTTGCAGTACATGTTAACTTGGGAATGACCTTCATCTTCTCGGTACATCTTCAGGAAGAACTTTGGTTAGAATGCTGATTTCGTTTCCGTCTTATGCAATATACTTCAATGAATCCACTGTCACTGACCAACACTAGCTATCCATGGCGATTTGTTCTGGTAGCGAAATAATATTGAAGGCAGAACATGACAATGGTTTTGCTATGTATTGTGCTACTCAGCAGCGAATGTGCTGACATCAGTGACATGCGAAGAGAATTAATCAACCATGTGATGTCTGTCCATATGTATGCATGGCCACACTAGAACAAAAGAATCAATAGAAGTCTATCTGAGCTACAACATTCATGTGCATTTATTTTGTGCAACAGCATACACTTGTAGCCGGCCAAATAGTGTTATAAAAGGAGGCTTATCATAAACATGAGGAGCCTAAAGGGAGAAGAAGGAAATAAGAAAGAGAAAAGGAAGTTTTTTTTTTGCGGGGAGAAAAGAAAAAAGGAAGTTACTTGCCATGTTCCAAACAATGATTTTGACTGATAAAAAAATGTTTCCCAAATCCCAAGCATGTCAGCTTGAGAGGTATCAGGAACATGTGTGAGATAAATGCTGACAGCAGGCGGGGAGGTGGCTGCGTGAAGGTGTGTGGGGATTCTACCAACAGCCTCCCACCCGGATCTGTGCCCAGGCGGGACCGCGGTCAGCGACGGACATGTACCCGCGGTGGAGCAGGAGACTTTCCAGCCTCACTTGGATCGGCCTCGGCGTCCAACCCCTCCCAAGTGTCTCTGTGCGTTGGATATTGTGGCCATAGTGCCTGGATCCAGTACGGTGGTTGTGACGCATACCGGATCTGCCAGATCTACACAAAATTCATATTATTACTATTTTTTTAGGGTAAAACAAAGCTTTATAATTTAAGGTAAATCACCTGGGGCACAAGCAGCCAGTTGGCTTATATCATGAGATGTACTTTTTATATTTGGTATTGTACATGTGGACAATATGATTTAAAAAAGTTAATTTGATTTAGATACACCAGCTATGTGGGATGACGAATGTGGCTTTAATTATCTTACCCAGTAATTAATCAACAGTTCACATGGAGATGATAGAGGTATCTATAATTCAATACTAGTATTATTTTCTTTTAGCAAATCTATAATCTTGTAAACTACTCCCTCCGTTCCATAATGTAAGACGTTTTTTGACACTATACTAATGTCAAAAAACGTCTTACATTATGAAACGGAGGGAGTACGTACTTACAGTGCAAGTGCACGTAACACGCATATATGTCCAAGCGCCTGTCCCCTAAGTAGAGATTTTAGCTTCCGAATAGTTCATTTGCCAAGCCTTCGTACGCCGACACAGTGGTGTGGAAGAAGCTTCTACGATGTTGTATGTCCATCTCTGCGTTGATGGGCTCAAGATGGGTCGTCTAGGTACCGTTTGGCACTTTATCTGAAGCTATGACCAAACTAATGCCGACGTGAGGTCCGGGCCGGGTGATCAAATGGACGAAGACGTGTCACTATCGGAATAAACCCCTAAGCCGACGGCCTGAGGCCATCGGCGGAGGGGTACCATGTTAGTAACTGATCACTCAAACCACACAAGGGGGATTAAAAGATGACAGCGAGAGGTGGGAGGAGCCGGCCGCCTTGTGCCTTTGTCATGGGGAATTTTCTGTTTAGCGCTTATGGCGTCATGTATAGTGCAATTCGTATAAGTCCTACTAGCACATATGCCCGTGCGTTGCAACGGGAAAAAGTTGACATATAATCAAATTTAACAAAAAATATATGTGCAACACACATTTGCAGTTTATGTTTAGTCTTTATCAAGATCTATGGGGTATGACTGAAATGTTCTTAACAGCCATCTTGTTGTTCGGTTTCGACCAATGAAACTAAAATTTTAATAAGTAAAAAAATATGTAAAAAATAAATCTAACTTGACCTCTATTTTTTTTCAAAGGCTACAACTTGCATGGAGACTGCTACCCATTGACCCCGTTAGTTCTGTTAGTGTTATGGAAATTATAGATCGTGGTTTGCTGCCGCGTGCCTCTGGTACACCATGCCCATCCTCTTTTCTCGACACCAACCAATTGTTCTTTCATCATGGGTGTTGTAGGGCATTGCAGTGGTCCCTACTATCTCCTGGTGTTGGGACATGGTGACCCTATCATGTTTTGAGTGCTGTGTTGCCACCTTCGGGCATCGTTCCACTCGTGTTGTCATCGTTTTATTTGGTCGTTCTTGTGTTGTCATCGTTTTATTTGGTCTTTCTTGTTTTTTGCGCTGGTCTGATGTAGTGCCAGACCCCCTCACCGCTGGATCGGGAGTCCCTCACTCTGGTGTCTCACAGCGACATGGTCCATTCTCCGGTTATGGAGGCGCCACACCGCTTGATCCGTGGCATCGTTATTGGTTTCTGAGTGTGTACCTTCATCCCGTCAGCCGACCCTGATGCCCCCTAATTGCAGAAATAATCATTGTTTTTCCACTAGATTTGGAGCCCCCCCCCCACCACCACCGCAGTCTTCCCGTCTTTGTCCAGTGAGTGGCTTTCTTCTTTGGTTGAGTTCTTACTAATCGTTGGTTGGTCCGCAGGCCGTTCCTCCATTTGGCATCATCATTGTTGCTGACATACGCCCTCCCCCCCCCCCCCCCCCCCCTCTAATTTTTGCCCTTCTACCTTCATGGCCCACTTTCTATGACCTAGGTGGCGGTCAGTCTAACGGTATTGGACTAGTGGCATTTTTCTTGGCTAAGTCATTGTGGCTATGATGATGCAAGTGGTTTACCTCATGATTGGTGGTTGTTTACTCCTCGCGGTGCTCATGCTTCAGTCATTGTCATCGCCATGTTAGAAATTTATAGGGTTGTGTTCCGGTTAACTGATGTTCATGCTCTTTAAGTGGAGGTTTGTCGATTTTCATGTCTTGTGTTACAATTATGCTACAGTCTAGGGTGTCTTGGCTCATTTTATTGTTTAGGTCATGCCATAGTTGGTGACGTAAGATTTTTGGTATTAGAGGCTAGCTCTATTTTCGGCAATGTATGGGGTGTGTCGTCTTAGTCGTTGTACATGGTTAAAAGGACAACTTGTGTTCGATGCGGTTTTGAAAGAACTTAGAAACTCTATACTACATTATGATGAGTTGTATTATTTATGTGTCTCTTTACCAGTTTGCCATAGCACCAAGACAAATTCTGCACAATCTTTTAGCAATGATCATGGATAGACACATGAATGAACGGTCGCATATGAAATATAATTCATGCAGTGTTTGATTCTTCTAGCTATTCATTAGAGGATTTAGATCACTTGCATATCCTCATATCCAAATTATTATCTTCCATAACCAGTGCTCGCTGACGGGAACCCCCTTCAAATCTGGGGGCAAGAGAAACACGTAAGCGTCATGGCAGATAGCCAGACAACGATGAAGAAGGAGAATGTCCTGCTCTCATGTGGCACTGGATGGCAAGGAACACACATGGCATGAACATCGACAGACTCATAAACTTCTCAATGTGTAGGCAATGCATAAATTAACACATCTATTCAGTCTCGCATCAACATTTCAATGGATTTGTGATCAATAAGATTATCCATGACCATTTGTTCTTATAGTGACGTCCTAATATGAAACTACTAGAACATGAGAGCGCGCGTTGCCGCGCCCGCCTATTTTGTTGAAGGAATAATATAATTAACTTGGAACATTCAAAATCTGTAGTTTTCATATGAAGATGGTGATTATGCAAATTAATGGGTAGCTATAAATATGATTTTCCCTCCTATTGTCCACTTTACTAAGTACATTTAGACCAAACTAATAAGCCCGATATCCACTATTATGCGTGCTAACCTAGTTGAGCCAGGTTTCATCCAGTAGAAATAAAATTACATTATAAATGGCCATTGGTAGAGTTACCAAACATGTGCATAATGATAGCATTACTCATACAACTAATAAAATTCCATCGATGTATCATAGGGTACCATAGGTAGCCAGCTCCTGCGAGATGTTATTTACATAGAAAATACCAATAATACACCACATAAAAGGAGGCATATATAAGCAGTGTACATTTCAACATTGCAATGATACTTCACAGAGATAAACATGAGCACTGACATGAGTAGCATAAGAAGGCATGCCACATTGTTCTTAGCAAGATGAAGTTTTTCTAGTGGAGAACGACACTCATTGGACTACTATATTGCACAACTTTGTTTGGTCTTTTTCTCTCACAATTATATATATACAACGATACCCACTGAAATGATATCAATGAAACCACTTGATACAAAAGAAAAATAGATTACCAATTGTCAAATAAGAAGAAGAAAAATTACATTATTGATGCACACAACAGATTCAACAAGTCTTCACACAAGCAAGAGCTATGTGCTCCACAACTAAAGTTGGGCAGAAGAAAAAACCTTGCAAGCTACCTGCAACGAAATTGAACAACAATAGCATTTATGTTACTTTAGATTGAACTGATCTCTCGAAGGAAATGATAAAAATACATTCTCAGCATGACCCACTTTTTAGTAAGAACAACATCAGTTTCCTTCTAAAACCTACTTTTTAGTATAAGAAAACCAATATCAGTTTCCTTCTAAACTAAAACAATAGCATCTACCCTTAAATTTATAAATGTGTACTGAACACATAGGTTGCAATTGAATTGACGCCTTAACCTAAATAAAGAAATTAAATCAACTTTATATGCAAGCAAGGAGTATAGTAGCAGAGCTAAAAAGATGAATCCCGTAAATGTTTGATCTCCAGCCAACTGTAGTTAGGCCCGTCGGTAAATTAGCATTGGCCAACAAAATACTAAGAATATTAAGACTCACAACAGAGAAACTGAAATATAGTGAACAATGTGTAAATAACATTTCTGATTTCGGGTGCCTAGGCACCCGGTTATCAGGTCCGTTCCTGCAGAGAACAACGCCTAGAGATGTGCACCACATCTGCACACAGCAGCAGACGATTTGTGGGTGTCAGGATAATTAGCCAAGCCATTTGACGGAGACAAACAGGGCTGCTCCTAGGCTGTATTTGGCAGGATAGGCAACAGGTCCTAGGCTGTAGCAGTGTTCTTGTAGGCTGTAGTAGGCAGGGTTGGACTGTGGGAAGTAGGTCTGGCAGGAGGTGCATGGCGCATGCTGCGCTGCTGCATGGGACGTATCTTATAAAGATCACACTCCGCCACGTATTGATTCACACTGGTGAGAGGAACGCGGGGCTCTAGGGGATATCACATCAGCTTTCTGTTGTGACAGGAATGCGTTGCATGTCGTTTGTATTTTTTATCAACATAATAGCACCACCCTATTCCTTCAATTCCGAGAGTAGTAGTTATCTCTGAGATTCTTGATGCAAAAAAGTTCAGAAGGTATATGGCCTCTCCATATATATATCTCCTGAACAGAATTTTGGTGAATGAAAGTAAATGCATTGCTTACAGAAGTTCCCACTGAGAAGTTGAAAGTACTAGTAATAAGCCTTTTTTTTACTTTGCTTCTGTTGGCATATGAATCAATGGACAGTATACATGCAAGGAGTTGTATAATCATCATCATGTATAATATGTGCTTTGCTTTAACATATATGTTTTCTTTCACATATACTCCCTCCATTCCAAAATATAGTGTGCCCGCGCTTCCCGAGGTCGAACTTTGACCATAAATTTAACGAACGAGACCGACTACGGCGGAAGAAAAAGTTACATAATTAAAAACTTCTTTTAAATACGAAATCACCGATATAACTTTTGCTCCAGCCGCAATCGGTCTTGGTAGTTAAATTTACGGTCAAAGTTGAAGCTCGTAGATAGAGGAAGCACTACATTGTGGAATGGAGGGAGTACACCGTAATTATGAAAAATAATAGTCGGGAAAAGGAGGGAATTAAAACTCAAATTCCAGTCTACTATATTCAGAAACCATCATAATAATTCTTTTACTTAGAATCAGAAAATAAATTATATTGGCCATAAATTTCTATGACATTTTACACCACATGCTTTATGCAAAATTGTTGCAGATCAAAGTATTAAATGGAAATTAAAGTGCCATTTGCATTTCAACAACACAAAAAGATAAATCCCAGTCAAATTAATGAACTATACAATTAAATTAATTGCGGCCATTTAGATACACCTCCTTCAACTCTTGCCTGTTCAGCCTTGATCGAAAACGCGCCATCATGCGCCTATTGATGGCGTCTCTTGCTGCATATGTTAAAAAAATATGTCTTTTTTTTGGCAAAAGCACTACATCACCGTGATTTGAATCTGTTTACCCAGCGCCTGAGCGTGCAGGCGGGAGCTTGCTTTAGCGGCCACTTGACCGAGCTAATCAGCTAATACTGGTGCTCCTAGGGCACATGTAGGGCACAGGGTAGGCAGGCGCCTCCTTCAGACAGGACGCAGTTCACTGTTGAAAAGACTAGGCAGAAACACACTGCTCAGAGCATGTGTGTGATGTATCGTGCACCTCCTTCCCCTTGCATAAGTCAGAGAAACAAGGCTAGACAAGTCATGGTTCCCTCTCCCTCCTCCCGATTCAACAGCACTAGTACTACCCAATCACCCAAGGACACTTCAACATACCGATGTCCATGATAATCTTATTACAGATACATTTTCGGATTTATTTTTTTAATCTTACAAATGGCATAAAAAGTACCAAGAACATCTTTCTCAATACTGTACCAATAACAACATCACCATCATCGCGGCATACTGTGATCCTGTACCAAGAACAGCAACATCAGCATCACGACCCAATATGATCTTGTACCAAGAACAACACACAGTAGTTCATGTTCCCAAGTACATATAACCCTCAGATAGTGTTCGGGGTACATATTTGTAGTGAGTTATGTACTTGTTCCGAGAACAATAGTCGTTCTTGTTCCATGTACATATAAGCTTCGGAACGTGTTCTGGTTACACATTTATGATGAGTTCAGAACATGCTCCTGGAACACATAGTTGTTCTTGTTCCAGGTACATATAACCCCCAGATTGTGTTCTAGGTACACATTTGTGGTCAACAATAGTCGTTCTTGTTCCAGGAATATATAATGCTCGGATGGTGGTCGAGTTATTTATTTTCGGTGAGTTCTGAACCTGTTCCGAGAACAACAGTCGTACTAGTTTCAGGTACATATAAGACTTGGATGGTGTTCCTGGTAGGCATTTATGGTGAGTTCTAAACTTGTTCCTGGAACACACGGCCGTTCTTGTTCCAGGTACACATAATCCTGAAATGATATTCCAGGTATATATAGCCCTCAGATGATGAACTGGGTATATATAAGGGGAAACTCTTCCCCTCAGCCGGCTGATCCGTGGTGGACATCCGCCAGATGCGATGCTGTCGAATCGTATTCAATCGCGTGGCTGCCTGGCGCTCTCTCTTGGTCCCACGTCCTCTCTATCTGGAAACATCATCCGGTAACAGTGCATCTTTATCCTCACAAGCGTCGACTGCTCATCCTTTCTCCTAGCACGTGCTATCCATCTCAAGCTCCCAGCCATGGCAATACGATTGTTCCTCTAGCCAGAAACCACATGTTGCCTCAAGATTGAAATCACGCCACGCCGACGTGGAGCGCCATCAACCTCACCACCGTCGTGGCACCTCTAGCGCTAGACACAGCCACATCACAACCCCTTATGTTCACGCACACTCTAAGTTTCTGCAACAACAACGTTGTTGCGAAACGGCTGCAACCGAAGACTGCGCGATGCGGCCGAAGATGTTGTTGCAATTTTTGTAGCAAGAGTCTTTTTATAGAAAAGTAGGCGCGACGGGAGATGTCTTTTCAAAATTTTGCAACAAAGGTTTTGTTGCAGAAAATTAGAGGGGACTTGTTGCAGAAATTAGAGAACAAGAGGTTTTGCAACAGGTGACTTGTTGCAGAAAATCAGAGAAAATGATGTTTCACAACAAAGCTCTTGTTGCAGGAAATTAGAGAAGAGAAGGTTTCGCAACAAAGCTCTTGTTGCAGGAAACTATAGAAGAGGAGGTTTCGCAAGAAGAGTATTGTTGCAGAAAATTAGAGAAGAGAGACTGACGGCTTGCATCAGACAATCGAACGGCTTGCGAGATGGCAGATCTTTCTAAAAGAACCGCCGGCCGACGCGTAGCACTCCATACGGAAATGTGTATCCGGAACACCATACGGAGATTACGTGTACCTGGAACAAGTACGACTGTGTGCTCTGGGAACAAGTTTAGAACTCACCACAAATGTGTAACAAGAACACCTTCCGGAGCTTATATGCACGTGGAACAAGAACGACTGTTGTTCCTAGAATCGGTTTTAGAACTCGCCATAAATGTGTAATCGGAACACCATGGGGCTTACATGTAGCCGGAATAAGAACGGCTATGTGCTCCCCGAACAAGTTCAAAACTCACCACAAATATGTACCTGTAACACAATACGAGGCTTAGGAACAAAAATGAATGTTGTTTTCACAATAAGTTCAGAACTCACCACAAATATGTACTTCGAACACCATCTAAGGCTTATCTGCATCTGGAACAAGAACAATTGTTTGTTCCCGGAACAAGTTCAGAACTCACCATAAATAAATACCCTGATCACTATCCGAGGCTTATATGTACCTGGAACAAGAACGACTGTTGTTCCCGGAACAAGTTGAGAACTCACCAGAAATGTGTACTCAGAATACCATCCGAGGCTTATATGTACCTTCCCTAACATCGACTGTTGTTGTCGGAACAAGTTCAGAACTCACCACAAATATGTATCTCGAACACCATTGAGACGGATATGTACCTGGAGTAACAACGACTTTTGTTTGCGGAACATCATTACCATCATTATGAAATGTGATCTTCTACCAAGAACATACATTTTTATTACTGTACCAAGAACAGATGTGATCTTGTACCAATAACATATTCTTCTTTTTTATACTGTACCAAGAACAGCTTGGATGTGGAACAGGACAGTTTGCAGCGTAATTGTCGGACACACCAGTTCACGTGCACGTCACTACATCTGAGTCTATTATGCCGCACCTATTTACAGCTCCATAGGCAATATGCCTTTCTGCTACAGTGTACCACGAATAAAAAATCTCTCTTCTTTGTATGAGGATGCGGCTGTATCTCTACACAAATCGAGGCACCGGGGAAGCCGCTTCAGCGACGGTCTAATTGCATGCAGCAGATACTACCCATTTGGACAGCCCTGCCATGGAGGTGGCACATTCCATTTTAAGATGTGTGACCCCACAAAGCGTGATCACGACTCACGAGGTAAATCGGTGTTTACCCTGGAAACCAGAATCGAAATGAGATATTGACAGGGCCAATGTCTGTAACACATATTGCAAACTGATTGCAATAAGCAAAAATCACAATGTAAATGACAAGGCTAACTTTAAAAGAGGTGGCTAACTTGGACAAGCTAGGAATTCCATGTTTGCCCGGTTCAGGAAACTAAATATAACTCTTTTGCATACCAAATTAAGCAATGTGCTTCGTGTGAATGCCCTTACCAAGTTCAAGTTCTGCCAGCGAAAAACAAGATTTTAGTGTAACTAGATAATCTGCAACAAGTACTACTACCTCCGTCTAGGTGAATAAGTCATTCGCGTAGTTATAAATCATCGATTTGAGGAATTAAATATGTGTTATATGTCATGAAAAGTATATCACTAGATTTCTACAAGGATGTAGTTTCTAAATATATATTTTGTCACATGTAATAAATATTTAGATAGTTAAATTGTCAACCTAGAACTACGCGAATGACTTATTCACCGAGACGGAGGTAGTATTAATTTTGTTTGGGAAGCCTTACAAACCACTTGTAACTATGTATCTTTTAACATTAGTTCAAAGACAGTGGGAGTCTCTCCCACTTCCATTCTCAGTTCAAAGAAAAAAAGTACTACTAATTTTCAACATTTACAATTTGAAACCATCATGAAAGCAATAACTAGGTTCACATTCTGTTCTATTTTTGCAGAACACTTCGGGGGAAACTAAAAGATTGTGACACACTGAAATGTAGCAAGTACATTACATGATAAGCTGGTATTCACAAGTTTTACATGCACTATCACAGACAAAAGTAAGAGGCTAGTAATTCCCCCTTGAACCTGCTCCACAAACTCCTCGACGTGACTGACCTGCCCCTGCCCCTGCCCGTTCCTTATACTGGTCGAGGCAACAGCTTGTGTAGTTTTGTTTCCTGTACAAACTGCCAAGCCGGCACAAGAACCTGTTATTCCCCTGCTTCTACGACTAATGGAATGTATACGCTAATTACGGTTCCAGGTAGAACGCACAACCCATACTAGAGACAATCGGCCGCTGTTGGTGCCTACTGGGCCTTTCACATGGGCCTATTTTCTCTTTTGCAATGGTCACGATGGAAGACAGACAGCCACCACTCAAAAAAAATGAAACGAGGGAAGACAGCCAGAAAGAGGGGGGGGGGGGGGGGGGGGGGGGGAGGGATACATGTATGCGTACGTTTCTACACCAAATTCCATACCGATGTGCCCTGTACGCTCGATCGATAGGGAGGGCCAGGCCCCTGCTCGTCCCCCCTGTCTCCGCCACTGAATGGGGGTGGACCTGTAATTACGGTAAGGCAATGGTCATTTGTCTAAGCCAATATCCCTAGACTTTGTCCAATCAAAATGCACATTTAAAAGAGAAGCTTAACAATCTGCGACATGTCCTCCATTCAAAAATCACAACGTAAATGACACAATGAAGCAAATGGGCCGACACAAAAAGCATATATCTACTGTAACTTCAATCAGGAAGCCGTGGAACTAACCGGACACTAACACACAATTCCGTGCATCAGCTGGTACCGTCCTTCTCCACATCTAGATTTTCCATGTCTAATACCGAAATCATTCTCCCAAGCAAACAGGTTATACATCTCATATGCTTCTTGGCAAGAATCAAATGGCATGCCTACCACAGGAGCAAAGTGTCAGGGGGCGTGCTTGCCTTCAGAGTTCAACAGACATGTTTGAATAGAGCTCCTCTTGCCTGTTGTTGCCCTTGCCTTAAGCCCATCCCGGGATAGCTTTCTGGTAGAAAATACAGAAACAACACCAATACTAATTAGAGCAGTGCGATACAATACATATACGTGAAAGATTAATGAAATCACACATAATAAAATTGGACCAGTACTGACCACCATCTGTACCATACTTAAGACTATAACTGTCTAAAACTATCCAGCACGAGGCACCTAGATTAACGAGATCGACAACAAGTATCAAATAAAGACATCTTCAACAATAGATACCTGCATTTCCAACCTTCAGGAGTCTGGTTTGCGCAAGATTTCAATTCGACTTGGACAAATTTAGGTTCATCGGCTGCTTGCGCGTCACCGCAGATCGGATCGGATGAGGTACCATCGACAACTACGGATCTGGAAGAAAGGGAGTTGAGTAGGTACAATACATTAGACGGGGTCAGGGAAGATAACAATAGTTCCAACGGAGTACACTGACACTAACCTGGATCTTGGTTCCAAATGCAGATCGGCGGCGATTGATGTCAGAATGTCGATGCCGCGAGCATCTCCCGGATCCATTACAGCTTGCGTCTGCGATTCACGACAGTGGAGTAGATCGGCGAATCCTGATAGCATCTCATCCCCACCAAGATCAATGAACTCCATTAGCATCTATGCTGGGGTGCGTGGACGGAGTAGGGTTTGTTGTAGGCGTGGGAGGATTGGGGAATAGAGATGTGTACGACAGGGAGGGGGGTGGAGTGGAGTGGAGGCTTCAAGGCGACACGTCTTTTCTGCTGCTTACAGCAGGCCGACATGTCAACTCGTCATATCGTTTACTTGCATGACTGGGTGGAATCAGCCTACGAGGCATAGTGCCAGACTAGGCCTGTTTCATAGACCCATCCTCCCGCGCTTAACAACCACTCAGCTTGCTAAACAAATCCTCGCTACAGTTCGTGGTACATATCTCTAGACGCTGAAGACTGGACGTGCGGTCTTGATAAGAGGGTGTCTGGACACCCGGGTCCTGAAAATCCATTCTCTTCTTATTTACGGCGTGGTACTGACAGGTTAGAGAGCATCACATAAAGGAAACAACACAACTTTTGAATTGACAATATGTTATCAGACAAGCAAAAAGATGCATTATTTCACCATGTAGGGGAAACAAATTCAGAAAACTCAAGAAGAAACATTTACATTTACATACTAATGAAAATTAGGCTGCCATTCCAAAACTTTTTAACTTTTTAATTTCAAGTTTGAACATATTATTTGTTTGGCGAGGAAGCCTTCGCCTATAGAATATAAAATAATCTCTAGAGAACACCATGGATTACTAATTACAGTTTTGTAGAAAGAAAAGAAATAATAAACTAACGTTATAAACCAGAAGTAAAACCAAGCTCCACAATTCAGTTGAGCAGCTATCTTCAGTCCGCATTGCCTAAGCTGTCGTTCTTGTATGACACCAGCTTGTCAACCTTGTGCATCTGCCATCGGAAGAACATACATCATGTCTAGCATTTATTCAAGCACCCATCCTCACTACTGAATACCAAGAAATAATGCAGATGTGTCTTGCTTGTGGTAGTTACGCGAGTGCAGCTTCACCATTTGCAGGTTATCAATGAGCTTGGCATCGCTCTCGACCCAGGTGAATGGCACGTTGATGTTCAAATCACTGTACGCCAGCAGGTCAAGTAAGTCTGGTCAAATGGATGATAGAGTTTGAAGGGAGCTGTTAATTGGGCATGTGTTAACAATGGCGGTAGAGTTTTTTTATGGCTTGTCAAAGGAGGGAGGGAGGAGGTGCTTGGCTCGTCGCTTTCTCCTTGATCATCCTGAAATGCCATCAAAAGCATCAGATAGAGGATGCAACAACCATAAGGCATACAAATTTCGAATTCAGTTAGGACTGAAAGAAATCAAATGAGACACGAAGAAAGCATCAGAGCAGCATATACCCCCTTGATGAGAACCGTCGCATTACTCATGATGTTAATTTTTCAGCGTTCAACCATCTCGGTGATGGCATCACTCATGCCATGATAACCAAAAACATACTCAGTTAACGCTTTACCGCCTCGAGACTACAGTTATCAGCAAAATCACACAAATTTTTGTACGTGGCGCAAAGAGATGTCCATGAATACGAACATGCGATCTGGGAGGTGAGACAGGTGATGAATGTCTCGATAGCATGTTCCTTGGGTGAGCATCATAAAGAGGCTGTACCTTGGAGGAGATCTTCTTAGGTACACCATGACTGCGGCGAGATAAACTTTGAAATCAAAACACCACAAAATTCAATCACCAAAATCTACTTCCTGTACACATGTTCTACCTGAAAAAAAATTAGCAGTTGCTGCGTAAACTGCAACCACACCAGTGGATCGAACACGCAGGCGGAAGCGAGAGAAGAGAACAGATGGCAGCACGTACGTACGGCCAGGGGAGGTGGGGAGAGGATTCCATAGCATCTGGGGGCCATCCACTGCAGCCAGCCAGCGAAAGGGCGCGCCAGAGGATTAGAACAGAAGGGGGAGTGGCCGACCTAGAAAAGGAAGCAAAAAAGGGTGGCCAATCTTCCTCGCGGCGGGACGGAGGACGGCGGCGGCACATCGCGGACGAAGTAATGGCGGCGCATCACGGAACGAGGAATAGAAAACGAGCAGCGGGGTAGGTGGGGTTGGGGGGCATAGCGCTTCGACTGGACCTGGGCCTTTGCGGCCCGATTACGGACAGAAACAGCAGCTCGCTCTGCGGAGCAGCCGCCCGCGAAACGGCTTTTGCCACGAGCGAACGATCTGAGGACGCCCGAGCTGATCCAGGACGTACGTTCAAGCGATCCAATGACTGAGAGCGTCAAAACGCTGTGGGGGCTCGTAGCTAGCTGAGTTATACTGTTTTTTAATTCAAGATACACACATTGAGTTGCCTACTTATCTAGCCTGCTTAACAAGACACAATATCTAACACACGCGGCTCCCATACCTGAAATCCACCAGCTGTTTGAATGCTCATTCCAATGTGAGAATCACTCAGAGTATTTTCAGGAAGTGAAAAATGATCTTTAAGATACTGTTAACTGTTAACTGTACAACAGAGGAAGAGATATGGAAGGTTGTCTTTCGGGAGGTATTGGTTTCGAATGAAATTAAAAACGCTACCCAAATCTTGAGCTTGAGAGGTGTCGGGAACTTTGTAATCGCTTCGTTGTTTCTCCCTAGATGTGCTACTGGTTTGTTAGTCGTGCCATGATGTAATCCCAGGCTACCGCGGTCAGGCGTAAGTTGGAGAAGGCTGAACGTCCGAAGCGGGTTTTGAGTGCTTTCAAGATACTCAGGACCTTGAAAAATATTTTTCATAAAAGATAGCTACTCTTCATTGGTAAGGGCGCGAGACACATCACTCTACAGACCTTTAAGCAGATCTGCTACGGCACAGGATTTGACAGTTACCCCTACATTGTCAGGCCGTTCCAATGTACTCACTCCATTCCTAAATATTTGTCTTTCTAGAGATTTCAACAAGTGACTACATACAAAGCAAAATGAATGAATCTATACTCTAAAATATGTCTATATACATCCGTATGTGATAGTCCATTGAAATCTCTAAAAAAACAAATATTTAGGAACGGAGGGAGTATTATCATGGGCTATGACCGGCAGACGATATTGAGGTGGATGAAAGACTAGAAGAGATGCAATCTAGTTAAAGGAAAACAGTTGTGCGCGACTGTCAGTTTCATCGTACATTAATACTCCCTCCGTCCAGAAATACTTGTCATCAAAATGAATAAAAGAAGATGTATCTAGACGTAATTTGGTTTTAGATACATCCATTTTTATATGACAAGTATTTTCGGACGGAGGCATATTTGTTCTGCCGGTGTCAAGGAGTAAAGGTCGGTGCCGAGGAGCGTATACATGGTGGTTGTGTGTGCTGTGATGTTGGTGGTGAGAGGATCAGTGACATCGAGCGAGGAGGTGAATGTTGAGATGTATATTGCACGTGTGTTTCTTGTACAACAAGTCTACCTCCTTCCTTGTATAGATGAGGTCTAGACTCCCTTTGTACCTATATATATACGTGCATACGCACCCGATGAATATATCGTGAGTTGCACCAATCCTCTACATGGTATCAGCTTAACTCGGTCTTCCCTCGCGCACCGCAACCCTAGCCGTCGCTGCGCCCTAACCCCGCGCCCTAGCTGCCGCCGTGCATCTCCCAGCCGCGCCGCCGCCCTGCCGCATCTCACGCTCCACCTGCGCCGCTTCCTCCTTAGCTGCGCCTAGCGCCCCAGCCCAGCCGCACGTAGCGCCTCGCCATAGCCGCCCGTCGCTCGCTAACCAGCAGCCTCGCCACGCTGCTCTCGCACATCCGCGCTGCTTGCTTCCCTGAACCCCAGTCTACACCAGCCTCCTCCCGAGCCTCTCCTCCACCGCTGCCATGTCTCACTCCAGCCTCTCCCATCGCAGCAATCCGTTTGCCTCTTCCTCCGAGGCCGGTTCCCTCCCCAATCCGGCGTACATCCGCGACGTCCCGATCTTCGATCGCGTCCCCATCAAGCTTTCTCACACGGAGGCCAACTTCTACGCCTGGAAAACCTACTTTAACCTCCTCTTCCGTGAGTACAATCTCCGCGGTCACGTCGACGGCACCACCGACTTCCTCGCCATGCGTCGCGATGAGGATTGGATGGCGGTTGACGCCACCATCATCCGGTGGCTTTTCCTCACCGTGTCCAAGGACATCTTCCACACAGTTGTTCGCGACTGTGACGATGCCTACACGGTGTGGACGAAGATCATCGGCCTCTTCACCGACAATAAGCTCCAACGGATCGTCTTCTTGCAGCAGGAGTTTTTTGGTTGTCACCAAAACGACTCCTCCATCGACGCCTATTGCATGCGCCTCAAGAACCTCTCCGACGAGCTCAACGACGTCGGCTTCAAGGTTGGGGACCAGCTCCTCCTCTCCACCCTCACCGCCGGCCTCAACGAAGATCTCGGTAATGCCGCGTCCAATCTTACTCTTATGGCTAACCCTACTTATGAACGGGCGGTGGCCTATCTACGTCTTGAGGAGCGTCGCCTGAAGAACCTGCGGGCTCGTGCGGTCCATACCGCCTTCACCGCCGGCTACTCCCACGGCTCGTCCACATCAGCACCTCCCGCCGGGGGCCACGGTGCCTCGCTCCCTCCGCCGCCCCGCCCGCCAGTGCCTCCAGCAGCCGCTGGTGCGGGTGGCTACGGCACACCCTATGGTGCCACCTATGGCGCCCTCCCGCCCCGGCCTCCGGCACCGGTGCCTCCGCCCCAGCAACAGCAGCAGAACCAGGGTGACCGGCGCGGCCGTGGTGGTCGCCGTGGCCGCGGCAACCGCTCCAACAACGGCGGTGGACAGCAGCGTGGTGGTGGCCAGCAACAGCAACTTCCTTCGCCACCATGGGGCACCGGCCACAATCCCTGGACCGGGGTTGTACACGCCTATACAATGCCGGTTCCCCGCGCTCCACTTCCAGGACTTCTCGGGCCTCGACCAGCAGCCCACCAGGCCTTCTACGCGGCGCCCCAGCTCGGCGCTCCGACACCACCGCCGCCCCCCTACCCCGCCCAGTTTGGCTATAGCGCGCCAAACCCTAGTGGGGGGTGACGGGGTTTGCTGGCTACCCCCCGCTGCGGGTCTCCAATGACCCGGCTCTGCTCTCGGCGTTGCAATACACGCCTCAGCCCGGTTCTTACACCGGCAGTGGCGACTGGTTCATGGACACCGGTGCATCATCTCATATGGCAGCCTACCCGGGTAACCTCTCCTCCGCGTCTCCCGTTCATACTTCTTCTCATATCATCGTCGGTAACGGCGCTGGTCTTCCCATTACTCATGTCGGTTCTACTCCTTTTCCTTCTACGTCTAGACCTTTGTCTCTTAATAATGTGCTCGTGTCTCCTCAACTTATTCAGAACTTAGTCTCTGTTCGTAATCTTTCCCGTGATAATTTTGTAACTGTCGAATTTGACGAAGTTGGTTTCTCTGTTAAGGACGCCCGCACCCGGATGGTTTTTCACCGCTGTGACAGTCCCGGCGACATGTACCCCGTCCAGCCTTCATCATCATCACGCACTGGACCTCTCTCTCTTTCCGCCGGCATCGATCTTTGGCACGCCCGTCTCGGTCATCCTAGCACCACCGCTCTTCGTCAAATAGTCAAGGATTTCTCTTTTTCATGTAATAAAGCAGATGCTCATTCTTGTCAAGCATGCCGCATGGGCAAACATGTTAGACTCCCATTTAGTTCTTCTTCGACAGTTGCTTCTTATCCTTTTGAATTAATTCATAGCGATGTGTGGACGTCACCTGTCACAAGTAATTCTGGTTTTCTATACTATCTTGTTATTCTCGATGACTACTCTCACTTTGTGTGGACCTTTCCGCTTCGTCGGAAATCTGACGTTCCCGCCACTCTCCTCGCCTTTTACTATTATGTGTCTACACAGTTCGGTCGTCCCATCCATGCTCTCCAAACTGACAACGGGAAGGAATTCGATAACCTCACCATCCGTACACTTCTCTCCAACCACGGCACCATATTTTGGTTAACCTGTCCTTACACCTCCTAGCAAAACGGTCGGGCCGAACGCGTTCTTCGCACTCTCAATGATTGCATCCGCACCCTTCTGTTTCACGCCTACATGCCACCCAGGTTTTGGCTGGATGCCCTTGCCACCGCCACCCTCCTAGTTAACCTCCGTCTGTGTCGTGTTCGTTGGAACTACACCCCGCATCATCTTCTCTTCGGGTCTCCTCCATCCTACGACGGTTTTTGCATTTTCGGATGCCTCTGTTATCTTAGTGTCGCAGCCACCGCCCCTCATAAACTTGCCCCTCGCTCTTTGCCTTGTGTCTTTCTCGGTTACCCGGCTAACACTAAAGGCTACCGATGTTATGATCCGGTGTCTCACCGTGTCATCACCTCTAGGCATGTTTATTTTGATGAGTGCTCTTTTCCTTTTGCACAGGAACACATGGAGGTGCCATCCGCTGGAGAGGATCATGCCTCGTCTGGCTCTCTTCGTCGGCGTGTTGCACTGGGACCCTTTCCTTTGGGTCGTGCACCATTGGCCTCGCCAGCTCCTCTACTGGCCTCGTCGGAGGCTTTGCCGGCCACGCCGGGCTCTTCGCTGGCCACCCAGCCTAGCTCGCCGGCCACGCCATCAGCCTCGCCGGCCTCGCCGGCTACGCTGGCCACACCGGTCTCGTCAGCCTCGCTGGCCTCGCCGGCCACGCCAGGCTCTTCGCTGGCCACCCCGGCATCTTCACCAGCCTCGTCGGGGCAGTCGCCTAGCCCGGCCGTGCCTGGCGCGCCCCCGGCACCTGTTGTTTCTCCAGCTACTGCACCACCACCCGCGGTCCTATCACTCATGCATGTATGGGCGTTCATCGGCTGAGTCTCCGTTACTCCGCTGATGAGTATGCTTGCCTGGCATCTACGGCGCCCCTGTCGCCTCTTCCTACCTCCGCTCGTATGGCTCTTCGCGACCCGCTTTGGTATGCAGCAATGAAGGAGGAATTTGAGGCTTTACAGCGCAATGCGACTTGGCAGCTTGTACCCCGCCCCCGGCACGCCAACATCATTACCGGGAAGTGGGTGTTCAAGCACAAGTTTCATCCCGACGGCACCCTCGACCGCTATAAAGCCCGTTGGGTGGTCCGAGGCTTCCGACAGCGCGCTGGCGTTGACTTCACGAATACATTCGCACCGGTTGTCAAGCCTGGGACGATTCGCACTGTTCTTCAGCTCGCGGTATCTCGTGCCTGGCCGGTGCACCAGATGGACGTCTCCAACGCTTTCCTCCATGGCCATCTTGAGGAGCAGGTCTATTGCCAGCAGCCTACGGGGTTCGTCGACGACAATTGTCCGGAGCATATTCCTGCTTTCTCGCTCCTTGTACGGGCTCAAGCAGGCTCCCCGCGCTTGGTACCAGCGCATTGCAGCATTTCTTCATCAGCTCGGCTTCCGCTCCGCTCGCTCCGATGCTTCGCTATTCATTTACCAACACGGGGATGCTACCGCCTACTTACTACTTTGTGTCGACGACATCATCATGACAGCTTGCTCTAGTGCTCTTCTTCGACAGCTTACTGATCGTCTTCGCGCTGAGTTTGCCATTAAGAACTTTGGTCCTCTGCACTATTTCCTTGGCATCGAGGTTGTTCGACGTGCGGATGGTTTCTTTCTTCATCAGCGGAAGTATGCTCATGAGCTTCTTGATCGCGCTGGGATGCTTAATTGCAAACCCGCGTCTACTCCTGTTGACACGAAGGCCAAGCTCTCTGCCACCAACGGCTCACCTGCTCCGGATGCTTCGTTTTATCGGTCTATTGTGGGCGCCCTTCAGTATCTCACCCTGACACGACCGGAGCTTCAGTATGCTGTCCAGCAGGTCTGCTTACACATGCATGCCCCTCGTGATGCTCCCTGGACCGCGGTCAAACGTGTTCTCCGTTACATCCGCGGCACCATGGATCTCAGATTGACTCTTCATGCCTCCACTGCTATGGACATCACCGCCTATTCTGATGCTGACTGGGCCGGCTGCCCCGACATGCGACGTTCCACCTCGGGGTATTGTGTTTATCTTGGACCGTCCTTGATCTCTTGGTCGTCTAAACGGCGGCCCACTGTTTCTCGGTCCAGCGCTGAGGCAGAATATTGAGCGGTGGCTAATGTTGTTGCAGAGTGCTCCTGGCTTCGTCAACTTCTTCATGAGCTCTCTTGTCCTGTCAACAAGGCCACGATTGTCTACTGCGACAATGTCTCCGCGGTTTACCTCTCCGCCAACCCAGTTCATCATCGTCGCACCAAGCACATTGAGCTGGATATTCATTTTGTTCGGGAACAGGTAGCTCTTGGTCATGTTCGCGTTCTCCACGTCCCTACTTCCCAACAGTTTGCGGACATCATGACCAAGGGGTTGCCTACGGCCCCTTTCGAGGAGTTTCGATCCAGCCTTTGCGTCGGTCGTAGCGACGCTTCGACTACCGGAGGGTGTTGAGATGTATATTGCATGTGTGTTTCTTGTACAACAAGTCTACCTCCTTCCTTGTATAGTTGAGGTCTAGACTCCCTTTGTACATATATATATACATGCATACGCGCACCCGATGAATATATCGTGAGTTGCACCAATCCTCTACAGTGAATGCCATTGAAAGCTGGATGTCGAGTAGTTGCTGATTTTAGTGCCGCCCTCGCCAGCACCAGGATAATCTTGTGTTGAAACGGCTGCATCGACTGGACCCCTCTGGCGAGCCCAGTTCCATAGCAGAGGATGGCGGCGGCAACGCCAGGGTGATGCACGACAGCACCGCGACGAAGGCCTTCATGCCATTCCACCTCTTCCCATATGGCTCCACTCTAGCTGGACACCTGGCACCACCGATCGCCATGGCTCATTATGCAGAACTGCGTGCGGCCACACACGCATTGTTTGAGTATTAGTCCCTTATGCAGTCACGTCCACGGTTCAGTGGAGCCGCTGTCATGACCGGCACAGGCTATTCATGGCAATTTGTTTTTGCAGTGAATTAATGTTCAGGCGCAAAGTGACTACAACGTTACTATCCTATTGTGTTACTCTCTAGAGATTGTTTTGACTTTTTTGAGATGTGACGCTGATTTGCCTCTTATTCACGGCCATTACCGAAAAGGTTTTGCCCCGCTTTATTAATAAAATAAACCACCAGAGCCACAAGATTCACCCCGCACACACACACAAAGGTAGTACACAAACATGGTTCATGAGGGTTTTACTGAGGGCACAACTCAACAAGTACTAAATAAAGAAAGCGCAACATGGGAAAGCACATGCCACCACATGGCTAATCGGGCTCATGAGGCGGTGGAGGAAGTGGCGGCACCAAGCGAAGAGTCAACGCGCGAAGATTTGCAACGAGGGTGTCGATGGCGTTGCGGTCCTGCGGCCGGCTAAGCGGCCGCCAGAGCTGCAAATAGCCACACATTTTGAAACCTGCGTCAGTAGCCCGTCAAAGAGGCGCACGCTGGATCACAAGTTTATTGCAGACCGTCCAAGGCGTCCAAGCAAGGACCCCAATACCCAACCACCTAATGTAGCGGGCGCGCAGTGGAGAGTCATGGATTTCCGCAAATAGGTCGAGGAAGTTGTTGTTCACGGCCATTACTAATTGACATGTATTAGATGACGATTTTCTTCTTCTCAAGGAACCAACATATGTAGCATGGACCATGGTGGATGTGGGAAATCTCACTCCCTCACTCAAGAGTGCATGCGATTGGGTAGCCTATAAATTGTCACCTTTTTTGTTCAAGTTTTATTAAACCAGTGACAAGAAGCTACTCTTAG
This sequence comes from Triticum timopheevii, assembly GCA_963921465.1. Taxonomy (NCBI): domain Eukaryota; kingdom Viridiplantae; phylum Streptophyta; class Magnoliopsida; order Poales; family Poaceae; genus Triticum; species Triticum timopheevii. The sequence goes on from OY997274.1 coordinate 65,793,479, forward strand.
AAGGCTCGGCTCCCCACCCACCAACTCAAAGCCCACTGGCTGTTAAAAATCACTTGAAGTATTCTATTTTCCAGAGGGGCAAAGCGATGTTTAGGAAAACAAAAAAAGATATAAATTTATATGAGAACATTAGGGCAGAAGAGAAGTGATGAACCACGTACGTGTTGTCACCCGAGCAACATATATCAATATGAATGCTTCAACATTCAATTGCAATTATTTTTTAAAACTTACCCTCGTGCCCAACCAAAAAGTGTTATAATTAAAGATAGCCTAGCAATATGAGGGAGGCCAGGTGTGAGATAAGAAAAAAGGATGCAAGAGACACAGAAGTTTGTCAACATGTTCCAAACATTCATTTGTACTTAAACTAAAAAGAATTTCCCCGTAGTGGTAAGCTTGAGAGGTATTGGTAACTCAAGGATCACTCACATACTTGTGGTGCAATGATGTGGCTTAGGCTATCACGTTTAGGTTTGTCTTGTAAAAGGACCAAAATCAGAAACTTGTTTTGGGTGCTTTTGATGAAACTATTGCCCATGAATACGGTTACTCTTCCGCCTCCCCATCACTCACGTTCCCAAGAGACGACGCCGCATCCCACCCATGGTTGGACAAATTGTCATAACGACAGATGTGGTGCGTCGTGTGCAGCGATCATGCTCGACTTGAAAGAACATATTCATTAATAAATAAGTGCATTACTATATTCACAGCTACAAACTAAGCATAATTTCCAATATGTCATATGTATCACTTTGATGTTGTGGGATCACTGGCTTCTTGCTCAACGGATTTTGCTTCCGCACTTGACTTGAGAAGGCCGAAGCCTTCATGACCGGTACCTGTATCTGTTCAACAAGTCAGTACTTATGCGGCACTGAACAAAGGGTGATATTGATGAAATGCAATACATGTTTGAATATTTCCTATCTTCTTCCAGCCATCAAACTTGTTCAGTTCATTTTCTTGAGATCTGCAGGATAGTGACTATCATAGTAGTATTCAGCAATTCTCAAGAGATCTGCTCCTATACTTTCCGAGAAGTTTTTTTGCTCGAAATTAAAGCATATCAATGGCTTTGATTAGAGGTGTTAATCCGCCAGCCTAACTCAAGCAAGGGGTAGTTTGGTCCTTGTTACTTTTAGTTCCAGGTGGGCCGCTCAGTTTCTAGAGAAGCCACGATACAAAAGAAAAAAAGAAAAGCGTTCCACATTCTCTCTTCTGTTCCTTGCCGCTATTTCCTCCCTGTCGCTGCCTTGCCGTCAGCCCCGGATCCTCCAGCAGCCCCTTCCGTGGTCTCCTCCTCGTAGCCATCGCCTTTTTGATGGATTTGACGGGTACCGAATCGGGTAGCCCCCGCAATGACGCTGCGCCGTATTGCAGTATTGCTGCCACTTGTAGGCAGTCTGATATAAACTCGTCAATGGACCACCGGCACAGCCGCATCTGGTGGTTGCCGGGCAGGCTTGGCACTAGCCCAGCAGCTCGTCGGCTAGTGTTGTGCCAAGTTTCGAGCATGCCAAAACATCCTAGATGGGTGTTCTTCAAGTGCGAAAAGGATGGTGTGAGTGCTTGTTGTTACGGTCGTTCTCTGGATTCGTCACGATTTGTATCTTATTGTTTGCTCAAAACTGTGTGTGAAATTGATGCAAGTTTCGTTATTGGGAAGAAGAGTACATCGATCTACTGATAACGAGGGACGTGATAGGTGTTCGTGCACTACTTGCTAGAGTAGAGACTAGAGATGGTGCAATGTTGAATTGTCTGAAAGGGAAGAAGAAAGAAGTGTGCAAGTTCGAGAAGCCTATTGCAAAAATCAACAATGTTGAAAATGAAAACATAGAGAAAATATTAATCCAACTATTGTGAGCAATTATGAAGGTTAGATTTCCATTTAAGTGTGTATTTTTTGTCATAATTTTCTTTGTATCGGTTCTCTTAGCAATGAATTGTTGAATCATGTACTCCGGTGTATCAAGATGTCGTTCAATAAAATAAAAATATAGTAAAGTTTATTTTGTTGCCTGAATATGAAATGAATTTGACAAAAAAATACTCCGCTAAATTTTGTGAGATCGACTAGGTCCTGCCAAAGCGTAATGGAGTAAAAATACTTCACTAAATTTTACTCGGCAGTTTTCTCCTCTACTTTTAGAGATCGGGGACTATAGATGCTCTAAGCGATGGTTTAGGACAGTAGCTCAGTAGTTGTTATCTTTTATTTTGATGTTCTAGAAACATACACAATTTCAAGATCCAACTCATATGCACTTCAGAGATATGCATGTCAGTTTCTAGCCTCTTAAATAATGATGTGCATGAACATGAATATGTGTGTGTTCACAGAACTCCAGCGTTTGTGATGTTCTATACTTATGCCAAATTTTAAGTTCTAACTCATATCCATTTCAGAGAGATGTAAATTTTGTACATCCTAAACAATTTTGAGTTTGAACCTAAAACTTTACTTGTTTATAGAACACTCCACTGCTACAACATTGTTGTAACTTTTGAGATTTTATTTGAAAACTTGCAAACATGTTTTATAAGTGCTATTCACCTTTTTTGATGGATGTTTTCTCAGTTATACAAGTGTCCATGTCTTGCCTATCCGAGTCTCTGTTGCACTTGAAGCGGTCATCTATGTTGTCTTAGCGAAAAGGTCAATCTAGCTAATAAAGTAGTATAAGATGGTGGTCAATTTAGTTTGTTCCTGAAACTAATGATGTTTCTAGTTGGTACTTAGCAAGTTTTATGTGGCACGACAAACCTCTATATTAAAAATAAATGAAAACAATACTAAACATATAGTTTGGCCAAAAAGCTACGAAAGGCATGCATTAACAAGACCTGCCACACGAATTTAGTGATTTATTTGCACTAATTACCACTTAAATACTAAATGAATGTACTCTTCATTTCTTGCATCTACGAAACTGAATGGACCGCTGCTATGTTTGTCCTAGTAATAGTTAATTCTACTGTCTAAAAGTATTATGTTCAAGAGTTTAGAATCGTTTCAAACTATCGAAAAGACATGCAAGATTAATTTTAGGTAAGACATAGCCATCTCCATAAGAACTTTGCAAGAGAAGGGACGTGATTAATCACTTTCTCTCCAACTATATATGGTCACCACAGAACAGGGAAATCAATAGCAGTCAGTATTACATGCATTTCAAGTTTCATTATTTAATTCCATTCATTCAGTCAAACTTTGTACTGCAGCCCTAGCAACCAAACTATAAAAATGCAGGATACATAGGGCGCATATGGGGAGCAAGGGAGAGGGATGAGAGTTGGTCTTCACCTTTCTATCATTAATCTGAACGGGGACAAAAATGATTACATGGCGTGAGCTTGAGAGTCATCAGGAACTCAGTGATCACGTGTCATATACGACCGGGGTCTGTCACCAATACCCTGTGGCCGCGCCGACTATGGCCCCTGCTTCGGCAGCTCTGGTCTTCACGCTGCTCTGCCGCTGTTGGTTGCTGGACCATCGAAAATGGCATCGTCTTTGGAAAATATGCAGATGCAGACTCTCGCCTTGTGCCCTAGCGATGTCCAAAGCGATGTTGATATTTGGATTGGCTGCGTGGCTCATGTCCATTTTCTGGCTTGTTCTCTGAGTCGGACCAGCCAAGCCAAGAATGATCCTACACATCATCTCCATTGGGGGAAGAACGACATGCTTCGTCCACCTCTTGTTCTTGCTTGTCCTGGCCCGGGGGATAGCATGGCTGAGAAGGGGTCAGGTCAGATCGGATATGTGTGCACATTCATTCGTTTTGCTCGTAAGTATTCTAGGTAATTTGTAATGTGGAAGGAACATGAATTAACGTAATGAGGATTTAAGTTTACAAAAATGTATTCCCTCCATCCCAAAATTGTTGTCTTAGATTTGTCTAGATATGGATGTATTTAACACTAAAACGTAACTAGAGTACATCCGTATTTAGACAAAACTAAGACAAGAATATTGGGACAGAGGATAAAGATTTCTTAATGATGAACGTTTCTCAAGCAATACCCGCCAAACGAAAAAGTTTCTCAACCAAGCCCTGTGAACTATATCCATATTATCGGTATGCCAGTTTTCTCTTGAATTTTCAAATCATAATCTATATGGGGGCTCTATGATGTCTGAGTTCATCCATGCAGCATTCCTGTACTTCCACATGCAACGCTCTTCAATGTTGCGATTGACGTGGTCTGTCACACAACTATATGCTAGCGTATTTTGATGATTCGTTTACCCCAATCTATTAATCATGGTGCCCCTGTCATCATACATTCTTTTAATCAAGCTGCAGACTAGAAATACAAAGTAACACTTCGAAGTCTGAAACAACTGTTGATAATCCAGAGCCAGCAATGGCACCCACAACTTGAACCCTAGTCTTGCCTCTGCCGGTGATGTCGTGGCTTCACCTTACCGTCTTTTTCAAGAAAGTTGATTTGTATTTTTGAGCAAAGTAATGAAAAACTGACTATAGCTGCTATAGCCTTCGGAGAGCTCTCCTCCCGCTAAAGGTATGCACGTTTTTAACGCCAGATTGGAAATGATGCTAATAGAACGATATTTCCCGCTATAGCTCTAAATTTGGAGTAATTAGCCTGATAAGCCGCTATGTAAAACAATCCTTATACCTTATTCCTCGTTCTTGTTTGTCCATAATAAAAAGTGATATGTGACGGCGGCGTTCAATAATTTCTTAAGCACATGTGCCACTCCTGAATTCATCCTGTGGTGAACTATTTGCAAAGTCCCACATGCACGATACGGTCACGCCAGCAGCACTGTATCACTCTTCAGTCGTGAATTAATGCACTCTCCACACGCATCTCTGAAAGTACAGTATGCAACATCATTACAAATGATTCATATTTGGGTTGTGGGCAGCTCTAAATATCTGTGGATGAGTGAATCTCAAATCCACTTGCCAGCCATTCAGCATGATCCGGAAGATGGATCTTGAACATTCATGCAATGTCTCCTTGATTATTTCTTCAGAATTTCCCGATCGCTGGGGCCTCCTTGGATTCCTAGAGTCCTAGACCCTCCTTCATAACCAGTGTTGGCACCCTATCTTTTCCAGGTGCTCTATGGGCACGCTCTTCGTCTCAACGACCTACATGAACGCCGTCATGGCCACCAAGCAGGCTGTGAAGAAGAAGAATAACGCGGCCCTTATACATCATATCATGGCCAGGAATGCATGTGGCACAAACACCGTGAAGACGAAGCTCATTACCACCGTCACGTTATGAAAATGAGGTCACGATAATGATGTTGCTATCCTATCTATTATACTACGCTGCAAAAATCACGTTGATTGGTTTCAGATGAGATGTTGACTGCCTAGTTAGCCTTTCTATTCTTGTGCAATCATTACTTGACACTTTTAGATAAGAAATTTGTTTTGTTAACAAACAAACCACATGTTAGACCACAAGACAAGAAGCTAACCTTCGAGGCGTGGACAGCCTTTAATTTAACAGACTCCTGCACCCACGCCCGGCTCTCCAACTAGCATGTTGAACCCGGCACGATCTACACCTGTCTTGGCTCCACCCACCCCGAAGTCCGCCGTATTTTTGAACATATGCTGAGAATACCCCACAAAAGAAAGAACATATACCGAGAATCATTTAAAGCATTCAAATTGTTTAGGCATGAACTCGTGATTTCCCCTTTGGTAAGATCAGTTGTTATCGATGTGTGTGTTGTGCCTTTATTGAAGGTGTTAGCTCAAAGGTCGGCCTCGGGGATGAAAATCCTAATATCAATCTTTTGTTGGACACTCAACATGGGCACACATACATGATTTCTTCTTGAATTGAAGATTTTTTCTTGGAGTACCATACTTTTGGTTGCTCGATCACATGTCAACCTCTGGATTATTAAGTTCAATGTCGAAGGCCTTAGGCTTTGTATGCCAATTCATCCTTCATGGATACTTTACTTTTCTTGACATTGTTAAATAACTGATATAAGGTTGTGCGCGTAGCCTGGGGTTTATCTTCCTCAGAAAAAAGGCGCAACATGATATTTAGGTAAATAAAAACATACAACTTCACAGAGGAGTGAACTGACCAATCACTTGCTCTCTGCCCATATATATTGACCACAACAGAACAAGGAATCAAGACGAGACATTATTTTTTTTTCTTCCAAGCTTCAACATTCAATTGCATTTAATTGTCAAATATGGTACAACTATGCCAACCAAACAATGTTATAAAAAGACAGCTTAGACCTAACCTGACTGAGGGTAATGTGAGATAACTAAGGAAGCAGTAGTCCTCACCATGTTCCAAATATTGATTTGGACCAGAAGTTATCTTTTCTCGATTCATGGGCTTGAGAGGAATTGGGATCTCAAGATCATCTCTTAGTTTTGTCGTAGGTGCCCTTCTAATTCTTTAGTGATGCATGTTGAAAGTAGTTGAACACGATTCTGCGTACAATGGTAACTAATAGACGCCAGGTTAGAGAAGATAACTTCCATAGTTAGGTTTGCAAGGATATACTCGTACGCTATTGCCGTGAGTCAGAAACTGAAAAATGCCAAAAATCTGAATGTTGATTTGACTAATGAGTTATGAGTGCTTTGGAGTGACTGGCGGGGGGCTGAAGATTAATTTTCATGAAAACCAGCTAGTATGCGTTGATGAGGCATATGTAGTTGCAGACCAGAATATAGAATTGTTTGCCTGTGCGAGTGAACTGTTTTTTTTTTTAGAAAAGGAGGATGACCCACGGCCTCTGCATCTGGACGATGCATACAGCCACTATATTAATTATTCTCATAAGACCTTACAAAGCCATACAACAGCAAGACTAAAGTCACCGTCTAAGCAACAACTGTCGCTACACCTATCCAATTGATGAAGGGGCACAGATTGTCTGGGCCTAATACCAAACAAACATCACAGCCAAACCTAAACATCTAAGACCCGAGGTCCCGACCAGGACGCCTGCAGGGTATGGGGCACCTACCAGTCTGGCTCACTCCTCAACCAGGACGCCCGCCGGGTATGAGGCCGCCGCAGCCACCTACCACCAATCCATCTTCAGAGCTGTACTGTTGCATGTACCGTGTCAGGTCTCTCTGCCATGGACGCCACCACGACGCCCGACAGCGTCGTCCTCCTGCGCGAGTCCATTCTCCCACGTCGAACTCCGAATTTGCAACGAGCCACGCCGTCAAGATCCGTCGCCATCAGTGTGTAGGATGAAGCACCGCTCCACCAAATAATCCGTCCTCTGGTCCCTCGATCACGTGTGTACCTCCGAGAATGACGCACCCAAGGGAGGAACGACACTAGAGCGCCGCCATCATCTGATCATCCGATCTAGGGTTTCCCCCAGGGGTAGCAGAGAGTGGCCTTGAACTTCTCCACGGCGATGCCTTCAAGAAGGGAACGACGCAGATAGCGTCGCCACTGCCAGCCTTAGCAGACGCCGAAGGCAAGTTTTCACCCAGATCAGTTCGAAGGGATTCAACTCTCGTGCATGGGCCGCCGTCACCACCAGCACCATCAGGCAGAACCCTAGAGCACCGGCAGATCAGCGAGCCGCCGGCACCACCACATCCAGATCACCGGCCATGCAGGGCCGCCGCCATCCCCCGCATCGTCCGGGTCAGAGACGGAGCCGTCGACCGCACACAGGGACCGCCGCCGCCTGCACACGCCGGAGCGCCGCCAAGAGCCCAGCGCCCGCCGCCGCTTGCCGAGGGTCGCCGCCGCGCGCCCCGAGCAGACTCCCACGCACACCAGGGGAAACGCCAGCGCGCCCCGCCTCCAGCACGCCGCCAGCCATCGCCGTGATCCGCCCGCGCCAGATCCAGTGAGCTGTGGGAGAAGAGATCCCGCCGCCGCCGACGCCGACCGGGGTTTGCCCGGCGGCACGCCCCGGCGGCGGCGAGGACGAGAGGTCGGGGGAGGGACAAGGACGCGGCGGCGCTAGAGTTCCTCGCGGTCACCGCGCAGGGGCGACACGGGAGGAGTCGGGAGGAGTCGGGAGGGCTGAGGAGTCGGGAGGAGTCCTCGTGCGACTGAACTGTTGCCCATCTATATCTCTGTATCAGAGCATTCCTACACACTATGGATTTACCATAGACACGGACAAATACGGACTGTAAATGGGTGAAAAAGGGCAAGAGAAAATACTGTGTAGGCTTAAAATAAATCTATTTTCCATGCCAGCATGTCGTAATTAAAAAATTCTCAATAGTATGTTATTATGCATATGTATTTCCTTCTTTGAAATCTCCAACAACTAGATCGAATGTGGAGTCTCCGCCAAGGAGTATGGACAAGCAGCGGTCAGCAATACTAGATGTACGACAACATCAGACAGGATTAACAGATAGACTTAGGTGGAACTTTTTTGGTTGGATGAAAATCAGGGAAATGAGCCCACCCAGTTAAATTCCGGTGGTGGAGAGATTAATGTGAAGGTTCCGTATTTAGTATGTAGAATACCCGTATGTGTAGGCCGTGGTGGGACATGGCCTAGGTGTCAATGAAGGTGGTTATTAGGCCAGGAACGTGGTAGAGCAAGGAGATGAGGAACACAGGGGCGGTGATGCATAAGAGCACCACCAACGCGTTGAACTTCCACCACCTCCTCCTTCCCTGCTCCCAGGTATACATACAGGCAATTAAGGGCTGGGATTTATTACATTCTCACATGGCAAAGGGTGTCTAGGATTATTGCAAATCGATCAGGGCAACCAGAGCTATCTGCGCGCTATGTACGCAATGCCTGACAGATCATCAATAATTGTTAGCTTTGTTATAGTGCAGCCATGGATTGTGGAAGGTGCGGTGGTGCATAAGGAAAAAAATAGTACGTCCATCGGGTGACTGATAGTCATGGTTGACTGGTCTACCGTGCTGAATGGTCAGAGACTAGGATGCTCATTTTGTTCCCTTCTTTTTGTGAAATCTCGTTTACAATTCAATGAAGGCACTGTCAGTGAACGGTACAAGTAGGCATCCATGGCGATGTTATATTCAAGGTACGTCTCCTTTGATGATGTCGTTGTCCAATTTTTGTTTTCAAAACGGAGGCAAATGTTTTGCCTGATCGATTAATTAAGAAGAAAAGAATTGGTAAGTTAATTTACGGAAAACTAGGCAAAAACCAATACAATTAATCGAGGCACAGACGAACTACTCACATGGCATGAAATCCCACAACCCCACAAGTGGCCCGTCAAACTCTCCAAATACACAACATCCACAAAACCCACAACCCCACAAGCGGCCCGCCAAACTCATCAAATACACAACATCCACAAACCCTGAGACTACTACTACGCCAAGCCCTCATTGAGAACACCTCCACACAAGACATCAGGCATCTCCCACCCACAACGACAACCCATTCCAAGAGGATGGGCAGAGAGACCGAAAATCATCCAACAAGCAGCCAAAGATGTCATTTCGTTGCCCCCTTTCTTTTGTTTGCCCCTTAATGGTGTCCTCGTCAGGAGGCAAGCAATCGACCTGCCCAAACAGGGTCTAGCAACCTCCCGCTGGTTAGCAAGTCACAAAGTTCCTTCGTGATGAGAGCATCTGGATTTGGAGTAGGTGTCAGCACAAGTGGCTCAATGGTCATGCCACCCGAAGGCATCACCTGCTCGATGGTCACGGACGAGGGAAGAGCATCAACATCTAAAACCACGTCCAAAAGGTTCACGTGAAACCTGGAAGGGACGCGTGCGTGTCTGGCCATATATTTGCGAGCCTAGAAAATTTACGGAATCCTGAGTAATAACCTTTTCAGTCTCGGTGTAGTCGATCGCTGGTTTTCCGAGTAAGCAACTTCCAGTTGTCCACGACGGACGAGCGAAACGATTTACAATAACAGACAGGTGAACGGACGAAAAACGGATGAAACTATGGTGGTAAGAAGCACTAGCCCCTTTATTATTTGGTAAAGATATGTATTTCTTTCCTTCTTTCAAATATCTCAACAACTAGACGGAATGAAGTCTCCGCCAAGGAGTATGGACAGGTAGCGCTGGGCAGTACTACAAGTACGACCGCATCAGACAGTATTAACAGATAGACTTAGGTCGAATTTTTTTGGTTGGATGAAAATTAGGGGAATGGGGCCCACCTAGTTATTTCCGGTTGTTGAGCGATTAATGTGGAATGTTCCGTAATGAGTATGTAGATTTGTGTTGTCAAAAAAAAAAGAGTATGTAGATTTGCGGTATATGTATTATTTTTGAGCAGCGGCTAGCTGTGGTGGGACGTGGCTTGGAAGGTGGTGACGGTGGTTATTGGGCCAACAAAGTAGAGCAAGGAGGTGAAGACCACGACATCAGAGATGCATAAGAGCACCACCAACGCGTTGAACTTCCACCACCTCCTCAGTCACTGTTCCCAGGTCACCATGGCCGGTCGATCAGGCCAACCGGAGCTAGCTGCACGCCATGTATGCAATGTTTGACTGATCTTCAATAATTGTGATCTGTGCTCAATGTTGAGAATATAGCTTATTGTTACCATCTTGGTCAGCCAGGGATTAGAGATTAATCGAAAATCAGCCGATTAATCGATGTAATCGGTCAACTATTAATTAGATGTTTTTTTGCAAATCCCGTGTTCCCAACACTAAAATACGCTATATTCAACACCAAAGCAACATTAGACAGATGTGTTACCTTGATTCCTAGCCTTGAATCCTCGTATAATGACAAAAAAATAGCACAACAATACAAATTGCGTAAAAGGGTCCACAAAACACAAATAAATATAGTTTTCGCAAACATAGTGCTATCGGTAGATTTTTGATAAATCGCTTGTCAGAGTGATACAAATCGTCCCAAAAGATAAACGGTGGAGATAAGGCATAATCTTATCGGGCACCCCCGAGTAACGATAAATTACAAGATTAATCGCCGAATCGGAGGAATTCTTGAACAGTGCCTGTGCTACAGTGCATCCATGGATTGTGGAAGGTGAGTTGGTGCATAAGGTACAAAATAGTCCGTCCATCGGGTGACTAATAGTCATCGTTCGCTGAACCGCATGTTGAATGGTTGGAGAACGTGATGCTGATTTTGTTCCCTTCTTCATGTACAATTTCGTTTAAAATCAATGAAGCCGCTGTCAGTCACCCGCACAAGTAGCCATCCATGGCGATTTTTCCATATGGCGGTGTTATATTCGAGGCACGTCTCCCCCGATGATGTCGTTTTCCAATTATACGGCTCCGCGTATGTATTGTTGACTGGTTTGAGATAGATGTGAAGCTGGTTGCCCAGTTGCCTGTTTCACATGCCGATTTGCTGCTACCTCTTATGCAAGAACGGACCAACCAATCATCTATGAATATTTTCACAAAATTTTGTAACGGGGTTTATAGCCTGGTGTTTCCTTGCTTGGAAACAAAGAGAGAAATGCCCTCTTGAGCTTTGGCCTTGTGCTCATGGGCTCTCACATTTTATGGCCACGCCCTGGACAAGAAGGTGGCCTCCAAGTCATCCACCTGTGCGGTCGCGGTAAAGAGCCATGTATATCTGCATAACATTGTCCCGTTCTTCGGACAACATCACCATCTCCCCAGCTGCCAAATGATCTTCAAGAAGGTAGAATATAGAACTTTATGTGAGAAGAGAAGTCGCCAACCACATGATCTTTGCCCAACGATGGCATGGCCACAACAGAACAAGAGAATCAGTACTGGTCATTATTTTCTATCGAGCTTCAACATTCAATTGCATTTTTTTAGAAACATTGTACACATGTACCCAATCAAACAATGCTATAAAAGAATGCTTCGTGCAAACATGATGAAGGATAATTAATGTGAAGGAAGAAGCCAGGAAGCAAGACACACGAAAGATAAATCACCATGTTCCGAACACTGATTTGGATTGGAACCAAAAGTGTGTCCCAAATTGTGAGCTTGAGAGGTATCGGGAACGCAATGATTGTTGGGTGTAATAAGCCGCGGCGATGAGCTCAGCGCATCGGGCACGTGTATGGACGCGCGCCGGGCGTGCTGGGCGCGCCGGGTCCACGACAGGGAGTGCATGCGTGCGTGCAGGTCCAGCACGGGGCGTGTCCGTGCGTGTGTGCATTGTGTGCGTGGGTTTAGGGGTAGCTGTTGGCTGAGTTGTTTGGTTGATCGAGGGCGTGGCCGTTGGAGCTCGCCATGGGGCGCGCGCGGCGGAGCACGGCGTGGGCACGAGCGGACCGCGGGCGATCGGGAGTGAGTGGAGGCGTGGGTCAAGCCCGGTGCGCTGGCTCGCGTAAGACACGTGAGGTCCATTGTAACAGCTGCGGGGTTTGTGCTGAGTACGAGGGTTGAGGCGTTCGAGCGCCGGGGAAAACCTCGCTGAGTCCCTGTTTCGCCTTCTTCTTCCTTCCTCTTCGTCAGTTCGAGCCACAGCAACGGGGAGTGAGCTGAGTGTGAGAGAGAGGAGAGCTAGGGCAAGGACTAGAGGGCTCCAAGAGTTGGCATCAGAGCCACGTGAAGTTCAGGGTGCGCCGACGATGTCGATCGTCCCGTACGCCAGCGGAGCGGGCGGTTCGGTGTCGCATCCGGCGCCTGTGCTCACGAGGGAGAACAACACCACCTGGGCCATCAAGGTGGAGGCTGACCTGGACGCCGGCAGGCTGTGGGAGGCGGTGGTGCCGCCGGAGGACGCGGCGTCAACAGTGATCGCCAAGAAAGATCAGCCGGCGAGGGCTTATTTGCTTTGGGCGCTCGCCGACGATCTGCTGCTGCAGGTTGCTGCGAAGTAGACGGCCGCGGAGATTTGGAGCAGCCTCAAGGCCTGATTCGTCGGGCCCGATCCCGTCTGGGCGGCACGGCTGGGCACGTTGCGCAGTGAGTTCGAGCTCCTGCGGATGGATGGCGGGGGAGTCGCTGGACGCTTTCGCGGGCAAGATCAGCGGCATGGCGGCGCGCTACGCTGGGCTGGGATCGACTCTCGACGTCGCAGCGATGGTGAAGAAGCTGCTGGACTGCGTCCTGGATCGCCTCTACGTGGGCGGTCGCCGGGATGGAGCAGTTCTGCGACTTGTCGACACTGCTGTTCGAGGATGCTCTCGGGCATCTGAAGGCGTTCTACGAGCGTCTGCGGCGGCGTGGGCAGGCGGGCGGCGAGAAGGCGGATGGGGCGCTCATGTACACAATGGCGCAATTGCGAGCACGGGATCGGCAGCAGGGCGGCGCGAGAGACGACGACGACGTGCGGAGCGAAGCTTCGGGCTTCGGCGGCAACCGGCGGGGACGGTGCTACAAGTGCGGCGAACGCGGGTACTTCAAACGAGAGTGCCCACAGCTGAAGAAGGCACCGGCGGCGAAGCGGGCCCTGCTGGTGGACGATGGCGTCTAGGGCGGTGGCTTGCTCTAAGCCGCGGCTTAGTGCACGAGTGTTGGCTGTAATAAGCCGCGGCGATGAGCACAACGCGTCGGGCGCGTGGATGGGCGCGCGCCGGGCGTGCTGGGCGCGTCAGGTCCACGACAGGGAGTGCATGTGTGCGTGCAGGTCCAGCATGGGGCGTGTCCGTGCGGGTGTGCGTTGTGTGCGTGGGTTTATGGGTAGCTGTTGGGCGAGTCGTGTGGCTGATCGAGGGCGTGGCAGTTGGTACTCGCTGTCGGGCGCGCGCTTCGGAGCGCGACGCGGGCACAAGCGGAGCGTGCGGAGCGCGGGCGATCGGGAGTGAGTGGAGGCGTGGGTCAAGCCCGGTGCGCTGGCTCGCGTATAAAGCCATGCGAGGGCCGTTGTAACAGCTGTGGGGTTTGTGCTGAGTACGAGCTCAGGGTTGAGGTGTTCGAGCGCCGGGAAAAGCCATGCGAGTCCCCGTTTCTCCTTTTTCTTCCTCCCTCTTCGTCAGTTCGAGCCACGGCAACGGAGAGTGAGATGAGTGCGAGAGAGAGGAGAGCTAGGGGTAGGGCTAGACGGCTCCAACAATGATCACTATGACGCTCTGGAAGTGATGAACAACTAATTTGTTGGTGGTGCATGTTGGAGCAAGTCGATGAAGATTGGGGCCATATTGATAGACATGTGGTTGCCAGATACCTACTTCGATTTAGTTGTTGGCTACGGTTTAGGCATAACTAAAAGTTCAAAACTCTGAAGGTTGTTCTAAATGCTTTGGGATAACTTCTGGAGTTGATGATTAATTTTCATAGATGTGAGCTATTATGTTATGGTGAGGCACAACACTCTTCAGAGTTGTACGTATGATCCTTTGGGTTGTTAATTTGTTATTGGAAAATTGACCATTCCTTATGTTGGCAACTTGGCAGTCAAGTAAAGTTGCCGAATGGAAAAAACGACTCGAGAAGGTATTATATATGTGAAACATAAGAAGTTGTCCACATCTACTTGTTTCTTTGAAATCCTGCACCAACGAGGATGACAGCTCTATCCTGGAGCATGGACCGGCGGCAACAGTGTTAGGACGTGATGCGAGAGGTAATGAAGGTGTTGAACTAATTAGCAACATAGACTGAGGAGATTAAGGATGTTAGCATGCCGCTGGCTATCAAACAGCTAGTATAGTTGTTGGCCCAGGAGGAGCTGACATTCATCTCTTGGTCATTGGGATCGGTATACCTCGAGAAAGAACTTGGTACATGAATGGCTCCATCAAGGACATGATGCCCATGATCTGATAAATGCACGACAACACCATAAAGGTCGTGATCGTTCTCCTTCCGCCTCCTCTATTGCTGGTTCTCAGACAAGCTAGCAGACGTGGCCGGTCGATTAGGCGATTACAGCAGCACATGGCAATGTTTTGAGGATAGTCACCCAATATACTAACATCCCTATTTCCCCAAGAGTTTCTGTTTTATGGTTTTTTGGATTTTTATAGTGCCTTAAATCGACCAGTCAAAGATTGACAAGCGGTATCATTTGGGGTTTTGGCAGAGTATGCTCCTTTGGTGTATCTAGCATTTGTAGTTTGGATGGCCCACGTTCACGTTGACGATTATGGTGGGTTGCTTTTTTAGTTGGTTGTTTTTTTCGATTTTTTTTTTGGCGGTTGTCACATGTTGATTTGACACGTTATGTGACCCCACGTGTTTGCATGCGATCATGCATGTGGTGGTGGTATTCAAGTCCAGCTCACCCATAGGGATCCGGCTTGCCTGCTCCCTTCCCATGCTCCCATCCGTGCTCCCACTTCATCCTACGGCTGTTATTTTCTCTTTTTCTTTTCTAATCTAATCATCTCCCCCCCTGATTTTAAGGGGGTGGGGCCGGACCTTATTTTCTTCCAATCAAATCAAGCCACGTACGCGGGAGCACAGATGGGAGCACGGGGAGGGAGCAGGCAAGTCTCGTCCCACCCATAGGGATCCCTGCATGATTTATCATGCAGGGCCAATGAGTTAGCGACACGTAACCTTGTGGGCCAAGTACTCCAGTTAATTTAGGTTTTTCTTTCTCCTTGCTGTTTGGGTCTCATCCTCTCCCGACCTACGTGAAAGAAAGAAAATTGTATACGAAAATGGCTTCTCCCCTCTCTCATAGTCCAAAAGACCAAGGACTGGACTTCCATCTCTTTGCCGACCCTCTACACAAAGCTCATGACACAGGCCACCGGTGTGATGCTGTTGAGCCTGGCCAGTAGCTCTCGGAACGGCACAGTGCTGTGCTTGGTGGTGGACACACAGAGCATGGCAATGTCCTGCATGCCGTCACGTCCAGTGAGCCAGGGACGTGGGATAGGAGCAGCCGGCAGCGGTTTTACTCGAAGTTAATGAAGGGGAAGTAGAAGCCCTTGGAGTGCAGCACCTTGGCGAGTGCATCATTGGCGTGATATGACGTGCGCTGATTACAGGATGAGCACCGCATTGGGCTGCCGCTGCTGCAGCTCAGAGCTTATTGCGTCTCTTCTTTATCTCTGTCCTAGGCACGCAGTGGCAAATGGACGAAGACGATGGAGTGGTAGCAGTCGCTGAACAGGGCACGCTGTTCTTGGAAAGTTGGTAACCGTAGTGTTGGGTGAGGGGTGAGATCTCACCGGAGCAGGAGACCAACACGGTAGCGGTCCATCGGTCTAATGAAATAAATACGACTTCTAATCTCCTGATTTAGAATGCGTCGTCTCAATTCGTTTTGCCGAGAGGCTTTAATTAATCTCACAAATCCGACGCGTGAATGGTCTTCCACACCGGCTGGGCAGAGCACTGAAGAAAATAAGAGATGTCGTTTACGACGAGAAGAAAGCACGAGCAGTATATGCGTTTTTCAATTACGAGGAGAAGGAAGCGCGATGCCCATAAGGATATGTGGCGCTAACTTATTGGCCATGCATGATAAATCTTGCAAGGAGCCCGCCCTGCACGTGAGCCGAAACCGGGGTGGCGCTAAAATCGGTGTTGTCTGGGGTGTCTTGGTCCTGGTATATCCTATTTTTTACGTTTCTATAAATACGCCCGTGAGATTGGGGTCACATTGGCCGTCGAGGATAGAGACAAAGAGGGGTTGACAACGGCTCCTCCTATCGCCACGGTTTAGCTGGTCAAGCCCTTTGGCGGTGCCGTCCTTCCAATTGACATCCGTGTGTCCAGCACCTCCCGTCGTTGCACGTGCATCACCACTGCCCGTGTCAACACAATACACCTGCCCGGTGGTGACGAGGAAGGCAGTCCCGCGGTAACCATGCGACAGATATGCTCGCCGTCGGTGGTCCGCGAAATTCGCGGTGGCGCTCCCGACGATGGCTCCTCCTTCCCCTGTGATGTGGCCCACCGCTCGTTATGGGCCGTAGTTGGCGGGTGACGTGTGATGGGATTTGGGAGCAACATGGCTGGTTCGGCGGTAGTGGTGCCGTCGTCACGTATCTGCAAACTGAAGACGTGGAATGGGAAGCTGAGAGGGAGGAGCATGTTGTGGCTACCTAACTGAAAACATGGACGCGGCTGTTCTGGTCGCGAGCACTCGCGTTATCTTTTTTGAACGTTGGCAGGAGAACTGCCAAATTCGTTGATCAGAAGAAGGTATTACAAGAACACCCTCAAAGGAGGAATGCACCGCATAAAGACGAGTGCTAAAAAAAAGAACGAAAAATAGGACTGCTCGGTTTATTGAGGAAAACCGGGCAAAAACCAAGCAACGCCTAGTTAGACTAGGTCTAAAGCATCACAACACATACAAAAGCGCCGGAAAGCCAAAACCTCACAACACACCCGGGCGGGCACTCGAGCGCCTTCGCTGCTACCAAAATGCACACCGACAACTGTCGTCTTGTACCGACAACCGTCGTCGCGGATCTGGCGCACGGACCGTGGATCCAGAGCTCGTGGATCTCCTCTGCGCGTCCTCCAGCGGCTCCTCTCGACGCGCCGCACCAACAACAGGAAGTGCCCCGTCGCCGCCTTCCTCGGGGCCGGCCAGACTTCGCCGGCGGGCACCCTCTGGCGGCAGCGAGACGGGTGGGGGAAGGGGAGAACGGTGGCGGCGCTAGGGTTTGTGCCCCCCGTGTCGCCAGAGCGAGGCGACGCAGGGGTCGGGGAGGACAGAGGGCTGAGCACTCGCGTTATCGGGACGGCTCGATAGCGCTTCGAGATGTGTCGCTCGCCAGCTGTTCGTTTCTTTTTAATTCACGGGAGAAAAGAATACCGTATGGGGTCTGCGGCGTACTAACGCCGGTGACGGAGGCCGCTGTTGGGGCCGTGACGGGAGATTCCCTGAGCCGTGGCTCGGGTCTGCCTTCTACTCCCGATCCGTGGCTCAGGTTGGTGGATCTCCGGTAGAGGGCGGTGGGCAGCGTAGTAAACGATGAGTCAGAGGCAAAAAGGAGCTCTCCCTCTCTCATCGCCATTGACGCCCGCTGAGGTCTGCGGCGGAAGGAATACGCGGCGGCGATTCCCGGATGGAGTTCCTCATGCAATGGATTCGGAGGTAAACCAAATCCCCTAGCCCCGTTCCACCCCCCTCTCTCCCCGTCTCAAGATAGTTCCTGTTGGTGGATTTTGCAATGGATTTATGCCTCTGATCCATGGATTTGGTGGACTGCAGGACCGCAGTGATGGAGGAGGTGAACCACAACGAGCTACCAATGGAGCCGCTGCCCTACCCAGCTGTGGCGACAGGAGCCGAAGAGCTGCCCCCAATGGCCACAGGTAGCGTTGACGGGCAGGTTTGTGCGGCGCATGTGGCAGCCGATAGGCCAAATTGATCCAAAAACTCCTGGCTGGACTCGCAGGTAATCTCTTCGCTAATGGTGTTTGGATTGAAGGCTGTTTGTCTGAATTTAGGTGTACTTCAAATCGCATGAACTGACTTGCAGATAGGCTGGTCAGTTTTGCAGGAAGTTTTAGTTACAAACTTTGGAATAAGTAGATCATGGAGAAATTATAATAGTTATATACAGATTTTTTTGGAAATCCTGTGTGTTTTCCTCCTAGCCAGTGCTGAAGATACTAGCACCAACGCATGATTAACAACATGCATAGCAGTGTTAGTCTGTTTTATGGATACTTGATTCTGATATGAGAGAATAAAATCAAAAGTGAGCAGAAAACTTTTATTACAAACTTAAATCATAAAACACAAAAAATGTAGGGTGAACTAACAGCGAGTCTGTTCGATATGGGTGTTTATTGTACACTGTTTGTCCAATTTTAGGTGAACTTAGAATTGCATTAACTAAGTTGCATATAGGATGATCAGTTGTGCAAATAGATTCCATTTATAAAAAAGGCGTAGAGGAATTAAAATTGTTATATATATATATATATTATGTGGAATAACAGTGCTGGAGCTACTGGCACCCACCAGATGAATTAAAAAATGCATAAGACTATTGGTTAGTTTTGTGGATACT
The DNA here is from genome assembly GCA_963921465.1 of Triticum timopheevii. Taxonomy (NCBI): domain Eukaryota; kingdom Viridiplantae; phylum Streptophyta; class Magnoliopsida; order Poales; family Poaceae; genus Triticum; species Triticum timopheevii. The sequence continues at coordinate 65,812,313 of OY997274.1, forward strand.
CGATTCTGATATGAGCAAATAAATATCAGAATTCAGTTGGGAAGTTTTTGAATTAAAGCTTAATTTGAAATTGGCAAAATGGAAAGTAGATGATATGTCAGTTTGGAATGATATTCCCAAATATGATACAGGTCAGCAGGCAGCAAACAACCACATGGCAGCTGTTGAGACAGAGATAGTTAAGATGCTACACAATTATTAGATCGTTCACTTGATGAGTGGCGATCAAATAAAAATAAACTCGCAATGATGTTTACGTGCTAAAAACCCATAACAGATGGCCTAATGCACACGATGACAAGCAGTGTTGATACTCAACCAATTTTCCTGAAGTTCCAGACTGAAATCAATGGTACAGTTTGGTATGTTTCCGTGTCCATACATATGAAACAAGTCATTCATTTAGTAGCAGGCTCTGTTAACATCCATAAAATTCTCATGACAAACAAGGTGTGGTGTATGTGAGCTCTACCACGGAGAATCGTACGAGAGGTCCAGCTGTGGCTCCGGCAAGGCGGTGGCAGAAGAGACGTGTGCACCGTCCAAAATAAGAAGTGTCATAACAGGTATCGAAATTCGCCTTCCAGGACCGTGTCCTCTGCATCGGAGAGCACTTACAGCGATGCAGTCGGTAGGAGCAGTGAGCCAGTGATCAACCTGGACCAGCCGCTCCAAGGTAAAAAGAAATTGGATGATATAAGAGTGTATGTGTTATTTTTCAGTGTATAGTGTTAATCAATTTGATAAAATTTGAAAACAGCAGGTGGGAGAGCTGTGCCTCCTGGAGACTCAGCCGGGAGAACAGACAGAGTGAAGCATATGTGTTCCCTGGAATAACAAGTACCCCGACTCGCCTATTTCGGTTTTTTTACTGCACATCATACGCCTATTTCTAACTGCATGTATGTACTACCAAAAACATACAATGACTGGATGATCTTGTACTACAGTTAGGGCTGCAGGGGAGTCTTCGTGTGCAGCTAATCTCGAGGAGGTCCTGCAGCAGGAGGTGCGTGGCATTTGAAACCATTGGGAGATTATTTTGACATATGGCAAAATGTTTTGTAAAATGTTGAGCAAGACGGTTAGAAACCTATTTGATGCAACTTTGGAATGCCTGTGTAGGCACCCAGGCACCCATGCTTCAGGTGCATCAGGTGGCAATGGCACTGAAGAGTATGTTAATCCAATAGGGAACATCCAGCCTGAGTATCAAGGTATAAAGCATATAATTTTGCAATGGCATTCCGGTCTGTTGTCCCGTGCATGACATTCGGTTTGCCAGTTTTGCAGTTGGGGAGGGCAACAATCAGGGTGCTGAACGTAATGTCAGAGGTTCAGGTGCTGAGTCGGGGCGGATGATGAGCAACTTAAGGCTGCAAATAGGCATCGTGAGGATGTGATGTATTTCTGCGACAGAATACTGACGTGCACAAGGAGGGAACTTGACAAGTAAGTTGAAAAAGCTAATCGCTTGCAATAAATGAGATAGGAGCCGCTGCATGTCGAAGCAGCATACTTGAACCTACTGCCATTTATGTTAGCAAGCCAAGCTCTCTGGTAAAGAACAGGTGTAGGATTTTCTGAAATTAAATATATGAAGATCGTGTGCACATATGAGGACAGATTGAAAGTTTCTAAAAAACATGGCAATAGTTTGAACCATATGTGGGCTATCAAGTTTTGTTCGGTAAGTGTGTCGCCCCTCGCCCACCGAGCCCGCCTGTTTCAGAACTTGTACTACATTTTTTTGCTTCGACCTCTATTCAGGAGCTATCAGGCAAGTGACATAGAAATGTTTTGTTAATAGTTCCAACACGAATCTGTAATCTGATGTGTTTTTGCAAACAAACTCATAGTGGCTGGGTTTTTTAATTGAGCATGAGCATAAACTCAATCATGGCAGCACGAGCATACCGAAACCCAAGATAATATGAGGGGTGTTTCTTACCACCGCCGCTATAATCTTCATCAATTATTTTTCCTTTTATAAACTTGTCACCATTTTGTTTTCTCGTTTAAAGGCACGGGCACCCCAAAACTTGTAAGCACACTGAAGTAGATTTAGTTGCCTGATAGTAGAGATGTGTGTACAGCGGAGCCTGAACCAGTGACCGTGCAGGCAAGATAAAAAATATAAAAAACTTCTGAATTATTGCTGCCGATTGATTCCATTACAAACAAAGTAGTATTCCAGAAGGTGAATTTCCAGGAGCGTGTCCTCTGCATCGGCGTTGGTACAGAATGTGCGAACGGACGGCCCAGTCCGTCTCAGACCGGCTGAGCCGGAGCCCATGTGGCTGGCGGCGTACCAATGACCCGTTTCGCAGAAGTAGGCCAGAAAACTGTTCATTAATGTATAATACAAGAAAAATACATGGGCCTGTACGTGTCAGATCGTGGATCCCGAAGACCATGGGCGGGAGGGATACCGCGAGCACCTATGCTCGCGATCAGATTAGCACTTTCGCTCTAACAATCCCTTATAAAAGCATCTCCACCCCCCCTCCCCCCAACAGGCCCTCAGGGCACCTTTTTTAGTAGCGGTGGAAAAACAATCGGCCAGCCGCGCCCCCAACTCCTCGTCTATCGTCGGTTTGGACCGAAATAACAACCGGCGAATCCGAACCAAACCAAGCCCGTGTTGGGGAACGTAGTAATTTCAAAAAAAATTCCTACGCACACGCAAGATCATGGTGATGTATAGCAACGAGAGGGGAGAGTGTTGTCTACGTACCCTCGTAGACCGAAGCGGAAGCGTTGACGCAACGTAGAGGAAGTAGTCGTACGTCTTCCCGGTCCAACCGATCCAAGCACCGTTACTCCGGCACCTCCGAGTTCTTGACACACGTACAGCTCGATGACGCACCCCGAGCTCCGATCCAGCAAAGCTTCGGAGAGGAGTTCCGTCAGCACGACGGCGTGGTGACGATCTTGATGTTCAACCGTCGCAGGGCTTCGCCTAAGCACTGCTACAATATGACCGAGGTGTAATATCGTGGAGGGGGGCACCGCACACGGCTAAGAAACGATCACGAAGATCAACTTGTGTGTCCATGGGGTGCCCCCTGCCCCCGTATATAAAGGAGTGGAGGAGGGGAGGGCCGGCCCTCTCTATGGCGCGCTCTAGGGGACTCCTACTCCCACCGTAGGATTCCCCCTTTCCTAGTCCAACTAGGAACCCTTCCATATAGTAGGAGTAGGAGAGAAGGAAAGGGAAGAGAGAAGGAGAAGGAAGGAAGGGGGCGCCCCCCTCCCTAGTCCAATTCGGACTAGTCCAAGGGGAGGGGTGCGGCCACCCTTTTGGCCCTTTCTCTCCATTCCCGTATGGCCCAAAGAGGCCCAATACGAATTCCCGTAACTCTCCGGTACTTCGAAAAATACTCGAATCACTCGGAACCTTTCCGAACTCCGAATATAGTCGTCCAATATATCGATCTTTACGTCTCGACCATTTTGAGACTCCTCGTCATGTCCCCGATCTCATCCGGGACTCCGAACTCCTTCGGTACATCAAAACTCATAAACTCATAATAAAACTGTCATCGAAACCTTAAGCGTGCGGACCCTACGGTTCGAGAACAATGTAGACATGACCGAGACACGTCTCCGGTCAATAACCAATAGCGGGACCTGGATGCCCATATTGGTTCCTACATATTCTATGAAGATCTTTATCGGTCAGACCGGATAACAACATACGTTGTTCCCTTTGTCATCGGTATGTTACTTGCCCGAGATTCGATTGTCGGTATCCAATACCTAGTTCAATCTCGTTACCGGCAAATCTCTTTACTCGTTCCGTAATACATCATCCCGCAACTAACTCATTAGTTGAAATGCTTGCAAGGCTTAAGTGATGTGCATTACCGAGAGGGCCCAGAGATACCTCTCCGACACTCAGAGTGACAAATCCTAATCTCGAAATACGCCAACCCAACAAGTACCTTTAGAGACACCTGTAGAGCACCTTTATAATCACCCAGTTACGTTGTGACGTTTGGTAGCACACAAAGTGTTCCTCCGGTAAACGGGAGTTGCATAATCTCATAGTCATAGGAACATGTACAAGTCATGAAGAAAGCAATAGCAACATACTAAACGATCGGGTGCTAAGCTAACGAAATGGGTCATGTCAATCAGATCATTCAACTAATGATGTGATCCCGTTAATCAAATAACAACTCTTTGTCCATGGTTAGGAAACATAACCATCTTTGATTAACAGGCTAGTCAAGTAGAGGCATACTAGTGACATCCTGTTTGTCTATATATTCACACATGTATTATGCTTCCGGTTAATACAATTCTAGCATGAATAATAAATATTTATCATGAAATAAGGAAATAAATAACAACTTTATTATTGCCTCTAGGGCATATTTCCTTCAGTCTCCCACTTGCACTAGAGTCAATAATCTAGATCACATCACCATGTGATTAACATCAATAGTTCACATCATCATGTGATTAACACCCATAGTTCACATCGCCATGTGACCAACACCCAAAGGGTTTACTAGATTCAGTAATCTAGTTCATATCGCTATGTGATTAACACCCAAAGAGTACTAAGGTGTGATCATGTTTTGCTTGTGAGAGAATCTTAGTCAACGGGTCTTTCACATTCAGATCCGTTATGTATTTTGCAATTTTCTATGTCTACAATGCTCTGCACGGAGCTACTCTAGCTAATTGCTCCCACTTTCAATATGTATCTAGATCGAGACTTAGAGTCATCCATATCGGTGTCAAAACTTGCATCGACGTAACCCTTTACGACGAACCTTTTGTCACTTCCATAATCGAGAAACATATCCTTATTTCACTAAGGATAATTTTGACCGCTATCCAGTGATCTACTCCTAGATCACTATTGTACTCCCTTGCCAAACTCAGTGTAGGGTATACAATAGATCTGGTACACAGCATGGCATACTTTATAGAACCTATGACCAAGGCATAGGGAATGACTTTCATTCTCTTTCTATCTTCTGCCGTGGTCGGGTTTTGAGTATTACTCAATTTCACACCTTGTAACACAGGCAAGAAGTCTTTCTTTGACTGTTCCATTTTGAACTACTTCAAAAACTTGTCAAGGTATGTACTCATTGAAAAAACTTATCAAGCGTCTTGATCTATCTCTATAGATCTTGATGCTCAATATGTAAGCAGCTTCACCGAGGTCTTTCTTTGAAAAACTCCTTTCAAACACTCCTTTATGCTTTGAAGAATAATTCTACATTATTTCCGATCTACAATATGCCATTCACATATACTTATCAGAAATGCTGTAGTGCTCCCACTCACTTTCTAGTAAATACAGACTTCACCGCAAGTCTGTGTAAAACTATATGCTTTGATCAACTTATCAAAGCGTATATTCCAATTCCGAGATGCTTGCACCAGTCCATAGATGGATCGCTGGAGCTTGCATATTTTGTTAGCACCTTTATGATTGACAAAACCTTCTGGTTGCATCATATACAACTCTTCTTTAATAAATCCATTAAGGAATGCAGTTTTGTTTATCCATTTGCCAGATTTCATAAAATGCGGCAATTGCTAACATGATTCATACAGACTTAAGCATATATACGAGTGAGAAACTCTCATCGTAGTCAACACCTTGAACTTGTCGAAAACATTTTTGCGACAATTCTAGCTTTGTAGATAGTAACACTACTATCAGCGTCCGTCTTCCTCTTGAAGATCCATTTATTCTTAATGGCTTGCCGATCACCGAGCAAGTCCACTAAAGTCCATACTTTGTTCTCATATATGGATCCTATCTCAGATTTCATGGCCTCAAACCATTTCGCGGAATCTGGGCTCATCATCGCTTCCTCATAGTTCGCAAGTTCGTCATGGTCTAGTAACATGACTTCCAGAACAGGATTACCATACCACTCTGGTGCGGATCTCACTCTGGTTTACCTACGAGATTCGGTAGTAACTTGATCTGAAGTTACATGATCATCATCATTAGCTTCCTCACTAATTGGTGTAGTAGTCACAGGAACAGATTTCTGTGATGAACTACTTTCCAATAAGGGAGAAGGTACAATTTCCTTATCAAGTTTCAACTTTCCTCCCACTCACTTCTTTCGAAAGAAACTCCTTCTCTAGAAAGGATCCATTCTTAGTAACGAATGTCTTGCCTTCGGATCTGTGATAGAAGGTGTACCCAACAGTCTCCTTTGGGTATCCTATGAAGACATATTTCTTCGATTTGGGTTTGAGCTTATCAGGATGAAACTTTTTCATATAAGCATCACAATCCCAAACTTTAAGAAACGACAACTTTGGTTTTTTGCCAAACCACAGTTCAGATTGTGACGTCTCAACGGATTTAGATGGTGCCCTTTTAACGTGAATGCAGCTGTCTTTAATGCATGATCCCAAAACGATATTGGTAAATCGGTAAGAAACATCATAGATTGTACTATATCCAATAAAGTACGGTTATGACGTTCGGACACACCATTATGATGTGGTGTTCCAGGTGGCATGAATTTGTGAAACTATTCCACATTGTTTTAATTGAAGACCAAACTCGTAACTCAAATATTTGTCTCTGCGATTAGATCGTAGAAACCTTATTTTCTTGTCACGATGATTTTCCACTTCACTCTGAAATTTTTTGAACTTTTCAAATGTTTCAGACTTATGTTTCATCAAGTAGATATACCCATATCTGCTCAAATCATCTGTGAAGGTCAGAAAATAACGATACCCGCCGCGAGCCTTAACACTCATCAGATCGCATACATCAGTATGTATTATTTCCAGTAAGTCAGTTGCTCGCTCCACTGTTCCGGAGAACGGAGTCTTAGTCATCTTGCCCATGAGGCATGGTTCGCAAGCATCAAGTGGTTCCAAAATCCCATCAGCATGGAGTTTCTTCATGCGCTTTACACCAATATGACCTAAACGGCAGTGCCACAAATAAGTTGCACTATCATTATTAACTTTGCATCTTTTGGTTTCAATATTATGAATTTGTGTATCACTACGATCGAGATCCAATGAACCATTTTCATTGCGTGTGTAACCATATAAGGTTTTTATCCATTTAAATAGAACAACAATTTATTCTCTTACTTAAATGAATAACCGTATCAAATCATATTCGTGCTCAATGCAAACAGCAAATAACACTTATTTAGGTTCAACACTAATCCCGAAAGTATAGGGAGTGTGCGATGATGATCATATCAATCTTAGAACCACTTCCAACACACATCGTCACTTCACCCTTAACTAGTCTCTGTTTATTCTGCAACTCCCATTTCGAGTTATTAATATTAGCAACTGAACTAGTACCAAATACTGAGGGGTTGCTATAAACACTAGTAAAGTACACATCAATAACATGTATATCAAATATACTTATGTTCACTTTGCCATCCTTCTTATCCGCCAATCACTTGGGGTAGTTCCGCTTCCAGTGACCAATCCCTTTGCAGTAGAAGCACTTAGTCTCAGGCTTAGGACCAGACTTGGGCTTCTTCACTTGAGCAGCAACTCGCTTGCCGTTCTTCTTGAAGTTCCCCTTCTTTCCTTTGCCCTTTTCTTGAAACTAGTGGTCTTGTCTACCATCAACACTTGATGTTTTTCTTGATTTCTACCTTCGTCGATTTTAGCATCATGAAGAGCTTGAGAATCGTTTTCTTTATCCCTTGCATATTATAGTTCATCACGAACTTCTACTAACTTGGTGATGGTGACTAGAGAATTCTGTCAGTCACTAATTTATCTGGAAGATTAACTCCCACTTGATTCAAGCGATTGTAGTACCCAGACAATCTGAGCACATGCTCACTAGTTGAGCGATTCTCTTCCATCTTTTAGCTATAGAACTTGTTGGAGACTTCATATCTCTCAACTCGGGTATTTGCTTGAAATATTAACTTCAACTACCGGAACATCTCATATGGTCCATGACGTTCAAAAACGTCTTTGAAGTCCCGATTCTAAGCCGTTAAGCATGGTGCACTAAACTATCAAGTAGTCATCATATTGAGCTAGCCAAACGTTCATAACGTCTGCATCTGCTCCTGCAATAGGTTTGTCACCTAGCGGTGCATCAAGGACATAATTCTTCTGCGCAGCAATGAGGATAAACCTCAGATCACGGATCCAATCCGCATCATTGCTACTAACATTTTTCAACACAATTTCTCTAGGAACATATCAAAATAAACATATGAAAGCAACAACGCAAGCTATTGATCTACAACATAATTTGCAAAATACTACCAGGACTAAGTTCATGATAAATTTAAGTTCAATTAATCATATTACTTAAGAACTCCCACTTAGAAAGACATCCCTCTAATCCTCTAAGTGATCACGTGATCCAAATCAACTAAACCATAACCGATCATCACGTGAAATGGAGTAGCTTTCAATGGTGAACATCATTATGTTGATCATATCTACTATATGATTCACGCTCGACCTTTCGGTCTCCGTGTTCCGAGGCCATATCTGCATATGCTAGGCTCGTCAAGTTTAACCTGAGTATTCCACGTGTGCAAAACTGGCTTGTACCCGTTGTAGATGGACGTAGAGCTTATCACACCCGATCATCACGTGGTGTCTGGGCACGACGAACTTTGGCAACGGTGCATACTCAGGGAGAACACTTCTTGATAATTAGTGAGAGATCATCTTAAAATGCTACCGTCAATCAAAGCAAGAATAAGATGTATAATAGATAAACATCATATGCAATCAAAATATGTGAAATGATATGGCCATGATCATCTTGCGCCTTTGATCTCCATCTCCAAAGTACTGTCATGATCTCTATCGTCACCGGCACGACACCATGATCTTCATCATCTTGATCTATATCAATGTGTCATCACATGGTTGTCCCGCCAGCAATTGCTCTTTCAACTATTGCTATCGCATAGCGATAAAGTAAAGCAATTATTTGGTGCTTGCATCTTATGCAATAGAGAGACAACCATAAGGCTTTTGCCAGTTGCCGATAACTTCAACAAAACATGATCATCTTATACAACAACTTATATCTCATCTCGCCTTGACCATATCACATCACAACATGCCCTGCAAAAACAAGTTAGACGTCCTCTACTTTGTTGTTGCAAGTTTTACGTGGCTGCTACGGGTTGAGCAAGAACCATTCTTACCTACGCATCAAAACCACAACGATAGTTCATCAAGTTAGTGCTGTTTTAACCTTCGCAAGGACCGGGCGTAGCCACAATTGGTTCAACTAAAGTTGGAGAAACTGACACCCTCTAGTCACCTGTGTGCAAAGCACGGCGGTAAAACCAGTCTCGCGTAAGCGTACGCGTAATGTCGGTCCGGGCCGCTTCATCCAACAATACCGCCGAACCAAAGTATGACATGCTGGTAAGCAGTATGACTTGTATCGCCCACAACTCACTTGTGTTCTACTCGTGCATATAACATCAACGCATAAAACCTAGGCTCGGATGCCATTGTTGGGGAACGTAGTAATTTAAAAAAAAATTCCTACGCACACGCAAGATCATGGTGATGTATAGCAACGAGAGGGGAGAGTGTTGTCTACGTACCCTCGTAGACCGAAGCGGAAGCGTTGACGCAACGTAGAGGAAGTAGTCGTACGTCTTCCCGGTCCAACCGATCCAAGCACCGTTACTCCGGCACCTCCGAGTTCTTGACACACGTACAGCTCGATGACGCACCCCGAGCTCCGATCCAGCAAAGCTTCGGGGAGGAGTTCCGTCAGCACGATGGCGTGGTGACGATCTTGATGTTCAACCGTCGCAGGGCTTCGCCTAAGCACTGCTACAATATGACCGAGGCGTAATATCATGGAGGGGGGCACCGCACACGGCTAAGGAACGATCACGAAGATCAACTTGTGTGTCCATGGGGTGCCCCCTGCCCCCGTATATAAAGGAGTGGAGGAGGGGAGGGCTGGCCCTCTCTATGGCGCGCCCTAGTGGACTCCTACTCCCACCGGGAGTAGGATTCCCCCTTTCCTAGTCCAACTAGGAACCCTTCCATGTAGTAGGAGTAGGAGAGAAGGAAAGGGAAGAGAGAAGGAGAAGGAAGGAAGGGGGCGCCCCCCCTCCCTAGTCCAATTCGGACTAGTCCAAGGGGAGGGGTGCGGCCACCCTTTTGGCCCTTTCTCTCCTTTCCCGTATGGCCCAAAGAGGCCCAATACGAATTCCCGTAACTCTCCGGTACTCCGAAAAATACCCGAATCGCTCGGAACCTTTCCGAACTCCGAATATAGTCATCCAATATATCGATCTTTACGTCTCGACCATTTCGAGACTCCTCGTCATGTCCCCGATCTCATCCGGGACTCCGAACTCCTTCGGTACATCAAAACTCATAAACTCATAATAAAACTGTCATCGAAACCTTAAGCGTGCGGACCCTACGGTTCGAGAACAATGTAGACATGACCGAGACACGTCTCCGGTCAATAACCAATAGCGGGACCTGGATGCCCATATTGGTTCCTACATATTCTACGAAGATCTTTATCGGTCAGACCGCATAACAACATACGTTGTTCCCTTTGTCATCGGTATGTTACTTGCCCGAGATTCGTTCGTCGGTTTCCAATACCTAGTTCAATCTCGTTACCGGCAAGTCTCTTTACTCGTTCCGTAATACATCATCCCGCAACTAACTCATTAGTTGCAATGCTTGCAAGGCTCAAGTGATGTGCATTACCGAGAGGGCCCAGAGATACCTCTCCGACACTCGGAGTGACAAATCCTAATCTCGAAATACGCCAACCCAACAAGTACCTTCGGAGACACCTGTAGAGCACCTTTATAATCACCCAGTTACGTTGTGACGTTTGATAGCACACAAAGTGTTCCTCCGGTAAACGGGAGTTGCATAATCTCATAGTCATAGGAACATGTATAAGTTAACGAAATGGGTCGTGTCAATCAGATCATTCAACTAATGATGTGATCCCGTTAATCAAATAAAAACTCTTTGTCCATGGTTAGGAAACATAACCATCTTTGATTAATAGGCTAGTCAAGTAGAGGCATACTAGTGACATCCTGTTTGTCTATATATTCACACATGTATTATGTTTCCGGTTAATACAATTCTAGCATGAATAATAAACATTTATCATGAAATAAGGAAATAAATAATAACTTTATTATTGCCTCTAGGGCATATTTCCTTCAGCCCGCCAGAGCGAAAAGGCGAGTGGGCCCGCGCTGTCAGCGACAGACATGCCTATTACCGCCGTTTTATCCCTTTTCCCTCTATTTTCTCATTGCTAACCCCTTCTCCCCCGCCGCTTCCGCCATTCTCCTCCCGCCATCCGGCCTCCATGCCACCGAAGAAGTATTCGGCCCCTCGCCCGCCGCCGATTCCACCCAACCGAAGTAGAGGAAACCAAGGGCGCCAATGGCAACACCATTGGGCATGTCGAACACCGAGTGAAGGGCCGATGTTCAGCGCCGGGAGGCAGTCACAACCGACCGGCGGAACAGGCTCAGCACCAAGATGGTCGGGGGTGCAGCGGCGGCGGAGCAGGGACAGGCGTCTCGCGCTTGGATGATGAATCCACCCGGCCACTACCCACAAGCCACGTGGAGGAGTCAGCAGAGCGTCGCATCGCCGACCAACTTCTCGCCGCCGCCACCGCTCTGGGGTATGCGCTCTCGCCTGGATACTCTGACGGTGACGCGCATGGCAGTTTCAACCCCACCATCACCTTTCCGCATGGCGTGCCGTAGTGTACCTCCACCTCCGGCTTCAACCCCGACCCGCGCACTCCCTTCTCCGCGTTCAACGTCTGTCTCAACACCCAGTACAGCTAGTCGCCGCCAGCTTACCTAGCCTCGGCTGCCGCCTCTGTGTCGGGGCGCCACACCCTTCGCACCCGGCTCGGCGCCACACCGAGGCCACAGACACCGACATGGATGAGATCATCACGAGCGGCTTGGTCGTCGCCGCTTCCTGTCCCGGGTCCCGCGCACAAGACGAATCGATGGACACCGCCGTCGACATGGACGACTAGCTCGACAACGCCGAGGAGGAGGTGGAAGAGGAAGAACAGGCAGAGGAGGAGCCTGAACCAGCGCTGAAAGGGAGAAAGAAGAAGCGGGCGCCCAACGCCAGGCCAGCCGAACCTCGCGTCAAGTGGAAGTCCAAGGAAGATGAGTGCCTCGCCGATGAGTGGAAGACCACCAGCATCAACCTAATCACCGAGTCGAATCAGAACGCCGACACGTGCTAGAGAAGGATCAAGGCAGCGTTCGACGAGCGCAAGTTGGTCGACCCCGACTTCACCAACATCCACATGGACCGCGGCGACAAGGCCATGGAGAATCACTGGGCGTTGATCAAGATGGCCTGCAACAAGTGGCATTGGATCGTCGAGGAGGTCGCGGCTCGCTCGGAAAGCGGCGCCAACGTCGAGGGTCAGGTATGGCCATAGTTCTCCGGACCAGTTCATCGTTGTATACTTCGCCAACACGTTTTGTCCTCGGCAGTGCAGATGGTTTGGATGTTCAACATTATTCGCTAGGACAACGGCGACCAAGATTTCAAGTTCCTTCACGTGTTCTCCATGATCGAGGCATGCAGGAAGTGGAGGGAGATCCAGCTCATTCTCGCCGAGGCCAAGGAGACCTACAAGCCGGACGCGCCTGCCCCGGCAGCGGCAGAAGGGCGCCCTGATAGAAACAAGAGAGCCAAAGCAGCGAGGGACGCGGCGCCCGCTGCCGAACGGCTGCAATCTTCGATCAAGCAGTGCATCACAGACGCAAAGAAGAGCGCCGCCAAGAGGGAGGAGAATTCCGACGCTAGGTGGTCGGTGTTGATGACGAAGCAGGACATCAAGCTCGACCTTCTCAGGACCAACGTCGCCGCGAAGAAGAGGAACACGGACCTGAATTTCTTGATGGCGGCAGAGATGTCGTCGATGGACGAGCATGTGAAGGCGTCGTACATGGCGGAGCGCGAACTCATCTCGAACCAGATGCCTGGGCCGGTGGCAACCACCGACCCTACCCCCATGGCGACAACATCAATGACGACGCCCAGCCCGAGCAACGAAGCAGTGCCTACGCTGACGACCAGCCTGAGCACAGAAGCCAGGCCGATACCGGGCCCGACTACGCCCACGCCGACCTTGGCCAGTCCCGCGGCAGAGGAACCAACCGTTTGATGCTTTCCATCCTATGATTCCTTCCTTTTGATCGCCGAACACTTGGGTGTGTTTGATCACCGAACTATGGCATGATGATCACTGAACTGTGGCATGGTGATCGCCGAACTTGTGGTGTTTCTTGGCAGCGGAAAAGACAAGTTTGAAATTTTTGGCGTCTGGGGCCGAAACCTGGAGGCGTGGCTGTAAACTAGATTGCCTCCAGGGCGAAAAAACCCGCCGGTGCAAACGCCAAAAGGCATTCGCGGGGTGCGCCGGGGGGGGGGGGGGGGGGGCAAACGGGTGGAGATGCTCTAATCCTTTTAGAGAAGTAAAATTGCAAAAAGTTGTTACAAATCCTTTAGGGAAGTGATCACGTCGTGCTTTTGGCCTATAATTGCAAATAGCTGTTACAAACCTAGCGTCCAGAGTTGAGTTGTGGGGGACAAGCAAGCACACACGACACTCAGATTGTCAACAAGGTTCACCGAGCATCAACTACATCCTTGCGACATAGACACTTCACCTCCTATACGAAGTCAACATAATATAGTCGACGGCAATCCCCCTAAGGCCATTAGACAACATCTCTGGTAACCCGTCACGGTCGATCAGGATCGCCGCTCTTGTAATCTCTCTCTAGCCTGCCATCTTATGTCTAATATTTTGGTTATCCCGTGATGCCTTTACATAATAGGCCTTCAATATAAATACATCACCTTCACTAATTACATGTCCAAATATAAAATCATCACACATATTTGACACATTATTTTAACAATAGCCACACAAGAAGAAGAGAATCAGTACGAGTCATTAATTAATATCTATGCTTCAACATTCAACTGCCTTTGAAAAACACTGCACCCGACAAAATGTTATAAAAGGCGGCATCATCGCAAACATCACGGAAGCTAGCTAAAGTGAGAGAGAAACAAATAAAGGGACACTGCGGTTCATCAACCTGTTGTAAACATTGATTTGGACTGAACTATAAATGTTCCGTAAGTCATGTGCCTGAGAGGTATCCCGAAATTAGGGATCACTTGCTGTCTTGCCTAGAGATTGGTTACTAATTAATATATTAGTTGTGAAATGATGTAGTCTCAAGCTATATACTTTACTCAGTGCTTGGAAAATGACACAGATTTGAAGCCTGTTCTTGGTGGTTTGCAGCAACATGTGGAGAATAATGTTAGTTTTCATAGAAGTAAGTTATTTATTCCGCTTTGACACGGCTCATGGTACCTCAGGAGACGACCCCGATGAAGCTGATCGTCGCAACACATGCCATGTTTGTAGCATACGGAGTCTAATCTGAGAGTGGGGTCCAAACCTTTTAAGTTAATTTAGAGGGCACTCAAAAACCATCATAAAGTGTGCGTTTTAGCTTTTTAGGAAAATTGGTAGAGCTGAACTAGTTAGTGCCAAGACTGGAAAACTTTACGTGAGCTTGGGGCTTCGGTATAAAATTTGGTAATAGTCAAAACAATTTGCATGCCAAATTTTAGGGTCAAACCTATCATGCAGGCTCTTGATAATCCATCTATATAAAAAGTTTGTTTGACACCATAAATATCAACACCTTTGGTAACCGGGAAAAGGGAAGTCCCAAAAATAACTTAATTTTCTTAACGAAAATGCAATGTGTTGAGAGTGCGGATTTTGTTCACATGGACACATGTGTACCGTGTACCTGTCATTTTCAGATAATCAAAACCCACACATTTAGATTTGATAAAATAAAAGGTAATGGATGCATACTGCTAGATGTATTGTGAACACAAAAGAGAGAACTTAAAAAATTTCAGCAAACAATACATAAGTTTCAAAAGGACTTCAAAAAAATAGTTTGGAAGGAGTGTTTAATACAGAGTAAAGAACCACTTAGTATATTTTCATGAAGTACACAATTTACAATATTATGGAAAAAATTATGTACGCTCACACATCTCATTGAATAGTTTAGGAATATTTTGGAACTTATAAGTGATAAAACCTCGGTACTCAGGAGCTCATTTTTTGGGTTTGTTGGATTTGTTGGCTGTGTCCATTGCACTATACAGAGGCCTGACATTTTTTCGATGCGGTTGTAACACCTTGATATATCAATTTAATGAAATGTCATTTATCGAACAAAAAAATTGTGATTGCATCGAATGCTCGCTAGACAGCAGTTTGCGGTTGCCTCCGTTTGCCATGGTCGCCTGCAAATCAGTGATTTGGACTCTTCTTTACCCAAAATTCCTACGTACACGTGCAAGTCCTTGTTTCACGTTCATTTAGTAGACAAGCTGCCACGTACAAAGTTACCGTACGTTCGCTCCTGTAGAATGCAAGCGTTCACTGGATGCACTTCAGGCCGGTGCGTTTTGCACGAGAGGATACTGTTAGAATAAATCCGAGGCATACCGTCGATCATCCGAGGACCAAGCAATCACACGAGACACGATACCGAGATTTGTTAACGAGGTTCACCGATATGGCTACATCCCCGGGGCTTGACTACGGGCGCTCCTCCCCGTGACACCGTCACAATACCGCACCCGGTCGCCCTGGACACCGGCACATGCCGCCGGCTTCCCCTGCGTTCCGGTGCTATTATGTTGGCATATGTTACATCGTGTGTTTACCCCCGCTATATATGAGAGGCTTAGGATACAAGTGTCCTACTAGGACACGACTCCACATCCTATGTAAACACGATACAACTACAAGTCCAACTGTAACCTACCTTGTACACTATATTCGACATAACTCCAACAAACTCCACCTTGGCGAATATACTCCACCACCCTGAATTTGTCCATGCGTCAAACTTCCATGTACATTGGACTTGAGCTCATCCCGTGAGCACCGCTGCTACTCCAAAGACTCCATGTGACTCCACCTGCAACTTGTAGTCCCTTCTTTTCTTGACCAAGTCAACACTCGAGCAAAATTAAGTTCCTTGTTACTCTAGTATGTGCTCCCAACTTTCAGAGTATCCGTTCAACGCCATTACACACTGATCACTGACCTGCGTGAAAGTGAACAACTCACATATTGGGTGTCACACATAAGAGTTACCTGAACTCAACATCACCGCTCCTTTCTTGACCGCCTGTCTGAAACTTGAAGGAATTTCACCGTTGCTTGTTGTCATCCCGAGTCAAATTCGCAGTTGTCTCACCACATGTGTGACCACCAGAGCCCTGGCCCGTCTCCATGTCCCGTGCGCGCCGCACGCCTCGCTGCTATTACCGCGTCGAGCCTCCGCTGTCCCGGTCGAGTCTCAAGGGTCGCGAACCCACACCACTCAACCCCCACTGCAGAGTACCATCGATCATCACCGGCCGATGACGAGTTTCACGCTTCCATCAGACCACTGGGCTCCAGTCTGAACTGCATGTCACTCGCTTTTCCCGCTGAATAGGCTTCAATTCTCTGGATCCTTACACCGTAGCCCCTCAATCCAGCTCCACCTTCAACATGACTCCATGGTAGATGATCAGTCCACTCTCGCGCCCCGTCGACTTCAAGCTCCGTGTGTACATCACCTTGAATCAACCCCGCGTCATAGTCTTGTCGAAGCCACACAAGCCTCGGGCCTGCGCCACGTGTTTCCACGCCCAGAAGTAGGTCACCATCAGCATCACGCTCCTATGTCGCCGTCGCCGATCCCGCACCGTCTTCTGTACCAACCGACTCGTGTCGATCCGTCAGACTGTCCAGTCCGACCCAGCCGAACTTGTTCGGCTACAACCATGCTCCACCTTGCACCATGACTGCTCGCACATCTGTGCATATCTTGGACGCCCTGTGTATGCATGATTCTGCCACGACGCGCTCCAGACTTCTCCAAGCCCTATACGCACGTCGCCATCCTCGCAACGCACACCACAGACCCTCACGCTACCATCCTCGTACACAACCATGTACAAAGAAATAAAGCCAAACTCCAACATATAAGCCTTCCCGTGTGCACTTCACTGTGAAGATCAATGGAAAAAATCTCCAGACTCCACCACATGCTCCTGTAGGCTCTTGGTCCATTAGCTTTTTTTCCAACTGATAGCACCTAGCTAAGTCTCTTGTGCGTAGCTTTCTTTTTTCTCAACAAATCTCCCGTGTTTGCATCAGCATGTACCGATGTACGCGCAGCCTCATGGCTCATGCATCACGCGCTAGCAGCCTCCCGAGCCGGCCATTGTGCCCAGCCATCGGCCAGCAAGCGTCCACCTGTGGGCCTTGCCCGCACAAGCCCTTTGCAGATCTCGTGGACCGTAGCCGCTGCCAGCCTGCCACCCGTACGCGCATCGGACTGGGCCGACTTGTCCACGTTCCTTCACCGCATCGATCTCGCGAGACCGAGTCGATCGATACCTCGATACGTCGCCAGCTCCATCCGACCTCGCCGGGATTTATGTATGCTCGCCCGATTGATGCACCTGATCAATCGCCGCGTCTCGCCTGATGCTTTCGCCGTCTGCCTATCGATCCGATCGTTCACACGCACACGCGCCTCCGATCACTTCCTCCAGATCAACACCACGGCCTCAAATCGAACCTTGCTCATGATACCACTTGTTAGAATAAATCCGAGGCATACCGTCGATCATCCGAGGACCAAGCAATCACACGAGACACGATACCGAGATTTGTTAACGAGGTTCACCGATATGGCTACATCCCCGGGGCTTGACTACGGGCGCTCCTCCCCGTGACACCGTCACAATACCGCACCCGGTCGCCCTGGACACCGGCACATGCCGCCGGCTTCCCCTGCGTTCCGGTGCTATTATGTTGGCATAGGTTACATCGTGTGTTTACCCCCGCTATATATGAGAGGCTTAGGATACAAGTGTCCTACTAGGACACGACTCCACATCCTATGTAAACACGATACAACTACAAGTCCAACTGTAACCTACCTTGTACACTATATTCGACATAACTCCAACAGATACTACGTGAGCCAGCTACTGAATACTCAGGAGAGGATGCACTCCTGTAGAATACATAAGTTAAGCTAGCTATTGAACCGATTGGATACTCATACGAGCCTTTTGAAATCTATCTGTTTTAATGCCGCGTGAGTGTGTTGGTTGTGTGTTTCCAGCCGGAATATATAGATTAGCTAGCTCCCCTATCTTCCGTACTACGTGAGCCAGCTATGATAGTAGCGGATCACAATCTCGCTGTCCTGGCCTTGCTCGGTGCCACAGTGTTCGGGCACACCATTACGGGGAGCGACGGCAGGACACAGGTACCGGCAAGACATACCGGCAGGCCAGTGCTGGCGTGGTTGGCGATCTCCAAGGCTTGCCTCGAAGTGGACTCGCTAGATGGAGAGGGGAGAAACAGAGGGGAAGAACGTGGACTTGACATATGAGCCAATTGACTAAATATAGTCAATGAAATAAACGAGGGACCCTGACAAAAATTATCTTTTACATTGCGCGACAAACAGGTTTGGGATCGAGATTGGGGTTACTAAGTAGGTACTAGGTGCTGATTTTAGAGACTAGGAGTTCGAAGTATGATTCAGACCAACTCTTTGAGATCAACGCATAGTTTTATAAAATCTAAAAAAAATGGACCGAACCAGTGGTCCAAAGTAAAAAAAAAAAAACGAGCGGCGCAGTTTCTGGTCTGTTATGGCCAGACCAGATAATTCCTGGCCGGACCGACGATATTTGGGCAAACCGGACAAAACCCCTCTTTTTGCTTGTGGTGCTCTAGAAATAAACATGCATAATTTGAATATTCAACTCATATTCGTTTAGGAGTTATGAAAATTGTATACCTCCTAAACAATATTTGTTTGAACCTGAAGCACTGCATGTCCATAGGACTCCATTGTTTGTGATGTTCTTGAAACATGCTAAATTTCTAGTTCCAACAAGTATTTATTTTAGAGGTATGTAAAAATTTACAAATCTAGAAAGGTTAGTAGTTTAATCTGAAAGTTTGCGTTAATTTTTGACTTTTGAGTGTTTTTTTGGAACTTTTGAACATGTTCTGCTAATTGTTTTCACTGGATGATTCTCTGTTATACATTTGCTTAGGCTCGGCTATGCACGTCTCTTTTGCATTTAAAGAGTGTTCGGCCAAAAGGTTGTTTAGCAAGTTGTGCACCGAAATGTGCAAAGACTAGGCAATGGTGGTCACCTATAATGCCTTGGCGAGAATGTCAAAGCTAATAATGTTGTATAAGAGGATGACCATTTCAGTTTGTTCCTGAAACTAATGGTGTGCCTAATATGTACGTAGCATGCTTTGTAATACAAAGCGGGGGAAACCCTTTTTCGTTAATATGTACTTAGCAAGTTTGAAACAGATAAAAGCACGTGCTAATTATGATAGACTTTGGCAAGAGTTTAAAACTGAATGGATCGTAGCTATGTTTGTCCTAGTGGTAGCGATTGCCACTGTCTAAAAGTTCTACTCTCTCCGTCCCACAATATACAA
Organism: Triticum timopheevii; assembly: GCA_963921465.1. Lineage (NCBI taxonomy): Eukaryota > Viridiplantae > Streptophyta > Magnoliopsida > Poales > Poaceae > Triticum > Triticum timopheevii. Next base: position 65,831,928 of record OY997274.1, read on the forward strand.
CTTTTTTGCAAGCTATACGTTGGGAGCATTTTCAGGTGTTGAGAATCATTTCTAATAGTAAAAAGACGTGCAAATTTCTTTAAGAAAAATGCATAGACAATTCCATAGGAACTTTAAAGAGAAGAGAATTGTTTAGTCACTTGCTCTCAGATTGTATGTCCGCTACGAAATAAAGAAATCAGTATTACTCCCATCATCCCAAAATAAGGTCTTTGATTTAGTATAACTTCCGGACGCAGGGAGTATTTAATTGCATTTATCTAACATATAACTCTCGCTAGGCTACCCGGCCAACTGAGGCACTTGCGATCGCTAGGCGTGCTGGGCCGTGCGATGCGGTAGATGTCGTACGTTTTAACTGTCTGGCGTTACCTCGTCCGTCCAATCGTGCTATACATTCGTGGTTTCAACTATGGTCGATGACGAGTGGGCCTTGTTAAGTGTGGGGTCGAAGAAATCAGTTGAATTTTGCCTCAGTTTGGGTACGACTGGATATCTGGAAGGGTGAAAACCCTAGCCTCCTCACGTGTGGGGTAAAAATCCCCACTCTCCCCCCGCGCCCCCGCCTCCCACTCGTCCGGCTGGGAGCTCGTCCTCCCACCTTCCACCATGGCTTGTAGCAGCCGGAGAAGATGGAGAGGAGCTGGTCCGCCCGCCTTCCACCATGGCTTGCAGCAGCCGGAGAAGATGGAGAGGAGCTGGTCCGCCCGCCATGGCTTGCAGCGGTCGGAGAAGATGGAGAGGAGCTCCTCCGCCCATCTTCCACCATGGCTTGCAGCTGCCGGCGAAGATGGAAAGGATAGCAGGACCCTGCTCCACCGGTGCCGTCACATATTTGAAAAGGTGAGCCCTCCTCCTCTCTTTTTGCTCCTCTCTCAGCCCTCTTCTTCTCTCCCCCTCTGTTGCCCCTCCTAGGATCTCTCCCACCATGGCTTAGCATGGGGTTTGCTAAAGAAAGAGTATGGCGGTTCGATTTGGTTCTCTTGGTGGTATCTTCCCTACTTTTTTTTAGTTTGTAACTTTCATGCTTTGATTTGTTGGTTTTCCACCATAAGGATTAGGAGGAGCTATGGAGGAGGACGAATGAAAGAAGCAGGAGGAAGAGATATTCTTTTGCAATTTGGTTGTCATGGTGGTATCATCCCTACTGTCTCCTTTCTTTTTAGTTTCTAACTTTGATGCTTGGATTTGTTTTGTTGTCCAGCAGGAGGAGTAGGAGGAGACATGGAGGATGAGGAAGGAGACAAGCAGGAGGAAGAGAGATTCTTGGGGGTGCAGCCTTATCGACTCGCTATAAACTGGTGTCTGTTGTGCTACTCTTGCTTTTTTCTTATCTTACCATCATCTCGAATAGTGTTGAGTTCCCTTCGTTTGGCTTCGTTTTAGGATCTATGGGACATTTTAATTCTGATATTTAGCGAAAAGATAATGTAATTTTCCCATGAATAGTCTTGATACAGCCCAGAGGAAACGCAAATAGTTTGGGTTTCATCCTAAATTTATTGTTCAGTTCTATCCTCTCAAATTGCTATCAAATCTAGAAATTAATGGAATTTTCGCTTATGATGTATCGTGGCAACTAATTTGCAAATAGCATAGGCATATTGCAGTTATGAGAAGTTAACTGTATTTTTTTTTCATGTACCTGTCTTTTTTGTAACGACACCATGTACCATTTGCATCTAACAAATTGTTTGGTGTCGTTCTGCATCTTTTGTGAGCATGACAATGGATTCTCCATTTGGACAAAAAAATCTTTAAATCTATTGTATCACTCTACTTCATCTATACCAAGTTTTACTACATTTAAGTCTCCATTTTGTCTGCATAGGGTTATAGGTTGTTCTATCTATTATATCAGGTGGCACTTGGTTTCTCATGAATCTCTTATCATTTGCCTGAACAATGGTTAGTGTACACTATGCAGATCAGGGCTGGATTTTTTTAGTTTATGCTTCGGGAGGAATTGCAGCTGCAGACAAGTAGAAGAATTGCCATGGAGGCTTGACAAAAGCAGTCGTTCCCTTGGTAATGGCTTGCGAGAGGTGTGGCTTGCTGAAAAATAGGCTTTTTTCGTAGCTCCAAGTATACAGGTATTACATTTGAAATATAGCTTTTAATGTCCTTTTTCACATGTATGATTCTCAGTGTATCCATGCTTATTCTCTACAAGTCAGATTCTTGGTTCCTCTAAATTTGCCTTATTTGGAAAGCATAAAATCAATAGCCTAGATAAATAAGAAAATCAGCCCAACTGAGGTTCGTCTACATCTGTGTTACCTGCTTATCTATGATTCAGGGTTGCAAGTACCAACGCCTCGTTATATTATATTGTCTTATCTGCTCATCTGTGATTCAGGGTTGCAAGTGTCTTGTCAATGCCTCGTTATATTATATGCAGCAAAAGAATAATATAGATCCAGGAAAATGACAACCAAGTATTACCAAAAGTTTCAGCAGAAGATACATGGTTGGTGTGCAAATATACATGTCCAAGACGTCTATGCATTGGTTTTTGCCTCTTGATTTCATTGGTTTCTTGATCGAACGAAGAAGAGAAGTGGAAGGATCTTGAGGAAGAATTAAGAACAAGATGATCTCACTCTTATTTTTCTGTGTTGTTCTCTCTCTCTCTCTGTTGTACATGGAAGTAGATTATTTGCTTTGTTAATGTGAGCTTGTTTGTTTGGCTCTGCTTGATATGTTGCCAACCTTTGTCCTTGACTCCATACAGGTGCAGGCCAAGGAGGTCGGCTAGGATGAGGTTGGGTGATGTGCACGATGGAGAAAAAAAGTGCAGTTCCGTGGTGAGAGATTTTTCTTTTGTTTCCTACATTGTTGTTCCAGTAGTAGTGAATATGGATGATTCCCATGAAAACTCTCAAGACATTGCTGAACTGTATCTCGTCATTTGACAACTTTGATTTCTGATCAGCGTGTCGATATCCACCAATATTTATGTCAAAAAATAAATTAGTTGGAATGGTTTACTGTCCTGCCGAGATAAAATATCCACATTATACATATCCCAAGTGTCGAACTAATTGCTTTTGTACTTATCTAGGATTTGGAGGTCCGTATGTGCCTAGATCTCCCTTTTGCTTCGTCATGCTACTAAATATCTGAACACATTTTTGGGAATAATATGCCATGGAAGTATGAAACCATTTATTCCCGTTGTCTATAATGAAATGCTTTATGTATATATTCTATGTTTTTAATGATATATGGGTTGGAGTTTAAAACTGATCCATTAAATTGTTTGAGAAAATCATCAGCGTAAAACATATAATCTAAACAATACAGTTTCAAAGAAACAAAAATTAGGAAAGATTAGGTAAGCAAATATATGTTGGTTTAAATCGGTTATTTGCGCCATTGGCGCAACAAGTCATCAGATCCATAGGTGTTATGCATATCATCATTGTAGACATCTTTCTTATTACTTAGTTGATCTTATGATATAGTATGAAATATCCAGGTGTTACTAGAAGTGATCAGAAGCCTGCAGTATGGGCAATGTTTGCTGCTGTTTTTAAGTTGATCAATTTACCATGGCCATCAGAGAGCAGTTTGGGAAGTTTGATAGCGTACTTGAGCCAGGATGCCACTGCCTGCCTTGGATCTTTTAGACATGCGTAGTTGGGTATCTCACACTCAGGTTGCAGCAGCTGGATGTGCACTATGAAACTAAGGCAAAGGTTTATTACTTTATCTTAAACTCCCAGCTAAATGGATGCTTATTTGACTTTTATTTCTGAAGAAAATGGTGCCACCACTTTTGTCCCAACATAATTTACAAATTAGCTTAATATTGCATCTTATAGTGGGTCTTTGCATATTGTAAATCATATGAACCCCTGTTTCAAGAAACATTGACTTTCCTGTTACTTTCCATGTAAAATGAACGGCACTAGAAGTTAAATATAAAAATATTCATCGCAAGTTACTTCCTGCAACTTCCAGATTTGAGCATTTTGATATTTGCCATCTGGATATAATATGAATATCACATGATATTAAGAAACTTATTGATATAAATGTAATCACTACTTGTTAATTCTCATTGACCTCTAATTAAGTATTCAAAAGATCACATTACCATTGATACCATGCTCTGTATTTTCTTCTGCTATTAAGAACTGCACAACTTATTTGAACCATAAGGAACACTCCACGACTGAACTTACTTAAGCAGGCTGATAGATGAAATCTTGTCCGCGTAGTGGATTACCTAGAATACTAGGCTTTTCCCCCAACTTACAAAAGTGACAAGTGACATTCATGACTTCACTTACTTTTTTTGAGGCTATGTGCTCAAAATAATGAGAGGATGAATGGTTTAGTTAGACACTGACCTGTTTCTTCCTGGTGATATCCATTGTAATATTCGTTGGCGGTATAAAGTGCTTGACAAGCTGCTGAGATAATTCATATCTGAGTCATGTTTCTTATATTTTGTATACTTTTGTTTACTGACTCAATGTAACTCACGCAATATAACTTTATTATAGGTGGTTGAGCTGAAGCATTGCCAAAGCATTGCCACGGTGAAACATTAGATATTGCTGATTCTAAACTTGGAAATGCTATAAAAGAGAAGGTGGTCAGTTAGGTTCCTTAGTTGCGTTGTTCCTATAGAATTACCAGTTCCGCTTACAGGTTTGATGTGCTTTTGCAGAAAATTGACTGCGTTCACAACAGTGATGTGATGGAGCTGATGAGAGGGCTCAGAAATCAACTTAGTGAGCTGGGCACACATGACCTTGGTCCAAGGAGCTTGGACTTTTCCACAGCTTGTTAGATATAAGCTGAAGTTCAGTTCTGAAAAGGTGAGTCAATACTGTGATCTGTTCACTTGGCTGAACCATGTTTGTACAGAGCTAAATATACATAGAACACATGCAAAGTTTCTGAAAGATCTTATTCAGATGTTGTAAACGAGGTCAACTTGATGCTTTTTGTCGATATTGCATTACTACCAAATAAAATAATGTGGCGTTGTGGTTTGAGACTGATACAGATACTTCACTTTTGGTGCGAAAAATATGTACTTCAGTATTCGACTTGTGTGAGGGTGCACATGTAAGCCATGATCGGTTTCTAGAGTAGGTTATGTCTCCATTATGGAATTTTCCATACTATGCAATAACCTACTAAAAAATGGATATTCTCAAATAATACTAAGAAAATATTATTGATTTCTATTTATTTTAATATGAGCACCTTTGTTTAGAGGATTCTATGTCTAATTAGGTTCTAATTTATGAAGATATATGCTCATATTTATTTTGTTTGATGCATTTCTTATCGAGAAACTGGAATATGAAACTGTGATTATCTATCAGGTGAGGAACACAAGGGCTTGTAACATGGAAATATAATTGTAAGTGTAGTTTCAGGGAAGAACATGCCGAATATAACGGCCAAAGAAGGAAGGGACATGAGGCTGTAATATCTTTTTTGTTTCCATTTCTTTCAGGAAGTCACAGCTAGAAATGGTGGGTGGACATATAACTGCCTGTTAGCCCTTTTATGTTTTTCTGAATGAAGTATGAGCTAATGTTAGATTCTTTTCCTGGTACATAATTGATATGTACAGTTACCACACAATCATGATCACAAATGTTTCCAACTGTCTGAATCGTGTGATTGCAAAGTAGAACCCATATGATTGACACTGATGATGTAATGGGTTATCTGCAGTATATCTCAACTTTGATTGTGACATGTACTGTATGTATATGAAAAAATTGAGCTTTTTGTCAACCTCTATGTTTCCTGAGTTTCCAACATTTTTGCTTGCTCCGATCCTTCAAATTTTGTGGTTACCAATACCACACTTGTTATTTTCACAAGGAGTGCAGTTACATGAAACGTGACATTTTATTATGGTAGGTGTACATTTTAACTACACTGACCTCTTTTATTTGTCTATGTAACGACCATATGCATAAATAGTCGAAAATGTTGTTTGAATGCTTCATTTTTAGCTGATTCTTACTATGCACCTAAATGGTTTCTAAAATTTGAAGATATTAAAGAAACACAATTTGTTACAATACACTTCGGGTTTGAATTTGGACCTTGCGCCACTTGGCTCTATGTTACATGAAAAGATAACAGAATATGCATGCTCAAGTATACATTTTCAAAGATAGTTTATCCTTCAGTTTTCATCTTAAAGGGTTTGAAGTAGTACCCTAAGTGGTTGCTAAAGCCTACTTCTACTAATGAAGTCAAATATTTTCAAAACACTTCCGGTTTGACATGGTCTTTGTGCTTGCTCAAACATAAAGTTACTGAAAAAATGAAAATATTTTCAACGCGTGCATGGTTTTAAATAGGTCTTTGCGCCATTTGGCGCAACTGGTCATCTAGTTTACTGAAACATTGTAGTACTACAGCCGTAACAAGGCAAACTGTGCCATAAAAGGCAAGGGCAAGTATGAGGGAGGTTTGAAAGCTGGTCTTCACGTTTCTAACCTTGATCTTAACGGGCACAAGAATGATCCTTTGTCGTGAGCTTGAGACGCACCGGGAACTCAATGATCACTTCGAAGGTATACGTGCAAAATCGGCAACCTTCATTTGATGGCCGCGACGTCCATAATCCCTGCTTCGTCGGCTCTGTCCTTCACGCTCCACTGCTACTTTTTGCTTTGGAAGCACCAAATCAACATCGTCTTTGGAAACTATGCAGCAACGACTGTATACTTGCAAGATGCAGGCTACACGGAGTGTGCCGTAGCTATGCCGCATTTTGGCTTGGCTGCTTGGCTCCAATTCATTTGTTGGACTGGTCTCTGGGTCTGAGCAGCCAAGCCAGGCTGTGAAGGAAAGTTTGTACAAATCCTCTGCTTCTGCTAACGTACATATGCTTCATCTTTAAAAAGAAGTGGACTAAAGACTAGCCACTTTCATTGATTAAGAAGAAGGTTTAGAGGTTTTGACCAAAAGCCGAATTACAACACATTACTCTCGCGGCACTACATTACTCAAATATTTTGCCCCCACAAGACAGCATAGCTTGGATACATCTTTGATTCTAGCAACAAAGAACCCCTACCGGCACCGTGGTGTGACGGAACACACGTGCATTTCTCTTGTTCCAAATTTCTCACGAGATAAGCATAATAAGGGCCGTCGAGATTGCGACATATTGGAATCAATAAGGTTCCCCCAGGCCTTCACTGAACGGACAGCCATCCATATGCTTCATCTTGTTTCCATCGCTGCTTGATCTAGCCAGGGGAATCCTATGGCCGGCAAGGGATCAGGTCAGGTCGGTATGTGTACGCTTTCGTTAGGTTTGCTCATAAGTATTCCAGCTAATTAATAACGTAGGCGCAGGAACTTATTAATAAGGATAAGTTTTTTTTTTAAATGAACGAGGATTACTTTATGATGAACGTTTCTCAACCAAGTGCTTCATGGTTCAGCCAAGCCCCATAAACTGAATCTCTCTGTTACTATGTACATATGTTAGTGGAATGCATGTTTTTTCTTGCATTTAGAAATCATATAATGTACTCCACGATTTCTGAGTTCGTGCATGCAAATCACAGACTTTCCCACTCGCTCACGCCTCCAACTCAGATCTCAGGAGAGTTGGGAGTTTGGGACCCTCCTCAAGAAACAATGTTGGCGCCACACTATGTCCACCTGCTCCATGCAAACCCCTTCATCTCGATCAGGAGGAGGTATATGAAGGCGGTCCTGGCGGCCAGCCACGTGGCAAAAAAGAAGAATGTCCTGGCTCTGATGCATCACATAATGGCCTGGAATGCCTGGGCCACGAACACAATGAACATGAAGATCGATGCAACTGTCATGCCTTGCCTCTCCGACCACACCTCCGGCGGAAAGACCTCGCTTGGTGTTGAGTATAATGTTTATTAGGAAAGACGAGATAGACTAGGATTTGTTCTGACTTGTCTTGTACTTCAAGTAGATGATTGTACTCCTATATATATGCCCATGAGGCTCAATCAATATAACGAACAACTATTCCACCAATCCCTCTCTCCCTTCCTACATGGTATCAGAGGCAAGTCGATCCTAAACACTAGCCGCCGCCGCTTCCGCACCCACGCGCCGTCCCCGGGACGGTCGGCCTCCATGACCGCCGCCGGGGGCCGCGCCGCCCGTACCTAGGGTTCGTCCGCCGGCCGTGTTGGCCGGCTGCCCTAGAAAGTCTTTTTCCCGATCCTTTGATCCGGGTTTTCTCTCTCTCGCCGGTCGCTTTGATCGGCGTCTACTTTTTGGTTTTCCGGTCTATGTGATCCGGTTTGCGTCGCCCACCGCCGCCGTCGACCCCGTGCGCCTCTACTCCAACACCGGCGCGATTGGTCGGCTTCTTCACCGACCCGGCGGCCTCGCGCGTCGTCCGTGCGTCGGCCCGCCGGTCGCCCCCGACCCGGCGACCTCGCGTCATGCGGCGTCCCTTCACCACCGCCGTTCGCGCGACGGCCTGCCCGTCGATCTACGCCGGCCTTCACCGCCTGCTCCGACCGGGACTTCTGCATCACCCCGACCCGGCGGCCTCGCGTCATGCGGCGGCCAATCATAGCCGCCCTGCCGCCCACCGCCGCCGGCTTCATCTCGGACTCCGCCGCCACCACGCCTTCACCAAGCGGCGTCCCCGACCTCGCGCGCGATCGGCTTGATCACCCGCTCGCCGCCGCGATCCGCCTCATCTACGCCGCGCGACCGACCTGGCCCATCGGTTACGCGCGCCTTCGCAGGTCCCGTGAAGATCGTCCCCGAGTTCAGCGCGCCTCTCCACCGATCGAGCATCGGGCTGCAGCTGCGTCGCCCCGTCGGGCCGCAGCGCCGCCGCCCCGTGGTTCTTCTCCCGGCAGCATCGACCCGCGTCACCGCTGCGTCGCCCCTTTGGGCCGTAGTACCGCGGCCCGCGGTCCCCCGCCGCCCCGAGGGCGTCTGCTCTAGGCCGTTCCGTGGCAGCATCGACCCTCGCGCCGCCGCTGCGTCGCCCCGTCGGGCCGTAGCGAGTGTGGCACGCAGTCCACGCCGCCGTCCCGAGGCCGTCCCCGCGGTTGCACCGACTCGCGAACCGCCGTTGTGTCGCCCCTTTCGGTCGCAACGTCGTGGCCCGCGGTCCCCGCCGCCGCCCAAAGGTCTTCCCACCGTCGCCCCGACCCGCCTACCCCCGCTGCGTCGCCCCTTCGGGCCGTAGCGCCGCGGCCCGCGGTCCCCTCCGCCGTCCTCGTGCGTCGACCTCCCGTGGTATGCGCCGCGTCGTCTCCCTTGGCGCGGGAACGCCACCGTCCGCGCCGGTCTTCGTCACGTTGTCAGGGTTCTTCGCCTACTTCGAGTACCGCCGCCGCACACCTAACCTAGCCGCCGTCGCCGCCGTCAGGCTGCCGCCGCCGCTCTTCTTTGGCCGCCGCCGCCGCTACCTCCGTAGCCGCCGCCGCCGCCCGTCCACCCCCTTCGTCTTCGTCCAAGCACCAGCCCGTCGTCAGCGTCGCCGTCATCTACCCCGACCACTTCGTCTACTCCGACCACCGTTGGTGACATCGGCCCCGCGCCGATGGACGCCGCAATCGTCGTCGAGTTCTTCTCTGCTGGCCCCTCCAGTTTCTCCGACATGGCGTACAGCTCGTGAAGGTCCCTCGTCTACGCATGCCCGGTGCTGGCAACCCTGATGCGTGCCTTCATCCACGACGTGTCCCCGGGCCTGGCAAGCCTGGTCGGCGCTTCGTCAACTTCGTCTTCGCCCGTTTGCGCATGCCCGGTGCTGGCAACACCGGTGCGTGCCTTCGTCCACGATGTGTCCCCGGGCTTGGCAAACCCGCCGCGACGCGTCGTCAACAACATCTTCTTCCCGACGCACCACTACTTCGACACCACTGCACCCATGACTAACTCGGCGCCACCTTGCGCCTGCGGCTCCACGGCGACTTCCTCGACACCGGCCACCCCGACTCGACATCGACCACGGCATTCTTCGCACGGCTACCTCGTCCACGGCTCCACCACACACGCTCTCGGCTACATCGACAAACGGCACAAAGGGCTACCGCCTTGCTTGAGCAACCTCGTCGGTTGCCACTCCAGCCACGACTCCGCGGTGCGTCGACCGTTATGACTGTGTGGGGGGGGGGGGTGTCCGTCGGCTTACCTTCGAATTCTTCTCCAGTCTCACCGTCTACGTCGCTAGCGTTGTGACTGCGGGGGGATGTTGAGTATAATGTTTATTAGGAAAGACGAGATAGACTAGGATTTGTTCTGGCTTGTCTTGTACTCCAAGTAGATGATTGTACTCCTATATATATGCCCATGAGGCTCAAGCAATATAACGAACAACTATTCCACCAATCCCTCTCTCCCTTCCTACACTTGGCACCAGCCACCCCAACGGCCCCCCATGACCACCCAAACACATCCATGCAGGAAGAAAATCCTATACGACCGGGTCGTATCGTTTCAGTCGGAAGATCCACTGAATCGAGCGCCACGTGGCTGCGCGAATCTTGACGCAACAAGGTAACTTCTTCCTTGTTTCAAAAAAAAAACAAGGTAACTTCTTCCCCGATTCCCTTTGCCAAATCTCGATTCTCACCGTGCTGCGCTCGTTCCCGACGGTGAAGTCATCGCGGCAACACAATGATGACATAGCTAGAGGGCAGCAACCAACCAGCAAACTCCATTGGCATTCGTCTTCTCTGACTAGATTGATTTTCTTGGACTGCACCGCTGCCCAGACAAGTGAGAGGGCTCACGGCGGCGGTGAGGAGTGGGGTTACGCTGGGCTGAGTAGTGGACTTGCTCGGCGTCAGGAGCCCGCCCTCGGCCTGTAGGGCTGAGCAGTGCGATTTTGCCGGCGTCAAAGAGTTTGGACGCGGCCAATCGGGCAAGCAGCCTGGACGCACGATGTTAGCAGAGGAAAACCAAGCCGGCAGCAAACCTAGCACCAGCGGCAGGTTGGGATGGTCTGGAGTGGCCACGACGTTCGGTTTCATCGCAAGGCATTGGGGAAGAAGGGAGCCTGTTGCTTTGAGATTCACAATGCCACATGTCGCGCAAGTGAGTTGGTCTCCCGACTGAAACGATACGACCCGGGTCATATAGGACTCTTTTCCATCCATGTACTCCACGATCAGGAATCAGTGACCACACACCCATCCCTTTCTCACACCACCGTCGACCTAGTGACACTGACCAGTCACGGAGAAAATCCTATACAAACGGGTTGTACCGTTTCAGCCGGAAGACCCACTCAATCGAACGCCACATGGCTGCGCGAACCTTGACGCAACAAGGTAACTTCTTCCCCGGTTCCCTTTGCCAAATATTGATTCCCACCTTGCTGCGGTCGTTCCCGATGGTAAAGTCATCGCGGCAAGACGACGATAACATAGCCGGAGGGCAGCAACCAACCAGCAAACTCCATTGGCGTTCGTCTTCTCTGCCTAGATTGATTTTCCTGGACTGCACCGGGGCCCAGACAAGTGAGAGGGCTCACGACGGCGGCGAGTAGTGGAGTTACGCCGGTGGTGAGCAGCGGACTTGCTCGGCGTGAGGAGCCAGCCCTTGGCCGGCAAGACTGAGCAGTGTGATTGTGCCAGCGTCGACGAGTTTGGACGCGGCCAATCGGGCAAGCAGCCTGGACGCACAATGTGAACAGTGGAAAACCAAGCCGGAGGCGAGAAGTTTGGCTCCATCGGCGCCGGCGGAGCGAGCACCAGCCACAGAATGGGATGGTCTGTGACCACGACGTTCCGTTTCATTGCAAGGCATCAGGGAAGAAAGTAGCCTGTTGCTTTGAGATTCACAATGCCACATATCGCGCAAGTGAGAGGATCTCCCGACTGAAACGATAAGACCCGGGTCGTATAGGAATTTTTTTCCATCCATGTACACCACGATATGAAATCAGTGACCCCACCGTCCCTTTCTCTCACCACCGTCGACCCAGTGACACTGACCATCAGGAAGAAAATCCTATACGACCGGGTCATATTGTTTCAGTCGGAACACCCACTCATTCGAGCGCCACGTGGATGCACGAATCTTGACGCAACAAGGTAACTTCTTCCCCAATTCCCTTTGCCAATTCTCGATTCCCACCTTGTTGCGCTCGTTCCCCACGGCAAAGTCATCGCGACAAGACAGTGATGACATAGCCAGAGGGCAAAAACCAACCAGCAAACTCCATTGGCGTTCGTCTTCTCAGACAAGATTGATTTTCTTGGACTTCACCGGTGCCCAGACAAGTGAGAGGGCTCACCACGGCGGCGAGCAGTGGAGTTCCTCCGGTGGTGAGCAGTCAACAGGCTTGGCCTTAGGAGCCCGCCCTCGGCCGGCAAGGCTGAGCAGTGTGATTGTACCAGCGTCGAAGAGTTTGGACGCGGCAAATCGGGCAAGCAGCCTCGACTCATGATATGAGCAGAGGAGAACCATGCCGGCTGCGAGAATTTGGCTCCGTCGGCAGCAGCAGAGCTAGCACCAGTGGCAGGTTGGGATGGTCTAGGAGTGGCCACGACAATCGGTTTCATCGCAAGGCATTGGGGAAGAAGGTAGCTTGTTGCTTTGAGATTCACAATGCCACATGTCGCGCTAGTGAGTGGGTCTCCCGACTGAAACAATACGAACCGTGTCATATAAGATTTTTTTTCCATCCATGAACAGCACGATCAGGAATCGGCGACCCACCAATCCATTTCTCACACCACCGTCGACCCAGTGACACTGACCAGTCAGGAAGAAAATCCTATACGATCGGGTCGTATCATTTCAGTCGGAAGACCCCTCAATCGAGTGTCACGTGGCTGCGTGAATCTTGATGCAACAAGGTAACTTCTTCCCCTATTCCCTTTGCTAAATCTCGATTCTCATCTTGCTCTGCTCGTTCCCGATGACGAAGTCATCGCGGCAAGACAGTGATGACATATCCAGAGGGCAACAACCAACTAGCAAACTCCATTGGTGTTCGTCTTCTCTAACTAGATTGATTTTCTTGGACTGCACTGGTGCCCAGACAAGTGAGAGGGCTCATGATGGCAGCGAGCGGTGGAGTTACGCCGGTGGTGAGCAGCAGACTTGCTCGGCGTCAGGAGCCCACCGTCGTCCGGCAAGGCTGAGCAGTGGGATTACACCGGTGTCGAAGAGTTTGGACGCGGCCAATCGGGCAAGCAGCTTGGACGCACGATCTGGGCAGAGGAAAGCCACGCCGGTGGCAAGAAGTTTGGCTCCGTCGGCAGCGGCGGAGCTAGCACGGTGTTCGGTTTCATCGCTAGGGATTGGGGAAGAAGGTAGCTTGATGCTTTGAGATTCACAATGCCACATGTCGCACAAGTGAGTGGGTCTCCAGACCGAAACGATAAGACCCGGGCCGTATAGGATTTTGGAATGAAATATGCGCTTGATGCAATAATAAAGTTGTTATTTATATTTCCTTATACCATGATATATGCTTATTATTCATGCTAGAATTGTATTAACCGAAAACTTAGTACTTGTGTGAATACATAGACAAAACATAGTGTCCCTAGTATGCCTCTACTTGACTAGCTCGTTAATCAAAGATGGTTATGTTTCCTTACTATAGAAATGTGTTGTCATTTGATGAATGGGATCACATAATTAGAGAATGATGTGATAGACAAGACCTATCCGATAGCTTACCATTATGATCGTTTCAGTTTTATTGCTATTGCTTTCTTCATGACTTATACATGTTCCTCTGACTATGAGATTATGCAACTCTCGAATACCGGAGGAACACCTTGTGTGCTATCAAACGTCACAACGTAACTGGGTGATTATAAAGATGCTCTACAGGTGTATCTGAAGGTGTTTGTTGGGTTGGCATTTATCTAGAATAGGATTGGTCACTCCGTGTATCGGAGAGGTATCTCTGGGCCCTCTCGGTAATGCTCATCACTATAAGCCTTGCAAGCAATGTGACTAATGAGTTAGTTGCGGGACGAAGCATTACGGAATGAGTAAAGAGATTTTACCGGTAACGAGATTGAACTAGGTATGATGATACCGATGATCGAATCTCGGGCAAGTAACATACCGAAGACAAAGGGAACGACATATTTGTTGTGTGGTTTGACCGATAAAGATCTTCGTAGAATATGTAGGAGCCAATATGAGCATCTAGGTTCCGCTACTGGTTATTTACCAGAGATGTGTCTCGATCATGTCTACATAGTTCTCGAACCAATAGGGTCCGCACGCTTAACGTTTGATGACGATTTGTATTATGAGTTATGTAATTTTGACGATCGAAGTTTTTTGGAGTCCCGAATGAGATCACAGACATGACGAGGAGTCTCAAAATGGTCGAGACATAAAAAATGATATATTGGACGATGTTATTCGGACACCGGAAGAGTTCCGAGAGATATCTGGTAAAAACGGAGTGCCGGAGGGGTTACCGGAACCCCCCGAGGAAGTATTGGGCCATCATGGGCCATAGGGGAGAGAGAGGACAGTCCACAAGGGGGTGGCGCCCCCACCCCCCATGGGGAGTCCGAATAGGACTAGGCGAGGGGCGTGGCCCCCTTTCCCTCTCCCTTCCTTCTTCCCCCTTCCACCAAAGGGAATCCTAGTAGGACTTGGAGTCCTAGTAGGACTCCTCTCTGTTAGCGCGCCCTACCACTACTAGGGAAAAGCCTAGCAGCAGCGCGGGTTTTGGGCCTATTAGTAGCGCGGGGGCCGGCGCTACTAATAAGGCGCTACAGCTAACTTATAGCAGTAGCGCGGGTGCCACCCACGCTACTACTACGTCCTTTAGTAGTAGCGTGGGTAAAAACCCGCGCTACTACTACCAGCGCGGGTTTTTTTTGAATTTTTTTGAAAAATTATTTCGATTTTTTCCCTAATTTTCAAATTTCTAAATTATTTTAACCTCAAATCTCTAATCACCCCTCATCGCTGCTCAATTTAATCTCTAATCACCCCTCATCATTCCAAATCATCTAACTTCCCGGACGGTCAACGATCCTCTCACTACTCCACCCTGAGCACGCTTAACTTCCGGGTTCTATTCTCCCTCGTTTCCAAGTCTGCACTTGTTGTTTTCCTGACAATAGTAAGATGTCAATCCTATTAACCTCAGGAATTTAGCTTGAGCATGAAGTCACACATTTCACTATTTGAGTTTGAAACTATTGTTCTAAAAAATTAGTAACACTAATATTTCTTGAATAATTAGTTTGACCATAGTTTGACCACAGTTTGACCACAGTTTGACCAGATTTGACCAAAATTCAAAATAACTAAAATAATTATTTAGTAACACTAATATTCTAGAATAATTAGTTTGACCATTGTTTGACCACATAGTTTGAAATTTTTTCGATTTTTTCACTCTAGATCTTAAAAGCCTCGTAACTTTTTTTCTGTTTGGTTTTTGAGGATTTTAAAAATTTTTAACGGGGTTCCCCCGGTTAAATTTGGATGTAACTTTTTCGAGTAGATGATTTTTCATATAAAAAACTTTTTCATCCGAGTTAGTATGCAAAAGTTATGCCCATTTTTACAAATTCTCGAGATATTTTGCAAATAAAGTCGAAATTCATATTTGCAAATTTTCCCAACAACTAGACCACATATCACATGGGAAACTTATTTTCTTTTATTTTTTTGACATTTTCATCATTTTCTTTTATTTTTTTAAAACTGAAAAGGCGATCCACAGGGGGGGTAGAGTTTGAAAATGGGACCTTTAGTAGCAGCGCGGTTTTTTACCCCCTCGCTACTATATGGCACTACTTAGTAGTAGCGAGGGCTAAAAACCAACGCTACTGCTAGCAAACTTAGTAGTAGCGAGGTTTTAAAAACCCGCGCTACTACTATGGCATGTCCCGGGCGGCACGGTAGAGACCGCTTAGTAGTAGCGAGGGTTAAAAACCCACGCTACTGCTATAAACTTAGTAGTATAGGCTTTTCCCTAGAAGTGTACAGGGGCCGGCCGGCCTCCCCCTCTCCTCATTTATATACGTGGGCAGGGGGCACCCCAAAGGCACATCAATTATTCTTTGCCGTGTGTGGTGCCCCCTCCACAGTTTACTCCTCCAATCATAGCATCGTAGTGCTTAGGTGAAGCCCTACGCGGATCGCATCATCAACACCGTTGCCATGTGGTTGTGCTGGCGGAACTCTGCCTCGACCCTCTATTGGATCAAGAGTTCGAGGGACGTCATTGAGCTGAACTGGTGCTGAACACAGATGTGACGTATGTTCGGTACTTGGATCGGTTGGAACATGAAGACGTTTGACTACATCAACCGCATTAACTAACGCTTCCGCTTTCGGTCTACGAGGGTACGTGTACACACTCTCCCCCTCTCATTGCTATGCATCTCCTAAATAGATCTTGCGTGATCGTAGGAAAATTTTGAAATTGCATGCTACGTTCCCCAACATTTTTTCCATCAATGTACACCATGATCAGGAACCAGCGACCCCATCCGTCCCTTTCTCACACCACCGTCGACCCAGTGACACTGACCAGTCAGGAAGAAAATCCTATACAATTGGGTCATGTTGTTTCAGTCGGAACACCCACTCAATCAAGCGCCACGTGGCTGCGCGAATTTTGACGCAACAAGGTAACTTCTTCCCCGATTCCCTTTGCCAAATCCTGATTCCCACCTTGCTGCGCTCGTTCCCCACGGTGAAGTCATCGTGACAAGACGGTGATGACATGGCCAAAGGGAAGAAACCAACCAGCAAACTCCATTGGCATTCGTCTTCTCCGACTAGATTGATTTTCTTGGACTCCACCAGTGCCCAGAGAAGTGAGAGGGCTCACGACAGTGGCGAGCAGCAGAGGTCCTCCGGTGGTGAGCAGTGGACTTGCTCGGCGTCAGGAGCCCACCCTCGACCGGCAAGGCTGAGCAGTGTGATTGTGCTAGCGTCGAAGAGTTTCGACGCGGCTAATCGAGCAAGTAGCCTGGATGCATGATATGAGCAGAGGAAAGCCATGCCGGCGGCGAGAAGTTTGGATCCATCGGCGCCGGCAGAGGTGGCACGAGTGGTAGGTTGGGATATTCTGGGAGTGGCCACGATGTTCAGTTTCATCATAAGGGATTGGGGAAGAAGGTAGCCTGTTGCTTTGAGATACACAATGCCACATGTCACGCAAGTGAGTGGGTCTCCCAACTGAAACGATACGACCCGGGTCGTATAGGTTTTTTTCATCCATGTACACCACGATCAGGAATCAGCGACCCCACCCATCCCTTTCTGACACCACGGTCGACCCAGTGACACTGACCAGTCAGGAAGAAAGTCCTACACGACCGGGTCGTATCGTTTCAGTTGGAAGACCCACTCAATCGAGCGCCACATGGTTGCGCGAATCTTCACTCAACAAGGTAAATTCTTCCCCGATTCCCTTTCCCAAATCTTGATTCTCACCTTGATGCGCTCGTTCCCGTCGGCGAACTCATCCCGGCAAGACGGTGATGACATAGCCAGGGGGCAACAACCAACCAGCAAACTCCATTTGTGTTCGTCTTCTCTGACTAGATTGATTTTCTTGGACTGCACCGGTGCCCAGACAAGTGAGAAGGCTTATAACGGTAGCCAACAATGGAGTTACATCGGTGGTGCAGAGCGTACTTGATCGGCGTCAGGAGCCCTCCCTCGGCCGGCAAGGCTGATCATTGTGATTGTGCCGGCGTAGAAGAGTTTGAATGCGGGCCAATCGGGCAAGCAGCCTGGACGCACAATTTGAGCAGAAGAAAACCATGCCGGCGGCGAGAAGTTTGGCTCTGTCAGTGGAAGTGGAGCTAGCACCGGCGGCAGGTTGGGATGGTCTAGGAGTGGCCACGACGTACGATTTCATCGCAAGGCATTGGGGAAGAAGGTACCTTGTTTCTTTGAGATTCACAATGCCACATGTCGCGCAAGTGGGTGGGTCTCCCGACTGAAGCCATACGACCCGGGTCGTATAGGATTTTTAAAATCCTATACGACCGGGTCGTATCATTTCAGTCGGAAGACCCGCTCAATCGAGCGCCACGTGGCTGCACAAATCTTGATTCCCACCATGATGCGCTCGTTCCCGACGGTGAAGGCATCGCGGCAAGACCGTGATGACATAGCTAGAGAGCAGAAACCAACCAACAAACTCCATTGGCGTTCGTCTTCTCTGACTATATTGATTTTCTTGGACTGCACCTGTGCCCAGACAAGTGGGAGGGCTCACGACGGCCGTGAGTAGTGGAGTTCCGCTGGTGGTGAGCAGCGGACTTGCTCAAAGTTAGGAGCCCGCCCTTGGCTGGCAATGCTGAGTAGTGTGATTGTGCCGGCGTCGAAGTTTTGTACGCGGCCAATCGGGCAAACAGCCTGGACGCATGATGTGAGCAGAGGAAAACAACACCGGCAGCGAGAAGTTTGGTTCTGTCGGTGGCGGTGGAGCTAGCACCAGCGGCAGGTTGGGATGGTCTGGGAGTGGCCACGGCATTCGGTTTCATCACAAGGCATTGGGGAAGAATGTAGCCTGTTGCTTTGAGATTCACAATGCCACATGTCGCACAAGTGAGTGGGTCTCCCGACTGAAATGATACGACCCGGGTCATATAGGAATTTTTTTCCATCCATGTACACCACGATCAAGAATCAGCGACCCCACCCATCGCTTTCTCACTCCACCGTTGACCCAGTGACACTGACCAGTCAGGAAGAAAATCCTATACGACCGGGTCATATCTTTTCAGTTGAAAGACCCACTCAATCAAGCGCCACGTGGCTGCACGAATCTTGACACAACAAGGTAACTTCTTCGCTGATTATCATTGCCAAATCTCGATAACTAGCTAGCTGCGCTCATTCCTGATGGTGAAGTTGTTATGACTGGCATGTTACAGGCTTAGACCTGTTAGTTGTGGCCCAGTCTATCTTATTGTTATTAGGGGCTTGGGAGTCAAGTAAACCTCTCTATATAAGGAGAGGAGATGTATCAATCTAATCAAGGAAAGAAACAATAATATTTGCTCGGCTTCCTTAGGGAGCCGGGAGACCTAACTCTAGCCGCCTCCTTCCCTGCGCCATCTTCCTCTCAGCCACCGCCTCCTCGCGCACGACGGCGCCCAGCCATCGGCGGCTGCGAGTTCGCCCATGACCAGCTCCCTCCTTCCCCTGCAACCTCCGACCTAGACCCGGTAGAACCCTAGTTTCTACCAGTTTGGTATCAGGTAGCTCGGATTCGACCATGTCTTCACCACCACCAATTCAGCTGCTGCCCACCACCACCGCGCCGCCGCCGATCCTCTCCAACGCGCTGCTGGCCTTCCCCACCGCGTCGCTGGGCTCCACCGCCGGCGCCTCCACCTGTTAGTCGCCGCCCCCCTCCACCGGTCCGTCGCCACCACCCTCCACCGTGGCGATGGTCTACTCCCCGGCGGAAATCACCGATGTCCTCAACGATCTCGTCACAGTCGTTTAGGGGATCTGTCTCTACTTGGTCGGGCCTTACGGGCTGCCGCTGGCTGTGTCACCAACCATTGCCACCTTGCCGATGCTGCTGCCGTGGCAGCCCCTGCCCCCGGCGGCCTCCATCGTGCTCGCCGGGCCGCTGCCACTACAGCTGCAGCTACCGCCGCCATCGCCCTGGCAGCCCTCAAAGCCGCCGCACCAAGGGGCCACCACGGCGCTGGTTGGGCCGCTGCAGCCCCCGGCCCGCCACCGCCCCGCTCTGGCCACAATGGTTGAAGCCCGTTCACATTCACCCGACCGACCCCGTGGCAGCTCCGACCCATATCTCCACAACACTCGACCCTAAATAGGAAGAAGCGCTCGTCCAGTTCCTCCGTGAGAACTGGGACATCTTTGCATGGAAGCCTGCTGACATGCCGGGTGTTCCCAGGGGACTGGCTGAGCATCGCCTTAGAGTCGACTCGGCAGCAAAACCAGTCAAAGAACATCTTCGGCGGTCCGCCGTCCAGAAGAGAAAGGCCATTGGCGAAGAGGTGGCTCGACTATTAGCAGCAGGATTTATCCGAGAGATATACCACTCCGAGTGGCTCGCCAATGTTGTCATGGTTCCCAAGAAGGACAACTCACTCCGCATGTGCATTGATTTCAAGCACATCAATCGGGCCTGCCCGAAAGATCATTTTCCTCTCCCTCGCATCGACCAAATTGTCGACTCGACCGCGGGGTGTGAGAGATTGTCTTTTCTAGACGCCTACTCCGGATACCATCAGATCCGTCTGTATGGGCCGGATGAGATCAAAACAGCTTTCATCACTCCATTCGGGTGCTTCTGCTATATCACTATGCCATTCGGCCTCAAGAATGCCGGAGCCACGTTCATGAGGATGATTCAGAAGTGTTTGCTCACTCAAATCAGTCGGAACGTGGAAGCATACATGGATGATATTGTGGTCAAGTCACGAAAAGGTTCCGACCTATTGTCTGACCTAGCCGAAACATTTGCCAATCTCAGGAGGTATGATATCAAGCTCAATCCGTCAAAGTGCACATTCGGAGTTCCAGATGGCAAGTTACTCGGTTTTCTCGTTTCCGAACGAGGAATCGACGCTGACCCAGAAAAAGTTGGCACTATACTCCGAATGAAACTCCCTGTGCGAGTGCACGACGTCTAGAAACTTAACGGATGCTTGGCCGCGTTAAGTCGATTCATCTCTCGCCTCGGTGAAAAGGCATTGCCCCTTTACCGACTAATGAAAAAGGCAGACAAGTTCGAGTGGACTCCAGAAGCTGATGCAGCGTTTGCCGAGCTAAAAGCTCTGCTCTCCACCCAGCCGGTGCTTGCTGCTCCAATCAGCAAAGAGCCTCTGTTGCTTTATATTGCAGCCACAGGACAGGTCGTCAGTACAGTACTTACGGTCGAGCGGGAAGAGGAAGGCAAAACCTTCAAAGTTCAACGCCCAGTGTATTATCTCTCAGAAGTTTTGACTCCATCGAAGCAAAGATATCCTCATTATCAGAAGCTCGTGTATGGAATCTACATGACCATGAAGAAGATTGCTCATTATTTCTCTGATCATGACATTACAGTCGTCAGCGACGCACCATTGTCAGAGATTCTGCACAACAGAGATGCAACTGGTCGAGTGGCTAAATGGGCGATTGAACTTCTTCCCCTTGATATCAAATGTGAGGCAAAGAAAGCCATTAAGTCCCAGGCTATAGCTGATTTCCTTGCCGAGTGGATTGAACAACAGCAGCCGACTCAAGTTCACTCGGAGCATTGGACCATGTTCTTTGATGGCTCTAAGATGTTAAATGGTTCTGGTGCTGGGGTTGTTTTGGTTTCCCCCCGAGGAGATAAGCTCAGATATGTGCTCCAGATTCACTTCGATTCCTCCAACAATGAAGCAGAATATGAAGCTCTCTTGTACGGGTTACGCATGGCCATTTCACTCGGCGTCCGTCGCCTTATGGTTTATGGCGACTCAGATTTGGTGGTCAATCAGGTGATGAAGGAGTGGGATGTTAGAAGCCCAGCCATGACTGGATACTGCAATGTAGTGAGGAAGCTTGAAAAGAAATTCGAAGGGTTGGAGCTCCATCACATACCTCGACTGAAGAATCAAGCGGCTGATGATTTGGCAAAGATAGGTTCCAAGAGGGAAGCCATTCCCAGTGATGTGTTCTTGGAGCATATCCATACTCCATCAGTCAAAGAAGATCCTTTTACTGAAGAAGCTCCGCAGCCCAAGAGTGCCACAGATCCGACTGAGGTTGAAGTTCCAGTAGTGGTCAACTTGGTCATGGAGGTTTTAGTGAGCACTCCTGATTGGACAAAACCGTACATCGCATATATCCTGAGAAAAGAGCTCCCAGAGGATGAAGAAGAGGCTCGACAGATCGTCCGCCGGTCCAAAGCCTTTACTGTGATCAAAGGGCAGCTATTCAGGGAGAGCGCGACTGGAGTTGGTCAGAAGTGCATAACGCCAGAAGAAGGTCGGATAATCCTTGATGATATCCACTCGGGGACCTGTGGCCATCATGCGTCCTCTCGGACCATCATGGCCAAAGCATACCGAGCCGGATTTTACTGGCCAAGGGCGAATGAAATGGCAAAGGAGATAGTGGACAAGTGTGAGGGATGCCAGTTTTACTCCAACATGTCACACAAGCCTGCGTCAGCTCTGAAGACCATACCACTCATCTGGCCGTTCGCAGTATGGGGGTTGGATATGGTAGGGCCCCTGAGAACAGGCAGAAGTGGTTTTACGCATGTGCTGGTAGCAGTCGACAAGTTCACCAAGTGGATCGAGGCTAAACCTATCAAGAACATTGATGCCAGTACTGCTGTCAGTTTCATCAGAGAATTGATATTCAGATATGGAGTCCCGCACAGCATCATCACCGACAACGGGTCAAACTTCGATTCAGAGGAATTCAGGGTGTTCTGCACTTCTCAGGGCACACGAGTCGACTATGCTTCAGTCGCCCATCCTCAGTCGAATGGACAAGCAGAGCGGGCCAATGGCTTGATTCTCAAAGGGTTAAAACCCCGACTGATGCGTGACCTCAAGCATGCGGCTGGAGCATGGGTCGACGAACTTCCCTCGGTGCTTTGGGGGTTAAGGACCACGCCTAATCGGTCGACTGGGAGAACTCCATTCTTCTTGGTCTACGGAGCCGAAGCGGTCTTGCCGAGTGATCTGCTCCACAGTGCTTCTCGAGTCGAGCTCTACAATGAAGCTGAAGCAGAACAGGCACGGCAGGATGCAGTCGACCTCTTGGAGGAAGAAAGGGAGATGGCTCTGATCCGATCGACCATCTACCAATAGGACTTGCGTCGCTTCCACGCCAGAAACGTGAAGAGTCGAGCCTTCCAGGAAGGAGATTTGGTTCTCCGAGTGCATCAGCAGAAACCCCACAAACTTGCTCCTTCTTGGGAAGGCCCCTTCGTTGTCACCAAGGTTCTCCACAACGGAGCGTACCGTCTTTACAATGTTGAGCACAACATCGACGAGCCCCGAGCTTGGAACGCGGGTCTTCTCCGCCCCTTCTACACTTAAGTATTCACTCGGATGAGTTGTAATAAAAGTACTTAAGTAGTTTATTTATCAAAGACAAGAGCTTTATAATTTTCCCAGTAATTGTTATTACTTTTGTCCACATAAAGCATTCCCCCAGTGGGTGGCTTGGCTGCGAATCTGATTCGGGTAAGTCTGTAAAAAATCCTAACCGAGTGGTGAGCCAGCCTCCCACTCGGAGGCTTAGCTGCGAAATCCGTTTCGCCTAAGTTAAACAAAATCCTACCGAGTGGTAAGCTAGCCTTCCACTCGGAGGCTTAGCTGCAGTCCAAGTACTCGCCTAAGTTCAACAAAATCCTACCGAGTGGTAAGCTAGCCTCCCACTCGGAGGCTTAGCTGCGAAATCCGTTTCGCCTAAGTTAAACAAAATCCTACCAAGTGGTAAGCCAGCCTTCCACTCGGAGGGTTAGCTGCAGTCCAAGTACTCGCCTAAGTTCAACAAAATCCTACCGAGTAGTAAGCCAGCCTTCCACTCGGAGGCTTAGCTGCAGTCCAAGTACTCGCCTAAGTTCAACAAAATCCTACCGAGTGGTAAGCCAGCCTTCCACTCGGAGGCTTAGCTGCAGTCCAAGTACTCGCCTAAGATCAACAAAATCCTACCGAGTGGTAAGCCAGCCTTCCACTCGGAGGCTTAGCTGCAGTCTAAGTACTCGCCTAAGTTCAACAAAATCCTACCGAGTGGTAAGCCAGCCTTCCACTCGGAGGCTTAGCTGCAGTCCAAGTACCCGCCTAAGTACAAATACAACGTGCGCTCCGCAAGGAGGACGAGGTGCAGGTCGACTGCTACCCTCTACCTCCGAGCTATGTCACAAATACAATGTGCTCTCCGCAAGAAGGACGAGGTGCAGGTCGACTGCTACCCACTCCCTCCGAGCTACACCACAGAAATCCTACCGAGTGGAGAGCAGACCTCCCACTCGGGGGCTTAGCTGCAGCCCAGTGCTCGCCTAAGTTTTTGAAAATCCTACCGAGTGGAGAGCAGACCTCCCACTCGGGGGCTTAGCTGCAGCCCCGTACTTGCCTAAGTTTTTGAAAATCCTACCGAGTGGAGAGCAAACCTCCCACTCGGGGGCTTAGCTGCAGCCCCGTGCTCGCCTAAGTTTTTGAAAATCCTACCGAGTGGAGAGCAAACCTCCCACTCGGGGGCTTAGCTGCAGCCCCGTGCTCGCCTAAGTTTTTGAAAATCCTACCGAGTGGAGAGCAAACCTCCCACTCGGGGGCTTAGCTGCAGCCCCGTGCTCGCCTAAGTTTTGAAAATCCTACCGAGTGGAGAGCAAACCTCCCACTCGGAGGCTTAGCTACAGCCCAAAGCCTGCCTAAGTGAATTGAGGAACGAGTCGATTGCAATAAGCACCTCGCTTTAACCTGAAAGAGACATCTCAAACCAAATGCGAGCATATTCAAACGTCGAATCTAAGTTCGGATAAATACCTAACGGAACCAAAAGTGCTCAGGTGCTAAGCCTGTTAAGGTTTATCGGTTACAGAATCACTCGGCATACCGAGGCGAAATTAAAGTGTCGAGCTCAAGAAGTTTTTTACCCCTCCCGAGGAGGGCTGGAAGGTGCAACAAACTCGTCGAGGTCGATCCCATCAGCAATCCGAGTGGCAGCGGCGATGAAGGTCTCCATGAAGGACCGAAAATCATGCTTCTTGGTGTTAGCCACCCGAAGAGCCGCCAACTTGTCATCTCGCGCATCCTTGCAATGGACTCGGACCAGAGATAAAGCAACATCTGCACCACACCTGGCAGCAGACTTCTTCCACTCCTGCACTCGACTTGGGACTGTGTTCAGGCGAGTCATCAGAGACTCGAGGTCATTCTGGAGCGTCTCCCCGGGACAGAGCGTATCGTCGATGCGGGAAGTGGCAACCTTCAACCTTGCTAGATAATCAACGACGGCAGCAACACAAGATTCTAGCCGGAGCACATTCATGGCAACTTCATCATTCACCGGAGAGTTGATGGGGTCCAGGTTAGGCTCCAGTCGACCAGTCTCCTCTTCAAAGTTTTGGCAAAATTCTGCAAGCACAACCACCAAGTCAAAACAACGGTCGAATGGAAAGATCACTGTAAAAATAATTGTTGGGTGCAAAGGATTACCTTCGAGCATGAGGAATAGCTTCTTGGCGAGTCCGCCCAGATAAGCCTCCAGATCGTTCCTCTTCCCCGTCAGCTCACTGGCCTTGTCATTCAGAGCAACTTTATCGCTTTTCAGTCGACTGACCTCCTTGTTGGCAATGGCAAGAGCAGCTTTCAGATTGGTGTTTTCTTCTTCAAGCTTGGTGACCGAAGCCAACTTCTCGTCTGCGAGTCTGGTCTTCTCTAAAGCTATTTTCTGCATCTCAGCCAACTCTAGGTCTTTCTTCTTCTGGGCCTCCTTCACTTTGCCTGCAAAGTTACAGCAAGGTCAGAATTCGAAGCAAATGAGGAGCAAAAGCAGTCCAAAGACTCACCAAACATACCTTTGGTCTCCTCCTTCGCCTTCGCCAAATTCTCCTGGACCAGCTTCAGATCAAGCTCGAGCTGGATATGCTTGTTCTCCATCTCAGTATAGCGAGCCGCAAGGTCGCAGGATTTCTACAAAAACCAATCGACAGATGTCAAAAACAATTCACTTCCGAGTGACTAAGGAAAAACCATACGTTTCTAAGACTACAGCCGAATGCAAACATTCGACCATAGTCTCGGGGACTACACCTAGTGGGTGCACTCAGCGTGCCCCCACTAGTTCTATCAAGGAAGAGTCGACCAGTCGACCAAAAAAAAAGAGGGACGTGTTCTTCAGACTATAGTCAACTGCCCGCAGTCGACCACAGTCTCGGGGACTACACCCAGTGGGTGCACTCAGCGTGCCCCCACCGGTCAAGAAATCCATTCGGCATAACCGAATGAAGGAAAAATTCAAAATATAAAGACTATGGTCGACTGCCAGCAGTCCACTATAGCCTTGGGGACTACACCCAGTGGGTGCACTCAGCGTGCCCCCACTAAATCAGAATTCCAATCGACACACCCACTGGGTGTAGGACAATCACTAAGAATTTCGGAAAAGAAGAATCTTCAAACATCATATCCTAACAGAACAGGCGATGACCGACTGACCTGAACGTTGCTCTGGAGAGCAGAACTGGCATCATAGGCTGCCTGGCTAGCCTCTCGGATGGCTTTCACCTGCTCCATCATGACTCCCGCCTGGCGTATCGCTTCTTTTCCAGCACTGTCTTGGTCCTCTAGGACGTAGTGGGTCGAGAAGAGTGAAGGCTGTGCTGCACTCGACGATGCAGGGTGAGCACTCGTCAACGGCACCGCAAAAGATACGGTGGGCCAAGTGGTGTTCTCTCCCTCCGCGACCAGTGTCTCGGCTGCTGGCACGTCCTGAGTTACCCTGCCAGCAGACGCTTTCCTGCTCCTCCTTTGCTTCAGTGGTTCCTCATCGTCGTCGTCGTCAGGAAGGGTGATAACGACATTGGATGGAGATACAGAAAAGAATCAGAATTAGAAACCAAGAGCCAATCGACTAAAAGACAGAATTACAAGAGTCATACCAGGTTGTGAGGTAGCAGCATCTTCCATCTCATGATCGTCAGCCCTGGCTGAGGTATCAGAAGTAGCAGCACTGCAAGCCCAAAAAGTCAGTCGGTTAACTCATGAGTCGACCAAAAATAAACTCACGAAGAGCAAGAAGACTCGAATAGCATTTTTACCTTCATATGGTGGGAATCGACACCTTCATCTTCGGCAAGACCTTCACCGGTTTTGATGGCGCCATTCGAGATTGCTTCGGAGCCTTCTCAGTCAGCGCCGGAGAAGTGGTCCGAGGGCGTTTGGTCGACTGCGCGACGGTCGCGAACCCCTTACCACGTTCAGTCGCAGGGTCATGGATGAGCTTCGATCGCTTTTCCGTGCGAGGCAGTACAACTTCCTCCTCCTCCTCCTCTTCTTCCTTCCCATCAGTGTCATCATCATCATCATCATCAACGTCCAAGTCCCACTCCTCCTGGCTTTCGCCTCCACTTCCTTCCCCCTCTTCAGTCGGCGTTTGTGCTCCATTGGGCATCGAGTATAGTTCGGTGAAGGCCTGACAGACAGCAAAATAAAGATCAATCAACCGATTTGCAGCGAAAGCAGAATAAGTATGGCAAGATTACAATTGAAGATAAAGTGGGCATACCTTGTCTGGAGTGCTAGAATGGTCGAGTGGCGGAATCCTCCTGGCTCCTCGGGGGTTGTCTTTGTTCCCTGTGACCACGGCCATCCACCTCTCCAGTGTGGCATCGTCGACTGCTTCTGGATGGACCCGAGTCTCATCCTCAGTTCCACAGTACAGCCACATACAATGGCCTCGGTACTGAAGAGGCTGGATGCGCCGCTTAAGGAAGACCTCCAGAAGGTCCATACCCGTCACTCCTTCCCGAACTAACTGGACTACACGCTCCATCAACATCTTCACTTGGGCTTTCTCCTCAGGGAGCACTTTCAGAGATGAGGGCTTGTTCACTCGGTCCATGGAAAACGGAGGGAGACCACTCGACTGCCCCGGCGTCGACTCGTTTTGGCAGTAGAACCAAGTCGACTGCCATCCTCTGACAGACTCAGGAAGGGTCGTGGTCGGAAAGGTGCTCTTGTTCCTCATCTGAATCCCCAGACCTCCACACATCTGAATAACCTTGGTCTTATCGTCATATGGACTCGCCTTTTTCACTGTCTGAGAACGACAAGTGAATATGTGCTTGAACAGACCCCAGTGCGGTCGGCAGCCCAGGAAGTTCTCGCACATGGACACGAAGGCAGCGAGGTAGGCGATGGAATTCGGATTGAAGTGGTGGAGTTGCGCCCCAAAGAAATTCAAGAAACCACGAAAGAAAACACTCGGAGGCAGAGAGAACCCACGGTCGACGTGGGTAGCCAGAAGGACGCACTCACCCTCTTCCGGCTGTGGTTGCCACTCGTTCCCCGGGAGCCTCGCTGCTCCGTGGGGGATCAAACCCTCATTGGCCATCTCAGCGAGATCCGTCTCGGTGATGGTCGACCGGATCCAATCCCCTTGGACCCAGCCTTGCGGCAGGCGGGACCTGGACGAGGATCCTCCCCGGCTAGTCGCTCTCCCTTTCGCCTTCCTCGTCGCCGTCGCCTTCTTCGCGCGCTGCAGAGCCGCCGTCTTCTCCTTCACCATTGTTGCCGTCGAAGCACACGAGGGGTGGTTGGGCAGAGGCGAGAGCAGGCGATGCGGCGGAGGTGGAGAGGAAAGAAGGGGGATTGGAGAAGTAGTATTCAAAAACCCTCGCCGGGCACATTTTATAGAGCCGCTTCCGAGTGGATGACAAGTGGGCCCGGGCAATCCTATCACATCCCGAAACAGTTGCGCACGCATGATACGTGGCGTAAAAGATGACGCGGAAATCGAGGCATCTATGTTCTATCCCATCCGAGCGCCGCGGTCCGCCCCGCTTCGCGCGCTTCCCAAAATTCGGATCCCACGAAATCCGCTAACAGCAGATCAATCTGTCAGACGATGGATTTCCTGCGACCCATCGCTCGGAAGTTTATCAAGTACAAAAGTTCACTCGACTTAAGAAAGGAATGGATCAAGGCGACTGAAAGAAAAGTTGCTGTTATCAACGAAGAGATTATTGGTCCGAGATGATACATATCCAGAACACAAAGGCAGGTCGGAAATAATATCAACTCCTTCCTCACTCAAACCTCGATCCACTCGGGGGCTACTGATGAAGTCATGTACCTAGGGTAGGGTCATAGACCCGATCTAAGTACCCTACCCAAGGACACCCTCAGAAGAAACTGCCTTCCAGTCGACCAAGAGGGACTTCACTCGACGAACTCGAAGGACTCGACCATGAAGACTCACTCGACCACCAGGAGATCAAGAGCCACTCTGCATCCAAACGGTCTGTAATTAAAGTAGCCTTTATGGCATTTAGGACACTTTATGTAAGGCATTATCAGTAATGCCTAGACTTAATGTACTTTAAACCCTGCATTACTGAGGGCCGGAGGGGTCTCGCGGACACTATATAAGCCACCCCCCTCCTCAGTGTAAAGGGTTCGCACTCTTGTAATCCATACATACATAATCTAGTCGACCGCCTCCGGGCTCCGAGACGTAGGGCTATTACTTCCTCCGAGAAGGGCCTGAACTCGTAGATCCAGTGTCTTCACAACTGCTCCATAGCTAGGATCTTGCCTCTCCATACCTACCCCCCACTCTACTGTCAGACTTAGAACCACGACAGCCGCGGCCATCGCGGCACCCACCGCCTCTGCCATTTCCATGCAGTAGCAGCTGCCTGAAGGAAATATGCCCTAGAGGCAAAATTAAAGTTATTATTTATTTCCTTATATCATGATAAATGTTTATTATTCATGCTAGAATTGTATTAACCGGAAACATAATACATATATGAATACATTGGCAAACATAGTGTCACTAGTAAGCCTCTACTTGACTAGCTCGTTGATCAAAGATGGTTGTGTTTCCTAACTATAGATATGAGTTGTCATTTGATTAACGGGATCACATCATTAGTAGAATGACGTGATCGACTTGACCCATTCCGTTAGCACTTGATCGTTTAGTATGTTGCTATTGCTTTCTTCAGGACTTATACATGTTCCTATGATTATGAGATTATGCAATTCCAGTTTACCAGAGGAACACTTTGTGTGCTACCAAACGTCACAACATAACTGGGTGGTTATAAAGGAGCTCTACAGGTGTCTCCAAAGGTACATGTTGAGTTGGCGTATTTCGAGATTAGGATTTGTCACTCCGATTGTCAGAGAGGTATCTCTGGGCCCTCTCGGTAATGCACATCACTATGAGCCTTGCAAGCAAATGTAGCTAATGAGTTAGTTGCGGGATGATGGATTACATAACGAGTAAAGAGACTTGCCGGTAACGAGATTGAACTAGGTATTGAGATACCGACGATCGAATCTCGGGCAAGTAACATACCGATGACAAAGGGAACAAATGTATGTTGTTATGTGGTTCGACCGATAAAGATCTTCGTAGAATATGTAGGAGCCAATATGGGCATCCAGGTTCCGCTATTGGTTATTGACCAGAGAAATGTCTCGGTCATGTCTACATAGTTCTCGAACCCGTAGGGTACACACGCTTAACGTTCGTTGTGATATAGTATTATATGAGTTATGTTTGTTGGTGACCGAATATTGTTCGAAGTCCAGGATGAGATCACAGACATGACGAGGAACTCCGGAATGGTTCGGAGATGAAGTTTAATACATGGGATAATGTTGTTTGGTCTCCGGTAGGGTTCCGGAATTCATCGAAAGGGGTTTCGGATGTTTCCCGAAATGTTTGGGTACGAGAACACGTTATTTGGGCCAAAGGGGAAAGCCCACAAGGTTTTTGGAAAGCGCAAAAGGAAGTTTTGCAGAGTCCAGGGGCCAGACGCCAGGGTCCCTGGTGTCTGGGTCCAGACGGCGGGAACCCTGGCGTCTGGCCCTAGAGTCCGAGAAGGACTCTTGCATTTCGGGTGAAACCGACTTTATGGAGGCTTTTACTCCAAGTTTCGACCCCAAGTCTCAACATATAAATAGAGGGGCAGGGCTAGCACCAAAGACACATCAAGAAACACTAAGCCGTGTGTCGGCAACCCCGTCCCCTCTAGTTTATCCTCCGTCATAGTTTCCGTAGTGCTTAGGCGAAGCCCTGCGGAGATTTTTCTTCACCAACACCATCACCACGCCGTCATGCTGCCGGAACTCATCTACTACTTCGCCCGTCTTGCTGGATCGAGAAGACGAGGACGTCATCAAGCTGAACGTGTGCTGAACGCGGAGGTGCCGTACGTTCGGTACTTGATCGGGGCGGATCGTGAAGGTGTATGACTACATCAACCGCGTTGATAAACGCTTCCGCTTAGCGATCTTCAATGTTATGAAGATACACTCTCCCCTCTCCTTGCTATGCATCCCCATGATCTTGCTTGTGCGTAGGAAAAATTTGAAATTACTACGTTCCTAACAGTGGCATCCGACCCTGATTTTATGCGTAGATGTTATATGCACGAGTAGAACACAAGTGAGTTGTGGGCGATACAAGTCATGCTGCTTACCAGCATGTCATACTTTGGTTCGGCGGTAGTGTTGGATGAAGCGGCCCGGACCGACATTATGGGTATGCTTACGTGTGACTGGTTCTACCGACGTGCTTTGCACATAGGTGGCTGGCAGGTGTCAATTTCTCCAACTTTAGTTGAACCGAGTGTGGCTACGCCCGGTCCTTGAGAAGGTTAAAACAACACTAACTTGACGAACTATCGTTGTGGTTTTGATGCATAGGTAAGAACTGTTCTTGCTCAGCCCGTAGCAACCGCGTAAAACTTGCAACAACAAAGTAGAGGACGTCTAACTTGTTTTTGCAGGGCATGTTGTGATGAGATAAGGTCAAGACGTGATGCTATATGTTATTGTATGAGATGATCATGTTTTGTAACCAAGTTATCGGCAACTGGTAGGAGCCATATGGTTTTCGCTTTATTGTATGCAATGCAATCGCCCTGTAATTGCTTTACTTTATCACTAAGCGGTAGCGATAGTCATAGAAGCAATAGGTGGCGAAACAACAACGATGCTACGATGGAGATCAAGGTGTCACGCCGGTGACGATGGTGATCATGACGATGCTTCAGAGATGGAGATCACAAGCACAAGATGATGATGGCCATATCATATCACTTATATTGATTACATGTGATGTTTATCCTTTATGCATCTTATTTTGCTTTGATTGACGGTAGCACTATAAGATAATATCTCACTAAATTTCAAGGTATAAGTGTTCTCCCTGAGTATGCACCGTTGCGAAAGTTCTTCGTGCTGAGACACCACGTGATGATCGGGTGTGATAGGCTCTACGTTCAAATACAACGGGTGCAAAATAGTTGCACACGTGAAATACTCAGGTTAAACTTGATGAGCCTAGCCTATACAGATATGGCCTCGGGACACTGAGACCGAAAGGTCGAGCGTGACTCATATAGTAGATATGATCAACATAGTGATGTTCACCATTGAAAACTACTCCATCTCACGTGATGATCGGACATGGTTTAGTTGATTTGGATCACGTGATCACTTAGATGATTAGAGGGATGTATATCTAAGTGGGAGTTCTGAAGTAATATGATTAGTTGAACTTAAATTTATCATGAACTTAGTACCTGATAGAATTTTGCTTGTCTATGTTTTCTGTAGATAGATGGCTCGTGATGTTGTTCCGTTGAATTTTAGTGCGTTCCTTGAGAAAGCTAAGTTGAAAGATGATGGTATCAATTACACGGACTAGGTCCGTAAGTTGAGGATTATCCTCATTGCTGCACAGAAGAATTATGTCATGGAAGCACCGCTGGGTGCCAGGCCTGCTGCAGATGCAACTAACAACGTTAAGAACGTCTGGCAGAGCAAAGCTGATGACTACTCGATAGATCAGTGTGCCATGCTTTACGGCTTAGAACCGGGACTTCAACAACGTTTTGAACGTCATGGAGCATATAAGATGTTCCAGGAGTTGAAGTTAATATTTCAAGCAAATGCCCGGATTGAGAGATATGAAGTCTCCAATAAGTTCTATAGCTGCAAGATGGAAGAGAATAGTTCTGCCAGTGAACATATACTCAAAATGTCTGGGTATAATAATCACTTGATTCAACTGGGAGTTAATCTTCCTGATGATAGTGTCATTGACAGAATTCTTCAATCACTGCCACCAAGCTACAAGAGCTTCATGATGAACTGTAGCACCTGGGTATATACATGTTATTGATGTGTAGCTTACTAATGCTCGCAGTAGCACCTGGGTATGTGATACTGGTTCTGTTGCTAATATTTGCAACTCGAAACAGGTACTATGGATTAAGCGAAGATTAGCTAAGGACGAGGTGACGGTGAGCGTGGGAAATGGTTCCAAAGTCGATGTCATCGCGGTCGGCACGCTACCTCTACATCTACCTTCGAGATTAGTTTTAGATCTAAATAATTGTTATTTGGTGCCAGCGTTAAGCATGAACATTGTATCTGGATCTTGTTTGATGCAAGACGGTTATTCATTAAAATCAGAGAATAGTGGTTGTTCTATTTACATGAGTAATATCTTTTATGGTCATGCACCCTTGAAGAGTGGTCTATTTTTATTGAATCTCAATAGTAGTGATACACATATTCATAATGTTGAAGCCAAAAGATTTAGAGTGGATAATGATAGTGCAACTTATTTGTGGCACTGCCGTTTGGGTCATATTGGTGTAAACCGCATGAAGAAACTCCATACTGATTGACTTCTGGAATCACTTGATTATGAATCACTTGGTACTTGCGAACCGTGCCTCATGGGCAAGATGACTAAAATGCCGTTCTCCGGAACTATGGAGCGAGCTACAGATTTGTTGGAAGTCATACATATTGATGTATGTTGTGCAATGAACATTGAGGCTCGCGGCGGGTATTGTTATTTTCTCACCTTCACAGATGATTTGAGCAGATATGGGTATATCTACTTAATGAAACATAAGTCTGAAACATTTGAAAAGTTCAAAGTATTTCCGAGTGAAGTGGAAAATCATAGTAACAAGAAAATAAAGTTTCTACGATATGATCGTGGAGTATAATATTTGAGTTACGAGTTTGGTTTACATTTGAAACAATGCGGAATAGTTTCGCAACTCACGCCACCCGAAACACCACAACATAATGGTGTGTCCAAACGTCGTAATCATACTTTACTAGATATGGTGCAATCTATGATGTCTCTTACTGATGTACCGCTATCGTTTTGGGGTTATGCTTTAGAGAAGGTCGCATTCACGTTAAATAGGGCACCATCACAATCTGTTGAGACGACGCCTTATGAACTGTGGTTTGGCAAGAAACCAAAGTTGTCGTTTCTTAAAGTTTGGGGCTGCGATGCTAATGTGAAAAAACTTCAACCTGATAAGCTCGAACCCAAATTAGAGAAATGTGTCTTCATAGGATACCCAAAGGAGACTATTGGGTACACCTTCTACCACAGATCTGAAGGCAAGACTTTTGTTGCTAAATTTGGATCCTTTCTAGAGAAGGAGTTTGTCTCGAAAGAAGTGAGTGGAAGGAAAGTAGAACTTGATGAGGTAACTGTACCTGCTCCCTTATTGGAAAGTAGTTCATCACAGAAACCGGTTCCTGTGACGACTACACCAATTAGTGAGGAAGCTAATGATATTGATAATGAAACTTCAGATCAAGTTACTATCGAGCCTCGTAGGTCAACTAGAGTAAGATCCGCACCAGAGTGGTACGGTAATCCTATTCTGGAGGTCATGTTACTTGACCATGGCAAACATACGAACTATGAGGAAGCGATGATGAGCCTAGATTGCGCAAGATGGCTTGAGGCCATGAAATCTGAGATGGGATCCATGTATGAATACAAAGTATGGACTTTGGTAGACTTGCCCGATGATCGGCAAGCCATCGAGAATAAATGGATCTTCAAGAAGAAGACTGACGTTGATGGTAATGTTACTGTCTACAAAGCTCGACTTGTTGCGAAAGGTTTTCGACAAGTTCAAGGGGTAGACTACGATGAGACTTTCTCACCCGTAGCTATGCTTAAGTCTGTCCGAATCATGTTAGCAATTGCCGCATTTTATGATTATGAAATATGGCAAATGGATGTCAAAACTGCATTCCTGAATGGATTTCTAGAAGAAGAGTTTTATATGATGCAACCAGAAGGTTTTGTCGATCCAAAAGGTGCTAACAAAGTGTGCAAGCTCCAGCGATCCATTTATGGACTGGTGCAAGCCTCTTGGAGTTGGAATAAACGCTTTGATAGTGTGATCAAAGCATATGGTTTTATATAGACTTTTGGAGAAGCCTGTACTTACAAGAAAGTGAATGGGAGCTCTGTAGCATTTCTGATATTATATGTAGACGACATATTGTTGATTGGAAATGATATGGAATTTCTGGATAGCATAAAAGGATACTTGAATAAAAGTTTTTCAATGAAAGACCTCAGTGAAGTTGCTTATATATTAGGCATCAAGATCTATAGAGATAGATCAAGACGCTTAATTGGACTTCCACAAAGCACATACCTTGATAAAGTTTTGAAAAAGTTCAAAATGAATCAAGCAAAGAAAGGGTTCTCGCCTGTATTACAAGGTGTGAAGTTGAGTCAGACTCAATGCCCGACCACAGTAGAAGATAGAGAGACAATGAAAGATATTCCCTATGCTTCAGCCAGAGGCTCTATCATGTATGCAATGTTGTGTACCAGACCTGATGTATGCTTAGCAATAAGCTTAGCAGGGAGGTACCAAAGTAATCCAGGAGTGGATCACTGGACAGCAGTCAGGAATATCCTGAAATACCTGAAAAAGGACTAAGGATATGTTTCTCGTTTATGGAGGTGACAAAGAGCTAGTCTTAAATGGTTACGTCGATGCAAGCTTTGACACTGATCCGGACGATTCTAAATCGCAAACTGGATACGTGTTTATATTGAACGGTGGAGCTGTCAGTTGGTGCAGTTCTAAATTAAGCGTCGTGGCGGGATCTACATGTGAAGCGGAGTACATAGCTGCTTCGGAAGCAACAAATGAAGGAGTCTGGATGAAGGAGTTCATATCCGATCTAAGTGTCATACCTAGTGCATCGGGTCCAATGAAAATCTTTTGTTACAATACTGGTGCAATTGCCTTGGCAAAGGAATCCAGATTTCACAAGAGAACCAAACACATCAAGAGACGCTTCAATTCCATCCGGGACTAAGTCCCGGTGGGAGCCATAGAGATTTGCAAGATACATACGGATCTGAATGTTGCAGACCCGTTGACTAAGCCTCTTCCACGAGCAAAACATGATCAACACCAAGGCTCCATGGGTGTTAGAATCATTACTGTGTAATCTAGATTATTGACTCTAGTGCAAGTGGGAGACTGAAGGAAATATGCCCTAGAGGCAATAATAAAGTTATTATTTATTTCCTTATATCATGATAAATGTTTATTATTCATGCTAGAATTGTATTAACCGGAAAAATAATACATGTGTGAATACATAGACAAACATAGTGTCACTAGTAAGCCTCTACTTGACTAGCTCGTTGATCAAAGATGGTTGTGTTTCCTAACCATAGACATGAGCTGTCATTTGATTAACGGGATCACATCATTAGGAGAATGATGTGATTGACTTGATCCATTCCGTTAGCTTAGCACTTGATCGTTTATTATGTTGTTATTGCTTTCTTCATGACTTATACATGTTCCTATGACTATGAGATTATGCAACTCCCGTTTACCGTAGGAAAACTATGTGTGATACCAAACATCACAACGTAACTGGATGATTATAAAGGAGCTCTACAGGTGTCTCCAAAGGTAAATGGAGAGTTGGCGTATTTCGAGATTAGGCTTTGTCATTCCAAAGGTATCTCTGGGCCCTCTCGGTAATGCACATCACTATAAGCCTTGCAAGCAAATGTAGCTAATGAGTTAGTTGCGGAATGATGCAGTACATAACAAGTACAGAGACTTAATGGTAACGAGATTGAACTAGGTATTGAGATACCAGCGATCGAATCTCGGGCAAGTAACATACCGATGACAAAGGGAACAAACATATGTTGTTATGCGGTTCGACCGATAAAGATCTTCATAGAATATGTAGGAGCCAATATGGGCATCCAGGTTCCGCTATTGGTTATTGACCAGAGAAATGTCTCGGTCATGTCTACATAGTTCTCGAACCCGTAGGGTCGGCACGCTTAACGTTCGTTGACGATATAGTATTATATGAGTTATGTATGTTGGTGACCGAATGTTGTTCGGAGTCCCGTATGAGATCACGGACATGACGAGGAACTCCGGTATGGTCCGGAGATGAAGTTTAATATATGGGATAATGTTGTTTGCTCTACGGAAGGGTTTCGGAATTCACCGGAAGGGGTTCCGGATGTTTCTCGAAATGTTTGGGTACGAGAACACATTATTTGGGCCAAAGGGGAAAGCCCACAAGGTTTTTGGAAAGCACAAAAGGAAGTTTTGCGGAGTCCAGGAGCCAGACTCCAGGGTCCCTGGCGTCTGGGTCCAAACGCCGGGAACCCTGGCGTCTGGCCCTGGAGTCCGAGAAGGACTCTTGCCTTTCGGGTGAAACTGACTTTGTGGAGGCTTTTACTCCAAGTTTCGACCCCAAGCCTCAATATATAAATAGGGGGGGCAGGTCTAGCACCAAAGACACATCAAGAAACACCAAGCCGTGTGCCGGCAACCCCGTCCCCTCTAGTTTATCCTCCGTCATAGTTTCCGTAGTGATTAGGCGATGCCCTGCGGAGATTGTTCTTCACCAACACCGTCACCACGTCGTCGTGCTGCCGGAACTCATCTACTACATCGCCCGTCTTGCTGGATCGAGAAGGCAACGATGTCATCGAGCTGAACGTGTGCTGAACGCGGAGGTGCCGTACGTTCGGTACTTGATCGGGGCGGATCGTGAAGGTATACGACTACATCAACTGCATTGATAAACGCTTCCGCTTAGTGATCTTCAAGGGTATGAAGATACACTCTCCCCTCTCGTTGCTATGCATCACCATGATCTTGTGTGTGCGTAGGAAAATTTTGAAGTTACTACGTTCTCCAACACTGCCGCTAAAGGCGCCTCCGCCGCCCAGCACCGGGCTGACTACAACCGTGCTGGCAGGCGTGCCAATTCAGCAACTGCGGTTCCCGCCCTCGCCGCCACAGTCTTCACCATGGCCGCGGACCAGCCGGCGCCCTCCCTACCAAACGGCAGGCCCTCCGCCACCGTGGGTTTCCATGCTGGATTCCACAGGCCACCGCTTCCCAGCGGACCACCTGTGCACATCGGCCCAAGGCCATTCTCTTCACTGCTCCATACCGCCAAGCCATACGCTCATGGCGGTCATACTCAGACACCGCCGTGCTTCGCCAAGCTCGACTTCACCACCTACGATGGTGCCGAGGACCCCCTCAACTGGCTCAACCAGTGTGAGCAATTCTTCCGGGGGCAACGCACGCTCGCGTCGGAACGCACCTGGCTGGCCTCATATCACCTTTGGGGCGCCGCACATACATGCTACTATGCCCTCGAACAAGACGAGGGTGGCATGCCCCCATGTGAGCACTTTCGCGAGCTATGCCTCCATCACTTCGGGCCGCCGATACGCGGGGGCCGGCTGGCGAAACTCGGCCGCCTCCACTTCACCTCCACGGTGCAGGACTTCACCGACCGCTTTCAGGCCCTGACATGCCACGCGCCTCGCGTAACGGCTCGCCAGCGGGCCGAGCTCTTCGTCGGTGGTCTGTCGGAACATATCCGCGTGGATGTGGAGCTGCGGGGACCCCAGGACCTCCAGATGGCCATGTACTACGCCCGCGCATTCGAGCACCGTGCGGTGGCCATCCAGCAGGCATCACCGTCCCGGGCTGCTGGGCCGCCTCCCGGGCCGGAAGTTCCCGCGTAGGGTGGGCCTGTGCAGGTTTCCACGGCACCCCTCGCCGCGACCGTGGTGCGCCCGTTCCGCTGGCTCACCTCGGCCGAGCAACTCGAGCGTCGCCGCCAAGGGTTGTGCTTCAACTGCGACGAGCCCTACGCGCCCGGCCACGTATGTCCGCCACTCTTCTACCTGGAGGCTGCGGACTACATTGAGGAGGAGGTCGCCATCGCCGAGCTCGGCGACCTGCCCAGCCCAGCTGCCATGGAGGTGTTTGG
Organism: Triticum timopheevii; assembly: GCA_963921465.1. Classification (NCBI taxonomy): domain Eukaryota; kingdom Viridiplantae; phylum Streptophyta; class Magnoliopsida; order Poales; family Poaceae; genus Triticum; species Triticum timopheevii. Next base: position 65,870,699 of record OY997274.1, read on the forward strand.
CGACGGTTGATCGCCTCTAGGAGTTTCGCAAGTGCTTCCCTGCCTTCCAGCTCGAGGACGAGCTGTTTTTGCAGGAGGGGAGAAGTGTTATGACCAGCATGTTACGGGCTTGGACCAGTTAGTTGTGGCCCAGTCTATCTTATTGTTATTAGGGGCTTAGCCCAATTATCGTTATTAGGGGCTTGGGAGTCAAGTAAACCTCTCTATATAAGGAGAGGAGATGTATCAATCTAATCAAGCAAAGAAGCAATCATATTTGCTCGGCTTCCTTAGGGAGCCAGAAGACCTAACCATAGCCGCCTCCTTCCCTGCGCCATCTTCCTCTCGGCCGCCACCTCCTCGCGCATGACGGCGCCCAGCCGGTGGTGGCTGCGAGTTCGTCCACGACTAGCTCCCTCCTTCCCCTACAACCTCCCGCCTAGACCCGGTAGAACCCTAGTTTCTACCAGAAGTCATCGCGGCAAGACGGTGATGACATAGCCAGAGGGCAGAAATCAACCACCAAACTCCATTGGCATTTGTCTTCTCTGACTAGATTGATTTTCTTAGACTGCACAGGTGCCCAGACAAGTGAGAGGGCTCACGACGGCTGTGAGTAGTGGAGTTTCGCCGTTGGTGAGACGCGGACTTGCTCGATGTCACGAGCTTGCCCTCGGCCGGCAATGCTGAGCAGTGTGGTTGTGCCAATCGGGCAAACAGCCTGAAGGCATGATGTGAGCAGAGGAAAACCATGCCGGCGGCAAGAAGTTTGGCTCCGTCGGCGGCGGTGGTGCTAACACCAGCCGCAGGTTGGGATGGTCTGGGAGTGGCCACAACATTCAGTTTCATCGCAAGGCATTGGGGAAGAAGGTAGCATGTTGCTTTGAGATTCACAATGGCACATGTCGCGCAAGTGAGTGGGTCTCCCTACTGAAATTATACAACCCAGGTCGTATAGGATTTTTTCCATCCATGTACACCACGATCAGGAACCAACGACCCCACCCGTCCCTTTCTCACTCCACCGTCGACCTAGTGACACTGAACAGCCAGGGAGAAAATCCTATACGACCGGGTCGTATCGTTTCAGTCGGAAGACCCACTCAGTATAGCACCACGTGGATGCGCGAATCTTAATGCAACAAGATAACTTCTTCCCCAATTCCCTTTTCCAAATCTCGATTCTCACCTTGGTGCACTTGTTCTCGACAGTGAAGTCATCGCGGAAAGATGGTGATGACATAGCCAGAGGGCAGCAACCAACTAAACTCCATTGGCGTTCGTCTTCTCTGACTAGGTTGATTTTCTTGGACTGCACCGGTGCCCAAACAAGTGAGAGGGCTCACGATGGCGGCGAGCAGTGGAGTTAGACCGGTGGTGAGCAGCGGAGTTGCTCAGCGTCAGGTGCCCGCCCTTGGCCGGCAAGGCTGGGCAGTGTGATTGTGCTGGTGTCGAAGAGTTTGGACGCGGCCAATCGGGCAAGCAGCATGGACGCACGATGTGAGCAGAGGAAAACCACGCCGGTGGCGAGAAGTTTGGCTCCGTCGGCAGCGACGGAGATAGCACCAACAGTAGGTTGGGATAGTCAGGGGCCACGACGTTCGATTTCATCACAAGGCATTGGGGAAGAAGGTAGCCTGTTGCTTTGAGATTCACAATGCCACATGTCGCACATGTGAGTGGGTCTCCCGACTGAAATGATACGACCCGGATCGTATAGGATTTTTTTCATCCATGTACACCATCATCAGGAATCAGCGATAACCCACAAGTATAGGGGATCGCAACAGCTTTCAAGGGTAGAGTATTCAACCCAAATTTATTGATTCGACACAAGGGGAGCCAAAGAATATTCTCAAGTATTAGCAGCTGAGTTGTCAATTCAACCACACCTAGAAACTTAATATCTGCAGCAAAGTGTTTAGTAGCAAAGTAATATGATAGTGGTGGTAACGGTAACTAAAGGAAAGATAGTAAAAGTAATGTTTTGGGTATTTTGTAATGATTGTAACAATAGCCACGGAAAAGTAAATAAGAGAGAACCAGTATATGGAAAACTCGTAGGCACCGGATTAGCGATGGATAATTATGCCGGATGTGGTTCATCATGTATCAGTCATAACATAGGGTGACATAGAACTAGCTCTAGTTCATCAATGTAATGTAGGCATGTATTCCGTATATAGTCATATGTGCTTATGGAAAAGAACTTGCATGACATCTTTTGTCCTACCCTCCCGTGGCAGCGGGGTCCTATTGGAAACTAAGGGATATTAAGGCCTCCTTTTAATAGAGAACCGGAAAAAAGCATTAGCACATAGTGAATACATGAACTCCTCAAACTATGGTCATCACCGGGAGTGGTCCCAATTATTGTCACTTCGGGGTTGCCGGATCATAACACATAATAGGTGACTATAGACTTGCAAGATAGGATCTAGAACACACATATATTCATGAAAACATAATAGGTTCAGATCTGAAATCATGGCACTCGGGCCCTAGTGAAAATCATTAAGCATAGCAATGGCATAGCAACATCAATCTCAGAACATAATGGATACTAGGGACCAAACCCTAACAAAACTAACTCGATTACATGATAAATCTCATCCAACCCATCACCGTCCAACAAGCCTACGATGCAATTACTCACGCACGGCGGTGAGCATCCTGAAATTGGTGATGGAGCATGGTTGATGATGACGACGGAGACGAATCCCCCTCTCCGGAGCCCCGAACGGACTCCAGATTAGCCCTCCCGAGAGAGATTAGGGCTTGGCAGTGGCTCCGTATCGTAAAACGCGAGGATTTTTGTTTATTTTTTCTAAGGTGTTCCGTGGAGTTTCAGGACATTCCGAGGATTTTTATTTTCTGCACAAAAAACAACACCATGGCAGTTCTGCTGAAAACAGCATCAGTCCGGGTTAGTTCCATTCAAATCATACAAGTTAGAGTCCAAAATAAGAGCAAAAGTGTTTCGAAAAGTAGATACGATGGAGACGTATCAACTCCCCCAAGATTAAACCCTTGCTTGTCCTCAAGCAATTCAGTTGACAAACTGAAAGAGAAAAAGAAAAACTTTTACAAACTCTGTTTGCTCTTGTTGTTGTAAACATGAAAATCCAGCATTCAAGTCTCAGCAATTATTATGAACTAACCATACTCACAATGACACGTAGGTCTCACAGTTACTCATATCAATAGCATAATCAGCTAGCGAGCCATAATAGCAAAACTCAGATGACAACACTTTCTCAAAATAATCATAACATGATATAACAAAATGGTATCTCGCTAGCCCTTTCTGAGACCGCAAAACATAAATGCAGAGCACCTTTAAAGATCAAGGACTGACTAAACATTGTAATTCATGGTAGAAGAGATCCAGTCAAGTCATACCCAATATAAACCAATAAGAATGAATGCAAACAATAGTGTGCTCTCCAGCGGGTGCTTTTTAATAAGAAGGGTGATGACTCAACATAAAATTAAATAGATAGGCCCTTCGTAGAGGGAAGCAGGGATTTGTAGAGGTGCCAGAGCTCGGTTTTGAAATAGAGATAAATTATATTTTGCGCAGCATACTTTCCTTGTCAACATAACAACTAAAAGACGACGATATCTTCCATGCTAAACAGATTATAGGCGGTTCCCAAACAGAATGGTAAAGTTTATACTCCCCTTCCTCCACAAGCATCAATCCATGGCTTGCTCGAAACAACGAGTGCCTCCAACATTCAACGGGTCCCATGGGGAGTTTTGTTTGCAGTTATTTTGATTTAGTTTGCACAAAGCATGGGACTGGGCATCCCGGATACTAGCCATTTTCTCGTGAATGAGGAGCGGAGTCCACTCCTCTTGAGAATAACCCGCCTAACACGGAAGATAAGGGCAGCTCTAGTTGACATATGTGCTATTCGAGCATGCAAAACAGAATGTTTATTTGAAGGTTTAGAGTTTGGCACATACAAATTTACTTGGAACAGCAGGTAAATACCACATATAGGTAGGTATAGTGGACTCATATGGAATAACTTTGGGGTTTAAGGAGTTTGGATGCACAAGCAGTATTCCCGCTTAGTACAGGTGAAGGCTAGCAAAAGACTGGGAAGCGACCAACTGAGAGAGCGACAACAGTCGTAAACATGCATTAAAATTAATTCACACCGAGTACAAGCATGAGTAGGATATAATCCACCATGAACATAAATATCTTGAAGGCTATGTTGATTGGATTCAACTACATGCGTGAACATGCGCCAAGTCAAGTCACTCAATTCATTTAAAGGAGGATACCACCCCATCATACCACATCATAATAATTCTAATAGCATGTTGGCACGCAAGGTAAACCATTATAACTCATAGCTAATCCAGCATGGCACAAGCAACTATAATCTCTAAAGGTCATTGCAAATATGTTTACTTCATAATAGCTGAATCAAGAACGATGAATCATCATATTTACAAAAACAAGAGAGGTCGAGTTCATAACAGCTTTTCTCTTCCCAATAAGTCCATCATATATCATCATCATTGCCTTTCACTTGCACGACCGAACGGTGTGTAAAATAATAAGAGTGCACGTCCATTGGACTAAGCTGGAAACTGCAAGCATTTAACTCAAGAGAGTAGACAAGTAATATGGGCTTTGAGTTTAAATAATCAATCCTGCATATAAGAGCCACCAAGCATTTTCAATATGGTCTTCTCGACCCCCAAAGAAAGGAAAAGAATAAAAACTATTTACATGGGAAAGCTCCCAACAAGTAAAAGAAGAACGGGAAATATTTTTGGGTTTTCCTTTTTAATTCTACTACAAGCATGAAATGTAAACTAACTATTTTTTTTTGGTTTTTCTTAATGTTTATCAAACACACAAGAAGAAAGCAGGAAAAAGAAATTTAAACTAGCAAGGATATTACAATGAAAAAGTATGAGCACCGACATCTAGCAATGAGTGTGTGTGAACTTAATGTAATGTCGGTGGGAAATACGTACTCCCCCAAGCTTAGGCTTCTGGCCTAAGTTGGTCTATTGCCAGGGATGGCCTGGCGGATATTCGTAGGTGAAGCTGGGGTCATACTGTGACGCAGCGGCTATCGCCGCCTGAGCTGTAGCATGGAGTCGAGCAGCCTCCAGTCTCCTTTCGTGTTCATCTGCCTCCTCTCTGGTAATAATATATCTTCTTTTTGCCTGTAAATCAAAGAAGGCAGGAGCAGGAAGAGCAATATGGACTACACGACGTCTATCAAAGATTAGTCGATACTGTAGAGGTGGTTCAGTCCTCTCAACAAACTGGTGGGAAACCATAGAATCAAAATCTAAATAAGAAGGGGGTAAGTCCATGTCACCCTCACGAATGTCTACCACAAGAAAATTAGCTAAACGGGTTGCATAAATTCCTCCAAAGAAATCTCCGCTATGTCTATTCTGATGCAACCTGCGAGCTACAATGGCTCCCAAATGATAAGATTGGTCTCCTAACACAGCACTCCTGAGAATACTGAGATCAGGGACACACATGTGACATGCTTCATCCTTAGCATTTATACATCTACCTATGAAGAGAGCAAAATAATGTATAGCAGGAAAGTGAATGCTCCCTACAGTGGCTTGTGTTATATCTCTAGATTCCCCCACAGTTATTCTAGCAAGAAAGTCTCTATATTCGGATTTAGGGGGATCCCTGACATTACCCCAAGATGGAAGTTTGCAAGCAGAAGTAAAATCCTCTAACTCCATGGTATAGGATTTGTCATAAAGGTCAAGCATGACTGAAAGAGAATTTCGCGAAGTTGAAAACTCAAACCTCCTCACAAATGAACTTGTGAGATCATGATACTGGTGGCATTTGTCAGCTTCAAAGTCCTCAAGGCCGGCGTTACTCAAATATGCGCTAAATTCATCTTTGATTCCCACTTGATTCATAAAATTTTCCGACGGCCATTCACAGGGCCTCACAGGAGCGTCTCTTGGTGGTTCCTCGTCAGCATCACGTACTGCAACCCTGGGACCTTGCTTCCTTGAAGGACCACCTTGGAACATCCTCCTAAGCATATTGTTTCCTCTGAAAAATTTCTGAAATTTTTAGTAACTTCAAATAAAAGTGAACCAACTTCAATAAAATTGATAGCAACAACTCCCACAAGTACCTAGAGCCTATATAAAGCATTGGAACTACTTGGAACCATATAAATTTGCCATGCAAGCTCAAGAACATGGTCACCTATGCAGCACAAATTTGCAAAGGATAAAGCACTAGAACAAAAACTAATTGGACCAATGGAGGAGTCACATACCAAGGAACAATCTCCCCAAACAGTTTTGCGAGAGATGCTTTGAGCAAGGAGATCGAAAATCACAGCAACGGGGGCGGGAACTCGTGCTTGAGTTGGTTTTTCATGTTTGTGTGAGGCAGAGGAAGAAGATAGGTGCAGGAATAAGTGGAGGTGGGCCACCGTGGGCCCACGAGGCAGGGGGCGCGCCCAGGGGGGTAGGGCGCGCCCTCCACCCTCGTGGCCAGGTGGCAGCTCCCCCCGTGGTAATTTTTGCACAGTAAATCGTCAAATATTCCCGAAAAAAATCATATTAAATTGGCATGGTATTCTGAGGACTTTTATTTTCGGGATATTTTTATATTGCACGGATAAGTCAGGAAACAGACAAAAAATATTATTTTACTTTATTTCTACCAAATAACAGGAAATATAAAGATGGTACAGAAGGTTGTGCTTCTAGTTTCATCCATCCCATGCTCAGCAAAAATAATCCACTATCAAGGTTGATCAAGTCTTGTTAACAAACTCATTCCGATAATCATGAAACCGGAGAAATTTCGAATAGCACTAAGTTACCTCAACGGGGATATGAAAATCCCCAACAATAAGAATATCATACTTTTTCTTGACAGTAGGGAGAGGAAATTCAAAACCTCCAAATATAATCGATGGAATTTTTCCAATAGAGTTGATACTATAAACTTGAGGTTGTTTCCTTGGAAAATGTACCGTGTGCTCATTGCCATTAACATGAAAAGTGACATTGCCTTTGGTGCAATCAATAACGGCCCCTGCAGTATTAAGGAAAGGTCTTCCAAGAATAATAGACATACTATCATCCTCGGGAATATCAAGAATAACAAAGTCCGTTAAAATAGTAATGTTTGCAAATACAACAGGCACATGCTCACAAATACCGACAGGTATAGCAGTTGATTTATCAGCCATTTGCAAAGATATTTCAGTAGGTGTCAACTTATTCAAGTCAAGTCTACGATATAAAGAGAGAGGCATGACACTAACACCGTCCCCAAGATCACATAAAACAGTTTTAACATAACTTCTTTTAATGGAGCATGGTATAGTAGGCACTCCGGGATCTCCAAGTTTCTTTGGTATTCCACCCTTAAAAGTATAATTAGCAAGCATGGTGGAAATTTCAGCTTCAGGTATTTTTCTTTTATTAGTAATAATATCCTTCATATACTTAGCATAAGGATTTGTTTTGAGCACGTTAGTTAATCGCATACGCAAAAAGATGGGTCTACTCATTTCAGCAAAGCGCTCAAAATCCTCATCATCTTTTTTCTTGGATGGTTTCGGAGGAAAAGGCATGGGTTTCTGAACCCATGGTTGCCTTTCTTTACCATGTTTCCTAGCAACAAAATCTCTTTTATCATAAAGTTTATTCTTTGATTGTGGGTTATCAAGATCAACATCAGGTTCAACTTCTACATCATTATCATTACTAGGTTGAGCATCAACATGAACATTATCATTAACATTATTATAGGTTCATGTTCATCACCTGATTGTGTTTCAGCATCAGAAATAGAGACATCATTTGGATTCTCAGGTGGTTCAGCAATGGGTTCAACAGAAGTTTGCAAAGTCCTATCATTTTTCTTTTTCTTCCTTTTAGAAGAACTAGGTATATCAATATTGTTTCTCTGAGAATCTTTCTCGATTCTCATAGGGTGGCCTTCAGGATACAAAGGTTCCTGAGTCATTCTACCAGTTCTTGTAGCCACTCTAACAGCATAATCATTTTTCTTACTATTCATTTCATCAAGCACTTCTTTCTGAGCTTTAAGTACTTGTTCTACTTGAGTGGTAACCATAGAAGCATGTTTGCTAACAAGTTGAAGTTCACCTCTAATATCAGCCATATGATCATCCAAGCGTTTAATCATAAAGGTATTCTGTTTTAGTTGTATACCAAAATAGTCATTAAAGTCATCTTGCTTAAACATAAAGTCATCAAACTCATCCAAGCACTAACTAGCAATTTTAGTAGGAGGGACTTCAGCTTTATCATATCTATAGAGAGAATTTACCTTTACTACCCGTGTCGGGATATCGTGAGGTTCTTCATTAAATAAGTAATTGAGATCATATACTTCTTCATCAGGTGGTAAATTAAGACCATGTATTTCTTCAATAGGAGGTAAATTCTTAACATCTTCAGCTTTAATACCTTTTTCTTTCATAGATTTCTTTGCCTCTTGCATATCTTCGGGACTGAGAAATAGAACACATCTCTTCTTCGGAGTTGGTTTAGGAATAGGCTCAGTAATTGGCTCAGGAACTGGCTCAGGAGGTAGCTCGGGAGGTGCCCAATTATTTTCATTAGCCAACATATTATTCAATAGAATTTCAGCGTCATCTGGTGTTCTTTCCCTGAAAAGAGAACCAGCACAACTATCCAGGTAATCTCTGGAAGCATCAGTTAGTCCATTATAAAAGATATCAAATATTTCAGGTTTCTTAAGAGGATGATCAGGCAAAGCATTAAGTAACTTGAGAAGCCTCCCCCAAGCTTGTGGGAGACTCTCTTCTTCAATTTGCACAAAATTGTATATTTCCCGCAAAGCAGCTTGTTTCTTATGAGTAGGGAAATATTTAGCAGAGAAGTAACAAATCATATCCTGGGGACTTTGCACACAACCAGTGAGGGAGTCCTGGATTAGGGGGTGTCCGGATGGCCGTACTATGACCTTTGGCCGGACTCCCGGACTATGAAGATACAAGATTGAAGACTCCGTCCTGTGTCCGGATAGGGACTTTCCTTGGCGTGGAAGTCAAGCTTGGCGATACGATATGAAGATCTCCTCCCATTGTAACCGACTCTGTGTAACCCTAGCCCTCTCCGGTGTCTATATAAACCGGAGAGTTTTAGTCCGTAGGACGAACAACAATCATACCATAGGCTAGAATCTAGGGTTTAGCCTCTCTGATCTCGTGGTAGATCAACTCTTGTAATACCCATACCATAAATATCAATCAAGCAGGAGTAGGGTTTTACCTCCACCGAGAGGGCCCGAACCTGGGTAAAAACATCGTGTCCCTTGTCTCCTGTTACCATCCGCCTAGACGCACAGTTCGGGACCCCCTACCCGAGATCCGTCGGTTTTGACACCGACATTGGTGCTTTCATTGAGAGTTCCTCTGTGTCGTCGCCTTTAGGCCCGATGGCTTCTTCGATCATCAACCACGACGTGGTCCAGGGCGATACTTTTCTCCCCGGACAGATCTTCGTATTCGGCGGCTTTGCACTGTGGGCCAACTCGTTTGGCCATCTGGAGCAGATCGAAAGCTACGCCCCCGGCCATCAGGTCAGGTTTGGAAGCTTAAACTACACGACCGACATTCGCGGGGACTTGATCTTCGACGGATTCGAGCCACAGTCGAATGCGCCGCACTGTCCCGACATGCATGACCTAGCTCTGCCGCCGGACAGCACCTAGAGTGCCGCTCAGAAGTCCGCTCTGACCATCAGTTCGGAGTCGACCGCGCTAACCAGGGACGGACGGTTGGACGTCGCCCAGGAGCCGCAATCTCTACGGCGATAGAGCCGAATACCAGCCTAGTCCTTCGCAAGGCCCATGACTCCAAGGTGCCGGACTCCACTCCCGACTCTGAATCTTCCGCACCCCTTCCGATCGAACCCGATTCGGCTCCGATCATGGAGTTCACCACCGCGGACGTCTTTCAGCACTCGCCCTTTGGCGATATCCTGAACTCCCTAAAGTCTCTCTCTTTGTCAGGAGAGCCCTGGCCGGACTATGGTCAGCAAGGTTGGGATACGGACGACGAAGAAATTCGAAACCCACCCACCACCCACTTTGTAGCCACTATCGATGATTTAACCGACATGCTCGACTTTGACTCAGAAGACATCGACGGTATGGACGCCGATGAAGGAGATGACCAAGAACCAGCACCCATAGGGAATTGGAAAGCCACCTCGTCATATGACATATACATGGTGGACACCCCCAAAGCAGGGGATGGCGAGGAACAAATGGAGGATGACCCCTCCAAGAAGCAACCCAAGCGCAGACGTCAGCGACACCGCTCTAAATCCCGCCAAAGCAAGAACGGTGAATCCGGCACCGGAGATAACAACATGCCGGATAGTGCCGAAGATAACCCCCTCCAGCAGGATTCAGTGCAGGAGGACGATGGAGCCAGCCCTCATTAGAGAGCGGCCGATAGAGAGGTTGAGGACGACAACTATATGCCTCCCTCCGAAGAAGAGGCAAGCCTCGACGACGACGAATTCATCGTGTCACAGGATCCCGTCGAACAAGAGTTTCAAACGCAGGCTCATGGCCACGGCACGCAGCCTTAAGAAAAAACAGCATCAGCTTAGAGCTGACCAAGACTTGCTAGCCGACAGATGGACCGAAGTCCTGGCGGCCGAAGAGTATAAACTCGAGCGCCCCTCCAAGAGCTACCCAAAGCGCAGGCTGCTACCCCAACTTGAGGAGGAAGCAACTAAACCTACATTACCAGCGTACGATGCACCTGATCGGCCACCCCGTGGCCGCGACAGAGAGACCTTTGGGCCCTCGACCCAAGCCGCACTCTGACACCGCTCAAAACATAACAGAATACGGGGAGACGCAACAGACCTGCGAGACATACTGGAGGACAAGGCAAGGCAAACAAGATCGATCTACGGATCGCGTGGGTGCCCCACATCACGTGATGATAACCATCACACTGGATATGATAAATACGGCCAGGCCGAATTCAATAGACCAAGCTCATCCGAGCTGCGCCGCGATATAGCCCAATACAAGGGCGCCGCACACCCACTATGCTTCACAGACAAAGTAATGGATCATCAAATCCCCGGGGGTTTCAAACCCGTAAACATTGAATCATATGACGGCACAACTGATCCCGCGGTATGGATCGAGGATTACCTCCTTCATATCCACATGGCCCGTGGTGATGATCTACACGCCATCAAATACCTCCCGCTCAACCTTAAAGGACCAGCTCGACATTGGCTTAACAACCTGCCAGCAGAGTCAATTAGTTGCTGGGAGGACCTGGAATCCGCATTCCTTGACAATTTCCAGGGCACTTACGTGCGACCACCAGACGCCGATGACCTAAGCCACATAATCCAGCAGCCAGAGGAATCGGCCAGGCAATTCTAGACACGGTTCCTAACCAAGAAAAATCAAATAGTCGACTGTCCAAACGCCGAGGCCCTTGCTTCCTTCAGGCATAACATCCGAGACGAATGGCTCGCCCGGCACCTAGGACAGGAAAAGCCGAAATCTATGGCAGCCCTCACGACACTCATGACCTTCTTCTGCGCGGGCGAAGACAGCTGGCTGGCTCATAGCAATAACATAACCAAGAGCCCTGGTAATTCGGACACCAAGGACAACAATGGTAGGTCACGTCGCAACAAGCACAAGCGCCGCATTAACGGCGACAATACTGAGGATACGGTAGTCAACGCCGGATTCAGAGGCTCTAAACCCGGTCAGCGGAAAAATTCATTCAAAAGAAACCCTCCGGGCCCATCCAACTTAGACGGATACTCGACCGCTCGTGCCAGATACACGACACCCCCGAACAACCAGCCAACCACACCAACAGGGACTGTTGGGTGTTCAAGCAGGCAGGCAAGTTAAGTGCCGAAACCAGAGACAAGGGGCTATGTAGCGATGACGAGGAGGAGCCCCGGCCGCCAAACAACAGAGGACAGAAGGGATTCCCCCCACAAGTGCGGACGGTGAACATGATATACGCAACCCACATCCCCAAGAGGGAGCGGAAGCGTGCTCTCAAGGACGTCTATGCGTTGGAGCCAGTCGCCCCAAAGTTCAACCCATGGTCCTCCTGCCCGATCACATTCGATCGAAGGGACCACCCCACTAGCATCCGTCACGGCGGATTCGCCGCATTGGTCCTAAACCCAATCATTGACGGATTTCACCTCACCAGCGTCCTCATGGACGGCGGCAGCAGCCTGAACCTGCTTTATCAGGATACAGTGCGAAAAATGGGTATAGATCCCTCAAGGATCAAACCCACAAAGACAACATTTAAAGGTGTCATACCGGGTGTAGAGGCCAGCTGTATAGACTCGGTTACACTCGAAGTGTTCTTTGGATCCCCGGATAATTTCCGAAGCGAAGAATTAATCTTCGACATAGTCCCATTCCGCAGTGGCTATCACGCCCTGCTCAGACGAACCGCATTTGCAAAGTTCAATGCGGTGCCGCACTATGCATATCTCAAGCTCAAGATGCCAGGCCCTCACGGAGTCATCACGGTAAATCGAAACACCGAACGCTCTCTCCGAACGGAGGAGCACACAGCAACCCTGGCGGCGGAAGTACAGAGCAGCCTCTCGAGGCAGCTCTCCAATCCGAGTATTAAACGTTCGGACAACATCAAGCATGCCCGAAGTAACCTACAACAAAGCCGGCTGGCACGATCCGAGCGAGCATAGCAGTGCGGCCCCAACCCCAGCCCTCGTCAGATGGTGCTATCGGTACCACGCGTACATAATTACGCTTTGAAAATACCATGGGCATAAGGGGAGGGGCACAACTACGACACACCCAAAATGCGGCTCCACCGCACTTAGGGGCTCCCTATTCCGCCGTTTTCTTTTTTTTTGTATACTTTCAGGACCCAACTATTCGGAAGGCCTTTTCGGCAACAAACTCGCCGAACACACGATGCAACAGCCAGGGCGCGACCAAGCTGCGTCATATGTCCAGGTGGTCTCTATAACGAGCTAAATACCCGTTTTGCTTAAATTTACGCAGCTTGCCCCTGGAGGGGGACATGTCAAATAATCCCATCCCTTGCTTATCGCACTATTTGTATCGTTCTGCTTTCATAGCAGCTCTTTTTCAATAAACAATACATAGCTCTTATCTATTATTGTATTCATCTATTTTTATACAAATATGTTCAGTCATGACATTATGCAACCGTACACTTTGGTACGGACAATACCCCAGGGGCTAAAGCACCCCATAACATGGTGTGAGAAGACCGAACAATCTTATGAGTGCGACACCCCGAACTTATAGCACTATATGCATCGGCTCCGAATCATGCCTTTGGTCAATAGTTGGGTTTGCCCGGCTCCCATGTTTTGGTACCTTACGTTCCGCAATGTTGGCTAAGGTAGCGCTGGGAGAACTACTGCGATTGTGCCCCAGTTGAGCTGGGTTAACACCTCAGTAGAGAAAGCTAAAACTGACCGTCATGATAGTGCGAGATACCGGTCGCTGTTCGCGAGGTTTTTCGAGTCCTTAAAGACTTATGCCGCTTAGAGCGAGGAACCGGACTTATCCGGCCTAGGCGTGGATAGCGCCCCGAACTCGATCTTCCGAATACTAGGGGCTTCACCGAAATTTAAAATTATAGAATTCTATGGCTAAGTGAGAGTGATAAAGCATTATAAGTCCGTCGGCCTGGTTCGTTGTGCTGAGCGCCTCCCTAGATGGACCGAAGAATGGGAACAAGAGCGCTCAGGTTTATCCCGAACACCCCAACACTTGTGGCATGGGGGTCGAAGCCGACGACTTGCATCTCTCAGATTTGATAAACGGCCGCACAGAAGGTAATATTTTTAATTAACAAGAGTTGCTTAGCGCATATGAACAAAGTTTTCAGCGTACAGGATAACAGATGCGAGCCTACTCAAAAATTACATCTTTAGTGCATTCGTCCGCTATACGGCGAGCACCCTTCAGGACGCCCTTATAATACATCTCGGGCGTGCGATACTCCTTGCCCGGCGGTGGCGCGTCCGTCAAAAGCTTCTCAGCGTCCAGCTTGCCCCAGTGCACTTTAGCACGGGCAAGGGCCCGACGGGCACCTTCGATACAGACGGAGCGCTTGACAACTTTAATCCAGGGACACGCATCCACCACCCGCCGCACCAGACCGAAGTAGCTCCCAGGCATGGCTTCGCCAGGCCACAGCCGAGCTATGAGGCCCTTCATGGCCTGTTCGGCCACCTTGTGGATCTCGACCAGCTGCTTCAGCTGGTCGCTTAGGGGCACCGGATGTTCGGCCTCAGCATTCTGAGACCAGAACAGTTTTTCCGTCGAGCTCCCCTCTTTGGCTCGGTAGTATGTGGCGGCGTCAGACACACTGCCGGGCAGATCGGCAAACGCTCCTGGAGAGCTCCGGATCCGGGTAAGTAACAGATAATTTACTTTTATATTCTTGCTTTGCATAAAGAATGCCTTACCCGCCGCTATCTTCTTCATCGCCTCGATCTCCTGGAGGGCCTTCTGGGCTTCGGCCTTCGCGGTTTTGGCACTCTCAAGAGCCAAGGCGAGCTCGGACTCTCGAGTCTTCAAGTCACGCTCCAAACTCTCGTGTTTTTCCACGAGAGCCTGGAGCTCTTGCCGCACCTCCGCCACCCGCGCCTCCTACTTCTCTCGCTCGGCACGCTCTATGGCCGCACTATTTTCAGCCTTGGAGACCGCCTCCTTCAGGGTCACCACCTCGGCCGTGGCCCCTGCAACATTTAAGTTGGTCCTGTCATTATTTGCAACCAAGTATTTCTATATACATTTACATACGGTATTACATACCCTCCTTATCCTCGAGCTGCTTCTTGGCACGGCCGAGCTTGTTCTCGGACCGCTCGAGGCTTCCTTTCAATGCATTGACCTCCGCAGTCAGTGCGGCAGAGGTCAGCAGCGCAGCCTGCATTCCCATATCGACATATTTTTATTAGACTCCTGCGTATATCTTTTTAGATCCTCAACTTGGCTTTTCTTTTCCGAACGCCGAACCGAGCATCAGGGGCTACTGTCTATGCGATAATATTTTTATATGTTTTGAACACATACCTCGAAGCCTGTTAACAGACTTGTGCAGGCTTCTGTCAGCCCGCTCTTGGCGGACTGAACCTTTTGAATCACCGCACTGATAACAATGTGGTGTTCCTAGTCGATGGAGGCGCCGTTAAGCGCCTCCAGCAAATTATCCGGCACCTTCGGATGGACGGAGGTCGCCGGCGGCGTAGGCTCGCCCTTCTTATGAAGGCGCCGTCTGTCAGACACTGGAACCGCTGGTGGTTCCGGAGCAGTGCCCGGCCCTGGGCCGGACTTAGATCCCTCCGGGGCTTTGCCCCCTTTGGGCCTGGAGTCCGGGAGGTCGCCTTGGGGCGCCTCCAGGACCGCCTCCTCCTGGTTCGGTCCCTTTTGGGACTCCGCCTCGGCGTCATCCGCAGGCAGAGGGGAGGAGGCCGTCGGAAGTAAAGCACTGCTCACATCCGACGAATTCAGGGAGCCGCTTGATGAATCGTCGAGCTGAGCTCTGGGCGTACTGCATGATTGAATTTGGCGTCGGAAAGCGCCAAATAATAGAGGAGCGCCATAAGTTATTCGGGTACCCGGACACTTACGATTTTGATAGGGGCTTGACCCTGGATGGCCATTCCTCCCCGCCGTCTTCGGCATCGGAGGCGTAGTCCGGCAGAAGGGTTTTCCCCTTCGTGGACCCTCCGGCCTCCCCAGTTGGGGCGGCCTTCCTTTTCTTTCCGTCCCCCGTTTGAGGGGGAGAGGCTTCTTCTTCTTCTTCCGAGGCGGAGGGTGCGTCGGGGTCGTCGGGCGATGAATCTGACACCACCAGGCGCCGGGAGCTCTTTCGAGTCCCCGTGGCCTTCTTCTTCTTGGCCTTCTTCTCCGGCACCACGTGAGGTGCCAGAACCAGCAGCTTTGTTAAACGAGCGTCCGCTGGGTCTTCGGGCAAAGGAGCTGGACAGCTGATCAGTCCGGCCCTCTTCTGCCAGTCCTATCAAAGGGATGGGGGTTTAGATCCCACATAAAACCAAATCTATGGAAAACAGATACCTCATAATGGGAAAATTAGCTCACCGCGCTGGCTTGGCGCTTGGCACAGAATCTGCGATCCTCGGTGACGGGAAGCGAGACCTCGGAGCTCTTGAATAGCACCTTCCATGCATCCTCGTGCTTTGTGTCGAAGAGCCGGGACAGAGTCTGGTGCTGGGCCGGGTCGAGCTCCCACAAGTTGAAAGCTCGTCGTTGACACGGGAGAGCATGACCTGGACTACGGTGACAAGTTTAACCTTCCTGCTAATCAGGTCTTTGATGCAGGTTTGAAGTGTGGTCACTTCTGCCGAACTACCCAACAACAAGCCCGTCTCTTTCCAAGACGTGAGCCATGTGGGAATGCCAGATTGGAATTCGGGGGCCGCTGCCCATTCAGGGTCACGCGGCTCGGTGATATAGAACCACCCCGATTGCCACCCTTTGATGGTCTCTACGAAGGCGCCCTCGAGCCATGTGACATTGGGCATCTTGCCCACCATGGCGCCTCCGCACTCCGCTTGGTGTCCGCCCATGACCTTCGGCTTGACGCTGAAAATCTTCAGCCATAGACCAAAGTGGGGCTCGATGCGGAGGAAGGCCTCGCATACGACGATAAATGCCGAGATGTTGAGGATGAAGTTCGGGGACAGATCGTGGAAGTCTAGGCCGTAATAGCAAATGAGTCCCGGACGAACGGGTGAAGAGGAAAGCCCAGTCCGCGGAGGAAATGGGGAAGAAATATGACCCTCTCATGGGGCCCAGGGGTGGGGATAAGCTGCCCCTCGTCTGGAAGCCGGTGCGCAATGTCGTTGTGCAGGTATCCGGCTTTCCGCAACCTTTTGATGTGCCCCTCCGTGATGGAAGAGGCCATCCACTTGCCTCCCGCTCCGGACATGGTTGGAGTAGGTCGAGGCGAGATGTGCGGGCTTGGGCGTTGGAGCTCGAGTGCGCAAGGACGAATAAGCAAAGGAGGAATAAGGCGTGAATGGAAAGGGTAGATCCTTATCCCCTTATATGGGCGGCCTAAACTACGAGCCCGCACCGGCCTAATAAAACTCGCTTATCTCCGAAGCGCCGCGGTTACCCACGCCCCTATTGATGAGAATCCCGAAATAAGGGGACACGATCTCTGCTTTGACAAGACGTGCCAAGGAAACCGCCTCGCTAAACACGCTGAGGTGGAATGATAAAATGAATAAAAGCCTGGCCGTGGCATGAGGTCACGCTACGGAATATGTCAGCAGATTAGATTGGTGCAAATGTTATTCTCTCTATGGTGGCATGTGGAAATTATTTTGCAGAGCCGGACACTATCCTGGTGTTCAACATCTTCTATGAAGTATTCAGAGGAGGAACCCGCCTTGCAATGCCAAAGACAACTTGCACGCTGGACTCATCGTCATTGAAGCCTGGTTCAGGGGCTACTGAGGGAGTCCTGGATTAGGGGTGTCCGGATGGCCGGACTATGACCTTTGGCCAGACTCCCGAACTATGAAGATACAAGATTGAAGACTCCGTCCCATGTCCGGATAGGGACTTTCCTTGGCATGGAAGGCAAGCTTGGCGATACGATATGAAGATCTCCTCCCATTGTAACCGACTGTATAACCCTAGCCCTCTCCGGTGTCTATATAAACCGGAGAGTTTTAGTCCGTAGGACGAGCAACAATCATACCATAGGCTAGCTTCTAGGGTTTAGCCTCTCTGATCTTGTGGTAGATCAACTCTTGTAATACCCATACCATCAATATCAATCAAGCAGGAGTAGGGTTTTACCTCCACCGAGAGGGCCCGAACCTGGGTAAAAACATCGTGTCCCTTGTCTCATGTTACCATTCGCCTAGACGCACAGTTCGGGACCCCCTACCCGAGATCCGCCGGTTTTGACACTGACAACCAGGATCAAGAGAATTATACCATATCTTAGCATCACCCTTTAATAAGAATGGAAATATCTTAAGTAAATAAAGGTAGCACGATCTCTCATTATTAGTAAACAGGGCAGCTATATCATTTAACTTAGTAAGATGTGCCACAACAGTTTCAGATTCACAGACATAAAAAGGATCAGATTCAACCAAAGTAATTATATCTGGATCAACAGAAAAATCATAATAGTCCTAATCAGGAACACAGATAGGTGAAGTAGCAAAACCAGGTTCGGGTTTCATTCTACCTCTAAAAGATTCTTTACTCCATTTAATTAGCAACTTCTTAAGTTCGCGTCTATCCTGGCAAGCAAAAATAGCTGCTGAAGATTCAACATCACAAAGATAACCCTCAGGAAAAGCAGGCATAGGTTTATCATCACTAACATCATCGTGTTCAGGTTCAATAATTTCTCTTTCTCTAGACCTAGAAATTTGCTCATCAAGAAATTCACCAAGTAGCACAGTAGTATCAAGCATAGAAGTAGTTTCATCATAAGTATCATGCATAGTAGAAGTGGCATCATCAATAACATGCGACATATCAGAATCAATAGCAGTATAGGTTTAGGTGTCGCAAACTTACTCATAACAGAAGGAGAATCTAGTGCAAGGCTAGATGGCAGTCCCTTACCCCCCCCCCCCTCGTAGTTGAGGGCAAAATAGTAGTTCGATCATCTTTCAAGTTCTTCATAGTATCCAGCAAATATAAATCCCAAGTGACTTAAAGAATAGAGCTATGCTCCCCGACAACGGCGCCAGAAATTAGTCTTGATAACCCACAAGCATAGGGGATCGCAACAGCTTTCGAGGGTAGAGTATTCACCCCAAATTTATTGATTCGACACAAGGGGAGCCAAAGAATATTCTCAAGTATTAGTAGCTGAGTTGTCAATTCAACCACTCCTAGAAACTTAATATCTGCAGCAAAGTGTTTAGTAGCAAAGTAATATGATAACGGTGGTAACTGTAACAAAAGGAAAGATAGTAAAAGTAATGTTTTGGGTATTTTGTAATGATTGTAACAATAGCAACGAAAAAGTAAATAAGCGGGAACCATTATATGAAAAACTCGTAGGCACCGGATTAGCGATGGATAATTATGCCGGATGTGGTTCATCATGTATCAGTCATAACATAGGGTGACACAGAACTAGCTCCAGTTCATCAATATAATGTAGGCATGTATTCCGTATATAGTCATACGTGCTTATGGAAAAGAACTTGCATGACATCTTTTGTCCTACCCTCCCGTGGCAACGAGGTCCTATTGGAAACTAAGGGATATTACAGGGTGAAAACCAAAGGTCTGACTGTCATTGGTTGTGCCTGGCAGTTGCGTTGCTCAAGGAATTGTTTTGAGAGCTTGGACTTCTCCAGGGTGAAAACCTAAAATCTCGGATTGGGCAACAACAACTGTTGTAAAGTATTTCCTTCTCGGAGGTGTTACTTTTGGAGACCTTTTATGTTTTTCAGGTGTTGTACTTGGTGGCGGTTTGTGTGCGGCTACTGAGAGGAGTCGAGGACACTTTTTTTAGGTCAAGAGATTCGTTGCGAGATCACGAATCATGTTTTTTCTTTACTTTTTCCTTTGGCTATGTACGTCCTGGATGTCTTTGCGATATCTTGTAGGTTTAGAGACCGGGTGTAATTGGTATCTGTACGATATTAATATATTCTCTTTTTGAAAAAAAATCCCCGCGCATGCATGGGACGCTGTTCTAGTGAAGTTACGTAAAAAATACATACTAATATATAGTTCACGAAAATGCTGAGGACGCGTGTGGAAGACCAAACACTCGGAATTTTGGGATTTGTTTATATTAATTGCGCAGCATGTAAACTCTGAAATCAATTTATTGTTCATTTCTTTCATGTGACCGAACTTAATGGATCATACGTATGTTTGTCCTAGTGGTAGTGATTTCTCTTGTCTACAAGACTTGTGTTTAAGTGTTGAGAATTATTTCAAGTATTAAAAAGGCTTGTTAATTAAATTATTTTAGAAATAAAACAGAAATTTATATCGGAACTTTTCAACGAAAGAGATGTGGTAACTCACATGCTCTGTGACCACATGGCCAAAAGTACGTATGTTCATATCTGAGCTTGATCGTATAATTGCATTTATTTAGTGCAATATCATATAGTACGCCTGTACCAGGCCAAACTATGCTATAAAGGGCAGCATAGGGCAAATATCAGGGGGGGCTTCACCGTAGAAGCAAGGAAGCTAGATAAAAGTTCGTCTTCACATTTCTGACCTTGATTTGAGCTGTGACAGAAAAGATTACATGTCATGAGCTTGAGAGGCATCCGGAACTGAGTGATCACCTGCACAGCTACTACCAAGGTCTTCGACACAGAAAAGATTACATGTCATGTAGCAGCGGCCAGTAGGACTTCACATTTTCGAATGAGCTGGCAGTGTGACCTGATCATAAAAGTTGGCTCTCGTGCATTTTCGGGCTTGCTACTTGCGCCGGAACAGCCAACCGAAGCCGCGATGGAATGACCAATCGACTTGCTTTGTCCTGTTGCAATTGTTGCAAGAACTAGGCCGGGGGATCCCATGGCCAGGGATTGTTCATGTCATCATGTGGCAGATGTTGACCAACGATGGGGGGCATATCATGGTGCTCCCCAATCGTACATCCTCGTAATCAAGCCGCGAACTTCTAGCACTAAGTATTTAACACTTTGTTGTCTCAAAAAAAAAGTATTTAACACTTTGAAAGACGAAAAAAACTGATGTTAAACCAGTGCCGACAACCACCGGTTGCCCACAACGTCAGCCCCACCTTTGCGACTAGCACCGATTCTATTTTCAGGGAACTAACACTAGTAGGAAAAGGGCTATAATGAAATGGACACTAATGGCGCATCAGACATGTGGTGCGCCACTACTATATACTAATGGCGCATCATGTGTTGGTGCGCCATTAGTGTCTAAATACTAATGGCGCACCACATCCACGGTGCGCCATTAGTAACAATTTTTTTATTTTTTTTTCAAAACTACTAATGGCGCATCAGGAGATAGTGCGCCATTACTAGTTAAACTACTAATGGCGCACCACATCCACGGTGCGCCATTGGTAAAAAAATTCAAATTTTTTTTCAATTTTTTTTCAAAACTAGTAAAGGCGCATCAGGGGATAGTGCGCCATTACTAGTTTTAACTAGTAATGGCGCACTACATCCACGGTGCGCCAGTAGTAATTTTTTTTCAAAATATTTTCAAACTTTTATTACTATTATTTTCCAAAATTAGTATTGGCGCACCACTCTCACTGTGCGCCATTACTAACTTGGCCCAAAAATTCCCCCGAATGCACCCCCCCCCCCCCCCCCGGACCGCCTTTTCAGTTTAAAAAAAGTAAAAGTAAATGATGAAAATGTCAAAAAAAAAAAGAAAATAGGTTTCCCATGTGATATGCGGTCTAGTTGTGGGGAAAATTTACAAATATGAATTTCGACTTTATTTGCAAAATCTCTCCGGAATTTGTAAAATGGCATAACTTTTGCATACGAATTCGGATTAAAAAGTTTTCTATATGAAAAACCATCTACTCGAAAAGTTACATCCGAAAATATTTCAAAATCCTCAAAAACCTAACAGAAAAAAGTTACGGGGCTTTTAAGATCTGGAGGCAAAAAAATTCAAAAAATTTCAAATTTACTAGTGGCGCACCGTTTGCTAGGTGCGCCACTAATAACAGAAAAAAGAATAGTTTCGATTTTTTTTCAGGATTTTTTTCCAAAATATGATACGTAATATGAATGGAAGTTTGAAATATTTTTTCAAAATTTCATCACACTCATGAACATGAACAAAGTCCTAAACATCAACAAGGTTTAATAAGATTGATATGCTAGATATATCAACAAGTGCCTGTGAAGTGAGCTGGTGCTGGGGTTGGATAGAACTCTGGAGTTAAGCGTGCTTGGGCTGGAGTAGTGACAACGGAGTGCGATTTGACCTGAGATTAAGCATATTGACCCGAGATTAAGCCATAGTGACCCGAGATTAAGAAAAAAATGAAAAAAAATAAATTTTTGAATTTTTTTTATAAAAAGTTAAAAAATAAAAATAAATATTACTAATGGCGCACTTCTATGTGGTGCGCCATTACTAAGTCAGATAGTAACGGCGCACCTCTAGGCATACTAATGGCGCACTACAGGTGCGCCATTAGTATGTCGTATACTAACGGCGCACCAGTGGTGCGCCATTAGAAAAAAATACTAGTGGCGTGGTACTAATGGCGCACCACTAGTGCGCCATTAATAGGCAAAATTGGTGCGCCATTAGTAGGCCTTTTCCTAGTAGTGTAATGTTTAGCATGTGCGTTTACTTTATGTTGAATGTTTATTAACCAGGTGCTTTATGGTTCATCGATGTTTACTTCATGTCTAGCCGATCTATTAAATAATAGAGTAGTAAACCACTGAGTAAACCTTAGTGGAGTATTTTTAAGTTGTTTCTAGCCGACGAAAAACTTAGAGGTGTATGCAAATTCTAGTACATAAACATAATTCAGTGAAAATCTAAAAATTGTAGATTCCTTGGAGACGTATCAGGAGCCGATGAGGACATGGCCATTCGCTTGGCTCTCCAATGCTCCGAGGAGGAATCCGTTTGACCGAGATCAGAGGGTGCGATGTGCCCATTGTTCTAGGCAGAGGGTGCGGGAGGCAACTACAGCCCTCGCCATCGAGGCCACGGAGGCATAATTGCACGCCGCCGTGGAGCCACTACAGGTGACCGGCATCCCCCGTCGCCGCAACAAGTCATGGAGGTGTCGCGTTCCGACCATGAGGTGTCTATCGTCAACCTCATCTCGACAGGCGATGTCGAGGCCATAGGCGCTGACGAGGAAGACTAGGGCATGGGAGACAGCAGCAACTCACGGGCCGTTTTGTGTCCCATATCATACTGCTCCTCGTCGGCAATTGGTCCTTCACTTTGTGGGTCTCACGGCCTGTGGACATGGGCAAGGAAGGAAACAACAAGAACGAGCGGCGTCAAAGATTAGACTAGGTTTTAGATTGCATGTAGATATCTGGTTGTGCAAGATAACATTTGATGGTTGACCGGTCACTGTTATAGACACACCCGGGCGCATCCGCGGATGTTTAGGTAAAGAAATTTGATAAGTCTGGGTGTAGATGCTCTTATGGCCATACAATGACAAGAGAATTTTTGGAAGACATTATTAGTTTTCTATCTAGGCTACAACATGTATTTGCATTTATTTTGTAAAATACTGTACACTCTTGCCCAATCATCAATGTTATAAAACGTGGCTTGGTGCAAACATAAGGAGGCCAAATGCGAGAGAGAGGGGAAGAAAAGAAGCCAGAGAAACAGAAGTTCGTTGTAATGTTCCAAACCATTGTATTTTGATTGAAACTAACAATGTCTTGCGAGTCATTGGCCTCGGAGGTGTCAGGAACATAGTAAACACACATCAGCTTCCTTGTAGATGTACTACCATCAGTACTGTGCATTGATGTAATATAGGCTATGGTCCTTCGAGATGACTTGCAAGACATTACAGACATGAAACTCACTTTTAGTGATTATTCCAAGTAACTTTTGGCTTCAAAGATTAATAAGTTTACCAAAAGTTGGTTATTCTGCGTTTATGCAGCACGTGATAGTGCCACAAACACGGCAACCTTTTCGCCATTGCTCCTGTATCTCAGAGATGACGACGCCGACTGCCAGGGCTGAACGATGTGGTACCTGCTGCCATCGATGCGACGTGGTGCATTGCAATTAATTGTTGAAATTTGCTAGCCGGCTTTTGGCCCAAAGCCCAACTAAAAATCTGAAATTCTCTTAGCCCATTCATGCACACATGTGAGTGAAGTGAGTGAGGCTAAAGTTTAGTCCCATCTCATAAGTTGAGAGAGAGTTGCACCTCTTTATAAGGTGAGCTCTCGTACCACTTGTATGAGCATGAGAAGAGGAGAGCTACACATGCGCTCCTCCTTGCTCGCCTCGTCACGACGCGCCGCGCCGCGGGTTGCGGAATTGAGCCGAGCCGAGGACAGAGCTATGCACGTTGTCTATATTTTTGCTGCTCGGAAAAAATTAATGAGTCATTAATTAATAATTAATGGACGCGTTAATTACTGAATCGTTTCCGGTTCTTTTAGATCATGACGACTCGGACGTGGGGTTTACTCCCACGACCTACCCGGCCCGCACTATATAATCAGGCAGACGTCTACCCTAGCCGCCGCCGTTTTCTTGTATGGTTTCTCACTGCCGTTCCAGACCATTGCGCCGCCAATCAAGTCTTCTCCATCCCTCTTTTCGGCGTGCACCTGAAGAAGGGACAGCAGGCCTCCGGAACCCCGCCTCTCGTGATCCTATACGGGAGAGGGGCGATCAGGTTTTTGGGGAGCGCACTTGCGCGACTGCTGGCAGCGACGACTTCGCGAACGACGACTTCTTCCCCGACCTCGGCAACCTCATCCTCGACGACATGGGCGACAATGTCAACGCCGGCGGTGCTGCTCCCGCTGCACCATATGTGATTCTATCTTTTCTGTTCGAGATCGTAGTAGAATTCATGTTTCTAGTATGTGCCCTAGATGTGATCTATTCATCTACTATGCTAGTTCGCATGATTAGTTCAATCTCTGCTACTGTAGTCATGATTTATCTTCTGTTAATTCAGATTAATTCTCGTAGTAATTTGCTCATATTTTCAACAATCCAAAAACCTGATTATAGGCAATTTACTCCGAGTGGTTTTGCTGCCTTTAAGGGGGCGCAATATAAGAGGTGGCGCACGAGAGCAGTCTGCTGGTTTCAGATCATGGGCTGCTATGACGCCACTAAGGGCAAGCCTCAGGGCGATCTTAATCCAGCACAGCTGGAAGCTTTTGAGAAGATCGATACTCTCTTTAAAGGCGCTCTTCTGGGTGTTCTTGATGATTTCATTGTGGATTCGTATATGTCGTTTGACAATGGCAAGGACATGTGGGCTGCGCTCGAGGCCAAGTTTGGTGCCTCGGACACCGGTAGCGAGTTGTACGTCATGGAGCAACTCTATGACTACAAGATGACTGATGAGCGCTCTGTTGTACAACAGGCTCATGAGATACAATCGCTTGCAAAAGAACTTGAGCACTTCAAGTGTGTGTTGCCGGACAAATTTGTTGCTGGAGGCATTATTGCCAAGCTTCCACCTTCATGGAACAATTTTGCTACTTCCCTGAAACACAAGAGACAGGAGTTTTCCATTGCGGATCTCATTGGTACTCTTGATGTTGAAGAGAAGGCGAGAGCAAAGAACACACGTGCTCGAGTTGCCGAGGGAGCTTCTAGTGCCCACATAGTACAGAAGAAGAACTTCCAGCCCAATAAGTTCAAAAACAACAAGAACAAAACTCAGGGGAAAGGCAAGTTTGATACAAAGAACAAGCCATCACATTCTACCAACTTCAAGAAGAATTCTCATAAGAAGGGGAAGGGACTTTGCCATGTCTGCGGTGATCCTAATCACTGGGCTCCGAAGCGTCCTAACCACTTTGAGGAGCGCGAACATGAGAAGGGCGGCAAGTCTGCTAATGTTGTCATCGGTGATACTGATATGAAGGAATCAGGGTACGGTATTTTTCCTACCATCCTTTCAATAATTCAATCCCCTCATTGGTTAATTGACACCGGTGCCAATGTACATGTTTGTGCTAACGCCTCCATGTTTTCTTCTTACCAGGCCACAGGGACTTCTCCCGTGCTGATGGGGAACGGGTCACATGCCATCGTTCGAGGTGTTGGTATGGTCGATCTGAAGTTTACTTCGGGGAAGACCGTGCGTCTGAAGAACATTCATCATGTGCCGTCCATCAATAAAAATCTCGTTAGCGGTTCCCGTTTGTGTCGAGATGGTTTTAAGTTGGTTTTTGAGTCCAATAAAGTTGTAATTTCCAAGTGTGGACAATTTGTTGGAAAAGACTATGAGTGCGGAGGTTTGTTCCGCCTATCTTTGTCAGATATTTGCACTAAAGTTATTAATAATGTTTGCCACAATAATGAGTCAGATATTTGGCATGCACGACTTTCTCATATTAACTTTGGTTGCATGACGCGGCTAGTCAATATGAATTTAATTCCGAAAATCTCTACTGTCAAAGGCTCTAAGTGACAAGTATGTGTGCAAGCTAAACAACCTCGCAAGTCCCATAAGACTGCAGAGGCAAGAGACTTGGCGCCACTAGAGCTTATACATTCTGATCTCTGTGAGATGAATGGCGTGTTGACAAAAGGTGGAAAGAGATACTTCATGACGGTGATTGATGACTCCACTAGATATTGTTATGTGTATCTTCTGAAATCAAAAGATGAGGCTTTAATTTTCTTCAAAAACTATAAAGCTGAGGCAGAGAACCAACTTGATCGAAAAATTAAACGGCTTAGGTCCGATCGTGGTGGAGAGTATTTTTCCAATGAATTTGATCTGTTTTGTGCGGAACATGGTATAATCCATGAGAGGACGCCTCCCTACTCACCTCAGTCTAATGGGGTGGCCGAAAGAAAGAACCAAACTCTAACTGATTTGGTTAACGCCATGTTAGACACATCGGGTCTTTCCAAGGAATGGTGGGGGGAGGCGCTAATGACCGCGTGTCATGTCCTAAACCGAGTTCCCACAAAGCATAAGACCATGACTCCATTTGAGGAATGGGAAAGGAAAAGGTTGAAACTCTCTTACCTACGTTCTTGGGGTTGTTTGGCGAAAGTCAATATACCAATTTCCAAGAAGCACAAGCTTGAGCCAAAAACCGTGGATTGTGTTCTTCGGGGCTATGCTTTTCATAGCATTGGCTATAGATTTTTGATAATAAAATCTGAGGTATCCGACATGCATGTTGGTACGATTATGGAGTCTAATGATGCAACTTTCTTTGAGGACATATTTCCTATGAAGGATATGTCAAGTTCATCAAATCAGGAGAGACCTATTCCATCTAGTGAGGAACTCACTGTAATTCCTGCACCCACCATTGCAATGGAACACGTTGAGAATCCTGTTGAGGGTGACAATGAAACTCCTTTAAGGAGTAAGAGACAGAGGACTGCAAAGTCCTTTGGTGATGATTTCATTGTGTACCTTGTGGACGACACGCCCAGGACTATTTCAGAAGCCTATGCATCTCCTGATGCTGACTACTGGAAGGAAGCTGTTCGTAGCGAGATGGATTCCATCTTAGCTAACGGGACCTGGGAGATCACTGACCGGCCTTATGGGTGCAAACCTGTAGGATGTAAGTGGGTGTTCAAGAAGAAGCTTAGACATAATGGTACGATTGAAAAGTACAAGGCACGGCTTGTGGCTAAGGGTTATACCCAGAAAGAAGGTGAAGACTTCTTTGATACTTACTCACCCGTGGCTAGACTGACCACAATTCGGGTGCTACTATCACTGGCTGCCTCACATGATCTTCTCGTTCATCAAATGGACGTCAAGACGGCTTTCCTCAATGGAGAATTGAAGGAGGAAATTTACATGGATCAGCCAGATGGTTTTTTAGTACCTGGTCAGGAAGGAAAGGTGTGCAAGTTGTTAAAGTCTTTATATGTCCTTAAACAAGCTCCTAAGGAGTGGCATGAGAAGTTCGAAAGAACATTAACTGTTGCCGGCTTTGTAGTAAATGATGGTGACAAGTGTGTGTACTATCGCCATAGTGGGGGCGAAGGAGTTATTCTTTGTCTGTATGTCGACGACGTATTGATCTTTGGAACCAAACTTGATTTAATCAAGGAGGTTAAGGATTTCTTATCTCGTTGTTTTAAGATGAAGGATCTAGGAGTAGCTGATGTTATCTTAAACATCAAGTTGTTGAGAGATGAGAATGGTGGGATCACACTGCTTCAGTTTCACTATGTGGAAAAGGTCTTGAGTCGTTTTGGGTATAACAACTGCACGCCTTCTCCAACTCCATATGATGCTAGTGTGTTGCTTTGAAAGAATCGACGAATTGCTAGAGATCAACTGAGGTATTCTCAGATTATTGGCTCGCTTATGTATTTGGCGAGTGCCACGAGGCCTGACATCTCTTTTGTTGTGAGCAAGCTGAGTCGGTTTGTGTCAAAACTGGGAGATGATCATTGGCGTGCGCTTGAGAGAGTTATGCGCTACTTGAAGGGCACTGCGAGCTATGGGATTCACTACACCGGGTATCCAAGGGTACTGGAGGGTTATAGTGACTCAAACTGGATATCTGATGCTGATGAGATTAAGGCCACAAGTGGTTATGTTTTTACACTTGGTGGTGGCGTTGTTTCCTGGAAGTCTTGCAAGCAGACTATCTTAACGAGGTCAACTATGGAAGCAGAACTCACAGCATTAGACACTGCCACTGTTGAAGCAGAGTGGCTTCGTGAGCTATTAATGGACTTACCTATGGTTGAAAAACCAATACCCCCTATCTTGATGAACTGTGATAATCAAACTATGATCGTCAAGATAAACAGTTCTAAGGACAATATGAAGTCGTCAAGGCATGTGAAGAGGAGATTAAAATCTGTCAGGAAACTGAGAAACTCCGGAGTTATTACGTTGGATTATATCCAAACGTCGAAAAACTTGGCAGATCCCTTCACAAAGGGTCTATCACGTAATGTGATAGATAATGCATCGATGGAGATGGGTTTGAGACCCACCGCATGAGTTGTCCATAGTGATAACCCACTCTATGTGATCGGAGATCCCGTGAGGTAGAAGTGGGAGACAAGCTGTTGGTCAGCTGAGAGGAGAGTATCCTTATTTTAGTTATCCCACTCCGTGAAGATACAATACTCTCCTGATCTGCATGGCAGGTTGATATCTATCTTAATGTGTTCCAGGTGGCTTATTTGAGTAAGCAGAGATGTTGTCCTGCAGAGCATCTCCCGAGGAACACACCTATATGAATTTGACTGTTAACGTCGCAATCTGTGAGAAGTGGGTGCTCTCTAATAAATTCATGAAAGGCCCTGGAGTACGACGTATACGCTCCACGCGCGGGGAAGCCTTGCGGCAGCCCAGTACCGGTCAAGAATTTGTGTGAAACTAGTCTCGCAGAAAACTTGTAGTTCAAGGCATGGTCCACTATTCAAGTTGTGATCTAGTGTAGCATAAATATCTAAGTGGAAGTTCAACTTCACAGTCTCCACTAAGAACCGGTATATAAACAATGTTTTGGAACCAAATGGTGAAATGTGTCAATGAGACTTTGTGGGGGATTGTTGGAATTTGCTCGTGGGCTTTTGGCCCAAAGCTCAACTAAAATTCTAAAATTCTCTTGGCCCATTCATGCACACATGTGAGTGGAGTGAGTGAGGCTAAAGTTTAGTCCCACCTCATAAGTTGAGAGAGAGTTGCACCTCTTTATAAGGTGAGCTCTCCTACCACTTGTATGAGCATGAGAAGAGGAGATCTACACGCGCGCTCCTCCTCCTCGCTCGCCTCGCCACGCCACGCCCCGCCCCGCCCCGCCCCGGCCCGCCCCGCCCCGCCCTGCCCCGCCTCATCACGACGCGCCGCGGGTTGCGGGATTGAGCCGAGCTGAGGACAGAGCTATGCACGTTGTCTATATTTTTGCTGCTCAGGAAAAATTAATGAGTCATTAATTAATAATTAATGGACGCATTAATTACTGAACCGTTCCCGGTTCTTTTGGATCGTGACGACTCGGACGTGGGGTTTACTCCCACGACCTACCCGGCCCGCACTATATAGTCAGGCAGACGTCTACCCTAGCCGCCGCCGTTTTCTCGTATGGTTTCTCACTGCCGTTCCAGACCATTGCGCCGCCAATCAAGTCTTCTCCATCCCTTCTTTCGGCGTGCACCGGGAGAAGGGACAGCAGGCCTCCAGAACCCCGCCTCTCGTGATCTTGTACGGGAGAGGGGCGATCAGGTTTTTGGGGAGCGCACTTGCGCGACTGCTGGCAGCGACGACTTCGCGAACGATGACTTCTTCCCCGACCTCGGCAACCTCATCCTCGACGACATGGGCGACAACGTCAACGCCGGCGGTGCTGCTCCCGCTGCACCGTATGTGATTCTATCTTTCCTGTTCGAGATCGTGGTAGAATTCATGTTTCGAGTATGTGCCCTAGATGTGATCTGTTCATCTACTATGCTAATTCGCATGATTAGTTCAATCTCTGGTACTGTAGTCATGATTTATCTTTTGTTAATTCGGATTAATTCTCGTAGTAATTTGCTTATATTTTCAGCATTAATTTCCTCAAATGTGGCCGCTACACATGGCCGTACTGGATGCCGGTGCATGGGTGTATAAACGTAGTTGTAGCCCTAATGTAGCTGCAGTATAGTATAAATGGTTCTGGATCGATAGCTTGTCTTGCTGTTTAAGTTCTCGATCCTCGGGACGGGCTTTTTTCTACTTTTTGTGCATCAAAAAGGAAAAAAGAAATCTCCGTGCTTAGTGTGTCACTATCACCTATAGATGTCACTGTGTCACGTTATCGCAGCCTCCCAATAATTCAGGCTACACTTCAAATGACATGTACTACAATCCAAGCATGTACATCACATCTCGAGTTTCTGTTTATGAAGTGACGTACGGATTTGCCCCAAAGCGATTTTATCCCCCCCCCCCCCCCCCCCCCCCACACACAAAAAAACAATGGCCACGATCATGTGTTGTCATGGTGAGAGACTCTCGACCCGGCGACCGGCGAAACACGCGACACACTGCTGCTCCCTGTTACTTCTCAGTGTTCTTTCTTTTTTCGTGAAAGTTTCAATCTATTTATTTTTAATCATGACAACGAACAGCAACAATAATAAAAATTACATCCAGATTCGTATACCACTTAACGACGACTACAAGCACTGAAGCGAGCTTTCGGCGTGCCGCCGACAACGCTCCCCCCTCGATGAAAATGGGCACAACTTATTGTAATAGATAGCTGGGAAGTCGTCGTGCTAAGGACATCTCCAACGGCGACCCACAATTTTCCTCCCATATCCATCCACATGCAGGTGGACCAGTCTGCGGGCACGAATGCGGAAGGATGTCATCCAATCGTAGTCGTATGTATTTCAAACTCTTTTTCATGCAAACAAAGTTGGATTTCATATAAACATGACAAATTTCATACAAACCGGACGAGAACGGTTACATTTTGAAGATATTTTAACTAAAAAGGTAAAATTATGTGCACGTATGGTCGCGCCAAGCTCCACTCCCATGACATGGATATGCTACAATAATCTATGATCGGCGACGGCCGATTCTTTTATCTTCCCCATGTCCGCCAGCCCGCTAACCGGACTTCGGGGAATCCCGGAGGCATATTCTTCCCCCATATCTTCCCTATTTCTGCCTGTGCCGCTCATCGGAGTGCTGAAGAGGGTGCTTCAGCCAGAGGGGAAGTGTGCTTCAGTGGACACCCAGGATGGTCTAAGATAAAGAAGAAACCGGCAGGTCACCGGCCGTACAAGCCGGACGCGCCGACGATGGCCTTCCTGGGACCCATGTGGCGGCGGCCTCCCATGTCCTACATTCCCTCGATGTTGGCAGCGGATGCGAACGCGCTGGGCATCGACTCATCGATCTGCGCGCAGGTAGCTTCTTTCTTCGCCTGCATGGCATGGCTACGTTCGGGTCGATGGTGGATGGTGCAGTCGCAGGCACTAGGCGCGGTATGACGATGAGTCGTTGATGCCCATGCCATCGTTCTCCATGCCGCGCGGACTTGTAGCAACTCGCCACTCCTCCACGAGCTGGCTTGGAGCGGCGAGTTGCTAAACCACGCGCCGGCTTCGTGCGGCAACCGGCTCTGTCATGTTAGATGAGGTAGGTGGAGCCGCAAGTTGTGTCGCTCGTATCCGTCGGCTGATCCCTCTCAACCGACTTGTATGCCGGAGAACTGCTGTTCCTGCCCGTCAAATGCCATTGACAGAGTGGAGAAAATGGTGGTTGAAGGAGATGGGGAGCAGCAGAGTGGCGCTATTCTTGCCTAGCATCTGGCTCGTTTTAATACAGAGTGGATGGGAGGAGCTCGGCCGGCGTTGCGTTTAATGTTGGCCCACTGCTGAATGGACGTGTAGCCGGAGTAGGTTTCTCGGCTTCCATGCTGGTTTAATTGAGGCGTTTGAATGCAGCGAGGAGGCTTGTTCAGCCGCACATGCAGCGAGCGGCAGCGCGTCGCTTCAATGGCGGAGGCAGTGAGATGTCGCATCGGCCCTGAGCCACCTTCAATGTGGAGTGGCACGCTCTGCAGCGGCATGAATGCGGACGGCTGGCGTCGGGTGGGAGCACACGGGGCGAAGGAGGAGGGGTTTGGGTGGGCCAGGGCGGTCAGACGGGGGCGTGACAGAGGTCCGGATTCCCGCAAAGGTCCCACATGTTTGTCTCTGGCTTGCGGGACAAATCGCGCCCGGACCACGCCGCAGACCGATACGGGACTGTGTTGGATGGCTTCCGTGATCCGGACGGTTGCGGGAGGTTTGAGAGTTGGCGTTTGAGATGCCCTAAGGCCACATAGGACCAAAGGACTAGAACAGCAACCATTACCGATGATGTGAAGCGTAGATCAAATGGATCTAACATGAAGGCACACAAAGAAAGACAGATAAAAGACCGGATCCCGCGGGGATCCGCCGGAGACATGCTGCCGCACGCCCTTCGAGGATACTACACGCACCACCGGGACAAGTGCTAGGCGGGAGAACCTTATTCTATTTTAAGGGAGCCGGCGCCGTCTCGTCTTTCTTAACAAGACACAAATCCTAACAAAACTTGAAGAATCATCTAACAACGGAGCCCTCCCGCCAAGAAGGGCCTGGATCCGCCGCGCATCTAAGGCCACATGAAACATGTCAGATCGGCAGCACTTCTGACGTGAGGCAGAAACCCTAGCCGTCTTCTGTTGGGAGGAGAGACGAAGGGCAACTATGACCGTGTCGTCCGGTTTAAATTTACTCATGATGTTGTTGATGTTAACTTGGGAACATGGGCTGATCATGATGTTCCGTCTGTAATTACACATTCATTCTCTTGATTCAATTAAGAATGCAAACTGAGATTTTTGTCTTTATTGTTGTGATGCTTGTTTTTACTTTCAACTTTAGCCTTTGTTCTTGTGCCAGCATTAGGCAGCACCTAGCTTAGAGTTTAGTAGATTGAAAAAACCTGATAAACTATTATCTTTTGTTTTTCATCTTTGCACTGGATGTTAGCTCATTTTGTTGTGTGTTCCGTTATCCTATGATAGTGGAACCAGCCCATGTGGTCGTATGAGAAAAAAAAGAATACAAAGTTCATTTTATCTTCAGGCAAACATAAACATCAGCATTAATATGGTACGTGGTATGTCGTGTGCTAAATATGCTGTTATATTTTGGGCAAAGTTCAACTGCAGATGCACATTCTTATGTTGATTTTGGTGTCTTTTTTTTAGGGTTTGATTTTGGGATCTATGTAGTTGGAAACATGGTTCTAGATTGTACAATCTTACTCATCTTATTTAGCCGGAATTAGCTCGAGGTCCACCCATAGCATTACAAGCTGAGTAGGAGTCAATCCCAAACTTGAGTTTCGAGCTAAAATCCCCAAACAGTAAATGCACTATTGAGCTTGGTCACTCTTTGTGCCTCTTAGATTCGCATGATTGAAAAAACACAGGAGTACAAATAAAACGCTTGAATATGATACCATTACATGTGCAAAACAGATAATTGTGAAAATACATAAATCTATAGAATGGGGTGTTTAATTTGCATGAATTGCAAAAAATTTGGAATACTAAAATACATGGTCAAATTAAGGTTAATCCATATGCAAGTCTAAGATAGAGTTGATATTATGCTAACTACAGCCTTTGTGTCGTTCTTTTTGCATAGGAATGTAAAGAAGAGGCAGGAGTGGATTGTACAATTCCTTTGTTTTTCCAATGAAACCCAATCCAAAGAAAAAATTTCTCGCGACCATGTATAAGTCATGAAGAAAGCAATATCAATAAAACTAAATGATCATTATGCTAAGCTAACGGATGGGTCTTGTCCATCACATCATTCTCTAATGATGTGATCCCGTTCATTAACTGACAACACATGTCTATGGGTAGGAAACTTAACCATCTTTGATTAACAAGCTAGTCAAGTAGAGGCATACTAGGTACACTCGATTTGTCTATGTATTCACACATGTACTAAGTTTCCGGTTAATACAATTCTAGCATGAACAATAAACATTTATCATGAGATAAGGAAATATAAATAATGCCTTTATTATTGCCTCTAGGGCACATTTCCTTCATGTTCTTCAAATGCACAAACGATGGGGTATGTGCTTGTTTTGATTCGGTTTTGCACCGGATTCGGTTCAATTTCGGTAGCTCATTGATGCTCATCTATGTGTGTAGGATGATGGTTGCTCATTTTGGTATTGGGAAGAAGAATACATCGATCTATTGATAGTACGAAAATTAGTAGATGTTCGTGCACTCGTTGCTAGAATTGAGGCTAAACATGAGACTAGATGTGAGATTAGAAAAGAAACTAGAGGGGAAGCAACGTCTACGTCTTTAGAGTCAAAGAAGAAGGATGAAGTATGCAAGATCGAGAATCTGCGGATCAACAATGAAGGCATTGAGAAGATATTAACCCAACTAGTGGAAGAAGTTATGGAAATTGGATATCTTCTAAAATGGATAATTGTGGTTCTTATTTTCTTTGGTTTGCTCTTCTAACAAAGAATTGGTGAATTGTTATGTAAGCCAATGTCGTTGCATGAAACAAAGAAGAAAAGAAATGTGTTTTGGTGGCCGAAATTGAAATGCAAATGAAAAAAAAATTACCCCACAAAGGTTAGGGGATTGGCTAGGTCCGGCCAAAATTTATAAGCCTTTTACTCCGTTAACTTTTAGGAGATCGGTTAGAGTTGGCCTACGAAACTAGTTGTCAAACTTGTAGTAGATGTTAACTCGGGAATTACCCTTCATTTGCTTGGTACATCTCTGGGAAGAAGTTTTGTTGGAATACTAATTTCCCTTCCTTCTTATGCCATCTTGCGTACACTTAAATGAATGTACTGTCACTGACCAACACTAGCAATCCGTGGAGATTTGTTCTGGTAGTGAAATAATATTAAAGGCAGAACATGGCAATGGTTTTGTTATGTATTGTGCTACTCTGCCGCGAATGTGCTGATATCATTGACATGCCAAGATAATTAATCAACCATGTGATGTCTGTCCATATGGATACATGGGCACACTAGAACAAAAGAATCACTAGAAGTCTGTCTGAGCTACAACATTCATGTGCATTTATTTTGTGAAACAGCATACACTTGTAAGCGGCCAAATAGTGTTATAAAAGGAGGCTGAGCACTAACATGAGGAGCCTTAAGAAGGAAATAAGAAAGAGAAAAGGAATTTTTTTTGCGGGGAGAAAAGAGAAAAGGAAGTTACTTGCCATGTTCCAAACAATGATTTCAACTGATACAAAAATGTTTCCCAAGTGTGTCAGCTTGAGAGGTATCAGGAAACATGTATGAGATAAATGCCGACAGCAGGTGGGGATGTGGCTGCGTGAAGGTGTGTGGGGCTTCTACCGAAAGCCTCCCATCCGGATCTGTCCCCAGGTGGGACTGCGGTCGGCGAGGGACATCTACCCACGGTGGAGCAGGAGGCTTTCCAGCCTCACTTGGATCGGCCTCGGCGTCCAACCCCTCCCAAGTATCTCTGTGCATCGGATATGGTGGCCAAAGTGCCTGGGTCATGTATGGCGGTTGCGACGCATATCGGTTCTGCCAGAGCTATACAAAATGCATATTTTTTAGGGTAAAACAAAGCTTTATATCTTAACAGTGTTCGGGTAAATCACCTGGGACACAAGCAGCCAGTTGGCATATATCATGAGATATATATTTTATATTTGGTATTGTACATATGGGCAATATGATTTAAAAAATTAATTTGATTTATCAAAAATAGATGCACAAGCTACGTCGCATGATGAATGTGGCTTTAATTATCTTACCGAGTAAGTCAAGACATCATTAGTGAGTCAGGAGCCACGAGCCGCCGTCTCCTCCTCCTCAAAATAAGCTAGGGTTTCTGCCTCTGGCCGGCGCCGCCGCAGGCGCGCCTCATCTCCGGTGGCCCTAGGACCATGGGGGCATGGTGGATCCTGCCAAGGGCCGGCGCGAGGGCTCCAATTTTTCTCGTTCCTTTTTGTTTAGTTAGGGTTTGTGTCCTAATCAGGAAGACGAGCCGGCAGTGGTCCCTGAAGATGGAATAAAGGTCTCCCCGCCTAGTCCTGTTCCGGCGGTGCGTCAATCACCGCTGGTGGGCGTGTGGAGGTGTGTCTCCGGCGGATATATCTTTGGTGGATTTGCTCGGATCTCATCGTTGTTCGTCTACGTTCGTGTGTCTTTGGATTGGATCCTTTCGATCCAAGTTATTCTTCATCGGCAATGGTTGTTGTTCTATGCGCTGGTCCTATGAGATCTTAGCACGACAGCTTCCTGACTGTCTACTACAACAAGTTGTGGCTGACTCCAGCGATGGAGGGGCGATGATGCCGGCACACCTTTGGCTCGCTTCTGTCCTTGTAGTCGTCGCTAGGTCGTTTATGAATCTGGATGTAATTTTTATTATTTCTGCGTTCGTTGTACTAGATGTGGTGGGAAGTAGTAGAAATGAGACTTATAAAATGGAAAAACTAAATTTTTTAGATGAGCCCTATAAACCGAAAGGGAGGTAGTATGTGCGTTCGGTGCTGTCAGGACTTAAAAACCCGGACGGATGTAGTATGTCCATGCGCGCATGTCCCATAAGTAGAGATTGTAGCCCCAATAGTTCATCCCCCAAATCTTTGTACATCGACACCGCGGTGTGGAAGAATCTTCCACGATGTTGTATATCTATCTCTGCGTCGACGGGATCAAGATGGGTCGCCTAGCTGCTGTTTGGCACTTGATCTAAAGCTATGGCCAAACTAATGCCGACGCGAGGTGGGGGACGCGGGATCAAATAGACAAAGATGCGTCACTACCGGAATAAACCCCTATGCTGATGGTTGAGGCTGTAGGCATAGGGGTATACCGACAGCATACGGCCTATGGCAACGGTTGCCGTCAGCATAGGCCCGTCGGCGTCGATCTCGATGACGTAGTCTTGTCAGACTGTCGGCATAGATATGTCATCAGCATAGGCCCATATACCGACGGCTTCCATACAACTGTCGGCATAGGATCACCGTCGGAACAAAAAATAGCAAGGTGGCAACTGATGACGCCGTCACCAAGTGGATCCAACAAACAGATGACATGTGGCATTGATATCTGTGCCACATGTCGTCTGGTCGGAGCTTCTGGCAAGGGGATATGCCTGAGCTGCACCTCGTGGGTCGAAGGGAACCGAGAACTCCGGGCCGATGCCGCTCTATACTGACGCCTCACGCACAACGGATGGTGCCTGCACCACGTAACTCCATAGCCGGACGACACCCGGCGGAGGAGGGCCTGGCGGTAGCGGCAGCAGGACAGTGGGGGTGCGCCTAGGCGAGGCCGGTGGCGAGGTGGATTTTTGGATACTCAATTACTCATACATGGCGTGTCTTTGCTACTAGACTGATCTGCTTTGCTGCGTGCATGTTTCAACTGCAGCATATCTACATTCTACTCGTCTTGGCCATGTTCGGTGCTAGTGTTCGGTAATGCCTGACGGTGTTCTAGACTAAGGGGTACCAATCTTGTATTCCCATGGTCCTCGAGCTGGGCCGGGGGGCCCTCACCCCAGCGTCAAGGTGGACTCCGGAAGCTATACGACTATGCAATGCAAGACTACATTTATTGGAGACATGACATACACTCCAAGACATCTCCTGCCGCCTCCGTGCGATCTCCCTCGGATATGGACTATGTAATCCTAGGTGCCCTACCTGGCGTGTATATAAGCCAAGGGTTTTAGCCCATAGGAAGGACTGAATCACAATTACATTCGCCTAGCCCTAGAGGTAGAACACAACTTACGATCTCGAGGTAGATCATCTCTATGCTTGATACATCTGCATCAATATAAAGAAGAGCGGAACGTAGGGGTTTACCTCCGTCGAGAGGGCCCGAACATGGGTAAACATTGTCACGCTCGTTCTTGTTACCATCGATCCGAGATCCACATCTCCAGACTCCCTACCCTGAGGTCTGTCGTATTTCACACTGACAACGCTGTTACGGGGAGCGGCGGCAGGACACAGGTACCGGTAAGACATACCGGAAGGCTAGTGCAGAATACATGCCGGTTCGCCCGAGGTGGAGGGGAGGACGCCGGTGGACTTGATACATGGAGAGTGAGGCGAGAAAGAAAGGGGAAGAAAGTGGACATGACATATGGGCCACTTAACTAAATATAGTCAATGAGATAAATGAGTGGCCCTGACCAAAATTATCTTTTAAATTATGCGACAAGCATGTTTGGGACAGATATTTGCATGGATTAGTAAGTACTAGGTGCTGATTTTTATAGACTAGATTTGGGCATTCCTTGGAAAAGTATCCATGCTTAGGCATAGCTCTCTCGGTCAGCCTTGTTCGGCTTGTTTTTCTTTGACATGCTTGTTCTTTTCCTTGTTCTTGTTCTGTGGATACCTTTGTGCAATATTGACGGTAGGTTGAACCTTACTTCTTTTCTAGTAGTGTCTTTAGCACGAGCTTTCTCCTCAAGAGATGCAATCCGATTTTCAACTGATATCTCTTGTTTTTTATGTTTCAGAGTAATGGCGAAATTCCTCCATGAAGAAGGCAACTTTGCTATAGTCCACCTAGCCACGAATTTATCTGGTAGAACGCCCTTAAGGAGTTGTTGTTCCTTCCAGATGCATTTTATCTCATGAGCTTGTTCAACGACATAACAATTATTCACCACCTTGTAATCATGGAAACCCTCCATCATCTAATTAAAGTTCAGTACCTGCATCTATTGCACAAAATTTAGCATTCAGTGCATCCTACAGTGTCTTTCCATCTTGTATGTGCATATACATATCACACACGATCAGCAAGAACAATCAAAATGCATGACACAAATATAGTATTGACTTCCTTGAACTTTCTCTGATCTACATCAGAAGTTTCCTCTGGCATGCGAGCACTAACATGGAAAATTTCATAGTATTAAATCAGAGTGTGGACTTCACCTGCCACCTGCAAAATTAC
Source organism: Triticum timopheevii (assembly GCA_963921465.1). Taxonomy (NCBI): domain Eukaryota; kingdom Viridiplantae; phylum Streptophyta; class Magnoliopsida; order Poales; family Poaceae; genus Triticum; species Triticum timopheevii. Next base: position 65,909,935 of record OY997274.1, read on the forward strand.
ACATTGTTAAACTTATCCGGCCTAGGTTTATCAGCAAATCAGCCATAGTTAATACAAGAGAATTCCTATAGTAAGTTTTTCAATTGTTGGAACACTAGGCAAATGCATGATTAATTTCAGTAAATAATTCATGACTAGAACAGAAAATTGAATGCAACAGTCTAGCATACTAGATGAACAAGAAAACAAGCACTACGGCATCACACATGAGACATGAGTAGATCACGATGGACGTACTAGTCGTTAGCTACTACGGGAGCGACATTGATAATGATGATGTTGGCGAAGATCTGTTGCTGACGGCGATGGAGAAAACAATGAGTAGCACCGCCTGACTATGACGGAAGACGACCCATGATGATGAACTTGAGCAGTTGCGCGGAGTGCTTCCCAAAAACCTAATTTGTCCTCTTTGGAGTGCAGGATCGCAAGGACGAATGGTTCCTGAGACCTGCTATCCCGCACGCTGATGCACACCAGCATTCGGGATGAAGTAGACTAGGATGGCGGTGCAAATTACGAGATGAGGTAAAACCCTAGGTGTTTTGAATGTGTTTTTGGCCGCGGCCGGTAGCGGTATATATAAGAGGACCCTCTATATAAAGAGGTCTCACACCTACCCAACTTCTTGGGTGGTTCTTAACTTTAAAAGCACCACTTGCCATTTATTCATGAGCCTAGTTTGAGATTTCAAAAATTCTACATGGGATAGGCCCATTATTTGTAACACACCTCGTGCCTCATGCCGGAGACCTGTGGCCAAATCCGGGCAGATATAATCGAAGTTCAGGACGCATGCATCCGCCCAGCCAACCAACTCATGTTGTCGCCGCGCCATATAGGACCTTACAAGGTACCCCCACTAGGGACCATGCCGCCATACCGACCGCTCATCACCGCGCTATCAAGCTTCGCTCAAAGCCCATGACCTCCACCTGTATGGCCGTCATGTGACAGCTGCTACAAGCAAGTGAACGAGGGAAAGGCCCCGCCAGTGCCGACCCCCGCTGAGCTTTGGCCGGCGACGTCTTCTGGTGGCAACGGCAAAGAAGGGTTTGGTGGCGAGGAAGGATCTCTGGCAGTTAGGTTGTCCCCCGGTCGCTCTCAAGAGCGACACGTGGGAGGAGGGGGAAAGTGTTTTCCCAGTTTATGTTACTTGACGCGCAGATGTTTCGGCAAGCTTGAGGAGTCACCACCGCCCGGTACATGTCCATGAAGAAAATGTTTTACCAGATTACGTACGGGGCCCTTCATCCGCCCGGTACATGTCCATGAAGAAAATGTTTCTTTATTATGAAATTTCCTATTACAACTATAACATTAATTTGCATTTTTTAGGGTTTGCAACACTTTATTAATTAGTAGCAACGTTCAAAGGGATACATAGGGTCATGAGAAACAGGGAGCCACAAGTGAACTCATAAAGGGATGCACTTTATTTGCATTTATTTTTCTAAAAGATTGTAGACTCATGCCCGACCATAGTGCTATAAAAGGCAACCTAGCAAACATGATGATATATGAGAGAGTATGGAAAGAAGAAAGAGAAAGGGATGGTCATCACCATGTTTCAAACACTTCGATCGATACTAACAATGTTGCTGAGACATGAGCTTGAGAGGCATCAGGAACGTAATGAATATTTGTCCACCCGGTTAGAAATTCAGTACTTGTATCTTAGTGTTGCAATAATGTAATTTTAGGCTATCGTCTTTTGGTGTGACTGGCGCAATGTCAAAATCTTGAAGGGCATTGAAGCTATTATTGCGCAGAAGACAACATAATCACTGCCGCAAGGAGAGCTGCTGGATCACGTCAAGAGGGACCGAAGTGTATCAAGAGCCCCTTTGGGGAGCCACCGTGAGATATCAGCTAGGTGTTTAAGTGGGCTTTCTTGCTAACCTCGGTTATGTAAACTGTCTTTTCTTTTTGAGTGTGTCTAAGGCACATCTAGATGTGTCATATTACACATCTAAATGATTTAGTCAAACATAAAAAGGAAAGGGAAAACAGAAAAGAAAATACCCATACAAATTTCCACGTATGATTGATGATATAGGATTTAGATGTGCAACACTTGTGGCACATCTAGAGTACTTTAGCAAAACTGTTTCTTTTATCCTTGATCCTAGGATCCAACCCACCTTTTTGTATTTCCCGCCTACCCCCCGCTAATGATTAATATATGCTAGCAATCACCTGGGTCTTTCAAAAAAGAAAAAAGACTAATGCGCTGAAGCTTGAGGGTGAGATATCCTGCTTTTGGCAGGACACGGTAACACACAATCACGTTGGTCCTTCCGCCTCCCCTTTGTTTCTGTGCTAGGAAAGTGTCGTGCGCTGCTAGGGGGTCAAATATTTTCTAACACAATAAGTAATTGCCGTATGTTGCAACAGAACATACATATTTTCGTTGTATCAACATTATTAATCATATCAAACATATACATTTAAGATCTTCATGCACATTAAGCAGCATCATTGATCTTTTTTCATTGTTAAATCATTCTTCTTCTTCTTCAGTGTGTCAGACAAAAATGATCGTGTGCGTAGTAAACTCTCAATACAGTATAACATCTCGCATCTTTGTAATTAAAATCATTACACCACATGTCCTAATAAACCCAGAAAGCAACATGTACACTTTTCCCTCAAAAAAAGAAGCAAAATGTACTCTCGGGCCGCTGCTAGTGCTCGTATTAATCTAGCTACAAATGAGATCATCGTCACCTTTATTAAGTACTCCTAACAATTCATAATCATTTAGATATATTAAAACTGAGCACCCTCCTAGCCCTCTCAGGCCATCAGCATTTCTAATCGTTAGATCGTTACTTGTAGTCGTTTTCGGCCGTCGGATTCGCTGTTTTATTCCACGTTTTCTCGCTAAGTGGGCTAGGCAGCTACTCCGGTGGCAATTTCTGAGCACTCTGGTTCATTGGGCCTAGCCGCCCAACAAAGCCCACAAAGAAATTTAACCAGAGAAAAGGGGTACGCCGCTGCCGCTACCGTCCACGCTACCCCTCCCATCACGCGCCCTCGCGCCACCTCGCCGTCGGCCTCCGCCCCTCCTGTCCTCTCTCCCAAAGCCACCGACCTCATCTCCCACCCTCTCCTCCTACCTCATCAGAAGAGAAGAGAAGATAAGAGGGAGATCGACCAAGTCAGGCGCCGACCATGGCGGCGGCCAGAAGCGCCACGGCCGCAACCACCCCGCCAAGGATCAGGATCTTGGCCACCACGGAGATCGCGACCAACGACTAGTAATCAATATTGCCACGCATGCAGTGACCAAAACAATCCAGCAAGTCTAGCATCGAGGTATTGTAAATGGTGCTTGCGTTTCCGTGTACAGAACTACAAATGACTGAATCGATTGGTCTGACGCGGACTCTCAAGTGCATGAGGATCCTGCTGAACATCGCTGTCGTCGTCGGCCATCGCATTATCCAGCCACCGCTGACAGTCCCCGTCGTTGTTTGCTTAACAGCTACCCTCTTCACTGTGTGTCCCTCGTGCATTTCCTGCCATTCACTTTAGGAGCGCAGCGGCAGCAGGACGAGGACGAGTAGTCATGGAAGACGCGGCCTTCTGCGCCTGGTGCCGTCGCCGTCGTCGGCGGCGGGGTGCGCACTGGCGGGGAAGCGAGACTTGAGCATGAGCACGGCGGTGCAGTGCTCCAATCACCTCGAGGTTCATGCTCGTCGTCGAGGCTGCGGTGCGTCTGCTTCCCGATGTCAAAGTAGGTCGCCAGGATGGCCATCTTGAAGTCCCCACGACCCCAGCACAGCAGCCAAACCCCTTGGCCAACAGGTTGAGGGAGTCTTCGATGGCCGATGGCTCTGGAGGGAGTCATGCGTTGATTTTCAGGATTTCGTTTCCACGCTCATCACTTTAATACTGAAATCAATCTAATTTTCATTTCTTGCCTCTGATCCAAACTGAATGGGTTATAGCTATGTTTGTCATAGTCAAAGTGATTTCTAACGTCTAAAAGTCAAATGATCAACTATTGAGGATCCTTTCAAGTGTTAAAGAGATGTGCAAAATTATTTTAGAAAAAGACATGGACATTTCTATAGGAACTTTACAAGAGAGGAAAAGTGATCAATCACATGCTCTAAATGTCTGTCCACTACAAAACAGTGAAAAATATCCATATACGAGCTTCATTATTTCATTGCATTTATTCAGTGAAACATTGTACGTAGTACAAACCATACCATAGCAAACCAGACTATGCTATAAAAGGCAGCCTGGTGCAAAGTAGGAGGGGCTTGAAAGAAGAAGAGCTGAACAGAGACGAGAGCTCGTCTTCATATTTGTAATCTTAATCCAAACGGCGACAAAAATGATCCCAAGATGTGAGATTGAGAGGCATGGGGAACTCACTGAGAACTTTGCAGCTCTGCGATCCGGGTCGGAAAGCTTCATGTGGTGGCCGCGCCACCTGCGATCACTGCTTTGTCGGCTCGGGCCTTCACACTCCTCTGCTGCTGTTGGCTTTGGAAACCCCAAAACTGCTGAGTAAATAGGCAATTTTCCGACTAATTTAATCCATAAGTAGATGACTAGCATGGCATTGATAGAACTAGGAACATATTGGTACTGATCTAAGCAAGCACGTACTACGCAAATAGTAGACAAATCTACACATGATGCTAGCACTGCTAATACAGAAATTATCAGGAGAGGGATAAACGCGATATACCCTCCAATAGGCCATGCAGAAGCCGCTGCCGCGGTGACAGCAGCAGCAGAAGCGTCCTCAGCGGCCTTCTTGTCGGCCTCAGCTTTCTCGGTGACGGCACGGTCGGCGTCGGTGGACATGGTGATGATGAAGGCGACGCGGACGTAGAGGAAGTAGACGATCGGAAGCGAGCAGTCGCGTAATCGCTGCCCAAAAACCTATTCGCCCCTCACCCCGTACAGGAACCAGAAGGGCGTGGTTTCGGAGACCTGCTCTCCCGTCGACCGTGTACGCGGCGGACGGGATGGAGTCGCCGGCGGCAGCAGCAGCAAAGGAACGACGGTGGGTGTGCGCGTGAGCAGATGTGATCTGTTTGTTGCGGCTAGGGTTAAGAGACACCGCACGCTTATATAGGCGCAGCCGCGTGGAGAGTCGTGGGCTTGACCCACGTCCGAGTCCGTGACAGCCCACGATCCGACGTCTCCGATCGTGGCCCTGCTGTCAGAACCTCTCCGTTAGTGACTGGCAAAAATAAGCGCGTAGGTGTGAGCTCGGCTCGGCTCATTCCCGCAACCCGCGGCGCGTCGTGACGAGGCGAGGCGTGGCGAGGCGGGCGGCGGAGGAGGAGCGCGCGAGGGCCTCTTCTCTTCTCAAGCTCCAATAGCATGTAGGAGAGAAACCCTTATAAACCATTCCAACTCTCCTTCCACTTCCAAGGTGGGACTAAACTTCCCACCACACCTAGTGCCATATATCCCACATGGGCCCTTAGAGATTTTTCAGAAATTGCAATATGGGCCTAGAGCCCATCTCAGATTTCAGCAATCCCCCACCAGATCTCGAGGGCCCATAGTGTCCTCTGTTCCAAACATTGTTTTGATATACTAGTATTTCAGTGAAGACCTGTTAAGGTTGAGCTTCACCTAGAGCAAGTAGCTACATTCCTTCACAACTGAACAATGGACTATGCCTTGAATTGTCAGTTTGGCGTAAAGAAGTTTCACCACATGTCTTACTAGTACTGGGCTGCCGAAGGCTGACCCCTCGGGTGGAGCATATAAGTCACACTCCTGGCCTATTCATGAGTTTACTAGAGATCACCCCAATCTCATAGACTGTGACTAGCAGTCGGGCTCACATAGGTGTGTTCCTCCAAAGATCGCTCTGTAGGATAGCATCTTGCTTATGCATATAAGCCTTGGAACACATTAAGACAGTAGTCATCCTTCCATACAGTTTCTGAGAGTATTGCATCTCCAACGGAGTGGGTTAGTAAAGTTACTCTCCTCAGTTCACCACTGGCTTGTTTCCCAGGTCCTACTTCACGGGATCTCCGATCACATAGGTTGGGTTACCACCATGACAACTCATGTGGGTCTCATACCCATCTCCCTCGATGCACTATCTATCACTACACGTGATAGCCCTTTCGTAAAGGGATCTGCCAGATTCTTAGCCGTATGGACATAGTCCAACGCTATCACTCCGGAGTTTCTTAATTTCCTGACAGCTTTTAATCTCATTCTTATGTGTTTGTTGGACTTCATATTGTCCTTTGAACTCTTCACCTTGGTGATGACAGTCTGATTATCACAGTTCATAAGGATAGCCGGAACCGGTTTATCAACCAGTGGCAAGTCCATCAATAGATCTCGAAGCCATCCTGCTTCAACACCAGAAGTGTCTAATGCTGTTAATTCTGCTTCCATTGTCGATCTCGTTAAGATCGTTTGCTTGCAAGACTTCCAGGAAACAGCGCCACCTCCAAGAGTAAACATATACCCAGTTGTGGCCTTCATCTCATCAGCATCAGAGATCCAATTCGCATCACTATACCCTTCAAGTACTGACGGTTTTCCGGTATAGTGAAGTCCATGATTCATAGTACCTTTCAGATAGCGCATAACTCTTTCAACAGCATGCCAATGTACATCACCCGGTTTGGAAACAAACCGGCTCAGTTTGCTCACAGCAAACGCGATGTCAGGCCTCGTTGCGCTCGCTAGGTACATCAGTGAACCAATGATTTGAGAATATCTCAATTGATCTTTAGCCATGCCTTTGGACTTTCGAATCAACACGCTAGGATCATATGGTGTTTGAGATGGTGTGCAGTCCGAATATCCAAAGCGACTCAACACCTTCTCAACATAATGGGATTGCAGAAGTGTGATCCCACCCTCATTATCTCTCAGTAGCTTGATGTTCAATATAACATCAGCCACACCAAGGTCCTTCATCAAAAAGTTCTGAGACAGAAACGATTTGACCTCCTCAATGACTTTGAGGTTTGTTCCGAATATCAGTATGTCATCAACATACAGGCACAATATAACTCCTTCGCCCCCACCATGGCGATAGTATACACATTTGTCAGCTTCATTAACAACGAAGCCAACAGATGTCAGTGTTGTATTAAACTTATCATGCCATTGCTTAGGTGCTTGCTTCAGACCATATAAAGATTTCAGCAACCTACACACCTTCCTTTCCTGACCATCTATCACAAAGCCATCTGGCTGTTGCATGTAGATTTCCTCATTTAGCTCTCCATTCAGAAAAGCCGTCTTAACATCCATTTGATGGACGAGAAGACCATGTGAGGCCGCCAACGAGAGTAATACTCGAATGGTGGTCAGTCTAGCCACAGGTGAATAAGTATCGAAGAAATCTTCCTCTTCTTTCTGGTCATAGCCCTTGGCCACAAGCCTAGCCTTGTACTTTTCAATCGTACCATCGGGCCTAAGCTTTTTCTTGAACACCCACTTACATCCCAATGGTTTGCAACCATAGGGACGCTCAGTGATCTCCCATGTCCCATTAGCCATGATGGAATCCATCTCGCTACGGACCGCATCTTTCCAGTAGTCAGCTTCTGGAGAGGCATACGCTTCTAAAATAGAAGTGGGAGTATCATCCACGAGGTACACGAAGAAATCATCACCAAAGGTCTTTGCAGTCCTTTGTCTCTTGCCCCTACCAAGGGTTTCCTCGTCATCCTCCTCGGGATTTTCATCATGTGTTCGTTCATAATATTCCATAGGAATGGCAGGCTCAGGAGTCTCCTCAGATTCCTGTCTAGAAGTGCTTTGCATATCTCTCATAGGAAAAATATCCTCAAAGAATGTAGCATCCTTAGACTCTATGATTGTACCGACCTTCTGGTCAGGTAGCTCAGATTTCACTACTAGAAATCTATAGCCAACGCTGTTCTTAGCGTAGCCCAAATTAACGCAATCCACAGTCTTGGGTCCAAGCTTACGCTTTTTGGGGATCGGCACGTTGACTTTCGCCAAACAGCCCCAAGTACGCAAGTACGAGAGTGTTGTCCTTCTCTTTGTCCATCTCTCATATGGAGTGATCTCATTATCCTTCATCGGAACTTTATTCAGGACATGACACGCCGTCAATATAGCCTCCCCCCACCATGCCTTGGATAAACCCGACGTATCTAACATGGCGTTAACCAGATCAGTTAGAGTACGGTTTTTCCGCTCGGCAACCCCGTTTGACTGGGGTGAATAGGGAGGCGTCCTCTCATGAATAATGCCGTGTTCCGCACAGAAAGAATCAAACTCACTCGAGAAGTACTCTCCACCACGATCTGAACGGAATCGTTTAATTTTCTTTTCAAGTTGATTCTCAACTTCTGCCTTATAGATTTTAAAGTAGTGTAGAGCCTCGTCTTTAGTGTTTAACAGATACACATAGCAATATCTAGTGGAATCATCTATCAATGTCATGAAGTATTTCTTTCCACCTTTAGTCAATACACCGTTCATCTCACAAAGATCAGAATGTATGAGTTCTAATGGTGCCAAGTGTCTCTCCTCCGCAGCCTTGTGAGGCTGGCGAGGTTGCTTAGCTTGCACACATGACAGGCACTTAGAACCTTTGGCTAAAGTGAAACTCGGGATTAAATCCAACTTAGCTAGCCGCGTCATAACACCGAAACTTATGTGACAAAGACGTGAATGCCAAACCTCAGATTCATTAATACTCGAATGAATATGGTTCACGACTTTATTACAGAAATCTGCGAGGGAAAGGCGGAACATCCCTCCGCTCTCATAACCTTTTCCAACAAATAGTCCATACTTAGTAACAACTAATTTATTAGACTCGAATACCAACTTAAACCCTTCTCTACATAGAAGGGAGCCACTAACGAGGTTCTTCTTGATGGCGGGGACATGCTGCACGTTCTTCAGCTGCACGATCCTTCCCGAAGTAAACTTCAGATCGACCGTGCCAACACCATGAACAGAAGCACTCGCGCCATTCCCCATCAATACGGACCCGTGGCCTGTGACCTGGTAAGAAGAGAACAATGAAATGTCAGCACACACATGAACACCTGCACCTGTATCCACCCACCAATCGGTAGGCTGAAACACTGAAAAAACAGTAAATAAATTACCGTACCCAGATGCACCATTCTCATTGTTGCCCACAATCATGTTGACAGACTTGGAGTCCTGTCCTGACTTCTTAAACTTGTTTGGGCACTTGTTAGCCCAATGTTCAGTCGAACCACAAGTAAAGCAGCCCTCATCCTTCTTGTTCTTCTTGAAGGTCTTCTTACCCTTCTTCTTGAAGTCGGCAGTCTGTTGGACACCGTTCTTTCCCCTGGGCTTGTGGGAATTGGAGTTCTTCTGATGCACCATATTGGCCACAGAAGTTCCTTCGACCCCTTTTCCGTGCGAGTCCTTTGCCCTTGAGTTCTGCTCAACACTCAGATGGCCAATGACATCCTCCACAGAGAATTCACGCCTCTGATGTTTCAGAGTGGTGGCAAAGTTCCTCCAGGAATTGGGGAGCTTAGCGATTATGCAGCCCGCGACAAATTTGCCCGGTAACTCGCACTTAAGAAGCTCAAGCTCCTTAACAATGCATATTATCTCATGAGCCTGCTCCAATACAGGACGGTTTTCAACCATCTTGTAATCGTGGAACTGCTCTATAATATACATCTCGCTCCCTGCATCGGCAGCCCCGAACTTAGATTCGAGCGCCTCCCACAAGTCCTTGGCGACATGCACATGTAAATATGCGTCGACCAGTTTATCTCCGATCACGGTAAGAACAGCTCCGATAAACACAGTGGTTGCCTCCCTGAACGCCTTCTCCTGTTCAGGAGCAATCGTTCCCGTGGACACACCGGCTACCCAGAACACGTTCATAGCCGTGAGCCATAAAGTGGTCTTTGTCTGCCAACGCTTAAAATGCGTACCGGTAAACTTATCCGGTTTCAGTGCAGCGGCTAAGCCACTTGCCGAAAAGTTCCTACACATAATAGGTTTTTGGATTGCTGAGTAAATAGGCAATTTTCCGACTAATTTAATCCATAAGTAGATGACTAGCATGGCATTGATAGAACTAGGAACATATTGGTACTGATCTAAGCAAGCACGTACTACGCAAATAGTAGACAAATCTACACATGATGCTAGCACTGCTAATACAGAAATTATCAGGAGAGGGATAAACGCGATATACCCTCCAATAGGCCATGCAGAAGCCGCTGCCGCGGTGACAGCAGCAGCAGAAGCGTCCTCAGCGGCCTTCTTGTCGGCCTCAGCTTTCTCGGTGACGGCACGGTCGGCGTCGGTGGACATGGTGATGATGAAGGCAACACGGACGTAGAGGAAGTAGACGATCGGAAGCGAGCAGTCGCGTAATCGCTGCCCAAAAACCTATTCGCCCCTCACCCCGTACAGGAACCAGAAGGGCGTGGTTTCGGAGACCTGCTCTCCCGTCGACCGTGTACGCGGCGGACGGGATGGAGTCGCCGGCGGCAGCAGCAGCAAAGGAACGACGGTGGGTGTGCGCGTGAGCAGATGTGATCTGTTTGTTGCGGCTAGGGTTAGGAGACACCGCACGCTTATATAGGCGCAGCCGCGTGGAGAGTCGTGGGCTTGACCCACGTCCGAGTCCGTGACAGCCCACGATCCGACGTCTCCGATCGTGGCCCTGCTGTCAGAGCCGCGTGGAGAGTCGTGGGCTCGGCTCATTCCCGCAACCCGCGGCGCGGCGCGTCGTGACGAGGCGAGGCGAGGCGAGGCGAGGCGAGGCGTGGCGTGGCGAGGCGGGCGGCGGAGGAGGAGCGCGCGAGGGCCTCTTCTCTTCTCAAGCTCCAATAGCATGTAGGAGAGAAACCCTTATAAACCATTCCAACTCTCCTTCCACTTCCAAGGTGGGACTAAACTTCCCACCACACCTAGTGCCATATATCCCACATGGGCCCTTAGAGATTTTTCAGAAATTGCAATATGGGCCTAGAGCCCATCTCAGATTTCAGCAAAAACGGCATAATCTTTGGAGACTATGAAGGGACGATTGTATGCTTTGGAGACGCAGGCTGTACGCATTGTGCCGCAACGAACGTCCCGATTTGGCGTGGCTGCCTAGCTCCAGTCCAATTTTCGGCTTGTTCTCTGCGTCTCATTAGCCAAGCCAAGCATGCATGGATTCCATGTACGGATCGTCCTGCTTGTTCCCGTTGCGGTTGGTGGGATCTTATGGCTAGGAATGCGTCAGGCCAATCGCGCATGTACGCGTGCGTTACTTGTTTTTCACACAAAGTACTCCAGCTGATTTGTCTCTCGTGTCTCGTCTCAATTATTCGTGATGTCATGATGTTGCTGATCTTAACCAGCGTCTGTAGCCATCCTTTAACTTAATCAAGTTGCACACTGCTAATCCTATGTAACGCTTTCAAGTCTGAAACAACCGTTGTTAACTAACTTGATTTGCACAGGAGTTCAACATTACGTCCTGGACATGTTAGACCATGTAGAAGAAAGAGGAGCTGGTGTAATGAGGTTTACTTTATGTTGAACATTACTTAACCATTAACTGTATGTCTAAGTTACTCTGTACTTTGCGTTCAGTAATCTGCAACACGCCTGAAGTACTCTATGCACCCTTTCTGAACTCCCACATGCAGCGCTGTTCAATGTTTCAATTAACAAGGCCTGTGACATGGCTCTGAAACAGAATGCTACATTCTTACACGATTCGTATTCGTCTTGTGTTTGTCAGATAACTCTGAGTCAGTATTCTAGAGGATGTACTTCTGTTAGCAACCTAACAATACCTGTCTCTCAATCTATTATTCTGGCAAGGATTTGAGTCAGAATAGCTATTACAATCACTGGATACACGAATTCACGAGTTGGGGAATGGAGATAGGAGAAGAACAGAGAGTGGACGCCGCCGGTTCGTGATCCACTAGATGAGCTCCTCTTGGTGCGCAATCAAGAAGTACTTGTAGGTGTGGATCCTCTGCTCACACCCACACCTTCCTGTGGACCTTTGGGTTGGGCTTCTTCTGTCTGGTGGCCGAGCGACTTGCGAGGCAGCCATGCTGTCAGGATGTGGGGTCGGCCTGTCAGGGAGCCTGACAACTTAACTATGATGATTGTATACCCGTACTATTTGCCAACAATTCACCATATCGGGTCAATAGATCAGAGAGACGCACGTTGTGGTTCGCGCGATGTTTCTCCTTCCGCCTAAGAGGCGGAACCAAAGATTACCCTCCTCTGGAACGAGTGCTCCGGCCACACCTTGTACATCTTCTCGATGAGCACCCCCTTCATTTGCAGCACATGTGGTACACGAACACTATCATGACAACTAGCCACACCGGGGAGAAGAAGAATATCCCGCCCCTCATGTGGCACGGACTTTTTAAAGCGCTCAATAGCCTATTGGTATCATACTTCTTAAAAAAAGAATATGAAGTGTAACAAATCAAAATAACATGTTTTTATATACGTTAATTTGGGAACCTATTGCACATAAATGTTTTTTTTTCAAGGATACGTCAAAGTTGGCGTATCGAGATCATAGATAGAAGGCGCCAAGATGGCGAAACAACCAATTACAACGAGTCCACGGCAGCATGGGCCAACACACACCTCAAACTAATTACTCGCTACTCTCCACCCTCTCTACCCTAACCGGGAGCGATCCCGGCTGCCGTAGCAGTGACGCAGCCCTCCAGCTTTCCCCTTCCGCGTTGATCCGCTCGAGCACCACGTCGACGGAAGGTAAAGCGCCGTTGAACACGACGTTGTTTCTGTATTTCCAAATAGTCCATGCCACTAAAGTGATCACCGTCCAAGCTTCCTTCCTCATCCTCATCTCGATGTCCAAAGATGTCCACCATTGAACTAGCTTCGCTCCGTGGGTTGGGGTCCATTCGGGTTTGCCCCAATTGTTTGTGATGGCCAACCAGACCTGTCTCGCAAACACGCATCCAAGGAGTAAGTGGTCAATCGTCTCCGGTTCCTGGTCGCATAGTGGACAAGCCGGCGGGCGCGGCATCAAGCGCCTCTGCAGCCTGTCAGCCGTCCAACATCTCCTCCTATCGGCGAGCCACGAGAAGATCTTGCATGTGTTCGGAGCCCGCGACTTCCAAATTTGTACAACACCAGCAGCTTCTATCCGGCCGGAGAAGTGTGCCGATAAGTAGAGCGTGCCGACAATAGCCCATTAGTTCCCCACAGCCAGGTGATGCTGTCATGTATCCCCACCTCCACCTCGACAAGTTGCATCCGGTCTACCAGAGTTAGAAACTCTTGTATTGCTTCCGCGCCCATATTCGGCGACACGTCCTGCCACCAAGCTCCCGCGACCGCCTGTCCCACGGTTCTCACCTTGATCGCACTTCTCTTTGCATCCTTGAACAGGTGTGGCATGATATCTTGTATGCGTCCCTCTTGCGGCCACCAGTCCGTCCAGAACAGGGTGGATTCACCGTCCCCAATGGTGCATTTGGTGGCTGCCTTGTATATAGCCATCGAGTCCGACGAGACTTGAATGTTGAATTCTGCCCATGGCCTATCTGTATCCGTCCTGGCCAACCATGGCCATCGTGCTCGAAGAGAGGTGTTGAGCAGTAGTTAGTTGGGCACCCCAAGACCACCAAATTCCTTAGGCGCACAAACCTGATCCCAAGCCACCAAGCAGTGTCCACCGTGAACATCTTGCCGCCCCTTTCATAAGAAACCTCTACAGATCTTATTGGCTGCTTCAATTGTTTTGATTGGAACATCAATTGCCATCATAGCATGGATTGGCATTAATGCGAGGGTGGTTTTGTTCTTGTGTCCAGTGTGTGTTCGTGTGAGTCTTCTTCTACCTTGAGCGCGAGTGTTCTTCCTCCTCAAGCTGCGCCAACATTTGGTATCAGAGCGGCTCACTGAAGGCAGCGGCAGCGGCGAGGTTCGCGTCGTCGAGCGCGTCGTGCGGAAGACCTCGTCGATGGTGCAGCTCCCCCGCCGACCCTTACGAACTACACTGAGTGGGCGCTCGTCATGCGAGTGCGGCTGTAGGCGCTAGGCCTGTGGGAGGTGGTCGAGCATGGCGCCGTCATCGACTACCGCGACGATCGTGAAGCTTTGGGCATCATCCTCCAGGCTGTTCCGCTGGAGATGTTGCGCTCCTTGGTTGTGAAGGACTCGGCGAAGGAGGCTTGGGACGCCCTCAAGACCTTGAGGATGGGGTCCGAGCGCGTCCGCGAAGCCCGGGCGCAGACGCCTCGATTGGAGTTCGAGAATCTCCGGTTCAAGGATGGCGAGAGGATGGAGGAGTTCGCTGTCCGCCTCACCGGCATAGTCAACGACCTCAAGACCTTGACGATTGAAGAGCTCACGGGTCGCTTCTTGGCCGTGGAGGAGAGCTTCGACATGGACGAGGCAGGTAGCAGCAACAACAGCACTCAGCTGCTCCTCAAGGAGGAGGAGTGGTTTGCTTGCTCCAAGAAATGATGCGGTGCTGACAAGAGGAGGAGCAACTTCAACATCCGCAAGGTCCGCTGCTACAACTGCTAAGACTACGGGCATTTCCCGAGAGATTGCAGCGCGCCCAGGAAGGAGCAGGCCCACCTCGCCGCCGTGACCGCCGCCGCCGAGCCGGGTCTGCTTTGAAGATCGACATGTAGGTGTTCGAATAAACGATAACAAGATTAAGGGGGTGATTGATAGAGTTTACCTTGTTGTCTAGGTCTTCATCATGTTTATTTTTCATCATATTTTGTTTCATGCATGTAGTCGAGTCGTGACACAAGAAGCTGCGGCTGTGTACAACGTAGAGACGTGATTCACGTGTACACATGCAAAGCTACTTGTATCAGTTAGTTGCATGGTTGTTAGCTAGAGTAGTGGACGTGTGTTTGCATGGATAAGGCTGGTTGTTGGATAGGCTTAGGTGCGAAGCTAGCGATCAGACGTGGTCTCTAGGATATGAGGAGAAGGCCGAGTCGTGAGATTGCTAGCTAGTGGCCGTTTCGACCGGCTAGTTCAGGGCTTCGTGCACCATGCAGTTGAGGGCTTGGCTGTGCGTATGTGCGCTACTTAAGCGTTGTTAGTCACATGTGAGAGATAACAAGAGAAAACGGCAAAAGTGCGTTGCCGGAAAACTCTGCGTGTTCTTCTGTCCAGTGTGTGTTCGTGTGAGTCTTCTTCTACCTTGAGCGCGAGTGTTCTTCCTCCTCGAGCGACGCCAACGGGTTTTGAGAAGTTCCAGCCTCCCAGCTCTGAACATCATTCTTGCTTGCCACGCGGGGAGCCTGTCGGCCATCTTGTCAACAATATATTGCAACTGGCCAGCCGTGATCTTCCTTAGGCTTAAGGGGAGGCCCAAGTATCGACAAGGCCAACCCACCACTGGGCAGCCCATCTCATCATTTAACAAAGCGACCTGCTCCTCAGTTCATCTGATGGGGTGTGCAGAACACTTCGCCAGGTTTGTGTGAAGACCAGAAGCCACTCCAAAGTCCGTGAGGATCAAGTTGCAGGCCCGGATGCTTTGGATGTCAGGTTTGATGAATGTCACTACATCGTCCGCATAGATGGAAGTGCTGTTTCTGCGATCCGTAGGGGCCAACGATGTTAGAACGCCAGTGTTAGCTGCATGATTGAGCAAGGCGTGTAGGATACTCATGACCATGACGAAGAGGAGGGGGACAGAGGGTCCCCTTGCCGGAATCCACACTTGTTGTAAATAACCTCGCCGGGGACACCATTGAGCAGGATCCGTGTCGAGGAGGAGGCCAGCTGGCCGGCCACCCAAGCGATCCATTTATCTCCAAAGCCCATGTGACGCAATATCTCCAACAGAAAAGCCCAGTCGGCTGTGTCAAATGCCTTTGTAATATCTAACTTTAGCATTACCGCTGGCCTCTTAGTCGATTGTAGCCACCGCACCATGCCTTCCACCAGCATGTAGTTGTCATGCAGACTACGCCCCTGGATGAATGCGCTCTGGTGAGTTCCAACAATGTTTCGCATCTCGGATGCCACCCGCAAGGACATGACTTTAGCGACAAGCTTTGGAAAGCTATGAATGAGACTGATCGGTCGGAAGTCCTTGATCTCAATCGGCGTCGCGGATTTGGGCAGAAGCGTGAAAAAGGCCTGGTTTATAGACGTCAACCCTCTAAAATCCATCCTCCCAAAAGCTCCAAACACTTCCATAATATCCTCCTTTATGATACTCCAACAGGCCACATAGAATCTAGCCGGGAACCCATCCGGCCCTGGAGCCTTGTCCAGGCCTTGCGCCCGCACGGCGGCCCATACCTCCTCTTCGGTGAAGTCACAGTCAAGATGCTCCAACTCTCTGTGCGGCAGCCCAATCTCATGTAAATCCAGTGAGAATGCCCGGTCTGGTGCTTCTCCCAGCAGGTTAGCGAAGAAAGAGTCCACAGCCTCTACCATCTCCTCATGATCGGAGGTGATCACCCCTTTCACTTGCAGCTTGGAGATGAAATTTTTACGTCTTGTTCCGAGTCAGGAGATCATATGGTTGGGAAGGCGTCAGGTCAAATTGCGCATGGCTACGCACTCGTTCATTTTTACCACAGTCGGCACAAAGTACTCCAGCTGATTTGTCTCTCGTCTCAACTATTGGTGTTGTCATGGTGCTGCTGATCTTAACCAGCGTCCGTAACCTTCCATTCAGTTAATCAAGCTTCACACTACTAATCCTTAGTACCAAGTACCAACACTCTTAAGTCTGAAAGAACCGTTGCTGATTAACTTGATTTAGGCAGGACTTCAACATTACACCCTGCACGTGTTGTTGGAACTCGCCCACAGGATCGATTACACCAAATCACGACGAACACGCACGCGCAAAAACTTTTGCTAAAGGCACGTGTCGTGCCTCTTCTTTTATTTCTTTTTCTTGTTTTCTGCCCGAGACAAAGTTGCAGGCCTGTGTATCTATATATACACGTCGGCCAGCCCAAAAGCTAACAATAACCGACTTTGACTCAGCCTAAACTCTTAGGCTCCTACCAGTACACGAAGTTGACTCCAATACGTACTACTAATCTACTGAACTACACGGCAGCCTAGTACACCATACTACTATGACACTTCACGTGCATGCACAACATGCACACGTACCTTAATTAACTAGCACTCATCAATCTAATCAAGATTACTGCAAACATTCTCTCTCTAATCTTGACACTTTGTCTTCAGTGCTCCTCCGATCTTGGCTCGTTGACTATTGACCCCTTGTCGACTCATCCGCTCGCATCACGACAAGTTAAATTGATAGGCTTCATTGACTGTAACAATCTTTCTCCAATTTCAACTTGGCGAGTTTGCGGACCACCTTAAATATGCCTTGAACTACACAGCCTCGCTAGTATGCTGTGGAATACCCAACCCGGTGGACTTCACCATCCACCCTAGCAAGATACATGCCGACTCCTTGTGGATCACACCACCCTGTGCACTACACCATGCACTCCAGCCTCATGTAGAGACATGGCCTCATTGAAGAGACTCACCTTCACTGGTTTACCGCCCCCACATACTTGAACTTGATCCTCTCGTCGAGACACATAGACGACTTGGGAATGCTTCATCGTCAATGCCTCCACACAGAGACGAGCACTTGGACAAGACGATGACGACTCACTGACACGACGACGAGCAGTTGCGCAAACTCGCATGACTTCTTGACTCATCTATCTCCCGCGGACGACGATCTTGACAACTTTCCGGCACCGCACCACCGCTCCCGTCAACGATCTTCTTCCATCACCTTGCGGACGACAGCCTGTCGCCTCCCTCCATGTCGCTCCACCGAACGATGATTGCTTGATCCTCCTCTTTGCTGCATCACCCAGCGAATTCATCGCCCGCCCCGAGGCGCTAGTCGGGTATCCACCCTGGGGCAAGCACGACTTCAAATCGACCTAGCTCTGATACCAACTATTGGAACTCGCCCATAGGATCGATCACATCAAATCACGACAAACACGCACGCACAAAAACTTTTGCCAAAGGCACGTGTCGTGCCTCTCTTCTTTTGACACTTCACGTGCATGCACAACATGCACACGTACCTTAATTAACTAACACTCATGAATCTAATCAAGATTACTACTAACATTCTCTCCCTAATCTTGACACTTTGTCTTCAGTGCTCCTCCGATCTTGGCTCGTTGAGTATTGACCCCTTGTCGACTCACCCGCTCACATCACGACAAGTTAAATTGATAGGCTTCATTGACTGCAACACGTGTTAGACATGCATGTAGAAGGAAGTGGAGCTAATGTAATGAGGTTTGGCATATGTTAATCGTTTCTTGGCCATTAATTAACTGTATCTTTAAGCTTACTCTGTATTCGCGTTCAGTATTCTACAACAAGCCTGAATTCCTCCATGTACCATTTCTGAACTCCTACATGCAGCCAACGCACTTCAATATTGCAAGTAATGTGGCCTGTGACATGGCTCTGAAACTGCATGCTACATTATTACGATGATTTGTATTTTCGTTGTGTTTGTCACATAACTGTGAATCTGCACTCTAGAGTCAGTACTTCACTAGGATTGTATCTTGATATTAATTTCTAAAAACTAAGCATATCAGGTCGTTGGATAATAGAGACGTGCATTGCAGTTTGTGCGATGTTTCCTCTTCCTCCTCAGAGACGGAATCCAGGATGAACCTCCTCCGGAACCACTTCTCCCGCCACACCCTGTACCTCTGTTCGGCGAGCACCCCCTACGTCTGCAGCAGCAGGTTGTAGACGAATGTTGTGATGGCCACTAGCCACACTGGGAGGAAGAAGAATATCCTGGCCCTCATGTGGCACTGACTTTTCAAAGCGTTCAATAGCCATTGGCATCATACTTCTTAACAAAATAATATGAAGTGTAACAAAGCATAAAAGCATGTTGTATATAAGTTAATTTGGGAATATCTTGCACATCAATGTTTATAGTAGTTAATCTAGTACAACTATGTAAGTTATGATTGAAAGGGACTATTGAATTTTTTTGGTAAACACGTCACATGTTTATGTTTACTGGATATCTCTTGATATTGTCTTCGAGATTAAGGTAACTCAACCACATGTACAAAAAAATAACTAATTAGAATTAAAACCATTCTAAAAAAAATCGAATTGAAACTAACTTTTGAGCAATATATAGGCACATTGCTCCTAAGGGATCATAGATATGCTTCATCAAACTTTAATTCTTGTCTATATAATAGTGTGAGTTTCGGAATGGCATGTTTACCATGGTTTGCTAGCAACATTCTGCTTAAGGTTGCTCATACTTATATATGCCATGAGTGCTAAAAATGTTGACAACTACACCACCTACAGTTGAAATAAACAATCACAATAGTTAGCATGTGATGGTTAATGAAGCAATCATGATGCTTGGGCCACACATCGCATTGATCACATGTTGACCTCCCATATATAACCACCTTATTACCGCATGTAGTAGGATCATCTTTAGTAGCTAGGGGAGCATAGCACAATACAGGAGGAGAGCAACAATGAACAGTGGGATAAGGCATAGACGGTCATATAGCACGATCTCTCGGGAATGGGATGTATCCGAAATTTGAGTGAGAGAAAAACATCGAAATTTTTTTCATATAAAAATGATGAAGCTACCAACACCTAGAGGACTTGTGGCTCATTTTACATTTCGGGCATGTAAATCGCGATTCAGTCAGAGCATCGTCATGCTGAGATTTGATCACTCAGGTGGTATGATAGTTGACCAGAAGGTGTCTTGGTCTCCCATGCCACAGTGCACCAAATCAATGCCAAAGTTTCATCAGGGACGTAGTATGTGCCAACAGAGAAAATGGCAATCAGGACAGCCACCATTTTTTTTCTCTTGGTGAACACCAACAAAGGCATGTCCCCCGCGCTCTATCTGCCGCTCAAAACATAGGGGTGGGGAAGGATTCCGTTCCTCTTTAGTGGTGTTTGCATACGTAAGAACTGTTTTTTCTTTCTGTATGTTGGAGGAACTACGACAATTCTCGTGCATTGCAACATGATCAGAACAAGTAGTGATATAAGACAAGTAGTGATCTAAAACATCTTATATTAGTTTAGAGAGGGAGTATCACTTAACTACAGAAAATGAATTAGTATTCATCTTTCTTGCCTCTGACGGAACTGAGAGTCTTATGTTTGTCTTAGTTGAAGTGATTTCTACTGTCTAAAAGTCTGATGTTCAAGTAGACGTGCAACATTATCTATTACTAGTGTTCAACCCATGCATTCGCACGGGCTAGTTTAGTAACCTACAATGGGATGAAGTTTTGAGACAACATTTTCTTTACTGGGAGTAAGGAATCGAGAATTCTTCTATGACCGTATATGTTTAAAATTCTAGTCTTTATCATAGTTAAAATAACAGAATATGAAATGACACATATATTCAAATGTTCTCTATATAGATAAAAAAATAAATTACTAAATCACCAGTAATCTTGGTATATAATGCCTTGAACACATTGAAAATAAAATTTGCTAATTTTTCATTCACTTGACAACTATTCCAACGAGTCTCAAGAGTAATGAATAAGTTTACTTTAGATATAAGATGAAATAGCTTCACATAATAAACATGAAAAACAATTGCACCTTTTAAAATATATTAGGAATTGATGCACCCAGCAGAAACCAATGTTATTACTTTTTTTTCTTGTTCCATAATTTTATGATGAAAAGACAGAAGCCCAGTCTCCAACTGATATAAGAAAATCATGCATGGTGAAAAGAATTATGTGGTCGAGCTTTTGTACATGTTTACACGGTTGCACTTTTCTGCATCTCCTTTGCTTGCATCATATCATAATTTATTGATCTAAACATGTTCACTTTCATTATATTAGTCATTTCCTAAAAGTAAAATACTAATATGTTAACATATACTTCCTCCATCCCATAATATAAGATCATTTTGCAAGTAGTTTTAGCTTGCAGAACGGTCTTATATTATTGGATGGAGGGAGTAGAAAAGAGTAAACTATTTTGGTCACTATTTGAATTCACATGAACTTTGGCTGATCTGGTACATATATACAAAAACCTTACCGAAATAATTTGGAACGTAATGAAACAAAAACAAATTAGAGTCCATACTGTATTTATAGAAATACAGATACATTATTTAGCGAAAATTGTATCTATCAAACAAAACAAACCGACACACATGTCTCATATCCATTACTACAACCCTATATATGTGGTTCCTACGAATTAACATCCATATTTTTCCTAAAGTTGTAGTTCGCCGAGTTCTTAATTTTCTAAACTCAGCAATGCCTACTTCAATATTTGTCGGGTGTCCGCTAAAGAGAACTCAGCTAAGTTAATGATGAACGCTACCCGCAGAGAAATAGTATAGAGAGGATGGGAGCTAAAGTTGTAGTATAGAGAGGATGGGAGTTCCTGTGTTCATCTAATTGGTCCACAGCGCGGCCCATTGGAATTCTGGAACGCGGCAGGGGGCCGCCTCCGAGCGTTCCTCAAGGGATGGGGTGCTAACCAAGGGCGAGACGGCAAACTTCTCAGGGCCAGGCTTGTCAACGAGATTGCGTGTCTCGATGCCGAGGCCGACATAAGATCCTTCTCCGAGCAAGAATGGGCCCACCGCTATGCCCTGGAAGGTCAGGTCCAGGCTCTGCTCCGGAGCGAGGAGGAGTACTAGAGGCGCAGGGGCGGCCTCAAGTGGACACTCAAGGGGGACGCTAACACAAAGTACTTTCACGCCTATGCGAATGGAAGAAGACGGAAATGCGTGATCCTTAGGCTGCAACCGGAGGAGGGGCTCCTGTTACGCCAAGCCGACATCATGTCGCACGTCTACGAGTTCTACATCAATTTGATCGGAACCAGTGAGGAGCAGAGGGCTGGCCTCAGCGCTGACGTGTGGCTACCCTACCAACGGGTCCTGGACTGCGAGAACGCTGAGTTGGGACTGGCGTTTCTCGCCAAGGAGATTGACGATGCGCTAAGCAGCATGAAATCGGACACTGCGCCGGGTCCGGATAGGTGGCCGGTGGCCATGTTCAAGCGCTTCTAGCCTCTTCTCCGTGAGCCCATCTTTGAGGTGTGCAACGGGTTCAAGCGTGGCACTGTAGACATTGCTAGACTTAACTACGGCGTTCTCTCGCTCATCCCCAAAGTGGCCAGTGCGGACAACATTCGCCAGTTCCGCCCCATCGCGCTGATCAATGTTCCTTTTAAGATCTGTGCTAAAGCATGTACTAAGAGCCTTGTCCCGATCGCTCATCGCACTGTTAGTCGATCGCAATCGGCGTTCATTACGGGCCGCCATATCCTCGAGGGCCTGCTGGCCCTCTAGGAAGTGCTTCACGAGTTCAAACGCGGATTTCGAAAAAGCGTATGATCATGTTAACTGGGATTTCTTACGCCAAGTTCTCATCAGTCGCGGCTTCTCGGCTGTTTGGGTTCACCGTGTGATGCAGCTGGTCTCGGGGGGCCGGACTGCGATCTTGGTCAAAGGAGAAGTTGGGCACTTCTTCCGAAACAAGCGGGGACTCCGTCAGGGCGACACTATGTCCCCCATCTTGTTCAATTTTGTCGTTGATGCGTTGGCTGCGATGCTGCAAAAAGCTACTGAGACTGGCCACATCAAAGGTGTAGTGGGACACCTTATCCGAGGGGGGTTTCCCATTTGCAATACGCGGACGACACGTTACTGTTGTTCCAGCCAGACCTCCGCAGCGTGGCTATGGTCAAAGCCATCCTCCTCAACTTCGAGCTCATGTCCGGGCTGAAGATCAACTTCCACAAATGCGAAGTTCTGCCCATGGGCTTGGACGTTGTGGACGGTAGACGTATCGCGGACTTGCTCAACTGCAAGGTTGACAAGCTGCCCTTCACGTACCTAGGCCCGCCACTTGACTCTGAGCGTATCCCGATCGAGGGTTGGGCTCCGCTTTGGACTAAGGTAGGGGGGCGGGTGTGCCCGTGGAGCGGAAAATTCCTCTCGTCCATGGCTAGGCTAGTTCTCACGAACTCGAGCCTATCAACCCTGCCCATGTTCGTGATGGGCCTCTTCCTCCTGGCCGAAGGGGTTCACACCAAATTGGACATGCCTCGCTCTTGTTTCTTTTGGGAGGGCTCGGGCCCGAATCGCAAATACCACCTAGTCAAGTGGGATGCAGTTTGTTGTCCCAAGGACTTGGGGGACTGAGGATCACCAATACCAGAATCCTAAATATCGCACTCATGTGCAAATGGATATGGAAGATCTCCCAAGGGGCGACCGGGCTGTGGGTTGACATCCTTCGAGCCAAGTATTTCCCGAATGGTAATTTTTCCAAGGTGCGGCTCGGGGATCCCCCTTCTGGAACGATCTTCAGGCTGTCCGCTAGGCCTTTGCCTTGGGAGCTAAGTTTTCCATAGGGGACGGCAGGTCGGTTAGGTTTTGGCTCGATTTTTGGGATGGCTCCCAAGCGCTTTGGTCGCAATTCCAGGACTTATACTCTCTGGAGGTAGACCCAGACCTAACGGTGGCTTCGGCCATGTCCACGTCCCCTCCTGCGATCAACTTCCGACGCGAGCTCAACGCTCTAGAGCTGGCAAGCCTCGAGGCGTTGCTACAGATCATCGGCAGACAACGTTGTCCACGCAAGCGGACACGGTGACCAGGGCCCTCAATGCGTCCGGCAAGTTCTCGGTCAAGTCGTTGAACCGCAAGCTAGCTGTGCCAGGGGCCAACCTTGCCATCGGCAAACGGGCTCTGGAAATCGCGACTACCGCTGAAAATCAAGGTGTTCTTCTGGCAACTGTTCAGAAACAGACTACCGACCTCCGATAATGTCGCCAAAAGGCAGTGGCCGGCGTCAGGCTTGTCATAATCCTGTAAAACTCTCTTTTTGAAACATTTTCAGGTAGGGAATCTTTAGCTTTCCGTTCACCGTTTCAACAAATAAAATTATTACTGGAACCTGAAATTATACGTGTTTTTAAAAATATGTGTCACCGTGATGTGCAAAGACTTGGTGGTGTTGTCATCTCCTTGTCTTGCAAGGAGGTCAAGCAAACTCTAAAAGTAGCATAAGACGCCCAATTGAGTTTGTTCCTAAAACTAATGTGTGCCTAGTCTGTACGTAGCAAGTTTGGTATGACACATGGCATTGTGTTATACCAAAAAAGGTTTTCGCCCCGCTTCGTATATAAAGCAATGGCTATCATACAACCGAAAAATACAACATGCCACATGCCACCACAACACATACCCAAGGCAAGATGCAAAGGCGATGAACATCAACTCTAGCCCAAACTGACTCCAAGCAAACAAAAAGTGGACAATAAGAATCACTATGGAGTTGACGGAGCCCTCAACCATGAACTAGCCATTGCCAAGGGAAAAAGTTGAATGCCAACGAATCAAGAGCTCCAAGGAGGTGCTTACATGAGCCGTAGCGCCCCCACCGCCCAATGTAAAGGATCAAGATTTTGGCCCTGAGCTACATGGAGGATTGGGAGCAGGCACGAAAACACCTTCAAGAAGGGGATGGCTATACCCACATACGCCACCAGGGGACGGCTATGCCCACAAAGCCAGACAAGGATTTCCCCCGGCACACATGCTCCACCTCTGATCAAGGTGCGACCAGACATGAGAACACCTGCCGCACCACTGCCACGAATCGTCGAACCCCGCCACCCATGCAACGAAGCAAGCCAGACATTAGCGGTCAGCACCCGAGCCGCGAGCTCCACCCAAAAGCATCGCCTCTTGCACCAACAGGATCGCCGACCTACATCCAGGCCCTCCAGAGGTCATCCAGAGGTGCGGCCTTTATCGAAAGATAAACCCATACGAATGATGAAGCCGCAAGCGGCCGGGCTGCCCCAAACATCGCCGAATTTTGGAACTGGAAGCACCAAGAAAGGGAAAAAGGAGGAGGAAGAGGAGTGGAGCAGGTCCATGACCGCCACACCCTTGGTTTGCGACATATTACTAGACCACTCGTCCATCCTACCAACCACCCCCACATCAACCCCGAGTCGCCCAACTATGCCCACCTAATCAAATTAGCGCGAAGACAGCATGGCCACCCGCTTGTCGATGAACGGGCCGGGTCTAAGAGAACTGCCACCGGAGACGAACCTCTAAAGCAGCCCGTATCTAGCCCCACCTGCAACCTGCGCAGCCCACAACCCACATCACCCATGGTGCAACTACTACCAAACAGACAAAGATGTCACCTCGGACAAGCTCAGCCACCACGTAGCCCACCATGCCCAAGCCAAACCCACACCCATCACCGCGTCGGCCTGCCGCAGCGTCACCGCGCCCCACAC
This sequence comes from Triticum timopheevii, assembly GCA_963921465.1. Taxonomy (NCBI): domain Eukaryota; kingdom Viridiplantae; phylum Streptophyta; class Magnoliopsida; order Poales; family Poaceae; genus Triticum; species Triticum timopheevii. The sequence continues at coordinate 65,935,264 of OY997274.1, forward strand.
CCGCATGTCATCACTTCCCTTCAAGGCCAGCCCACGCCAACTCCTCCAAGTTGGGAGACGATGAAGCCCCATCAGCACCAGCATCAGCAAAGCTTCGCCCGATGCGCCCTCCGAAGGTGGCGAGGGAGGAGGCGGGAGGTGGGGAGGGCCCAAGCGCCGCGATCTAGGTTTCCCTCCCCGCTGCTATGCGGGGGTGAAGGGGGGGGTCGGGAATATTTCTTGACATTGACGCTTTTCGCCGTAATCATGTTGTCATGACAACTTTTTACTATCACTATGTAAGTTAAACATACATATAAAGACATACTGAAATATACTTTGGCCAAAAGCAGAGGAAGTCGTTGGGGAATGTAGCACAAATTCAAAATTTTCTACGCATCACCAAGATCAATCTATGGAGATTCTAGCAACAAGATATGGGAGTGCATCTACATACCCTTGTAGATCGCTATGCGGAAGCGCTACAAGAACGCGGATGAGGGAGTCGTACTCGCGGCGATTCAAATCGCGGAAGATCCGATCCAAGCGCCGAACGGACGGCGCCTCCGCGTTCAACACACGTACAACCCGGGGACATCTCCTCCTTCTTGATCCAGCAAGGGGAGAGGAGAAGTTTAGGGAGAACTCCGACAGAACAACGGCGTGGTGGTGGTGGAGCTCGGGGTTCTCCAGCAGGGCTTCGCCAAGCACTACGGAGGAGGAGGAGGTGTTGGAGGAGGGAGAGGGCTGCACCAGGGGAAAGGTACGGCTGCCCTCCCACCACTCCACTATATATAGGGGCAAGGGGAGAGGGGGAGGCGCCCTAGGGTTTCCCCTAGGGGGTGGAGGCCAAGCAGATTGGATCACCCTAGGGAAAATCCAAGGGAGACTTGCCCCCCAAGCCAAGCAGGTGGAGGATTGCCTCCCAAGCTAGGTGGAGGCGCCCCACCTCCCCAACTAACGTGGGAAAGGATGTGGGGGCGCACCACCCCTTAGTGGGCTGGTTTTCCCCTTCTCCTTTGGCCCATGAGGCCCTCCAACACTTGCCGGGGCTCCCGAAACACCTTTTGGTCATGCTGGCTATAGCCTGGTACCCCCGGAACACTTCCAGACTCCAATACCCTTCGTCCAATATATCGATCTTCACCGCCGGACCATTCCGGAACTCCTCGTGACGTCCGGGATCACATCCGGGACTCCGAACTACCTTCGGTAACCACATACTATTTCCCATAACAACTCTAGCGTCACCGAACCTTAAGTGCGTACACCCTACGAGTTTGGGAACCATGCAGACATGACCGAGACATCTCTCCGGCGAATAACCAACAGCGGGATCTGGATACCCATCTTCGCTCTGACATGTTCCACGATGATCTCATCGGATGAACCACAATGTCGGGGATTCAAGCAATCCCGTATGCAATTCCGTTTGTCAATCGGTACGTTACTTGCCCGAGATTCGATCGTCGGTATCCCAATACCTCGTTCAATCTCGTTACCGACAAGTCACTTTACTCGTTCCATAATGCATGATCCCGTGACTAACTACTTAGTCACATTGAGCTCATTATGATGATGCATTACCGAGTGGGCCCAGAGATACCTCTCCGTCATACGGAGTGACAAATCCCAGTCTCGATTCGTGCCAACCCAACAGACACTTTCGGAGATACCTGTAGTGCACCTTTATAGCCACCCAGTTACGTTGTGACGTTTGGTACACCCAAAGCATTCCTACGGTATCCGGGAGTTGCACAATTTCATGGTCTAAGGAAATGATACTTGACATTAGAAAAGCTTTAGCAAACGAACTACACGATCTTGTGCTATGCTTAGGATTGGGTCTTGTCCATCACATCATTCTCCTAATGATGTGATCCCGTTATCAATGACATCCAAGGTCCATGGTCAGGAAACGATAAACATCTATTGATCAACGAGCTAGTCAACTAGAGGCTCACCAGGGACATGTTGTGGTCGATGTATTCACACATGTATTACGGTTTCCATCTAATACAATTATAGCATGAACAATAGACAATTATCATGAACAAGGAAATACAATAATAACCATTTTATTATTGCCTCTAGGGCATATTTCCAACAGTCTCCCACTTGCACTAGAGTCAATAATCTAGTTCACATCACTATGTGATTGTAATGAATCTGACACCCATTGGGTTTGATCATATCTCGCTTGTGAGAGAAGTTATTAGTCAATGGGTCTGAATCTTTCAGATCTGTGTGTGCTTTACAAATCTCTATGTCATCTCCTAGATGTAGCTACCACACGCTATTTGGAACTATTCCAAATAACTGCTCTACTATACGAATTCGGTTTACTACTCAGAGTCATCCGGATTAGTGTCAAAGTTTGCATCGGCGTAACCCTTTACGACAAACTCTTTTACCACCTCAATTATCGAGAAAATTCCTTAGTCCACTAGTTACTAAGGATAACCTTGACCGCTGTGCTGTGATCCATTCCTGGATCACAATTGTACCCCTTGACTGACTCATGGCAAGGCACACTTCAGGTGCGGTACACAGCATAGCATATTGTGGAGCCTACGTCTAAGGCATAGGGGACGACCTTCGTCCTTTCTCTCTCTTCTGTCGTGGTCAGGTCTTGAGTCTTACTCAATACTCACACCTTACAGCCAAGAACTCCTTCTTTGCCGATCTATTTTGAACTCCTTCAAAATCTTCTCACGGTATGTGTTCATGTGAAAGTACTATTAAGCATTTTGATCTATCCTTATAGATCTTGATGCTCATTGTTCAAGTAGCCTAATCCAGGTTTTCGATTGAAAAACACTTTTCAAATAACCCTATATGCTTTCTAGAAATTCTACAGCATTTCTGATCAACAATATGTTAACAACATATACTCATCAGAAATGATATAGTGCTCCCACTCACTTCTTTGGAAATACAAGTTTCTCATAAACTTTGTATAAACCCAAAATCTTTGATCATCTCATCAAAGAGTATATTCCAACTCCGAGATGCTTACTCCAGTCCTTAGAAGGACTATTGGAGCTTTGCATACTTGTTAGCATCTTTTAGGATTGACAAAAACCTTCTGGTTGTATCACATGCAACCTTTCCTAAAAATTATCGAGGAAACAACGTTTTGACATCCTATCTGCAAGATTTCATAAATAATGCAGTAACTGCTAATACAATTCCAACAGACTCTTAGCATCGCTGCGAGTGAGAAAGTCTCACCGTAGTCAACTCCTTGAACTTCTCGGAAAACATCTTAGCGACAAGTCGAGCTTTCTTAATGGTGACACATACCATTATTGTCTGTCTTCCCTTTTAGAATCCATGTGTACCCAACAGCCTTACGACCATCAAGTAGTTCTTCCAAAGTCTACACTTTGTTTTATACATGGATCCTCTCTGGGATTTTATGGCCTCGAGCCATTTGTCGGAATCCGGGCCCACCATCGCTTCTCCATAGCTCGTAGGTTCATTGTTGACTAGCAACATGACCTCCAAGACAGGATTAAGTACCACTCTGAAGTAGTACGCATCCTTGTCGACCTACGAGGTTTGGTAGTGACTTGATCTGAAGTTTCATGATCACTATCATCAGCTTCCACTTCAATTGGTGTAGGCGCCACAGGAACAACTTCCTGTGCCCTGCTACATACTAGTTGAAGTGACGGTTCAATAACCTCATCAAGTCTCCACCATCCTCCCACTCAATTCTTTCGAGAGAAACTTTTCCTCAAGAAAGGACCCGATTTTAGAAACAATCACTTTTGCTTCCAGATCTGAAATAGGAGGTATACCCAACTGTTTTGGGTGTCCTATGAAGATGCATTTATCCGCTTTGGGTTCGAGCTTATCAGGCTGAAACCTTTTTCACATAAGCGTCCCATCCCCAAACTTTTAAGAAACGACAGCTTAGGTTTCTCTAAACCATAGTTCATATGGTGTCGTCTCAACGGAATTGCGTGGTACCCTATTTAAAGTGAATGCGGTTGTCTCTAATGCCTAACCCATAAACGATAGTGGTAATTCGATAAGAGACATCATGGTATGCACCATATCCAATAGGGTGCAATTATGATGTTCGGGCACACCATCACACTATGGTGTTCCATGCGGTATTAGTTGTGAAAAAATTTCCACAATGTCTTAACTGTATACCAAACTCATAACTCAGATACTCATCTCTATGATCATATCATAGACATTTTATCCTCTTGTCACGATGATCTTCAACTTCACTCTGAAATTACTTGAACCTTTCAATAATTCAGACTTGTGTTTCATCAAGTAAATATACTCAGCATCTACTCAAATCATCTGTGAAGTAAGAACATAACGATATCCACTGCGTGCCTCAGCACTCATTGGACTGCACACATCAAAATGTATTACTTCCAACAAGTTGCTTTCTTGTTCCATCTCACTGAAAATGAGGCCTTTCAGTCATCGTGCCCATGTGGTATGATTTGCATGTCTCAAGTGATTCAAAATCAAGTGAGTCCAAACGATCCATTTGTATGGAGTTTCTTCATGCATATATACCAATAGACATGGTTCGCATGTCTCAATCTTTTCAAAACGAGTGAGTCCAAAGATCTATCCACATGGAGCTTCTTCATGCATTTTATAGCAGTATGACTCAAATAGCAGTGCCACAAGTATGTGGTACTATCGTTACTATCTTATATCTTTTGGTATGAACATGTGTATCACTACGATCGAGATTCAATAAACCATACATTTTAGGTGCAAGACCGTTGAAGGTATTATTCAAATAAACAGAGTAACCATTATTCTCCATAAATGAATAACCGTATTGCGATAAACATAATCCAATCATGTCTATGCTCAACGCAAACACCAAATAACAATTATTTAGGTTTAACACCAATATCGATGATAGAGGGAGCAGGCGATGCTTGATCACATCAACCTTGGAAACACTTCCAACACACATCGTCATCTCACCTTTAGCTAGTCTCCACTTATTCCGTAGCTCTTTTGTTTCAAGTTACTAACACTTAGCAACCGAACCGGTATCTTAATACCCTGGTGCTACTAGGACTACTAGTAAAGTACACATTTAATATAATGTATATCCAATATACTTCTATCAACCTTGCCAGCCTTCTCATCTACCAAGTATCTAGGGTTGTTCTGCTTCAGTGATCGTTCCCTCATTGCAGAAGCACTTAGTCTCGGGTTTGGGTTCAACCCTGGGTTTCTTCACTAGAGCAGCAACTGATTTGCCGTTTCATGAAGTATCCCTTCTTGCCCTTGCCCTTCTTGAAACTAGTGGTTTTACTAACCATCAACAATTGATGCTCCTTCTTGATTTCTACTTTCGCGGTGTCAAACATCGCGAATAGCTCAAGGATAATCATATCTATCCCTGATATGTTATAGTTCATCATGAAGCTCTAGTAGCTTGGTGGCAATGACTTTGGAGAACCATCACTATCTCTTAAGGAAGATTAACTCCCACTCGATTCAAGTGATTGTAGTACTCTGACAATCTGAGCACATGCTCGACGATTGAGTTTTTCTCCCTTAGTTTGCAGGCTTAAGAAACTCGTTAGAGGTCTCATACCTCTTGACATGGGCACGAGCCTGAAATCCCAATTTCAGCCCTTTGAACATCTCATATGTTCCGCGATGTTTCAAAATCGTCTTCGGTGCCTCAATTCTAAACCGTTTAACATTACTGAACTATCACGTAGTCATCAAAACGTGTATGTCAGATGTTCGCAACATCCACAGACGACGTTTGAGGTTAAGCACACCGAGCGGTGCATTATGGACATAAGCCTTCTGTGCAGCAATGAGGACAATCCTCAGTATATGGACCCAGTCCGCATAATTGCTACTGTCAACTTTCAACTAAATTTTCTCTAGGAACATATCTTAAACAGTAGAACTAAAGCATAAGCTGCGACATAATTTGCAAAGACCTTTTGACTATGTTCATGATAATTAAGTTCATCTGATTATTTAATAAACTCCCACTTAGATAGACATCCCTCTAGTCATCTAAGTGATACATGATCCGAGTCAACTAGGCCGTGTCCTATCATCACGTGAGACGGACCAGTCATCATCGATGAACATCTTCATGTTGATCATATCTACTATAAGACTCATGCTCGACCTTTCGGTCTCTTGTGTTCCGAGGCCATGTCTGTACATGCTAGACTCGTCAAGTCAACCTAAGTGTTTCACGTATGTAAATCTGGCTTACACCCGTTGTATGCGAACGTTAGAATCTATCACACCCGATCATCACGTGGTGCTTCGAAACAATGAACCTTTGCAATGGTGAACAGTTAGGGGGAACACTTGCTTGAAATTTTAGTGAGGGATCATCTTATTTACTACCGTCGTTCTAAGCAAATAAGATGCAAAAACATGATAAACATCACAGGCAATCAAATAGTGACATGATATGGACAATATCATTTTGCTCCTTTTGATCTCCATCTTCGGGGCTCCATGATCATCATCGTCACCAGCATGACACCATGATCTCCATCATCGTGTCTCCATGAAGTTGTCTCGCCAACTATTACTTCTACTACTATGGCTGACGGTTTAGCAATGAAGTAAAGTAATTACATGGCGTTATTCAGTGACGTGCAGGTCATACAATAAATAAAGACAACTCCTATGGCTCCTGCCAATTGTCATACTCATCGACATGCAAGTCGTGATTCCTATTACAAGAACATGATCAATCTCATACATCACATATATTTCATTCATCACATCCTTTTTGGCCATATCACATCACACGGCATATGCTGCAAAAACAAGTTAGACGTCCTCTAATTGTTGTTGCAGTTTTTACGTGGCTGCTATAGGTTTCTAGCAAGAACGTTTCTTACCTACGCCAAAACCATAACGTGATGTTCCAATTGCTATTTACCCTTCATAAGGACCCTTTTCATCGAATCTGATACGACTAAAGTGGGAGATACTGGCACCCGCTAGCCACCTTATGCAACAAGTGCATGTCAGTCGGTGGAACCTGTCTCACGTAAGCGTACGTGTAAGGTCGGTCCGGGCCACTTCATCCCACAATACCGTCGAAACAAGATAGGACTAGTAACAGTAAGCATATTGAACAAAATCAACGCCCACAACAACTTGTGTTCTACTCGTGCATAGAATCTACGCAATAGACCTGGCTCATGATGCAACTGTTGGGGAACGTAGCAGAAATTCAAAATTTTCTACGCATCACCAAGATCAATCTATGGAGATTCTAACAACAAGAGAGGGAAGTGCATCTACATACCCTTGTAGATCGCTACGCGGAAGCGTTACAAGAACGCGGATGAGGGAGTCGTACTTGCGGCGATTCAAATCGCGGAAGATCCGATCTAAGCGCTGAACGGACGGCGCGTCCGCGTTCAACACACGTATAGACCGGGGACGTCTCCTCCTTCTTGATCCAGCAAGGGGAGAGGAGAAGTTGAGGGAGAACTCCGACAGCACGACGGCGTGGTGGTGGTGGAGCTCGTGGTTCTCCAGCAGGGCTTCGCCGAGCACTACGGAGGAGGAGGAGGTGTTGGAGGAGGGAGAGGGCCGCGCCAGGGGAGAGGTACGGCTACCCTCCCACCCCTACACTATATATAGGGGCAAGCGGAGAGGGGGAGGCGCCCTAGGGTTTCCCTAGGGGGCGGCGGCCAAGCAGATTGGATCTCCCTGGGGAAAATCCTAGGGAGACTTGCCCCCCAAGCCAAGCAGGTGGAGGATTGCCTCCCAAGCTAGGTGGAGGCGCCCCACCTCCCCAACTAACATGGGAAAGGGTGTGGGGGGCGCACCACCCCTTAGTGGGATAGTTTGCCCCTTCCCCTTTGGCCCATATGAGGCCCTCCAACACTTGTCGGGGCTCCCGAAACACCTTTCGGTCATTGCTGGCCAGAGCCTGGTACCCCCGGAACACTTTCGGACTCCAATACCCTTCGTCCAATATATCGAGCTTCACCGCCGGACCATTCCGGAACTCCTCGTGACGTCCGGGATCACATCCGGGACTCCGAACTACCTTCGGTAACCACATACTATTTCCCATAACAACTCTAGCGTCACTGAACCTTAAGTGTGTAAACCCTACGGGTTCGGGAACCATGCAGACATGACCGAGACATCTCTCCGGCCAATAACCAACAGCGGGATCTGGATACCCATGTTGGCTCCCACATGTTCCACGATGATCTCATCGGATGAACCACGATGTCGGGGATTGAAGCAATCCCGTATGCAATTCCCTTTGTCAATCGGTACGTTACTTGCCCGAGATTCGATCGTCGGTATCCCAATACCTCGTTCAATCTCGTTACCGGCAAGTCACTTTACTCGTTCCATAATGCATGATCCCATGACTAACTACTTAGTCACATTGAGCTCATTATGATGATGCATTACCGAGTGGGCCCAGAGATACCTCTCTGTCATACGGAGTGACAAATCCCAGTCTCGATTCGTGCCAACCCAACAGACACTTTCGGAGATACCTGTAGTGCACCTTTATAGCCACCCAGTTACGTTGTGACGTTTGGTACACCCAAAGCATTCCTACGGTATCCGGGAGTTGCACAATCTCATGGTCTAAGAAAATGTTACTTAACATTAGAAAAGCTTTAGCAAACGAACTACACGATCTTGTGCTATGCTTAGGATTGGGTCTTGTCCATCACATCATTCTCCTAATGATGTGATCCCGTTATCAATGACATCCAAGGTCCATGGTCAGGAAACCATAACCATCTATTGATCAATGAGCTAGTCAACTAGAGGCTCACCAGGGACATGTTGTGGTCGATGTATTCACACATGTATTACGGTTTCCAGCTAATACAATTATAGCATGAACAATAGACAATTATCATGAACAAGGAAATACAATAATAACCATTTTATTATTGCCTCTAGTGCATATTTCCAACAGAAGTCATGTGTTGAATTTTGGGATTTCGTTTCAACACTCTTCACTTTAAATATTGAAATCAATTTAATCTTCATTTCTTGCCTCTGTGCCATACTGAATGTGTTATAGCTATGTCTGCCATATTGGAGTGATTTCTAGCGTCTAGAAGTAAAATGATCAAGTGTTTAGGATCCTTTCAAGTTTTAAGGAGACGTGTAATCTTTTTAGAAAAAGACATGGACATTTCTATAGGAACTTTAGAAGAGAAGAGTAGTGATTAATCACTTACTCTAACTGTATGACAGCTACTGAACAAGGGAATCAATAGCAATCACTAATATCCGTATACGAGCTTCATTATTTAATTGCATTTATTCAGTGAAACATTGTACAAGTACAGTCCTACCGTAGCAAACCAAGCTATGCTATTAAAGGCAGCATAGTGCAAAGTAAGAGAGGCTTGAAAGAAGAAGCGATGCAGAGAGAGACGAGAGCTTGTCTTAACATTTCTAACCTTGATCCATATTGGGAACAAAAATGATCCCATGTCGTGAGCTTGAGAGGCATGGGGAACTCAGTGAGAACTTGGCAGCTATGAGGCCAGGGTCCGCGAGCTGCATGTGGTGGCCGTGGTGCATGTTTTCCCTGCTCCGTTGGCTCGGGCCTTCACGCTCCCCTGCTGCTATTGGCTTTGGAAGCCCCAAAACGGCATAATCTTTGGAAACTATGCATAGACGATTGTAAGCTTTGGAGATAAAGGCTGCACGCCATGTGCTGCGACGATGTCCCGATTTGGCTTGGCTGCTTGGCTCCAGTCCAATTTTAGGCTTCTTCTCTACATCTCATTACCCAGCCAAGCTGACAAGGATTCCACGTAAACATCATCCTGCTTGTTCTTGCTGCGCTTGCTCCATGTTCTCGGCCTGATGATCGCATAGTTGGGAAGGCATCATGTCAGATCTCCAATGTCTACGCGTTCTTTCATTTTGCCCACAAAGTACTCCAGGTGATTTGTCTCTATTATTGGTGATATCATGATGTGGCTGATTTTAACCAGCGACCGTCATCATCTGTTCAAATAATCAAGCTGCACACTAAGTAACACTGTGAACTCTAAAAGAACCGTTGCTAACTTGATGTGAGAAGGACTGCAGCATTACACCGTGCATTTATTATACCATGTAGAAGGAAGAGGAACTAATGTGATGAGGTTTACTATATGTTGAACAGTTCTCGACCATGAACAGTATCTCTCATTTACTCAATGTTTCGCATTCACTGCACCATTTCTAAACTCCCACATGCGGCGCCCTTTAATAGGGCAATTGACATGGCCTGTCAGATGGCTCTTAAAATGTATGCTACAGTATATTACGATGATTCATACTTGTGTCATGTTCGTCGGACGGTATGAATGTGTAGTTCTATACATGAGTACGATGATTTGTATCTGCGTATCAATTTGCCACCAATTTAACATATCAAGACGATGGACCATGGAGACATGCCTGGTGATTCGTGCATGTTTCTTCATAATTTTTATAGAGTTTCCCAATTGCTCGGACTTCTCCTTGGAGTAGGAAATGTCCCCCCTCCAGCACCAGTGCTCGTGCGACACTTCACACTTCGTCGGCCTGATCGATGGAGCCCCCCCCCCCCCCCCCCCCCCCCCCGCGCGTCGTGTCTGCCTGTGGGAGCTACAAAAATGCCATCGTGGCCATCAAGCACGCCGCGAAGAAGGATATTCCAGCCCTCACACAGCATATACTCTTTAATGGTTCAAAGTATGAAAACAAGTTTTTATAATATGTAATTTGGGAACCAATTGTAAAAATGTTTTATATTAGTTAATTTGGGAACCTATTATAAAAAATAAATACTCCCCTTGCACAAACGTCTAATATTATGGGACGGAGGGGTAGTAGTTATTTGGGAACCATTTTACTTATGTAAGTTATGATTGAAAGGGACTGTTGAAATGTTGTGGTAACCACCTCGCATGTTTAATAAGTTTAGTAAATCTCCCCAAGACTTATCTATATCGAGGGACTAAACTACATGTACACAAAAGATAAATAATACAGACTGAAACTAGCTCTTATTGAGCAATATATGGCCCCTAAGGGATCATAGACATGCTACAGGAAATTTTAATCCATTCTTATAGAATAATTTGCCTTTTGAAATGGCTTCTTTGTGATGGTTTGCTAACAACATTCTTCTTAGGGTTGCTCGTATTTATATATACCATGACTATCCGCGGTTGAATTGAACAATCCCAACAATTGGCACGTGATGTTTGGCAAAGCCATGATGATGTCCGGACCCCCACACAACATTGATCACTCATTGGCCTCCTATATATAACTAGCTTATTCCCAATGTAGTATGATCACATTTGTTTGCTAGGGGATAATAGCAAAGTATGGGAGGAGAGCAACACAAAGAGTAAGGTAAAGGGCACAGGCGATCATACAACACGGTCTATCGGTAATGGGATGTATTGAAAATTTGAATAAGAGACATACAGAGAAACACAGTCGATAGACAAATGATTAACCTAGCACACACCAGACGCGTAGCAACCTAGAGACTAAATCTGTACTCTAGTGTTTGTACTTATGTGAGCAAACTAACAATATACCTCAGCTGCAGCCAGCTTCTGACGCGTGGATGCCTTTTGGTCCCGGTTTATGTCAGGACCAAAGGCCCCCCTGCCTGGGCTGCCCGCAGCGGCCACGTGGATGCCCATCTGTCCCGGTTCGTGTAAAAACCGGGACTAAAGGGGAAAGGCATTAGTAACGACCTATTAGTCCCGGTTCAAGAACCGGGACTAAAGGCCCTTACGAACCGGGACAAATGCCCTGTTTTCTACTAGTGACATATGGTTCCTAAGGGATTGTAGACATGCTATAGAAATTTTAATCCATTCTTATAAAATAATTTGATTTCCGAAATGGCTTTGTCATGGCTTGCTAAGAACATTCTGCTTAGGGTTGCTCATATTTATATATACCATGACTATCCCTGTGGTTGAATTAAATAGAGTGAATTCCATTTTTTACCTTGTAGTTGTACATTTGTGACACATATTACCCTATTTAGCGGAACTTTTATCGAAATGTCAGATTTTGGAGACTTTTAACACGGTTTTACCCCAGTTTTACATTTTGTTTGTTTATGGTCGATAGGATCGGCATGTTGCGTCATTGATTCGTAAAAAAAACTGTAAGGATCGGAGGGCATCATTGGCGATCTTGTCCAAGCTTCTCTTGTCTATCTGTTCCACTCCTTGTGGCCGTCCACATGTTTTTGGATACAGGGCGTCACCTCACACCTTACCTGATGGACACGCATCAAAAAACAAGGGTCCAAAGATTTCAAAAGGGGTATTCTAGACGAATTTTCACTCGAAGGGGTAATTAGTGTCACAAATGTATAAATATGGGGTAAAAAGTGGAATTCACTCAATTAAATAACCCAACAATTGGCACGTGATGTTTGGCAAAGCCATGGTGACGTCCGGACCCCACACAACATTGATCACTCGCTGGACTCCTATATATAACTAGCTTATTCGTTATGTTGTATGATCACATGAATTTCCTAGGGGGTAATAGCAAAGTATGGGAGGAGAGCAACCCTGACGAGTAAGGTAAAGGGCACAGGTGGTCATACAACATGGTCCGTCGGTAATGGGATGTATTGAAAATTTGAATCGGAGACATATAGAGAAACACAGTCGATAGACAAACGATTAAGCTAGCAGGCACCATACACGTAGCAACCTAACAATATATCTCTAGAGTCTGTACTTATGTGCTCTTGGGTCTGTACTTATGTTAGCAAACTAATAATATATCTCTCTCGATCTATTATTACCGCAAGGATTTCAGTCACAATAGCTATTACAATCACTAGATACATGAATTAGGGAATTCAGGAATGGAGATAGGAGAAGAACAGAGAGCCGCCGCCGCTGGATTTGTGATCCACTAGATGAGCTCCTCTTCGTGTACAAGGGGTATGTAGCTGTTGGTATGGATCCTCTCCTCACACCAACTCCGGCCCAAGGACCTTTGGTTTGGGCTTCTTCTGTCTGGTGGGCCGAGCGACCTGCAAAATTGCCGTGCTATAAGGATGTGGGGGCATGCATGTTAGGGAGCCTGAAAACTTAACTACTACTGCCTCCGTTCTTAAATATTTGTCTTTTAGAAATTTCATATGGACTACCACATATGGATGTATATAGACATATTTTAGAGTGTAGATTCACTCATTTTGCGCCGTATGTAGTCACCTGTTGAAATCTCTAGAAAGACAAATATTTAGGAACGGAGGGAGTATTTTTTAGAGAAAAGGCAGGAGCCCGACTTTATAAATAAAGCCACCAGGCAGAATTACACCACCAGGAACAGATACCCAAACAAGTTTAACGACCAGGGAACATAAGTAGCAATACATGGCCACCAGCCTCACATGGCACGCAGGCCAGCAAAACCCCAGAAAACACGAAAAGAGGAGGTCAGGAAGCCGTCCTCGAAGAGCGCCGAAGAAGGGAAGACGTCGTAGATTTCATCTTGGATAGCATGTCGTCGAAAGCCTGAAGGTCCCCTTCTTTAGTCAATAATCTCCACTGCTGCAAAAAAGCATTGGCTTTAAATAAGCAATTGACAGGGTTAGCCGGAAAGATACGCTCAATCGAGAATTTGTTCCTAGTTGTCCACAGCGACCACCCTATCGCAGCCCAGCCAACTAAGAAAACCCTTTTAGACTGCCCAGATAATAAATTGATATACTGTCTCAGGTCTTCAAAGGAGGAGGGAGACCAATTAACATGCAGCCAGAGTCTGATGCAGCACCACATAAGTTTCGCTAAGGAGCAATGAAAGAAAATATGCTCAGTGTTCTCGAGAGCCCCACACAACACACATCTATCAGATCCCGGCCCGTTCCTCTTCTTAATTTGATCAGCCGCCAAAAGCTTACGGGACAGCTTGCCAGAGAAAGATTTTGATCTTAGGGGGGATTCGAGCTGACCAAATATCTTTAAACTTACCCGAACGGCCACCAGAGATAAGCTTAGAATAGGCCGATTTGACAAAGAAGCGCCCCGAGGAGGAAAGGGGCCAAACCACGGAATCCTCTTCCTCCGAGAGCAGGGGGAAGCAAGCAGTAAGGCGCTGCCAATCTTCCAACTCTTCAGGGGAAAGAGAACGCCAGAAATCTAAAACCTAACCCTTAACCGAGAGCTCAAAGATAGAGATCTCAGAATCATCACAGTAAGAGAACAAGGCCGGGAAGGCAGCCGCAAGCGTAGTGTCCCCGACCCACTAATCTAGCCAAAACCGAGTGGACTTACCGTTCCTGACAACAAATTTGACTAGGGACCGAAAAATCGGCCGAACTTTAACCAGTTGACACCAGAATTGAGACCCGCCAGAAGCAGAGGCAAACATAGGGCTCGAGGAGGGGAAGTATTTAGCTTTAAGAATCAAGAGCCAGATAGGACGCTCCTCAAGTGTCATTATCTTCCACCACCATTTAATCAAGAGACAATTATTCATAACTCTCGTATTAATAATGCCGAGGCCCCCTTTGTCCTTAGGTCTATACTTGCGTTTATTATCCGCAGTGTTCCAGTAAAAAGCACCCCTATGCTTGTCGAAACCAGAATGAACCCCATTAGATAGAATATAGAAGCCCATCAAGAACATTGGGAGGGATGAGAGACAAGAGTTGGTAAGGGCAACCTTGCCCGCTTACGTGTTATATCGACCTCGCCAAGGGAGGACTCTATTGCCAACTTTGGTGACCACCGGGGTGAAATCTTTCGCCAAGAGCTTATACGGGGAGATGGGAAGGCCTAGATATTTGAGAGGATAGGACCCAAGGGAACAATTCAGAAGGTGAGCCACCCGTTGCGCCTCCAAGTCCGAAACCCCAGTCACAATGACCTCGCTCTTGGAAAAAATAATTTTAAGGCCCGAAAGCGCTTCGAAGCAAAGCAGAAGGAATTTCAGATTGGTGAGACTGATCTCATTAAGCTCTATCATAATGATAGTGTCATCCGCATATTGAAGATGAGTGATACCATGAGGGATAAGGTGAGAGCTCACCGGGGTAATATGCCCAGCCAACGCGGCCCAAGAAAGGATATGGGATAAAGCGTCAGCCACAAAATTGAAAGGCAAAGGAGACGCCGGATCCCCTTGTCTGAGACCCCTACCGTTAGCAAAAAAGTTACTAGTTTGACCATTGACAACCACAGCCGTGTGTCCACCAGATACAAGCTGCATCAGACGATGCATCACAGGACCCTCAAAGCCCTTAGCCAGAAGGACTTGCCTAAGAAAGTTCCAACTCACCGAGTCGTAAGCCTTCTCAAAGTCAAGCTTAAGGACCACAGCCTTGGTCCCTTTAATCCGCAGGTCATGGACTATCTCATGTAAGCAAAGAACCCCATCCAAGATGAATCTCCCTTTGATGAAAGCAGACTAGAAAGGGCTAATGACCCGATGCGCTATGGGGGACAACCTCATGGCCATGCCCTTAGCAGGCATCTTGGCAAAGTTGTTGATTAAAGCAATGGGCCTAAACTGAGAGATGAGGTCAGCGCCTTTGATTTTAGGGATAAGGGTGAGGACCGCGTAATTAAGCCTAGAAATGTCAACAGTGCCCAGCCAAAATCCTTGAATGACAGCAGTAATAAGGCCTTTTAGTTGAGGCCAAAAATGCCGAAAGAAAGGGATGGAAAAGCCATCAAGGCCTGAAGCCGCATTAGAGTTGGTTGTCCGAATAGTATCGAAAATTTCCTCCTCGGAGGGGGGAATAAGCAGGAGATCATTATCAGTGGTCGACACCCGCTCAAGGGGGGCCTAGAAGCCCAGAGCAAGCGAAAAGCCGAGCTCCGGTTTAGCCGCAAGCAGGTTAGAAAAGAATTGGACCACATGACGAAGAATGACCGAAGGGTTGGAGATCCTAACACCATCAATCAGAAGACTATCAATCAGGCGTCTACGACGTCTACCATTCGCAATGGCAAAGAAGTAAGCCGTGGGCGCATCGCCCTTAAGGGTCCAGTTAATCGTGCCCCTTTGCTTCCAATAAACTTCCTCCTGGCGGTGAATATCCAAAAGCGCCTTCTCAAGGCCATACCGGAGCTGCCAATCAGCCTCCGAGAGCCCAACACTATCCGCACGACTATCAAGATCGCTAACTTGGGCACCCAGCCTAGCTTTGTCACGCCTAACCTCGGCAAAGTGATTTTTAGACCACCCCCTAAGAAATTTGCGCAGGAAGTAAGAAACATGGTGCCAGTCATCCATAGGGCCAAAGGAACGGTGGGGAGAAGTGAGACAGTCCAAGATCTTCTGGGCCAACATGCTGGGGAACCCCTCCACTAAGAGCCAAGACGCATCAAATTGGAATCTTTGGCAGCCACTAGGACGAGATCCATCGTCGAGGATTAGGGGAGCTTGATCAGAACCCACAATGGGAAGTGCACGAAGAGAGAC
This sequence comes from Triticum timopheevii, assembly GCA_963921465.1. Taxonomy (NCBI): domain Eukaryota; kingdom Viridiplantae; phylum Streptophyta; class Magnoliopsida; order Poales; family Poaceae; genus Triticum; species Triticum timopheevii. The sequence continues at coordinate 65,951,698 of OY997274.1, forward strand.
CCGAGGAAAGAGGCCATCCCAGGCAAGGCAGATAAAAACTCTATCAAAAACAGAACGGATAGGGGACGCCTGTCGGTTAGTCCAAGTGTAGCGGGCCCCAACCCTAGGAATTTCAGGAATGGCCGTATCCCTGATGAAAGCATTAAAGGCCTCAGCCAGAGCCCAAGAAAAATTAGCGGAGCTCTTATCAGAAGGATATCTTAACAGGTTAAAATCACCCCCAATCAAGAGAGGAAGCAGGCAGGAGTCTATTTTATTATAAATCTCGTCCAAAAAAATGTAAGACAAGGAGTGATCAGCCGGGCCATAAACCACCATGAACTCAAGAAGGGAATTGTTGGAGCGAAGGAAAACTACCACACTAGCCCAGTAAATGCCATGGTCAAAAGAAACAGAATCAAAAGAATCATTATTGGTGCCCAGGAGAAAGCCACCCGACTGACCAACAGAGGCCACAGAATTCCACCTGAATCTGTCAATCCCAGCAACAGCCGAGAGTTCAGAAGGGGAGAAGGAGGGTTTGAGGGTCTCAACAAGACCAATAAAATCAACTTTTTCAGACCGCACTAAATCTTTGAGTTGGTCCCTGCGCCCCCTAGCGCTGAACCCTCTGATGTTCCAAAATAAGGACTTCATCTGAAAGAGAGGTTTTTAATTCTAAGACTTGACCTGCATGGAGCCTTGCAGGTTTTAGCGCGTTTCCCAGCCCCACGTTTCTGAACCGGAGACACCTCACCCCTGTCAGCCTCCTCCACTGCCCCCCAACCACAACCAGAGGGGCAGGCACCCCAACCCCAGCCTCCTTGGCTTTCGCAATGTCAGCCGGAGCTAGCTCGTTAGCTCGGATCACCTGAAGTAAGGAAGAAGGGGAACCCAAACTAGAGTCTAAACAAATCCCCGCATCATCTAAAATCTTAAAAAGGTGCTCATCAGACTGAGAAGGTAAAACTAGTCTAACAGGAGACGAAGCCAAAGAGGGGGAAGGCGACGGAATCGAACCCGAACCTGAGGGGGGAAGATCACACGCCGCCGCACGCCGAGCCGCCCGGTCAACCACGCATTCGCCACTGTTGGAGACACGGCCACTCTTGCGGGCGGTAGAGGCAGGGGACCGAACAGGCATAGGGGGGGCCCGGCCAGGAGAAGCAGCCGCCGAAGACGGGCCCAAGGCCGCCCCCAAATCCACCTCCAACCGGTGACAGAGCCCAGCCGCGGACTGCCTGGAGTCCCCAGAGGCCCTGCTCTTCGCAGAGAACTTCTTCACCGATGATTTCTTCCTCTTCTTGGCCGCCGATGGGCCCGCCAGGGGTAGGTCTTCAATGCCTAATAGCGACGGGGAGGTGGGGCGAGCGGGAAGGTTAGAGCACGCCGCCGAAAGAGGGGTGCCCTTCGACCCACCCACGGCCACAGGCCCACCACCCACTCTTGGCACCGAGCCCTGGATCCCACCACCCGCCGGAGCCGGAGCACAGTCTTTCATCAGCTCTTGTTCAGCAGGAGACATCCCATCCCACGCAGACTGGGTGAAGCAAGGATCCGTGCCATGCATCGAGTCCTCAAGGACCCCATCACCATCCTTGCTTTTATCATCGTCGCCCGAGGCCCGGGGTGGAGGGGGAGGAGGAGGAGAAATAGGGCCAGGAGCACCCTCCACCCGGACTAGAAGACGAAAGCCACTCGCCGCCGGAAAAACATCAACAGAGCCACGAATGCAGATCGGGTCCACGCACCACACCCGAAGCCGAGCTGGTCCAAGAACGGATAACGAATCTTGATCAACCTCGATTGGCTTCCCAAGCAGCACCCCAAAAGCCATCAGAAATGTCGAGGTACGCATGCTGGGAGGAACGTCGTCCACTAACACCCACACATCAAAGAGAGAAGCAATGGTCTTTGACCCATTGGATGCTGCTTTGACCGAAACCACAAGATGATTCAGAGGGAGCGTGAAGCTGGTGCAAGAAGACATCATGCGAAGACTCTCTTTAGATGGAAAAGTGGCCGCAAACTCAACTCAGAAAGCTGGCGGATCCGCCAATCCCACCCGCCTTCATACCACAACCGGAGTTCGTCAAGAAGGGCCTAAGGGGAGATGCGCTTGTCCTGGACTGAAATCACACCCACATTGGAGAGCAAGGGATTGGGGGCAGCAACTGGAACATCCTTGTCCAGGGCAAAGAAAGAGCAGCCAGGGAGGCCGATCCCGTAGTGAATGAAAGAAGGAGGCTTGACACGGCTTTGGTAGTCCACCGTGAGGTGGCCGTCCTCCCTATAGATGAGGCAAAACGGGGGATTCTCACAGCGAGACTGGAAGTGGCCAGGACGATGACACGCAAAGCAGGTAAGGATGGGATTGGAGACCTGGGAGTGAGGGGGGTTATGGCCCGCGCCATGAGAGGGCGGCGGAGGAAGGATACCATCACCAGGGGAACCCGCACCAGCACCAGCACCGGTGCCACGCCCCGCAGCAGCACCGAACAGGCGGCGGGCAGGAGCCCCTGACACGCCATGGGGGATGAAACGAGACGGACCGCCACCAACCACCGCCGGCGCCCGCGGCGGCCCACCACCCATGGGGGCAAGCGAGGGGGGGCGAGGAAGGCCCCGAAGAACCCGCCCGACTCCCCCGTGCCGCCTGTTCCCAGGGGTTAGCCGCGGACACCGGAGCAGCAGGCACGCGTGGTTAGCCGCGGACACCAGAAGCACGAGGGGACGCAACGGCCGTCTCCGACAAGGCCCCCGCACGCGAGGCCTGGAGCTTGGCACGGAGCGAAGCCTCATACTCCAGATCCGCAGCGGCGTCACCAGATCCGTCCCGCCCCCGTTTGAGGCCAGAGACAGCCTCACTGGAGGACCCGCGGGAACGATCCATCGCAGCCACCGTCGAGAAGGGAAGAAGGAGAGGAGGAGGAGGTGTAGATCTGACGAAGCGGCAGATAGGGAGACGGAGCCGACGCAAGTCAGAGGAAGAGGCAGGAAACCCTAGAAAAGGGGGAACCGAACCCTTTCGGACCCATATATAGCCAGAGCCAGCCAGGCCAGGCTCGCCAAGGGGGGCCGAAGGGAGAGTGGGCAGAGACTGAGCCGGCCTCGGCCCAGGGGCCACAGAGACGAGGGGGGGGGGAATTCGACCGAGGAGCCCAACGAAGGGACCAGCACAGGCCCACGCGGCCCAACAATAGCCTGAGGATCCCACGCCCCGGCCCGGGGCACCAGCGCCAGCCCCGATCCCAGATCTAGGGTTGGCACCGGCGCCGCCGCCGCCGAGGAGGCGAGAACCACAGCCGAGGGCGAGCCAGGGCAGGCGGCCACCGGAGGGGAAGAGGCCGGCGAAGCCAGAACAGCCACCCCAGGGCCCACCAGGGAAGCGTCCGACGACCAGGAGGCGGCGCGCCGGCGCCCACGAGCGACACGGCACCAACCATCCGCATCCACACCCGCCCCGACCGGCCGGCCCCTACCACCCGGAGCAAATTTTCGCCGGTGACCCGCCGCCAAAGAAGGCAACGGACCACCCACCAGAGCCAAGCGGGAAGGAGGGGGAGGAGCCTTGGAGTCGGAACCGGAATCATCTGAGCCAAGAGCCCAAAACCTGTTGGCCCGGGGCGCAACCAGGGTCGCCGGACTGGGAGGGGGAGACGCGGAAAGGGAAGGGACGGACCTCGCCGCCGACGGAGAGCCCGGAGGAGAGCACGAGGGGGAGAGGGAGATGGAGGTCACACAGGACTGGGGCGCCGAGGAAGGGGAGCCGCGGGCCGGCGACGCCCCAGGAGGGGAGAGCGCGAGAGGAGGAGAGAGCGCCATCCCTGGCTTGGGTCCCTTGCAGCCCTCCATGGTCTGCTGTTTGTTCCCTATTATGGAGTTCCAGTAATTAGCTCGAACGGAGGGAGTATGATTGTATCTACGTATTAATTTCCCAACAATTTAGCATATCAGGTCAATAGATCATAGGACACGTGTTGTGGTTCGCGTTACTTTTCCGCCTTAGAGGTTGAACCAAAGATGACCCTCGTTCAGAACCAGTGCTCCCGACACACCTTGTACATATACTAGGGGTTGGGGCGCGCCATTGGCGCGCCTCCTGAGGCCTTCTTTTGCGATGCCAGGTAGGCACCCAACACTTTTGGCAGTACTGTGCGCGTTTGCAGTAGGTATAATACTCCCTCCTTTCCGGTTTATAGGGCTCAATTCAAAATTTTCACCAACCAAGGTAGATGATGAGTGGTGGAATACTTTTTGTAGTTTGCAAAAACACCTAATTAATGCTCTTGTTTTCCTCAAAAAATTATGTTTACCAATGTATTAATTGCAATGCATGCTTGCATAAAGTACATGCATTGATCAATTTTCTCTTAATATTTGCATGCAATGATTTAATGCACCTTGGAATCTGAACATGTAACGGGGAACAACCATATTGAGCCTTATAAAATGGAAAAACTGAAATTTTAAGATAAGTCCTATAAACCGGAAAGGAGGGAGTACGTACATGACCTTGATTAATGCTTTGATTAGCATGTGTGTTAGCACCCTCCAACAATACGGCTAGGAAAATCGTTCAACACAGGCGTATGTAGCACGAGCAGTTATTCATCCAGTTGGTTGTTAACGGCTCCTTTTATCACACGGGCCTGATATTTCTAACTGGAGATTTGATAGACATGTTTTTAACTAGTATTCGGGTGAAGGACACCGAGAAGTACTGTGAAGAAAACACACACGAGCAATTACTAAGCAATCACAAAAGGGATCTCCGTGCAATTACTAAGAGAAACACAAGAGGAATTACTATCAATATGAACATGATCAAATCTAGATGACAAAAATATCATACAAAGGGTGACATTAGAGGACCAAGGACAAAGGCTCTTGATCTGCTTCTATTCAGTAAATCAAAACACCTTAATGAAGGATAACAATCCACAAACTGCAGAAGAGACAATCCACGAATTCAACCAAAGATACTTAAACCATACTCATAATGGTAATGATGTAACATGTGATTCTGTGCTAGATCTGATTCACCACCAATCAGCCAGGCATCACATTAATTTTCCCACTAAAGACATGAACCAGGGTGCAGAAACCTCCTCTTCAGAACCTGAAACAAAAAATTCACAAAAGGAATAGATCTTCGAAGAGGAGGGGATGAAGCGAGGGATTTTGAAATGAGAAATTTTTCTATCAACTCACTATCAAAGGGTCAAATATAATGACTAATCAAAACTGATACTCACTTTCAAAATAAATGAGAAACAAACTCAATCCTCATATACTAATATAGTGAAAATAATGTGATTCTTCAAGCACCGGACATTTATAAAATTAAGAAGAAAAAGTGAGAAACCTAATGGATGGGTAAATTAACCAACCACCTAATATTTATAAAAGTTAGAATAAATTTAATAGTGCATCATGAAACAGAGTACTATAGCAAGCAGAAAAGATTTTCAGATGATCAGGATATGAAGATGTTCCCAACTTCACCTCGTGCAAGGGCCTGCGTCATGGCGCCTCCTGCGAATATGTTCACAACATCGACCCTCTATTTAGGACAGCCATCCGGCTCCCTGTAAAGCATGAAGCAAATATACTCGCACATTGTCGATTGCTCTGGTTGCTCTTCTTCCTCAGATGATGAGTCACTTGTTAGCTATTAAAAATCATTAATTAGACTAATCTAGCAGCCAACTGAAAATAATTGGTAAGACTATTCTGTATTTCTCAAAAGGCATCTCAATTACCAAATTAATTAGACTAACCTAACAGCCAGCTGTAGGCTACATGAAGCATGAGCTTACCAAATGAGGAATTGTCCTCCTACTGAAAGGAGCACATGCTCATGTAGTTGTTGAACTCGTCTCAATTAACATATGAATTATACTAATCTACAACTAAGAGGAAGTCGTAGGAAGCAGCAGCTTACCAGATGAGGGCTTGTCCTCCTAATAAGAGAAGAGCATGCTCATTCAGTTGTTGAATTCTTCTTCCTGCCCCTGCTTCACACATGTTTTGCTACTGCCATCCCTAAGTGAGCAGTGGCAGTTGTCTTCAAATCAAGGGCTTTTGGATTAAATAAAAATCAAGAACAAACAAATAACGCAAGAAGTGCTTGTTAAAATGTAAGTTTTGATATCCAACAACTATTCCTCCCGATAGTTGAGGACATAAGCACTCATTTACTGAATAATTAATGACTGGGACATGTGTACTAATGAACCTCCATGACACAGTTTGATAACAATGTTCCAGTGAATATACGACAAAGAAACATACATGAACACTTCCTAAAACCTGATCCAATTGTTTGCTAGCTACGTACATCAACTAACAAATCTTCCATCCCTGTAAATCAGTGAGTAACATTCACGAAAAATGAGAAGAAGAAAAGCACAACCAATACATGAGCCAAGCTTAAACCATGCTATCCATTTCACTGGTCCTATCTGAAAATGTAAATTTACTGACGCTCCAGGATTAGACTATCTTATCTGGTAAGATTCCCCTAAACTAAAGATGTATTTGTAACTGCAATACTGCATAGATTTAAACTAAATGACAAAGAGCACTAAAAATACTATCATATGACCGTTTGAGAAAAAAAAAGATAGCTAAAATCTTGATGGCTACTGGGCAGATCATTTATCCCTTTCGTTTTTTTTCTCTTCTCCTTCATGTGAAGCAAAACCATAATCCTTGTGTAGCAACAAGCAGATAAATAATTTGCCGATTCTTTACAAAGATACACAATAGAACATGACCATAAAAAAAATAGTAAACCACGGATGAAAAGCAAATGGATTATGCAATGAACATCCATATATTATCAGGAAAAATAATAAAATGGCAATGAACAATCCATACCAGGAACAAAATTATATAGTGGTCATAGTTCGTCAGAAACATCCAAGCAAGAGATTAATCTGCACAATTTGGTTGCCCTTTTAGAGCATGGGAGCTCCACAATACTACATGCACACCATGAGATCAGAACTACCTTTTTCTCTCTTGTTTCCTTCAAAATAAAGGGAAGTTTTCGACTGGAGAAAGTATATGGTACGGGCATAAAGCATTTATTTAGGCAAGACAGTCATGCCTTTTGTGATAGACCTAACTATTTCATCCAAACTAAATATTGATATTCTAGCTGAAGAAATCTTTGAATAACACCATCGTTGGTGCATTTAAGGCAGTGCAAGTTCACTGCTTCCTCATGGTACCACCACCATTTTCAATAGCGGCAACTCCACCTCGCCGCTCAGCCAATGGACATGGCACACGGGACTTCCGCTCTGTCGACTACAGCTCAGTAGCACCACCATTTTTAGCAATGGCAACTCTACGCTCACGGCTTAACCTCCCTGCATTACAGCTGGTGGGTGGCGGGCGGGCATGAATCCAAGTGTTCCATTCTATTGAACCACAAAATAAGATCGTAGGTGAGCTGGGGAGAGGAGGGAGGGGGTCCTGCAATCAAGCGCACCTGCATCGAGGATGATGGCGATGGGGACACATGGTGTCGCCCTAGAAAATGGTCTCGAGGGCGTACTCCAGCCCAGCCACAACATCCAGCGTCATCAGGCCACCACGAACACGCAGGGCAAATTGAAAGGTGGCTGACCTTAGCTCGTCGTCCTCACCTTCTCTTGTTCGGCATGGGACTGTATTAATAAAGGCCAAAACAATTAACTCCTGGATGGAACCATGATGGAACCAAATTGACCATCCTGGTAAACAAATGGAGCTGGTTCCACTAGTATGCATCAATTGGATGGAACCAAATTGACCATCCTGGTAAACAAATGGAGCTGGTTCCACTAGTATGCATCAATTGGATGGAACCATGCGAAACACAAGCAAGAAATTAACTCTATCTATCTCCTTCAGTTATTGATTTCAATCATGGATAAAGATGAATTAAACACCATGATGTCCGATTCTAAAGCCTGTAGCCTAGTTGTCATGGTTTTGACAGCTACAACATTCAGCTCTTCTTTTAGTTGGTAAGTAGACATCATAGCTTAAACATTTCAAAGAGTAATATTTCCCTACAGCCTTATTGAACTTTCATCGAACACCTTGTAGGCAAACTGAGATGAGTACTCTGTGTGTGTGTGTGTGTGGTGTCTCCTGCCTTGCCATGGGGTCACCTCGGGCTCGATGGAGCTGCACTCTCACGGGGGAGGGGCTGGGCTGGATTGGACTCACCAGCGCGTGAAGCTAGCTTGAAGACGATTCGACGGCCGGCGACGAGCTTGAGAGACTCGTCATCGTCAAACATCCAGGCAACATCATAGTCGTCATCCGCGAGCTGCTCTTCCACACCATCTCCCACGCATAGTTGAGCATCGCCTCTAAACGCCACTGTCGCCGTGCCCATCGACGAGAGCTTCATCCATCCGAACGAAGAGCCCAAGAAGAGCCCAAGAGGAGCAGATCGAGGGTGAGAAGAAGGCGCGGCTGGATCTTGGGGTCTCCTCTTCGTCTTTGCTTGGACCCTGCAACCGCGGCTCGGAGCTCCACGACTTAGGAGCGACGGCCAACGAGGAGACGAGGAGGCCGGCGGCACGAGGAAGAGGAGGGGCTCGGAGCACGCACAGAGGCAGAGGAAGAACGACATGGCGGCGTGAGGAGAATCGAGGGAGAGGAGAAGAGAGGAGGCGGCGGCATCCAGAGAGAAGGTGGGCGTGCGGAGACCAGGTCATGCCCAATCCCCCCTCCGGTTCTTTTTCTCTCGCTAGCACATTATTTTTTAACTCTGACAAGCACAGTAAAAAGTGATGAGGTGAATGCAGCGAGGGCGCCCTTTGCGCGACCGTTAATGGGGTTTTACTCTGACAAGCACAGTAAAAAGTGATGAGGTGGATGCAGCGAGGGGGCGCTCTTTGCGCGACCGTTAATGGGGTTAATTTGATGAGCACCCCGGCCCCTTCGTCTACGGCAACATGTGGTATGCGAATGCTGTTATGCACTAGCCGCGCCGGGAAGAAGAAGAGAATATCCTGGCCCTCATGTGACATAGACTTTTCAAAGTCCTCAATAGCCTATTGCTATCATACTTGTTAACAAAAGAATATGAAGTATAACAAAGCATAAAAACAGGATTTATTCGAAAGTGCTATTGTGAGCTCGAGCTCACACGCACCCTTTGCTACAGTACAAGCGAAAAAAATATTTAAAAAGTTCAAAAAAATCAAAAAAAATTGGCAACAAACATTGATATCTTTTTCACATGCGTGCAAAATTTCATGATAAAATGACATTCATGCAGGTCTCAGAAAAAAAAATAGATGCTCCAAAATGCTTCCAAAAATAGTTTTTTTGGAGCATGATTTTGTTTTTTTAGAAACCTCCACAAAAATGTCATTTCATCACGAAAATTGGCATGCATGTAGAAAAAACATCAAAGTTTCTTTACAAAAAATTTCAGATTTTTTTTAAATTTATTTACTATTTTTTCGGATTTTACTGTTCATCCGGGATCACTGGTGCTCGGGATCAATTCCTCCGCGTCCGTTTTTATCAAAATTAATTTGGGAACCTATTGCACATAAATGTTTATAGTAGTCAATCTAGAACAAGTTTACCAATGTAAGTTATGGTTGAAAGGGATTGTTGAATTTTTTTGGTAAACAAGTCACATTTTTATGTTTATTGAATATCTCTTGATATAGACAAGTCTTGGAGATTAAGTTAACTCAACCACATGTACAAAAAATATTACTTATCCAGATTGAACTAACTTTTATTGAGCAATATATATGCACATGGCTCCTAAGGGATCGTAGACATGCTTCATCAAACTTTAATCCGTCTTTGTAAAATCGTGTGAGTTTCGGAATGGCTTCTTTGCCATGGTTTGCTAGCAACATTCTGCTTAAGGTTGCTTATATTTATATATGTCGTGGGTGCAATTAAATGTCAACAACTACACCACCTACAATTGAAATAAACGATCACAATAGTTAGCATGTGATAGTTAATAAAGCAACGATGATGCTTGGGCCACACACAACATTGATCACTTATTGACCTCCCATATATAACTACCTTATTTGCCAATGTAGTAGGATCGTATTTAGTTGCTAGGGGACCTTAGCACAGTATGGGAGGAGAGCAACAATAAACAGTGGGATAAGCACACGAACAACCATATAGCACGATCTATCGGGAATGGGATGTATGCGAAATTTTAGTCGGAGAAAAGCATAGAAATATTGTCCATAGAAAAATGATGAAGCTAGAAAAACCTAGAGGACTTGTGGCTCCCTTTACTTTTGGGGATTGCACATCGCAATTCAGCATGAACACCATCGTGTCGAGATTTGATCACTCAAGTGACATGCTAGTGGACTAGAAGGTGTATTGGTCTCCTACGTATAGTGTACCAAATCAATGCCAAAGTTTCATCGGGGACATGGTACGTGCCAACAGTGATACTCTGTTCTAAATAGTAGCTGCTCTAGAGAAAATGGTAATCCAACCACGGGGGAGGGGAAGGATCCCGTCCCTCTTCCGTGGTGTTTGCATATATAAGAATTGTTTTTCTTTTTCTCTCTGTATGTTGGAGGAACTAGGACAATGCCCATACTTATTGATTTACCAAACATGTTTGACAGGTATCAAATTTTATCATAAGAAATAGTTTACTTATAGGCCGTGAATTTATGCTATATACCACAGATTGATCTGGTTTATTGGGTTGCCAAAAAAATTGTTTGCTAAAAGCCAAAAAGGGATTGAAAACCAGGAAGAAAAACGGTGAAGGGTGAAAGGTTGGACGAAGGGATGGCAGGGAGAAAAGTGAAACATGAAACCTTATGTTGTACTCCCTCTGTAAATTAATATAAGAGCATTTAGATCACTATTTTAGTATTCTAAATGCTCTTATATTAGTTTACGGAGGGAGTATTTAAGTATTTTTTTAAGTAAGTAGAGATTTGACGAACACAAGTGTCATGGACCCATCTTAAACTGGGCCATGGGCGAGAACTGGTTGAAGCAGAGTGCCGTTTTGCAGTGGATAGAGCACTATCTCTATTCGTAGCAGCCTTGCATATTGGTGTGACGGGATTATGCGCAAGGGCATCGAATATCAATAGAACCAGATCCTATTCGCCGCCTTAAGCGTCGGTTATAGGTGACTTCGCTATCTGGCGCACACTCCCTCCTAGCGCAACGTCACAAATGGGTCGGCCCATGTAGAGTTTTTTCCCCACAGTTTTTTCCGCGTGATTTTCTGGGCGTTTTTTTCTTGGGCTTTTTCCTGGCATGGGTTTTACTCGGTTTTCGTTTTTTTATTTTTAAAATTTGTTTTTGTTTTCTGTTTTTTCCTTTTCCTTTTTGTTTATTTTTATTTTATTTTCGTTTACGTTTTCTCTCTTTTTCAAATGCGTGAACTTTTGCAAATTCCTGAACTCTTTCCAAATTCGTGAGCGCCCTTTACCTTAGCTCACGGGATAGGCGCCAAATAGGTGGTCTCATCAATGAGGACGAAGACATCAGCTTGGATTCTTGTATCCACGATCGAAGATCATAACAACATTTTTTTTATTCTTAAATTTACCATACTATATGTTATAAAGTGACTACGCGTTCAGGGTAATCTAGAATGACTATGCGTTCAGCGTAATCATTTTCTGAACTAATGCATTGCCGAGCAATAATGAAGAGCACTGCATACATTGATCTACAATCTTTCATCTTCCATTTTGTGCGATCTCTGAAACTGTATGCTACATATTTGAGTTGATGGTTGGTATTCTCTCCTCTCCTTCAGAGTTTCCCGCTCGCTGGCGCGTCCTCGGATCCCACGACCCTCCTCCAGAACCAGTGCGCGCGCCACACCCTGTCCACCTGCTCGATGGGCACCCCCCTCGTCTCCGGCAGCAGGAGGTACACGAACGCCGTCATGGCCGCCAGCCACGCCGCGAAGAAGAAGAATATGCCGGCCCTCATGCGGCACAGCATGGCCAGGAACGTCTGCGCCACGAACACCGTGAACACGAAGCTCGTCGCCACCGTCACGCCCTGCCCCGCTGACCGCACCTCCAGCGGGAAGATCTCGCTCGGCACCAGCCACCCCAGCGGCCCCCACGACCACCCGAACCCGGCCACGTACACCGCGATCAGGAAGATGAGAGTCGCTGCCCATCCCTTGCTCACGCCGCCGTCGTCGCCCAACTTTGCCGCCATGATGGCACCGATCAGCAGCTGCGACGCGAGCATCTGCGTGCCCCCGGCTAGGAAGAGCTTGCGGCGGCCGAACCGGTCGACGAGGAACATGGAGAGGAGCGTGGAGGCCGCGCCGACCACGCCCGTGACCACCGCGGACAGGAGCGACGCGCTCTCGCCCATGCCGATCGTGCGCAGCAGCACCGGCGCGTAGAAGGCGATCGCGTTGATCCCCGTCACCTGCTGGAAGAAGGGGATCGCCACGGCCATCACCAGCTGCGGCCGGTACCGGCGCTGTGTCAGGAGCATCCGCAGGCCGCTGCTGCCGGTTGCCGTGGCACCGCTGTTGGCGGCGGCGACGATGCCGTCCAGTTCGCGGTGGACGTCGTCGGTGCCGCGGATCTTACGCAGCAAGAGCGCCACATCCCGGCGGTCCTTGCCCTGCTGGACGAGGCTGTTGGGCGTTTCCGGGAGGAAGACCGCGCCAACGAGCAGGAGCCCGGCCGGCACGGCGGCGAGGGACAGCGAGATGCGCCACCCCCAGCCTCCCTTGATCTTCTCCGTGCCGAAGTTGATGACGTTGGCCGCGAGCGCGCCGACGCCGACGCTGAACTGGAAGCCGTTGCTGAACGCGCCGCGGTGCCGCGGCGGCGCCATCTCAGACAGGTACAGCGGGACGGCCTGGTTCGCGAAGCCCAGCCCGACGCCGAGGAGCACGCGCCCCAGGATGGCCATGTAGACGTTAAGCGACGCGCCTCCGACAGCCGCGCCGGCGAGGAAAGCGGCACCGCCAAGGAGCATGGACGGGCGGCGGCCACGACGGGCCGTGATGCCGGAGGCGAGGAAGGTGGTGAGCAGGCCGGCGACGTAGAGAGAGGAGGTGAAGGCGGTGAGCAGCTGGCTGTCGAACTTACAGTAGTTGCTGACATGGGAGTCGCCCTTCATCCGCCGGTACACGTCCGGGAAGAACTTGCGCAGGAACGGCTCCATGGACGATACCCCGCCCGCGATCCCGATGTCGTAGCCGAAGATGGCGCCGCCCATGCCGGCGGTGATGCACGACAGCACCACGAACATGGTGACCCTTCCGCCGCCTCCTCCGTCATTGCTCTCGGAGACGCCGACGCTGCCGGCCGCCATAGCTGCGTGAGGCCACGTACTCAGACAGTAATGGTTATCTTTGCAGCAGTGCAGTTGTGGTTATCGTGCGTGGCACCTGTGGACGGTACAAAACAGTTGGTCCAGTGACTGATCACCATGGCTGACTGATCCGTGTGTTGACTGGTAAGAGATTGCAATGCTGATTTTGTTTCCTTCTTCTTGTGCAATCTCGTCTACAAATAATCTACGAAGGCGCTGTCAGTGACCAGCACAAGTAGCTGTCCATGGCGATTTCTTCCTGCTATACTACTGACCAGTGGTTGTGTTGACTGGTTTGGATTGAGAGAGATGTGAAGCTGATTGCCTATTTTGCTTTTTTGTTCTTGTGCTATTGTAACTTGACACGTTTCACATTGCTTCCTCTTGTGAAAGCAGAACGAACCAATATACTACTCCATCGGGCTACACAATTTATTGTAAAGAATTGTTGGCATGTCCAAACTCTGAACTCCATCGGGCTCGGCAATTTTTTTTTTCTGGCTTTGTTGTTGTGCTATTCTAGCTTTTTCGTTCCCCTCTCGCAAGGCGACTAGGGAAAGCTTTATTCTCTTTGTTCTTTGCTGGCAAGCGGGTGGATTCACCTCCTTTCTGCCTGCCGCTTCGGCCGTCGGTGATGATGAGGGCATTTTTGGTGCCTCGGCTTAGATAGGTAAGGTTTTAATTCTCGCAAGGGGGGGCGCTCGCACAGATGGGCGCTTCTTCTTCAAGTCAAGTGTTTCAGATTCTGATCCTCCTCAAGTTTGTTCGTCGAGACAGATTAAACGGAGCTCCAGCATAGATTTCTGCCAGCTCCTTGGAGCGACGAGGTTAGGGTTTTTCGTCGTGCGTACGCAACGGCGAAATTTGGTGTCAGATGTTTCAGAATGATTAAAGGATTCAATGGCGACGACGACAGCTCTCGAACGCTAGTCCTTAGAGCATCTCCAGCCGTTGCCCCCCCCCCCCCCTCAGGACGCATAAAAATCGCCCCCTGGGGGCGAGCCGGCGATACATTCGGCACTGGGGGCGATCTTGCGCCCAGTCGTCGCCCCCAGCTCGCCCCCAGGTGCCGATGTTGGCCCACTTTTCAGCCCCATTTCAGCGAAAAGGGCCCATATGGGCGAGAATAGGCCCATATTCGGCATGGTTCGCCGTGGCTCGGCGTTCAATTATCAACATAATTTTTTATCACATATTTCTTCACGGAAAAATCAAATACTTCAACAAAATAGTACAACAACAAATAGTTCAATACAAATTATATAGTTCAACAAATAAAAACTCATATTTCTTCGCACGTCGCGCCCGGCGTCGCCCTTGAGCCTCCATTGGTGCTCTATCAGATCTTGCTGCAGTTGATGATTCACTTGTGGGTCTCGGATCTCCTGACGCATACTGAGATAGGCAGTCTAGGTTGCCGGTAGCTGGTGATCAACTTGGGCAAGAGGACCCTGTCCGTGGTATGGTTCAGTGTCAAACACTGGCTCTTCCTGCTCGCTCTCAATGATCATGTTGTGCAAGATGACACAGTAGGTCATGATCTCCCACATTTGATCTTTCGACCAGGTCTGAGCGGGGTACCGGACAACGGCAAATCGAGATTGGAGCACACCAAATGCCCGCTCGACATCCTTCCTGCAAGCCTCCTGAATCTTCACAAACCAGGCGTTCTTGCCTCCTGGCACAGGGTTTGAGATGGTCTTCACAAATGTCGACCATCTCGGATAGATGCCATCAGCTAGATAGTACCCCTTGTTGTAGTGCCACCCATTGATCTTGAAGTTCACTAGAGGAGAATGACCTTCAACAAGCTTGGCAAAGATAGGAGAGCACTGCAGTATCTTGATGTCATTGTGAGTTCCTGGCATACCAAAGAAGGAGTGCCAAATCCAGAGGTCTTGTGTGACCACCGCCTCAAGTACCACACTGCAACCATCTTTGGCGCCTCTGTACATCCCCTGCCAAGCAAATGGGTAATTCTTCCATTTACAATGCATGCAGTCGATGCTTCCAAGCATCCCAGGAAATCCTCTTGCTGCATTCTGTGCTAGGATCCGAGCAGTGTCTTCCGCATTGGGTGTTCTCAAGTATTGCGGTCCAAACACTGCCACCACTGCCCGACATAACTTGTAGAAACACTCTATGCTGGTGGACTCGGTCATGCGCCCATAGTCGTCCTGTGAGTCACCGGGAGCTCCGTATGCAAGCATCCTCATCGCTGTCGTGCACTTCTAGATCAAGGTGAATCCAAGTTTGCCGGTGCAATCCATCTTGCATTTGAAGTAGTTGTCGAACTCCCGGATGGAATTCACAATCCTGAGGAAGAGCTTTTGGCTCATCCGATAACGGCGCCGAAATGTTTTGTCGCCGTGAAGTGGAGCATCGGCGAAGTAGTCGGAGTAGAGCATGCAGTAGCCTTCGAGACGATGTCGGTTCTTTGCTTTCACCCGCCCCGGCGTCGAGCCACCTCGCCGCGGCTTTTCATTGCTCGCCAGCAGCTGGGCGAGGGCGGCGAGCACCATGAGATGCTCTTCTTCCTGGACGCCGGCCTTGGCTTCCTCCTCCAGCAGTGCGGCGAGCGCTTCCTCGTCATCCGAGTCCATCGCCGAGGCAGGCAAATCGCCGAACACCTTGCGCCCGGTGGGCGTGCACCCGCTGCTAAAACTGCCCCTTCGCGGCCGGAAATGCCCAGCTGCTGTCGGAGGGGCTGCCGCGGTGAACCTCTTCTATTTTTCCGGTGGGGAATGGCTATCTAGTGGTGAAGGGCGATGGGCGGCGCCGGGATATAGCTAGTGGCGGCCAAGGGCGCGGGGGGTGGGAGGCGAATCGGGGAAGAAAATCTTGACTTTTCACCTGACGGCATGGGCCAGCCGCGCTTTTCCCTTGCGCCAGAGCCCCCGATCGCCCCCCAGTGCGCCGGGTTCGGCCTGCGGCCGCCGGGCAGAAAAAAGGGCCGAACCGGCGCTTTTCGTCGTCCTGGGGGCACGATGGGGCATTTTTTGGCGCCGGCGCCGAAAAAGTCGCCTAGAGGGGCCTGTTGGGGGCGCGGCTGCATATGCTCTTAGAGGCACGTGCACGAAGACTTCACGGCCGTCATCGGCTAGGTCAACCCGGCTCCGGTATAGGAGCGTTGACAGCGGCGCGTCGGCGACTCGTTCCGATGGCGGCAATGGTCGTTCGGTTGTCCATTAACCTCGATGCAATTTTTATTATGTTTAGGGTGCATTGCACTTCCCGTGAATCTTTATAATAGATCTGATATTTTCGCAAAACAAAAGGTAAACTAATTATTATTAGAATTATTTTGGTAAAAATGAACTGAGATAAATTCATCACGCGACATTATGATTTTACCATTGGCCTCAAATCTTTGCCGTAGGTTGACGCAAAGTGTCAAACTTGGCCCACCCGTCAGTTCCACTTGCTGACCCACCATGATTCGGGGATTCCCAATCTCGTTCCCCGGAGCTCCCTCCCAGCGCCGCCGCATCTTGCCCTGCGCCCTCTCCTTCCTTCTCACCGCCCGACTCGGACGGGGAAGCACGGCTGCGGGAAGGAGGCCTCGATCTGACGCCCTGTGATCTCGTCGTCCCGGCCCGACAAACAGCGATGGCCATCCCCATTCTCTGCGGCGGCCCGTCTGCCTCCCAGATCCGGCCGGCGCTGCCTGTCCACCACGGCCAGACCAAGAAGACCGACCATGGGGCATTTGGAGAGGACGGGAAGCAAAAGGGTGGAAGGAGGACCAGTCAGGTACGCCAGGGCCATTTAGCCTTATATTGTTTTCTAGGTTTTAATTCTTTCAGAACGTACCTTATATTGTTGCTTCAGTGCCTCTTTGATTCAAATGATTTTCATAGGATTATCGGTGGATTACAATCCTTCAAACTTTTCATACGCCGGTGGTTTCATTCATAGTATTGAATCCTATTGGGATTTTTCCTACTTTCCATAGAAAATCTATCTAGCATCCACTCCAACTACATTCCACAGAAAATCTATCCAGCGTCCAATCCAATCTCTTGAAAAAAATCATTTGTTTTTCCTGAGATGCAATCATACAAACTCAAATCCTGTAGGATTCAAATGTCCTATTTCTGCATTTTTACAATCCTGCAAATCCAAGAGGCCGCAACTATGCAGTTTATAGAAAATGAAGTGTACGAGTAAACCCATAATTCGTAATTCAGATGGGAGACTTGTTATTTTCGTGATATCGTGAAAAGTAAGTACATTCTTAACTGGGATCCAGTTTATAAGGGAAAGTGGATCGAAAACCGCATAAGCAACAAAGGAAAAAGGAAGAAGAGTGAAATGGGTGCCCATGAGAAGGCATAGTCCAGTTGGCGCACGCAAAGGTCACCACCACGAGTTACAAATAGATGTAGGGCGCTATCGAAGGGTATCACAATACCAAGACCTTGCAAGTATCCCCGCAATGTGATATAGGAGCAAACACAATCAACGAGTGCCATTGATATGACTGCAAGTTTTGCTACATGGGCATGATACTGGATCAATACAAGCTGTGAGACCACCGATAGGCATGAACCTTGACTGGAGCTCCCCCACATGCGACAACCGGAACAAGTTGCCAGGTAGGGTCGATACCACACAGAGAACATGAAGCTCAAGGCAACACACTATTCACCATGGGAGAGATTTGAGATTGCACAACAACGAAGAGTCAACTTTGTAAGCATGACATGATGGATAGGGGGGTGTGGACGGATGGTGGCACGGGTGACACCAAAGTGTACCACTGGACCACAATTATAGCCACCAACATGGTATGAGAACCCATGACATGGCAAGGGCAGGCCCAACAAGACGAAGCCTTCAAGAAGGGGAACAACGTCCACAAACGATGTCATCATTGAGCTTTGGCCTGGAGCACACACTAAGGAGTTGCATCTCCAAGACCACGCCTCCCAGGAGTGTTACAATGCTAGAAAGCACCGCCATGGTTGCCTGAAATGAGATCGAGCATAGTGTTTTCCAGGAGCACACACCACGATTCAGACCCAAACGCACCACCGAGACACTCCATAGCACCAAGGGGTAGCCTTGGCAGAGCAAATCCTAGCTGCACATCTTGAAGACCACTCCATGTTGGTATATGGGTTGACGCTGTAGTGCTTGGCTCATACATAGGTCAACAGGGATTTCTCTCGAAGCATGTATCAGATCCATCCTGACATGCCGAGGAGCCAGGCCTAAAGCACTTGCAACCTTGTTTCAGGGGTTCAGGGCCACCCTGAGCCGAAGGTGGAGAGGATGGTAGGGATAGCTGCAACACGCCATGGGCCTCAGAGTGGGAGGTTGAGCGGAGAGTTGGAGTGCGTCCAACCTACGTTGGACTATGATGAGAGAGGTCGGGGTTTGTCGAGTAGGCTCCACACCCAACCCCACACTGGAGCCCATGTGAGGCATCAACCGCCGGAACCGGGGCAGCGCGACGTAGATCGATGTTGTAGGATGGGGGCGTCTATCCAAGGAGAGGGTGGAAGGGGGGAGAGGGGGGAAGCGGGGGCGTGGGGTGCATCGCCGCCATCGCCAGGCCTGGCTGCAGGTGAAAATGACGGTGTACGTGTGCACTTTTTTGCTGGCGGCAGGGATGCTAAGATTCCTTCGTTTGATCATTTACGCTTCTTTCTAGATAGAAATTTTAAATTCTCCCATAAAAGAATTTGCCCTAAATGTTCGATGATCCAAAAAGAAACCTTGGAAAAACTCAAAAGATGCTGTTGATACCATGTTATGAATAACACTTGCATTGATAAATGGGGCATTAGGGCATTCTCTAGTGTAGAAAGGGACACATTATTTGGGCCATTTATATCCCTAGCGGAAGAGCTTGAGTTTGCGTTTACTATGGCCATGTTCATGATTTGGAGAAGGAAAACCTTGCATCGAGGGTTTGGGCAATTGGGAGAAATAGCGCAGTCCGTTTCTTTTTAGTACAGGCGGTCGCTTATCTCGTGTGACCGTATATTAAATCATTGGGCAACATCATGAAAGAAAAGGAGAGACGTACAATTTAAGTCTTGTCTTTAATCATGTCTACATCAACAAAACAAGCCCATGTGGCGTCGTTAGGGCCTCAACCAAACTGTTTCATGTATAAGCCTGTAGGGGTATTAATTGTCCGAACAAAAGATTCGGGAAAAATGTTTATTAATTGTATAGTTTAGGGGGTTAAATAGACCTAACCACATTATGAACATAAACATAGGTAAAAAGCATGCATAAAACATAGAACAAGAGAAGCCCATAAAAGGCTGAAAACTCTTAGAGCATCTCTACCAGATGATGCAAAATGGGGCAGCTGCCTAAAAAACCGTTTTATCGCATTTGGACCCAAAATGGTGCTACAGCAGATGCCCTATCCCTATACTGTGCTGGAATATTTTTGGGGCAGTCCTCTTGTTCTCGAAATATACAACAACTGCGCAGTTGCCGCAAAACAAAAATCTCAGCCGCGCTTAGCTCAACTGCTGCATGAACCCCCCTAGCCGCTTCCTCTGCCTTGCCGATGACGCTGCCGAATACGGCCACCATCGCCACCGGAACCACGGCCCCTTTTACCGAATCGGCCGCTGCACCACCACGTTGTCCAAATCGTCCGCCACACCACGCCATTTGGCTGCCACTGCCGCCAGATCCACCGCCCTCAGTCGTCTCAACCGTTGACCACCGCCATCGCCTAGCTGAAGATGTTGCGCCGCAACGCCAAGCCGAGGAGCAGCATGGTCTTCCATTGCGTTTGGGTTTGTAGTCCCATGGCTACGCTATCGATGTCTTGTGTGATGGGATGCAACACTGCGCACTTTCTCGACGTCATGAGCGAGAGGTGGCAGAGTTCCTCACTCCTGAATTGGGGATTGTGTTTCACGAGGAGAAGATGGCTGCCTCATCATGGAGCAGCACACAGCTAATGAGAGCGATGTGGTCGCTATGGCGAGGTTCGCCGCGGAAAATCCGCACCTTGTGCAGGTGGAATACGAATTCTTTGCCAGTAGGGATGTAGGGATGTGCAACGCAAGAAGGTTCTCAAGGAGGATGAGGCTGACCCCTCATGGGTGATCAAGCTTGAGTTGGCCGACGACAAAGCCGACGATATTGACTTGAGACCTCTATCTTAGTAGTGATGATGAGTAGTGTATCTATCTTAGTACTGTTAGTTTAACTTTGAACAATTAGAAGTTTGAAAATGTCGAAATATGCAATAATGTTGCCCTACTACGGCAGAAATTTTTTCCGGTGACCTATTTTACATCGTCTGCTATGGCAGAATCTTTTTTGGTGCCTTAAAACCTACTCTTTAGTGTCCTATTATATGTCATCCGTTGGAGATGCTCTTAGCATGGCTACACCTAGTAGTGCACAAAGCTCTAGGGGATGTACTGACGTACTATCGACAACTCATGCTGATATGCCTAACAACTACATCCACCATGAGACTCGATGCCAAGAACAATTTCTTTTGTGCCAATCAACTCATAGCCGTTTTTTAACTAATGTGCTATAATTGTATTGTCCCCTGCATTGCCTTCCAACCATCCCCAACCCTCGTATGATCTTCCAGGCGTCACGGGCGAAACCACCTAGACTTGCCGCCAGCAGCCCTCCACGTCCCATACCTTCTCACCGTTGCCGCAGGACACTGACAGGGCTCCTCGCATGACGTTTTTCCATCAGGTCCATTGGCAGGACGACCTTTTCCCCTGACAATGACGACGCCTCTCGGTACAGAGGTCCATGTGATGCATCGTTGTGGTCGCGACCACCTTCTTTGCGGTGCAACAGATTGTCGTGGATTAGTGGAACGACGACTCTTCCTCGACAGCGGATTCCGACGATGTCGGGGCATGGAATGCTCTTCTCTTGCAACAAGGCATGCGGCACCTTAGCCATGAATCTTGGATTTAGATCTGGATGCCATAGGCCTAGGGGTCTATGGACTTGGTGGTCTCCTTCACTAGTGGTCATGTTGGCGGCAGTGGTGGGCATGGTAGAGCGGCTAGGTTTGATTTGGGGAAGGAGGGATGGCACTGTCGGCGAAAGCTAGGCTTTGCTTGGTCGAAGCCAATGACGGTGGTGCCTACAGATGTCGTTCCCTTGCTGAAGGTGTCCAGATGCAGTCCTTGGCTCCTCTCTCAGAATGCTTTAGCGGAAACCCTAGGTTTTGGTTTGCCCAGATCGAATGATGGCGGTGCTCGGCGTTTGTGTTCCTCCTTGGGGGCATTATATTGGAGCTTGGCCTGGTTGGCGAGTCCGTGGTTGGTTGTGATTTCGCTGGTTGCTTGCGTGATGGTGGTGGCGGTGATCATCGCTACGTTGTGCTATGGTTGCGGTGGTGCACGGTTGCAGTGCCGACGATGCTGGCTGGCGGATCATGCATGTTCACCGGAGTTTGTGGCGGCTTACTGCGGCCCTGGCTGTGTAGTGACAACTAGTGGTGTATTGTGGGGGCCATTAGCCATTCCCAGATTTACTAATGGCAATCACTTGCATCGAAGGCATGGGATTGCTGGAGCATCTCCTACATGGGATTTTCGCGGTATTGACTCCTCTCGCCAGTTTGATTTGCGACCAGTGTCACGTGATGTGACATGTTATTGGCCTCGTAGAAGAAAAGCTACCCATGAAAAAACTCATGGAGAGGCAAAGAGAAGCCTCACACCAAGAAAGGGGCTAGGAATACCCGTTCGTCCGAGGATGGCGCTGGCACAATCTTCTCCCACGGCTGTGAACACCAGTGAATTTCCGTTTGCTTCGGGAAGAAGCAGCAGTCGGCGAGCTTTGTCAGTTGATCCTGTGTCGACGATGTTGTGTCGCCGATGAAGTGACCCATTTCCCTTTTGTGTTGTTGGCGGCGCCCTTGCTAGTGGCGCCGTTCTTGCTGGTAGCACCCCTGGTGGTTGCGCTGCCTCCTCTCCTTCGGCTTGCACCTCTACGCGCCATCGGGTGTGTCTGGCTTCAACTTGTCTAATAGAGGGAGGGGAGAAAAGCTTGATGCGAGCAGCTTTGTTTGCAACGGCGGAGTGAGCACACAAGCAAGACGAAGATGGGCGAAAGTGAGAGAAGTGTACCATTCCATGCTGCTGTTCCCGTTTTATATAGCTCAAAGGAAATCCAAACGGCACCCCGCGCGCCGTGATGTGTGGCCATGTTTCTCTTTAGAAACCACCCACCACTCACACACCTTGCGCGGATATTTAAGGCATGATGATGACGGTGCGGGAATCCAAGTTAGCTTTTTGTTAACTGTGCTTAGGCCCCCTTTGAATCGTCTGTTCATTCAGTTAGGTGCTCATTTTCCTGTTGATGCATTCAGTAATCTAAGGCATAACACAATTGCAAAATCCTCTTCAAAGCAGGTTACATGAAATGTAACCATCAAATTCTTCTGAACGGTAAAACAAAAAGATTACAACTCACAATCATACTTAGCACAATCAAGTTATTGTACACAATTACTTATTCACGAGGTGTACCCATCAGATTTGAGAAAAATAGCCACCCAATCAGCTCTGATTCTGCATTTCGCAGTTGGAAAAAAGGCAAGTAGCTATATCTCTTAACATGTACAGATTCATGTCTGTTGGAATGTCAGAACTTGCTTACCTCTTCTGGAAATTAAGTTTCTCAATGGACAACGAAAACAAGATTATCAACACAAAAGGAAAGGCAGCGAGGACAGCTGCTACTACGCTCAACTTGTCTTGATGAAACCCAAAATAGTCATTCAAGAAGATTGAAACTGATTTACTTTCTCCAAATGCTTTCACCTCTTTTTCTATGTTTCCGTATTGTGATGTCAAGAGGGCATTGAGTGCCCAAGATGTAGGAGTGAGATAGTAGAGCCAAGTCCACCACTTTGGGATTTGCTGCAACGTGAATTGAAAATGCATATTAGTACTTTCCTCTATTCAGGATTCTTCCCTAATAATTGAACAGAACATGATTATTCTATTGAACAACGCTGGAATAATTATCAATTTCCAACCTAGAAAATAGAAATGGAAGTATTGATGATGAAACTGAAGATGGTATGTATGTAACTATTATGATGTTAAACTAACATTGGAGTGGTTCTGTGTATCGTCATCCAATGATGCCTTATAGTTGCGGTTGGTCCTTGTATTGTTTTGACATATTACTACTTAAATATTCCCAAAACTAAGATCTATCAGGAGGATAGATCGGTTGATCAACCACAAAAATTAAGCAATCAGTAAAATTGAGGATCTGGGGCAGAAGGAAAAAAAGGTGCCATGGTGGGGAAGTTGCAAAGGTGAATATTGACAAAAAAAAGATAAAGAAAAGTTTACCAGGATAAAAACCCTAAAACCTAATTTGATACCTTTGTAAGGCAGAATGCATTAATAGGATGCCTATAAGGGTAACCTAGATGTAGCACAATAGAATACTTCTACACGAACATGAACTCTGGAATAAAGTAAAGCCCAAAAGCCCATAATGCCCTATTAGACCTTTATTAGCTCCATAATATTATTACTTAATTACACTACAAAATCTAGTCAATTACAATTTCTCATGTAGGTTGTTATTTTCTTAGTTGGTATATATTCAAGGTGGGCAGCCATATTTTTGCTAACAAAAAGAAGTGGCAGTTACATCTTGGAGAGTCTAAAAGTTTACGATATTGGGAGGAGATAAAGACTTACAGGTGCAGGTAAAATAAATCCTGAGAATAGTGTTTGCATGGTGTTGAAAAATGAAGCCAGTATGGTAGCTACTTGAACATTGGGGGTTATTGAAACAAGAAGCAACCCAACATAAACATAGGAGAGAATTGAACAAAATGTGGTGTAGAAGAACCATAGGAATTTGTGTGCTGTCCAATAATAACCAGTTGACGGATAGACAATTAACGTATACAGTACCACTTGGATAAATACATAGGGTATCTCAATGAAAGCCTGTAGAAGGTGAATAAATATGAGCATCAGCGTCAATGTATATTTTACTTCTCTTACAAGCTTGTGATCATTATCTGACCTGTGCGAATGAATATGACCAAGATGAATACATTCCTGCAAATTTCTCACGATACATTACAATACGCTCAGTCGTACTGAATGGTATGATTGTCTGATCATTATAAGCACCTATGGTTGTGAAACCCAAATACATTGCACCAAAAACACTGAGCATGTCCTGCTCATTGTTTCTTAGAAGAGATAAGAGAAAGTTAGAATAATTTTGCAATGAGTCTGTGAAGTCAACTGATGTGCAATGTTGTGGATAACATAGGAGTGGACTTACAATACTTTTGCATGCTTCCAGAACAATACTCCATAGATCAGGGCAGATATGACAGTCATCATAATGCGCCTCAAGTTATACTGAGGACTTCTCCAATAAGTTATGTTTTGTTTCCACAAGCAAGCTTTAAGTTGAATCCAGCCATTCTGTGCAAAACTATGGGAGAAACATAGATTTTCTGAATTTGGTAATGGGATACTTAGCTGCTCCACTAGATCTTCAGCTTCTCTGCAGAAAGGTAACTTTAATTCTTCCAAACTTCAAATTGAGGTATTTTGTTTGGCTAAATTTTTTTGCTAGATGAATTTTATTTTGCTTAAGCTATTCATATATGTTGCCTTATCCTAACTAAATCCACAAGATATGTACCTATGCAGTGACGATTCTTCATACAAAATTGCAAAGTCCATGTTGTGTTGAACCTCCATTGATGTCGATGTTACATCCATCATCCAAGTAGCTGGATTGCAGTTACTCTTTATTTTTGGGACTCCAGAAATTTTCTATCAAGTGGACAAGCAAAATTCAATCTATTAGAACCAAAGGACACATGTCACAAATATGGCAGAGCCATGCCACAACCGTGCTTCCTCTCTGAAAACACCGAAACAAATACATAGATATGCAAACAAAGTTCTTCAGTATGTTTTTAGTTTCCCTTGCCAATCTGTACGTTTATTATCACATTTGCTTTTAAGTTCAACATGTGAAATGCATATGATCACATCAAAATTTTGATTAACCTATATATTTCATGTGAATTGTTAGCCAAGTTACATATTGAACACAAATGACTGCTAGAGTTGACTTAAGTGTTTTGGCCATGGCATGTTGAACATTTGAGCTTTGGTTTTGGGGTTCGTTCCTTTGGAACTCTCACGTTTAATGTCCCAATTCCAGAAAAAAACAGAGAAAATGAATAATCAAGAAAAAGGCAGATACATTTGTGGAAATATGTTCAAGAAACTTGCCTCAAAGTACTCAATCACTTTGCAGGAGCGCTCTCCTATTGGTCCATTGTAGATTGTTTTCCCACCGCTTTTCATTAATATGAGCTGCAAGAAAATTTACCACATGCATTATAAGCAACTTTTGACTACAACTAGCCCTGTAATAAAGAAAATATATACCCTTTTGTTATTGTATAAACAGAGAAGTAGCAAATATAAACTGTCCGTAGTCACATCGATTTGTGATAAACATATAGATCTGAGATTTTACGGATTTCCTATACTATACCAATTTCTATTTGTTACACTATTTCCGCTCACGTACCGTATTAATGGGCGAACAGCCCAACCCTTGGAACCACCTACAGCTATGTGGTATGGGTCAGCAACGACCCCAATTGAATTATTTGGGCCTACTCATTTTATTAACCAAAGAGATACGACTTTGGGCTAAGGAATTCATTATAGGAATGTTTCCGATATAAATGGTTTGCTTTTGCACATTCTGGAAACCAAAAAATATTCTATTCGGTGACTTTGCAGTATAAGCCCTCAAAATTGTTTTAGTTCTATAATCAAGCTCAGAAAGTCCAAATTTTGGCGATGCGATGACAAATTTGTGTCATTGTGGACACTTAGTTCAAATAAGAGATAAAAATTAACTGACATTGAACACATAGACGTTCAAATAATTAAGAGATCAAAACATGTCATTGTATGTTTATACTTTATTCTTCATGCTGACTGATATAGTGGGGTTGTTTTTATACACAAAGTATATGCCAAATGTAAAGGTAAGAAAAGTTCTCCCGAAACAGAAAATTGATGGTAGATGCTCCCTCTGTCACAAAATGTAAGGCGTTTTTTGACACTATGATAATGTCAAAAAGCGTCTTACATTTTGACACAGAGGGAGTAGTAAATACTCCCTCCATCTCAAAATAAGTGTCTCAAACTTAGTACAACTTTGTACTAAAGTTAGTAGAAAGTTGAGACACTTATTTTGGGACGGAGGGAGTAGTTGTTAAGCATCTTACTATAATTTAGATACCAATCCTACTTAGCTCAAATCAATGTTTATATCTATATTATTCAAAGGGTCAAAAAATGTCTTACATTTTGAGACAGAGGGAGTAGCAAATAGTTGTTAAGCGTCTTACTATAATTTAGATACCAATCCTACTTAGCTCAAATCAATGTTTATTCATAGATATATTATTCAAAGGGGTCTGATTAGGTATTTTCAGTATAAAATGCTGGATCTAACAAAACCAAATAAGAGAAGGTTTCATATAAGCAAAGTTTAAGTTGAAGGGTTTTGTTGCACATAATTGATCATTTGAGTGGACAAAAGTGCAATTTGAGGTCTAGGTTGTGCAAAGTGAAATCTTGACAGGCTTATATTGCAAATTTCCACCCTATTATTTCCTATCATTATTATTTACTAGAAAGGCATGCACAAAAGACATGTGTTTTAAATTTTGGGTAACTAATAATGTACTACATCTGTAACTAGAAAGGCATGCACAAAAGACATCTGTAACTACATGCGCAAAAACGTCTTATATTTGGTTACAGAGGTAGTGCATCTTAAGCTTAGCCCAGCTCTGTTGAAGGCAAGAGCTTTATTTAATCCCAATAGTTTTGAAACTAGACATATTTGATGTTTCCAGAAAAAATAAATTGTGTTGATCGTGCTTGATATATATAATAAAAATTTATTTGTGTTGATTGTGTTTAATATACTAATATATTTGGAAAGTTAAATTACCTCATCAAATGCCTCAAAAATTTCAGTGCTCGGCTGATGGATTGTACAGACTACTGTCCTTCCTGTTTCACAAATATTTTTGACTGCACGAATAACAATGGCTGCTGACCTTGTATCTAAACCTGTTGTTGGTTCATCCATTAGTATGATTGATGGGTTTGAAACAAGCTCGACTGCAATCGTTAGCCTCTTTCTCTGCTCCATGGACAATCCATTTTTCTGTGGTGACCCCACTAAGACATCTTTTATTTGATCTAGTTCAACAGTTTCCAGGACTTCAGCAACAAATTTCTACGAGAGGAACAAGAAGAATATTGTTAGTTTCTTAGGTAAGCCTCTTATTTATCCATCTAGTACTATGCTTATTAAATTCGATATATCTCTGTGAGACTGATGACATACAGATCTTGTTTGTTCGTCGACATGAGAAGGCAGACGAAGCCACGCAGAATAAGTTACAGACTCTTCAACTGTAAGCTGTGGGGAATGTATGTCGACTTGTTCGCAATAACCCAAGATTCTGACAAATGTTTCCTGCACCTTGGGATATCCACCTATTCTTATGTCCCCTTCAATATAACCTCCTGTTTTCCTTCCTGCTAATACATCTAGTAGAGTTGTCTTCCCAGCTCCACTAACACCCATTAGTGCAGAAAGAACACCGGGACGTAAAGCACCAGTTATGTTATTAAGTAGTCGAAGTCTTCTTGCTGGATAGCCTTGTTTCAGCATTTCCTACAAGAGAGTACATTTCTTACATACCTTCCTCATCAAATATGAACCAGGCAAGAAATATAAAAAACAATAAAAAACAAATGCAGAGGGGGCTTGCTTAATTACCGGTGGGGTATCAATGTAGTAGTTCAGATCGTGGAATGTGATTGGAAGATGCATAACTGGTATAGTAATCTTTGCTGCAATAAGATGAATGCATTGAAGAAGCATGCACTTTTATGGGACCTTCATTTTTTTAATATTAATTAGTATTGAGATGTTTATGTCTTTACCTTTGGAAATATTCGATTGATCGTCAGACTCATTTTCAATAGTGGAATCTTTTTCCTGCTGTTGACATAAGCTCTTTGTAGGCCTGCTTCTGTGATATTCTTCTGTAGCTGAAATTGGCAAAATTATAGTAGGATTCTAAAGTAAGTAACATACGTGTATAAAGTCTAATTAACTGGTGCTCCATAATGCCTCGGCACTATATTCCCGTATCTAGATTCATCGACATATATTGCATGAAAATTTGTGACTAATTTATTCCAAACTAGTTTGATCTTTTCAGTCTGTACTTTGTTTTGTTATTGGTTGGATTGTAGGTACCTGTATGTTTATAAAACTGCTATATGGATGAGTTTACCCAAAAATATTTGGGATTGAGTAGATATTTTAAATTATACCTAGCAATGGCAACCAGTTATATTACCCAAATTTGCTGTATTTCAAATCATAGTGCCTTTTTACTATAATATAGATGTACTTTGTTCATTTGTAGCAAACTTATGAGTTCTGTAATCTAGTGCCAATCCAAAAGCGATATAAAATAGAAGAATAGATCCAAGCAAGGCTCCAAAGGATATCCAATAAAAATGCCAACTGTAATATAGGCCATGATTAACAAGGACTTGGTTCCCAATTGTTATGTTTTGAATACTTTCCTGAAGATAATACAAGTAGCAATGGTGTTAGATGCTTGACATCAGCTGATCACTCAATATTTTATTTGAAAAAAAAATCATTTCACCTTCTGCCATCTTGGTGCCAGGAATTCGTTAATAACTATGCTGATTTCTGCATATGTCATTGGAGATATCCAAAATCCCCAGTTTAACCATCCCGGCATGGAGGCTGGGACAATAAAGTAGCAAAATTTGTTTAGATTTGCTAGGCTTATAAGTTATATGCATTCAATGAGCAATGGTTATCTTACTCTTGGGAAGAATGAAGCCTCCGAATGTAAGGAATACTGTTAGAGCAAGAAAAAGGTAGAAGAAAGACACAATAGGTGTTTGGAAGTATGAAGCAATAAATCGATACTGCGAGGTGACTGAATGATGGAGAAGACAAAGTATCAGAAACTGGCAGAAGAACCTAGAAATGAATATAAATAAAATATGTTAGAGTTTCTCAATGTTTGTTCTTATCATTGTAAGCTTGAGAAATTTCCATATTTACCTTGAAACAGTAGGTGTATAACCAATACCATAATATGTGATAGATATCCATACAAGCGAATCCAGTATGGAAACAGGGACCTTTAGGACTGAAGCTGGTATTGCATATGCCCATGATGAATAGAAATAGTAGCTCTTTTGCTTGTAAAAACTTGGGAGTCTCCCAATCTGCATGCTCATCTCTGGTATGCCATTTAGCATAATCATGAAGATGGAAAAAAATAATGCTCCCATATAGTAATTTGCATGAGTGAAACTTATTGTCATGCGAGTTCGAAGGAATACAGACATTGTTACGAGTGCAATAATGGCAAGCTGCATCAGAATGAAGAGTAAATCTCAGTTTGGACTCATAATTTACTTTGTACAGGAAAGTGCCTCAGAATGAAGTGTAACCTGGCCTGTTTTGAAGACATAAACAAACATATTCCTTTTCATTAGGAGTGCTTCCCTTGCTCCACAGGCTTTGAACATTTCCAGTTTTCTTAGCGAATACTTATTGAATGCTAAAGCTTCCTTGCCGAACTGGCTTTTGGGAGGTACACTTTGTTCATTTAGTTTTCTCCCCCTGTGATTCTCCTTGAACATGCTTGATAATTCATGAGGTGAGATATATCTGTATGATTCATGTGGACCCAACCAGTACTGTTGTTGGTCCTTCCTGGACAAGATCTAATGATTTCAAATTAGAAAAAAAAAACTGGTTTCATCAACATGCAAATCATCTCAGTTGCTGCAGTTATTTTTGTGATTGAGAACAATTACCTCTTGGAGAAAGTCAGCTGCCGCTTTTCTTTCTGGGCATTTGAACCCACACTCCTCAAAAAAATTGAGGGCTTCATTTCGAGGGCCATGGTAGATAATCTTCCCTTCTGCCATTAGTATTAGGTCATCGAAAAGATCAAATACCTCAGGTGTTGGTTGAAGAAGTGAAATAACCATCGTGTACTTGCTGATGTTTGTCAGTTGCTGGAAACAATTGATTATTTGAAAAGTGGTAGAGCTATCCAGACCATTTGATATTTCATCCATAAAGTATGCTTTTGTGGGGCCCACAATCATCTCGGCTGGTACAAGTAGGTGAAAGATTATATACAAGGTGATCCGTTGTTGGTTAATGTATTTCCCATTGGCTTTACTATACCTGTGGTTAATCTTTTCTTCTGCCCCCCTGATATTCCTCTTCTCATTGCATCCCCAACCATTGTGTCTGCGCATGTCTCTAGCCCCATGATCTACAAATAAATCAGTAGTGTGATTCTGTTAGTATATTGTTCCTATCTGCCTTCAGCACCAAGTTATGCATAAACTTATATGTTTTGGCAAGAGGTACCTTCAAAATATAATCTGTCTGTAGGCTTCGCTCTGAAGCTTCAACTGCTACTACCTGCATTAGCCGCTTTACTTTTGAAAGACAGTTATGTTTAATTTGTAGAAACAGAAACAGAAGTGTTGACTAATGAAAATTGAAAAGCTAGCTTAGCTTTAATACAACCAAGTATTATTCTGCTAGAGCAGTTCCAATATTCGTTTGACGTTGAATTACCTTGTCCTTTGTAACTCAGATAAGGTCTGCTTTTTTTTTTAATTGTAAAGTGAGAAAGTATAATGCCAACCAGTACATAGGAGACATGATTTTTTACCTTCATGTATAGATCGATGTCCGCATCAGGTATGATCCCAGCCACACTCTCCCTTGTGTTCACCTCCTTGAGTATTTCTTTGGGCAAACAAATTTAGTGAGCAACAAATGTTGTGATTACTTAAGAACTTATTTCTGATCATGAATTCTTGTGAGGACTGTCCAATAGACTTACTTGGTCTTCTTCCAACACCTTGGCACTGGGCTGAGAAGTCTAAAGTTTCCCTCACAGTCATCTCAGCTATGTGGAGATCATGTTGGTTGATATACACAGCTGTTTTCTCAGGTACAAATTCATGAAGTTCATAACCATTATAAGAGATATCCCCTGTTACCTGTAAAAGCTTGCATCGTTACATTCGGTTTGCCATTTTTCTTCTTCTTTCGTTCATGATTTTGCAAAATTGTAGCTTTGAAACTAATTGTAGTGTCAATGGCTAAAGGGCACTTGTGCTGTTCTGCTCTGCTTTTCTGTGGTTGTATCTCTAAGCAGGAATACCCAGCAGGTACCCATAATCTATTGTGTGCTGTTATTTGCTCCCTCCGTTCCAGAATATAGAAGGTGCATCATTGTTCGTGCAAGTCAAACCTATGTATGTTTGACCAAGATTATAGAATAAAATATTAACATCTGCAATATAAAATAAATAAAATATGAAAAATACTTCAGCTTACGGAAGCATCACAATGATGTATCCTTCAGTAGGGCTAGACCTAGCGTAGCACGGAGGCGACTTGCTGGGTTTCGCCCGTGCGGCAAAACTCCAGCTCCTCCTGCCTGGCGTGTAACCTTGGTTCAGGAGTTCTATGGTCCTTCTTAGGGCTTGTAATCCTGAATGGCTGTTATTCTCTTTCCTTTTAATGCATCGAGACACGCACAAGCATTTTATCAAACAAAAGAATAATCTGTGAGTAGAATTGATTCTTTGTTTCGTACAGTCAAAAGTTTGGGTTAGATTTCGCTAAATAGGCTTAATGGTAATATTGGCCATATTTTCTGCAAGGTAATCATGCTAATTTACTGGCACGTGTCAAGCAGGCGCCCATCTTTGCCCTCCGCTTGTTCTAGCAGGACCAGTAGTTTGTTCACGTTGCTAGGGCATACACACAGTTAAAAAGATGGAACATGGGCCTGAGTTTTATATCCAAACGCAAGGAAAATCCGCTGGAAGGCAAGGCTGTTCTCTCCCTCCCCTTCTCTCTAGCTTGCTCTCACTCTCCCCATGCAGTAGTAGCAAACATAACGTAGGAATTGGATGAGAGCGCTGCCCTGCTGGTGACTCCCCTGTCCCCTGCCGCCACAGTGATCGCCTACTTTAGGGGGATCCAGAGGATTGAGATTCTCTTTCCTGGCTGCCCGAGGATGCCATGGAGGAGAGGGCAGCGGAGGTGTCATGTGTTGAATCTCAGGATGCTGCTGGAGGTTGGGTCATATGCGGATGACGGTGGCTTTGTGTCACCGGTGGCTTGTTCCTGTCACCAGAAGACGGAGGAGGTTGTGCAAGAGTTCTAGGCGGAGGTTCTTGATGTCGGTGTCATGGTTAGGGGGACAGGAGCGCCGGCGTGTCCTCCGGCGGGCGCGGTGCCGAGGGGTAGTTGGGCACATGTATGTGTTGCGACACTGTGTACAGGGATTAAGGCAATTGCGTCGTCTCCTCTGGCAGCGTCAGCGTCGTTCCGGTTCCGTTGTCAGGATTTGGGAGCGCTGGCGTATGACCACGAGGGTCCGAGTTAGAATTGGCAGTGCGACGGCACCAGAATGGTGCTGCAAACACTTGATCATGTGCGTGAGAACTTGCTGCTTGACAGCAGCAAGTTCGGAGCTCTCAAGAGGCGCGAGTTTATTGTTTGTGTTGATAAAATAAAATAAGTTTGGTTCTTTGGCTATTCATGAATGATTGTGTGGTCTATTCTGTAGCGGCCAGAGGACAGAGAGCTGTTTGCTGCAGTGTGCAGCCGGTTGAGATCTTAACTCTTTTTGCTTTCATTTGGCCAAGTATTGTGTGATCTTGAGATCTTTATAGGAGCAGATGCAATCAGTGAAAACAAAGACATGCATTTTTCTTTATTTATGGAAGGAAGACAGTATTTGTACCTTTAGAGATTTATCTAGTTTCCCGGCAAGAGCTCGCAACAGAGTGCTTTTGCCACATCCAGGAGGTCCCAGTAGAAGAGTCAATCTACAAAGATGGGAACATATGGAATCAGAACTAACCTTAATCTCTAAAGCGAGAACTGCAGACACTTGATGCACTAAATTTCGCACGTTTTCTTTTGTATGTTTATGGTTCCTTTTACATTTTACTAAACACTTCTGAAACATGGCACATACCTGCAGGGTTTGATGATTCCACTGACATCTTCAAGAATGTTGGTTTTTGCTCTTTCCGTTTCGAAGCCTAGCAACTTCACGAGGCCCTGTAACTCAAATGAAAAACCGGTAAGTTAGTCAATACCATCCAACATATATCTGTGTCTTATCAGTTCCATTTATGAAGGGGAGCCTTGGCGCAGTGGTAAAGCTGCTGCCTTGTGACCATGAGGTCATGGGTTCAAGTCCTAGAAACAGCCTCTTACAGAAATATAGGGAAAGGCTGCGTACTATAGACCCAAAGCTACATGCACCAGGTTGCCCTTTTTTTTTATCAGTTCCATTTATGATTCATCGAAAAAACAGTTGCTTCAGATGCTGCTATTTGGTGCATAATAAAAATCAATCATTTCAGAGGTTTCTTACCGAGAAGGCACCTTTGGTACTATTCCATAGAGACGGCAGGTGATTTCCTTTAATAACTCTGCACTCTGCTTCCACAAACAGATTATTATACCTCACCTCTATTGTTGGCAGCTTGACATCAACCCTGTGGACACGGATCACATGGGAAAAATAAACAGTTGCATAAACAGAGTCTAATCTTCATCCAGATACTTAGAACAGTGTTCTGAAAAAGAAAACATGCCTGTCAATTCTTTCCTTTTGTCCGCGCAGAAAGCGGAGGTGGTCGTCTTCGAGGTTCTTTAGCAGGTTGTCCAAGAACTCGCGCCTCTTGAGAGCTCCGAACTTGCTGCTGTCAAGCAGCATGTTCTCACTCACATGCTCGGTGTTTGCAGCACCATTCTGGCGCCGTCGCGATGCCAATTCCAACTCGGACTCATCCGGGCGCTCGTCACTCGCACAGGAGGTGAAATCTTGATGGTGGGATGATGGGTTGGTCTCTCTTGTAGCGAGGCCCTCCATCTCAAGATGGTTGAGTTAAATCGACGCCCTTTACTAGTGCCTAGCCGTAGTCTAAGCAGTCATTTCCTTCTCTTCAGAGTATATATATAAGGTTTTGGCTGAGTATGTACGCACGCTTTTTACCACAGGGACATCATCAGTCAGAAGAGTTTGAAAGACCAGTCATGTGTTGACTTCAAATTAACTATTGGCATGGAAATGCACATTCTGGAAGATGACACCCATAAGTCATGTATTATACGGTACTACTAGTGACTTCACAATACTTCTGATTCTGAGACCTGATTTGCCTTATTCTGGGTTTTCTTTGTGACGGGAAAGAACCCCACCACAATTTTTTTTAACTTGTAAATTGGATATATGCCACCACAAATGGTACTTCGGAAAAAGAGTGAAGTGCATTTTTAGTCATGGATTAGAAGGGGAGTAACCGAACAGGTTATGTTACACAGGGATTCACATGGATAGGGTTAATGGGGCTGGATGACAAGCATGGATTATGAGTCGAAGGACAAGTATTCAGACTAGTCTCTAAGTCGCAACTCCAGGGAAACTACACTTTAATGTCGACTAGTCTGTGAGTCGCGACTTCAGTGTCGACTAGTGTCGACTAGCCACGATTAGTCTATGGGTCTCGATCTTGGAACGACTCGTCGACTCGTAAACCTTGGTGACAAGTCGTGGATCACCCATTCTCCGTGAGGATAGAAACCACTCGTTTGGAAAGACTTCACGAGACCTCTGCTTGGATGTGTGGATGTGGGACACTCAGTCCGTTGCACATCACCATCTTTGAACTTTGAACTTCTTACTGGCAGGCACGGACTCATGAAAGTTGAAATGGTATTGTAATTAATTGATGAAAGATCCTTCGACGACATTGACCACAGAGTCGCACTCGGCAACTTGAAACTGCGATATGTGCAGTACGGCTTGTTTGCGCTCTTGCCCAAAACTCGCAGGGGCACGCAGGCGCAAGGCACGCACCTGCCCGGGTGCTCGATTGTTCCGCACGACGGCACATCAAGTTTTAAGTTTCAGTTTTGAAACTTGCGATTTTGCCGTTCGCTGGCAGCAAGTTTCATGATTTTGTCGCTCGCTCGTACCATTTTTCAGCAGCCGAAACTTAATGAAGATTTAGAAACTCGTCAAATCGTATTAAAAATGGATCATATTTAAAAGCCCTTGTAATAGTTATGGGATTGAATTCACACACTTGTATTAGCTCACAGAAGGGTTACATATAAGGGAGAGACCCCAACGGGCTCCCTGATGGTCAGGCACGACCTGCCGAATAGTATGAGTCAAGCTTATCTAGATCCTACAGAATAGGAGAGAGTTACAACAAGTCCATGTCATACAAGGGACATTACAACAGATAATATACAACAGTTAACAGTAATAGAAACATGAATATGCAACCAAAACTCAATTTGGAATTTTGGTTGTAAAGATATAAAAGATTAAGATTGCTTTTCTTTCCCCTGTCGCAAGATGACTAGGAAAAGCCTTCCTCCCCTTGATCTTCACCGGCGAGCCCGGGGATTCGCCTCCCCTCCGCCCATCGCTCCGGCGGCTGGTGGCAGGGAGGGGATTTCTAGTGCCTTGTCTCTAGCTAGTAGATAGGTAGAGTTTTAGTTCTCGCAGGGGCGGCGTTTGGACGGATGGTGGCGCTTCTTCTTCGAGCCAGTCTTTCGGGCTCCGATCCTCCTCAAGTTCATCTGCTAGGATGGATTAGATGGAGCTGCGGCGTAGATTTCTGCCAGCTCCTCGGGGCGATGAGGTTAGGGTTTCTCGCCATGCGTACCCAATGGTGATATGTGGTGTTAAATTCTTCATATCGATTCAAGGATTCAACAGTGACATTCTTCATATTGATTCAAGGATTCAACGGTGACGACTGCGGCTCTGGGACGCTGGTCCTTAAGGGCAGGTGCACGAAGACTTCTCGGCTGTCATCGACAAGGTCAGGCCAGCTCTGGTACGGGAGTGGCGATAGCGGCGCGTTCGCGGCTCAGTTCTGGCTACGACAATGGTCGTTCGGTGGTCCATGGACCTTGATGTAATTTTTATTATGTTTTGAGGTGTTTTGTACTTCTGGTGAATCTTTATAATATATCTTATCTTTTTGCGGGGTGTGTGGGATTCGGGACCTCGATGTGGAAGAAGCCCATGCCCTCAGGGTCGTGCACGTACATCATCAACTCCTCTGAAACCGACCGGTTCGGGCACAACAGGGCAGGATGCCCGGGATCCTTACAAAAGTAGCACATCGGACGGTTGAGGCATGCGTCCTGGAAGTGGCCGGGGATCACACAGTTGAAGCAAGTCAGCCTGTCATGGTCGGAGTCGGCGACCGGCTCAGTGGAGGCAACAATGGTCACGGAGGGAGGGGGCTTGTTGGCACCCAGCGGAGCACACCGGCCGCTCTCTCTTCTTATTATTCTTGGCGCCTAGGTGACCCTTGTTTTCGTTGCCCCCATGCAGAGAGGGGATGTGCGACTAGTTCTGGGGCATCTGGTACCGCCGTTGGGGGGAGGCCGGAGGCTATTGAGGGCGCTGCGAGGGGGCCCGTGAGTGATTGTGTAACAACTCGAGACCGACGATCCAGATGCTTTCCATTATATTTCGAGTTGGCCGTATTTGTTTGTTGCATTCATCATCGCATCATTCCCATTGCATCGGCACTCCTTTGCCGTCATTTTTCGACACTTGCATCCGTTCATATTTGTCGGTTCTCCCCATTGTCGCCGTTGATCATTTCGAGACCAACCACACTTGCATGCGGCTGCCTTGTCTCTCTGCACATTGCACAGACCCCATTGCATCATAGCCCGAAAACTTCCCCGAACCCAAACCACCCGACCGTGACCGATGGGTCCGGATCAATGCCAAACATCTTCGGTTTCTTATTTGGACTCCCTTAGCATTTTATCTCGACCGTTCGATCTAATCGAAGGGTCCGAACCTAGACCTATTTCCCTATATATACCCCCTTAGCCCTATTTTGGACCAACCCTAGTTATACCCCTAAAAATCATCCCACGACCGCCACTTCCCCTACCCATCTCCTCCAACAGGATTCTCCCCGATCTAGCTGCAATCGCCACCACCGACCTTCCTCGTTTTCCATTCCAATCAAACCCGCAGCTGGCAAGTGTAGTTGCCTCTCCCTCAGTCGCCGCGACCTGTCCGAACCCATCTGGAATGCGTCGCCACTCCTCCTCCCTGACCTGTAGCGACACGACCACGCCTCTGCTTCTCGACCTCGCCGACCCCGCTGATACGTCTCCAACACACCTATAATTTTTGATTGTTCCATGCTATTATATTATCCATCTTGGATGTTTTATATGCATTTATATGCTATTTTATATGATTTTTGGGACTAAACTATTAACCTAGAGTCCAGTGCCAGTTTTTGTTTTTTCCTTATTTTTGAGTTTTACAGAAAAGGAATACCAAACGGAGTCCAAATGACCTGAAAATTTACGGTGATTTTTTATGGACCAGAAGAAGCCCCCAAAAGCAAAAGAGTTGGGCCAGAAGAGTCCCAAGCCAACCACAAGGGTGGAGGGGGCGCCCTACCCCACAGGGAGGGTGCTCCTATCTTGTGGTTGACTCGTGGACCCCCTAACGTGAAACCGACGCAAAAAATTCCTATAAATACAGAAACCCCCAGAGATAAACCTAGATCGAGAGTTCCACCGCCGCAAGCCTCTGTAGCCACGAAAAACCAATTGGGACGCTGTTCCGGCACCCTGCTGGAGGGGAATCCATCATCGGTGGCCATCTTCATGATCCCGGCGCTCTCCATGACGAGGAGGGAGTAGTTCACCCTTGGGGCCGAGGGTATGTACCAGTAGCTATGTGTTTGATCTCTCTCTCTCTCTCTCTCTCTCTCTCTCTCTCTCTCTCTCTCTCTGTCTCTCTCGTGTTCTTGATATGGCACGATCTTGATGTATCGCGAGCTTTGCTATTATAGTTGGATCTTATGATGTTTCTCCCCCTCTACCTTCTTGTAATGGATTGAGTTTTCTCTTTGAAATTATCTTATCGGATTGAATCTTTAAGGATTTGAGAACACTTGATGTATGTGTTGCATGTGCTTATCTGTGGTGACAATGGGATATTCACGTGATTCACTTGATGTATGTTTTGGTGATCAACTTGCGGGTTCTGTGACCTTGTGAACTTATGCAGAGGGGTTGGCACACGTTTTCGTCTTGACCCTCCGGTAGAAACTTTGGGGCACTCTTTGAAGTTCTTTGTGTTGGTTTGAATAGATGGATTTGAGACTGTATGATGCATATCGTATAATCAAACCAGTGGATACTTCTAGTGTCATTGAAGTATCTAGGTGACATTAGGGTTTTGGTTGATGTGTGTCTTAAGGTGTTATTTTAGTACGAACTTTGGGGCTGTTTGTGATACTTATAGGAATACCCCAATAGATCGATCAGAAAGAATAACTTTGAGGTGGTTTCGTACCCTACAATAATCTCTCCGTTTGTTCTCCGCTATTAGTGACTTTGGAGTGACTCTTTGTTGCACGTTGAGAGATTGTTATATGATCCAATTACGTTATTATTGTTGAGAGAATTTGCACTAGTGAAAGTATGAACCCTAGGCCTTGTTTTCAAGCATTGCAATACCATTTTCGCTCACTTTTGTTACTAGTTACCTTGCTGTTTTTATAATTTCAGATTACAAAAACCTATATCTACCATCCATATTGCACTTGTATCACCATCTCTTCGCCGAACTAGTGCTCCTATACAATTTAGCATTGTATTGGGTGTGTTGGGGACACAAGAGATTCTTTGTTATTTGGTTGCAGGGTTGCTTGAGAGAGACCATCTTCATCATACGCCTCCGACGGATTGATAAACCTTAGATCATCCACTTGAGGGAAATTTTCTACTGTCCTACAAAACTCGGCGCTTGGAGGCCCAACACAAGTCTAAAAGAAGAAGGTTGCGTAGTAGGCATCAAGCTCTTTTCTGGCGCCGTTGCCGGGGAGATCTACCAAGTCAAGCCATACAAAGTACCCATCATAAACTCTCATCTCTTGCATTACATTATTCACTATTTGCCTCTTGTTTTCCTCTCCCCCACCTCTAAAATGATTTTTGAAAAGATTTGCCTTCTCCCTCGCTGTTCTCTTGTTTGCTTAAAGTGTGACTTTCTATTGTTACGGCCGAATCAAAAAGGGCTAAGGGTTTTCTTTCGGGTTTTAATGCTTTGGATAGCCCCTTTGTCCTCTCTAAGCTCATAAATAATGATCCTACGGAAAGACCTACCAGGTTTATTAATGAGAGTTTTAACAATTTTGACGAAGATGACCCCGGAATTTTTGGTTATTTTCTCGATGAATCTTTGAAAGATGCTTGGGATAGGCTATTAAGGATCCAAGCCAGCTTTGTGCCTCAATATCAAATTGAAATATACTTGAACATTATTTATGCTGGCCTACCCTCTTCTTTTAAGCAAGTTTTGGATTCTATATTTGAAGAAGGTTTTCTTGAAGGGGATGCTATTGATACTTATGAAAAGATGAAAGCTATATTTGGACACCCCAAAAGTAAATGTTGAATATACTACTCTTATGTGCTTTTATCAAAATGAAATTATCAAAGAGATGAAGGCTAGCTTAGGTGCAAATTTTTGAAGTGTGTTTAATATTTCTTCCACCATTAATGGCCACATACTTTCACAAAATAGGAAGATAAGTGCTCTAGATAAGAAACTCTCTCTTTATTACCAAAAGGGAGAACATGACAACACCTAGATCTATTCGTGTTTTATGCCTAGCTAAGGGTGTTAAGCAATAGCGCTTGTTGGGAGGCAACCCAATTTTATTTTTGTTCTTTGCTTTTTGTTCCTGTTTAGTAATAAATAAATCATCTAGCCTCTGGTTAGATGTGGTTTTGTGTTTTAATTAGTGTTTGTGCCAAGTTAAACCTTTAAGATAGCTTACAGTAGTAGTTGTGTTGATCCTGCTGAAAAACAGAAAATTTTGCACCCAGTAAATAATTTCCAGGATTTTATTGAAACATGATTTTGATTTGATTCTTTTTGCTCTGGATTGGTGCACAAATTTCTCAGGTTGTCGTATTTTTTCAGAACTTTTGGAATTACAGAAATATTCGTGAGTTACAGATTGCTACAGACTTTTCTGTTTTTGACAGATTCTGTTTTCTATGTGTTGTTTGCTTATTTTGATGAATCTATGGGTAGTATCGGGGGGTATGAACCATGGAAAAGTTGGAATACAGTAGATATTACACCAATATAAATAAAGAATGAGTTTTCAACAGTATCTTAAAGTGGTGATTTATTTTCTTACACTAACGGAGCTTATAAGATTTTCTGTGGAGTTTTGTGTTGTGAAGTTTTCAAATTTTGGGTAAGGATTTGATGGACTATGGAATAAGGAGTGGCAAGAGCCTAAGATTGGGGATGCCCAAGGCACCGCAAGGTAATATTCAAGCACAAACAAAAGCCTAAGCTTGGGGATGTCCCGGAAGGCATCCCCTCTTTCGTCTTTGTCTATTGGTAACTTTACTCGAGGCTATATTTTCATTCACCACATGATATGTGTTTTGCTTGGAGCATCTTGTATGATTTGAGTATTTGCTTTTTAGTTTACCACAATCATCCTTGTTGTACACACCTTTTGGGAGAGACACGCATGAATCGTGATTTATTAGAATACTCTATGTGCTTCACTTATATCTTTTGAGCTAGGCAATATTGCTCTAGTACTTCACTTATATCGTTTTAGAGCACGGCGGTGGCCTTATTTTACAGAAATTTATGAACTCTCATGCTTCACTTATGTTATTCGAGAGTCTTTTAAAACAGCGTGGTAATTTGCTTTGGTCATGAATTTAGTCCTAATATGATAGGCATCCAAGAGGGATATAATAAAAACTTTCATATAAAGTGCATTGAATACTATGAGAAGTTTGATTCTTTATGATTGTTTTGAGATATAAAGATGGTGATATTAGAGTCATGCTAGTGGAGTAATTGTGAACTTGAGAAATACTTGTGTTGAGGTTTGTGATTCCCGTAGCATGCATGTATGGTGAACCGTTATGTAACGAAGTTGGAGCATGAGGTATTTTTTGATTGTCTTCCTTATGAGTGGCAGTCAGGGACGAGCGATGGTCTTTTCCTACCAATCTATCCCCCTAGTAGCATGTGCGTAGTACTTTGTTTCAATGACTAATAAATTTTTGCAATAAGTATGTGAGTTCTTTATGACTAATGTTGAGTCCATGGATTATACACACTCTCACCCTTTCACCATTGCTAGCCTCTCTTGTACCGCAACTTTTGCCGGTACCATACACCCACCATATACCTTCCTCAAAACAGCCACCATATCTACCTATTATGGCATTTCCATAGCCATTCCAAGATATATTGCCATGCAAGTTTCCATCGTTCCATTTATTATGACACGTTTCGTCATTGTTATATTGCTTTGCATGATCATGTAGTTGACATCGTATTTGTGGCAAAGCCACCTTTCATAATTCTTTCGTACATGTCACTCTTGATTCATTGCACATCTCAGTACACCGCCACAGGCATTCACATCGAGTCATGTTTTAGTTCTAAGTATCGAGTTGTAAGTAAATAGAAGTGTGATGATCATCATTATTAGAGCATTGTCCCATGTGAGAAAAAAAGGAGGCCAAAGAAGCCAAAATAAAAAAAGAGGCCAAAGAAGCCAAGAAAAAGAATAAAAAAAGGAAAAAAAGAAAAAAAGAAAAAAATGAGAGGAAAAGAGAGAAGGTGCAATGTTACTATCCTTTTTCCACACTTGTGCTTCAAAGTAGCACCATGATCATGATAGAGAGTCTCCTATTTTGTCACTTCCATATACTAGTGGGAAGTTTTTATTATAGAACTTGTCTTCTATATTCCAATGATGGGATTCCTCAAATGCCCTAGGTCTTCATGAGCAAGCAAGTTGGATGCACACCCACTTAGTTTCTTTATGAAATTTCTTAAATTTATACCTCTAGACTCTAGTGCATCCGTTGCATGGCAATCCCTACTCACTCAAATTGATATCTATTGATGGGCATCTCCATAGCCCGTGGATACGCCTAGTTGATGTGAGACTATCTCCTTCTTTTTGTATTCTCCACAACCACCATATTCTATTCCACCTATAGTGTTATGTCCATGGCTCACGCTCATGTATTGCGTGAAAGTTGAAAAAGTTTGAGAATACTGAAGTATGAAACAATTGCTTGGCTAAAACCGGTGTCGGTGTCAAAACCGGCGGATCTCGGGTAGGGGGTCCCGAACTGTGCGTCTAGGCGGATGGTAACAGGAGACAAGGGACACAATGTTTTACCCAGGTTCGGGCCCTCTCGATGGAGGTAAAACCCTACGTCCTGCTTGATTAATATTGATGATATGGGTAGTACAAGAGTAGATCTACCACGAGATCAAGGAGGCTAAACCCTAGAAGCTAGCCTATGGTATGATTGTTGTAATGTATGTTGTCCTACGGACTAAAGCCCTCCGGTTTATATAGACACCGGAGAAGGCTAGGGTTACACAGAGTCGGTTACAATGGTAGGAGATCTACATATCCGTATCGCCAAGCTTGCCTTCCACGCCAAGGAAAGTACCATCCGGACACGAGCCGGAGTCTTCAATCTTGTATTTTCGTAGTCTTGGAGTCCGGCGGATAATGATAGTCCGGCTGTCCGGACACCCCCTAGTCCAGGACTCCCTCAGTAGCCCCTGAACCAGTCTTCAATGACGATAAGTCCG
Organism: Triticum timopheevii; assembly: GCA_963921465.1. Lineage (NCBI taxonomy): Eukaryota > Viridiplantae > Streptophyta > Magnoliopsida > Poales > Poaceae > Triticum > Triticum timopheevii. The sequence goes on from OY997274.1 coordinate 65,994,890, forward strand.
GCGTGCATAATGTTCGGCATTGCAAGGCGGGTTCCTCTCTTGAATAATCCAGAGAAGATCATGAACACCAGGATAGTGTCCGGCTCTGCAAAATAAATTCCACATTCCACCGTAGAGAGAATAAAATGTACACTTAGTTCAATCTGCTGACGTATTATGCGGCGTGACATCACACCGCCACAAGGCCTTTGTTTGAATTACTATACCACCTCAGCACGTTTAGCGAAGCGGTTTCCTTGGCACGTCTTGTCGAAGCAGAGATCGTGTTCCCCTTATTCCGGGATTCTCATCAATACGTGCGTGGGTAACCCAACCGCGCCACTGATGGTGGCGCTTGGGAGGTAAGAGAGTTTTACCAGGCTGGTGGGGGACGCATAGTTTTGTCCGCCTATATATAAGGGATAAGGATTCACCTTCTCACCTACGCCTTCTTCCTCCTTTGCTTATCCATCCCCGCAAACTCAAGCTCCAACGCCCGAGCTCGCGCATCTCGCCTCGACCTTCTCCGAATATGTCCGGAGCGGGAGGTAAATGGTTAGCCTCCACCGTCAAGGAGGAGGACATCACCAAGCTGCGCAGCGCCGGATACCTTTCCGGCGATATCGCGCATCGGCTGCCCGACGAGGGGCAGCTCATCCCTACCCCCGGGCCTCATGAGAGGGTCGTCTTCCTCCCCCACTTCCTCCGCGGACTGGGCTTTCCGCTCCATCCATTTGTCCGGGGCTCATGTTTTACTACGGCCTGGATTTCCACGATTTGGCGCCGAACTTTATCCTCAACATCTCGGCGTTTATCGTCGTGTGCGAGGCCTTCCTCTGCATCCGGCCCCACTTCGGCCTGTGGCTCAAGACCTTCAACGTCAAGCCGAAGGTTGTGAAGGGTACGCAAGCGGAATGCGGAGGCGCCATGTTGGGCAAATTGCCCAACGTCCCTTGGCTGGAAGGGACCTTCGTGGACTCCGTCAAGGGGTGGCAATCGGGGTGGTTTTACATCACCGAGCCGCGCAAATCCACATGGGCGGCGGCCCCCGAGTTTAGATCTGGCATCCCCACGCAGCTCACCTCCTGGAAAGAGAAGGGCTTGCAGTGGGGGAATCCGGTGGAGGTGACGGGACTCCGAGCATGTATCAAGAAGATGGTGAGCAATAGGCTCAGGCTCGCCGACGTGGTCCAAGTCATGCTCATCCGGCGGATCCTCCCATGCCAAGAACGGGCATTTAATTTGTGGGAGTTCAATCCGGAACAGCACCAGGCGCTAAGCGGGCTCTTCGATACAACATACGAAGGCGCCTGGAGGGTGCTGTTCAAGGGCGCCGAAGCCCCCGCGTCCGCGACCGAAGACCGCGGATTCAGCTCGCAGTATCCAACTGACGAGGTAAGTGATTCAACCCCATTACGGGACACTTGTGATAATTAGATTGACTCTAGTGAGGTTTCATTCTGCCTCTTCCTTTGACAGGAATGGATGGAGAAGGCCAAGCTGCTCATCAGCCCGGCTCCCATACCAGAAGACCCAGTGGACGCCCGCTTAACAGGGCTGTTGGTTCCGGCACCGCACGTGGTGCCGGAGAAGAAGGCCAAGAAGGTGGCCGCGGGGACTCAAAAGAGTTCCCGCAATCAGGCGTCTGATGACGATGAGGACTCCTCCCCCGAGGAGGAGGAGTACTCTCTCCCGGAGGAGGGAGAGAAGAAAAGGAAGGCTTCCCCCATCGGGGAGGCCGAAGGGTCCAAGAGGGGGAGAACTATCTCCCCGGACAGTTTCGCCAACATCAGCGTTGGTGAGGATGAGTGGCCTCCAAGGGCCAGGCGTCTGGCAAGATCGTAAGTATCCGGATCCTTGATGTGTAATTTCTTTTATGTCGCGTAGTATCCTTCTAACGCCGCATTCTGCCCATAGTCCGGCCAATGATGATCTCCCTGACTCATCGAGCGGGTCATTGGCCTCATCGGATGTGAATTCCATCCCGACTGCCTCCACCCCACGCGCCGATGAGGACGTCGAGGTGGGATCCCAAAGAGGGACCCATCAGGAGGAGGCTCCAGAGGCGCCGTCAGGCAGCCTCCCGGACTTCGTGCCGGACTCTACATCGGAACCCGCAGTGGTTCCAGAGTCCGGCAAGCGGCCCCTTCGAAAGAAGGGCAGGACCGTGATGCCGGCGGCCTCCGTCCAACCGGAGGCCCCGGATAACCTGCTGGAGGCGCTTAAAGGCGCTTCCATTGAGGAAGAACACCGCACTATCATGAGTGCGGTGATTGAGAAGGTTCAGCTCGCTAAGAGCGGGCTGACCGAAGCCTGCAGCAGCCTTTTAACAGGCTTTGAGGTAAGAAGTTAAAATTATGTAATGTAATACCGCATAGACACTAGCCCCTAATGCTTAGTTCGGTGTTCGCAAAGAAAAGCCGTACTAAGGATCTTTAACAAGATATACGCAGGGTTGCCTAAAATATGTCAATATGGGTTTGCAGGCTGCGCTGCTGACCTCTGCCGCACTAACGGCAGAGGTTGACGTGCTGAAGAAGGATCTCGAGCGGTCCGGGCAAGAGCTCGGCCATGCAAAGAAGCAGCTCGAGGAAAAAGAAGGTGAGTAACACCTCTTTGAATAAGTACCTTACAGAAAAGGATTTTGGTTGCAAATAAAATTAACAAGGATAATATGTGTATTGCAGGGGCCACTAACGAGGTGGCAGCCCTGAGGGATGCTGTGTCCGCGGCCGAACGCAGTGCGGCCGCGGAACGGGCTGAGCGAGAAAATCAAGAGGCACGGGTGGCGGAAGTTCGGCAAGAGCTCCAGGTTCTCATGGAAAAACATGAGAGTTTGGAGCATGACTCCAAGACTCGAGAGTCCAAGCTTGCCTCGGCTCTCGAAAGTGCCAAGTCTGCCAAGGCCGAGGCCCGTAAGGCCCTTTAGGAGGTTGAGGACATAAAGAAGATAGCGGCGGGTAAGGCGTTTTTCATGCAAAGCAGGCATGTTAATGTGAACTACCTGACACTTACCCGCATTCGGAGCTCTCCAGGGGCGTTTGCAGATCTGCCGCGTAGTGCGTCTGATGCTGCCGCATTCTATCATGGCGAGGAGGGGAGCTCGACGGAGAAGGTCTTTTGGTCTCAGTATACTGAGGCCGGCCATCCGGTGCCCCCAAGCGACCAGCTGAAGCAGCTGGTCGAACTCCACAAGGTAGCCGAGGAGGCCATGAAGGGCCTCATAGTCCGGCTGTGGCCTGGACAGGCCATGCCTGGTAGCTACTTTGGCCTCGTGCGGTGGCTGGTGGATGCATGCCCCAGGCTGGATGTAGTCAAGCGCTCCGCCTGTATCGAAGGCGCTCGTCGGGCCCTTGCCCGCATAAAAGTGCAATGGGGCAAATTGGATGCGGAGAAGCTTCTCACGGACCCACCGCCGCTGGGCAAGGAGTATCGCACACCGGAGAAGTATTATAAAATTGTCCTGAAAGGAGCCTGCAATATTGCAGATGAGTGCTCCCGAAATGTAATCTTTGAGTGAACTCGCTGTTTATTTATCCTGTGCGCTGAAAACTTCGTTCATATGCGCCATGAGCAACACTTGTTTAATTTAAAATATTACCTTCTGTGCGGCCGTTTGTAAAATCTGAGAGATGGCAAGTCGTTGGCTTCAGCCCCCAAGCCACAAGTGCTGGGGTGTTCGGGATAAACTTGAGCACTCTTGTTCCCATTTTTGGGTCCATCTAGGGAGGTGCTCAACACGACGAACAAGGCAACCGGACTTATAATGCTTGAACACTCTCACTTAGCCATAGAATTCTATAATTTTAAATTTCGGCGAAGCCCCTAGTATTCGGAAGACCGAATCCGGGGCGCTATCCACGCCTTCATCGGACATTATCCGGAACTTCGCTCGAAGCGGCGTGAGTCTTTAAGGACCCGAAAAAACCTCTCAAACAGCGAGCAGTCTCTCGCCTTATCATGCCAGTCAGTTTTAGCTTTCTCCACTAAGGCGTTAACCCGGCTCAACCGGGGCGCAATCGCAGTGGTTCTCCCAGTGCCACCTTAGCCGACAGAACGGAACGTAAGGCACCAAAACATGGGAGCCGGGCAAACCCAACTATTAACCCAAGACATGATTCGGAGCCGATTCATATAATGCTATAAGTTCGGGGTGCCGCACTTGTGAAAGTGTTCGGACTTTATCACACCATAGAGTGGGGAACGTAAGCCCCCGGTGTATTATGCCGTACCAAAATATACGGGTGCCAGATGTCATATAATGAGCATATATATATAAAGTGTGATGCAATTGCGATCATAAAGGTGCTGCATTATTAATGAAAGAAAAGTCTGCTAGAAGAGCGGACTTATACAAATAGTGCGGTAAGCAAGGGATTTGGACTAAATAAACATGTCCCCCTCCAGGGATGAGCTGCGGATTTGGTGTATATAATCGAATTTAATGCTCGTAATTGAGACCACCTGAGTGTTCGGCGCGGCCTTCTTTAGTCCCTGACTGTTGCATCATGAGTTCGGCAGGTTCACCGCCGGATAGGGCTTCTGGTTAACAGAGTCCTGTGTACAAAAAAGAAGAAAAATAATAAAAAAAGAGGGGCACATTTGTGATCCCCCGGTGTGGTCGAACCGCACTCTCGGTCCGTTGTGATCGTGCCCCCTCCCCTGTGCCCATGGTATCTTCAAAGCGTAATGATGTACGCGGAGTGTTATTCTTGCGATCATACGCGGGCGAGGGTTGGGGCCGCATTGCTACGCGTGCTCTGATCGCGCCAGGTGGTCTTGGTTGGCATTGCTCCGGGCGCGCTTTGCTGTATCCGACCGTTTAACGGCCGGACTCGAGAATTGCCTTAGAAGGCTGCTCTGTACTTCTGCCGCGAGAGCCGCTGTATGTTCCTCCGTTTAGAGGGAGCGTTCCGTATTCCCATTGACCGTGATGACTCCATGAGGGCCTGGCATCTTGAGCTTTAGGTATGCATAGTGCGGCACCGCGTTGAATTTGGCAAACGCGGTTCGCCCAAGCAGAGCGTGATAGCCGCTGCGAAACGGGACTATGTCGAAGATTAACTCTTCGCTCCGGAAATTATCCGGGGATCCGAAGACCACTTCCAGTGTGACTGAGCCTGTGCAGTTGGCTTCCACTCCTGGTATGACACCTTTAAAGGTTGTCTTTGTAGGTTTAATCCTTGATGGGTCTATGCCCATTTTGCGCACTGTATCCTGATAGAGCAGGTTTAGGCTACTGCCGCCGTCCATCAGGACTCTCGTGAGGTGGAACCCATCGACGATTGGGTCTAAGACCAATGCGGCGAATCCGCCATGGCGTATGCTGGTCGGATGGTCTCTTCGATCGAAAGTGACCGGACAAGAGGACCATGGGTTGAACTTTGGACCATGTGGATATACTCTTCGGCCGCGAGGACCTCGGTCCATCGATCGGCCAGCAGGTCCTGATCAGCTTGAAGCTGCTGTTGCTTTTTCTTTAGGCTGTTTGCTGTGGCGATAAGCCTGCGCTTGAAGCGCTCTTGTTCGACGGGATCCTCGGGTACGACGAATTCGTCATCGTTGAGGCTTGCTTCGTCTTCGGAGGGAGGCATATAATTATGATCCTCAACCTCTTCATCTGCCGCCCCCTCATGAGGGCTTGCTTCTGCATCCTCCTGCGCTGAGTCTTGCTGGAGGGGATTGTCTTCGGAACTCTCTGGAGTATTATTATCTCCTGTGCCGGAATCTCCATTCTTGCTGTGGCGAGATTTAGAGCGGCACCGCTGACGCCGGCGCTTGGGCTGTTTCTTTAAGGGATCTGCCTCCGCTGTTTCTTCGCCGTCCCCATCTTTTGGGGTATCCACCATGTATACGTCATATGACAAGGTGGCCTTCCAGTGCCCTGTGGGCGCTGGTTCCTGTTCGTCTCCGGCATCGTCGTCCATAGCGTCGATGTTTTCGGAGTCGTAGTCTAGCATGTCGGTTAGATCGTCGACAGTGGCTACAAAGTGGGTGGTGGGTGGGCTCTGAATTTCTTCATCGTCCGTATCCCAACCATCCTGGCCATAATCCGGCCAGGACTCTCCTGATAACGAGAGATGCTTTAGTGAATTCAAGATATCGCCGAAAGGCGAGCATTGGAAGATGTCCGCGGCGGTGAATTCCATAACCGGCGCCCAATCCGGATCGATTGGTAGGGGCGCAGGAGGTTCGGAGTCCGGCGAGGAGTCCGCGCCTCGGAATCACAAGTTTCGCAGGGGACAAGATTAGTGTTCGGCTCCATCGCCGTGGACGTTGGAGCCCCCAGGGCGGCGTCTATCCACCGGCCCTCGATCTGGGCGATCGGCTCCGGGCCAATGGCCGGAGCGGACCCGTGTGCGGCCACCAAGGCACTGTTCGGTGGCAGAGCTAAATCATGCCCGTCGTCACAGTGCGGCGCGCTTGGCTGTGGCTCGAGTCCGTCGAAGATCAAGTCTCCGCGGACATCGGCCGTGAAGTTTAAGCTTCCAAATCTGACCTGACGGCCAGGGGCGTAGCTTTCGATCTGCTCCATATGGCCTAGTGAATTGGCCCGCAGGGCGAAGCCGCCGAATACGAAGATCTGTCCGGGGAGAAAAGTCTCACCTTGGACAGCGTTGCAGGTTGAAGGTGCCATCAAGCCTATCGGTGACGACACAGAGGAACTCTCAATGAAAGCACCAATGTCGGTGTCAAAACCGGCGGATCTCGAGTAGGGGGTCCCGAACTGTGCGTCTAGGCAGATGGTAACAGGAGACAAGGGACACAATGTTTTACCCAGGTTCGGGCCCTCTCGATGGAGGTAAAACCCTACGTCCTGCTTGATTAATATTGATGATATGGGTAGTACAAGAGTAGATCTACCACGAGATCAAGGAGGCTAAACCCTAGAAGCTAGCCTATGGTATGATTGTTGTAATGTATGTTGTCCTACAGACTAAAGCCCTCCGGTTTATATAGACACCGGAGAAGGCTAGGGTTACACAGAGTCGGTTACAATGGTAGGAGATCTACATATCCGTATCGCCAAGCTTGCCTTCCACGCCAAGGAAAGTACCATCTGGACACGAGCCGGAGTCTTCAATCTTGTATCTTCGTAGTCTTGGAGTCCGGCGGATAATGATAGTCCGGCTGTCCGGACACCCCCTATTCCAGGACTCCCTCAACCGGGGTTGTGCATGATTTAAATATTTTGTGTGATGAAGATTTAGCATAGCCAAATTATATGATTTTGTAGGGATAACTTTCTTTGGCCATGATATTTCGAGAAGACATAATTGCCTTGTTAGTATGCTTGAAGTACTATATTTTTTTATGTCAATATTAAACTTTTGTTTTGAATCTTATGGATCTGAATATTCTTGCCAAAATAGAGAAGATTACATTGATAAATATGTTAGGTAGCATTCCACATCAAAAATTCATTTTTTATCATTTACCTACTCGAGGACGAGCAGGAATTAAGCTTGGGGATGTTTGATACGTCTCCAACATATCTATAATTTTTTATTGTTCCATGCTACTATATTATCGATCTTGGATGTTTTATATGCATTTATATGCTATTTTACATGATTTTTCGGACTAACCTATTAACCTAGAGCCCAGTGGCAGTTTCTGTTTTTCCTTGTTTTTGAGTTCTACAGAAAAGGAATACCAAACGGTGTCCAGATGGACTGAAAATTTACGGTGATTTTTTATGGACCAGAAGAGGCCCCGGAAGCAAAAGAGTTAGGCCAGAAGAGTCTCGAGCCAACCATTAGGGTGGAGGGCACGCCCTACCCCCTAGGGAGGGTGCTCCAGTCTTATGGTTAACTTATGGACCCTCCTGACGTGAAACCGACGCCAAAAATTCCTATAAATACAAAAACCCCCAGAAATAAACCTAGATCAGGAGTTCCGCTGCCGCAATCCTCTATAGCCATGAAAAACCAATCGGGACCCTATTCCGGCACCCTACCAGAGGGGGAATCCATCACTGGTGGCCATCTTCATCATCCTGGCGCTCTCCATGACAAGGAGGGAGTAGTTCACCCTCGGGGCTGAGGGAATGTACCAGTAGCTATGTGTTTGATCTCTCTCTCTCTCATGTTCTTGATATGGCACAATCTTGATGTACCTTGAGCTTTGCTATTATAATTGGATCTTATGATGTTTCTCCCCCTCTACCTTCTTGTAATGGATTGAGTTTTCCCTTTGAAGTTATCTTATCGGATTGAGTCTTTAAGGATTTGAGAACACTTGATGTATGTCTTGCATGTGCTTATCTGTGGCGACAATGGGATATTCACGTGATTCAGTTGATGTATGTTTTGGTGATCAACTTGCGGGTTCTGTGACCTTGTGAACTTATGCATAGGGGTTGGCACACATTTTTGTCTTGACTCTCCGGTAGAAACTTTGGGGAACTCTTTGAAGTTCTTTGTGTTGGTTTGAATAGATGAATCTGAGATTATGTGATGCATATCATATAATCAAACCCGCGGATATTTGAGGTGACACTGGAGTATCTAGGTGACATTAGGGTTTTGGTTGATGTGTGCCTTAAGGTGTTATTTTAGTACGAACTCCAGGGCTGTTTGTGACACTTATAGGAATAGCCCAATAGATCGATCAGAAAGAATAACTTTGAGGTGGTTTCATACCCTACAATAATATCTCCTTTTGTTCTCCGTTATTAGTGACTTTGGAGTGACTCTTTGTTTCACATTGAGGGATTGTTATATGATCCAATTATGTTATTATTATTTGGAGAACTTGCACTAGTGAAAGTATGAACCCTAGGCCTTGTTTCCAAGCATTGCAATACCGTTTTCGCTCCATTTTGTTACTAGTTACCTTGCCATTTTTATAATTTTATAGTAAAAAAACCTATATCTACCATCCATATTGCACTTGTATCACCATCTCTTCGCCGAACTAGTGCTCCTATACAATTTACCATTGTATTGGGTATGTTGGGGACACAAGAGACTCTTTGTTATTTGGTTGCAGGGTTGCTTGAGAGAGACCATCTTCATCCTACACCTCCCATGGATTAATAAACCTTTGGTCATCCACTCGAGGGAAATTTGCTACTGTCCTACAAAACTCTGCGCTTGGAGGCCCGACACGAGTCTACAAGAAGAAGGTTGCATAGTAGACATCACTGCCGGCCTTCCGCGCCACCGCCGGCGACCTCTGATCTCCCGAGTTGCGTCACCGTCCCTCTCCCTCCTTTCATTCTTTCTCCTGTCTCTTCCTCTCGCCGTCTTTCTCTGCCTCATCTCCCACAAGGGCTCGTTGCCACCATGGAGCTCCGCCACCTCGCGCCAAGGCAGGGAAGGGCCCCCTACCTCGACCTCCATCGGATCTGCTGGATCTCAGCCTCCCGAGGTTGCTCCAGTGCCCCAAGCCACCACTGCCCGATGGGAGCAGCGACGAGCTCCCATGTTAGCCCTCCCGCTCGCCCCCCCGCCTGGACCGTGACGTTCTCTGATCCAAACGGAGCCCTGCACCACACCATCAACATCTCTGACCTGCACCGCGTCAACCAAGGACCCCCTAGTTCCCCAAACAAAACACGCCCACAGTCCCTGGATCTCGCTGTCCCGTTCCACTTCGTCCCACGTGGTGATTTCAGCAAGTCCCTGGAGCTGTCTGTTTTAAACATCATGTAGGCTTATTCAACCTGCTGTAACTTTTCACATATGCATCCGATGGAAATGTTCCATATATGAAAAATGATCTACTTTTTTGAACTACATGATGGTGGCATTTGCATCCATGTTAGGATCAATTTGATTGATGTAATATCTGTTGCACCAGTGCATCATAATCTTAAATGCAGAAACTAATAAAACTTGCCAGCTTTGCTTGATGATTGCCATTGATCTATATCATATGCATTTTTATCCTTCATGTGTTTTGTACTACGTCTTGTGTACTTTCATTACATGCCCTTTTTTTCCATGATAAACATCATGCATGTTCATTTCTTGCTCTAAAGTAGATATCTTGATATAAATGCATTCCTGTTAACAGAAAGTTGCATATTGTAAAATTCATAGTAATTAATCCATGCATCCTATGAACTTGTGCTAATGGAGTAAAATAAAGGTTGCCATGTCTACTCCATGTACATATCATTCTCATAAATATTAAAATTGGTTACCTTTTGTTTTGTGCATCCCAAATCAACATCATAATGTTACTATATTCAAACTCTAGATTTTCTCCAAGTCCCTAAACTTTAACAGAACATTGCATTTCAAATCATATTAAATTAATCTAATGCTTATGAAATTGAACCCTATATGTAAAATGTAGCATTTTAACTCTACTATCAGTGCATGTCATTTTTGTGCATGTTAGCGTCCTGCAGATTGATGTTTTGTTGCTCTCAGGTAAGCATCACAATGTTTGGGCAGATTGTATTTAAACTTGTGTTGGTTGTATCTTTTGAACTGTTAACCCATTTTGATGATGTGATATATGAAACTTGCTCAAAATTGCATGTAGTTTCATAATATCCTTTTGCATGCATGATAAAAATGTTTGTAATTGTTGTTTGCATTAATGGCATGTTGACCTTGTCTAGCTCGTATTTTTTAAACCTTAGCTCTGAAGTAAATAAATTATATATGTAAATGGCCTAAAAAATATGTAGATTTACATGGTGCACTTGCTTTGCATGTTTAACAATTATAAAAGTGTGTTTAGATCAGAACATACCAAATTTCAAATTTGCATATAGAGAATTTCCAGAATTGTTATGTGATGATTTTGGTCTCATTTAAATTGCCTAGATATGTAATTTACATATGCTTCATCTCTTGCCATGTTTAACAACATTTAATATTGATCAGTACATAACTGGGAGCGAACTAAATAATTGAATGTGAAGTTTTGTCAATATGCAACTCATTGCATATTGAGCTTCACTTAATGTGTAGTATTTGGTTGTTGCATCTTGCCATGCGTCATTAAACCGGACATGCATCATACTTAGTTATGCATCATACCATGGTAATGTTATGTTTGTTTACCGTGTTGTTTGCTTCTTTCCGATTATGCTTCTTCTCAATAGTTTTCGGTAACATTCACTACAAGAAATATGTCAACTTGTGACCTTCTATCAGTGACCCTACAAGAAACGGTAAAAGTGCAACTAATCCCCAGGTTGTTTTGGTAATTCATAACAACATATAGCTCATTGAACTAAATATACATCCAAGATTAATGTTTCAGAAAGTTCAATGATTGGTATGGCATGGACTAGAGATGTGGACCCCTCAAAATGCTAAGGACACATATTGGCAAAAGCTCAAGACTCTACATCTTTATTTTAGTGATTCAAGATCACATTGAGTCCATAGGAAAAGCCAATACTAATAAAAGGGGATGAGGTGTTGCATAATAGCTTGCTTGCTCAAAATGCTTAGTGATATGCTCCAAAAGCCGTGAACCACTTTCTCATTTCCACATATGTCCTAAACCTAAAGTCAAACTCGGTCCCACCGATTTGATCTATCCCGAGCCACCAAGTTCACTTACATAGCCATAACCAGAAACCCTAATCAGTTCGGCCTCACCGATAGGGATCTTGGTCCCACCGAGATGGGATTGCAAACTCTCTGTTTCCCTTCATAACGTTTCGGTTTAACTGAGATGAGTGATCGGTCCCACCGAGTTCGCAGTGCAAACTCTCTGTTTCCTTTTCATAACATTTTGGTCTCACCGAAATGAGCGATCGGTCCCATCGAGTTTGCCTGACAAAGTATCTGTTTTCTTATTAATGAAAATGGTCTCACCGAGTTCATGTGATCGGTCTCACCAAGATGAGGTTTTGCCCTAACCCTAGCACATCGGTCTCACCGAGTTGGTACTGTTGGTCCCACCGAAAAGCCTAACATTCACATTTTGAACCAGGTCAGTCTCATCGAGTTTCACTATTCGGTCTCACGAGTTTGGTAAATTGTGTGTAACAGTTAGATTTTATGTGGAGGCTATATATACCCCTCCACCCCTTCTCCATTTGAGAGAGAGCCATCAGAACGTGCCTACAGTTCCACTACTCATTTTCTGAGAGAGAACCACCTACTCATGTGTTGAGACCAAGACATTACAATCCAACCACAAGAATCTTGATCTCTAGCCTTCCCCAAGTTGCTTTCCACTCAAATCATATTTCCACCATATCCAAATCTATGAGAGAGAGAGAGTTGAGTGTTGTGGAGACTATCATTTGAAGCACAAGAGCAAGGAGTTCATCATCAACACATCATCTATTACCTTTTGGAGAGTGGTGTCTCCTAGATTGGTTAGGTGTCACTTGGGAGCCTCCGTCAAGATTGTGGAGTTGAACCAAGGAGTTTGTAAGGGTAAGGAGATCACCTACTTCATGAAGATCTACCCAAGTGAGGCAAGTCCTTCGTGGGCGATGGCCATGGTGGGATAGACAAGGTTGTTTCTTTGTGGAACCTTCGTGGGTGGATCCCTCCATGGACTCGCGCAACCGTTACCCTTCGTGGGTTGAAGTCTCCATCAACGTGGATGTACGATAGAACCACCTACCGGAACCACGACAAAAATCTCCGTGGGTTGAAGTGGTATCAGACCTTTGGTCTCCATATGCCTTGATTTCCATAGCTTGGTGATCATAGCCTTGGTTTCACAACCTAGGAGAGTATGGCCTCTAGCGAGGGAAATTACCACCGTAGAAGCATAAGATTAAAATTCATATTGTTGAACATAACCCCACCATTTGGGCTATTGTGTGTATTGGTTTGAAAGGTGAATTCTTTGATGGGAGAGAACCAAATCATGAAGCAACTACAGAAGAGTTGAAAAATGCTACAATACAACGCTCAAGCTTGTGATATCCTCTTCAATGGATCGTGCCCTGAAGAATTCAATAAAATCAGCCATCTTGAGAATGCAGAGGAAATTTGGGATACTTTGATTGATATGCACGAAGGTACCGAGTTCATCAAGGAATCCAAGTTGGATGTGCTTCAAATTCATCTTGACAAGTTCAAAATGAAGGATGGTGAAGGTGTCGCTGAAATGTACTCTAGGCTTGCTCTCATCACAAATGAGATTGCCGGCTTAGGAAGTGAAGAGATGACTGAGAGATTCATCATCAAGAAGATCCTAAGAGCCTTGGATGTAAAATATGATACCGTGTGCAGATTGATCCAAATGATGCCCAATTACAAAGATCTCAAGCCAACGGAAGTCATTGGAAGAATTGTTGATCATGAGATGTCACTCAAGGATAAAGAAGAGCTTCACAACAAGTCTAGTGGTGCTTATAAAGCCTCATGTGATTCTCCTGCCACATAAAGTGAAAAGCAAGTATTCAATGAGGAATTGAGCTTAATGTTGAAGAACTTCAATAAATTCTACAAGAGTAGAAGCAAAGAGAGAAGCTCCAAGTCAAGATCCTACCATGATAAAAGATCTTCTAGTCGTGAACGTAATTGCTACAATTGTTGAAGACCTGGACACTAATGTAATGAGTGTACGACCCCATACAAAAGAAAAGAACACTCACCTAAACGAAGAAGTAGAAGAGAAGAATCACCTCCAAGAGTTAGAAGGAGCAGGGATGATCGTTATGAACGAAGAACCCCTCGCAGAAGCAAGGATTCAGAAAGGAAGGACACATCATCAAGGAGCTACACAAAACGAGGACACTACAAGAAATACGTCAACTTGCAACCATCACTATTGGTCACTGTTTTCCATTTGCGACATTTTTTTGACCAAAAACAGATGGTAAAAAGCTGGTCATCATAAACTGAATTTAACGATGTTCTTCAGGATAACGTCGTGGAAGGCAACGACCAAAACAAAAGGTCATGGATCCTACGACCTTCTGTTTTGGTCGCTAGCAGTCTTCCCAGGCCACGTCAGATCCGACATGGCAATCTGACGTGGCAAAATTGCGACCAATTGAAAAGGTCGTTGATTAGAATCAGCCTGGTCCAATTAGACACTTTACATGGGCCGAGTCCAACAATTCAGCCTTTTTACTGTATATTTTTTCTGTTAATTTTCTCTAGTTACATGGGTCTGGCCCAACAATTTGGCCTTTTTATTTTCTAGGGCATGGCCTTTTGCAAATCATTTCATTAAGCCAATTTTTCTGGTTTTCAGGAATGCACAATATTCTGATCCACTATAGTTTCGGCCGCAACCTTTTTAGAGCCCAAATGTTATTTTGTCAAGTAGAACATTTGGTCTACTTCATTCATAGATTTAAATTTACACATTTGAACAACCAAAAATCAATAAATATCTCAATTAACTGATTAAATCCAGAGATCATCCAGCCAAATACTCACAAGAGAACATACACGTCTACACGTCCAACAAGTGCACATACAATCAAAAACAGAGATACAAAAGCACTACTGATGTTGTTCATCTTCAAGCAACTTAAACAAGTGCACATACAATTAAATAGGTACATCAATAGAGATACGTCAACTAAAATTATGGCGCGCATCTCCAAGTTTCTTCATCTTCTGTCACATCAGCAGCAGCCCGGATGACATTAGATCCTGATAAGTAGCATCAAACATAGCTTATAAGCAAGAATTGACAATAGGCTCAATTTAACAACACAAGATTTCGATATATTTATACAGTTCATAAGGTCAGCTGACTATTAACGGCTTTCCCATAGATTACAAACAATTATGTTTACAAGGCAATTCAACATTTAAGTTGGAAGGTGTTCAGTAGCAAAACAGAACATGATATATAGTAAACAACTTGAACTGGCAATACGCAACTAAATTGGCTATTAATACAACAAGCATGACATGACAACAACTGCTTGATAGATTTGATTAAACATGTATAAATCAGCAGCACGCGTAGACAACAGCACAAGGACCGAATCGAGGTACAAGACGGCAAGCATGCGGCCCAAACCTAATGCTCTCGGCATCATGACAAGGGAAACACGCATCTGAAGACCAGCTGCATTTCCTAATACAAACAGTGAACCACAATAGCAAGTATAATTAATGGCCAGTGCTCGTAGTACATAATGTAAAACATGCGTGATCTACTCAAAGACCAGCTGCAGCCATGGCATCAATCAACCTTCATTTAGTTGCAAACTACCTTCTAAACTTTTGCAACAAGGCATTCAGGAGCAGAGACTTACTTGGAGGGCAAAGAAGTTGGTGTTCACATTTCAATTAGCAACCCATTTCAATCAGCAAAGTTAAAAGCAGGCACATAAACCATAGTAGTAGTAGCATAACCAAAATAATGTGAGGTGGATGCTGAAACTGAATAAGTCGGTCATCAGTTAAGTGAATCAAAATGACAAGAGTTACTATCACCAAGAATCGGCAAGATCTGAATCAATACTTGAGTTCCAAGTCAGGTTGATAGTTATGTGAATCAATACTTGAGTTCCAAGTCAGGTTGATAGTTGATACTGCACGATGCTATATACTACGTGTGAATGGCATCATAATGGTTCAGTGTATGAATAATGCTATCATCAACTGAGCAAAGGTGTTGTACCGTGCATCAACCAAGCAAATAAAATATAACAAATTGGCATGCAAGATGAAGTCCTACAATGAAGTAGGACCAGGACAAGTACTCCTCCTGGTTAGAGAAGTTCAGAGAGAGATTTGAGAAATCTAGATTAGAGAAAACTTCAGTTCTACTCTCCCATTGGGATGATTGGATGCCCTAATTTGCTATTGGACAACTCTATCTAGCTGCGAGATAATACTTTTTTGCTTCTCTTCTCTACTGTGCATGCAGTGAAGGTATGGTAGGTCACGACCACCCAGCTAGCTAAGTTTGGAAGCATTACATATATGTGGTGGTGGCTGGCTGGCAATCATGGCTGCTAGCTCATGCTGCCAGTGTGCATGCACATCTCCCCACTGGAACTAACCCAACACAAATGAAACAACAGTAGCAAACCACACATGTACCAGTAAACTTCAGTATGAAATAGTTTATCGCTGAAAGAAACTAGCAAAGAATTTCAAAGAAACCGCCTCATGTTGATTCAGCCACTTTACAGTTATGCAGGATTGTCTGAACAAGAATTACAGCAAACCACTTCTGCTCCCTGCTCATGGATTGGAGGAACAAGAAGTTCCTGAAGCAAATGGCAAAGTGCAGTTATGCAGGAGATCCATTTTACAGTACCTAATCATTCAGAGCTTTGACTGGGCGTTTGTTCTTTTAGCAATTTTTCTGCTATAATCCAAAGTTATGGACATGCTTTAATGGTACGAGGAAAGAAGAATCGATGTATATCAAAACTTGTTGTACTTTCTGTATCAAGGCATTAAATTATGTGGTTTGGAAGCATTTTTTCAGTCACTTGGTACAAGCTATTACATTCAGGGATTTGCAAGAGATGAGAGATTGACCACTGTAGAATTTTGAACCGGATATCAAACAAAAAAGCATGGGAAAGGAAAATCATACCACCCTCCAAGCCGATCAGGTTTCATGCCGCGACTTCGATAGAGAACGATCCGCGATGCATGTCGTGCAGTCAACCAGCAGTGCAAGACCTCAGACTTGGAGCAGAGTGAAGTCCGTACTTGTGGGAGGCGATGAGGAGCTCCTTGAACTTGGCCGCCTTGAGGTTCTCGACGCCGAGCTTGACGAGGAAGGAGTGCTAGTGCAGCCACTCCTCCTCCAGGACTCCATGGAACTTGCAGATAGATTCACCGGGACACTAGTGATTAGCTTAAAATTGAGATTCATCATGCACGATATGAGGTCATTTTGACCGCATTTTGAAACGGGCATGAAAAATTCAAAAAAATCAAAAAAAATTTTGAAAACCTCCGCATTGTGTCATTATATGTGACCAAGTTGCCAAAAAAAATTATAAACTTGTAATACGGTAATTATTCTAAAAAAGTGTTCTCAGAAATGAGCTATCATGTGTGAAGATTCATGGCTTCCAAGCCAAATGATTAATCTTATTGCCACATTCATGACATAGTTTATTAAAATGACCTCATATCGTGCACAAGGGTGCATCTTGGAATGGCCAAAAATGTTGCCAAAGCAAGTTTTCATTTTCTTGGGACGAAAAATTCATTTTCCATTTTTTCGAGTGCCCAAAATGAGTATTTTATGAAGGACCTACCATATATTTTTTTGCAAAATTGGACCAAATCATTTTTATAAAATATTAGGCCATATATAATGTACAATTTACCAAATGGTTGGGTGTCAAAAGTTTTGATCCACCTCTCATGAAAAAGACAAATTTCCACCGATTTTGTTGGAAGCGGGTCAAATTTGAACTGCAGTTGCCTCATAGTTTGCTCTTTAGTTTTTCCAAAAATCATTCTAGGTGCATAAGTATCTATTTAATCGGAGAAATACCAGAAGATTTCCAAGATTCAACATCCAGGAATGGTCATTCCCGCCGTTTTGACCGCATTTTGAAATGGCATAAACAATTCAAAATAAAAAATAAAAAATGGAAAACCTTCGCATTGTGTCATTACATGTGACCAAGTTACCAGGAAAAATAATAAACTTGTAATACGGCAGTTATTTTTAAAAAGTGTTCTCAGAAACGAGCTATCAAGTGTGAAGATGCATGGCTTTCAACCCAAATGCTCAATCTTATGGCCACATTCATAGCATAGTTTGTTCAAATGGTCACATATTGTGCACAAGGGTGCATATTGGAATGACAAACAATGTTGCCTAAGGAATTTTTCATTTTCTTTGGACGGAAATTTCATTTTCCATTTTTTGAGTGCCCAAAATGAGCTTTTTTGTGAAGGACCTACCAAATATTTGTTGCAAAATTGTACCAAATCAATTTTATAAAATACCAGGACATATTTAATGCACAATTGACCAGATGGTTGGGTGTGAAAAGCTTTGATCCACCTCTCGTGAAAAACACAAATTTCCGTCGATTCAGTAGGAAGCGGGTCAAAGTTGAACTGTAGCTGCCTCATAGTTTGCTCTTTATTTTTTACAAAAATCATTTCTAGGTTCATACATATCTATTTAATCAGAGAAACACAAAAAAAATCCAAGATTCAACCACTAGCTAGGAACGGTCATGCCCGCTGTTTTGACCGCATTTTGAAACAGGCATAAAAAATTCAAAAAAATCAAAAAATTTGGAAAACCTTTGCATAGTGTCATTATATGTGACCAAGTTACCAGGAAAAATAATAAACTTGTAATATAACAATTCTTTTAAAAAAGTGTTCTCAGAAATGAGCTATCATCTGTGAAGATTCATCACTTTCAAGCCAAATGATCAATCTTATGGGCACATTCATGGCATAGTTTGTTCTAATAATCTCATATTGTGCACAAGGGTGCATCTTGGAATGACAAACAATGTTGCCTAAGGAAGTTATCATTTTCTTTGCACAAAAAAAACATTTTCCATTTTTTGAGTGCCCAAAATGAGCTTTTTTTTGGTGAAGGACCTACCAAATATTTGTTGCAAAATTGTACCAAATCAATTTTCTAAAATAGTAGGACATATTTAATGCACAATTGACCAAATGGTTGGGTGTGAAAAGCTTTGATCCCACTTTCGTTAAAAAGACAAATTTCTGTCGATTTAGTAGGAAGCGGGTCAAATTTGAACTGCAGCTGCCTCATAGTTTGCTCTTTATTTTTTACAAGAATCATTTCTAGGTACATAAGTATCTATTTAATCATAAATACATGTTTTGGTGGCGATACTTAGAGGTTTGGACAGTGGCCAAGGGCCCCAACTCCAGAGCGCGTAAACTTGCATGCCGGCCGCGTGGTCACCGCATGACCGTGGCGTTTCCATGCGTTCTGGGCGGCCTAGGCATGTTTAATGGGTTCGGCACACCCCAGGTAGGTGCTAGGAAGGAAATTACAACATAAGATTCTCACAAGGAAACCGAACTATGCTCAAACATGAATTAGTAGCCAAGTGTTTGATTAGCAGTGCGGGAAATGCACATGGATAATGGGCATGAGTTTTTGCTGAGGATGACCAGTTACTAATAAGACTGTCGTCACAAATTTTCAGCTCAAAAGGAGGAGCCTCGGTGGTACTTGCTTTGCAAAGTACCACACTGGACATAAATACGAATGTTGAAGCTGGGCTCAAAATAATGAATGGATTGAGATGAAATTTGGTGGAGGTTGGTTATTTGGGCATAGGAAAGCACTGTAGAAAATGGATACCATTTGGACATGCCAAAGTGGTACTTACTTCACAATGCTCTTCTCTCGACAGAAACTTCGGAAAATTAGTGAGAGAAATTGGCTAAATGAAATGAGCTCAAATTTGGTGTAGGTAAGTTCTATAGGCATATAGAATATGTGGCAAAAATTCAACTCATTAGGATATGCATAGCTAGTACTTCTTTCACAAAGGTTCTAGGGGGACAAAAACTTTGGAAATTTGTCGAGGAAGATTTACTGGGCAAACAGAGCTGAATTTTGTCATGAGGCAATGATTTGGATAGGAAAGAGTGCCCAATTTTTTTTTAGGGAAATCAAGACTATATAAATAGCACTTCCTTCACAATGCTCTTCTCTGGACAGAAAATTCGGAAAATTAGTGAGAGAAATTGGCTAAATGAACTGAGCTCAAATTTGGTGTAGGTAAGTTACATACGCATATAGAATATGTGGGAAAATTTCAACTCATTATGATATGCATAGCTGGTACTTCTTTCACAAAGGTTCTATGTGGACAAAAACTTTGGAAATTTGCCGAGGAAGATTTACTGGGAAAATGGAGCTGAATTTTGTCATGATGCAATGATTTGGATAGTAAATAGTGCCCAAAAATTTTGAGGGCAATCAAGAATATATAAATAACACTTCCTTCACAAAGTGTTGTTCTGAACAGAATAGGAAAATGAATATTGTTGAATTATTTTTGAACTAGGCAAGGAAGGTTTTTTTTACATATTTGATGAAGATATGACCCAAAGAATTTATGAGATTTTTTTGGGAATGACAGAAGCTTCACAACCTAGGGTAAATATTGACACATGGACATGACACATAGGCAAAACTAATGAGGTGGGACCTAGTCATAGCAACCCACCATAATTTACAAGGTTATGACCATCTATATTGGTCGTGATCAGCTAGAAATAAGGCAGCGGACCAGTGCTATCTGCTTTATGACCATTTCTTGTAAGGAAATTACGGCCTTTCTGTCTAAATGGTCATTACAATTCAGGGTTTGGAGCCCCCCGAACAGCTTTTGACCAATTGGTCTCAAATGGTCGTAGATTTATGACCAATTCTTCTAGGGTCACTGACAGAAGGTCACAAGTTGACATATTTCTTGTAGTGAGACATCAAGCTCATGTTGGTGAATGGGTATTCGGTTCTGACTAACCACCGCTCCGAGAGAAGTTATCACTCCGACTCCGAATATACTCAAGATGAAGGTGTTGCCGGTCTTGCACTTGTGTCAACCAACTCCTATGACATATCTGACTCACCAAATGAAGGAATTGGAATATGCTTCATAACTAAAGGCCCCAAGGTATCACACCCCAAGTATATTGATTTCAATAGTGATGAAGATGATTTGCTAGGTGATGATGAGGTACTTGTTGACAATGCTAGTGATGAAAACTATGATGAAACTGCTATTAATCATGCTAATCAAGATGAAACGAATGACAATGATAAGAAGGAGATTTAGCGTCTAACTAAAGAACTAAACACTCTTAATTTAGCTCATGAAACTACTTTAGACGATCATCGAGAACTTTTAAAAACTCATGAGAAGCTACCCTTCGAGAAGATCAACCTAGAGCAAGAACATGGGTTCTTAAAAGCTATCAATGATGATCTTCGGAAGAAAAGTTCTTCTTACATTGCCAAGCGTTTACTCTTGTCTACTTACATGCCACAAGTAAAATCTAGCAACAAGAGTAAGAAAGATTCTTCTTCTAGTAGTAACAATAATCATGCTAAATCTAATATTGTTGCTTCTAGTAGTTCTCTTGATTCCACCAATGATTCTCTTAACCAAGTTACACTTGAGCAAGAAAATAGCTTATTGAAGGGAATTATAGTGAAAGGTGTTTACAAGAGCCTTGCCGGAAGTAAGCAATTTGAGGAAATTGTACGCAAGCAAGGAAGGCACCGAAAGAATCAAGGTGTTGGTTTTGAACGAATGTTCAATGCCAATGGAGTTGAGTGGTAAGAAGATCAATACCCCAATACGAAGTTTGTTCTTCAACAAGAGAAGTATGATCCTACTTCCTTCAAGGGGACACAAGCTCAAGATGATCTTCCACCACAAGACCATAAGCTAAAAGGCAAGGACAAGCTTCAAGAGGATATTGATGCATTTGAAGAAGCTCCAAAGGCCTTGGTCAAGTGGGTTCCCAAGACTACCTCAAGTTCTACTTCATCAATTACATCCAAAACCCCAAGGATTCCCATCAAGATGATGTGGATCCCGAAGAAGAAGAACTAGAGAGTTCTTGAGGGTGACTCCGCCAACATACTTCACTCATATTCATATTGGCAAGGACAAGTGCAGTGAACTTCCACATCTTGCACTAGTTTAAGGAGTGACAAACCCTCTTGTTAGTTAGTCAAGGGACAAGGTAACCTAGTAATTTCATGGACATCATCTTATGTGTACTTCATTCTATGTCCATGGATATCCTTGTTTGTTCGTTGTGGGACTAACCCATGTAGGTATTAAAAGTGCAACTCACTCCAATGGATTGCTCCAAATGATTTACATCAACTTTGAGCATCCACATCTTCAACATCTACATGAAGTCATCATCGACAAAACCCAAGGTTAGTTCATCCCTCTAAAAGGGGATATCACATCTAGGGGGAACTTTATTCTAAGAATTGAGCTAAAGCAACTCTAATGGTGTGAACACAACAATGCTTTATGTAAAAGTGGTAACCCCACTTGTGCTTAAACGATGAGTATGACCTATGATCAAATGTTCTCATTTGACTCCTAAGTCAATATACTCATATATAGATGACCTAGTCATCGCCAATTGCTTGATAGATGCTAGAGTGTTTGTGCATGCTTTGCCACATATTTTATTTGCTATCTCATTGTGTGAGCATGTTGGTTGCATAATTTTCTTCATTCGAGGACATCCATTTGTTGCTTTGATTGTTTGGTCTTTTCTTTTGCCAAATGGATGGACAAGAATGCCTAAGTACTCCCTCTAGCTATCTATGCTTTTTTTGTCCCAAACTCTATTCATGCTACATCACAAAGTTTGATCAAGTCAGATTCAAACCCTCTGGGTGAGGAGCATTCAGAGCCACCGATTTGTCATAGACTTAAACTTCCGAAACCTCTTGATGTATTTCGGAGTGACCGATGCATTCCTTTCGGTCATACCGAGTCCATTGAGTTGATCTAGGTCTCAATCTCGGTGCAACCAATTTGAACATTTCGGTCTCACAAAGTTGCTGTAACCGCTTGTGATTCTGCATCTCGGTGCCATTGAGTTGCTCAACTCGGTCACACCGAATGGGCCTGGATATATATACCCATGGGTCGAATTTTGGAAATTTCTCCGAAACCCTTCGCATGCACTGTCCAGCTCTGCCGACTTGAGGTCTCCGGATTGTTTCCTCCGTCGCCAGCAACCTCCCGCCGCTGGTCTCCGCCGCCGTCAACGGAATCTTCGCCGCCGTTGTCGCTATAACGTGTTCACCGCTGAGTTAGGGTATTAACTCGACCCCTTTGTACAATCTTTACCTCTAATTCCTTCACTTAGGTCAATGCCATGCATTTTACCAAGTTTGAAATACTTCTATCCAATCAAAAACTCATCTAGATTAGTTTTGATTCGAAAACTTATGGTTTGGTTTCCGCCGAACTCATCTGGGACGGACTGAGTTGTAGAAATCGGTCTCACCGATTTGGCCCAGGCCATTGCAATTGTGATTTTTGGTCTGACCGGAACTTACAAATTGGTGTGACCGAGTTCAATTCTCAGTGAAACCCTAGCAATCTCGGAGTCACCAAGCTGTGTCTCGTTCTGACTAATTTCACTAGTTTAGACTCTAATGTTTCTTTGGTGTCACCGAGTTTAACAAATCGGTAGCTCCGAAATGACTTGTGTAGAAAACTAAAACGAAGTTTTTGTCTCATTTGTTTTGCAAAATCTCTGCACTTTGTGATGCTCATCCACTCCGTCTTAACTATATCTATTCACAGGGTCAGCCTTCAGCTTTCAGCCATGTCTGGCAACTGTGACAGCCAAAACAAGTCTGAGGAATAGTTTCACTTGAGTGAGGGCACTAGTCCCTCTGACAGCTATGATGATGGGTGCAGAAGTACTCCTAGCAACCTGCCTAAGGTTGCAACTAGGCAGAGGAAGAAGAGAATATCTGACTCAGAGGATGAAGATTTAATGGTTGATGAGGAACTCACTTCCAAAAATAAGGTTGTCAAGAAAGAGTTTGGCACAACTGCAACCACTAAGCCAGGTATGAAGAATAATGCACCAGCCAGAACGATTCCAATGCCCAAAGCTAGAGCCTCAACACAAGAAACCATTGAGTTCACTCTTGAACCAAAAGAGGCTGGTGAGGGCAAGAAGAGGAAGGAAAGGGTCAATAAGACCATGGCCAGAGTAATTGGCAGACCATCTATGGTCGGAGATTCAGATGAGGAGGAACAAGAGCAAGATGCACCTCCTCCCAAGACTCAGAAGTTGATGGGGGAAGCCATCAAGTCATGGCCTGCTCCATCAAAGCCCAAGACTATCCCCAAGGCTGCTGCTGCTACTCAAGCTTCTAAGCCTACAGCACCCAAGAGATCAACTAGGAACATACCAGCTGCTGAGAAGAACAAGACCCAGTGCCTGAAGTGGAAGAAGAAGAACAAGCCCAAGTTCTTAGGAAATTGAAGCCCAAGATCCCTGATCATGAGGATACACATCATGTGGCTGAAAACATGAAGCGAAGGAAGGATGCAGGCCTTAGGCTATGGAGGCAAACAAACCAATATGCCACCAGAAGGATAACTGTTGTGGACTACATGTTCCATACAAAGGAGCAGCAAGATTTCTATGAGACTGTGCTCCTGGACAAGAAGCCCATAGCCAGTGATATGAGATGGGTTGACTGGACTTACATTGATAACAATGTAGATCACTTCCCAGGAGTTCATGGCAGCTTCAGACTGACTGGAGTTGACACATTTGTTGGCCAGAAGCTCACCAAGTGGAATGATGAGATGGATGCAGTTTTACTCTACAACACACTTTTACCCAGATGGTAAAATTGTTTAGATGACTGAGGGTACAAGGTACCAATCTTCTGTAGTTGAGTGGGCCAATCTTATCAATGCCCTCGAACAGCATGAGGGTGACACAGATGTGTATGCCAAGCCCAGAAAAGGACACAACTGCATGGCACACATGTACAAGGAGATTCCTAATGCTACCTTGGATACTCACAAGTTTGGCTCAGTATACTATCTGTTGTCAGGGCTGTCAACCATCAACACTATCCTCAGGCACACATTGTTGCCCAAGTCTAGAGATGACATGATGATTTGAGGGCATTCCATCAATTTGCTGCACATGTTTGACATCCAGAGAAGTTCAAAGTGATGTCATTGATTGTAGAGACAATCAGGAGGATTGCTGCTGATCAAAAGAGATCATGTGGATTTGCTACACGCATTCAGATGCTCATCAACTCCAAGATGGGCAAAGGCACATATCTCTTGGACAAGGAGCACCTTCCCCCGCTGCCTGAATTTGAAGACAATGTGGTTGTCATGGATGCATCACATCCTACATCAGTAGAGGCTCAGGAGAAGAAAGAAAAAGCACAAGCAGAGAAGGAAGCCAAGACACCAAGTGCTGAAGAGGCATCCCAGATATTTCTCAAGTCCAAACAAGATCAACTTGGTTATCTCATTCATGCTACTTTGAGGATTGAGAAAGGATTGGCCACCCTGACTCAAAATCAAGAGAGTCTTGAGAGGATAATTGAAACAAAGATACATGATCTAGATGTGAAGGTCACATAAATTCAATCAACTGTGGAGAAGATTCAAGAAGAGCTTGAAGACAGAGATGAGGGACCTACAACAGATGCTTTTTAGCAAGTCCCAAGGGGACCAAGGTCCACAGCTGTGCCAGTTGCTACTGATCCTAGACCTAGAGTGTCAGCACCTGCAGCTACAACCTCACTTGCTCCTCGAGTTGCAACTCCACCAGCTCCACATACCTCTTCGGATGCATTTGTTGCAAGACTCCTCTCCCCGCAACCTTCGCACTCCAGAGCTCCCAATGATCGTATTTAGAGAGCCACATAGCACTATGCATTTTCAAGCTTTTTGGTAACTTGTTGCAAAAGGGGGATAAAATGTATAGATCATAGGCTTCAAGAGAGAGAGAGAGAGTGTTTTGCTTCTTTTGCCTCCCTTGCTACTTTATTTGCTTGCTTGTTTGGGTGATACATTATTTATGCTTGTGTGTGAGATACTCCTATGATCATACATTTGATCATATCATACTTTAATGTTTGTGCTTGAATGATGATATTCTATCTCTCATGTATGATCATTCATATCTTATCTTGGTAGTGAGTGCATATTCCATATTATATCATTTCAAGCACTCCACCAAGATGTATGTGACATGGAAGAGTAACCCATGATCCTAATCGATTGTGCATTTGCATTCAAAAGCAAATTTTAAAAAATGCACAAATTTAGGGGGAGCTCTTGCTTATCACATACTTCTCAAAGCGACAATGTACTTCATTCATATTATGATTTGTCGAAGCTTTGATCCACATGTTGTCATCAATTACCAAAAAGGGGGAGATTGAAAGTGCAACTAATCCCCGGGTGGTTTTGATAATTCATAACAACATATAGCTCATTGAACTAATATCCATTCAAGATTACTGTTTCAGAAAGTTCAATGATTGGTATGGCATGAAATAGAGATGTGGACCCATCAAAATGCTAAGGATACATATTGGCAAAAGCTCAAGACTCTACATCTTCATTTTAGTGATCCAAGATCACATTGAGTCCATAGGAAAAGCCAATAAAAGGGGATGAGGTGTTGCATAATAGCTTGCTTTCTCAAAATGCTTAGTTATATGCTCCAAAAGCCCTCAACCACTTTCCCATTTCCACATATGTCCTAAACCTAAAGTCAAACTCGGCCCCACCGATTTGATCTATCCGGCGACACCGAGTTCACTTGACATAGCCATAACCAAAAACCCTAATCAGTTCGGTCTCACTGATAGGGATCTCGGTCTCACCAAGATGGGATTGCAAACTCTTTGTTTCCCTTTGTAATGTTTCGGTATAACCGAGATGAGTGATTGGTCCCACTGAGTTCGCAGTGCAAACTCTCTGTTTCCTTTTCGTAACATTTCAGTCTCACCGAAATGAGCGATCGGTCCCACCAAGTTTGCCTGACCATGTCTCTGTTTTCTTATTAATGAAATTGGTCTCACCGAGATGAGGTTTTGCCCGAACCCTAGCGCATCGGTCTCACCGAGTTGGTATTGTCGGTCCCACCGAAAACCCTAACATTCACATTTTGAACCAGGTCGGTCTCACCAAGTTTCACTATTCGGTTCCACCAAGTTTGGTAAATTGTGTGTAACGGTTAGGTTTTGTGTGGAGGCTATATATACCCCTCCACCCCTTCTCCATTTGAGAGAGAACCATCAGAACGTGCCTACACTTCCACTACTCATTTTCTTACAAAGAACCACCTACTCATGTGTTGAGACCAAGACATTTCTATCCAACCACAAGAATCTTGATCTCTAGCCTTCCCCAAGTTGCTTTCCACTCAAATCATCTTTCCACCATATCCAAATCTGTGAGAGAGAGTTGAGTGTTGGGGAGACTCTCATTTTAAGCACAAGAGCAAGGAGTTCATCATCAACACATGATCTATTACCTTTTGGAGAGTGGTCTCCTAGATTGGTTAGGTGTCACTTGGGAGCCTCCGTCAAGATTGTGGAGTTGAACCAAGGAGTTTGTAAGGGCAAGGAGATCGCCTACTTCGTGAAGATCTACGCAAGTGAGGCAAGTCCTTCGTGGGCGATGGCCATGGTGGGATAGACAAGGTTGTTTCTTTGTGGACCCTTCGTGGGTGGAGCCCTCCGTGGACTCGCGCAACTGTTACCCTTCGTGGGTTGAAGTCTCCATCAACGTGGATGTACAATAGAACCACCTACCGGAACCACGCCAAAAATCTCCGTGTCTAAATTGCGTTTGCTCCCTCCAAACTCCTCCCCTTTACCTTCATATGCAGTGATTTACATTCCGCTGCTATATTATTAGAATTGCATGTGTTGTTTGATTGCTTGACTTGTGTTAAGTTGCTAAAATCTGCCAAGATTTCAAATTGGGAAAAGGCTAGATTTTTATTTGGTCAAGTAGTCTAATCACCCCCATCTAGACATACTTTCGATCCTGCAAATGGTCTTAAATCTACAACCATTTGGGACCAATGGGTCATAAGTTGTCCGGGGGGCTCCAAACCCTAAACCATAACGACCATTTTGGACAAAAATGTCATAATTTCCTTACACGAAATGGTCGTAAAGCAGACAACGCTGCTCCGCTGCCTTATTTCTAGTTGATAACGACCAATATAGATGGTCACAGCCTTGTAATTTGTGGTGCATTGCTATGACTTGGCGCCACCTCATCAATTTTGCCCACGTGTCATGTCCATGTGTCAAAACCCGTCCTCAAATATGCCAAACCCTCCTTCCCTAGTTCAAAAATAATTCAACAATATTCATTTTCCTATTTTGTTCAGAACAGTACTTTGTGAAGAAAGTTCTATTTATATTTTCTTGATTTCCCTCAAAGTTTTTGGACACTCTTTTCTATCCAAATAATTACCTCATGAAAAAATTCAGCTCCATTTTCCTAGTAAATCTTCCTCAGCAAATTTCCAAAGTTCCTGTTCAACTAGAAGCTTTGTGAAGGACGTAATAGCTAGGAATATTCTAATTAGTTGAATTTTTGCCACATATTCTATATGCCCAAATAATAGCTCTCCACAAAATTTGAGCCCAGTCTAACAATCCATGTGATCTCACCATCCAATCTTTGTTTCAAGTAATATTTTTAGTTTGTGAAACAACTACATTTTAAATTGCGTTATAATTGCTAAAAATTTATCAGGACATGAACACGACCAAAGAACTTCCCTTCACCAAATTTATCTCATTTAGTTTAGCAAATTTCCCTCAATATTTCACAATTTTCTGTTTAATGGAGAGTATTGTGAAGCAAGTACAATTTTTATTTATCCAATAGGTATGAAACTTTTACAGTGCCTTCATATGCCCAAATCATCCTCCTCCTCCAAGTTGCATCTCAATCGAATCATCTATGTGAGCCCAGTTTCAATTTCTATTTTCTTTGCAGATTGGCACATCGCAAAGCAAGTTCTATCTGGACCCCTCCTATTAACCTCAAACTTTTTGGGCAATCTTCCATATCCAAATCATTGCAACATGCAAATATTCAGCTCAATTTTCCTAGTAAGTCTTCCTCAGTAAATTTCCAAAATTTATATCCAGAGAGAAGCTTTGTGAAGGAAGTACTATCTACGATTATCTAAATGATCTGAGATTTTTCCAAATGTTCCATATGCTCAAATAATCACTCTCCACAAAATTTGAGCTCTATCAATCAATACATGTGAGCTCATCATCCAACCTTTTATTCCGGTCATATTTTTCAGTTTGTGAAGCAACTATATTTTATATTGCTTAATTCTTCTTCTTATAGGGTGGGTTTCCGGTTGGCAGCTTGGGATTAGTAGGGTGGGCACCCCCTAGGCTTGTGGCCCCCCCGTGTCTCTCCTAACCCTAATCTCAGCTCTATAAATACCCAAATATTCCCATTACGTCAGAGGGCACACCAAAAATACATTTTCGCCGCCGCAAGCTTCTGTTCTCATGAGATCCCATCTTGGGGCCTTTTCCGGCACTCCACCGGAGGGGGATTCGATCATGGAGGGCTTCTACTCAACCTTGCCTCCCATCCGATAATGTGTGAGTAGTTTACCACAGACCTAAGGGTCCATAGCTAGTAGCTAGATGGCTTCTTCTCTCTCTTTGATCTTCAATGCAACGTTGTCTTCGATGTTGTCGGAGTTCTAGTTGATGTAATCTTCTTTTGCGGTGCGTTTGTTGAGATCCGATTAATTGTGGATTTATGACCAGATTATCTATGAATATTATTTGAGATTCTATGAACTCTTTTATGCATGATTAAGATAGCTTTGTATTGCTCTCCGATCTATTGATTTGGTTTGGCCAACTAGATTGATTTGTCTTGCAATGGGAGAGGTGCTTTGTGATGGGTTCAATATTGTGGTGTCCTCACCCAGTGACAGAAGGGATAGCGAGGAACGTATTTGTATTGTTGCCATTAAGGATAAAAAGATGGGCTTTATATCATATTGTTTGAGTTTATCCCTTTACATCATGTCCTCTTTCTTAAAGTGTTACTCCGTTCTTGTCAACTTAATACACAAATGCATGCTGGATAGCGGTTGATGTGTGGAGCAATAGTAGTAGATGCAGAAACATTTTGGTCTACTTATCCCGAATGTGATGCCTATATTCATGATCATTGCCTTGGATGTTGTCATAACTATGTGCTTTTCTATCAATTGCTCAACAGTAATTTCTTCACCCACCATATGTTTCTTTCAAGAGAGAATCCTCTAGTGAAACCTATGCCCCCGGGTCTATTAACCATCATATATTTTTAGAACTATAGAGCTAAAAATACAAAAATACCTTGCTACACTTTATTTATATTTACTTTATTTTTGACTTTACTTATCTTTTATACCTATCTCTATCAGATCTCATCTTTGCCAATAACCATGAATGGATTGACAACCACTTTTATCGCGTTGGGTGCAAGTATTTCTTTGTTTGTGTAGGTGCAATATTTGGGGACTTGCTTGTGCCTCCTACTGGATTGATACCTTGGTTCTTAACTAAGGGAAATACTTATCTCTACTTTGATACATCGCCCTTTCCTCTTCAAGGGAAAAACCAATGCAAGCTCAAGAAGTAGCACTGATTGATGTGTAATGATGTATTGAGATATTCATGCTAAAGGTTGTGGTGAGTGTAAGCCTTTATCTGGTATTCTCGTCTATTCAATAGATGCTACGTTCTAATGATATCCACCTTGCGAAGCGTCTTCAATATGCATTTCTATCCTTAGCGGCACTTCCAAGTTCCTTGAGGATAGGACTACATATTAGGCGTTACAGAGT
Organism: Triticum timopheevii; assembly: GCA_963921465.1. Classification (NCBI taxonomy): domain Eukaryota; kingdom Viridiplantae; phylum Streptophyta; class Magnoliopsida; order Poales; family Poaceae; genus Triticum; species Triticum timopheevii. The sequence continues at coordinate 66,025,159 of OY997274.1, forward strand.
GTGATGCCGCGGTGATAGGTTGCGCTCCCGATGCCGCTCAGGGTTCGGGGTGCAGCGCTATGATGACTGGCGGTCCGACGAGGACCGAGGCCGGTCATGTCGTTATGCGATGAAGGATGTGAGTTCTTTATGATTAATGTTGAGTCGATGGATTATACGCACTCTCACCCTTCCACCATTGCTAGCCTCTCTAGTACGGCACAACTTTCGCTAGTGCATTAAACCAACAATTTACCTTCCTCAAAACACCCACCATACCTACCTATTATGACATTTCCATAACAATTCCGAGATATATTGCCATGAATTTTCCATCGTTCCATTTTATTATGACACAAATCATCATTTTCATATTGTTCCCATGTGCACGAGGCATTCATAGAGATTCATATATTTGTTCTAGTATCGAGTTGTAATTTTTGAGATGGAAGTAAATAAGTGTGATGATCACCATTATTAGAGCATTGTTCCGTGTGAGGAAAGGATCATGGAGGCTATGATTCTCCCATAAGAAGAGATGAGACTCCGGACTTAAAATAATAAAGAAAGAGGCCAAAGAGCCCATAAAAAAGAGAGGCCCAAGAGCCCAATAAAAAATTAAAATAAAAAATAAAAAATAAGAGAAAAGAAAGAAGGGACAATGTTACTATCCTTTTCCATACTTGTGCGTCAAAGTAGCAGCATGTCTTCATGATAGAGAGTCTCCTATTTTGTCACTTTCATATACTAGTGGGAATTTTTCATTATAGAACTTGGCTTGTATATTCCAATGATGGGCTTCCTAAAATTGCCCAAGGTCTTCGTGAGCAAGCAAGTTGGATGCACATCCACTTAGTTTTATTTTGAGCTTTCATACACCTATAGCTCTAGCGCATCCATTACGTGGCAATCACTACTCACTTGCATCGATATCAATTGATGGGCATCTCCATAGCCTATTCATTTGCCTAGTTGTTGTGAGACTTTCTGCTTTTTATCTTCTCCTCACAACCTCCACAATATTCTATTCGACCTATAGTGTTATATCCATGGCTCACGCTCATGTATTGCGTGAAAGTTGAAAAATCTCAAGAACATTAAAAGTATGAAACAATTGCTTGGCTTTTCATCGGGGTTGTGCATGATAAATACTTTGTGTGATGAAGATAGAGCATGACAAGACTATGATTTTGTAGGGATAACTTTCTTTAGCCATGATATTTTGAGAAGACATGATTGCTTTATTTAGTATGCTTTAAGTATTACTGTTTCAATGTCAATATTAAACTCTTTTTTTGAATCTTATGGATCTGAATATTCATGCCACATAAAAGAAAGATTACATGATAAAATTTTTAAGTAGCATTCCATATCAAAAATTCTGTTTTTATCATTTACCTACTCGAGGACGAGCAAGAATTAAGCTTGGGCATGCTTGATACGTCTCCAACATATCTATAATTTTTGGTTGTTCTATGCTATTATATTATCGATCTTGGAGTTTTATATGCATTAATATGCTATTTTATATCATTTTTTGGGACTAACCTATTAAACTAGTGCCTAGTGCCAGTTGCTGTTTTTTTCCTTGTTTTTGTCTTTTGCGGAAAATCAATACCAAACAGAGACCAAACGAAATAAAACTTTACGATGAGTTTTCTTGGACCAGAAGACAACCATGAAGCTTCGAGAAGAGGCCAGAAGACCCACAAGGGAGCCACAAGCCCTAGAGGCGTGCCCCCCGGGGGGTGCCCCTAGGCTTGTGGCCCCCCCATGGCTCTCCTAACCCTAATCTCAGCTCTATATATACCCAAATATTCCCCTTATGTCAGAGTGGCACACCAAAAATATTTTTCCACCACCGCAAGCTTCTGTTCTCGTGAGATCGCATCTTAGGGCCTTTTTCGGTACACCGCCGGAGGGGGATTCGATCATGGAGGGCTTCTACATCAACCTTGTTGCCATATGATGATGTGTGAGTAGTTTACCATAGATCTACGGGTCCATAGATAGTAGCTAGATGGCTTCTTCTCTCTCTCTTTGATCTTCAATACAATGTTCACTTCGATGTTCTTGGAGTTCTATTCGATGTAATCTTCTTTTGCGATGCATTTGTTGAGATCCCATGAATTGTGGATTTGTAATCTGATCATCTATGAATATTATTTGAGTCTTCTCTGAACTCTTTTATGCATGATTAAGATAGCGTTATATTTCTCTACGATCTATTGATTTGGTTTGGCCAACTAGATTTATTTATCTTGCAATGGGAGAGGTGCTTTGTGATGGGTTCAATCTTGTGGTGTCCTGTCCCAGTGACGTAAGGGATAGCTGTCGGCATTCTGGTAACGGGGGTCCCCAGACTTGCCAGCCTGCGGCCTGCGGCGTGGCTCAAGGGGCGGCCCAGCATGGCCCATCTTCATCAGCACGAGCTCAAGACCCTCGCGAGGGGCCAAGCCTCGCGGGGCGGACGATAGGAGGCTTCCTCAGGCATGGCCTCGCCAGGATGGCTCGCGAGGAGGCGGAGAGATCAAGGTGGGGTACCTCACGAGGTGCCCATGACGCAAGCCATGACGGCCAAGGGCACCAGGCGGGCGCCAGCCCGCGCAGTGTCCTTCTTTCCTCTTTGGTGCAAAGGGAGCAAGCGCAGGCGAGAGCATCAAGCAAAGGCATCCATTTCGGTGCAACAAGACCAAGACTAGCAAAGCGGCAGGATGGAGGTCATCGTGGAGCCCAAGCCGGCGTCACCAGCGGAGCCTTTGGCAGGCGAGGACCAACTTTAGTCAGGATAAGTGTACTAGATGTTCCCCTTCAAAATGGCCGATTGTTGGCACACTTGCCGCTCAATATTTGGGAAGAGGCCCAGGGCCTTTGCCTATAAATAGGACTAGCCAGCACAAGGTAGAGGGGAGATCAGATCACAACGGACCGATCGATCGAGAGAGCGACTGAACTCCCCCTAGTAGTTCATCGCACCAGCCAAGAACAGACCCTTGCGAGGCTGTTCTTCCTTGTATTGTTCATCATCAGCCCAAGAGGCAATCCACCACACCACACACTGGAGTAGGGTATTACACCACAATGGTGGCCTGAACCAGTATAAACTCTGTGTCTCTTGTGTTGTTCCTTTGATTGCTTAGATCATAGCGAGGCGGTGATGTGCAGGTAGGCAGGGGGCGAAATCTCCGCATGCACCCCAGTGTTCGAATCTAGAGGGTCTGCCGGAACCCGAAATCCGACATTTGGCGCGCCAGGTAGGGGTGCGCCGGAATTCGCCTTCCGCCGCCCTGTTCTTCACCGACCATCGCGTCCATGTCAGACGCTCGTCGGGCCCGCGCCGAGCGCCGAGCCGCTCTCACTTCCCGCGTCGCCCAGACGGCCCCCGTCGGCGGCCACCCCCGCCGTTCCCCGTCGCCTGCCGTCAACGCCGCCACCGGCCCGGCGGGGAACGAGCAGCAAGCATCGTCCCAGCATCCATCCATGAGGCAAGATGGCCACACTGCCACTCCCTCGCTCGCTCCGGCTGGTTCTTTGTCCCGCGCGCCCCGCACGACCATGGAGGCTCGAGCTGTGCTCATCGCGGCAAACGAGCTCCTGCTCTACTGCCTAGTCGACAACGTCTATGAAGAGTGGCTCGACCGCATCGCCAAGCTCGTCCGCGCCGCAGGGGGCTCCCCCGCGCCGTCCTTCTCGCTGCACCATGCCCTGCCCTACGCGGGCAATGGAGCTTCGGGGGCGCCTCAACCGCCTCCCCCTCAAGAAGGCGCCCTGGCCCCAAGGCGCGTGGCCCCTAGATGGAACCCACCCCGTCTAGCGCCAGCGCAGCAAGAGCGGGGCTGCCAAGAGGTTCCTCGCCCCCAAGAAGCTGCCCAAGTGCTCCCTGCTCTGGTCCGTCACGACGACGCTCCTGTCCCTGCGCGCCAAGACCCCGCGCTGCTCCCAGCTGCAGCGCATGGGGGCCCACAAGACCAAGCTCCTCGTCACCAGAGGCCTCCCGTGGCCACGGAAGGATGCCGCGCCTTCACCATCGGGCTGCGCAGCGTCGCGTGGCCCTGCAAGTTCAAGCCAGACCTGCCTCCTCGCTACGACGGCACGGCCGACCCTGCGGAGTTCCTCCAGCTCTACGAGCTGGGCATCGAAGCCGCCAACGGGGACGAGAAGGTCATGGCAAACTGGTTTCCCATGGCACTCAAGGACGGGGCCCGCACCTGGCTCCTGAACCTGGCACCAGGCACGATCTCCTCCTGGGACAAGATGCGCACCCGTTTCATCACCAACTTCCAAGGTACTCGCGATCGGCCACCTGCCATGAGCGACATGTGCCGCATCAAGCAGCAACCAGGGGAGACCCTGCAGAAGTACATCCAGCGCTTCAACAATGCACGTCTCAAGATTCCCAAGGTGACCGAGGAGGCCATCATCTCAGCCTTCTCCGACGGCGTGCGCGACGTCAAGATGAAGGAGGAGCTGGCGATGCATGAAGATCTGTGCACTTCCTTGGAGCAGTTCAACTTGGCAACCAAGTGCGCCAGGGCTGAGGAAGGGCGCCTTTCCCTCCTCGAGCTGCCAGCCGCCGACCCAGAAGAGAAGAAATCTGAGGCCAAGGACGTGAAGCGCAAGGGGGCTGCCGTGCTCGCGGCAGAACCAGACACCAAGCGGGGCAGAGATCAGCCCGAGTCTTTCAAGGGAAGCCGGTACTGTGTGTACCACAACCTCCACACCCACAACACCAACGAATGCCAAGAGCTCCGAGCCGTGCGAGAAGGAAGGGTCGGCCGACGCCCCGACCGCAACGATCGCGGCTATGGCCGAGGAGGAGGAAGGAACACGGGACGCTGGGAAGTCCACGGGCCTCACCAAGGGTGGCGCGACCGACCTCGCGAGGACCACTGGCAGGATCAGCCTCGCGAGGGAGACTGGAGGGATCGGCCTCGCGAGGATCGCCCGCAAGGAAATGCAGGCCTCCCTCCACCGCCGCCGCAGCCAAGGAGAAATGAGGACCATCATCAGGATGAGGGGGCTGGGGGCTTCCAGGAGCCACGCGCGATCGCCTGCATCCTGGGCGGAGCTCAAGCCCCAGCCTCTAAACGCATCTTCAAGCAGTTCGCCCGCGAAGTGAATGCAGTCCTCCCTAAGCTTGAAGCCACGCGCCCCCTCAGGTGGTCGGCGTGCGCCATCACGTTCAGCTCAGCGGATCAGCTCAAGTGCCCGGCCACAGCCGGAGTCCTCCCAATGCTTTGCTCCCCAGTCATCAGCAACGTGCAAGTCACCAGGACCCTCATTGATGGCGGGGCAGGGCTCAACGTCCTGTCCGTAGAGACGTTCAACAATCTCCAAGTGCCTTACGATCAGCTTCAGCCAACCAAGCCTTTCTCCGGAGTCACCGACGGCTCCACAGTTCCAATTGGGCAGGTCCGCCTCCCTGTCACCTTCGGGGCACGCAACAACTACGCACCGAGCTCATCGACTTCGATGTCGCCCACATTCGCCTGCCGTACAATGCCATCCTCGGCTACCTAGCTCTCGCCAATTTCATGGTCGTGACTCATCACGGCTACAACATCCTCAAGATGCCAGGAAGCGGTAGAGTCATCACGGTGCCTTGTGAAGAAAGAGACGAGGTGTGCTCCCTGGAACGAGCTTTTCAGGCTGCATCACTCGAAGACCCAGATCGCAGGAGCGGGAGGCTCCTTGAGACCGCCCCCAAGAAGAAGACATCGCCAGGCCCGACCCCTCAGGAGGTAGGCCCCTCAGGGTTTGCGCCTGCTCAAGGGGTACCTCCTTCTGTCGCATAGGGAGGCGCACCTAGCGCCCTCCTCAAGCAGGGCTCGGGGGCTCCCACCTGGAAGGCCACCAACCTTGCTAAGGTCATGAGGGAGGCGCTTGGGCACCACTTGGAGGCGTGTTTCAGAACACGTTTCCCTCAGAAAGGAGCAAAGCAAGGAGGGCCAAACCCTCAGGAGTTCGTCAGTCAGATCAAACAGGAGTTGCAGGAGTCAAGAGTCATGAGTGCCAGCCGCCGCTTACCCGCCGAAGCACCCCATCTAGGTGAGGATGGCGGGCTGCGCATCTGCATCGACATCCCAGGGCTCAACCGAGTCGCCTCCTAGGAGCGCTTCTGGCCCTCACGTGTGGGGCGCTGCGGAGGCCCACCCCACAGCTATGTTCGCATGCCCTACGGCTTGCCGAACGCGGCTGCGGTGCGCCAGCGCCTCATGAGGAGCATCCTGGAGGCTTAGGAGGCCAAGCGTTCTGCAGTCCTGGCGGAGATGGAGATGGTTCGCGAGGAGCCACCAGTGCCTCCGGAGCCTCCCAAGGCTCCTGGGCCTGGGGGCTCGTGAAGATCGGCTCCAGTAGCCCGCTACGTCCGCTACTTCAACACCCCATCGTCGTCAACACTATCAGGTGACATCTTTCAAGTTTCGTTTCCAGCTGGGTGCGCCCTCAGGGCTGCATCATCCCCAGGCCACGTGGGTCCGTCCCTGCGGCGTGTATCCCTTTTGCTCGTGTTTTTAGCTTACTTTGTTGGGGGCGCCCCTCGGGCTGCATCATCCCCAAGTCACTCGGGTCAGACCCAGCGGCGTGTACCCCTCTTGCGTTTATTTTCGGGCCATGCATGCGACCCATCATGCTTGTTATTTGGTGCCTGTCAGTGGCACCTCTTCTTCCTTGATGTCGGCAGCTTGCGCGTTAAAGGGGGGGGGGTACCTGAGCATCACGACCCAGGGCTCCTACCGGCTCTCCAGCTCTCACCCTCTGGCTTTGTCCACGGCATCGTGCCTCGGCAAACCAGCGACGGCTGAGACTAGCTCGAGGGCCGGGACCCGAGGACGTAGAGCGTCGACATCTAACCAAGCTTGCGCGTTAAAGGGGGGGGGGTACCTGAGCATTGCGACTCAGGGCTCCTACCGGCTCTCCAGCCCTCGCCCTCTGGCTTTGTCCACGGCATCGCGCCCCGGCAAACCAGCGACGGCTGAGACTAGCTCGAGGGCCGGGACCCGAGGACATAGAGCGTCGACATCTAACCAAGATTGCGCGTTAAAGGGGGGGGGGGTACCTGAGCATCACGACTCAGGGATCCTACCGGCTCTCCAGCCCTCACTCTCTGGCTTTGTCCACGGCATAGCGCCCCGGCAAACCAGCGACGGCTGAGACTAGCTCGAGGGCCGGGACCCGAGGACGTAGAGCATCGGCATCTGGCCAAATTTGCAGGAACACATCACAGATTAAGGCCCAGTGCCAGGCGTAACCCGCCTTGGGGTAGGGCCCCGTGAGTCCCGCGCTGGATCACGGGTGCCCCAATACACCTCGTCAGGCCTTTAGTGCCTCGTCGCCTCTCCAAAGCAACTAACGGCTGACCGCCGCTTGTCATAGCGGACTTTTGCTCTTTTTGTGGCGGGTCTACAGGATCCCCCCGAGGATAAGCGCCAGGCGAGGCCCTCACAACATCCTCTTCACTCTCGTCCGGGCGAACCGCTTGCACGTTAAAGGGGGGTACCTAAGCATCGCGACTCAGGGCTCCTACCGGCTCTCCAGCCCTCACCCTCTGGCTTTGTCCATGGCATCGAGACATGGCAAACCAGCAACGGCTGAGACCCGCTCGAGGGCCGGGACCCGAGGACATAGAGTAGAAAGGGGAGCCGAGGCGAGAGGAAAGGGGCATGCGGAGACCTTGCCAGGCAACCCCTCGCCGACCAAGGCACGGAGCTAGCGCCGCACCAGGAAGCGTTTCCTGACTCTCGAGGTAAGTCACTCTCCGGAAACACTAGCTATCGCAGCACCGTCACCGCATCCAATGCAATCCCGTGTTAGCAACATCACATTCCTTTCTCACGGAACGATAGCTGCTTGAGCGCTAAAGGGGACCTCCTGAGCATCGCGACTCAGGGGCTCTTACTGGACCCCGGGCCGCTCACCTCCTGGCCTTGACCACGACATCGTGACCTGGCATACCAGCGATGGCTGAAGCCGCCTTGGGACTGGGACCTGTCGGCGCAGAGCGCCAAGCCCTCATGAGGTCCGAAGGGAAGAAACTAAGCTAAGACGGAATAAGCATCTCGCACTGCTTTATAATAAGGATCATATTGACAAACGGAGCTACAGACACCTTACAAGCCCCCACGGGGTGTATTCTTGGATCCTCGCAGGGACAAAAGACGCGTATCCTAAGGAGTCCTAACTGCAGGAACCGTTGCAGCAGACGCCATCATCAACAGTGGGCCGCCAAGCACCGGCGCCGACCTCATCCAGATCAGAGACGGCGATGGCCTAACGAGCCCGTCCTGCTCCAAGAGCGGCGCAGGCTCGGGGGCTCGTAGCCGTCGTCGCTCGTCTCCGGAGTCGCGAAGAGCTCGGCGGAGCCGCTGGATCCTCCAGCACCCTCGCCGCTTGAGGAGCTGCAGGAAGAACGTGCGACGGCAGGCCTGGTCCTTGCCGCTCCGGGGCTTCTGCCGCTGCCTCTGGGATAGCACTCCAGCCGACGCCCATCTTTGCCGAAGACGTTGAAGAGCATCATGGAAGCACCGTCGAACTCCAGGTGGATCACGAGGGTGCCCCTCGTCCTGCAAACCCGGGCGATCTTGCCCCAGCCCCGGGTCATGAAGACCTTACCTGGAGCGATGACATCGACATCCGCATCGGTCGTAGGAGTCTGGCAATCAGCGTGCTACAGCCAGAGCCTGAAAGGCCCCCTCAGCAGAATCTCGAAGGCGAAGGAAGGAGGAAGGCGAATCCAAGATCGAGGAGGCATGGCGGCATGGAGCACAAACTCTCGGGAGGAGCCCTCAGCGTGAACTCCAGGAGGGACAACGCGCACCACCGTGACCCGCCGGCGCCGACGGCGGCATTGTCCATGGCGCTCGGCATCAGCTCCTACAGGGCCCTCAAGGTGGGCGTACAAGGGCAGCGGAAACCCTGGCGGCGGCCGCTCACACCAAGGCCACGACACCTCCTGCCGCACGCCCTCATCTCGGCGGCAGAGGACCAACCGCTTCTTTGGCGGAAGCGGATCGGGGCCCTCTCGGGGGGCCTTTCCCTTCTCTTCTGCAAAGAATCAGCGTATCGGAGCCATTGCGGCAAGGCGGAGTAGTGGCGAAGATGAAGAAGAGGAGAAGTAGCAGAGGAGGATGAACTGGAATGGCTCGCGCCGTTCTGTACTTATAGCCAGGGGAGGCCAACCGTCGGCTTCCACGATCGCAGGTAATCATGACCAGTTTTTGCATGCAGGGACTTGTCAGTTCGTGCAGTTGCCGAGGCGTCGTGGGGGAGTGGAGCCACCCATGTCCAATCAACCTCCACGCGGCGCCCGAGGCCGCAGGCTGTTAGGGCCCGCGATGCTTCGCACTTGCCCCTTCGCCTCTCTGCTCAGCCAAGTCTGGGCGCGCCTTGGGCCCGGGGGCTACTGTCGGCGTTCTGGGAATGGGGGTCCCCAGACTTGCCTGCCTGCGGCCTGCGATGTGGCTCAAGGGGTGGCCCAGCATGGCCCATCTTCATCAGCACGAGCTCAAGACCCTCGCGAGGGGCCAAGCCTCGCGAGGCGGATGATAGGAGGCTTCCTCAGGAACGGCCTCGTCAGGCTGGCTCGCGAGGAGGCGGAGAGATCAAGGCGGGGTACCTCACGAGGTGCCCATGACGCAAGCCATGACGACCAAGGGCGCCAAGCAGGCGCCAGCCCGCGCAGTGTCCTTCTTTCGTTGTTGGTGCAAAGGGAGCAAGTGCAGGCAAGAGCATCAAGCAAAGGCATCCATTTCGGTGCAACAAGACCAAGACCAGCAGAGCGGCAGGATGGAGGTCATCGTGGAGCCCAAGCCGGCGTCACCACCGGAGCCTTTGGCAGGAGAGGACCGACTTTAGTCAGGATAAGTGTACTAGATGTTCCCCTTCAAAATGGCCGATTGTTGGCACCCTTCCCGCTCAATATTTGGGAAGAGGCCCAGGGCCTTTGCCTATAAATAGGACTAGCCACCACAAGGTAGAGGGGAGATCAGATCACAACGGACCGATCGATCGAGAGAGCGACTGAACTCCCCCTAGTAGTTCATCGCACCAGCCAAGAACAAACCCTCGCGAGGCTGTTCTTCCTTGTATTGTTCATCATCAGCCCAAGAGGCAATCCACCACACCACACACTGGAGTAGGGTACTACACCACAATGGTGGGCTGAACCAGTATAAACTCTGTGTATCTTGTGTTGTTCCTTTGATTGCTTAGATCATAGCGAGGCGGTGAGGTGCAGGTAGGTAGGGGCGAAATCTCCACGCGCACCCCCGTGTTAGAATCTAGAGGGTCTGCCGGAACCCAAAATTCGACAATAGCGAGGGACGTATTTGTATTTTTTGCCATTAGGGATAAAAAGATGGGGTTTATATCATATTGTTTGAGTTCATCCCTTTGCATCATGTCATATTGCTTAAAGCGTTACTCTGTTCTTGTCAACTTAATACACTAGATGCATGCTGGATAGCAGTTGATGTGTGGAGTAATAATAGTAGATGCAGAATTGTTTCGGTCTACTTGTCACAGACGTGATGCCTATATTCATGCTCATTGCCTTGGATGTCGTCATAACTATGCGCTTTTCTATCAATTGCTCAACAGTAATTTGTACACCCATGGTATGTTTCTTTCAAGAGAGAAGCCTCTAGTGAAACCTAGGCCCCAGGGTCTATTTAACATCATATACTTTGATCTATAAAACCAAAAATACAAAAATACCTTGCTGCACTTTATTTATATTTGCTTATTTTGCACTTTACTTATCTTTTATACCTATCTCTATCAGATCTCATCTTTGAAAATAACCGTGAATGGATTGACAACCACTTTTATCGTGTTGGGTGCAAGTATTTCTTTGTTTGTGTAGGTGCAATATTAGGGGACTCGCTTGTGCCTCCTACTGGATTGATACCTTGGTTCTTAACTAAGGGAAATACTTATCTCTACTTTGCTACATCACCCTTTCCTCTTCAAGGGAAAAACCAATGCAAGCTCAAGAAGTAGCAATAGTTGATGTGTAATGATGTATTGAGATATTCATGCTGAAGGTTGTGGCAAGTATAAGCCTTTATCTGGTATTCTCATCTATTCAATACATGCTACGTTCTAATGATATCCACCTTGTGAAGTGTCTCCGATATGCGCTTCTATCCTTAGCAGCACTTCCAAGTTCCTTGAGGATAGGACTACATATTGGGCATTACAAAGTGTGACGCCGCAGAGAGAGGTTGTGCTCCCAATGCCGCTCAGGGTTCGGGGAGCAGCGCTATGATGACTGGCAGTCCGACAAGGACCGAGGCCGGTCATGTCAGTCTCCACGAGCCAGAGAGCAACGGTCGGACCGCACCAGAGATCCGCGAGGATCGTGTCCGGAATGGGAGGAGGCCCCCATGACGAGACCCCTGCAGCTGACGCTGCAAGTCGTCCTTCTAGTGCTGCATGTGTGGGAAGGGGGCGATGCTGGTCCCGGTGGTAACCAGGCGACACTTAGACCAGACGCCAGCATCATCCCATTCACGAGCATGGTCGGAGCATGCGCTTCGGGGGAGGCAGAGGGGGATTGGTGGGGAGCGAGATGGTTGTGCCGTCGAGCAAAACAGACAAGGTGCAGGAGGCGGCTGGAACTAGCGGGGGATGTTGGTGGAAGCCCGGGAGATAGCCCTGACCAAGAGCCTGGCGGAGGAGAGGCAGCTGCGGAAGAAAGACACCGCCAACCACGCGGATTTCCTTAAGGGTGAGGACCTCTGGATCAGCCGCCTCGCTGACGTTGCCAACAGGATCACCAAGCAGTTGGCCGACATGGGGATGCCGGATGTGAGGTATGCCCCGGACCCGAATGTGAGCCCCAATGCCAAGCTGACCCTGTTCTTCGAGGGCGTTCTTGGAGGCCTGGAGCGATTCGACTCCAACCGGGCGAGCTCCCTGGCCAGCGAGGCCCGGACACTTTGCCGGGGCGCCATGACCAAGGTCCTCACCAAGCTGGCATACTGGAACCCCGACCTTGACTTCGACGCCGCACTAGATAGCTTGCCGGATGATGCAGACCACATGGTGCCCAAGGAGCGAATCGAGCCCATCATCAGCCGCATCGGAGGAATTCAGAGGGTAGAGGGCCAGCGTCAGGATTAGGCACCCTGTTTCTTGTTGCCGCTGCGGGTTCAGTACCAAGACAATTCATATCCTTAGTTAGAACCGCAACAACAATTGATGTAATATAACTCTGCAGTGTTTTAAATCGATGCATGTTATTTTCCTGATCAACCCCTCCTTGTATGTCCATCCTACACCAACTGGGCAGGCTTGCCGGCGTGTGAACCCAAACCGCAGTGCTTTGAAGGACGGATCCTTTAGCGGCCGGTAGGGTGTGCTTGCTGCCGTGCGAACCACCTTGCCATTCTCAGCGCGGCCGCTCGAACTGTCGAGCGGACTCAAGACAGAACGAGAGCGTTGCCTATAGCGAAAGGCCACCCTGCTATTCTCGACGAAGCCACTCGATTTGTTGAGCGGACTCGAAACAGACCAAGGGCGTTGCCAATAATGGAAGAGCACCACTATGTGCAGGTTTCTTATACAAAGGAAAGACCTCCGAGGAAGATAACCTTTTATAAAAAGGAATTACTCAGAATTTTGGCTTGATTTAGCTTTCTTATCGTCATGCGAACGCTTGCTGCGTCCGCTGACGGTGCTGCTCGCTTGGTCACCTTCTTCCTTGGAGCCATGGCAACGAAGAACTGTCCAATTCATAGCTAAGCCAGATTCTCACAACTGCGCCCCCTACCTGGCGCACCAAAGATGTCGGTGGAAACGACACCTATGGGATCACAAGAATCCCTACTATGTTTGCGGGGCGCGGGGATGTGAGAAGAGCGGGATCAGCAGTCAGCACAAGCACTCGGGTCGTTTACCCAGGTTCAGGCCGCAAGGATGCGTAATACCCTAGTCCTACTTTTGTGTGTATATCAGTGTTCTTGGAGTTCTTGAGCTAGCTACGATGAGTGTAACTTGTCCAAGTGTCCGAATCCTTCTCCTGGATGCCTCGGGCCACAGTGGCGCGCAGGAGGTGGCATCGGGGTACTGTGGCTAAGCTTATCGCTTAGCCATTACGGGTCAAGATGCATTTAATGCGCCTCTTAGGTGTCCCTCTCGCTCTACCGCCGCTTCGCCCTGCCTTGACATGCGCCTAGGCCAGCAAGGCGATCAACACCATGTAGGCTGGCTGGCTGCTGAGGTGGCGTGGTGGTAGGGACTTCACGAAGATTTGCATGCCACCACGTAGGCATGTGCTGAGTTGGCTTGGAAGCCTCACGTCAACACGCAGGCGCTTGCCTAGCTGGTGGGCTAGCAGCTGCATGGGAGCTGTGGTGGAGACTTGGCGGGCGTGGGCCTCGCTGTGGCCCCGCGGATGTCCTCGGCAAGGGCCTTGCCGGGGCCCCGGCAAGGGTCTTGCCGTGGTGTTGTGGTCGTCCCCGGCAAGGATCTTGCTGGGGGTCTTGTGGGTTTCTTCGGCAAGGATCTCACCGAGGTTCGTCGTCTTCTAATCCTCATCTAACTTGGAGTGAATCTGATCTTCACAAGATCTACATGCCATCACGGAGGCGCCTCCCGAGCCTTGGTCCCAACGTGGTTGGTGGTGTTGGAAAATCTGGGGCTCAAGTGTGGCACGTTCTGCTGGCGTTGGGTGAGCTGCCCCGGCAAGGTCCTTGCCGGGGCTGTGGAGGCCGCCCCGGCAGGGGTCCTGCCGGGGGAGTCCACCTCGCCCTCTTTCTCTTTGTGTCTCTGTCTTGGCGTTGCTTTGACCATCTTGCGGCTTTGACTCCTTCCTCTGCCCTGCTTAAGTGTGGTCGTAGGCGCGGCTCTGACTGCCCGTGCACAGGTAAAGGGGTACAAAGTAGCGCCCCTACTTCTGTAAATCGACAGGAGCCCCCGGGTATGGGCCACACATAAGCACAACACGTCGTTGGGCCAGGCCCAAAACAGTGCGCGGGCAGGCGGGGCAGTTTTTACCGCGATAACTCTTCGTTCGCTGCGATTCCCCACAACCCGCGTTGAATGCGTGATGTGGGGGTCATGCGTGACATGTGGGGCATGCACGGGGCGGTTGCTGCAGGCATGCGTCATGTCCCAATAAATGGGACAGAGGCGGCCCGCGTCTTCCCCATAAAAAGGAATAACCGCGGGCGCGTGGCTCATTTACCATGTGTGCTTTCCCCAATCTCGACATCGCCGTCCTCATCTTCTTCCTCCTCAAGCTCCTGCTTGCTGCTGTTGCGCCCCCACTGCCTTCGACCCCTCACCCTTTTCCCAGCCATCATGGCGCCTAAATCTGGAAAGGCCAAGGGCGTAGCTAAGGACACGAAGGAGAAGGAGACGATGGAGAGCAAGGCGGTGGCGCAGCGGGCGCAGTTCGCCTATTGCATCCTGTCGTCAGTCGACGTCTTCGGGCTCAAGGACTACTTCAAGCCTTTCTGGGGGGCGGAGACGACGGCGCATCCCGCCACGCGCGCCCTCCCTGCGGATTGCAACAAGGGCGGCTCAAAACAGTACCCATTCTTCGTCGACTTCTTCTTCTGCGGGCTCTGCCCCCCCTTTTCCGACTTCTTCAACGACATTATGCACACTTTTGGCTTCCATCTGTTGGACCTCACACCGAATGCTGTGGCGTGCTTCGCCCACCTCTGCGATGGCTTCTCCCCCCGCGTCCAACCTGGGGGTGCCATTTCTCGGAGCGTCACCTGGATCCCGATGGCTCAGGAGAAAGGCGCATACCGAAAGGGTGCTATGAAGGAGAGGTGGGAGGAGTGGCGGCCCCGGTTGTCCTGGATCGTGGAGGAGAACCCATCGGAGTTCCGTCGGGGTGTTCGTCGGGAGCCGCTTCTCCGTGGCACGGACTAGAGCGACCTCGACCCCAATGACAAGAAGTTTCCGATCGCCACCACCAGGATTTGCCGCCTCACCGAGGCCGGGCTCACCCTCAAGATGATTTTATCTGCCGTCAAATTGCTCGGCTGCACAACAAGGGGAAGCCGGCCTGGGATTTCAGGAATGCGGCCGACATCATGAGGCTCCGCACCGGCCTGAAGCACAACTTCACGGTGTTGGGGCACTCCTGCTATTGCCGGAGGCTCTTCCAGCTCGACGTGTTCGCCGACGGCAAGGTGGAGAGGACCGGCAAGGCCGCGAAGTCCCGCAAGGTCGTCAAGGGGCCCTTGTTCGGGCTGCCGCCGGGGGTGGTCCCGCTGAGCCACAACACTCGACAGGCTGACATCCTCGCTATGATGCTGGTCTTCAACGCGCACGGTCTTGACCCGGCCTGGGTCGAGCCCCGGCACACGAGGTGGAGGTTTTCTTCGCCAACTTGGTCGAAGAACTCGATCATGATGAGCCGCTGATCATCCAGGACACCACCCAGGAGGAGCTGGACTACATCGCCGCCAGAGCAGAGCGGGCGGAGCTCGCCAGGCTGGCCGGCGATGCCTGTGGCGTGGAGAACGTGGCTGCCACGGCTGCAGAAGGGAAGGAGCTCGCCGAGTGGGTGAAGTCTGCCAGGGAGGCAGGCGGCGCCAGCATCGAGGCCCCCCTATTGGGGGTGTGGGCGAAGAATCGTCCGAGGATGAGGCCGAGGCCGGCGACCCCTTGGCTACAAAGAAAAGATGCATCCTGCATCGGGCCAGCTCTGGCGAGCCGGTCCGGTCCGGCAGGGCCGAGGCGCGGCAAGGGGTTCCGGGGGAAACCGTGCACGTGACGAGGGCCGCAGTGGTGAAGAAGAAAGCAAACGCCTCTTCTTCATCCAAACGCTACCGGACTCCATCGCCTTCCCCTCCTCCCGCAGACGCCGGCACGGAGGTCGCCTTTGACTTTTCATCCCTCAGCCTGAGGAGGAAGAGGAAGGCAGCAGAAGAGGAGGTGGAGGATGCGTAAGCATTCTGCGCCTCGCCGTTTCGATCCTCTCTAATCATGCCGATTTGACTTGTTTTTGCAGGGAAATGGAGACGCTAGCCCTGCAGGCAGCAAAGAGGGCAAAGGCCTCGACGGGCAGCCAGCCCCCGGTCGGTACCTCAAAGGCGCCGCTGGTGGTGGAGAGCAGCCCGGACAGCAGCCCGTGGCGCAGCCCCCGGCTGAGCCTCCAGCGTGCGTGCGCCACTTATTCCTCATCAATGTACGCCGGGGTGTGACTTTTTTTGGTACTGACCTTGCCGTGGATGTAGGAGGAAGGCAGCAGTAGGAGGAGCCACCAAGGGCCACCCCCACCACGTCGCCCCCATCGACCACACCGCCCCGAGGGGCGTCCCCGGCAAGGGCGCCATACACTGAGCCCATGCGCACGGAGCAGGAGGAGGTAGACTTGGGCGCCGGTGGCCCCGTCCCCACAACAAACGTCGGCGGGAATGGGGCCACTTCTTCTCAGCCCGGCACGGGTGAGTCATCTGATTTCCCTTACTCTTCTTTCTTCTCTTTTTTTTGAATCTTGATTTTGGCCCTGCCTCATTTCCTCTTTTGGCATCCAGACCCCCCCGGCGGACCAGGAGGACATCGACACCATCATCAAGGAGGTCGCCGCGGATGCCGTGGCCGAGGCCGACAAGGTCGCCGCCGAGGAGGCCGGCAAGGGCGTTGCCGAGCAAGAGGCCGACAAGGGCGCTGTCGAGGAGGAGCCCGGCAAGGCTGCTGCCGAGGAGGAGGTGGTTAACGACCAAACCTCCTCATCCACTGCCTCTGGCTCAGGCAAATACCTGAAGGTGGGCGACGACTTGTTCGTCCACCTCCGAGGGATGGCGAGCACCAGGGCGCCGACCGAGGGGGAGGTGTTCGATGACGAAGTGCTCACCGCCACCGGGCTCAAGGTCGTCGAGGAACCAAGCACCGGTGGCGATGGCACCTAGGAGGAGCAGCTCCTCCAGGCCATGGGCGCCAGCTTCTGGAAGCTGTAGGCGCTCCATTGCGCCCGTCTGGACAAGGCAAAGTCCAGGGAGGCGGTGGCGGGCAAGGCGGAGGCAGACTTCAGGAAGCGTGCCACCAAGGCGCAGGCCTGGTTCCAATATTGGTGCAACCAATTTGAACATTTCGGTCTCACAAAGTTGCTATAACCGCTTGCGATTCTGCATCTCGGTGCCATTGAGTTGCTCAACTCGGTCACACCGACAGGGTCTGGATATATATACCCATGGGTCGAATTTTGGAAATTTCTCCGAAACCCTTCGCATGCACTGTCTAGCTCTGCCGACTCAAGGTCTCCGGATTGTTTCCTCCGTCGCCAGCGACCTCCCGCCGCTGGTCTCCGCCACCGTCAGCGGAATCTTCGCCTCCTTTGTCGCCGTAGCGAGTTCACCGCTGAGTTAGGGTATTAACTCGACCCCTTTGTGCAATCTTTACCTCTAATTCCTGCACTTAGGTCAATGCCATGAATTTTACCTTGTTTGAAATACTTCTATCCAATCAAAAACTCCTCTAGATTAGTTTTGATTCGAAAACTTATGGTTTGGTTTCCGCCAAACTCATCTGGGACGGACCGAGTTGTAGAAATCGGTCTCACCGATTTGGCCCAGGCCATTGCAATTGTGATTTTTGGTCTGACCGAAACTTACAAATCGGTGTGACCGAGTTCAATTCTCAGTGAAACCCTAGCAATCTCGGAGTCACCAAACTGTGTCTCGTTCTGACCAATTTCACTAGTTTAGACTCT
This sequence comes from Triticum timopheevii, assembly GCA_963921465.1. Lineage (NCBI taxonomy): Eukaryota > Viridiplantae > Streptophyta > Magnoliopsida > Poales > Poaceae > Triticum > Triticum timopheevii. The sequence continues at coordinate 66,042,812 of OY997274.1, forward strand.
AATGTTTCTTTGGTGTCACCGAGTTTAACAAATCGGTAGCTCCGAAATGACTTGTGTAGAAAACAAAAACTAAGTTTTTGTCTCATTTGTTTTGCAAAATCTCTGCACTTTGTGATGCTCATCCACTCCGTCTCAACTATATCTATTCACAGGGTCAGCCTTCTGCTTTCAGCCATGTCTGGCAACTGTGACAGCCAAAACAAGTCTGAGGAATAGTTTCACTTGAGCGAGGGCGCTAGTCCCTCTGACAGCTATGATGATGGGTGCACAAGTACTCCTAGGAACCTGCCTAAGGTTGCAACTAGGCAGAGGAAGAAGAGAATATCTGACTCAGAGGATGAAGATTTTATGGTTGATGATGAAGTCACTTCCAAAAATAAGGTTGTCACGAAAGAGTTTGGCACAGCTGCAACCACTAAGCCAGGTATGAAGAATAAGGCACCAACCAGAAGGATTCCAATGCCCAAAGCTAGAGCCTCAACACAGGAAACCATTGAGTTCACTCTTGAACCAAAAGAGGCTGGTGAGGGCAAGAAGAGGAAGGAAAGGGTCAATAAGACCATGGCCAGAGTATGGTCGGAGATTCAGATGAGGAGGAAGAAGAGCAAGATGCACCTCCTCCCAAGACGTAGAAGTTGATGGGGGATGCCATCAAGTCAGGGCCTGCTCCATCAAAGCCCAAGACTATCCCCAAGGCTGCTGCTGCTACTCAAGCTTCTAAGCCTGCAGCACCCAAGAGATCAACTAGGAACATACCAGCTGCTCAGAAGAACAAGACCCAGTGCCTGAAGTGGAAGAAGAAGAACAAGCCCAAGTGCTTAGGAAATTGAAGCCCAAGATCCCTGATCATGATGATACACATCATGTGGCTGAAAACATGAAGCGAAGGAAGGATGCAGGCCTCAGGCTATGGAGGCAGACAAACCAATATGCCACCAGGAGGAGAACTGTTGTGGACTACATGTTCCATACAAAGGAGCAGCAAGATTTCTATGATACTGTGCTCCTGGACAAGAAGCCCATAGCCAGTGATATGAGATGGGTTGACTGGACTTACATTGATAACAATGTAGATCACTTCCCAGGAGTTCATGGCAGCTTCAGACTGACTGGGGTTGACACATTTGTTGGCCAGAAGCTCACCAAGTGGAATGATGAGATGGTGATGCAGTTTTACTCTACAACACACTTTTACCCAGATGGTAAAATTATTTAGATGACTGAGGGTACAAGGTACCAATCTTCTGTAGCTGAGTGGGCCAATATTATCAATGCCCTCAAAGAGCATGAGGGTGACACAGATGTGTATGCCAAGCCCAGAAAAGGACACAACTGCGTGGCACACATGTACAAGGAGATTCCTAATGCTACCTTGGATACTCACAAGTTTGGCTAAGTATACTATCTGTTCTCAGGGCTGCCAACCATCAACACTATCCTCAGGCACACACTGTTGCCCAAGTCTAGAGATGACAGGATGATTTGAGGGCATTCCATCAATTTGCTGCACATGTTTGACATCCAGAGAAGTTCAAAGTGATGACATTGATTGTAGAGACAATCAGGAGGATTGCTGCTGATCAAAAGAGATCATGTGGATTTTCTCCACGCATTCGGATGCTCATCAACTCCAATATGGGCAAAGGCACATATCTCTTTGACAAGGAGCACCTTCGCCCGCTGCCTGAATTTGAAGACAATGTGGTTGTCATGGATGCATCACATCCTACATTAGTAGAGGCTCAGGAGATGAAAGAAAAAGCACAAGCAGAGAAGGAAGCCAAGACACCAAGTGCTGAAGAGGCATCCCAGATATTTCTCAAGTCCAAACAAGATCAACTTGGTTATCTCATTCATGCTACTTTGAGGATTGAGAAAGGATTGGCCACCCTGGCTCAAAATCAAGAGAGTCTTGAGAGGATAATTGAAACGAAGATACACGATCTAGATGTGAAGGTCACATAAATTCAATCAACTGTGGAGAAGATTCAAGAAGAGCTTGAAGAAAGACATGAGGGACCTACAACAGATGCTTTTCAACAAGTCCCAAGGGGACCCAGGTCCACAGCTGTGCGAGTTGCTACTGATCCCAGACCTAGAGTGTCAGCACCTGCAGCTACAACCTCACTTGCTCCTCGAGTTGCAACTCCACCAGCTCCACATACCTCTTCGGATGCATTCGTTGCAAGACTCCTCTCCCTGCAACCTTCGCACTCCAGAGCTCCCAATGATCGTATTTAGAGAGCCACATAGCACTATGCATTTTCAAGCTTTTTGGTAACTTGTTGCCAAAGGGGGATAAAATGTATAGATCATAGGCTTCAAGAGAGAGAGAGAGAGAGAGAGAGAGGGAGAGTGTTTTGCTTCTTTTGCCTCCCTTGCTACTTTATTTGCTTGCTTGTTTGGGTGATACATTACTTATGCTTGTGTGTGAGATAATCCTATGATCATACATTTGATCATATCATACTTTAATGTTTGTGCTTGAATGATGATATTCTATCTCTCATGTATGATCATTCATATCTTATCTTGGTAGTGAGTGCATATTCCATATTATATCATTTCAAGCGCTCCACCAAGATGTATGTGACATGGAAGAGTAACCCATGATCCTAATAAATTGTGCATTTGCATTCAAAAGCAAATTTTAAAAAATGCACAAATTTAGGGGGAGCTCTTGCTTATCACATACTTCTCAAAGCGACAATGTACTTCATTCATATTATGATTTGTCGAAGCTTTGATCCATATGTTGTCATAAATTACCAAAAAGGGGGAGATTGAAAGTGCAACTAATCCTTGGGTGGTTTTGATAATTCATAACAACATATAGCTCATTGAACTAATATCCATTCAAGATTAATGTTTCAGAAAGTTCAATGATTGGTATGGCATGAAATAGAGATGTGAACCCATGAAAATGCTAAGGATACATATTGGCAAAAACTCAAGACTCTACATCTTCATTTTAGTGATCCAAGATCACATTGAGTCCATAGGAAAAGCCAATACTATTAAAAGGGGATGAGGTGTTGCATAATAGCTTGCTTGCTCAAAATACTTAGTGATATGCTCCAAAAGCCCTCAAGCACTTTCTCATTTCCACATATGTCCTAAACCTAAAGTCAAACTCGGCCCCACCGATTTGATATATCCGGCGACACCGAGTTCACTTGACCTAGCCATAACCAGAAATCCTAATCAGATCGTCCTCACCGATAGGGATCTCGGTCTCACCAAGATGGGATTGCAAACTCTCTGTTTCCCTACATAATGTTTCGGTATAACCGAGATGAGTGATCGGTCCCACTGAGTTCGCAGTGCAAACTCTCTGTTTCCTTTTTGTAACATTTCGGTCTCACCGAAATGAGCGATCGGTCCCATCGAGTTTGCCTGACCATGTCTCTGTTTTCTTATTAATGAAATTGGTCTCACTGAGTTCATGTGATCGGTCTCACCGAGATGAGGTTTTGCCCTAACCCTAGCGCATCGGTCTCACCGAGTTGGTATTGTCGGTCCCACCGAAAAGCCTAACGTTCACATTTTGAACCAGGTCGGTCTCACCAAGTTTCACTATTCGGTTCCACCGAGTTTGGTAAATTGTGTGTAACGGTTAGGTTTTGTGTGGAGGCTATATATACCCCTCCACCCCTTCTCCATTTGAGAGAGAGCCATCAGAACGTGCCTACACTTCCACTACTCATTTTCTTACAAAGAACCACCTACTCATGTGTTGAGACCAAGACATTCCTATCCAACCACAAGAATCTTGATCTCTAGCCTTCCCCAAGTTGCTTTCCACTCAAATCATCTTTCCACCATATCCAAATCTGTGAGAGAGAGTTGAGTGTTGGGGAGACTCTCATTTTAAGCACAAGAGCAAGGAGTTCATCATCAACACATAATCTATTACCTTTTGGAGAGTGGTCTCCTAGATTGGTTAGGTGTCACTTGGGAGCCTCCGTCAAGATTGTGGAGTTGAACCAAGGAGTTTGTAAGGGCAAGGAGATCGCCTACTTCGTGAAGATCTACGCAAGTGAGGCAAGTCCTTCGTGGGCGATGGCCATGGTGGGATAGACAAGGTTGTTTCTTTGTGGACCCTTCGTGGGTGGAGCCCTCCGTGGACTCGCGCAACTGTTACCCTTCGTGGGTTGAAGTATCCATCAACGTGGATGTACAATAGAACCACCTACCGGAACCACGCCAAAAATCTCCGTGTCTAAATTGCGTTTGCTCCCTCCAAACTCCTCCCCTTTACCTTCATATGCAGTGATTTACATTCCGCTGCTATATTATTAGAATTGCATGTGTTGTTTGATTTCTCGACTTGTGTTAAGTTGCTAAAATCTGCCAAGAGTTCAAATTGGGAAAAGGCTAGATTTTTATTTGGTCAAGTAGTCTAATCACCCCCATCTAGACATACTTTCGATCCTGCAAATGGTCTTAAATCTACAACCATTTGGGACCAATGGGTCATAACTTGTCCGGGGGGCTCCAAACCCTAAACCATAACGACCATTTTGGACAGAAATGTCATAATTTCCTTACATGAAATGGTCGTAAAGCAGACAACGTTGCTCCGCTGCCTTATTTCTAGTTGATAACGACCAATATAGATGGTCATAGCCTTGTAATTTGTGGTGCATTGCTATGACTAGGCGCCACCTCATCAATTTTGCCTACGTGTCATGTCCATGTGTCAAAACCCGTCCTCAAATATGCCAAACCCTCCTTCCCTAGTTCAAAAATGATTCAACAATATTCATTTTCCTATTCTGTTCAAGACAGTACTTTGTGAAGAAAGTGCTATTTATATTTTCTTGATTGCCCTCAAAATTTTTGGACACTCTTTTCTAGCCAAATAATTACCTCATGAAAAAATTCAGCTCCATTTTCCTAGTAAATCTTCCTCATCAAATTTCCAAAGTTCCTGTTCAACTAGAAGCTTTGTGAAGGACGTAATAGCTAGGAATATTCTAATGAGTTGAATTTTTGCCACATATTCTATATGCCCAAATAATAGCTCTCCACAAAATTTGAGCCCAGTCTAACAATCCAAGTGAGCTCACCATCCAATCTTTGTTGCTAGTAATATTTTTAGTTTGTGAAACAACTACATTTTATATTGCTTTATAATTGCTGAAAATTTATCAGGACATGAAACTGACCATAGAACCTTCCTTCACCAAATTTATCTCATTTAATTTAGCAAATTTCCCTCAATATTTCACAATTTTCTGTTCAATGGAGAGTATTGTGAAGCAAGTACAATTTTTATTTATCCAACAGGTATGAAATCTTTACAGTGCCTTCATATGCCCAAATCCTCCTCCTCCTCCAAGTTGCAGCTCAATTGAATCATCTATGTGAGCCCAGTTTCAATTTCTATTTTCTTTGCAGATTGGCACATTGCAAAGCAAGTTCTATCTAGAGCCCTCCTATTAACCTCAAACTTTTTGGGCAATCTTCCATATCCAAATCATTGCCACATGCAAATATTCAGCTCCATTTGCCTAGTAAGTCTTACTCAGTAAATTTCCAAAATTTATATCCAGAGAGAAGCTTTGTGACGGAAGTACTATCTAGGATTATCTAAATGATCTGAGATTTTTCCAATCTTCCATATGCTCAAATAATCACTCTCCACAAAATTCGAGCTCTATCAATCAACACATGTGAGCTCATCATCCAACCTTTTATTCTGGTCATATTTTTCAGTTTGTGAAGCAACTATATTTTATATTGCTTAATTCTTCTTCTTATAGGGTGGGTTTCCAGTTGGCAGCTTGGGATTAGTAGGGTGGGCACCCCCTAGGCTTGTGCCCCCCCCCCCCCCCCGTGGCTCTCCTAACCCTAATCTCAGCTCTATAAATACCCAAATATTCCCATTACGTCAGAGGGCACACCAAAAATACATTTTTGCGGCCGCAAGCTTTTGTTCTCAAGAGATCCCATCTTGGGGCCTTTTCCGGCACTCCACCGGAGGAGGATTCGATCATGGAGGGCTTCTACTCCACCTTGCTGCCCTTCCGATAATGTGTGAGTAGTTTACCACAGACCTAAGGGTCCACAGCTAGTAGCTAGATGGCTTCTTCTCTCTCTTTGATCTTCAATGCAACGTTCTCTTCGATGTTGTCGGAGTTCTAGTTGATGTAATCTTCTTTTCGGTGCGTTTGTTGAGATCTGATTAATTGTGGATTTATGACCAGATTATCTATGAATATTATTTGAGCTTCTATGAACTCTTTTATGCATGATTAAGATAGCTTTGTATTGCTCTCTGATCTATTGATTTGGTTTGGCAACCTAGATTGATTTATCTTGCAATGGGAGAGGTGCTTTGTGATGTGTTAAATCTTGTGGTGTCCTCACCCAGTGACAGAAGGGATAGCGAGGAACGTATTTGTATTGTTGCCATTAAGGATAAAAAGATGGGGTTTATATCATATTGTTTGAGTTTATCCCTTTACATCATGTCCCCTTGCTTAAAGTGTTACTCCGTTCTTGTCAACTTAATACACAAATGCATGCTGTATAGCGGTTGACGTGTGGAGAAATAGTAGTAGATGCAGAAACATTTCGGTCTACTTATCACGAATGTGATGCCTATATTCATGATCATTGCCTTGGATGTTGTCATAACTATGTGCTTTTCTATCAATTGCTCAACAGTAATTTCTTCACCCACCATATGTTTCTTTCAAGAGAGAATCCTCTAGTGAAACCTATGGCCCCCGGGTCTATTAACAATCATATATTTTTAGAACTATAGAACTAAAAATACAAAAATACCTTGCTGCACTTTATTTATATTTACTTTATTTGCACTTTACTTATCTTTTATACCTATATCTATCAGATCTCATCTTTGCAAATAACCATGAATGGATTGACAATCACTTTTATCGCGTTGGGTGCAGGTATTTCTTTGTTTTTGTAGGTGCAATATTTGGGGACTTGCTTGTGCCTCCTACTGGATTGATACCTTGGTTCTTAACTAAGGGAAATACTTATCTCTACTTTGCTGCATCGCCCTTTCCTCTTCAAGGGAAAAACCAATGCAAGCTCAAGAAGTAGCAATGATTGATGTGTAATGATGTATTGAGATAGTCATGCTGAAGGTTGTGGTGAGTGTAAGCCTTTATATGGTATTGTCATCTATTCAATAGATGCTACGTTCTAATGATATCCACCTTGCGAAGCGTCTTCGATATGCACTTCTATCCTTAGCAGCACTTCCAAGTTCCTTGAGGATAGGACTACATATTAGGAGTTACTGAGTGTGATGCTGCGGGGATAGGTTGCGCTCCCGATGCCGCTCAGGGTTCGGGGAGCAGCGCTATGATGACTGGCGGTCCGACAAGGACCGAGGCCGGTCATGTCGTTGTGCGATGAAGTATGTGAGTTCTTTATGATTAATGTTGAGTCGATGGATTATATGCACTCTCACCCTTCCACCATTGCTAGCCTCTCTAGTACCGCGCAACTTTCGCCAGTGCATTAAACCCACAATTTACCTTCCTCGAAACACCCACCATACCTACCTATTGTGACATTTCCATAACACTTCCGAGATATATTGCCATGAATTTTCCATCGTTCCATTTTATTATGACACAAATCATCATTGTAATATGCATGAGGCATTCATAGAGATTCATATATTTTTTCTAGTATCGAGTTATAATTTTTGAGCTGGAAGTAAATAAGTGTGATGATCACCATTATTAGAGCATTGTCTCGTGCGAGGAAAGGATCATGGAGGCTATGATTCTCCCATAAGAAGAGATGAGACTCCGTACTTAAAATAATAAAGAAAGAGGCCAAAGAGCCCATAAAAAAGAGAGGCCAAAGAGCCCAATAAAAAACTAAAATAAAAAATAAAAAATGAGAGAAAAGAAAGAAGGGACAATGTTACTATCCTTTTCCATACTTGTGCTTCAAAGTAGCAGCATGTCTTCATGATAGAGAGTCTCCTATTTTGTCACTTTCATATACTAGTCGGAATTTTTCATTATAGAACTTGGCTTGTATATTCCAATGATGGGCTTCCTCAAATTTCCCAAGGTCTTCGTGAGCAAGCAAGTTGGATGCACACCCCCTTAGTTTTATTTTGAGCTTTCATACACCTGTAGCTCTAGCGCATCCATTACGTGGCAATCCCTACTCACTTGCATCGATATCAATTGATGGGCATCTCCATAGCCATGGCTCACGCTCATGTATTGTGTGAAAGTTGAAAAATCTCCATAGCCATGGCTCACGCTCGATATCCATGGCTCACGCTCATGTATTGTGTGAAAGTTGAAAAATCTTGAGAACATTAAAAGTATGAAACAATTGCTTGGCTTTTCATCGGGGTTGTGCATGATAAATAATTTGTGTTATGAAGATAGAGCATGACAAGACTATGATTTTGTAGGGATAACTTTCTTTAGCCATGATATTTTGAGAAGACATGATTTTTTTATTTAGTATGCTTTAAGTATTACTGTTTCTATGTCAATATTAAACTCTTTTTTTGAATCTTATGGATCTGAATATTCATGCCACATAAAAGAAAGATTACATGATAAAAATGTTAGGTAGCATTCCATATCAAAGATTCTGTTTTTATCATTGACCTACGCGAGGACGAGCAAGAATTAAGCTTGGGCATGCTTGATACGTCTCCAACGTATCTATAATTTTTTATTGTTCCATGCTATTATATTATCGATCTTGGAGTTTTATATGCCTTAATATGCTATTTTATATCATTTTTTGGGACTGACCTATTAACCTAGTGCCTAGTGCCAGTTGTTGTTTTTTCCTTGTTTTTGTCTTTTACGAAAAATCAATACCAAACAGAGACCAAACGAAATAAAACTTTACGATGAGTTTTCTTGGACCAGAAGACAACCACGAAGCTTGGGGAAGAGGCCAGAAGACCCACGAGGGAGCGACAAGCCCTAGAGGCGTGCCCCCCGGGGGGTGCCCCTAGGCTTGTGGGCCCCCCATGGCTCTCCTAACCCTAATCTCAGCTCTATAAATACCCAAATATTCCCTTTACGTCAGAGGGGCACACCAAAAATACTTTTCCACCGCCGCAAGCTTCTGTTCTCGTGAGATCGCATCTTAGGGCCTTTTCCGGTACGTCGTCGGAGGGGGATTCGATCATGGAGGGCTTCTACATCAACCTTGCTTCCTTATGATAATGCGTGAGTAGTTTACCATAGATCTACGGGTCCATAGATAGTATCTAGATGGCTTCTTCTCTCTCTTTGATCTTCAATACAATGTTCTCTCGATGTTCTTGGAGTTCTATTCGATGTAATCTTCTTTTGCGATGCATTTGTTGAGATCCGATGAATTGTGGATTTGTAATCTGATCATCTATGAATATTATTTGAGTCTTCTCTGAACTCTTTTATGCATGATTAAGATAGCTTTGTATTTCTCTCCGATCTATTGATTTGGTTTGGCCAACTAGATTTATTTATCTTGCAATGGGAGAGGTGCTTTGTCATGGGTTCAATCTTGTGGTGTCCACACCCAGTGACATAAGGGATAGCAAGTAACGTATTTGTATTGTTGCCATTAAGGATAAAAAGATGGGGTTTATATCATATTGTTTGATTTCATCCCTTTACATCATGTCATTTTGCTTAAAGCATTACTCTGTTCTTGTCAACTTAATACACTAGATGCATGCTGGATAGCAGTTGATGTGTGGAGTAATAATAGTAGATGCAAAATTGTTTCGGTCTACTTGTCACAGAAGTGATGCCTATATTCATGCTCATTGCCTTGCATGTCGTCATAACTATGCGCTTTTCTATCGATTGCTCAACAGTAATTTGTACACCCATGGTATGTTTCTTTCAAGAGAGAAGCCTCTAGTGAAACCTAGGCCCTAGGGTCTATTTAACATCATATACTTTGATCTATAAAACCAAAAATACAAAAATACCTTGCTGCATTTTATTTATATTTGCTTTTTTTGCACTTTACTTATCTTTTATACCTATCTCTATCAGATCTCATCTTTGAAAATAACCGTGAATGGATTGACAACCACTTTTATCGTGTTGGGTGCAAGTATTTCTTTGTTTGTGTAGGTGCAATATTAGGGGACTTGCTTGTGCCTCCTACTGGATTGATACCTTGGTTCTTAACTAAGGGAAATACTTATCTCTACTTTGCTGCATCACCCTTTCCTCTTCAAGGGAAAAACCAATGCAAGCTCAAGAAGTAGCAATGATTGATGTGTAATGATGTATTGAGATATTCATGCTGAAGGTTGTGGCGAGTGTAAGCCTTTATCTGGTATTCTCATCTATTCAATACATGCTATGTTCTAATAATATCCACCTTGCGAAGTGTCTCCGATAGGACTACATATTGGGCGTACCAGAGTGTGACGCCGTGGAGAGAGGTTGCGCTCCCGATGCCGCTTAGGATTCGGGGAGCAGCGCTATGATGACTAGCGGTCCGACAAGGACCGAGGCCGGTCTTGTCGGTCTCCACGAGCCGGAGAGAAACGGTCGGACCGCACCAGAGATCGGCGAGGATCGTGTCCGGAATGGGAGGAGGCCCCCATGACGAGACCCCTGCAGCTGACGCCGCAAGTCCTCCTCCTAGTGTTGTGTGTGTGGGAAGGGGGCGCTGTTGGTCCCGGTGGTAACCAGGCGACACTTAGACCAGCCGCCAGCATCATCCCATTGGCGAGGCATGGTCGGAGCACGCACGTTGGGGGAGGCAGAGGGGGATTGGTGGGGAGCGAGATGGTTGTGCCGTCGAGCAAAACAGACAAGGTGCAGGAGGCGGCAGGAGCTAGCGGGGGATGTCGGTGGAAGCCCGGGAGGGAGCCCTGACCAAGAGCCTGGCGGAGGAGAGGCAGCTGTGGAAGAACGACACCACCAACCACGCGGATTTCCTAAAGGGTGAGGACCTCTGGATCAGCCGCCTCGCCGACGTTGCCAACAGGATCACCAAGTAATTGGCCGACATGGGGATGCCGGACGTGAGGTACACCCCGGACCCGAATGTGAGCCCCAACACCAAGCTGACCCTGTTCTTCGAGGGGATTCTTGGAGCCCTGGAGCGATTCGACTCCAACCGGGCGAGCTCCCTGGACAGCGAGGCCCGGACACTTTGCCGGGGCGCCATGACCAAGGTCCTCACCAAGCTGGCATACTGGAACCCTGACCTTGACTTCGATGCCGCGCCTGATAGCTTGCCGGATGATGCAGACCACATGGTGCCCAAGGAGCTAATCGAGCCCATCATCAGTCGCGTCAGAGGAATTCAGAGGGTAGAGGGCCAGCGTTGGGATTAGGCACCCCGTTTCTTGTTGCCGCTGCGGGTTCACTACCAAGACAATTCATATCCTTAGTTAGAACCGCAACAACAATTGATGTAATATAACTCTGCAGTGTTTTAAATCGATGCATGTTATTTCCCTGTTCAACCCCTCCTTGTATGTCCATCCTACGCCAACTGGGCAGGCTTGCCGGCGCGTGAACCCAAACCGCAGCGCTTTGAAGGACGGATCCTTTATCGACCGGCAGGTTGTTCTTGCTGCCGTGCGAACCACCTTGCCGTTCTCAGCGTAGCCGCTCGAACTGTCGAGCGGACTCAAGACAGAACGAGAGCGTTGCCTATAGCGGAAGGCCATCCTGCTATTCTCGACGAAGCTGCTCGATTTGTTGAGCGGACTCGAAACACACCAAGGGCGTTGCCAATAATGGAAGGGCCCCACTGTGTGCAGGTTTCTTATACAAAGGAAAGATCTCCCAGAAAGATAACCTTTTATAAAAAGGAATTACTCAGAATTTTTGCATGACTTAGCTTTCTTATCATCACGCGAATGCTTGCTGCGTCCGCTAACGGTGCTGCTCGCTTGGTTGCCTTCTTCCTTGGAGCCATGGCGACGAAGAACTGTCCAATTCGTAGCTAAGCCAGATTCTCACAACTGGGCCCCCTACCTGGCGCACCAAAGATGTCAGTGGAAAGGACACCTATGGGATCACAAGAATCCCTACTACGTTTGCGGGGCGCGGGGTTGTGAGAAGAGCGGGATCAGCAGTCAGCACAAGCACTCGGTTCGTTTACCCCGGGTCGGGCCGCAAGGATGCGTAATACCCTAGTCCTTCTTTTGTGTGTATATCAGTGTTCTTGGAGCTCTTGAGCTAGCTACGATGAGTCTAACTTGTCCAAGGGTCCGAATCCTTCTCCTGGATGCCTCGGGCCTCCTTTTATAGGCAAGGGGATCGCCACAGTGGCACACAGGAGGTGGCATCGGGGTACTGTGGCTAAGCTTATCGCTTAGCCATTACGGCTCAAGATGCATTTAATGCGCCTCTTAGGTGTCCCTCTCGCTCTACCGCCGCTTCGCCCTGCCTTGAAACGCGCCTAGGCCAGCGAGGCGGTCAGCACCATGTAGGCTGGATGGCTGCTGAGGTGGCGTGGTGGTAGGGACTTCATGAAGATTTGCATGCCACCACGTAGGCATGTGCTGAGTTGGCTTGGAAGCCTCACGTCGACACGCAGGCGCTTGCCTAGCTGGTGGGCTGGTAGCTGCATGGGAGCTGTGGTGGAGACTTGGCAGACGTGGCCCTGGCTGTGGCCCCGCGGATGTCCTCGGCAAGGGCCTTGCCGGGGCCCCGGCAAGGGTCTTGATGTGGTGTTGTGGTCTTCCCTAGCAAGGATCTCGCCGAGGTTCGTCGTCTTCTAATCCTCATATGACATGGAGTTTTTATGATCTTCACAAACATATAAATGCCATCACGGAGGCGCCTCCCGAGCCTTGGTCCCAACGTGGTTGGTGGTGTTGGAAAATCTGGGGCTCAAGGGTGGCGCGTTCTGCTAGCGTTGGGTGAGCTACCCCGGCAAGGTCCTTGCCGAGGCTGTGGAGGCCGCCCTGGCAAGGGTCTTACCGGGGGAGTCCACCTCGACCTCTTGCTCTTTGTGTCTCTGTCTTGGTGTTGCTTTGACCATCTTGCGGCTTTGACTCCTTCCTCTTCCCTGCTTAAGTGTGGTCGCACGCGTGGCTCCGACTGCCCGTGCACAGGTAAAGGGGTACAAAGTAGTGCCCCTACTTCTATACACCGATAGGAGCCCCCGGGTCTGGGCCACACATAAGCACACCACGTTGTTGGGCCCGGCCCAAAACGGTGCGCAGGCAGGCGGGGCGGTTTTTACCGCGATAACTCTTCGTCCGCTGCGATTCCCCATGAACCGCGTAGAATGCGTGATGTGGAGGTCGTGCGTGACATGGGGGGAATGCATGGGGCGGTAGCTGCAGGCATGCGTCATGTCGCAAGAAATGGGATAGAGGCGGCCCGCTTCTTCCCCATAAAAAGGAATAACCGCAGGTTCGTGGCTCATTTACCATGTGTGCTTTCCCCAATCTCGACATTGCCGTCCTCATCTTCTTCCTCCTCAAGCTCCTGCTCACTGCTGCTGCGCCCCCCACTGCCGTCGTTCCCTCACCCTCTTCCCAGCCGTCATGGCGCCTAAATCTGGAAAGGGCAAGGGCGTAGCTAAGGACACGAAGGAGAAGGAGACGACGGAGAGCGAGGCGGTGGTGCGGGGGGCGCAGTTCGCCTATTTCATCCCGTGGTCAGTCGACGTCTTCGGGCACAAGGACTACTTCAAGCTTTTCTGGGGGGCGGAGATGACGGCGCATCCCGCCATGCGCACCCTCCCTGCAGATTGCAACAAGGGCGGCTCAAAACGGTACCCATTCTTCATCGACTTCTTCTTCTGCGGGCTCTGCCCCCCCCCCCATTTTCTGACTTCTTCAATGACATTATGCGCACTTTTGGCTTCCATCTGTTGGACCTCATGTCGAATGCCCTGGCATGCTTGGCGTGATTCGCCCACCTCTGCGAGGGCTTCGCCGGGGTGGTTCCCAGTACGACGCTTTTCCGCCACTACTTCTCCCCCCACATCCAATCTGCGGGTGCCATTTCTCGAAGCTTCACCTAGATCCCGAGGGCTCAGGAGAAAGGTGCATACCCAGAGGGTGCCACGAACGAGAGGTGGGAGGAGTGGCGGCCCCGGTGGTCCTGGATCGTGGAGGAGAATCCACCAGGGTTCCATCAGGTTGTTCATCGGGAGCCGCTGCTCCGTGGCGCAGACTGGAGCGACCTCGAACCCAATGACAAGAAGTTTCCGATCGCCACCACCAGGATTTGCCGCCTCACCGAGGCCGGGCTCACCCTCGAGATGATTGCGGCGGATTTCATCTGCCATCGAATCACTCCGCTGCACAACAAGGGGAGGCCGGCCTGGGATGTCAGGAATGCGGCCAACATCATGAGGCTCCGCACCGGCATAAAGAACAACTTCACGGTGTTGGGGCACTCCTGCTATTGCCAGAGGCTCTTCCAGCTCGACGTGTTCGCCGACGGCAAGGTGGAGAGGACCAACAAGGCCGCAAAGTCCGGCAAGGTCGTCAAGGGGCCCTTGTTCGGGCTGCCGCCGGGAATGGTCCCGCGGAGCAACAACACTTGGCAGGCTGACATCCTCGCTATGATGCTGGTCTTCAACATGCACGGTCTTGACCTGGCCTGGGTCGAGCCCCCGGCACGCGAGGTGGAGGTTTTCTTCGCCAACTTGGTCGAAGAACTCGATCATGATGAGCCGCTGCTCATCCAGGACACCACCCAGGAGGAGCTGAACTACATCACCGCCAGCGCAGAGCAGGCGGAGCTCGCCAGGCTGGCCGGCGACACCGGTGGCATGGAGAACGTGGCCGCCGCGGCTACAGAAGGGAAGGAGCTCGCCGAGTGGGTGAAGTCTGCCAGGGAGGCGGGCGGCGCCAACATCGAGGCCCCCCTGTTGGGGGCGTGGGCGAAGAAATGTCCGAGGATGAGGCCGAGGCCGGCGACCCCTTGGCTACGAAGAAAAGACGCGTCCAACATCTGGCCAGCTCTGGCGAGCCGGTCCGGTCCAGCAGGGCCGAGGCGCGGCAAGGGGTTCCAGGGGAAACCACGCGCATGACGAGGGTCGCGGCTATGAAGAAGAAGGCAACCGCCTCTTCTTCATCCAAACGCTACCGGACTCCATCGCCTTCCCCTCCTCCCGTAGACGTCGGCACGGAGGTCGCCTTTGACTTTTTGTCCCTCAGCCCGAGGAGGAAGAGGAAGGCAGCAGAAGAGGAGGTGGAGGATGAGTAAGCATTCTGCCCCTCGCTATTTCCATCCTCTCTAATCATGCCGCCTTCCTTGATTTGACCTGTTTTTGCAGGGAAATGGAGACGCTGGCCTTGCGGGCAGCGAAGAGGGCAAAGGCCTCGACGGGCAGCCAGCCCCCGGCGGGTACCTCAAAGGCGCCGCTGGTGGTGGAGAGCAGCCCGGCAGCAGCCTGCGGCGCAGTCCCCGACTGAGCCTCCAGCATGCGTTCACCACTTATTCTTCATCAATGTGCGCTGGGGTGTGACTTTTTTTGGTACTGACCTTGCCGTGGATGTAGGAGGAGGGCAGCAGGAGGAGGAGCCACCAAGGGCCACCCCCACCACGTCGCCCCCATCGACCACACCGTCCCGAGGGGCGTCCCCGGCAAGGGTGCCAGACACCGAGCCCATGCGCATGGAGCAGGAGGAGGTAGACTTTGGTGCCAGTGGCCCCGTCCCGGCAACAAACGTCAGCGAGGATGGGGCCGCTTCTTCTTAGCCCGGCACGGGTGAGTCATCTGATTTCCCTTACTCTTATTTCTTCTCTTTTTTTGAATCTTGATTTTGGCCCTGCCTCCTTTCCTCTTTTGGCATCCAGATCCCTCCCCGGCGGACCAGGAGGACACCGACACCATCATCAAGGAGGTCGGCGCGGACGCCGTGGCCGAGGCCGACAAGGTCCCCGCCAAGGAGGCCGACAAGGGCATTGCCGAGGAGGAGGCCGACAAGGGCGCTGCGAGGAGGAGCCCGGCAAGGCCGCTGCCAAGGAGGAGCCCGACAAGGCCGCTGCTGAGAAGGAGGTGGTTGACGACCAACCCTCCTCCTCCACTGCCTCCGGCTCAGGCAAATACCTGAAGGTGGGCGACGACTTGTTCGTCCTCCTCCCAGGGACGGCGAGCACCAGGGCGCCGACCGAGGGGGAGGTGTTCGATGACGAAGTGCTCGCCGCCACCGGGCTCAAGGTCGTCGAGGAACCGAGCGCCGGTGGCGGTGGCACCCAGGAGGAGCAGCTCCTCCAGGCCATGGGCGCCAGCTTCTGGAAGCTGCAGGCGCTCCATCGCGCCCGTCTGGACAAGGCAAAGTCTAGGGAGGCGGTGGCGGACAAGGCGGAGGCAGACTTCAGGAAGCGTGCCACCGAGGCGCAGGCCTGGTTCCACTAGGCCCACGAGGAGCTGAAGGCCGCGCAAGGCCAGCTGGCGGCGCGTGAGCTGGAGCTTCTCCTGAAGCATGCCGACATCGAGAAAGCCTGGGAGGAGGTGAGGGAAGAGGCCTCCAAGGCCGAGGACGCCCGGTCCCAGCACCAGGCCGAGCTAGACTCTCAGGAAGAGGACCTCGTCGCTCGTGAGGCGACGCTTGCCTCCACACACCGCGGCAAGGACGAGGCAGTCGAGAAGCTTGCCACAGCGCGAACCCGTGATCTGGAGCATAAGCACAAGGAAGCACTCGATGCCCAAGCTCTGGCCCACGGCAACAAGGTGAAGGAGCTGGAGGCGGAGCGCGACAGCCTGAAGGCCATGGCCGATCAGCTGGCGAAGGAGAGGGACACGGCCAGCTGCGCCCTAACGGTGACGCAGGACGATGATACGTCTCCAACGTATCTATAATTTTGATTGTTCCATGCTATTATATTGCCCCTTTTGGATGTTTATGGGCTTTATTTTACACATTTATATCATTTTTGGGACTAACCTACTAACCAGAGGCCCAGCCCGTATTGCTATTTTTTTGCCTATTTCAGTATTTCGAAGAAAAGGAATATCAAATGGAGTCCAAACGGAGTCCAAACGGAATGAAACCTTCGGGAGCGTGATTTTTGGAACGAACGTGATCCAGAGGACTTGGAGTGCAAGCCAAGAAGCAGCCGAGGCTCCCACGAGATAGGAGGGCACGCCCCCCCTGTAGGGTGCGCCCCCTGTCTCGTGGGCCCCTTGGGCATCCACCGACGTACTTCTTCCTCCTATATATACCTATGTACCCCGAAAACATCCAGGGAGCAGACGAAACACAATTTCCACCACCGTAACCTTCTGTATCCGCGAGATCCCATCTTGGAGCCTTTGCCGGTGTTCTGCCGGAGGGGGGATCGACCATGGAGGGCCTCTACATCAACATCCTTGCCGCTCCGATGAGTTGTGAGTAGTTTACCACAGACCTACGGGTCCATAGTTATTAGCTAGATGGCTTCTTCTCTCTTTTTGGATGTCAATACAATGTTCTCCCCCCCCCCTCTTGTGGAGATCTATTAGACGTAAACTCTTTTTGCGCTGTGTTTGTCGAGATCCTATGAATTGTGGGCTTATGATCAAGTTTATCTATGAATAATATTTGAATCTTCTCTGAATTCTTTTATGTATGATTGATCTATCTTTGCAAGTCTCTTCGAATTATCAGTTTGGTTTGGCCTACTAGATTGATCTTTCTTGCCATGGGAGAAGTGCTTAGCTTTGGGTTCAATCTTGCGGTGTCCTTACCCAGTGACAGAAAGGGTTGCAAGCCACGTATTGTATTGTTGCCATCGAGGATAAAAAGATGGGGTTTATATCATGTTGCATGAGTTTATCCCTCTACATCATGTCATCTTGCTTAAGGCGTTATTCTGTTCTTATGAACTTAATACTCTAGATGCAGGCAGGAGTCGGTCGATGTGTGGAGTAATAGTAGTAGATGCAGGCAGGAGTCGGTCTACTTGTTATGGACGTGATGCCTATATACATGATCATGCCAAGATAATCACATAATTATTCGCTTTTCTATCAATTGCTCGACAGTAATTTGTTCACCCACCGTAATACTTATGCTATCTCAAGAGAAGCCTCTAGTGAAACCTATGGCCCCCGGGTCTATCTCTTATCATATTTGTTTCCAATCTACTTTTATTTGCATCTTTACTTTTTGCATCTATATTATAAAATACCAAAAATATATTTATCTTATCATACTATCTCTATCAGATCTCACTTTCGCAAGTGGCCGTGAAGGGATTGACAACCCCTTTATCGTGTTGGTTGTGAGTTCTTAGTTTGTTTGTGTAGGTGCGTGGGACTTTTGAGGAGCCTCCTACTGGATTGATACCTTGGTTCTCAAAAACTGAGGGAAATACTTACGCTACTATTGCTGCATCACCCTCTCCTCTTCGAGGAAAACCAACACAATATCAAGACGTAGCAAGAAGGATTTCTGGCGCCGTTGCCGAGGAGGTCTTCACTCAAGTCAAGACATACCAAGTACCCATCACAAACCCATCTCCCTCGCATTTACATTATTTGCCATTTGCCTCTCATTTTCCTCTCCCCCACTTCACCTTTGCCGTTATATTTGCCCTCTTTTTCCCAATCTCCTCCTCTCTTTTTGCTTGCCTTTTTCTATTTGCTTGTGTGTTGGATTACTTGTTGCCATGGTGCAAGATAATACCAAATTGTGTGATTTCTCGAATACCAATAATAATGATTTCCTTAGTACTCTGATTTCTCCTCTTAATGATGTTGAGTCTTGTGAAATCAATACTGCTTTACTGAATGTTGTTATGAAAGATTAGTTCGCCGGCCTTCCTAGTGAAGATGCCGCTACTCATCTAAACAACTTTGTTGATTTGTGTGATATGCAAAAGAAGAAAGATACGGATAACAATATTGTCAAATTGAAGTTATTTCTGTTTTCACTTAGAGATCGTGCTAAAGTTTGGTTTTTGTCTTTGCCTAAAAATAGTATTAATTCTTGGAACAAGTGCAAAGATGCTTTTATCTCTAAGTATCTTCCTCCCGCTAAGATTATCACTCTTAGGAACGACATTATGAATTTTAAACAACTTGATCATGAGCATGTTGCCCAATCTTGGGAAAGAATGAAATTGATGCTTCGTAATTGCCCTACTCATGGTTTCAATTTATGGATGATTATACAAAAAATTTATGCCGGGTTGAACTTTGCTTCTAGAAATCTCTTAGATTCGGCCTTGGGAGGCACGTTTATGGAAATCACGTTAGGAGATGCTACAAAACTTCTTGATAATATTATGGCTAATTATTCTCAATGGTACACCGAAAGATCTTCTAGTAAAAAAGTGCATGCTATACAAGAAATCAATGTTTTGAGTGGAAAGATGGATGAACTTATGAAATTGTTTGCTACTAAAAATACTCCTCTTGATCCCAATGATATGCCTTTGTATTCTTTGATTGAGAATAATAATGAATCTATGGATGTGAATTTTGTTGGTAGGAATAGTTTTGGAAATAATGCTTATAGAGGAAACTTTAATGCTAGACCGTTCCCTAGTAATTCCTCTAATAATTATGGAAATTCCTAAAATAATTCTTATGGTAATATCAATAAGATGCCCTCTGAGTTAGAGAATAGTGTGAAAGAATTTATGATTTCACAAAAGAATTTTAATGCTTTGCTTGAACAAAAATTGCTCAAAGTTGATGATTTGGCTAGGAACGTTGATAGACTTTTGCTTGATGTTGATTCTTTTAAACTTAGATCTTCTCCTCCTAAGCATTATATCAATGAGTCTCTCAAATTAATGAGAATTTCCATTGATGAGTGTAAGGAAAGAACCGCTAGATTGCGTGCTAAGAAAGATAGCTTTATAAAAGCGTGTTCTTCTAGTTTCCATGAAAATAATGACGAAGATTGTAAAGTTATTGATGCATCTCCTATTAGATCTATGTTTTGCAATATGAATTTTTATGATTATGGGACTGATTATGAATCAACTTTGCCTAGAAGGCGTCCCAAGAAGTCGGAGTCTTTAGATCTTGATGCTAAAATTGGTAAAAGTGAGATTGGGGAGGTCACAACTTCAAATAACATTGAACCTACTATCTCGGATTTCGAGGAATTTGATTATGATAATTGTTCTTTAAAAGGTTGTATTTCCTTGTTGCAATCCGTTGTTAATTCTCCTCATGCTTATAGTCAAAATAAAGCTTTTACCAAACATATTGTTGATGCTTTGTAGCAATCTTATGATGAAAAACTTAATTTGGAAGTTTCTATACCTAGAAAACTTAATGTTGAGTGGGAACCAACTATAAAGATTAGAATTAAAGATTATGAGTATTTTACTTTGTGTGATTTGGGTGCTAGTGTTTCCACAATTCCAAAAACTTTATGTGATATTCTAGGTTTCCATGATCTTGATGATTGCTCGCTAAATATGCACCTTGCGGATTCCACCATTAAAAAGCCAATGGGAAGGATCAATGATGTTCTTATTGTTGCAAATAGAAATTTGGTGCCCGTGTATTTTATCGTTCTTGATTTAGATTGCAATCTTTCTTGCCCTATTATTCTTGGTATACCTTTCCTTAGAACGATTGGCGCGATTATTGATATGAAGGAAGGGAATATTAGATTCCAATTTCCAGTAAAGAAAGGCATGGAGCACTTTCCAAGAAAGAAATTCAAATTACCTTATGAATCTATTATGCAGGCTAATTATGAATTTAGTGCCAAAGAAGGCACTCGCTAGATCTATCTTTGCTTTTATGTCTAGCTAGGGGCGTTAAACGATAGCGCTAGTTGCGAGGCAACCCAATTTTTCTTTATGTTTTTTGTTCTTGCTCCTTTTTAGTAATAATTCTTGCTTCTAATCTCTGTTTAGATGTGTTTTTATCTTTTAATTAGTGTTTGTGCCAAGTAGAACCTACAGGATAAACTATGATGATAGTTGACTTGATTCTGCTGAAAAACAGAAACTTTGTGCTCACGAGAAAAACTTCAGTAAATCACAGAAACGTGATTTTGCATTGATTCTTTTTGCTGCTGATCAATAGATAAATTTTACAGTACGTCCTATTTTGGTAGGATTTTTAGATTTCCATAAGTTTACGTTAGTTACAGATTGCTACAGACTGTTCTGTTTTTGACAGATTCTGTTTTTTGTGTGTTGTTTGCTTATTTTGATGCATCTATGACTAGTAAAATAGTTTATAAACCATAGAGAAGTTGAAATACAGTAGGTTTAACAACAAAATAAATAAAGAATGAGTTCATTGCAGTACCTTATGTGGTGGTTTTGTTTTCTTTCACTAACGGAGCTTATAAGATTTCCTGTTGAGTTTTGTATTGTGAAGTTTTCAAGTTTTGGGTAAAGCTTTTATGGACTATGGAATAAGGAGTGGTAAGAGACTAAGCTTGGGGATGCCCAAGGCACCCCGAGTTATTCAAGAATAGCCAAAAGCCTAAGCTTGGGAATGCCCCGGGAAGGCATCCCCTCTTTCGTCTTCGTTCATTGGTAACTTTACTTGGAGCTATATTTTTATTCGCTACATGATATGTGTTTTGCTTGAAGCGTCATGTATTATATTAGTCTTTGCTTTTTAGTTCACCAAAATCATCCTTGCTGTACACACCTTTTGGGAGAAGCCTATTTGATTAGAATTTGCTAGAATACTCTATGTGCTTCACTTATATCTTTTGAGCTTGATAGTTTTTGCTCTAGTGCTTCGCTTATATCTTTTAGAGCACGGTGGTGTCTCAATTTTGAAGAAATTTCTAGTCTCTCATGCTTCACTTATATTATTTTGAGAGTCTTTTAGAACATAATGGTATTTGCTATGGTTATAATTTTGTCCTAGAATGATGAGCATCCAAGTTGGGTATAATAAAA
Source organism: Triticum timopheevii (assembly GCA_963921465.1). NCBI lineage: Eukaryota > Viridiplantae > Streptophyta > Magnoliopsida > Poales > Poaceae > Triticum > Triticum timopheevii. The sequence goes on from OY997274.1 coordinate 66,064,594, forward strand.
ACTATCATAGAAAAAAAATTAGATGCTATGATCAACTTGATGCTTGATAATTGTTTTGACATATAAAGGTAGTAATGTTGGGGTCATGCTAGTGGGTAATTATGAAATTGCGAAATACTTTTGTTGAAGTTGGCAAGTTCCGTAGCATGCACGTATGGTAAAAGTTGTGTGACAAATTTGTTGCATGAGGTGCTCTTTTGATTGTCTTCCTTATGAGTAGCAGTCGGGGACGAGTGATGGTCTTTTCCTACCAATCTATCCCTCTTGGGGCATGCATAGTAGTACTTTGCTTCGAGGGCTAAGTAGACTTTTGCAATAAGTATATGAGTTCTTTTTTGACTAATGTGGGTCCATGGATATACGCACACTCGTCCTTTTACTTTGCTAGCATTTATTATTACCGCGCAACTTTCGCCAGTATCATAAACCCTTTATTTACCTTCCTCAAAACAGCCACCATACCTACCTATTATGGCATTTCCATGGCCATTCCGAGATATATTGCCATGCAACTTTCCACCGTTCCGTTTATTATGACACGTCCCATCATTGTCATATTGCTCTTTTGCATGATCATGTAGTTGACATCGTATTTGTGGCAAGGCCACTTTCATAATTTTCATACATGTCGCTCTTGATTCATTGCATATCTCGGTACACCGCCGGAGGCATTCATATAGAGTCATATCTTGTTCTAGCTTTGAGTTGTAATTCTTGAGTTGTAAATCCATATAAGTGTGATGATCTTCATTATTAGAGCATTGTCCTAGTGAGGAAAGGATGATGAAGGCTATGATTCCCCCACAAGTCGGGATGAGACTTCGGACTTTACAAAAAGAAAAAAAATGAGAAAGGCCAAAAAGAAAAAAATGAAGGCCAAAGAAAAGAAAAAAATAGAAAAAAAGAAAAGAGAAAAAATAAAATGAGAGAAAAAGAGAGAGGGGACAATGCTACTATCTCTTTTTCCACACTTGTGCTTCAAAGTAGCACCATGATCTTCATGATAGAGAGTCTCCTATGTTGTCATTTTCATATACTAAGTGGGAATTTTTCATTATAGAACTTGGCTTGTATATTCCAGTGATGGGCTTCCTCAAAATGCCCTAGGTCTTCATGAGCAAGCAAGTTGGATGCACACCCACTTAGTTTCTTTTGTTGAGCTTTCATATATTTATAGCTCTAGTGCATCCGTTGCATGGCAATCCCTACTCACTCACATTGATATCTATTAATGGGCATCTCCATATAGCCCTTTAATACGCCTAGTTGATGTGAGACTATCTTCTCCCTTTTTGTCCTCACAACCACCATATACCACCATAGTGCTATGGCCATGGATTGCGCTCATGTATTGCGTAAGAGTTGAAAAAGCTGAAGCGTGTTAAAAAGTATAAAACAATTGCTCGGCTCGTCATCGGGGTTGTGCATGATGGGAGTATTTTGTGTAATGAAAATGAAGCATGGCCTAACTATATGATTTTGTAGGGATAAGCTTTCTTTGGCTATGCTATTTTGATACGACATGATTATTTGTTAGTATGCTTCGAAGTATTATAATTTTTAAATTTTATAAGCTTTTATTTTGAATCATTTGGATCTGAACATTCATGCCACAATAAAGAAAATTACATTGAGTATTATGCTAGGTAGCATTCCACATAAAAAATTTCTTTTTATCATTTACCTACTCGAGGACGAGCAGGAATTAAGCTTGGGGATGCTTGATACGTCTCCAACATATCTATAATTTTTGATTGTTCCATGCTATTATATTACCCATTTTGGATGTTTATGGGCTTTATTTTACACATTTATATCATTTTTGGGACTAACCAACTAACCGGAGGCCCAGCCTGTATTGCTGTTTTTTTGCCTATTTCAGTATTTCGAAGAAAAGGAATATCAAACGGAGTCCAAACGGAATGAAACCTTCGGGAGCGTGATTTTTGGAACGAACGTGATCCTGAGGACTTGGAGTGCAAGCCAAGAAGCAGTCGAGGCTCCCACAAGATAGGAGGGAGCCCCCCCCCCATAGGGCGCGCCCCCTGTCTTGTGGGCCCCTCGGGCGTCCACCTACGTACTTCTTCCTCCTATATATACCTATGTACCCCGAAAACATCCAGGGAGCAGATGAAACACAATTTCCACCACCGTAACCTTCTGTATCCGCGAGATCCCATCTTGGAGCCTTCGCCGGTGTTTTTCCGGAGGGGGATCGACCACGGAGGGCCTTTACATCAACATCCTTGCCCCTCCGATGAGTTGTGAGTAGTTTACCACAGACCCACGGGTCCATAGTTATTAGCTAGATGGCTTCCTCTCTCTTTTTGGATTTCAATACAATGTTCTCCCCCTCTCTTGTGGAGATCAATTCGATGTAAACTCTTTTTGCGGTGTGTTTGTCGAGATCCGATGAATTGTGGGTTTACGATCAAGTTTATCTATGAATAATATTTGAATCTTCTCTGAATTCTTTTATGTATGATTGAGCTATCTATGCAAGTCTCTTAGAATTATCAGTTTGGTTTGGCCTACTAGATTGATCTTTCTTGCCATGGGAGAAGTGCTTAGCTTTGGGTTCAATCTTGCAGTGTCCTTACCCAGTGACAGAAAGGGTTGCAAGGCACGTATTGTATTGTTGCCATCGAGGATAAAAAGATGGGGTTTATATCATATTGCATGAGTTTACCCCTCTACATCATGTCATCTTGCTTAAGGCATTACTCTGTTCTTATGAACTTAATACTCTAGATGTAGGCAGGAGTCGGTCGATGTGTGGAGTAATAGTAGTAGATGCAGGCAGGAGTCGGTCTACTTGTTATGGACGTGATGCCTATATACATGATCATGCCTAGATAATCTCATAATTATTCGCTTTTCTATCAATTGCTCGACAGTAATTTGTTCACCCACCGTAATACTTATGCTATCTCGAGAGAAGCCTCTAGTGAAACCTATGGTCCCCGGGTCTATCTCTTATCATATTTGCTTCCAATCTACTTTTATTTGCATCTTACTTTTTGCATCTATAATATAAAATACCAAAAATATATTTATCCTATCATACTATCTCTATCAAATCTCACTTTCGCAAGTGGTCGTGAAGGGATTGGCAACCCCTTTATCGCGTTGGTTGCGAGTTGTCAGTTTGTTTGTGTAGGTGTGTGGGACTTTTGAGGAGCCTCCTACTGGATTGATACCTTGGTTCTCAAAAACTGAGGGAAATACTTATGCTACTATTGCTGCATCACCCTCTCCTCTTTGAGGAAAACCAACGCAAGCTCAAGATGTAGCAGACGACATCCTCGCCAAGGCCGAGGAGCTCGCCCGTGCAAACGACTCCATCAAGGATCTAAAGCTGAACCTGGAGGGTCTTTGAGAAGACGCTTACGGAGGCCAAAGCCTGGGAGGGAGCCCTGACCAAGAGCCTGGCGGAGGAGAGGCAGCTGCGGAAGAACGCCGCCACCAACCATGTGGATTTCGTGAAGGGCGAGGACCTCTGGATCAGCCGCCTCGCCGACGTTGCCAACAGGATCACCAAGCAGTTGGCCGACATGGGGATGTCGGACGTGAGGTACGCCCCGGACCTGAATGTGAGCCCCAACGCCAAGCTGATCCTGTTCTTCGAGGGCGTTCTTGGAGCCCTGGAGCGTTTCAACTCCAACTGGGTGAGCTCCCTGTCCAGCGAGGCCCGGACACTTTGCCGGGGCGCGATGACCAAGGTCCTCACCAAGCTGGCATACTGGAACCCCGACCTTGATTTCGATGCCGCACTAGATAGGTTGCCGGATGATGCCGACCACACGGTGCTCGAGGAGCATATCGAGCCCATCATCAGCCGCGTTGTCAAAATTTAGAGGGTAGAGGGCCAGCGCCGGGATTAGGCACCCCGTTTCTTATTGCTGTTGTGGGTTCACTACCAAGACAATTCATATCTTTAGTTAGAACCGCACCAACAATTGATGTAATATAACTCTGCAGTGTTTTAAATTGATGCATGTTATTTCCCTGTTCACCCCTCCTTGTATGTCCATCGTACGCCAACTTGGCAGGCTTGCCTGCGCGTGAACCCAAACCACAGCGCTTTGAAGGACGGATCCTTTAGTGGCCAGCAGGGTGTGCTTGCTGCCGTGCGAACCACGTTGTCGTTCTCAGCGCGGCCGCTCGAACTGTCGAGCGGACTCAAGACAGAACGAGAGCGTTGCCTATAGCGTAAGGCCACCCTGCCGTTCTTGACGCAGTCGCTCGATTTGTTGAGCGGACTCGAAACAGACCATGGGCGTTGCCAATAATGGAAGGGCCCCACTGTGTGCAGGTTTCTTATACAAAGGAAAGATCTCCAAGGAAGATAACCTAATATAAAAAGGAATTACTCAGAATTTTTGCATGACTTAGCTTTCTTGTCGTCACGCGAACGCTTGCTGCATCCGCTGATGGTGCTACTCGCTTGGTCACCTTCTTCCTTGGAGACATGGCGATGAAGAACTGTCCAATTCGCAGCTAAGCCAGATTCTCACAATTTTGCCCCCTACCTGGCGCACCAAAGATGTCAGTGGAAATGACACCTATGGGATCACAAGAATCCCTACTACGATTGCGGGGCGCGGGGTTGTGAGAAGAGCGGGATCAGCAGTCAGCACAAGCACTCGGGTCGTTTACCCAGGTTCGGGCCGCAAGGATGCGTAATACCCTAGTCTTGCTTTTGTGTATATATCAGTGTTCTTGGAGTTCTTGAGCTAGCTACGATGAGTGTAACTTGTCCAAGGGTCCGAATCCTTCTCCTGGATGCCTGGAGCCTCCTTTAATAGGCAAGGGGATCGCCACAGCAGCACACAGGACGTGGCATCGGGGTACTGTGGCTAAGCTTATCGCTTAGCCATTACATGTCAAGATGCATTTAATGTGCCTCTTAGGTGTCCATCTCGCTCTACCGCCGCTTCGCCCTGCCTTGACACGCGCCTGGGCCAGCAAGGGGGTCAACACCATGTAGGCTGGCAGGCTGCTGAGGTGGCGCGGTGGTATGGACTTCACGAAGATTTGCATGCCACTAGGTAGGCATGTGCTGAGTTGGCTTGGAAGCCTCACATCGACACGTAGGCGCTTGCCTAGCTGGTGGGTTGGCAGCTGCATGGGAGCGATGGTGGAGACTTGGCGGGCGTGGGCCTGGCTGTGGCCCCGCGGATGTCCTCGGCAAGGGTCTTGCCGTGGTGTTGTGGTCATCCCCGGCAAGGATCTTGCCGGGGGTCTTGTGGGTTTCTTCGGCAAGGATCTCGCCGAGGTTTGTCGTCTTCTAATCCTCATCTGACTTGGAGTGTTTCTGATCTTCACAAAGATCTACATGCCATCACGGAGGCGCCTCCCAAGCCTTGGTCCCAACGTGGTTGGTGGTGTTGGAAAACCTGGGGCTCAAGGGTGGCGCCTTCTGTTGGCGTTGGATAAGCTGCCCCGGCATGGTCCTTGCCGGGGCTTTGGAGGCCGCCCCGGCAAGGGTCTTTCCGGGGGAGTCCACCTCACCCTCTTGCTCTTTGTGTCTCTATCTTGGCGTTGCTTTGACCATCTTGCGGCTTTGACTCCTTCCTCTGCCCTGCTTAAGTGTGGTCGCAGGCGCGGCTCTGACTGCCCGTGCACATGTAAATGGGTACAAAGTAGTGCCCCTACTTCTGTACACTGACAGGGGAATAGGCAAACCCTTGGGGAGACAAATCCTCCCAAGTCTGATATGAGTGAGGGAGTGTTCTAGATCGCCTGGAGTCGATACAAGAGCCATCTCGGGCAAGGTGGGGAGGACCAGGCCCGATAGAGCGGCTAGAGCCCAGGGCGTCAGCCCAACGGCCGCACGACCCACTTCTGAGCGGCGCAGCCCCTGCGGGGCAAGCATAGGCGCGAGGGTTCCCTCAACTTGTGTGGCTGGAGCGGCCGCCGTCGACAGCTGAAGGCGCGAAGGAAGGGGTTGGCAGAGAGGATCCTCGAGCCCTAGCTGCTGCAGGGATGGAATGAGTGCGGCGATGAACGGCCGAGATGGTGATTGACGACCACTAGTGGGCAAGGAAGGGAGCAGACCATGAGGGGCAGAGAGCGTGAGGACCCGCTGATGGTGGGACGCGGCGATGAGGCGCAAGGACACCACGAGAAGCGAGCCAAGCCTTTATCTTCATGTTCGGTGACACCCCAGCCACCAGGACAATGGCGACGTTTGCCATGCTAGGCGGGGCCTTTACCCGACGGCACATGAAGGGAGCTCGCCGGCTTGGAGAGTAGGCTGGACCACACACGAGCGGCAAAACCCCCACCCTTGGGGGTTGAGCTACTGGCAGCGACAGTCCTGGCTACTTGCATCTCGGAGAAAGGTGGCAGAACGACGTTGCAGTGCTCGATGGCGAGCCCGGCCTCCCGGTCACCTCCTCGGATATATCCACCCAGATGATGCGCGAAGGAGAGGTCAGTGGCAGAACAGAGGCGGGGAGGCCGCCGCAGGGCCATGAGAGCACATACTCGGGGTCGCCGGCAATGAGGGGAGCCGGCGGAGCGGGAAGGAGGGACCATCTGCGCCGTCGCCTGGCCTGTCGCCAGAGAGGGCACTTTCAAAATCCAGGATCCCCTCGGTCCATGTGATTTAGCTTCACCAGAATCCTAAGAATTCAACACAGTAGTGTAGTACAACCTCCGAGGCACTTATTTTGGGTGGGAGGGAGTAGTTCCCAGTAACTATTGGAAAACGCTAATTCCATACGTGACGTAATGGTAGTCTCACGAACCCCGATGGTTCTACTTTCTCTGTACCAAAATACTTGTAGTTGGGGCAACTTGTACTAGTTTTTAAATTGGTAGTAGTAGTTTTAGGTGGGTGATCATTGGTGCCAGGGTCCCCATGCACCACACAGGGCACGCTGTCCAAGATGGGCGAGGAGCACTGTTCATTTGACGATTTGATTATCGCTTTGCTCCAGGTACGTACGTCCTTTAATCTTGCAACCTAGTCACGAGGTCCTAAAAGTTTCAAATTCTATTGCTCGTTGTCGAAGTCGGAGCTGTCGGTTGCTTGCGCGTGGGACCATCTGCTGGCATGTGTCGTCATGAATTCTGTTTTATGTCGGTGGCCAGGTTGGCCGGTGGTGCCCATGTCATGTGGATTGTGTTGTATCGGTTTTAGCCCGATTTTCCTTCAATTAACCGGGCGGTTCTCTTCTTTTTAATCAATAAAAATGCCAAGTCTTTTGCCTCGTTTAAAAAATAAGTTTCAAATTGACTCCATGTTGTGGATATTTTCAAAGTGTTTCGGCCAGTCTATGTTGTGGAGCCCTTGACTGCTTGGGCTACCAGACGTGCCGTGAGTCGTCAATGAATATGTCGTAACCTGGCCGAAGGGCGCTCCCTGTTTTCCACTCTCTATTGCCGGCCTATGGTGGTTAGTCTTAATGGGTCAAAGGTAGAAGTCGGCCTAATTTCAAACCTTCTTCGACACGACGGGCTTCGCTACTCCCTTTTTTAGGGGGAAGCATGTCCACATAATTCGTACTCCCTCCATCCCGAAATATTTGTCATTAAAATGAATATATCTACATGTATTTTAATTTTAAATACATCCATTTTCATTCATTTGTGCGACAAGTATTTCCGGCCGGAAGGAGTAATATTGAGGTTTCCACTTGGACTATAAATTTGGACAAGTCACACAAATACTCCGTATTAAGTATGGAAAGAAAATGAACAAGTCACAACCAAAAGCAGTATCCAGCTGGTCCTCCTTGATGTTGGCTTGTTTGAAAAAACTTTTTTTTAGAACGAAGGCTTCATATGAGCCTGACTTTGAATTAACAAAGCCATCAACTGGCCAGGATTACAGTGCAAGATTACAACCACACTCCAAACAAAGAAAAAGAAACAAAGAAACGGCGAAAGGTACAGAGACGCCGGGGAGCAGCTCACAATGCTCACATACACCAAGCTAGAGATAAAAATGGCAAATGCTTGGAGATGCCAGCGACCTCTTGCACGCACAGAGCCAAGGAGGAGACGACATCCGACTCAGGAGAGGGAAACGACGGCAAAGCAAGACATGCCGTTGCCAATAACTCCAGGACATGAAGAAGACACAGCCTACCAGATCCATCATCAAAGAAGGCCCCTGCCTCCTCGCCCGGCTCGAGGGTGCCGCACCGTTGAATGATGGACATGTTCACCCTAGAACCTGGATGGCTGGTATCGAAGGAAGCCACAGGAGCGGAACCAGGCGATCCCCACTTATCGCGGTCGACTCGCCTAGAGCAACCAAACGCCGAAGACCAGAGCTCTGTCACAAAAGGGGGTGAGCAGCCAGGAAGAACACGCACTCCACCCACGTCGCAACGAAGCCCACATCCCATCCTTGTTCCCAAAACAGCGCCTTCACGAAGGTTACGGCGCCAGAGGCTCGCCGCCATCCAACAGAGTTGAGGTGTTAACCCGGGAAACAAAGGGAACGGGGGTGGGGAACAGGACCTGACTGACGCCTCCAGGAAGGTGAGCGGCGCCCCCGGTCCTGCATCCCGGCACTCGCTCCCACCCGGCGAAGACCGGAGCCCCGCGACAGAACAGGCCGGATTTGGGGGATGGGCTCGCTGGAAAGGAGTAGGAGAGGAGATGGCAGATCTGACGCCGTCGAAGCCGATGACGCCACAGCGCCCTGGCCCGCGTCCTCCGGTGGATTCGCCGTCCACACGGCCGAGATCCGCCGGCCCGCGCCCGCCCCACCAAATGCCGCCCCGGAACCCAGGCCCCCCCGCGAGCGAGGCGGGGCAGCGAGGACACCGCCGCCACCTTCATCAACAGCGCTCCAATAGGCATATTTACCTTAGTTAATTCGTCATGCTCCGAATTAAGTCCACCTGAGACTACCTACAATGGGAATATCATAGGTAGTAACATCACACATATCTAGATAAAATAGACGATGTGGCAAACAATAAATGAAGAAAGAGATGCATATGATAACATAGCTAGTTATTACTAGTATGAGGCTGGGCATAATGGGGAGTAACTTAGACTAGTAACATACATATGTTACTAGTCCTTGTTATTACCTTCATAGTGGGAAGTGTCATAGGTGTAGTAACATACATGTCTTCATTTATTGCTTTATAGACTCATTTTGTATTGGGAACCGCTATGTTATGGTAACATATTATGTTACTCTATTTGTCTCTCTCCTCTTTAATTACATAACACATCATCTTTTTTATTTATGTGGCATCTATGTTACTACATATGTTACTCCCACTATGACTAGCCTGAGTAACATCACACATATCAAGGCAAGATGAGTCTAGTAACATAGAGTAGTAACATGGGCATGTTACTACTCTATGTTACTACCCATTGTGACTAGTCTGAAGGGACGGAAAAGTTCCCAGTTCTCAAAAAGTCATTACAACACTCACATTTGCTTCTTTCTGAAAAAGTCATTGTCAGACTTCAGGACTTCTCTACAACTCTTCATTCATGCTGCGACGACCGGCGACCTAGACTATTGAATCTTGTTTTAGGAGAATTGTTGGGCTGTTGACCGCCCACTAACGTCACGACTCTTATTGTCGGAAACCGCTAGACATCTCAGTCCAAACATACTACCCCGTCCACGTTTATTAGGCCTTATTGTATTTTGGGTGCAATTTGATCATGCATATGACTCAAAATATATAAACTATACTCTACAAAAAGAATATTGCTTGATTTGCGACATATAATTTATATTTTATTAGTTAAATTATTGGTCAAACTTTAGCTTAAAATAAAAAATGGCCTAACAAACCCGTACGGAGGAAGTACTCATTAACAATATCTTCTTGATTGTGCTGCCTCTTGTTGGATTTACCAGCGAAATTCTACGGAACTGCTCGACCCGATACACGACACTCGTTTATAGTCAGGGGTTCTGAGTCTTGCCTAAACGTACGCGTGCACAACTTCTTTCACCTCTTTGTTGAACTGGGAACTCTCAAAGCGCAAAGCACGAACCGGCAATGACGAGAGGAGGAAGACATACAGTCATACAGAATACTTACTGCATACTGTTCACTACAGGAAGTTCGGTCGTTGCCGAGTTGTACGGTCTTTGCCTAGTTCCGCTCCACAAGATCATGATGTTTGCCGAGAAGAACAGTCGGCCAACATGAAAACTCGGCAGAGACTAAAGTTTGCCGAGAGCCGACCAAATTGAAATCGACATAATTAAAGGACTCGGCCAGTACGCTATTTTACGGTGAGCTCGACACATGAAACTTGATAACAAGGTGCCACGTGGCACAAACGTTTGGGTTTGACGGATCGGTGATGTCAGGATGGATTGCCGAGTACCTGCGAACATCCCTAGACATCGATTTTTGAAAAATAAACCATTTTCTTTTTCCAGAAAGATTTGCCGAGTTCTGTGACAAGGAACTCGGTATAGTTTTAAAGGTGTTAACATGTGCTGTCACGTGGCCTTGCCGAGTGGAGTGACTCTCGGCGAATAATTATATTAATTATTTTTAACTATGAATGACCTTTGCTGAGTTCCTGAGATGATAAATCAGCAAACTACGGTTTAACTAGCAGAACGCCCGTGCGTTGCTACGGGCTATTCGCAATATCTGTAACATCCGGATTCAACACAAAAACCCTATCCAATGATACACCTTTCCTTTTTCTGTCGGAACCTCTTATTCTTGACCGATTTTCCGCCGTAGCGAGACATTTCTCGTTTTTTCTCTCACTGGCGCCACCTCCTTTAAAAGCAGATGACATCCAACTCATCTTCGCCATGCATCGCAGTAAGGATGAAATTTTCTTGTTTACGATATAATAGAGTGGGTTAAACTAACACATATATTGACACAAAACAACAAATAACTACAGAGATCTTTCCTAGTCATCAATAAGCTCCACCTCCATCCCACATATGCTAGAAGGGATAATTGTCGTTCTTCTCTTCTTCAGATTTCCCTACGTCTTCTACTCCATGCCTCTTCGCCAATCCGTTTAATTGGCACCAACCAGCACCACGTCAACGTTAATGTGTTCATCATCGATGCCTCATCTTCTTCTTTCTCATTCCTCGCCAACTTTAGTTCTCGTTCCTACTTATTTCCTAGAATACTCTTTCTTTCTTTTTTTCTCTTATTATTTGGAACACTCTTACTTTCTCCAACACCATGCACCACTTGGTGGCTTCAGTTCTTTTTCCTTCTTGTTTTTGGAACACTCTTCCTTTTTACAATAGCATGAACCACCTAGGTAGTGTTGTGTCATGTTGTCCTCACCCGCGAACATTTCGTCCACCGTCATCGAGTGGACATCCCGCAGAGCATAGACTTCATCCATCTTGGTGAATGCTAGGTCGCCCATGTCGCGAGCGCATGGTGGCCGTTGTCCATGTTGGCAAGCGGTGCTCGGTGCTTGGCGATGTAACTGAGAGCCCGTTGATCTTTTTGCCCACAAGCGCTTTCAAAATTATTCGCCCTCACTAATTGCTTGCTTAATTAATTAAGTACACAAAAAATGAATGACCTACCTATTTCTCTGCATGCCTAATTAACTGCCAACCAAATCAATTAATTATCTGACTAATTGGAAAATATCCCTACTTCTAATTATTTGTAGGCATAAAGAATTGGCTAACAGATTAATTAATTGCATTAATAACTCAATTTTTAAATTGATTCAGTGCAAAAAAAATTCATATTCAAATGGACCTAATTAATTGCATACGTAATTAACTATCTAGCTGATTAATTGCATCAATGGTTTGATTTCCAAATTGATTTAGTGCTCGATTTCTAAATTATTTTCGCATGAATGGCTGCTATCAAACGACTATGACGATGACTACCAAGTAATGTAGGACACATTTTCTTAATAAATTTCTTGACATTTAAATGGACACACTTGATTTGAGAATGTAGCCGTCTAGCTCTCTATTTGACTGACAAGAAATATAATATGACCGCGTCCACATGACGGTCTGACGAGCCACCTCCCGTCACGGTCGTCCTTGATGTCGTGATCCACTCCCTGGCATTCTCGAGCATCGCGCCAGGGTTAGACTCAACCATGACATCTTCCATGGTGTCGTGCACGACGTCCCTCCACGGGAGCGTGCGTATGCTTGCGCCCATAGGAAACTTGTGACTGTCAATTAATAGTAGAGATAATGATAATAATAAATAATATAACGTGGGGATTAGCAATTTGTTATGAAGTAATATATTATTTTATTATGGAAGGAGATCGAGAAAAATCTTATATCTGTCTTTTAGGGAAGTGATCTCACATATATGATGCTAAATACCCATGGGTTGCTACGGGATGAAATAATATTTAAAGAGTGGTAGTGGTGGCGTGTGACCGGTTGTCGTAGGTCATCACCATCGTCCTTGCGGGTGCGGTCGAAACCCTCAACCGTTAGTGCTTGGGCGTCCTCAAGCCCGCGACCGTTTGACCTTGTTCTATGGCATCTATTATCCTCGTCCACAAACATTTCGGCAACCATCAGTTTGTGGACGACGGTCATCATCCATCTTTACGAATGCTTGGTCGCTCATGTCACGAGGCGTGGTGGCCGTTATCTATGTTGGCAAACGCTGGCCAACCATGTCGTTGAGAGCCTATTGGCAGTCACCAATGGCAGCAATAGCCTAGCTACTGGCCGTCCTCGCCCACAAACGCTTTCAAACTGATTCGGCATGATTAACTGCCTGCCTAATTAATTAATAACATGCCTAATTATTTGCATGCATGCCTATTTAATTAATTATCTGTCTAATTCAAAAAAAATCCCTATTTCTAATTGTACACAATCCTAATTAACCGGATGTATAATTATTTAGTTGAATTAATGATTCGGTTTCTGAATTGATTCAGCGCGAAAAAAACTTATTTAAATAGACCTAATTAATTGCGCATAATTAACTGCCTGACTAACTAATTACATTAATGGCTTGGTTTTGAAATTGATTCAGCACTTGGTTTTTAAATTGTTTTTGCATTAATGGTTGTGTGTGAAACGGCAATGTAGCAACATTTCTTTACAGGGTATACAGAATACTTACAGCATACTGTTCACTACAGGAAGTTCGGTCGTTGCCGAGTTGTACGGTCTTTGCCTAGTTCCGCTCCACAAGATCATGATGTTTGCCGAGAAGAACAGTCGGCCAACATGAAAACTCGGCAGAGACTAAAGTTTGCCGAGAGCCGACCAAATTGAAATCGACATAATTAAAGGACTCGGCCAGTACGCTATTTTACCGTGAGCTCGACACATGAAACTTGATAACAAGGTGCCACGTGGCACAAACGTTTGGGTTTGACGGATCGGTGATGTCAGGATGGATTGCCGAGTACCTGCAAACATCCCTAGACATCGATTTTTGAAAAATAAACCATTTTCTTTTTCCAGAAAGATTTGCCGAGTTCTGTGACAAGGAACTCGGTATAGTTTTAAAGGTGTTAACATGTGCTGTCACGTGGCCTTGCCGAGTGGAGTGACTCTCGGCGAATAATTATATTAATTATTTTTAACTATGAATGACCTTTGCTGAGTTCCTGAGATGATAAATCAGCAAACTACGGTTTAACTAGCAGAACGCCCGTGCGTTGCTACGGGCTATTCGCAATATCTGTAACATCCGGATTCAACACAAAAACCCTGTCCAACGATACACCTTTCCTTTTTCTGTCGGAACCTCTTATTCTTGACCGATTTTCCGCCGTAGCGAGACATTTCTCGTTTTTTCTCTCACTGGCGCCACCTCCTTTAAAAGCAGATGACATCCAACTCATCTTCGCCATGCATCGCAGTAAGGATGAAATTTTCTTGTTTACGATATAATAGAGTGGGTTAAACTAACACATATATTGACACAAAACAACAAATAACTACAGAGATCTTTCCTAGTCATCAATAAGCTCCACCTCCATCCCACATATGCTAGAAGGGATAATTGTCGTTCTTCTCTTCTTCAGATTTCCCTACGTCTTCTACTCCATGCCTCTTCGCCAATCCGTTTAATTGGCACCAACCAGCACCACGTCAACGTTAATGTGTTCATCATCGATGCCTCATCTTCTTCTTTCTCATTCCTCGCCAACTTTAGTTCTCGTTCCTACTTATTTCCTAGAATACTCTTTCTTTCTTTTTTTCTCTTATTATTTGGAACACTCTTACTTTCTCCAACACCATGCACCACTTGGTGGCTTCAGTTCTTTTTCCTTCTTGTTTTTGGAACACTCTTCCTTTTTACAATAGCATGAACCACCTAGGTAGTGTTGTGTCATGTTGTCCTCACCCGCGAACATTTCGTCCACCGTCATCGAGTGGACATCCCGCAGAGCATAGACTTCATCCCATCTTGGTGAATGCTAGGTCGCCCATGTCGCGAGCGCATGGTGGCCGTTGTCCATGTTGGCAAGCGGTGCTCGGTGCTTGGCGATGTAACTGAGAGCCCGTTGATCTTTTTGCCCACAAGCGCTTTCAAAATTATTCGCCCTCACTAATTGCTTGCTTAATTAATTAAGTACACAAAAAATGAATGACCTACCTATTTCTCTGCATGCCTAATTAACTGCCAACCAAATCAATTAATTATCTGACTAATTGGAAAATATCCCTACTTCTAATTATTTGTAGGCATAAAGAATTGGTAACAGATTAATTAATTGCATTAATAACTCAATTTTTAAATTGATTCAGTGCAAAAAAAATTCATATTCAAATGGACCTAATTAATTGCATACGTAATTAACTATCTAGCTGATTAATTGCATCAATGGTTTGATTTCCAAATTGATTTAGTGCTCGATTTCTAAATTATTTTCGCATGAATGGCTGCTATCAAACGACTATGACGATGACTACCAAGTAATGTAGGACACATTTTCTTAATAAATTTCTTGACATTTAAATGGACACACTTGATTTGAGAATGTAGCCGTCTAGCTCTCTATTTGACTGACAAGAAATATAATATGACCGCGTCCACATGACGGTCTGACGAGCCACCTCCCGTCACGGTCGTCCTTGATGTCGTGATCCACTCCCTGGCATTCTCGAGCATCGCGCCAGGGTTAGACTCAACCATGACATCTTCCATGGTGTCGTGCACGACGTCCCTCCACGGGAGCGTGCGTATGCTTGCGCCCATAGGAAACTTGTGACTGTCAATTAATAGTAGAGATAATGATAATAATAAATAATATAACGTGGGGATTAGCAATTTGTTATGAAGTAATATATTATTTTATTATGGAAGGAGATCGAGAAAAATCTTATATCTGTCTTTTAGGGAAGTGATCTCACATATATGATGCTAAATACCCATGGGTTGCTACGGGATGAAATAATATTTAAAGAGTGGTAGTGGTGGCGTGTGACCGGTTGTCGTAGGTCATCACCATCGTCCTTGCGGGTGCGGTCGGAACCCTCAACCGTTAGTGCTTGGGCGTCCTCAAGCCCGCGACCGTTTGACCTTGTTCTATGGCATCTATTATCCTCGTCCACAAACATTTCGGCAACCATCAGTTTGTGGACGACGGTCATCATCCATCTTTACGAATGCTTGGTCGCTCATGTCACGAGGCGTGGTGGCCGTTATCTATGTTGGCAAACGCTGGCCAACCATGTCGTTGAGAGCCTATTGGCAGTCACCAATGGCAGCAATAGCCTAGCTACTGGCCGTCCTCGCCCACAAACGCTTTCAAACTGATTCGGCATGATTAACTGCCTGCCTAATTAATTAATAACTTGCCTAATTATTTGCATGCATGCCTATTTAATTAATTATCTGTCTAATTCAAAAAAAATCCCTATTTCTAATTGTACACAATCCTAATTAACCGGATGTATAATTATTTAGTTGAATTAATGATTCGGTTTCTGAATTGATTCAGCGCGAAAAAAACTTATTTAAATAGACCTAATTAATTGCGCATAATTAACTGCCTGACTAACTAATTACATTAATGGCTTGGTTTTGAAATTGATTCAGCACTTGGTTTTTAAATTGTTTTTGCATTAATGGTTGTGTGTGAAACGGCAATGTAGCAACATTTCTTTACAGGGTATACAGAATACTTACTGCATACTGTTCACTACAGGAAGTTCGGTCGTTGCCGAGTTGTACGGTCTTTGCCTAGTTCCGCTCCACAAGATCATGATGTTTGCCGAGAAGAACAGTCGGCCAACATGAAAACTCGGCAGAGACTAAAGTTTGCCGAGAGCCGACCAAATTGAAATCGACATAATTAAAGGACTCGGCCAGTACGCTATTTTACCGTGAGCTCGACACATGAAACTTGATAACAAGGTGCCACGTGGCACAAACGTTTGGGTTTGACCGATCGGTGATGTCAGGATGGATTGCCGAGTACCTGCGAACATCCCTAGACATCGATTTTTGAAAAATAAACCATTTTCTTTTTCCAGAAAGATTTGCCGAGTTCTGTGACAAGGAACTCGGTATAGTTTTAAAGGTGTTAACATGTGCTGTCACGTGGCCTTGCCGAGTGGAGTGACTCTCGGCGAATAATTATATTAATTATTTTTAACTATGAATGACCTTTGCCGAGTTCTTGAGATGATAAATCAGCAAACTACAGTTTAACTAGCAGAACGCCCGTGCGTTGCTACGGGCTATTCGCAATATCTGTAACATCCGGATTCAACACAAAAACCCTATCCAATGATACACCTTTCCTTTTTCTGTCGGAACCTCTTATTCTTGACCGATTTTCCGCCGTAGCGAGACATTTCTCGTTTTTTCTCTCACTGGCACCACCTCCTTTAAAAGCAGATGACATCCAACTCATCTTCGCCATGCATCGCAGTAAGGATGAAATTTTCTTGTTTACGATATAATAGAGTGGGTTAAACTAACACATATATTGACACAAAACAACAAATAACTACAGAGATCTTTCCTAGTCATCAATAAGCTCCACCTCCATCCCACATATGCTAGAAGGGATAATTGTCGTTCTTCTCTTCTTCAGATTTCCCTACGTCTTCTACTCCATGCCTCTTCGCCAATCCGTTTAATTGGCACCAACCAGCACCACGTCAACGTTAATGTGTTCATCATCGATGCCTCATCTTCTTCTTTCTCATTCCTCGCCAACTTTAGTTCTCGTTCCTACTTATTTCCTAGAATACTCTTTCTTTCTTTTTTTTCTCTTATTATTTGGAACACTCTTACTTTCTCCAACACCATGCACCACTTGGTGGCTTCAGTTCTTTTTCCTTCTTGTTTTTGGAACACTCTTCCTTTTTACAATAGCATGAACCACCTAGGTAGTGTTGTGTCATGTTGTCCTCACCCGCGAACATTTCGTCCACCGTCATCGAGTGGACATCCCGCAGAGCATAGACTTCATCCATCTTGGTGAATGCTAGGTCGCCCATGTCGCGAGCGCATGGTGGCCGTTGTCCATGTTGGCAAGCGGTGCTCGGTGCTTGGCGATGTAACTGAGAGCCCGTTGATCTTTTTGCCCACAAGCGCTTTCAAAATTATTCGCCCTCACTAATTGCTTGCTTAATTAATTAAGTACACAAAAAATGAATGACCTACCTATTTCTCTGCATGCCTAATTAACTGCCAACCAAATCAATTAATTATCTGACTAATTGGAAAATATCCCTACTTCTAATTATTTGTAGGCATAAAGAATTGGCTAACAGATTAATTAATTGCATTAATAACTCAATTTTTAAATTGATTCAGTGCAAAAAAAATTCATATTCAAATGGACCTAATTAATTGCATACGTAATTAACTATCTAGCTGATTAATTGCATCAATGGTTTGATTTCCAAATTGATTTAGTGCTCGATTTCTAAATTATTTTCGCATGAATGGCTGCTATCAAACGACTATGACGATGACTACCAAGTAATGTAGGACACATTTTCTTAATAAATTTCTTGACATTTAAATGGACACACTTGATTTGAGAATGTAGCCGTCTAGCTCTCTATTTGACTGACAAGAAATATAATATGACCGCGTCCACATGACGGTCTGACGAGCCACCTCCCGTCACGGTCGTCCTTGATGTCGTGATCCACTCCCTGGCATTCTCGAGCATCGCGCCAGGGTTAGACTCAACCATGACATCTTCCATGGTGTCGTGCACGACGTCCCTCCACGGGAGCGTGCGTATGCTTGCGCCCATAGGAAACTTGTGACTATCAATTAATAGTAGAGATAATGATAATAATAAATAATATAACGTGGGGATTAGCAATTTGTTATGAAGTAATATATTATTTTATTATGGAAGGAGATCGAGAAAAATCTTATATCTGTCTTTTAGGGAAGTGATCTCACATATATGATGCTAAATACCCATGGGTTGCTACGGGATGAAATAATATTTAAAGAGTGGTAGTGGTGGCGTGTGACCGGTTGTCGTAGGTCATCACCATCGTCCTTGCGGGTGCGGTCGGAACCCTCAACCGTTAGTGCTTGGGCGTCCTTAAGCCCGCGACCGTTTGACCTTGTTCTATGGCATCTATTATCCTCGTCCACAAACATTTCGGCAACCATCAGTTTGTGGACGACGGTCATCATCCATCTTTACGAATGCTTGGTCGCTCATGTCACGAGGCGTGGTGGCCGTTATCTATGTTGGCAAACGCTGGCCAACCATGTCGTTGAGAGCCTATTGGCAGTCACCAATGGCAGCAATAGCCTAGCTACTGGCCGTCCTCGCCCACAAACGCTTTCAAACTGATTCGGCATGATTAACTGCCTGCCTAATTAATTAATAACTTGCCTAATTATTTGCATGCATGCCTATTTAATTAATTATCTGTCTAATTCAAAAAAAATCCCTATTTCTAATTGTACACAATCCTAATTAACCGGATGTATAATTATTTAGTTGAATTAATGATTCGGTTTCTGAATTGATTCAGCGCGAAAAAAACTTATTTAAATAGACCTAATTAATTGCGCATAATTAACTGCCTGACTAACTAATTACATTAATGGCTTGGTTTTGAAATTGATTCAGCACTTGGTTTTTAAATTGTTTTTGCATTAATGGTTGTGTGTGAAACGGCAATGTAGCAACATTTCTTTACAGGGTATACAGAATACTTACTGCATACTGTTCACTACAGGAAGTTCGGTCGTTGCTGAGTTGTACGGTCTTTGCCTAGTTCCGCTCCACAAGATCATGATGTTTGCCGAGAAGAACAGTCGGCCAACATGAAAACTCGGCAGAGACTAAAGTTTGCCGAGAGCCGACCAAATTGAAATCGACATAATTAAAGGACTCGGCCAGTACGCTATTTTACCGTGAGCTCGACACATGAAACTTGATAACAAGGTGCCACGTGGCACAAACGTTTGGGTTTGACGGATCGGTGATGTCAGGATGGATTGCCGAGTACCTGCGAACATCCCTAGACATCGATTTTTGAAAAATAAACCATTTTCTTTTTCCAGAAAGATTTGCCGAGTTCTGTGACAAGGAACTCGGTATAGTTTTAAAGGTGTTAACATGTGCTGTCACGTGGCCTTGCCGAGTGGAGTGACTCTCGGCGAATAATTATATTAATTATTTTTAACTATGAATGACCTTTGCCGAGTTCCTGAGATGATAAATCAGCAAACTACGGTTTAACTAGCAGAACGCCCGTGCGTTGCTACGGGCTATTCGCAATATCTGTAACATCCGGATTCAACACAAAAACCCTATCCAATGATACACCTTTCCTTTTTCTGTCGGAACCTCTTATTCTTGACCGATTTTCCGCCGTAGCGAGACATTTCTCGTTTTTTCTCTCACTGGCGCCACCTCCTTTAAAAGCAGATGACATCCAACTCATCTTCGCCATGCATCGCAGTAAGGATGAAATTTTCTTGTTTACGATATAATAGAGTGGGTTAAACTAACACATATATTGACACAAAACAACAAATAACTACAGAGATCTTTCCTAGTCATCAATAAGCTCCACCTCCATCCCACATATGCTAGAAGGGATAATTGTCGTTCTTCTCTTCTTCAGATTTCCCTACGTCTTCTACTCCATGCCTCTTCGCCAATCCGTTTAATTGGCACCAACCAGCACCACGTCAACGTTAATGTGTTCATCATCGATGCCTCATCTTCTTCTTTCTCATTCCTCGCCAACTTTAGTTCTCGTTCCTACTTATTTCCTAGAATACTCTTTCTTTCTTTTTTTCTCTTATTATTTGGAACACTCTTACTTTCTCCAACACCATGCACCACTTGGTGGCTTCAGTTCTTTTTCCTTCTTGTTTTTGGAACACTCTTCCTTTTTACAATAGCATGAACCACCTAGGTAGTGTTGTGTCATGTTGTCCTCACCCGCGAACATTTCGTCCACCGTCATCGAGTGGACATCCCGCAGAGCATAGACTTCATCCATCTTGGTGAATGCTAGGTCGCCCATGTCGCGAGCGCATGGTGGCCGTTGTCCATGTTGGCAAGCGGTGCTCGGTGCTTGGCGATGTAACTGAGAGCCCGTTGATCTTTTTGCCCACAAGCGCTTTCAAAATTATTCGCCCTCACTAATTGCTTGCTTAATTAATTAAGTACACAAAAAATGAATGACCTACCTATTTCTCTGCATGCCTAATTAACTGCCAACCAAATCAATTAATTATCTGACTAATTGGAAAATATCCCTACTTCTAATTATTTGTAGGCATAAAGAATTGGCTAACAGATTAATTAATTGCATTAATAACTCAATTTTTAAATTGATTCAGTGCAAAAAAAATTCATATTCAAATGGACCTAATTAATTGCATACGTAATTAACTATCTAGCTGATTAATTGCATCAATGGTTTGATTTCCAAATTGATTTAGTGCTCGATTTCTAAATTATTTTCGCATGAATGGCTGCTATCAAACGACTATGACGATGACTACCAAGTAATGTAGGACACATTTTCTTAATAAATTTCTTGACATTTAAATGGACACACTTGATTTGAGAATGTAGCCGTCTAGCTCTCTATTTGACTGACAAGAAATATAATATGACCGCGTCCACATGACGGTCTGACGAGCCACCTCCCGTCACGGTCGTCCTTGATGTCGTGATCCACTCCCTGGCATTCTCGAGCATCGCGCCAGGGTTAGACTCAACCATGACATCTTCCATGGTGTCGTGCACGACGTCCCTCCACGGGAGCGTGCGTATGCTTGCGCCCATAGGAAACTTGTGACTATCAATTAATAGTAGAGATAATGATAATAATAAATAATATAACGTGGGGATTAGCAATTTGTTATGAAGTAATATATTATTTTATTATGGAAGGAGATCGAGAAAAATCTTATATCTGTCTTTTAGGGAAGTGATCTCACATATATGATGCTAAATACCCATGGGTTGCTACGGGATGAAATAATATTTAAAGAGTGGTAGTGGTGGCGTGTGACCGGTTGTCGTAGGTCATCACCATCGTCCTTGCGGGTGCGGTCGGAACCCTCAACCGTTAGTGCTTGGGCGTCCTTAAGCCCGCGACCGTTTGACCTTGTTCTATGGCATCTATTATCCTCGTCCACAAACATTTCGGCAACCATCAGTTTGTGGACGACGGTCATCATCCATCTTTACGAATGCTTGGTCGCTCATGTCACGAGGCGTGGTGGCCGTTATCTATGTTGGCAAACGCTGGCCAACCATGTCGTTGAGAGCCTATTGGCAGTCACCAATGGCAGCAATAGCCTAGCTACTGGCCGTCCTCGCCCACAAACGCTTTCAAACTGATTCGGCATGATTAACTGCCTGCCTAATTAATTAATAACTTGCCTAATTATTTGCATGCATGCCTATTTAATTAATTATCTGTCTAATTCAAAAAAAATCCCTATTTCTAATTGTACACAATCCTAATTAACCGGATGTATAATTATTTAGTTGAATTAATGATTCGGTTTCTGAATTGATTCAGCGCGAAAAAAACTTATTTAAATAGACCTAATTAATTGCGCATAATTAACTGCCTGACTAACTAATTACATTAATGGCTTGGTTTTGAAATTGATTCAGCACTTGGTTTTTAAATTGTTTTTGCATTAATGGTTGTGTGTGAAACGGCAATGTAGCAACATTTCTTTACAGGGTATACAGAATACTTACTGCATACTGTTCACTACAGGAAGTTCGGTCGTTGCCGAGTTGTACGGTCTTTGCCTAGTTCCGCTCCACAAGATCATGATGTTTGCCGAGAAAAACAGTCGGCCAACATGAAAACTCGGCAGAGACTAAAGTTTGCCGAGAGCCGACCAAATTGAAATCGACATAATTAAAGGACTCGGCCAGTACGCTATTTTACCGTGAGCTCGACACATGAAACTTGATAACAAGGTGCCACGTGGCACAAACGTTTGGGTTTGACGGATCGGTGATGTCAGGATGGATTGCCGAGTACCTGCGAACATCCCTAGACATCGATTTTTGAAAAATAAACCATTTTCTTTTTCCAGAAAGATTTGCCGAGTTCTGTGACAAGGAACTCGGTATAGTTTTAAAGGTGTTAACATGTGCTGTCACGTGGCCTTGCCGAGTGGAGTGACTCTCGGCGAATAATTATATTAATTATTTTTAACTATGAATGACCTTTGCCGAGTTCCTGAGATGATAAATCAGCAAACTACGGTTTAACTAGCAGAACGCCCGTGCGTTGCTACGGGCTATTCGCAATATCTGTAACATCCGGATTCAACACAAAAACCCTATCCAATGATACACCTTTCCTTTTTCTGTCGGAACCTCTTATTCTTGACCGATTTTCCGCCGTAGCGAGACATTTCTCGTTTTTTCTCTCACTGGCGCCACCTCCTTTAAAAGCAGATGACATCCAACTCATCTTCGCCATGCATCGCAGTAAGGATGAAATTTTCTTGTTTACGATATAATAGAGTGGGTTAAACTAACACATATATTGACACAAAACAACAAATAACTACAGAGATCTTTCCTAGTCATCAATAAGCTCCACCTCCATCCCACATATGCTAGAAGGGATAATTGTCGTTCTTCTCTTCTTCAGATTTCCCTACGTCTTCTACTCCATGCCTCTTCGCCAATCCGTTTAATTGGCACCAACCAGCACCACGTCAACGTTAATGTGTTCATCATCGATGCCTCATCTTCTTCTTTCTCATTCCTCGCCAACTTTAGTTCTCGTTCCTACTTATTTCCTAGAATACTCTTTCTTTCTTTTTTTCTCTTATTATTTGGAACACTCTTACTTTCTCCAACACCATGCACCACTTGGTGGCTTCAGTTCTTTTTCCTTCTTGTTTTTGAACACTCTTCCTTTTTACAATAGCATGAACCACCTAGGTAGTGTTGTGTCATGTTGTCCTCACCCGCGAACATTTCGTCCACCGTCATCGAGTGGACATCCCGCAGAGCATAGACTTCATCCATCTTGGTGAATGCTAGGTCGCCCATGTCGCGAGCGCATGGTGGCCGTTGTCCATGTTGGCAAGCGGTGCTCGGTGCTTGGCGATGTAACTGAGAGCCCGTTGATCTTTTTGCCCACAAGCGCTTTCAAAATTATTCGCCCTCACTAATTGCTTGCTTAATTAATTAAGTACACAAAAAATGAATGACCTACCTATTTCTCTGCATGCCTAATTAACTGCCAACCAAATCAATTAATTATCTGACTAATTGGAAAATATCCCTACTTCTAATTATTTGTAGGCATAAAGAATTGGCTAACAGATTAATTAATTGCATTAATAACTCAATTTTTAAATTGATTCAGTGCAAAAAAAATTCATATTCAAATGGACCTAATTAATTGCATACGTAATTAACTATCTAGCTGATTAATTGCATCAATGGTTTGATTTCCGAATTGATTTAGTGCTCGATTTCTAAATTATTTTCGCATGAATGGCTGCTATCAAACGACTATGACGATGACTACCAAGTAATGTAGGACACATTTTCTTAATAAATTTCTTGACATTTAAATGGACACACTTGATTTGAGAATGTAGCCGTCTAGCTCTCTATTTGACTGACAAGAAATATAATATGACCGCGTCCACATGACGGTCTGACGAGCCACCTCCCGTCACGGTCGTCCTTGATGTCGTGATCCACTCCCTGGCATTCTCGAGCATCGCGCCAGGGTTAGACTCAACCATGACATCTTCCATGGTGTCGTGCACGACGTCCCTCCACGGGAGCGTGCGTATGCTTGCGCCCATAGGAAACTTGTGACTGTCAATTAATAGTAGAGATAATGATAATAATAAATAATATAACGTGGGGATTAGCAATTTGTTATGAAGTAATATATTATTTTATTATGGAAGGAGATCGAGAAAAATCTTATATCTGTCTTTTAGGGAAGTGATCTCACATATATGATGCTAAATACCCATGGGTTGCTACGGGATGAAATAATATTTAAAGAGTGGTAGTGGTGGCGTGTGACCGGTTGTCGTAGGTCATCACCATCGTCCTTGCGGGTGCGGTCGGAACCCTCAACCGTTAGTGCTTGGGCGTCCTTAAGCCCGCGACCGTTTGACCTTGTTCTATGGCATCTATTATCCTCGTCCACAAACATTTCGGCAACCATCAGTTTGTGGACGACGGTCATCATCCATCTTTACGAATGCTTGGTCGCTCATGTCACGAGGCGTGGTGGCCGTTATCTATGTTGGCAAACGCTGGCCAACCATGTCGTTGAGAGCCTATTGGCAGTCACCAATGGCAGCAATAGCCTAGCTACTGGCCGTCCTCGCCCACAAACGCTTTCAAACTGATTCGGCATGATTAACTGCCTGCCTAATTAATTAATAACTTGCCTAATTATTTGCATGCATGCCTATTTAATTAATTATCTGTCTAATTCAAAAAAAATCCCTATTTCTAATTGTACACAATCCTAATTAACCGGATGTATAATTATTTAGTTGAATTAATGATTCGGTTTCTGAATTGATTCAGCGCGAAAAAAACTTATTTAAATAGACCTAATTAATTGCGCATAATTAACTGCCTGACTAACTAATTACATTAATGGCTTGGTTTTGAAATTGATTCAGCACTTGGTTTTTAAATTGTTTTTGCATTAATGGTTGTGTGTGAAACGGCAATGTAGCAACATTTCTTTACAGGGTATACAGAATACTTACTGCATACTGTTCACTACAGGAAGTTCGGTCGTTGCCGAGTTGTACGGTCTTTGCCTAGTTCCGCTCCACAAGATCATGATGTTTGCCGAGAAAAACAGTCGGCCAACATGAAAACTCGGCAGAGACTAAAGTTTGCCGAGAGCCGACCAAATTGAAATCGACATAATTAAAGGACTCGGCCAGTACGCTATTTTACCGTGAGCTCGACACATGAAACTTGATAACAAGGTGCCACGTGGCACAAACGTTTGGGTTTGACGGATCGGTGATGTCAGGATGGATTGCCGAGTACCTGCGAACATCCCTAGACATCGATTTTTGAAAAATAAACCATTTTCTTTTTCCAGAAAGATTTGCCGAGTTCTGTGACAAGGAACTCGGTATAGTTTTAAAGGTGTTAACATGTGCTGTCACGTGGCCTTGCCGAGTGGAGTGACTCTCGGCGAATAATTATATTAATTATTTTTAACTATGAATGACCTTTGCCGAGTTCCTGAGATGATAAATCAGCAAACTACGGTTTAACTAGCAGAACGCCCGTGCGTTGCTACGGGCTATTCGCAATATCTGTAACATCCGGATTCAACACAAAAACCCTATCCAATGATACACCTTTCCTTTTTCTGTCGGAACCTCTTATTCTTGACCGATTTTCCGCCGTAGCGAGACATTTCTCGTTTTTTCTCTCACTGGCGCCACCTCCTTTAAAAGCAGATGACATCCAACTCATCTTCGC
Source organism: Triticum timopheevii (assembly GCA_963921465.1). Lineage (NCBI taxonomy): Eukaryota > Viridiplantae > Streptophyta > Magnoliopsida > Poales > Poaceae > Triticum > Triticum timopheevii. The sequence goes on from OY997274.1 coordinate 66,090,490, forward strand.
CATGCATCGCAGTAAGGATGAAATTTTCTTGTTTACGATATAATAGAGTGGGTTAAACTAACACATATATTGACACAAAACAACAAATAACTACAGAGATCTTTCCTAGTCATCAATAAGCTCCACCTCCATCCCACATATGCTAGAAGGGATAATTGTCGTTCTTCTCTTCTTCAGATTTCCCTACGTCTTCTACTCCATGCCTCTTCGCCAATCCGTTTAATTGGCACCAACCAGCACCACGTCAACGTTAATGTGTTCATCATCGATGCCTCATCTTCTTCTTTCTCATTCCTCGCCAACTTTAGTTCTCGTTCCTACTTATTTCCTAGAATACTCTTTCTTTCTTTTTTTCTCTTATTATTTGGAACACTCTTACTTTCTCCAACACCATGCACCACTTGGTGGCTTCAGTTCTTTTTCCTTCTTGTTTTTGGAACACTCTTCCTTTTTACAATAGCATGAACCACCTAGGTAGTGTTGTGTCATGTTGTCCTCACCCGCGAACATTTCGTCCACCGTCATCGAGTGGACATCCCGCGGAGCATAGACTTCATCCATCTTGGTGAATGCTAGGTCGCCCATGTCGCGAGCGCATGGTGGCCGTTGTCCATGTTGGCAAGCGGTGCTCGGTGCTTGGCGATGTAACTGAGAGCCCGTTGATCTTTTTGCCCACAAGCGCTTTCAAAATTATTCGCCCTCACTAATTGCTTGCTTAATTAATTAAGTACACAAAAAATGAATGACCTACCTATTTCTCTGCATGCCTAATTAACTGCCAACCAAATCAATTAATTATCTGACTAATTGGAAAATATCCCTACTTCTAATTATTTGTAGGCATAAAGAATTGGCTAACAGATTAATTAATTGCATTAATAACTCAATTTTTAAATTGATTCAGTGCAAAAAAAATTCATATTCAAATGGACCTAATTAATTGCATACGTAATTAACTATCTAGCTGATTAATTGCATCAATGGTTTGATTTCCAAATTGATTTAGTGCTCGATTTCTAAATTATTTTCGCATGAATGGCTGCTATCAAACGACTATGACGATGACTACCAAGTAATGTAGGACACATTTTCTTAATAAATTTCTTGACATTTAAATGGACACACTTGATTTGAGAATGTAGCCGTCTAGCTCTCTATTTGACTGACAAGAAATATAATATGACCGCGTCCACATGACGGTCTGACGAGCCACCTCCCGTCACGGTCGTCCTTGATGTCGTGATCCACTCCCTGGCATTCTCGAGCATCGCGCCAGGGTTAGACTCAACCATGACATCTTCCATGGTGTCGTGCACGACGTCCCTCCACGGGAGCGTGCGTATGCTTGCGCCCATAGGAAACTTGTGACTGTCAATTAATAGTAGAGATAATGATAATAATAAATAATATAACGTGGGGATTAGCAATTTGTTATGAAGTAATATATTATTTTATTATGGAAGGAGATCGAGAAAAATCTTATATCTGTCTTTTAGGGAAGTGATCTCACATATATGATGCTAAATACCCATGGGTTGCTACGGGATGAAATAATATTTAAAGAGTGGTAGTGGTGGCGTGTGACCGGTTGTCGTAGGTCATCACCATCGTCCTTGCGGGTGCGGTCGGAACCCTCAACCGTTAGTGCTTGGGCGTCCTTAAGCCCGCGACCGTTTGACCTTGTTCTATGGCATCTATTATCCTCGTCCACAAACATTTCGGCAACCATCAGTTTGTGGACGACGGTCATCATCCATCTTTACGAATGCTTGGTCGCTCATGTCACGAGGCGTGGTGGCCGTTATCTATGTTGGCAAACGCTGGCCAACCATGTCGTTGAGAGCCTATTGGCAGTCACCAATGGCAGCAATAGCCTAGCTACTGGCCGTCCTCGCCCACAAACGCTTTCAAACTGATTCGGCATGATTAACTGCCTGCCTAATTAATTAATAACTTGCCTAATTATTTGCATGCATGCCTATTTAATTAATTATCTGTCTAATTCAAAAAAAATCCCTATTTCTAATTGTACACAATCCTAATTAACCGGATGTATAATTATTTAGTTGAATTAATGATTCGGTTTCTGAATTGATTCAGCGCGAAAAAAACTTATTTAAATAGACCTAATTAATTGCGCATAATTAACTGCCTGACTAACTAATTACATTAATGGCTTGGTTTTGAAATTGATTCAGCACTTGGTTTTTAAATTGTTTTTGCATTAATGGTTGTGTGTGAAACGGCAATGTAGCAACATTTCTTTACAGGGTATACAGAATACTTACTGCATACTGTTCACTACAGGAAGTTCGGTCGTTGCCGAGTTGTACGGTCTTTGCCTAGTTCCGCTCCACAAGATCATGATGTTTGCCGAGAAGAACAGTCGGCCAACATGAAAACTCGGCAGAGACTAAAGTTTGCCGAGAGCCGACCAAATTGAAATCGACATAATTAAAGGACTCGGCCAGTACGCTATTTTACCGTGAGCTCGACACATGAAACTTGATAACAAGGTGCCACGTGGCACAAACGTTTGGGTTTGACGGATCGGTGATGTCAGGATGGATTGCCGAGTACCTACGAACATCCCTAGACATCGATTTTTGAAAAATAAACCATTTTCTTTTTCCAGAAAGATTTGCCGAGTTCTGTGACAAGGAACTCGGTATAGTTTTAAAGGTGTTAACATGTGCTGTCACGTGGCCTTGCCGAGTGGAGTGACTCTCGGCGAATAATTATATTAATTATTTTTAACTATGAATGACCTTTGCCGAGTTCCTGAGATGATAAATCAGCAAACTACGGTTTAACTAGCAGAACGCCCGTGCGTTGCTACGGGCTATTCGCAATATCTGTAACATCCGGATTCAACACAAAAACCCTATCCAATGATACACCTTTCCTTTTTCTGTCGGAACCTCTTATTCTTGACCGATTTTCCGCCGTAGCGAGACATTTCTCGTTTTTTCTCTCACTGGCGCCACCTCCTTCAAAAGCAGATGACATCCAACTCATCTTCGCCATGCATCGCAGTAAGGATGAAATTTTCTTGTTTACGATATAATAGAGTGGGTTAAACTAACACATATATTGACACAAAACAACAAATAACTACAGAGATCTTTCCTAGTCATCAATAAGCTCCACCTCCATCCCACATATGCTAGAAGGGATAATTGTCGTTCTTCTCTTCTTCAGATTTCCCTACGTCTTCTACTCCATGCCTCTTCGCCAATCCGTTTAATTGGCACCAACCAGCACCACGTCAACGTTAATGTGTTCATCATCGATGCCTCATCTTCTTCTTTCTCATTCCTCGCCAACTTTAGTTCTCGTTCCTACTTATTTCCTAGAATACTCTTTCTTTATTTTTTTCTCTTATTATTTGGAACACTCTTACTTTCTCCAACACCATGCACCACTTGGTGGCTTCAGTTCTTTTTCCTTCTTGTTTTTGGAACACTCTTCCTTTTTACAATAGCATGAACCACCTAGGTAGTGTTGTGTCATGTTGTCCTCACCCGCGAACATTTCGTCCACCGTCATCGAGTGGACATCCCGCAGAGCATAGACTTCATCCATCTTGGTGAATGCTAGGTCGCCCATGTCGCGAGCGCATGGTGGCCATTGTCCATGTTGGCAAGCGGTGCTCGGTGCTTGGCGATGTAACTGAGAGCCCGTTGATCTTTTTGCCCACAAGCGCTTTCAAAATTATTCGCCCTCACTAATTGCTTGCTTAATTAATTAAGTACACAAAAAATGAATGACCTACCTATTTCTCTGCATGCCTAATTAACTGCCAACCAAATCAATTAATTATCTGACTAATTGGAAAATATCCCTACTTCTAATTATTTGTAGGCATAAAGAATTGGCTAACAGATTAATTAATTGCATTAATAACTCAATTTTTAAATTGATTCAGTGCAAAAAAAATTCATATTCAAATGGACCTAATTAATTGCATACGTAATTAACTATCTAGCTGATTAATTGCATCAATGGTTTGATTTCCAAATTGATTTAGTGCTCGATTTCTAAATTATTTTCGCATGAATGGCTGCTATCAAACGACTATGACGATGACTACCAAGTAATGTAGGACACATTTTCTTAATAAATTTCTTGACATTTAAATGGACACACTTGATTTGAGAATGTAGCCGTCTAGCTCTCTATTTGACTGACAAGAAATATAATATGACCGCGTCCACATGACGGTCTGACGAGCCACCTCCCGTCACGGTCGTCCTTGATGTCGTGATCCACTCCCTGGCATTCTCGAGCATCGCGCCAGGGTTAGACTCAACCATGACATCTTCCATGGTGTCGTGCACGACGTCCCTCCACGGGAGCGTGCGTATGCTTGCGCCCATAGGAAACTTGTGACTGTCAATTAATAGTAGAGATAATGATAATAATAAATAATATAACGTGGGGATTAGCAATTTGTTATGAAGTAATATATTATTTTATTATGGAAGGAGATCGAGAAAAATCTTATATCTGTCTTTTAGGGAAGTGATCTCACATATATGATGCTAAATACCCATGGGTTGCTACGGGATGAAATAATATTTAAAGAGTGGTAGTGGTGGCGTGTGACCGGTTGTCGTAGGTCATCACCATCGTCCTTGCGGGTGCGGTCGGAACCCTCAACCGTTAGTGCTTGGGCGTCCTTAAGCCCGCGACCGTTTGACCTTGTTCTATGGCATCTATTATCCTCGTCCACAAACATTTCGGCAACCATCAGTTTGTGGACGACGGTCATCATCCATCTTTACGAATGCTTGGTCGCTCATGTCACGAGGCGTGGTGGCCGTTATCTATGTTGGCAAACGCTGGCCAACCATGTCGTTGAGAGCCTATTGGCAGTCACCAATGGCAGCAATAGCCTAGCTACTGGCCGTCCTCGCCCACAAACGCTTTCAAACTGATTTGGCATGATTAACTGCCTGCCTAATTAATTAATAACTTGCCTAATTATTTGCATGCATGCCTATTTAATTAATTATCTGTCTAATTCAAAAAAAATCCCTATTTCTAATTGTACACAATCCTAATTAACCGGATGTATAATTATTTAGTTGAATTAATGATTCGGTTTCTGAATTGATTCAGCGCGAAAAAAACTTATTTAAATAGACCTAATTAATTGCGCATAATTAACTGCCTGACTAACTAATTACATTAATGGCTTGGTTTTGAAATTGATTCAGCACTTGGTTTTTAAATTGTTTTTGCATTAATGGTTGTGTGTGAAACGGCAATGTAGCAACATTTCTTTACAGGGTATACAGAATACTTACTGCATACTGTTCACTACAGGAAGTTCGGTCGTTGCCGAGTTGTACGGTCTTTGCCTAGTTCCGCTCCACAAGATCATGATGTTTGCCGAGAAGAACAGTCGGCCAACATGAAAACTCGGCAGAGACTAAAGTTTGCCGAGAGCCGACCAAATTGAAATCGACATAATTAAAGGACTCGGCCAGTACGCTATTTTACCGTGAGCTCGACACATGAAACTTGATAACAAGGTGCCACGTGGCACAAACGTTTGGGTTTGACGGATCGGTGATGTCAGGATGGATTGCCGAGTACCTGCGAACATCCCTAGACATCGATTTTTGAAAAATAAACCATTTTCTTTTTCCAGAAAGATTTGCCGAGTTCTGTGACAAGGAACTCGGTATAGTTTTAAAGGTGTTAACATGTGCTGTCACGTGGCCTTGCCGAGTGGAGTGACTCTCGGCGAATAATTATATTAATTATTTTTAACTATGAATGACCTTTGCCGAGTTCCTGAGATGATAAATCAGCAAACTACGGTTTAACTAGCAGAACGCCCGTGCGTTGCTACGGGCTATTCGCAATATCTGTAACATCCGGATTCAACACAAAAACCCTATCCAATGATACACCTTTCCTTTTTCTGTCGGAACCTCTTATTCTTGACCGATTTTCCGCCGTAGCGAGACATTTCTCGTTTTTTCTCTCACTGGCGCCACCTCCTTTAAAAGCAGATGACATCCAACTCATCTTCGCCATGCATCGCAGTAAGGATGAAATTTTCTTGTTTACGATATAATAGAGTGGGTTAAACTAACACATATATTGACACAAAACAACAAATAACTACAGAGATCTTTCCTAGTCATCAATAAGCTCCACCTCCATCCCACATATGCTAGAAGGGATAATTGTCGTTCTTCTCTTCTTCAGATTTCCCTACGTCTTCTACTCCATGCCTCTTCGCCAATCCGTTTAATTGGCACCAACCAGCACCACGTCAACGTTAATGTGTTCATCATCGATGCCTCATCTTCTTCTTTCTCATTCCTCGCCAACTTTAGTTCTCGTTCCTACTTATTTCCTAGAATACTCTTTCTTTCTTTTTTTCTCTTATTATTTGGAACACTCTTACTTTCTCCAACACCATGCACCACTTGGTGGCTTCAGTTCTTTTTCCTTCTTGTTTTTGGAACACTCTTCCTTTTTACAATAGCATGAACCACCTAGGTAGTGTTGTGTCATGTTGTCCTCACCCGCGAACATTTCGTCCACCGTCATCGAGTGGACATCCCGCAGAGCATAGACTTCATCCATCTTGGTGAATGCTAGGTCGCCCATGTCGCGAGCGCATGGTGGCCGTTGTCCATGTTGGCAAGCGGTGCTCGGTGCTTGGCGATGTAACTGAGAGCCCGTTGATCTTTTTGCCCACAAGCGCTTTCCAAATTATTCGCCCTCACTAATTGCTTGCTTAATTAATTAAGTACACAAAAAATGAATGACCTACCTATTTCTCTGCATGCCTAATTAACTGCCAACCAAATCAATTAATTATCTGACTAATTGGAAAATATCCCTACTTCTAATTATTTGTAGGCATAAAGAATTGGCTAACAGATTAATTAATTGCATTAATAACTCAATTTTTAAATTGATTCAGTGCAAAAAAAATTCATATTCAAATGGACCTAATTAATTGCATACGTAATTAACTATCTAGCTGATTAATTGCATCAATGGTTTGATTTCCAAATTGATTTAGTGCTCGATTTCTAAATTATTTTCGCATGAATGGCTGCTATCAAACGACTATGACGATGACTACCAAGTAATGTAGGACACATTTTCTTAATAAATTTCTTGACATTTAAATGGACACACTTGATTTGAGAATGTAGCCGTCTAGCTCTCTATTTGACTGACAAGAAATATAATATGACCGCGTCCACATGACGGTCTGACGAGCCACCTCCCGTCACGGTCGTCCTTGATGTCGTGATCCACTCCCTGGCATTCTCGAGCATCGCGCCAGGGTTAGACTCAACCATGACATCTTCCATGGTGTCGTGCACGACGTCCCTCCACGGGAGCGTGCGTATGCTTGCGCCCATAGGAAACTTGTGACTGTCAATTAATAGTAGAGATAATGATAATAATAAATAATATAACGTGGGGATTAGCAATTTGTTATGAAGTAATATATTATTTTATTATGGAAGGAGATCGAGAAAAATCTTATATCTGTCTTTTAGGGAAGTGATCTCACATATATGATGCTAAATACCCATGGGTTGCTACGGGATGAAATAATATTTAAAGAGTGGTAGTGGTGGCGTGTGACCGGTTGTCGTAGGTCATCACCATCGTCCTTGCGGGTGCGGTCGGAACCCTCAACCGTTAGTGCTTGGGCGTCCTCAAGCCCGCGACCGTTTGACCTTGTTCTATGGCATCTATTATCCTCGTCCACAAACATTTCGGCAACCATCAGTTTGTGGACGACGGTCATCATCCATCTTTACGAATGCTTGGTCGCTCATGTCACGAGGCGTGGTGGCCGTTATCTATGTTGGCAAACGCTGGCCAACCATGTCGTTGAGAGCCTATTGGCAGTCACCAATGGCAGCAATAGCCTAGCTACTGGCCGTCCTCGCCCACAAACGCTTTCAAACTGATTCGGCATGATTAACTGCCTGCCTAATTAATTAATAACATGCCTAATTATTTGCATGCATGCCTGTTTAATTAATTATCTGTCTAATTCAAAAAAAATCCCTATTTCTAATTGTACACAATCCTAATTAACCGGATGTATAATTATTTAGTTGAATTAATGATTCGGTTTCTGAATTGATTCAGCGCGAAAAAAACTTATTTAAATAGACCTAATTAATTGCGCATAATTAACTGCCTGACTAACTAATTACATTAATGGCTTGGTTTTGAAATTGATTCAGCACTTGGTTTTTAAATTGTTTTTGCATTAATGGTTGTGTGTGAAACGGCAATGTAGCAACATTTCTTTACAGGGTATACAGAATACTTACTGCATACTGTTCACTACAGGAAGTTCGGTCGTTGCCGAGTTGTACGGTCTTTGCCTAGTTCCGCTCCACAAGATCATGATGTTTGCCGAGAAGAACAGTCGGCCAACATGAAAACTCGGCAGAGACTAAAGTTTGCCGAGAGCCGACCAAATTGAAATCGACATAATTAAAGGTCTCGGCCAGTACGCTATTTTACCGTGAGCTCGACACATGAAACTTGATAACAAGGTGCCACGTGGCACAAACGTTTGGGTTTGACGGATCGGTGATGTCAGGATGGATTGCCGAGTACCTGCGAACATCCCTAGACATCGATTTTTGAAAAATAAACCATTTTCTTTTTCCAGAAAGATTTGCCGAGTTCTGTGACAAGGAACTCGGTATAGTTTTAAAGGTGTTAACATGTGCTGTCACGTGGCCTTGCCAAGTGGAGTGACTCTCGGCGAATAATTATATTAATTATTTTTAACTATGAATGACCTTTGCCGAGTTCCTGAGATGATAAATCAGCAAACTACGGTTTAACTAGCAGAACGCCCGTGCGTTGCTACGGGCTATTCGCAATATCTGTAACATCCGGATTCAACACAAAAACCCTATCCAATGATACACCTTTCCTTTTTCTGTCGGAACCTCTTATTCTTGACCGATTTTCCGCCGTAGCGAGACATTTCTCGTTTTTTCTCTCACTGGCGCCACCTCCTTTAAAAGCAGATGACATCCAACTCATCTTCGCCATGCATCGCAGTAAGGATGAAATTTTCTTGTTTACGATATAATAGAGTGGGTTAAACTAACACATATATTGACACAAAACAACAAATAACTACAGAGATCTTTCCTAGTCATCAATAAGCTCCACCTCCATCCCACATATGCTAGAAGGGATAATTGTCGTTCTTCTCTTCTTCAGATTTCCCTACGTCTTCTACTCCATGCCTCTTCGCCAATCCGTTTAATTGGCACCAACCAGCACCACGTCAACGTTAATGTGTTCATCATCGATGCCTCATCTTCTTCTTTCTCATTCCTCGCCAACTTTAGTTCTCGTTCCTACTTATTTCCTAGAATACTCTTTCTTTCTTTTTTTCTCTTATTATTTGGAACACTCTTACTTTCTCCAACACCATGCACCACTTGGTGGCTTCAGTTCTTTTTCCTTCTTGTTTTTGGAACACTCTTCCTTTTTACAATAGCATGAACCACCTAGGTAGTGTTGTGTCATGTTGTCCTCACCCGCGAACATTTCGTCCACCGTCATCGAGTGGACATCCCGCAGAGCATAGACTTCATCCATCTTGGTGAATGCTAGGTCGCCCATGTCGCGAGCGCATGGTGGCCGTTGTCCATGTTGGCAAGCGGTGCTCGGTGCTTGGCGATGTAACTGAGAGCCCGTTGATCTTTTTGCCCACAAGCGCTTTCAAAATTATTCGCCCTCACTAATTGCTTGCTTAATTAATTAAGTACACAAAAAATGAATGACCTACCTATTTCTCTGCATGCCTAATTAACTGCCAACCAAATCAATTAATTATCTGACTAATTGGAAAATATCCCTACTTCTAATTATTTGTAGGCATAAAGAATTGGCTAACAGATTAATTAATTGCATTAATAACTCAATTTTTAAATTGATTCAGTGCAAAAAAAATTCATATTCAAATGGACCTAATTAATTGCATACGTAATTAACTATCTAGCTGATTAATTGCATCAATGGTTTGATTTCCAAATTGATTTAGTGCTCGATTTCTAAATTATTTTCGCATGAATGGCTGCTATCAAACGACTATGACGATGACTACCAAGTAATGTAGGACACATTTTCTTAATAAATTTCTTGACATTTAAATGGACACACTTGATTTGAGAATGTAGCCGTCTAGCTCTCTATTTGACTGACAAGAAATATAATATGACCGCGTCCACATGACGGTCTGACGAGCCACCTCCCGTCACGGTCGTCCTTGATGTCGTGATCCACTCCCTGGCATTCTCGAGCATCGCGCCAGGGTTAGACTCAACCATGACATCTTCCATGGTGTCGTGCACGACGTCCCTCCACGGGAGCGTGCGTATGCTTGCGCCCATAGGAAACTTGTGACTGTCAATTAATAGTAGAGATAATGATAATAATAAATAATATAACGTGGGGATTAGCAATTTGTTATGAAGTAATATATTATTTTATTATGGAAGGAGATCGAGAAAAATCTTATATCTGTCTTTTAGGGAAGTGATCTCACATATATGATGCTAAATACCCATGGGTTGCTACGGGATGAAATAATATTTAAAGAGTGGTAGTGGTGGCGTGTGACCGGTTGTCGTAGGTCATCACCATCGTCCTTGCGGGTGCGGTCGGAACCCTCAACCGTTAGTGCTTGGGCGTCCTCAAGCCCGCGACCGTTTGACCTTGTTCTATGGCATCTATTATCCTCGTCCACAAACATTTCGGCAACCATCAGTTTGTGGACGACGGTCATCATCCATCTTTACGAATGCTTGGTCGCTCATGTCACGAGGCGTGGTGGCCGTTATCTATGTTGGCAAACGCTGGCCAACCATGTCGTTGAGAGCCTATTGGCAGTCACCAATGGCAGCAATAGCCTAGCTACTGGCCGTCCTCGCCCACAAACGCTTTCAAACTGATTCGGCATGATTAACTGCCTGCCTAATTAATTAATAACATGCCTAATTATTTGCATGCATGCCTATTTAATTAATTATCTGTCTAATTCAAAAAAAATCCCTATTTCTAATTGTACACAATCCTAATTAACCGGATGTATAATTATTTAGTTGAATTAATGATTCGGTTTCTGAATTGATTCAGCGCGAAAAAAACTTATTTAAATAGACCTAATTAATTGCGCATAATTAACTGCCTGACTAACTAATTACATTAATGGCTTGGTTTTGAAATTGATTCAGCACTTGGTTTTTAAATTGTTTTTGCATTAATGGTTGTGTGTGAAACGGCAATGTAGCAACATTTCTTTACAGGGTATACAGAATACTTACTGCATACTGTTCACTACAGGAAGTTCGGTCGTTGCCGAGTTGTACGGTCTTTGCCTAGTTCCGCTCCACAAGATCATGATGTTTGCCGAGAAGAACAGTCGGCCAACATGAAAACTCGGCAGAGACTAAAGTTTGCCGAGAGCCGACCAAATTGAAATCGACATAATTAAAGGACTCGGCCAGTACGCTATTTTACCGTGAGCTCGACACATGAAACTTGATAACAAGGTGCCACGTGGCACAAACGTTTGGGTTTGACGGATCGGTGATGTCAGGATGGATTGCCGAGTACCTGCGAACATCCCTAGACATCGATTTTTGAAAAATAAACCATTTTCTTTTTCCAGAAAGATTTGCCGAGTTCTGTGACAAGGAACTCGGTATAGTTTTAAAGGTGTTAACATGTGCTGTCACGTGGCCTTGCCGAGTGGAGTGACTCTCGGCGAATAATTATATTAATTATTTTTAACTATGAATGACCTTTGCCGAGTTCCTGAGATGATAAATCAGCAAACTACGGTTTAACTAGCAGAACGCCCGTGCGTTGCTACGGGCTATTCGCAATATCTGTAACATCCGGATTCAACACAAAAACCCTATCCAATGATACACCTTTCCTTTTTCTGTCGGAACCTCTTATTCTTGACCGATTTTCCGCCGTAGCGAGACATTTCTCGTTTTTTCTCTCACTGGCGCCACCTCCTTTAAAAGCAGATGACATCCAACTCATCTTCGCCATGCATCGCAGTAAGGATGAAATTTTCTTGTTTACGATATAATAGAGTGGGTTAAACTAACACATATATTGACACAAAACAACAAATAACTACAGAGATCTTTCCTAGTCATCAATAAGCTCCACCTCCATCCCACATATGCTAGAAGGGATAATTGTCGTTCTTCTCTTCTTCAGATTTCCCTACGTCTTCTACTCCATGCCTCTTCGCCAATCCGTTTAATTGGCACCAACCAGCACCACGTCAACGTTAATGTGTTCATCATCGATGCCTCATCTTCTTCTTTCTCATTCCTCGCCAACTTTAGTTCTCGTTCCTACTTATTTCCTAGAATACTCTTTCTTTCTTTTTTTCTCTTATTATTTGGAACACTCTTACTTTCTCCAACACCATGCACCACTTGGTGGCTTCAGTTCTTTTTCCTTCTTGTTTTTGGAACACTCTTCCTTTTTACAATAGCATGAACCACCTAGGTAGTGTTGTGTCATGTTGTCCTCACCCGCGAACATTTCGTCCACCGTCATCGAGTGGACATCCCGCAGAGCATAGACTTCATCCATCTTGGTGAATGCTAGGTCGCCCATGTCGCGAGCGCATGGTGGCCGTTGTCCATGTTGGCAAGCGGTGCTCGGTGCTTGGCGATGTAACTGAGAGCCCGTTGATCTTTTTGCCCACAAGCGCTTTCAAAATTATTCGCCCTCACTAATTGCTTGCTTAATTAATTAAGTACAGAAAAAATGAATGACCTACCTATTTCTCTGCATGCCTAATTAACTGCCAACCAAATCAATTAATTATCTGACTAATTGGAAAATATCCCTACTTCTAATTATTTGTAGGCATAAAGAATTGGCTAACAGATTAATTAATTGCATTAATAACTCAATTTTTAAATTGATTCAGTGCAAAAAAAATTCATATTCAAATGGACCTAATTAATTGCATACGTAATTAACTATCTAGCTGATTAATTGCATCAATGGTTTGATTTCCGAATTGATTTAGTGCTCGATTTCTAAATTATTTTCGCATGAATGGCTGCTATCAAACGACTATGACGATGACTACCAAGTAATGTAGGACACATTTTCTTAATAAATTTCTTGACATTTAAATGGACACACTTGATTTGAGAATGTAGCCGTCTAGCTCTCTATTTGACTGACAAGAAATATAATATGACCGCGTCCACATGACGGTCTGACGAGCCACCTCCCGTCACGGTCGTCCTTGATGTCGTGATCCACTCCCTGGCATTCTCGAGCATCGCGCCAGGGTTAGACTCAACCATGACATCTTCCATGGTGTCGTGCACGACGTCCCTCCACGGGAGCGTGCGTATGCTTGCGCCCATAGGAAACTTGTGACTGTCAATTAATAGTAGAGATAATGATAATAATAAATAATATAACGTGGGGATTAGCAATTTGTTATGAAGTAATATATTATTTTATTATGGAAGGAGATCGAGAAAAATCTTATATCTGTCTTTTAGGGAAGTGATCTCACATATATGATGCTAAATACCCATGGGTTGCTACGGGATGAAATAATATTTAAAGAGTGGTAGTGGTGGCGTGTGACCGGTTGTCGTAGGTCATCACCATCGTCCTCGCGGGTGCGGTCGGAACCCTCAACCGTTAGTGCTTGGGCGTCCTCAAGCCCGCGACCGTTTGACCTTGTTCTATGGCATCTATTATCCTCGTCCACAAACATTTCGGCAACCATCAGTTTGTGGACGACGGTCATCATCCATCTTTACGAATGCTTGGTCGCTCATGTCACGAGGCGTGGTGGCCGTTATCTATGTTGGCAAACGCTGGCCAACCATGTCGTTGAGAGCCTATTGGCAGTCACCAATGGCAGCAATAGCCTAGCTACTGGCCGTCCTCGCCCACAAACGCTTTCAAACTGATTCGGCATGATTAACTGCCTGCCTAATTAATTAATAACATGCCTAATTATTTGCATGCATGCCTATTTAATTAATTATCTGTCTAATTCAAAAAAAATCCCTATTTCTAATTGTACACAATCCTAATTAACCGGATGTATAATTATTTAGTTGAATTAATGATTCGGTTTCTGAATTGATTCAGCGCGAAAAAAACTTATTTAAATAGACCTAATTAATTGCGCATAATTAACTGCCTGACTAACTAATTACATTAATGGCTTGGTTTTGAAATTGATTCAGCACTTGGTTTTTAAATTGTTTTTGCATTAATGGTTGTGTGTGAAACGGCAATGTAGCAACATTTCTTTACAGGGTATACAGAATACTTACTGCATACTGTTCACTACAGGAAGTTCGGTCGTTGCCGAGTTGTACGGTCTTTGCCTGGTTCCGCTCCACAAGATCATGATGTTTGCCGAGAAGAACAGTCGGCCAACATGAAAACTCGGCAGAGACTAAAGTTTGCCGAGAGCCGACCAAATTGAAATCGACATAATTAAAGGACTCGGCCAGTACGCTATTTTACCGTGAGCTCGACACATGAAACTTGATAACAAGGTGCCACGTGGCACAAACATTTGGGTTTGACGGATCGGTGATGTCAGGATGGATTGCCGAGTACCTGCGAACATCCCTAGACATCGATTTTTGAAAAATAAACCATTTTCTTTTTCCAGAAAGATTTGCCGAGTTCTGTGACAAGGAACTCGGTATAGTTTTAAAGGTGTTAACATGTGCTGTCACGTGGCCTTGCCGAGTGGAGTGACTCTCGGCGAATAATTATATTAATTATTTTTAACTATGAATGACCTTTGCCGAGTTCCTGAGATGATAAATCAGCAAACTACGGTTTAACTAGCAGAACGCCCGTGCGTTGCTACGGGCTATTCGCAATATCTGTAACATCCGGATTCAACACAAAAACCCTATCCAATGATACACCTTTCCTTTTTCTGTCGGAACCTCTTATTCTTGACCGATTTTCCGCCGTAGCGAGACATTTCTCGTTTTTTCTCTCACTGGCGCCACCTCCTTTAAAAGCAGATGACATCCAACTCATCTTCGCCATGCATCGCAGTAAGGATGAAATTTTCTTGTTTACGATATAATAGAGTGGGTTAAACTAACACATATATTGACACAAAACAACAAATAACTACAGAGATCTTTCCTAGTCATCAATAAGCTCCACCTCCATCCCACATATGCTAGAAGGGATAATTGTCGTTCTTCTCTTCTTCAGATTTCCCTACGTCTTCTACTCCATGCCTCTTCGCCAATCCGTTTAATTGGCACCAACCAGCACCACGTCAACGTTAATGTGTTCATCATCGATGCCTCATCTTCTTCTTTCTCATTCCTCGCCAACTTTAGTTCTCGTTCCTACTTATTTCCTAGAATACTCTTTCTTTATTTTTTTCTCTTATTATTTGGAACACTCTTACTTTCTCCAACACCATGCACCACTTGGTGGCTTCAGTTCTTTTTCCTTCTTGTTTTTGGAACACTCTTCCTTTTTACAATAGCATGAACCACCTAGGTAGTGTTGTGTCATGTTGTCCTCACCCGCGAACATTTCGTCCACCGTCATCGAGTGGACATCCCGCAGAGCATAGACTTCATCCATCTTGGTGAATGCTAGGTCGCCCATGTCGCGAGCGCATGGTGGCCGTTGTCCATGTTGGCAAGCGGTGCTCGGTGCTTGGCGATGTAACTGAGAGCCCGTTGATCTTTTTGCCCACAAGCGCTTTCAAAATTATTCGCCCTCACTAATTGCTTGCTTAATTAATTAAGTACACAAAAAATGAATGACCTACCTATTTCTCTGCATGCCTAATTAACTGCCAACCAAATCAATTAATTATCTGACTAATTGGAAAATATCCCTACTTCTAATTATTTGTAGGCATAAAGAATTGGCTAACAGATTAATTAATTGCATTAATAACTCAATTTTTAAATTGATTCAGTGCAAAAAAAATTCATATTCAAATGGACCTAATTAATTGCATACGTAATTAACTATCTAGCTGATTAATTGCATCAATGGTTTGATTTCCGAATTGATTTAGTGCTCGATTTCTAAATTATTTTCGCATGAATGGCTGCTATCAAACGACTATGACGATGACTACCAAGTAATGTAGGACACATTTTCTTAATAAATTTCTTGACATTTAAATGGACACACTTGATTTGAGAATGTAGCCGTCTAGCTCTCTATTTGACTGACAAGAAATATAATATGACCGCGTCCACATGACGGTCTGACGAGCCACCTCCCGTCACGGTCGTCCTTGATGTCGTGATCCACTCCCTGGCATTCTCGAGCATCGCGCCAGGGTTAGACTCAACCATGACATCTTCCATGGTGTCGTGCACGACGTCCCTCCACGGGAGCGTGCGTATGCTTGCGCCCATAGGAAACTTGTGACTGTCAATTAATAGTAGAGATAATGATAATAATAAATAATATAACGTGGGGATTAGCAATTTGTTATGAAGTAATATATTATTTTATTATGGAAGGAGATCGAGAAAAATCTTATATCTGTCTTTTAGGGAAGTGATCTCACATATATGATGCTAAATACCCATGGGTTGCTACGGGATGAAATAATATTTAAAGAGTGGTAGTGGTGGCGTGTGACCGGTTGTCGTAGGTCATCACCATCGTCCTCGCGGGTGCGGTCGGAACCCTCAACCGTTAGTGCTTGGGCATCCTCAAGCCCGCGACCGTTTGACCTTGTTCTATGGCATCTATTATCCTCGTCCACAAACATTTCGGCAACCATCAGTTTGTGGACGACGGTCATCATCCATCTTTACGAATGCTTGGTCGCTCATGTCACGAGGCGTGGTGGCCGTTATCTATGTTGGCAAACGCTGGCCAACCATGTCGTTGAGAGCCTATTGGCAGTCACCAATGGCAGCAATAGCCTAGCTACTGGCCGTCCTCGCCCACAAACGCTTTCAAACTGATTCGGCATGATTAACTGCCTGCCTAATTAATTAATAACATGCCTAATTATTTGCATGCATGCCTATTTAATTAATTATCTGTCTAATTCAAAAAAAATCCCTATTTCTAATTGTACACAATCCTAATTAACCGGATGTATAATTATTTAGTTGAATTAATGATTCGGTTTCTGAATTGATTCAGCGCGAAAAAAACTTATTTAAATAGACCTAATTAATTGCGCATAATTAACTGCCTGACTAACTAATTACATTAATGGCTTGGTTTTGAAATTGATTCAGCACTTGGTTTTTAAATTGTTTTTGCATTAATGGTTGTGTGTGAAACGGCAATGTAGCAACATTTCTTTACAGGGTATACAGAATACTTACTGCATACTGTTCACTACAGGAAGTTCGGTCGTTGCCGAGTTGTACGGTCTTTGCCTGGTTCCGCTCCACAAGATCATGATGTTTGCCGAGAAGAACAGTCGGCCAACATGAAAACTCGGCAGAGACTAAAGTTTGCCGAGAGCCGACCAAATTGAAATCGACATAATTAAAGGACTCGGCCAGTACGCTATTTTACCGTGAGCTCGACACATGAAACTTGATAACAAGGTGCCACGTGGCACAAACGTTTGGGTTTGACGGATCGGTGATGTCAGGATGGATTGCCGAGTACCTGCGAACATCCCTAGACATCGATTTTTGAAAAATAAACCATTTTCTTTTTCCAGAAAGATTTGCCGAGTTCTGTGACAAGGAACTCGGTATAGTTTTAAAGGTGTTAACATGTGCTGTCACGTGGCCTTGCCGAGTGGAGTGACTCTCGGCGAATAATTATATTAATTATTTTTAACTATGAATGACCTTTGCTGAGTTCCTGAGATGATAAATCAGCAAACTACGGTTTAACTAGCAGAACGCCCGTTGCGTTGCTACGGGCTATTCGCAATATCTGTAACATCCGGATTCAACACAAAAACCCTATCCAATGATACACCTTTCCTTTTTCTGTCGGAACCTCTTATTCTTGACCGATTTTCCGCCGTAGCGAGACATTTCTCGTTTTTTCTCTCACTGGCGCCACCTCCTTTAAAAGCAGATGACATCCAACTCATCTTCGCCATGCATCGCAGTAAGGATGAAATTTTCTTGTTTACGATATAATAGAGTGGGTTAAACTAACACATATATTGACACAAAACAACAAATAACTACAGAGATCTTTCCTAGTCATCAATAAGCTCCACCTCCATCCCACATATGCTAGAAGGGATAATTGTCGTTCTTCTCTTCTTCAGATTTCCCTACGTCTTCTACTCCATGCCTCTTCGCCAATCCGTTTAATTGGCACCAACCAGCACCACGTCAACGTTAATGTGTTCATCATCGATGCCTCATCTTCTTCTTTCTCATTCCTCGCCAACTTTAGTTCTCGTTCCTACTTATTTCCTAGAATACTCTTTCTTTCTTTTTTTTCTCTTATTATTTGGAACACTCTTACTTTCTCCAACACCATGCACCACTTGGTGGCTTCAGTTCTTTTTCCTTCTTGTTTTTGGAACACTCTTCCTTTTTACAATAGCATGAACCACCTAGGTAGTGTTGTGTCATGTTGTCCTCACCCGCGAACATTTCGTCCACCGTCATCGAGTGGACATCCCGCAGAGCATAGACTTCATCCATCTTGGTGAATGCTAGGTCGCCCATGTCGCGAGCGCATGGTGCCCGTTGTCCATGTTGGCAAGCGGTGCTCGATGCTTGGCGATGTAACTGAGAGCCCGTTGATCTTTTTGCCCACAAGCGCTTTCAAAATTATTCGCCCTCACTAATTGCTTGCTTAATTAATTAAGTACACAAAAAATGAATGACCTACCTATTTCTCTGCATGCCTAATTAACTGCCAACCAAATCAATTAATTATCTGACTAATTGGAAAATATCCCTACTTCTTATTATTTGTAGGCATAAAGAATTGGCTAACAGATTAATTAATTGCATTAATAACTCAATTTTTAAATTGATTCAGTGCAAAAAAAATTCATATTCAAATGGACCTAATTAATTGCATACGTAATTAACTATCTAGCTGATTAATTGCATCAATGGTTTGATTTCCAAATTGATTTAGTGCTCGATTTCTAAATTATTTTCGCATGAATGGCTGCTATCAAACGACTATGACGATGACTACCAAGTAATGTAGGACACATTTTCTTAATAAATTTCTTGACATTTAAATGGACACACTTGATTTGAGAATGTAGCCGTCTAGCTCTCTATTTGACTGACAAGAAATATAATATGACCGCGTCCACATGACGGTCTGATGAGCCACCTCCCGTCACGGTCGTCCTTGATGTCGTGATCCACTCCCTGGCATTCTCGAGCATCGCGCCAGGGTTAGACTCAACCATGACATCTTCCATGGTGTCGTGCACGACGTCCCTCCACGGGAGCGTGCGTATGCTTGCGCCCATAGGAAACTTGTGACTGTCAATTAATAGTAGAGATAATGATAATAATAAATAATATAACGTGGGGATTAGCAATTTGTTATGAAGTAATATATTATTTTATTATGGAAGGAGATCGAGAAAAATCTTATATCTGTCTTTTAGGGAAGTGATCTCACATATATGATGCTAAATACCCATGGGTTGCTACGGGATGAAATAATATTTAAAGAGTGGTACTGGTGGCGTGTGACCGGTTGTCGTAGGTCATCACCATCGTCCTTGCGGGTGCGGTCAGAACCCTCAACCGTTAGTGCTTGGGCGTCCTCAAGCCCGCGACCGTTTGACCTTGTTCTATGGCATCTATTATCCTCGTCCACAAACATTTCGGCAACCATCAGTTTGTGGACGACGGTCATCATCCATCTTTACGAATGCTTGGTCGCTCATGTCACGAGGCGTGGTGGCCGTTATCTATGTTGGCAAACGCTGGCCAACCATGTCGTTGAGAGCCTATTGGCAGTCACCAATGGCAGCAATAGCCTAGCTACTGGCCGTCCTCGCCCACAAACGCTTTCAAACTGATTCGGCATGATTAACTGCCTGCCTAATTAATTAATAACATGCCTAATTATTTGCATGCATGCCTATTTAATTAATTATCTGTCTAATTCAAAAAAAATCCCTATTTCTAATTGTACACAATCCTAATTAACCGGATGTATAATTATTTAGTTGAATTAATGATTCGGTTTCTGAATTGATTCAGCGCGAAAAAAACTTATTTAAATAGACCTAATTAATTGCGCATAATTAACTGCCTGACTAACTAATTACATTAATGGCTTGGTTTTGAAATTGATTCAGCACTTGGTTTTTAAATTGTTTTTGCATTAATGGTTGTGTGTGAAACGGCAATGTAGCAACATTTCTTTACAGGGTATACAGAATACTTACTGCATACTGTTCACTACAGGAAGTTCGGTCGTTGCCGAGTTGTACGGTCTTTGCCTAGTTCCGCTCCACAAGATCATGATGTTTGCCGAGAAGAACAGTCGGCCAACATGAAAACTCGGCAGAGACTAAAGTTTGCCGAGAGCCGACCAAATTGAAATCGACATAATTAAAGGACTCGGCCAGTACGCTATTTTACCGTGAGCTCGACACATGAAACTTGATAACAAGGTGCCACGTGGCACAAACGTTTGGGTTTGACGGATCGGTGATGTCAGGATGGATTGCCGAGTACCTGCGAACATCCCTAGACATCGATTTTTGAAAAATAAACCATTTTCTTTTTCCAGAAAGATTTGCCGAGTTCTGTGACAAGGAACTCGGTATAGTTTTAAAGGTGTTAACATGTGCTGTCATGTGGCCTTGCCGAGTGGAGTGACTCTCGGCGAATAATTATATTAATTATTTTTAACTATGAATGACCTTTGCTGAGTTCCTGAGATGATAAATCAGCAAACTACGGTTTAACTAGCAGAACGCCCGTTGCGTTGCTACGGGCTATTCGCAATATCTGTAACATCCGGATTCAACACAAAAACCCTATCCAATGATACACCTTTCCTTTTTCTGTCGGAACCTCTTATTCTTGACCGATTTTCCGCCGTAGCGAGACATTTCTCGTTTTTTCTCTCACTGGCGCCACCTCCTTTAAAAGCAGATGACATCCAACTCATCTTCGCCATGCATCGCAGTAAGGATGAAATTTTCTTGTTTACGATATAATAGAGTGGGTTAAACTAACACATATATTGACACAAAACAACAAATAACTACAGAGATCTTTCCTAGTCATCAATAAGCTCCACCTCCATCCCACATATGCTAGAAGGGATAATTGTCGTTCTTCTCTTCTTCAGATTTCCCTACGTCTTCTACTCCATGCCTCTTCGCCAATCCGTTTAATTGGCACCAACCAGCACCACGTCAACGTTAATGTGTTCATCATCGATGCCTCATCTTCTTCTTTCTCATTCCTCGCCAACTTTAGTTCTCGTTCCTACTTATTTCCTAGAATACTCTTTCTTTCTTTTTTTCTCTTATTATTTGGAACACTCTTACTTTCTCCAACACCATGCACCACTTGGTGGCTTCAGTTCTTTTTCCTTCTTGTTTTTGGAACACTCTTCCTTTTTACAATAGCATGAACCACCTAGGTAGTGTTGTGTCATGTTGTCCTCACCCGCGAACATTTCGTCCACCGTCATCGAGTGGACATCCCGCAGAGCATAGACTTCATCCATCTTGGTGAATGCTAGGTCGCCCATGTCGCGAGCGCATGGTGGCCGTTGTCCATGTTGGCAAGCGGTGCTCGGTGCTTGGCGATGTAACTGAGAGCCCGTTGATCTTTTTGCCCACAAGCGCTTTCAAAATTATTCGCCCTCACTAATTGCTTGCTTAATTAATTAAGTACACAAAAAATGAATGACCTACCTATTTCTCTGCATGCCTAATTAACTGCCAACCAAATCAATTAATTATCTGACTAATTGGAAAATATCCCTACTTCTAATTATTTGTAGGCATAAAGAATTGGCTAACAGATTAATTAATTGCATTAATAACTCAATTTTTAAATTGATTCAGTGCAAAAAAAATTCATATTCAAATGGACCTAATTAATTGCATACGTAATTAACTATCTAGCTGATTAATTGCATCAATGGTTTGATTTCCAAATTGATTTAGTGCTCGATTTCTAAATTATTTTCGCATGAATGGCTGCTATCAAACGACTATGACGATGACTACCAAGTAATGTAGGACACATTTTCTTAATAAATTTCTTGACATTTAAATGGACACACTTGATTTGAGAATGTAGCCGTCTAGCTCTCTATTTGACTGACAAGAAATATAATATGACCGCGTCCACATGACGGTCTGACGAGCCACCTCCCGTCACGGTCGTCCTTGATGTCGTGATCCACTCCCTGGCATTCTCGAGCATCGCGCCAGGGTTAGACTCAACCATGACATCTTCCATGGTGTCGTGCACGACGTCCCTCCACGGGAGCGTGCGTATGCTTGTGCCCATAGGAAACTTGTGACTGTCAATTAATAGTAGAGATAATGATAATAATAAATAATATAACGTGGGGATTAGCAATTTGTTATGAAGTAATATATTATTTTATTATGGAAGGAGATCGAGAAAAATCTTATATCTGTCTTTTAGGGAAGTGATCTCACATATATGATGCTAAATACCCATGGGTTGCTACGGGATGAAATAATATTTAAAGAGTGGTACTGGTGGCGTGTGACCGGTTGTCGTAGGTCATCACCATCGTCCTTGCGGGTGCGGTCGGAACCCTCAACCGTTAGTGCTTGGGCGTCCTCAAGCCCGCGACCGTTTGACCTTGTTCTATGGCATCTATTATCCTCGTCCACAAACATTTCGGCAACCATCAGTTTGTGGACGACGGTCATCATCCATCTTTACGAATGCTTGGTCGCTCATGTCACGAGGCGTGGTGGCCGTTATCTATGTTGGCAAACGCTGGCCAACCATGTCGTTGAGAGCCTATTGGCAGTCACCAATGGCAGCAATAGCCTAGCTACTGGCCGTCCTCGCCCACAAACGCTTTCAAACTGATTCGGCATGATTAACTGCCTGCCTAATTAATTAATAACATCCTAATTATTTGCATGCATGCCTATTTAATTAATTATCTGTCTAATTCAAAAAAAATCCCTATTTCTAATTGTACACAATCCTAATTAACCGGATGTATAATTATTTAGTTGAATTAATGATTCGGTTTCTGAATTGATTCAGCGCGAAAAAAACTTATTTAAATAGACCTAATTAATTGCGCATAATTAACTGCCTGACTAACTACTAACTAATTACATTAATGGCTTGGTTTTGAAATTGATTCAGCACTTGGTTTTTAAATTGTTTTTGCATTAATGGTTGTGTGTGAAACGGCAATGTAGCAACATTTCTTTACAGGGTATACAGAATACTTACTGCATACTGTTCACTACAGGAAGTTCGGTCGTTGCCGAGTTGTACGGTCTTTGCCTAGTTCCGCTCCACAAGATCATGATGTTTGCCGAGAAGAACAGTCGGCCAACATGAAAACTCGGCAGAGACTAAAGTTTGCCGAGAGCCGACCAAATTGAAATCGACATAATTAAAGGACTCGGCCAGTACGCTATTTTACCGTGAGCTCGACACATGAAACTTGATAACAAGGTGCCACGTGGCACAAACGTTTGGGTTTGACGGATCGGTGATGTCAGGATGGATTGCCGAGTACCTGCGAACATCCCTAGACATCGATTTTTGAAAAATAAACCATTTTCTTTTTCCAGAAAGATTTGCCGAGTTCTGTGACAAGGAACTCGGTATAGTTTTAAAGGTGTTAACATGTGCTGTCACGTGGCCTTGCCGAGTGGAGTGACTCTCGGCGAATAATTATATTAATTATTTTTAACTATGAATGACCTTTGCTGAGTTCCTGAGATGATAAATCAGCAAACTACGGTTTAACTAGCAGAACGCCCGTTGCGTTGCTACGGGCTATTCGCAATATCTGTAACATCCGGATTCAACACAAAAACCCTATCCAATGATACACCTTTCCTTTTTCTGTCGGAACCTCTTATTCTTGACCGATTTTCCGCCGTAGCGAGACATTTCTCGTTTTTTCTCTCACTGGCGCCACCTCCTTTAAAAGCAGATGACATCCAACTCATCTTCGCCATGCATCGCAGTAAGGATGAAATTTTCTTGTTTACGATATAATAGAGTGGGTTAAACTAACACATATATTGACACAAAACAACAAATAACTACAGAGATCTTTCCTAGTCATCAATAAGCTCCACCTCCATCCCACATATGCTAGAAGGGATAATTGTCGTTCTTCTCTTCTTCAGATTTCCCTACGTCTTCTACTCCATGCCTCTTCGCCAATCCGTTTAATTGGCACCAACCAGCACCACGTCAACGTTAATGTGTTCATCATCGATGCCTCATCTTCTTCTTTCTCATTCCTCGCCAACTTTAGTTCTCGTTCCTACTTATTTCCTAGAATACTCTTTCTTTCTTTTTTTCTCTTATTATTTGGAACACTCTTACTTTCTCCAACACCATGCACCACTTGGTGGCTTCAGTTCTTTTTCCTTCTTGTTTTTGGAACACTCTTCCTTTTTACAATAGCATGAACCACCTAGGTAGTGTTGTGTCATGTTGTCCTCACCCGCGAACATTTCATCCACCGTCATCGAGTGGACATCCCGCAGAGCATAGACTTCATCCATCTTGGTGAATGCTAGGTCGCCCATGTCGCGAGCGCATGGTGGCCGTTGTCCATGTTGGCAAGCGGTGCTCGGTGCTTGGCGATGTAACTGAGAGCCCGTTGATCTTTTTGCCCACAAGCGCTTTCAAAATTATTCGCCCTCACTAATTGCTTGCTTAATTAATTAAGTACACAAAAAATGAATGACCTACCTATTTCTCTGCATGCCTAATTAACTGCCAACCAAATCAATTAATTATCTGACTAATTGGAAAATATCCCTACTTCTAATTATTTGTAGGCATAAAGAATTGGCTTACAGATTAATTAATTGCATTAATAACTCAATTTTTAAATTGATTCAGTGCAAAAAAAATTCATATTCAAATGGACCTAATTAATTGCATACGTAATTAACTATCTAGCTGATTAATTGCATCAATGGTTTGATTTCCAAATTGATTTAGTGCTCGATTTCTAAATTATTTTCGCATGAATGGCTGCTATCAAACGACTATGACGATGACTACCAAGTAATGTAGGACACATTTTCTTAATAAATTTCTTGACATTTAAATGGACACACTTGATTTGAGAATGTAGCCGTCTAGCTCTCTATTTGACTGACAAGAAATATAATATGACCGCGTCCACATGACGGTCTGACGAGCCACCTCCCGTCACGGTCGTCCTTGATGTCGTGATCCACTCCCTGGCATTCTCGAGCATCGCGCCAGGGTTAGACTCAACCATGACATCTTCCATGGTGTCGTGCACGACGTCCCTCCACGGGAGCGTGCGTATGCTTGCGCCCATAGGAAACTTGTGACTGTCAATTAATAGTAGAGATAATGATAATAATAAATAATATAACGTGGGGATTAGCAATTTGTTATGAAGTAATATATTATTTTATTATGGAAGGAGATCGAGAAAATCTTATATCTGTCTTTTAGGGAAGTGATCTCACATATATGATGCTAAATACCCATGGGTTGCTACGGGATGAAATAATATTTAAAGAGTGGTAGTGGTGGCGTGTGACCGGTTGTCGTAGGTCATCACCATCGTCCTTGCGGGTGCGGTCGGAACCCTCAACCGTTAGTGCTTGGGCGTCCTCAAGCCCGCGACCGTTTGACCTTGTTCTATGGCATCTATTATCCTCGTCCACAAACATTTCGGCAACCATCAGTTTGTGGACGACGGTCATCATCCATCTTTACGAATGCTTGGTCGCTCATGTCACGAGGCGTGGTGGCCGTTATCTATGTTGGCAAACGCTGGCCAACCATGTCGTTGAGAGCCTATTGGCAGTCACCAATGGCAGCAATAGCCTAGCTACTGGCCGTCCTCGCCCACAAACGCTTTCAAACTGATTCGGCATGATTAACTGCCTGCCTAATTAATTAATAACATGCCTAATTATTTGCATGCATGCCTATTTAATTAATTATCTGTCTAATTCAAAAAAAATCCCTATTTCTAATTGTACACAATCCTAATTAACCGGATGTATAATTATTTAGTTGAATTAATGATTCGGTTTCTGAATTGATTCAGCGCGAAAAAAACTTATTTAAATAGACCTAATTAATTGCGCATAATTAACTGCCTGACTAACTAATTACATTAATGGCTTGGTTTTGAAATTGATTCAGCACTTGGTTTTTAAATTGTTTTTGCATTAATGGTTGTGTGTGAAACGGCAATGTAGCAACATTTCTTTACAGGGTATACAGAATACTTACTACATACTGTTCACTACAGGAAGTTCGGTCGTTGCCGAGTTGTACGGTCTTTGCCTAGTTCCGCTCCACAAGATCATGATGTTTGCCGAGAAGAACAGTCGGCCAACATGAAAACTCGGCAGAGACTAAAGTTTGCCGAGAGCCGACCAAATTGAAATCGACATAATTAAAGGACTCGGCCAGTACGCTATTTTACCGTGAGCTCGACACATGAAACTTGATAACAAGGTGCCACGTGGCACAAACGTTTGGGTTTGACGGATCGGTGATGTCAGGATGGATTGCCGAGTACCTGCGAACATCCCTAGACATCGATTTTTGAAAAATAAACCATTTTCTTTTTCCAGAAAGATTTGCCGAGTTCTGTGACAAGGAACTCGGTATAGTTTTAAAGGTGTTAACATGTGCTGTCACGTGGCCTTGCCGAGTGGAGTGACTCTCGGCGAATAATTATATTAATTATTTTTAACTATGAATGACCTTTGCTGAGTTCCTGAGATGATAAATCAGCAAACTACGGTTTAACTAGCAGAACGCCCGTTGCGTTGCTACGGGCTATTCGCAATATCTGTAACATCCGGATTCAACACAAAAACCCTATCCAATGATACACCTTTCCTTTTTCTGTCGGAACCTCTTATTCTTGACCGATTTTCCGCCGTAGCGAGACATTTCTCGTTTTTTCTCTCACTGGCGCCACCTCCTTTAAAAGCAGATGACATCCAACTCATCTTCGCCATGCATCGCAGTAAGGATGAAATTTTCTTGTTTACGATATAATAGAGTGGGTTAAACTAACACATATATTGACACAAAACAACAAATAACTACAGAGATCTTTCCTAGTCATCAATAAGCTCCACCTCCATCCCACATATGCTAGAAGGGATAATTGTCGTTCTTCTCTTCTTCAGATTTCCCTACGTCTTCTACTCCATGCCTCTTCGCCAATCCGTTTAATTGGCACCAACCAGCACCACGTCAACGTTAATGTGTTCATCATCGATGCCTCATCTTCTTCTTTCTCATTCCTCGCCAACTTTAGTTCTCGTTCCTACTTATTTCCTAGAATACTCTTTCTTTCTTTTTTTCTCTTATTATTTGGAACACTCTTACTTTCTCCAACACCATGCACCACTTGGTGGCTTCAGTTCTTTTTCCTTCTTGTTTTTGGAACACTCTTCCTTTTTACAATAGCATGAACCACCTAGGTAGTGTTGTGTCATGTTGTCCTCACCCGCGAACATTTCGTCCACCGTCATCGAGTGGACATCCCGCAGAGCATAGACTTCATCCATCTTGGTGAATGCTAGGTCGCCCATGTCGCGAGCGCATGGTGGCCGTTGTCCATGTTGGCAAGCGGTGCTCGGTGCTTGGCGATGTAACTGAGAGCCCGTTGATCTTTTTGCCCACAAGCGCTTTCAAAATTATTCGCCCTCACTAATTGCTTGCTTAATTAATTA
Organism: Triticum timopheevii; assembly: GCA_963921465.1. NCBI lineage: Eukaryota > Viridiplantae > Streptophyta > Magnoliopsida > Poales > Poaceae > Triticum > Triticum timopheevii. The sequence goes on from OY997274.1 coordinate 66,118,442, forward strand.
AGTACACAAAAAATGAATGACCTACCTATTTCTCTGCATGCCTAATTAACTGCCAACCAAATCAATTAATTATCTGACTAATTGGAAAATATCCCTACTTCTAATTATTTGTAGGCATAAAGAATTGGCTTACAGATTAATTAATTGCATTAATAACTCAATTTTTAAATTGATTCAGTGCAAAAAAAATTCATATTCAAATGGACCTAATTAATTGCATACGTAATTAACTATCTAGCTGATTAATTGCATCAATGGTTTGATTTCCAAATTGATTTAGTGCTCGATTTCTAAATTATTTTCGCATGAATGGCTGCTATCAAACGACTATGACGATGACTACCAAGTAATGTAGGACACATTTTCTTAATAAATTTCTTGACATTTAAATGGACACACTTGATTTGAGAATGTAGCCGTCTAGCTCTCTATTTGACTGACAAGAAATATAATATGACCGCGTCCACATGACGGTCTGACGAGCCACCTCCCGTCACGGTCGTCCTTGATGTCGTGATCCACTCCCTGGCATTCTCGAGCATCGCGCCAGGGTTAGACTCAACCATGACATCTTCCATGGTGTCGTGCACGACGTCCCTCCACGGGAGCGTGCGTATGCTTGCGCCCATAGGAAACTTGTGACTGTCAATTAATAGTAGAGATAATGATAATAATAAATAATATAACGTGGGGATTAGCAATTTGTTATGAAGTAATATATTATTTTATTATGGAAGGAGATCGAGAAAAATCTTATATCTGTCTTTTAGGGAAGTGATCTCACATATATGATGCTAAATACCCATGGGTTGCTACGGGATGAAATAATATTTAAAGAGTGGTAGTGGTGGCGTGTGACCGGTTGTCGTAGGTCATCACCATCGTCCTTGCGGGTGCGGTCGGAACCCTCAACCGTTAGTGCTTGGGCGTCCTCAAGCCCGCGACCGTTTGACCTTGTTCTATGGCATCTATTATCCTCGTCCACAAACATTTCGGCAACCATCAGTTTGTGGACGACGGTCATCATCCATCTTTACGAATGCTTGGTCGCTCATGTCACGAGGCGTGGTGGCCGTTATCTATGTTGGCAAACGCTGGCCAACCATGTCGTTGAGAGCCTATTGGCAGTCACCAATGGCAGCAATAGCCTAGCTACTGGCCGTCCTCGCCCACAAACGCTTTCAAACTGATTCGGCATGATTAACTGCCTGCCTAATTAATTAATAACATGCCTAATTATTTGCATGCATGCCTATTTAATTAATTATCTGTCTAATTCAAAAAAAATCCCTATTTCTAATTGTACACAATCCTAATTAACCGGATGTATAATTATTTAGTTGAATTAATGATTCGGTTTCTGAATTGATTCAGCGCAAAAAAAACTTATTTAAATAGACCTAATTAATTGCGCATAATTAACTGCCTGACTAACTAATTACATTAATGGCTTGGTTTTGAAATTGATTCAGCACTTGGTTTTTAAATTGTTTTTGCATTAATGGTTGTGTGTGAAACGGCAATGTAGCAACATTTCTTTACAGGGTATACAGAATACTTACTGCATACTGTTCACTACAGGAAGTTCGGTCGTTGCCGAGTTGTACGGTCTTTGCCTAGTTCCGCTCCACAAGATCATGATGTTTGCCGAGAAGAACAGTCGGCCAACATGAAAACTCGGCAGAGACTAAAGTTTGCCGAGAGCCGACCAAATTGAAATCGACATAATTAAAGGACTCGGCCAGTACGCTATTTTACCGTGAGCTCGACACATGAAACTTGATAACAAGGTGCCACGTGGCACAAACGTTTGGGTTTGACGGATCGGTGATGTCAGCATGGATTGCCGAGTACCTGCGAACATCCCTAGACATCGATTTTTGAAAAATAAACCATTTTCTTTTTCCAGAAAGATTTGCCGAGTTCTGTGACAAGGAACTCGGTATAGTTTTAAAGGTGTTAACATGTGCTGTCACGTGGCCTTGCCGAGTGGAGTGACTCTCGGCGAATAATTATATTAATTATTTTTAACTATGAATGACCTTTGCTGAGTTCCTGAGATGATAAATCAGCAAACTACGGTTTAATGTTGGTAGGAACAGTCAGGCGCCACATCTGCTGAGAACGGTACTCGGCAAAGCTAACCTTTACCGAGTCTAGCTGTCAGCAAAAGCTACTGAAGTGCTTCTAATTTTATTTTATTTTTCGAAAAGGGGGTCGCCCCAGCCTCTGCATCAGAATGACGCATACGGCCAATATAATTAAAATGTAAAAGATCCAACATGAGTCTTCAAGTCTCACACATAGTAGTAAACAAATGCTCACGAAGAGCAAAACATGAAAAGCAAAGCCACAACCGGCTGGCATAAAAATAGGAGCACTACATGCCCATCCTATTACATGACCGCCATCCAAACCGGTTGAAAATATTCCGTGCTACCATCTCTCATCGGGTAGCCGCAGTAACCAAACGCTCCCTGGCCTCCGTCGGAGTGAGTAGCGACCACATACGGATCAATGCAGTGGCCCTGAAGATAACCTGCAAAAAGTGAATGTTTGTTGTTCTGTTAAAAACCATATCATTTCTGCAGTTCCAGAGTGCCCAAAATAAAGCACAAATGCCTACACGAATGTGCCTCGTTGTATCTGAATCTAACCCATCTAGCCACGTCCCAAATAACGTGTTGATAGAATTCAGCGGATTAATATTAAAAGCAATGTGAACCGACCATCACAAAATCTTGGCCAGCGGACAATCAAGAAAGAGGTGTTTGATAGATTCTTTATGGTCACCAAAACGGCATCTTGCAGGTCCAATCCAGTTACGTCTTGCCAAATTATCCTTAGTCAAAGGAACCTTAACTTTCCAAACATGCTTCGAGGAAGGAATCACGCCAGAGTATATAACATCCAGATACATGGATTTGACCGAGAACACTCCGTTCTTAGTGAGTTTCCAACACAGCTGATCTGGCTGTTGAGACAGTTGGACATCCATCAATCTTCTCACAAAATGGAGCCAGGCCTCCCAACGATTTCCCACTAGCGTCTTCCGAAAATGAATATTGAGTGGAATGGAGTGTAGAACTGTTGCAACGTAAGCATCTCTACGTTGAACAATTTTATACAAAGAAGGATATTGAAGTGCAAGGGGCGTCTCCCCAAGCCACGTATCCTCCCAGAACCTTGTAGTATCTCCATTACCGACTAAGAACCTTGCCCTATTGAAAAAGAGTGGTTTAACTCTCATCAATCCTTTCCAAAATGGTGAATCAGTCGGCCTCACTGTCACCTGGGACAAGGTTTTAGAGTGAAGATACTTATTCCGCAAGATCTGAGCCCCAGTGGCCTCCGTCTCGGTAGAAAGCTTAAACAGCCACTTGCTAAGGAGACATCTGTTCTTGACTTCCAGATTCTCAATACCTAGACCCCCTTGGTCCTTCGGCCTACAGATGATATCCCATTTAGCAAGCCTGTATTTTCGCTTAAGCTCATCACTCTTCCAAAAGAATCGTGATCGATAGAAATCGAGCCTCTTCCTGACTCCAACTGTAACCTCGAAAAAGGATAGAAGAAACATAGGCATACTTGTGAGGACCAAATTAATCAAGATTAATCGTCCTCCATATGACATGAGCTTACCTTTTCAACAGCTCAGTTTCTTCTCAAAGCGATCCTCAATGCACTTCCATTGTTTGTTGGTCAGCTTACGATGATGAATGGGTATACCTAAATATGTGAACGGTAGAGTCCCCAATTCACACCCGAACAAATGTTTGTAGGCCTCTTGGTCATCATTAGCTCTTCCAAAACAGAACAATTCGCTCTTGTGGAAGTTAATTTTTAACCCGGTCAATTGTTCAAATAAGCATAGCATGAGCTTCATGTTTCGCGCTTTCGCCAAGTCGTGCTCCACGAAGATGATAGTATCATCAGCATACTGAAGGATGGAGACACCGCCATCAACTAAGTGTGAAACAAGGCCACCTACTTGACCCGCATCCTTAGCCCGTCCTATTAGAATGGTCAACATGTCAACCACTATGTTGAATAGGATCGGTGACATCGGATCCGCTTGCCTTAACCCTTTGTGTGTTTGGAAGTAGTGACCTATGTCATCATTCACTTTAATCCCAACACTCCCTTTTTGCGTGAAGGATTCTACCTGGTTTCTCCAGGTCTGAGCAAAACCTTTCATACGCAACGCCTGTTGAAGGAAGGGCCATTTTACTTTATCGTATGCTTTCTCAAAATCCACTTTGAAAACAACGCCATCGAGGTTTTTTGAGTGAATCTCATGGAGCGTTTCATGCAAGATGACAACCCCTTCTAGGATGTTTTTGTCTGGCATAAAAGCAGTTTGGGACGGTTGCACCATAGAATGCGCAATTTGTGTAAGCCTATTCGTCCCAACCTTGGTGAAAATTTTGAAACTAACATTAAGAAGACAAATAGATCTGAACTGCTCAATGTGAACAGCCTCTGTCTTCTTAGGAAGTAAAGTTATCGTTCCAAAATTCAGCTGAAACAATTGAAGCTATCCAGAGAAATGCTCATGGAACATCGGAAGCAAATCCCCCTTAATAAAGTGCCAACATTTTATATAAAACTCCGCCGGAAAACCATCCGGCCCTGGAGCCTTATTATTCTTCATTTGTGAAATGGCCTCAAACACCTCTTTCTCCGTAAAAGGGGCAGTAAAAATATCATTCTCGTCAGACGCCAGTTGAGGAACATCCTCAACCCTGGACTCATCTAAGGACACGAAATTATCCTCTGGAGGTCCAAACAACTGCTTATAATAGTTGGTTATATAAACTTTCAGATTCTCCCGACCTACAATCGTCCCTTCATCCTGTTCTAGTTGGAAGATCCTCTTCTTGCGATGCTTACCATTAGCAATCATGTGAAAGAATTGAGTGTTATCATCCCCTTGGACGATCTTGTGGAAACTTAGCTCGCGAAGCCCACTTCAATTCCTCCTCCCGAAGAAGTTCTTTTAGTCTCAACTCATCCTCCATCTTAGTTTCCAGCTCACTGGTATCTAAAATAGAAGTTTCAGCTTTTACGTCTAGGGCTTGAATAAGTAAAAGGAGCCATTACTTCTCAGCCTTATATAACCCATACGTATGCTTAGCCCATCCACGAAGGAAACTTTGTAGATGACGAATCTTTCACTGCCATCTTTCAATAGGTGATCTTCCTCCTGAGTCTTTAGCCCATTCTCCAGCTAACAAATCAAGGAACCCTTATCTTTCAAACCATGCTAGTTCGAAAGAAAAGGTGTTCTTATTGCCCACATGGGTTTGAGCCCCCGAGTCAACTAGCAACGGCATGTGATCTAAGATACCTCACGAAAGCGCGTGGACTGTTACTAGGGGAAACTTTTGTTCCCACTCAATGCTAGCTAGGACACAGTCTAGCTTCTCAAAAGTCGGGATTAGTAACGAGTTAGCCTAAGTGAATTTCCTACCCAACAACTCTATCTCTCTGAGATCCAAGATCTCAATTATGGTATTGAACATAAACGACCACAGGCCGTCAAAATTGTCATTATTCTTTTCCTCCCGTCTTCGAATAATGTTGAAATCACCCCCCACTAAGATAGGTAGCTGCTCGTTACCACAAATACGGACAAGATCGGCCAAAAAATCTGGTTTGAGTTCTGGTTGCGCAGCACCGTATACCGCCACCAATGCCCAATCAAACCCATCTGCCTTTGTTTTGACTCGAAACTTAACCGCAAACTCTCCCATAACCACACTTCGAACTTCTAGAGAGTCACACTTAACCCCAAGTAAAACCCCGCCGGATCTTCCTCGCGGAGGCAGGCAATGCCAGTGGAAGTCGACACCCCCCGATAAAGTGCTAAGAAATTGGGGGGTGAAGTTGTCCCTACCAGTCTCTGATAGAGCAATAAAATCCAACTGGTGCTCAAGAGACGCTTCCGCTAGAAACCTTCTTTTAGCCAAGTCTTTAAGACCTCTGCTATTCCAGAAGATGCCTCTCATATTTCATCATGAAATTTTTTAGAGGTACGGATCCTAGCACTTCTACGTGCAGCCGATACTGGGTAAACCTTCCGTTTGCACGTCCGCTTAGGCTTAATGTGATCCTCCCGCTGGTCACCACAATCGAACTCAACAGAGATAGCCACCGAACCATCTACATGATTCGAGGCCTCAGGGTAACCGAAACCCTCCTCCTCCTCCGTCTCAGGAAGTGAAGGGTCAAGATCCGCACACAAACTATCAAGAGCCCTGACCCCTAACGCATCTATGTCTGAATCATTCATGGGTTTAATAGCTGCTATGTTACAAATCAATTCAAAAGCGCGCTCTGCTTCTAGGTCGAGAATATCATTAACGGATTTATTAATTTCAGAGTCATTACTACCTAGTGAGACCCCTAATTGATTTGCATTGTGAACAATCTCATCATTGGAAAAATGCAAAAACGAATTAGATAAACTGACAGACATACCAGTAGTGACCTGAATGTCACGAAGCTTGGCCGCCCACATAGCGCACCTCAACTGCATGTCGTCCACATCCGGTTACTCCTTGAGACGACTGCTTATACGCCGCCCCTCAGAAACAGGATCCGGGATCCCGCCAAAAGCTATGACCTCCTCCCTCATTGCCCTGTTGGAAGTAAGGCCGCCTGCCTGACCCCCAGTAGAGCACAACTAAATTGGATCAACCGAAAGATCACCAGGAGTCCTCAAGGCCTCTCGCGACTTTGGCCGGAGACCGGATCTCGGAGACACCACATGATCACCCAGTGGCGCAGCACCAGGACCTGTGCAAGCACTTGAGAGAGGCGAAGCCTCAAGAGGAGGGCAGCACAGCGAAGCCATGAGAGGCCCCTGGCCACCCACACCACCTAACCCTCCCGCCAGGGCAGATGTCGCCAGAGATGGCGCCGCAGAGGGCGTCGGGGGATGCAACGCCAGGGAGGGAGAAGGGGATACGCAGGCCACCTGCCCGCATGCCCCTCCAAGGTCCGCTCGATCCTCCAGGAACACTACTAGGGAAAAGCCTAGCAGCAGCGCGGGTTTTGGGCCTCTCAGTAGCGTGGGGACATGCGCTACTAATAAGGCGCTACAGCTAACGTATAGCAGTAGCGCCTGTTGTCCCACGCTACTACTATACATGAATAGCTATAGCGCTGTTTAGAAATGGGCGCTGCTGATATTATCTTACCGGGAAGCGCTACTAGTAATGCGGCGCTACTGCTAAATTCCCCCCCCCCCCCCGCTACTACTAGTTTTATTAGTTTTTTCCTGCATATTTGTTTTTGTATTTGTTTTGTATTTGAATAGGCTTTATACAATAATCTTTAGCATATCATATGCATACAAATGTAATCATAGCATATACATACAATTAGTCTCATCAAATCATGTCATCATCATAATCATCATCCAACACAAAGTGGTCTCTCGGCATCATCTCGAAAATAGCGATACAAGTCTCGATTACTTGCAAATACATCGTCATCCATCTAAACAATGGTATACGCGAGAAGAGCTATCACTTTGAGTACATGAGTTCGTATCCCTCTCTCGCATTAGCGTGAACCTAAACTAACTACTGCTTGTCGCTCGGAAATCGGAAACCGGTACACCTAGGCCTGACACTCCGGCCACTTGTCGTATATATACTCCTGGCGTATCACTTATTCACCATCGATGATCTATGCACCTGCATCATCACATGAGTCGATGATATGCAACATATATAGTTGAGCAACAGAAAGAGACAAACTTGGCAATAATACAAACAACATATCATAAGCATAAATAACAAAGTTCATCGTACCCCAAAATGCCCTAACTAGAGTGATTTTCACTGGTCGAGGAGGAGGATGGTTTAATTACATCACAAATAAAGTTTCACTGTGCACAACTCAAAGTTTTGTCATACAGAAAGTATGGACTAAACAGACACATTGTCATATATCGACAATCACTCCAACATGTCGTGCCATCCATCAATGTCAGGGAGATAGTCCCCGAGCCTAGTGAAAGGCTTCAGGTCGAGACGCTGAGCGGCTACCCATGTTCGGACGTCCTCCCGCGACGTTTGTCCTTCTTCGTAGAACATCCCTGTTTTTTCGACGACCTCCTTCAAGATGATTTGGGCAAGTTCGCGCTGGATGTGATAGAACTCGGCTCGAAGTCGATGATCCTCGATATCTCCTACGTTCTTTGCCCATTGCAGAATATGGGCATCGCCGGATCTAGGTGACATGCGAAGGTTTTGGTGATCCCGTCTGTACTCCAGCATGTGCTGTAGGATATAGAATCCATCATTAAGAGAACCGTTCGGTTGCTGGATGCAGCAGAAGTTGGTCTTATGGCCGAAGGCGACCCTGCCGCCCCTTCTCTTCTTGTCCCTGACCTCTCCACCCCTTGCTTGGTAGTAAAACATAGCACTGTCGAGAACATCCTTGATGTGGGTGTAATCCTTTTTGTGAATGTTCTTTGATGAGTCCAAGTAAAGAGCATGGGAGAATCGGGGGTATAGGATGATGTGGACGGCGCGCCCACCGCTGCGCAAAATAAGTACACTTCAAATTACTTAGCCTCCACCGTGCAAATGAATGATTGAAATCGAAGGAAGGATAGCAGCGCGGATGACTTACACAGGATGATAAGGCACGAGAATCGCCTCCTTGTCCTTATTGGCGAGCATGGAATTGACGATGTATTCCCTCGCGTATACACGGTGCTCTGCGCAGACTCCCAAGAAGCCCTCGTGCATGTAGTACGGGTCAGCGACACAGATATGAGATATCTGCTCAAACCCGATGATGTAGTTTATGTGCAAGGCATAAAGGCGGACAAACGTAAAATCCAGCTTCTTCACGTGAAACATGTTGAATATGTAATCGAATCGGAGGAAGAACTTATCCGCAGGGAAGCTGTCGACGTATGACATTTGCTGCGGAACGTTAACCACGTAGAGTGGGTATCCTGGATCTGTCGAGGCAATGAGGCCTTTCTCTACCCGCAGCACATCATCATGAAGTTTCCTTAGATTTCCGAATCTGACATGTAGCGCCGTTGCAGGTAGGATTGGTTGACCGGGGATATGCCATTTATCCGCATCGGGGATATCTATACGGTCCTGAAGCCGAGACTGCTGAGGTGGCTGGATCATAGAATCAGCTTTTTTGCCTTTCCTCGCTCTCTTCCTAGACTTCTTTACTACCGAAAGGTCGTCCATAATACGTTGAGACGGCAATTCAGGCACCGACTCATGACGCTCAAACCCTGAGGAGGCGCCAGTATAGACATACTGTTCAGCGCCACCGTCATCCTCATCCTCATCCATCGCGACGTCATCAGCGACTAATGGAGCCTCCTCCTTACCCCGTCCGCTATCACCCAACCCGACACCCGACACTAATTGGGTAGGTGGGGTGTTGATGTTCATACCTTGCTGAGGCTCCGTGCTCGTGGGTGTGCTCCCGACCGCCTCCAGACGAAGCAGACTCTTTGGCCACAACAGGACCCACCCATTGCAACAATCACCAAGCCACCGCGGTGTCTCCTCGTCATCCACCAGTAGTATTGGAGGAGTCAAATTCTCGTGGCCCGGTTCGACACTGGCCATGGAAACCTTGAAGACGTTCGGGGGGATCGGCCGGCTGTGGAACAATGGTTCCTTCGGCTCCATTATCGTCGCCTTCCCCACGTCCACCTTCTGGTCGCCGATGGTGTACAATATGGTGCACGGGGTTTCGTCGGCCTGCAAAGAAAAGTCTGCGACGTGAGACATCCGAAAGGCAACGAAAACGGGAGATTATACATTTATATTGAAGGGGGCCGGTGTGACAGATACCGTGAGGGCGTCGAGCTCAGCCACAGACGAAGCACCGCCGAGCACGTCCGATGCGGGAGCCGGTGCGGGAGCAGGTTCTCCCAAGAAGTCAGCAAGGGGAAAGTCCTCTACATTCTTTTTCTGGATTTTGCCTTGTCCAAGTGAAAACGCCCGTCACCAAGAAAGTAGACAAATCTGTAACCACCTGTTTTGCAGCAGCTACCGTTGTTGCAACTGTCTGAGATGATTTCTTCTCAACCGCAATCTCAACCTTCTTGTCGAAGTTTTCTTCAGTTAACCTCCGTCTTTCCTTTCTCTCCTCCGTGGTCTCACGGTAGTACTTCTTCCACGTGGCGCCGTCTCCGACACCGTGCACGCGTCCATACGACGGTCGAGTATCCACCGGTTGTTGTTTCAATATGTTCAACGCCTGGTTGAATGGAGTGTCCCACTTGGGCCTCGCCAATGCCTCAGACGGCGAGTCACTTTCGGCCGCAATCCGGTGTTGCTCTCTCTGCAAAAGGCACAAGGATCGTTTACAAATATGACTAACATGTGCAGTCGAATTGATCAGAAACTAAAATTACCAGCAGTCTCATGAACTCCGTAATGACCGGTGTTGTCTCGTAAACCTTCTTCACTGGGTCCCAACGGTGTCGGGCCCTCAGGACGTCACGCTCCTGCAGGACGGTGAAATCCGCCAAGGGGTCTGGGATGCCCAGACTCGCGACTTCCATGTCCTCCTTGGCCCATTTGGACATCTTTCCGCCGTAACCACGGCTTCCGAGGTGGTGGCTCCCAATGTTCCTCTCTTGAAGCCCCTTCATGTACTTAGACTTTTTTTGGCAGCTTCGGCCTCGCAAGCCTCCTTGAATATTTGAAACTGCTCTTCTATGATTGTTGGATTATCCTTTACAATCTCGGAGTAGGGTTCCTTCTTGTCGATGATCTTTGCTTTCACTCGAGTTTTACAGGCAGCCAACGTGTCGCTAAACTTGGTCATGGCGTGTTTGTTTATCTTCTTCATTGCGGGTCCTCGTTAAGATCCTCATAATCCTTCTCATTCCGGCCCGGGAACAAGAATATCTGGTGAAACTTCTTTGGGAGGGAGCTCCTCATATTTTCTATCTTCTGTAGTTTCTCATCGTTGATGGTGGCGGTTGTCCGTACGATGCAGCCTATTTGATTGTCGTAGCATCGACGCGCTTCCTCGGGCGCCTTTGGCTCAAAAATGTCGTCGTCCACCTCCGTGACCACCAGTCTAGTAGTCCTGAGTTTGTTAGGAAGCCGTTGCCTCTTTGCTTTCGGTTCTACACTGGCTCCGCTCGTCGAGGCAGCACCGGACTCAGTCTCAGCGTCGGTCTCGATGCCGGTCTGAGTCTCAGCGCCGGTCTCAGTCTCAGCACCGGTCTGCGTGTCGGTCTCAGTCCCCGATGCCACCGGTGGGCCCAGCAACAACATCCGTTGATTGTCGGTAAGGCTAAAAAATTCGTTTGACGCCCGGTAGACGTCGTCGCAATCACCAGAACCCTGTCCTTCATCGTTGCTAGCCATGTTTCCTATGATTAAATCTAGTCAATTAATTTTAGACCTAATAAAATGAATAATGACATAAAAAAGGCCTATTGTTTTGCAGGAATGTTGACTCCTTCCTGGTGCGGCATATCCCGGGCACTCGATATGTCCTAGTTTGTAGCACAAGTCATGCCGAAATTCACGGAAAATTTCGGCATGACCTTTGCTAAAAAGTGGACAAATCGAGAACCTGAAATTTGCCGGAACAGAAATGAATCAACATTCCGGCAAAACATAGGCCACTCAACATCATTCCCTGGAAACAGTGTTTAAATATCCCTCTTCGACACCGCAACACATGTCCAAATATACACAAGCAACCACATGTCCAAATTTCACAAGCTAATTCAAAAACAAAGTGTAGAAGAAAATTCATTTAACTACTAATAGAACAAAATTCAGTTAACTTTAGTGCTCTATAATGATGAAAGGAAAAAAATCAGTTAACTACTAATTCCATTCATTTAGGTTATTCATTTAACATCACCTAATTAACCTACTGTACCACTACTACTAGCAGCACTACTAACCTAATTAACCTAGCAAAACTCTAGTGCCCTAAGTGAAAAACATCTAATTAACATCTACTAGTACCACTATTGCCCTAACCTAATTAACATATACTAATATCACTATATACTATACAAGCAACATCTACCCTAATTAAACCTTACTGTCCTAACTAACTTTTGTTGTAAACCAAATTTTTTGCTCTAAACTAATTTTTTCTCTAACATCTACTACTTAACATCCTTTGCTCTAAACTAAATTTTTTGCTATAAACAAACTTTTGCTCTACTAATTTTTTCTCTAAAATTCAGAGAGAGAGGAGTCGGGGGGAGGGGTGGGGGACTTACGGAGAGGGGAGAGACGGTGGCGGGGAGGTGCTCGGTGACGGAGGCAGGGGCGGAGAGGGCGGGCTCGTGCACGGGCAACGGCGGTCCTGGGCGGGCTCGGGCGGCGGTGAGGTGGAGGGCGCCGACGGTGACGTCGAGGGCGGCCTCGGGCGGCGGCGGTGAGGCTGAGGGCGGCCTCGGGCAGCGGCGGTGAGGATGAAGGTGGCCTCGGGGGGAGACGGTGAGGTTGCGGGCGTCCACGCCGGCAGGAGACGGCGGCCAAGTGGGGCGATGGCGTATTGGGGAGACGGCGGCGAGGGCGAGGGATTTGGGGAAGAAGTGTGGTGGCCGGGGGGGGGGGGGGGGAGCCACTGTTTAAGTGAAACGTAACGGTAGCGCATTTCCGAAACGCGCTATAGCTAAGTTAGCTACAGCGTGTTTCCTGAAACCCGCTACTGCTATTCATTTCTCCTTTTTTCTTTTATTTTTCTTTACATTTTATTTTTTTTCCTTTCACCTTTTTCTATTTCTTTCATTTTTATTTACTTTTCTACTTGTTTTTCACTTTATTTTATTTCCGTTAGCAGCAGCGCCTTACACGTAAGTGTGCTACAGCTAAAGAGAGGAGCAGTAGCGCTGGGCCAGTATACACGCTACTGCTAGGTTGGGCTAGCCATGTGCGTCCAGTTCAAACATAGCAGCAGCGCTTTTCGCTTGTACGCGCTACTGCTAAAGTCATAGCAGTAGCGCGGTTTATTTACGCGCGCTGCTACTAAGTAGCAGTAGCGTTTGATTTTGTACAGCGCTACTGGTAACATTCTGTGTATAAGGTTTTCCCTAGTAGTGGAAGCCCAAAGCCACCGAGGCAACCTTGCCCCCCCCCCCCCCCCCTGAAGCAGGTGAAGAAGCAGCGAACGAAGGCCGGGCCACCTGCCCGCCACCGTCCACCGAACCGTCCAAAACATCCGTCACCCCAAACCTAAGCAACGGTGATGAAGGGGGAGTAACGGAAACCTCCTGCCCACCGGCTCCTCCCAGTCCATCCATCACCAACAAAGAGTCAGACCCCGCAAACACCGGTGGAAAGTGTTCCGACGGATCATCCAAATCCACTCGGTCACTCCAAAGACGAGGAGGCACTGAGAAAGCTCCTAAAGATTCAAGCTGCAGCATATTAATCGGAACAGACCCCGGTGACTTCTCCTTAGTAGTCTCTCCTGCCTTAGTAGAATCCGTAGGCCCTGTAGCGTTGTCCCCATTATTGTGTGTACTGCCATCCTAGTTCCCAGAAGCACCTCCCCCCTTAGAAGTGTCCATATGATGCACCTCCTCAAACTCCTTGAATAGATTACGGTCCTTATACTCGACATCCAGCATATACGCGATTCCCTCGTGAGTCCATCTTACCACATCCGGCAAGAATTCAATGTTAGCCACACTAACCAGCAAACGTGCCACACCATGAGCACGCGTGAAAGACATATCAACCTGCTCCGTCTTGCCGAGCATGGATCCCAGGCTCCAAGTGACCAGGAAGCTATCCAAGGGGTCAGAAGGCGCCCCCGGAAAACGAACCCAAATCTGAGTCAGCGGCTTACCCTGAGGCTCCTTCTTTTTCCACTCATCAAACTGCAACACAAAACTTGTATCAGTAACCCGACTCATGCCAAACTTCAGAATTCTCATCTGATCCTCCTTAGACGGAAACTACACTTTGTAAGTCCGATCTGATAACTTCAACAGAGACCACTGGAACTTACCCGGTGCCAACTCCCGCAACTGCTGAATAATTTGAGCTTCAATGAGAGGGCCATGAACCACCTTAACCACGCCTGGGAAGGAGGTTTCAATCACAGGAGCCACTGGAGCCACACTTGGTGACTCGAAAAACATCAACTCAGTGCAACAGACCCCAAAAATGTTAACCGTAGGTGGGCCCCAGAAGGAGTGGACACTCTGCCGCCGTATGTTTCGATTTCCGGCATAAATCACATAACTCAGCAAAGCAATCAGCCATAAAGTGACTCGGTTCTCCGCACCGAAAACAGGTCAACTTCTTCTTCTTAATCGCCCACTTGGACGGTTTGTTTCCCTCGGACTTCTTCGTGCCTTTGTCGTACACAACATCACCAGATTGAGAGGGCTCCGGTACCGTCACATCAGCGAGGGCCCGAACAGTCCCCACGGCAGCCTGAGGCAGAACCGCACCATCGGTGATCCCCTCCTCAAGGCTCGTTGCCGAACCCTTGGCAACAGGCGCATGGCGAGGTGGAGGAGGATGCCGGTAGCCGCCACGACCTCCATGGAAACGGCCACGGAAGGAGCGGTTATTGGGGCCAACCGCACCTTCCACAAAATTGCCAGGCAGCCCATGAAAACCTCTATCGTCAGCTCCGCGATCAATCCCAGCAAAGCCGCGACCACCTCCAGTCGATGATGAACCTCGATGAAGCCCTTCACCGTAAGCATTGAATCCGTCGTCACCCAACTAACCACGCTGGTGGTAGCGGCCGTCTCCCGCGAAACCGCCCGAGCCGCGGCCACCCGCTCCCTGAACAGAACCCCCACGCCTGCCGGCCATCTGCTTAGGCCAAGGGCGCTACGGCGGCGGGGGTGCAGCCCTGGGCAGCTGTTGTGCCCCCCTGGCCGGCGGCGGCGCCACGGCCCGCGCGGGCACTGGCACGGCCGGACCCACAATCTGCGCCGGAGTAGCTCCAGCAGCCCCCGACCCCGTCATCGCCACAGAAACGGGCTTCGGCGGCGGGGGACCCTTCGGCGGCATCGCGGTCCCGCAAACCGCCGGCGCCGCGACTAGTCCGGAGATCGTGCAGCTCTCTTCGCGCGCCCAACAGCAGCGGGAAAATCCTGCTTTCCGCGACGACGAACCGTAACCTCCGCGCCGCAACAGCCGTGGGAAGACGAACTTGCATGTGTCTCGTGAATCGATACAAAGTCATGCACGTCGGCCTCCTCTGGCAAAACGCCTGGACCTGGTTTTGCCTGGGCCACCAGCCCCGCTAATTCCAGCCCAAACGCAGCCCGCTCCCCTGACCAGACTGCCCCGACGCATGCCCACTTGTGCAAGGTACCGCGTCGGCCCGCTTAGCCTCAGGCCCAACCTGGCCCAGGAGCTGATTCAAACGAGATGCCCTGGCCGCCTGGATCTCAGCCACCGCGACGGCCACCGGCGCCGGCGTCCGTGTCGCCGGCCTAGCCTTTCTCTTCTTCTTTCTGGTCACTCTAGTCCACGAATCCGGCAATAAGAAATCTGACAACGTAATGGGCTGAATACATACCTTGGGTAAAGGGCCTTTCCATTGCCGGATCGCGGACGCTGCCGTCCTCCGGTGAACTATCCGACAAACCACCTCCACCTTGTCCTCAGAATTTACTCCATGCCTAGCCGGATCGTCGAACGGAACGACGTCATCCACAATCGTAGCAATTTCCTCCACCGAATATCCGGGATTGAAGGCCTCGCAGATCACATCCGATGGCGTTGGCGAGTACAACTCCGGCGAGTCTCCGGCGGTGTCCCCGTCGTCGTCGTCCTCATCGTCTGATCCCGCGAGTGCCCAAAACCTGCCGGCAACCTGCCCTAGTCCAGGGACGACGGTGGCCGCCGGCCGGATCGCTGCTGTCGCGGTGCGAGTCGCCCCCATCGCCCCCGTTTTTTAACGACAAGTTCACAAGTTTGATATCCATACCAACCAAGTCACATACCAACAAGTTCACAAGTCAAATCACAACAAGTTTGTCACAACTCCAACAAGTTTGATAAGAAGTTTGCAAGAGACATGAACACAAAAGGATCATACAATTCACCAACACGACCTATCAGTCAGAAGAGTTTGAAAGACCAGTCACGTGTTAACTTCAAATTAACTATTAGCATGGAATGCACATTTTGGAACATGCATGGAAGATGACAGCCATAAGTCGTGTATTATACGGTACTTGTGAGTCTTGTGACTACTACAGCTGCCCTACTCCCCAGGTCTTCTATGATGAGCTCTTCGTATCTCTCAGAAGACTCCACAGTACTTCTGACTCAGAGTCCTCATTATCCTTATTTCGGGTTTTCTCTGTGACAGGACAGAACCCCAAACTATCTTCACTCCCACGCATTTTCTAACTTGTAAATTGGATAAATGCCACTACAAAACGGGACTGTGGAAAAAGATTGAAGTGCACTTTTAGTCCCTCAACTTATGGCGAAGTGTGGTGTTAGTCCTGGAACTTCATTTTGATGCAACCTTCGTCTCACATCTCTTAATACGGGGTAGATTTAATCCCTGACAGTGGTATTCCTCGGTCTTCTATGCTGTGGAACTGTTTTCTGACGTAGTTCTCTATGGATTATAAGGGGAGCAGCCGAACAGGTTATGTTACACAAAGATTCAAGTGGATGGGATTGATGGGGAATAATGGGGCTGCGCGACAAGTCAGGGATCACCCGTGGAATCTTCTCCATCACCATCTTGGAACTTTGAACTTCTGGAAGGATAGAAAAACCACTTGTGGAATCTTCTCTAGGCAACTAAAAAAGGCAGCCTGATGCCTAGACTCAATCAGCTGGTCATCCTTGATGTTGCCCTTGCTCTCGTTTGGAAAGACTTCACGAGACCTCTGCTTGGATGTGGGACACACAGTCGGTTGCACATCACCATCTTGGAACTTTGAACTTCTTACTGGCAGGCACTGACCCATGAAAGTTGAAATGGTCTTGTAATTAATTGATGAAAGAGCCTGCGATGACATTGACCCCACAGTCGCACTCGTCAACTCGGGACCCATGAATACTGAAATGGTCTTGTAACTAATTGATGAAAGAGCCTCCAACGACATTGACCACACAGTTGCATGCTAACTTGAAATTGCAATATGTACTTATGTTTTGTTTGCGTTCTTGCCCTAAGAAATCCATTCACGCGCCAAAGTAAGTCCCTTAGAAGAAACGGAAAAGTATCAGTTCTCACCTGTCTAGCACGCTCAGAGAAGTCCTGAAGACTTGTTAGACTGTTGCCTGGTACTAAATGGTCCATCAACTAGTTACAACACCATCATATGTTTTTCCTCACAAAGCCATTCATAGTGTCAGCCTCCAAGACTTCTCTACAACTCTTCACTCATGGTGTGATGACGGACGACTACTATTGACCGTAATATTGTTTCAGGAGACTTTGTTCGACTCTACTCTATGGTTCATTAACTAGGTATGACTCTTCTTCTATTTGGAAACTAGCTAGACATCTCAATCCAACGTATGTACTAACAATATTTTGATTGCGATCCCTCCCATTGGATGTATTTCGATATTCCTAGAAATTCCACGGAATTGTTTGACCTGTTACACGGCGCACACTTATAGTCCGAATCTTGCCCAAACGCGTGCACATTTTTGTCCACATATTGGAAATTGACTGGTGTCTACAAGATTTGGCTTTCCCCACAGTGGAAACTATGGTCACTACTAACAACTAAGTGGGTTGAGAATAGAAAAACTGTCCAATCTTCAATAGCTTATTAGTAAGGCTTGTTATACAATTACTCAAAAACTAAGATCCAATGTTAAGACCAACTATAACCCACATGATCGGGATTTAAATAACAAGCACCCTGCCACAAAGTATTTGCTTATTCTGTTGTATTTACACGTACGACCCAATCTCCAACAAATTTACTTCCTTTACTTTCTGTCTTCACATAACTAAAACTAGCATTGTGACCCCATCAATTATGCCGCTAGGTTTCTTCTTTATAGTTAGTTTTAGTGGTTTCCATTCAGCTAGATTTCCTCTGTGTAATGCCTTGATCCTTGGCCTCTGTTTCCAAAGGACCCACATTTGGGAGACTTGTACCCTGGAGAGTAGAATTCACTAGTCTTGATGCTCCATTCTTCTACTCGGTTTTTTCTGCAGTAGTTTGCTTCAACGGAAGGTCGGCTTCATTTTGTCTCGTTTGAAAAAACTTCACTAGAACTCTGGTTGGATGTGGATTTGGGACTACATATCCTATCATCCCAGTCCCCAGATGCTACCATGCTACCTTCTTTCAAAAAACATTTTTTTTATGATTTCAAGCATCCGGAAAAAACATGAATGTTCATAAGACATGTGACCACATTACCTAGAAGATACAAATCTAAATTGAAATACACAAGGAGAAACCAAAAAAAAAAAGAGAAATCTGATTTGAATTTGTTATGGATTACAGAGCCATGTCTTGTGAACATCCATAATTGCTTTCACATTTTTTTTGAACATTCCAAATTATTTATAATTTTTGAGCATGGAAATATTTAGAGCATGCTTGGATCCAAGGGACTATTTTTAGTCTGACTAAAACTAGTCACTTTTAGAGGCTAAAGTTCCAATCACCCCTGACTAAAGAGAGACTAGAACTAGTCTTGAGACTAAAATATTTTAGTCAAGGGAACCCTACTAAAATGTGGATTAGTCCTCTCTCTCGTCATTTAACTCCTCTCCTTTAACACATGCGAGTTCTGGATTGGAGGGTTTGGAGGATAATAAATGCTCATTAATTCGATTTTAGTCTATTTAGTATTTGTATCTAAGCATGGGTGAGGCTAGCAAGTTTTAGTCCCACTATTTTTAGTCATGGGACTAAAACGTATCCAAGCACCCTCTTAAGGTGTGGCCTGTGAGAGCACCGTACCTGATATTTTCCCGTGGATGTGGGACGCTAAAGTCAGCTGTACAGCGCCATCTTGGAACTTACTGGCTATGCTGAAACTTATAGGCGGACATGCACACTTAAAATTTGAAGTGGTCTTGAAATTAATTGATGAAAGAGCCTCCGACGACATCAGCCACACAATGTTCCATGGAATATAGGCGTAAGCTATATGGTTTGTGTGTGTACTTGCCCTAGTTAAACCGTCATGCTCCAAATCAAGTCCACCTGAAGGGACGGAAAAGTATCTAGTTCTCACCTAAATCTAGCTTCCACTTGGCCTTACAACACTGACATTTGTTTTCTTCCTCAAAAACTCATTGTCAGCCTCCATAACTTCGCTACAACTCTGCATTCATGGTGCAACGACCGGCGACCAAGTGTATTGAAGGTAATCTTGTTATAGGAGACTTGTTGCACTGTTGGCTGGTACTCAATGGGGCTAGACATCACTGTCCAACGTTCTTGGTCGGTTTACCGGGAAAATTCTATGGAATTGTTCGAGCCACGATACACAACACTCGTTTATACCCCCTCCGTCCGAAAAAGTTTGTCCCTTAAATGGATGTATCTAGCACTAACTTGTGCTAGATACATCCATTTGAGGGACAACCTTTTTTGGAACGGAGGAAGCCTAAACACGTAAACGCCTTTTTCCACCTCTTTGTTGGAACCGGGAACCTTCAAAGCTCAAAGCACGAGCTGGCAACGGCGTGAGGTCGAAGACACGAAGATATCTACTGCATGCTAAGCTCAAAGCACGAGCTGGCAACGGCGTGAGGTCGAAGACACAAAGATATCTACTGCATGCTGTTATCTTTTCAGGTTTCTTCATTTCTTATTTGTATAGAAACTCGCAGTGGCACACAGGTGCGGGGGCATGCACCTGCCCAGTCGTGCCCTACAGTCTGATTGCCCTGAGATCCACGAGTTCACTTGAGTCCGTACGAGGGCATAATAAGTTTTAAGATTTTGTTTTAGAAACTCAAAATGTTGTCATTTGCTCGTCCCAAGTTTCAGCAGTTGAAACTTAACGAAGTTATAAAACTCGTTAAAATGTATTTAAAATGCATCTTGTTTGTAAACTTTCTACACAAAAAACGCGAATATGCAAACGGAACTTAATTTGGACTTTTGGTGTGTATGTGGCCTTGCGTTTGCGGCGTAGCGATGTGGGCTCCCCCGCCGTCAGCAGCCCACCCCGGCCCTCTCCTCACCAGAGTTCAACTCCTGGACATGACATTGGTGCTCGAATTTTTTGATTTATTTCAGGCCTTTCAGCGACATGCGTTCAGTGGGAGGAGACGTCTCTGTCAACTATGAAGACGTCTGTGGCGACTTCGTCAATATCAAGATAATGTGTCGGCTCAGTCTCTTGAAAATTTTCATAGGGGTAGTGTGTGCATGTGTGCGCTCATAGGGGTGAGTGTACGTGTGTATGTATGAGCATCTATGTTTGTACTGTGTTAAAAAGGCAAATATATTCTTTCAGTGGGAGATGACGTTTCCGTCGATAGCTAGACCTGTGGTGACATCGTCAATCTCAAGACCCGCCGGTTCAGTCTCTCGGAGGTGCTTATAGGTGTATGGTGCGCATACACACGTTCATAGGGATAAGTGTATTTATATGTTTATGAGCGTATGTGTCGGTAATGCGTTTCTCAAAAGTAATAACAACAAATGCTAACTAATGTTGGATAATTACCGGTGCATTACAATGGAATTTATATATTCTAATACAATTAGTTCATGATTTACCTGCCATATTAGTGTTATTATGTACATAAATATTTATCAAATCCGGCCATGATTTACCTAACAATAAATTTTAGGATTTTATTGCATAACCACATATTTGAAAAGAACTTATTGACTTCAAAATACATAAGTTTATTTGATAAGTCAATAAAATGTGGGGCGATTAAAATGGTTTTCAAGAAAACTGATGAAAAAAACGGATAGGAGAGAAAACCCAAAACGGAGAGAGAAGGAACACTACTCTTTTTTAACACAGTACAGAGCAGGTGTTCATATATACACGCATACACTCATTCCTATGGACCCACACATACTATCCATATGAGCACCTCCCAGATACTAAGACAACATATCATCTTGAGATCGACGAAGTCACCAAAGGTTCCTCGTAGTCGACGGAAACATCTCCTCTCATTGAAAACGCATCGCCGAAAATCCTGAAATAAAGCCACGAATAAATATGAGCAGCAGAACTTGAACCCTAATGGGCTGGGAATACCACTGTCCTTCTATCCATCCAACCACAAGTTGAAGATTATGTCTTAGGGAGATGTCTGATGCCACACAAGCAATCCAGAAAAACGAGACCGCTCGAAAACCCCGGCTCCTCAGCGATTTGGGCCTCCTGGCCGTTAGATTCGTTTGCTTGATGCGATTCTGGCCGTCGGATTAGGCAGTGGGATGACCTGCGCAGTCGGATCGATTCGTTGCTCCTGTCGCAATGAAAGTTACCGCCCCCTCCTGGTCTCACTCACTCCGCAGTTTCAAGCAGATCTCGCTGCCCTGTGGGGTCCCTTGCTGGTGGGATGCGCCTGTCAGTCTCATGCCGATATTGAGCACCATTATGTGTCGCCTCTATCATAATTAAATGTTTCTTCTTCAATGTATTGTTATCCTGTATGAAAGCACATGCTAAACCTGGATTACTACTGATTTACCATTACCTGCTTGACAAAAACGCTCGGACCGGCACCCTCGTGCCAAGGCGCGATCCCAATCTAGTATTATATGATATGCTGCCATGTGGGCTGCCAGCGGAACACAAACCTGGATAATAATATTTAGTTTTAGCAATTCAGAGAAACCGAAGGGGCCAAAATGACACATCTAGATGTTGTCGTAGATTCAAAGATATTATATGAGAGGACATTGTTTTGTAATAGGTTTGCTTTGTACCCGTTTTAGTGAAAAGTGATTTTTTTGGCCATGATGCACTCTGCCTGCTATGTGTCGCATCGATTGAATTGCACGCATGCATGTGTGGACGCTCTAATCAAACTCTACCTTCGCAACAACACCAGCTACTCAAAGACATTAAAGATCCACATAGCCAAATCATTACAAAAAGGAGGGGAAAGAGAGAAATGATGATCCTAACACAAAAAAAATATCACCAAAAAGGCGAAGAACATGCGAAAATCCGTATCTGAGCCCAGGCTCAGATGCTCCCGCTCAGAAAACAATTCAAAACAAATACTAAAAAAATTCAAAAAAACCCAATTTTTTTTGTGTAGTAGATAATTTGTTGCTGAGGTCCTCTGCAAATTGCAACTCATTTGGACATTTGAGCAGCTCTCGGCAAAAAAGACAAATCGGATCAAAACAGTTCGTGAAAAGTAAACTTTTTTACAGACCCCAATTTTGTCTTTTTTGCCGAGAGATGCTCAAATGTCCAAACGAGTTGAATTTTTCAGCGAATCTCACGCGTCAAATTATCTACCACACAAAAAAAATTGGAATGTTTTGAATTTTTTTAGTATTTGTTTTGATTTTTTTCGTCAGCGCGGGTGCAGGTGAGCCCTCCATTATAATTCATTACATTTTACACGAGAAATACATAAGTATAAACTATTTTATTTTTATTTGGTTTGGATTACCCTCCATTTATTTGGTTTGCTACATACACGAGTAATTCTTTTTGTCCTGCTGGGACCAACCTTCCTAGGGTATGCAGACAACATCTATTCAAATTATGATAACTCGCTTTTTATTCAAGACAATGGTGGTATGGTTTGGGAACGAGCACTAGTGGCGTCCTGCGGTGGAAGATGAGCCTCCCTTCTTCCTCCATGTTCACGTCGTCCACCGTAGTCCCCTCCGGAAGCGTCCACTGGAAGTTGAAGAGGAGATTGGCGAGTGTAAACTCGATGGTGGCCACAGCCATGGACATGCCTGGGCATATCCGGCGCCCCGTGCCGAATGGCATCAGCTCAGGATGCTCGCCCTTGAAGTCTATCTCATTCGCTTCAAACCTATCAGGATTGAAGTCCTCTGGGTCATCAGGCCAGCTTACCGGGTCTCTTCCAATTGCCCATGCATTCACATAGATCTTTGTCTTGGCCGGCACGTCATACCCACCAATTTGTATGTGTCGCAAGGTCTCCCTCGGCAATAGCAGTGGTCCCGGCGGGTGCAGCCGTAGGGTCTCCTTCACCACCATCCTGAGGTAGCTGAGCTTCGAAATGTCATCCGATTGCACACTTTTGTTGTCTCCAACCACGTCCCTGATACTGTCCTGCAGCTTCTTGAGCACGCGTGGCTTCCGCACTAGCTCTGACATTGCCCACACAATGGTCGCCGCATTTGTGTCAATGCCAGCAACGAAAGTCGACTGCACATCATAAAGGAAACTCATGATGGATTAATATAATTATTAGTGCCGATACCTATTTTTTTCTTTCAGAGTCCATGAATGGACTGGAAGTGTGGAAACTATTGACGTACAAAGATTATGGCCTTGACGTGGTCCTTGGTGAAGATGAATGTGCCACGCGGATTCTTCCAAAGGTCGATGAGGACATCAATGAGGTCGCCGCCATTCTCAGGCAGCACGCGGTTAGGGTCCAGGTGTTGCTCGATGACCATCTCGAAGAAGGCATCGAGCTGCAAGAAGATCCGCTCGCGCCGCGCGATGAAGCCGGTAAGGCGATCGACGAGGCGGCCGACGGCTATGGGGAACAAGTCTTCAGCGGAGGAGCCAGAGCTAGATAGCATCTCCATAACATCGTCGAGCGCATCCTGAAAATTGTTATTTTGGGAGAACTTATCGCCGCCGTAAATATTGCCAAACGCCACTGTGCCGATGATACCGTCGGAGAGGCTCAAGATGTGCTCATCTAGAGCCACCGGCTTTCCTTCCGCGCGGTTGAGTGTGGTTATGAGTTTCTCCACCTAATCATCAATACAATATACATTATTTTAAATAGTTGTCTGCATCAACCGACGCAAAGGCTAGGACTTTTTGAAAGAAATATATACATTATTACTCCGTATTATTTAATAAAGTAACTAGGAAGACTATTTCAGCACAGCATGAGTCCATGACTAGCCATGTGTGGTGAGAATGCATGTGACGCATGGATTGAGTTGTATGTACCTGCTCATGGCGTGCGTACCATGCCGCCTTAACGCGCTGCGCGCTGAGGAGTTCGACGGTGAGAAGCTTGCGCACCTCGCGCCAGTACGCGCCGTAGGGCGCGAAGGCCACATTCTTGAGGTCATAGGTCAGCCGCCTCGTCCCCGCGGACACAGGCCGCGTGCAGCAGTCGAGGTCGTGAGTCTTGAGCGCCTCCCAGGCCGCCTGCGCCGACGACAGCACCACCGTTGGCGCCTTGCCGAGCTGCAGCTGCATCACCGGCCCGTGCACCCGCGCCAGATCTCGCAGGGTCCGGTGCGGCAGCGGGCCGAGCTGGTGCAGGTTGCCCAGGAGGGGCACCGTGGCGGGGCCTGGGGGCAGCTTCAGCCCTTTTCTCCTGGTCAGCAGCAGGAGGGAAAGGACAGTGACAAGTGCTAGGAGCACGGGCTGCCATTGCTGGGGTAGGGAGAGGAGCAGCGAGGTGAGGGAGATCGCCATTTTTGTTGGTGGTAGATAGAGAACTGACTGCTTCAGCTAGCTCGAGTATGTGTGAATTATATACAGGTTTGCTGAGGAAATGATCGACGAAAAATCTGATCATCTCATCGTCACTTGTACTCTAAAGTCTAGTAGTACGACTTGAAACGGCCCAGTCTTCTCCTGCCGGTCGACGTACGCTTCGGTTTGGAGATTGGAGAATGACAACCGTGCGTTTGCATTCTCACGCAAAGTCACCCAAAGAGCCATATTTGTCTCAGTACTAAGTACTACTAGCTAGACCCAATTCAACCCATGGCTGTCAGTAGGTAGGTTCGTGGAGTGAGGACAAACAAATACTAGACATATGAGACAGATATAAGCATAAAACCATTGTATTGAACTATTGATCGATATAAACAATAAAGCCATACAAGGTAATTAACAATAAACAATAAAACCATTCTATTGATCGTTTTTCGTTGATCCGCCGTTCTTGGCATTTGTTTCTCTTTTGTTTTCTCTTGCGTTTCTTTTGGGCGTGACTGTGCTGCTTCCGCCCCGGCACCTATCGTTGGCTGTATCGTGGTGGTTGCTTTGTAATACAAAGCGGGGGAAACCCTTTCTCGGAAAAAAACAATACGTAAGGTATCTACAAAGTTGGACCGTCAAATTGAGACTACGATAACATACCAACTCCAGTGGCCTCTAGCGCGGAGGCGTGCTGTGCGGCGGATGGGTTCACGCACAGGGTAGTCGTCAACCTCCAGTGGCATGGCTATGAGGCCAGGCTATGGCGCCGCAACCACCATCTCCACTGCCTCTGAATTGTCGGCGCCATCCACCACCTGCATTGCTTCTGGATTGGCGCTGCATCCATCGTGTCGTTGCCGTTGTTGTTCTCCAAAATGATGGTTGGCGCGGCCAGTAGCCCCATCGCCTGGGCCTGAAGATATATAGTTTGTCATTTCTAATAAGGTCCTTAAGTTAAAATATCTTCTTTTCTCAAGAGAACGTATTCCCCTAATGTTCGTGTTTTAGATCTTCTCACTAATATTGAAGACTTCACTTGCAAATATGTATACTTCATTCCATCATCTGGCCTATGTTCTTCATGTATTATTTAGATCGAATGACTATTAAATTACGTTAATACTTGCCATATATTATGCGTAACATACGAGACATCACTAGTAGAAAAACACCTATTAGTCCCAGTTCGTAAGGGCCTTTAGTCTCGGTTCATGAACCGGGACTAATGGGTTGTTACTAATACCTCCACCCATTAGTTCCGGTTCAAACACGAACCGGGACCAATGTGCCTCCACGTGGCCCTGTGCGCCGAGCCCAGTCAGGGGGCCTTTGGTCCCGGTTGGTGGCTCCAACCGGGACCAAAAGGCATCCACGCGTCTGCATTCCAGTGGCTAGGGTTTTTGTTTCTTTTTTGAAAGGAGGGGGGTTGGGGGTTTTGGGGGGTTAATTTAGGTGTTTCATATATTGTGTTAGCTAGCTAATTAATAGAGAAAAGTGTCCTCTCTTATGTCCGTGCTTGGTCGACGCTACGTACTATATATACATAAGTGATCGAGAGAACCATTCAGTACAGAAGTTCGTCATGCATACCGAGAGAAGTGATCGATCGACCTCTGCTTCTCCGAGAGATTGGTTGAACAACAAGTTTTAGTATTATGTATCCGACGCTACTGGCTACATACATGTACAATATGTATAAGATCTCTTAATTACAAACCCCTAGCATTTGAAATCAATTTCCACATGGTATTCTCCGGCTTTACTGATGACGTGTTCAAGAAAGAATCCCGCCAATTCCTCTTGAATTGCTTTCATGCGATCTGATTCTAGGAGTTCATCCCGCATCTGCCACGTCTAATTTGAAGAAGGGGGTTAATTAATACATATATATGAATGAAACTCAACAGAAATGATGGTGTAATAAAATGAAATTGTGAATATTATTGCTTACGCACTTCATATTGTCTTCTAGAGTAGCCCCGTTTGTTTTTCAAAGTCGCGGTGTGGATGAACTCGCACATGTAGTATCCACAGAAATCATTCCCTTCCTCCTGCCACAAACACTTTACGAGAAATAGAGGTCAATCAAACTGATAATGAAGCATTATAAATAGCATTGATGAAAGTATAGCTATAGAATCAACGGGAGATGCGCGCAACTAGCTAGACAGTAGTACTTACTTTCGGGTATGTATATCGCAGCTCCTTCGGCAGTCCTGGAGCTTCTGCGGTGAACTGTTTCCAAACCTGCAAGACAAAGAAAATAATTATTATTACTTGAGATATCAGGAAATGAACAAAAAGTTGCCAATATGGTGCGATAATGATCGATTGAACTTACTTGCTGAGCATTTCAGTGATGTCCGCATAGGTTTCGGGATCTTTCTATCTCGAGTCTAAGACGGTTACTAGTCCACGCTCAAGCTTAATCTCCAGATGAATATAGTCGTCCAAACATTATAGTGTGGCATGAAACCCTTGTAAAGCAGGTGGGTGTGGAGGATTTTCCGGTCAGAGTAAGACTTCGCATTCCCACATATAGGGCATGGACAACACATAAAACCATTCTGCTTGTTTGCCTCAGCCACTTCGAGAAAATCATGCACGCCCTTAATGTACTCGGAGGTGTGTCTTGAACCGTACATCCATTGCCGGTTCATCTGCGTGCATTATATATAATTAAGTGTGTCAAAAATCATTACAGAACACTAAAACCAAATTAATGAAGTTCATCATCACACTAAAACCAAAGTACATACATAGTTCTCATCTAACAACATAAAGCTCTGCAGAGCATCTAAATTAATTAAACCATACACTGAAACTATGTAAAACATTTCAATGTGAAAACAAATGCGATCATAATCGCAACCAATGTAACAACTGATCCAACGGCATAATGATACCAAGTCTCGGTATGAATGGCATATTTTCTAATCTTGCTAATCTTCAAGCGCATTGCATCCATCTTGATCTTGTGATCATCGACGACATCCGCAACATGCAACTCCAATATCATCTTCTCCTCCTCAATTTTTCTAATTTTTTCCTTCAACAAATTGTTTTCTTTTTCAACTAAATTTAACCTCTCGACAATAGGGTCGGTTGGAATTTCCGGTTCAACAACCTCCTAGATAAATAAAATCTATGTCACGTTGGTCGGCATAATTGTCATAAACAATAAATGAACCAATAGTTATGAAAAGATAATATATACCACATCCGAACCATAGACAGGATGAGGGCCGACGGGGGCGGATACCAAAACCATCGCACTATATAAGATGCAATAATAAAAGTAAGAAAATTATACAAGTATCTATATAAACATACAAGTAAGAGGCTCACCACAGTGGTGCCGGCGACGAGATCGACGCGGGCGATCGATAGCGGTGAAGACGGGGACGGGACGTGACGGGCCTCTAAACCTAGACAAATATTGAGGAAATGGAGCTTGGAGGTGGAGCTTGGAGAGGAGAAAGCTTAAGTAGTGTGGCTCGGGCATTCCATCGAACACCTCGTGTGCATAGGAGGTGAGCTAGAGCACCACAAAGCTCCCTCCTCGCATGCCACGAAAAACAGAGCAGTGAGAGTGCTCTGCTCGCGGGGTATATATAGGCAACTAATTGGTCCCGGTTCAGGCGACCAACCGGGTCCAATGGTGGTGGGCCAGGAGCAAGGCACATTGGTCCCGGTTCGTCCCACCAACCGGGACCAAAAGGTCCAGACAAACCGGGACCAATGGCCCACATGGCCCGGCCGGCCCCCGGGGCTCACGAACCGGGTCCAATGCCCCCATTGGTCCCGGTTCTGAATTGAACCGGGACTAATGGGCTGATCCGGCCTGGACCATTGCCCCCTTTTCTACTAGTGCATCCCTATCGCCCCAGGTGTCTTAATTGCCGCTGCTTTCAAATCTAGAGATTAATCATACTCTGGCAACTTTATGTAAGGCAAATTTATGTTTTTGGGGATTGATAATGGAAAAAATGCATTTTCGAACTGACTCTGTTTTTTTGTTAACACAGTACAGAAGCAAGCGCTCATACATACGCGCATACACTCACCCTTATGAGCACCCACACCCACACCCTACCCCTATGAGCACCTTCAAGAGACTGAGCCGGCATATCATCTTGAGATTTACGAAGTCATCATAGGCGCCTCGCCGTCGACAGAAATGTCTCCTCTCACTGAAAGCGTATCGCCGGAAATAAATCCAAGAATAATGCGAGCACCAGGACTTGAACCCTAATGGTCTGGGGATACGACTGTGCCTCTAACCATCCAACCACAGGTTGGTTCGCTAACTAACTCAGTTTTGAAGTGTAGTTCTGTTCGTTTTGTTTCATGCAGGTCACTCTTACCAGGTTTTTGACTTTTTAAGTAGTATTAATCCCTTTTATTTTTATAAGCAAGGAGCTGAATCAGGTCCAACAATGTTTTTGAACAAGCCATAAAAGGAGCTCTACGAGCTATGAATTTTGTTTGAATACCAAGTTACATTTCTGTATGATTCGTGCTAATATTGGCATTCTCGGGTCCCTAAAACGAAAGCGATAATTAAATTAACCAATACCAAGTCAACGGTAAAGTAATGTAGAAGTGAAAATGAAGGTGAAACAAGAACTCTTGATCATTCAGTTGAACAACACTAGATGCCCCTATTTAATAAGTGATGAGTCATCACGATACTAAGATCAAGGTTAATAATATAGCCAACAACTGACTATCAAGACTGACATGTCATCAAGAGTTAGCAATACCATTCACTCATGTAAATAAGTTTGGTTATTACGTTAGTATTTTTTTATACCTTCTCTCTTTCTGTTTGTTCACATTTATTGTATTTTCTTAGAAGTATATACATAGCTAGGCAAAGCTAGGCTCTTTGATGAGAGCTCGTTCCCCTTATTTTTTCATATATCTTTCCTTCACATAGACAAAAGCGACATGTAAGCCGACATGGATTTTTACTAACTCTATGCGCGCACAACTGAAATCGCTGCCACTCATCAAGCGTGATGTCCAATCGACATGGGCCACCACTGTGTCAGCCATGCAAGTCCTTTATATTATTTGTCAGAAGTCGCTGCATTCATCATGTTTTGAGGTGGCAATACCAGACTGCAATACTTTTTAGTTGGGCGCCTAACCTACGTGGATGCTAATTAAGATCTCACATTCAGAATTAATATTTTGGGATTCCTTTTTTTCACACACCACGAACTAACAATCACACTGTGTATATAAAGTTCTTCTAATTTTTATGGCAAAGTTCAGACACCGTGTTAACAAAGTTCTTCGGCTCCAGATAAAATTTCTAGCAAAGTTCTTTAATATTTCTAACAAAGTGCAGACCTACAATCTATAAAGTTCTTCACTGTTTCAAACAAAAATGTTTTTCAAATGTATCCAAACCTGATCTTGTTCTAAAGGGCTTGGCACCACGAGTTCAAATATGTAAAAGGTTTTAAAAATGCAATTTTGGTTTGAAAGATATGAACCATCTAAATTGTCAGAGCAAAATAAAAGGTGATTTAATTAGAAGGGAGAGGGAAGATAAAGTAGCCATGCATGTGTCAGTATGTGCAGCGTGTGTGCAGGGAGAGAGAGGAAAGAAACATGCACATGCAAGGGGCGCGTATCCACATGAATAAGCAACGCCAGGGATTCCTGTTGTGCGCGCAAAGCGTTAGGGTTCACCATATTCGCATGTATGCGCAGTGTCATCCAGCCCGGCCCGGTGGGAGCAGGTTCATGACGGCTATGGCCAGGGGACACGCTCGCGGCGGGGCCAGAGACGGTAAGTGTCTGCTGGAGAATAACAACCTCACGTTTGCATTCTCACGCAAGGTCACCCAAATACCCAAATTAGCCTTAGTATGCTAGCTTAGACCCAATGCCTTTCAGTAGGTAGGTTCGTGGAACGAGCGACCATTGGTTTTTATTCCCCCACCATTGATCCGTGACATAACCATGCCTTTCAGTACACATTGGCAAGAGAGTTTTCACTTGATAACTCCCAAGAAGTACACAAACAAAGAGACAGAGGCTTTCTTGCGCCACCGCAACGTCCGATCGAGCAAGCAAACGGATGCACAGGCCATGCCTCTCGAGCTCTTCCACTTGGCCACTCTGTTCCTTCTCCTCGCGGCCACCGTCGGCGCCGACGACGGTCGGCAGTTCGCCTACAATGGCTTTGCGGGCAGGGGCCTCGACTTCGACGGCGCGGCCGAGGTCACGCCCAACGGCCTCCTCATGCTCACCAACGGCACCATCCAGCAGAAAGGCCACGCCTTCCACCCGTCTCCGGTGCCGCTCCGCGCCGCGCGCTCCTTCTCCACGGCCTTCGTCTTCGCCATCTTCGGGCAGTACATCGACCTCAGCAGCCCCGGCATGGCCTTCTTCGTCACCACGTCCAAGGAGGTGCTCGCCACCGCGCTGCCGGGCCAGTTCCTCGGCCTCCTCAACGCCACCAACAACACCAACCCCAACGCCCACATCTTCGCCGTGGAGCTCGACACCCTCCTCAACTCCGAGTGCCGCGACATGAACAGCAACCACGTCGGCGTCGACGTCGACAGCATGGTGTCGCGAGCTTCCGCCGACGCCGGCTACTACGACGACGCCACGGGCCGGTTCCAGAACCTAAGCCTGATCAGCAGGCAGGCGGTGCAGGTCTGGGTGGACTACGATGGGGCGGCAGCCGAGATCACGGTGACCATGGCTCCCCTGGGCGTAGCCAGGCCGCGGACGCCATTGCTGCGGACCGCCGTGAACCTCTCGGCCGTGCTGCAGCACCAGGATACGGCGTACGTCGGGTTCTCGTCGGCCACCGGAATCCTCTTTGCGCGCCACTTCGTCGTCGGTTGGAGCTTCGCGCTGGACGGGCCGGCGCCGATGCTGAACATCTCCTCCTTGCCCGCCCTGCCGCCCACCGGGCCCAAGCCACGGTCCAGGGTGCTGGAGATCGTGCTGCCCATAGCGTCGGCGACGGTGGTTCTGGCCGTCGGCATCGTCGCTTACATCTTAGTCCGACGGCGACTCAGGTACGCGGAGGTCCGGGAGGACTGGGAGGTCGCGTTCGGGCCGCAGCCCTTCTCGTACAAGGACCTGTACCAGGCGACCAAGGGGTTCAGCGAGACCAACCTCCTCGGCGCGGGAGGCTTTGGAAGCGTCTACAAGGGCGTGCTCCGCAAGCCCGACATGGACACGGAGGTGGCCGTGAAGCGGGTGTCGCACCAGTCGAGGCAGGGGATGAAGGAGTTCGTCGCGGAGGTCGCCAGCATGCGCCGGCTGCGCCACCGCAACCTGGTGCAGCTGCTCGGCTACTGCCGGCGAAAGGGGGAGCTTCTCTTGGTCTACGATCACATGCCAAATGGTAGCCTAGACAAATACCTCCATGATCCCAGCCCTGGCAAGGCTACAATGGAGTGGCCTCAGAGGTTGCACATCATCAGGGGAGTGGCTTCAGGGTTATCCTACCTCCACGAGGGTTGGGAGCAGATCGTCATCCATCGAGACGTCAAGGCAAGCAACGTGCTCTTGGATGGCGAGATGAACGGAAGGCTAGGGGATTTCGGCCTAGCAAGGCTCTACGACCATGGGTCCGATGCGCGGACCACACATGTGGTCGGCACCATAGGCTACCTAGCCCCTGAACTAGGCCACACCGGCAAGGCAACCCCGGCTACCGATGTCTTCGCCTTCGGTGCGTTCCTCCTGGAGGTCACTTGCGGGCGGAGGCCGATCGAGGAAGACGAGAGGAACAACCGCATCATGCTCGTGGACTGGGTCGCCGAACATTGGCGTCAGGGTTGCATCACTAAGGCGGCAGACATTAGGATGCCAAACAGCTTGGGTCTTGACCAGGTCTCTCTAGTTCTAAAACTCGGGCTTTTGTGTTCCCATCCTTTGCCCAACGCAAGGCCAACCATGCGACAAGTCACGCAGTACCTCGATGGCGACATGCCCCTCCCGGAGTTTTCGCCAGAGTACCTCGGCTCAACCATGCTGGAGCTGATGCACGGCGCAGAGTTTTTTAACAAGAATGTAATGTCATACGTGTCATCGGGTGTCATTTCCGATCTCTCCGGAGGAAGGTGACAAAGGTGAATGCCGTGCCAAAATAACTGATGAGTTGGACTTGTAATACTTGTATATCCTTGTAAGATGTAACTAGCACTACTTTGTAGAAGTTAGTTTGGTGTTTTGATATTTAATTTTGAATGGTTGTAATGGTTTACTTTCTTTTTGTATAGATGCATCTTTATAACAAACAGGTGTATCATGCATGCTACCTGCTTATGATAGATGTTTCTTAACAGATTCATGTTTATGCATAGTAGATGTGCATGTATTAGTACTTCTTGTATGTTTCCAATGAGATCAGGACTCTTTTCAATATAATATTTTCTTTGTCGCTAGCGACGTGCTACCTATCAGATCAGAACTTTGAATCCCTTACTTTTCTATATTCCTACTTTGATTTCAACATCTGACGAGGACTATTTCATTTATCTATTTTGATTGATGTTAACTAGCAAAAGAGCCCGTGCGTTGCAACGGGGGAACAAATTTCACCCCTTGTGCCCTATCCATGTTATCACTTCTTTTTATTGTCACCATTGTTGATGTTAGTCGCATTGTCCACTACATGACCGCCATTCCACATAAGCCTGGAAATAATAAAGAATTGCATGGCCTAGATGCAGAAGTTGGCGAACGATCGCGAGGTCTCAACCACATGTACATAATTTTATTCTCGCTTTTACGTTGTAGCAGTTTAATACCAGAAGGACAGAAACAAACATCAAATTCAATTTAAAATGATTGGCACGAAAAACCATGTTGATATTTTTTCCTTGAGACTTTCAACCCGGCACGTGCATGGAGTTGAGTTCGAATTATTCTGATTAGCTCCCCATTTCGTACGTCCCCTTCTGGCTACCTTTTCCATTTCATTGATCAAGGGCATCACAATGTGATCCCTCTCGTTAAAATACGCAACATGCATTGCCGCTTGGAATAAGCGGTTAGCTATCTCAAAAACAATCAACAACTCAAGAAAAAATGCAGCATGCATGTTTGAGGAATGCCCCTTTTGAAATTATTGAGGATATCTTATGAATCTGCTTTTTAGGCAAATGTCATGAATTGTTACACACATATAGAATGTTTGACCCTCTGAAATCCGTTTAATAGCAGCCCACCACATATATAGAAGGTATATTATTAGCCTCTCTGTCGTTGCTTATTTCCTTGGAATCCTCAATCAATCTTTCTTATTAATTTTAAATGTGTGTGTAGTTAATTAGCCACTCTTTCCTTTATTAGCCTTTCTTCCCTTTCGTATTTCTGCGTCATTATCCCTCCGATGGTGTATATAAATTGGATAGATTGTATCTAAGAGGGCGATGTAGTAGTATTTAAAGAAACAACCTTATGATGTACGCACAATGTGAGCTAGCTGAGTTGGGCATGACTTCTTTTCCAAACTGGAGGTTGTGTGTTCGATTCCTATTGGGAATACTTTTTTTTTGGATGGACAAACATGACAAAGGCCCAATGACCCAGAATAGGTACGAAAGGGCTTTTTTAAAACTTAACGGGCTACACGTTGATTGTTTATTGGGCCAGAGCGCATTGTAAAAAAAATTGGCGCTATATCAATTAGTACCACCTCGCATATTAGAAAAATATAATCAACGGCGCGTAAAAAAAACTCTAAACGGGACGAAACCAAGAATATCACCTTGCTTTAATAGTAGGTATAGATATGTTGTCTCAAACAATGATCGTTCGTCAACACTGCTAGAGCTATGACTTTTAGCCACCACATAAGGTGGTTGGTTGCTAAAAGTCCAAACTTGATTACTACTTGGTCTCCTTCGGTCCGCAGCCCTCCTCTGTAATATGTTGCGCCGAAGCAACATATGTTGTATCAAGCAATGATCGTTCATCAATACTACTAGAGCTATGACTTTTGACCACTATATAAGGTGGTTGGTTGCTAAAAGTCCAAACGTGGTTACTACCAACACTACTTGGTCTCTTCATGGCGGCTATAGCATAGTCTCTACAGATATTTGGGGACCACCATTGTAATTACTTTGTAACTAAAAGTCATATCAATGGCTACCGACTACAGCTTGGTGAGACTATGTGAAAGCAATAGCTGCAAAGAAAATGGTGGTGACTAATAGCATCGAGCAGTGACCAAGGGGCACTTGGTAGCTTAGCCACCATGTACATGTTCGGTGACTAGACATACATCTTGCAAGAAATGAATGATTGGTGACTAGAAATTTAAACCATGCAATGTTCAATGAGGGGTCTCCGGCCTCCCTCCGCAAAGGGCTCGGTTCCTTATGCACCCTCACGGTTTGGTTCATCTGGAAACACCGCAACACTTTCATCTTCAACGGATTGCATCCTTTTACTACAGTTCTAGTTCGCACTATCCAGGACAAGACCTGCTGCTGGACCAAGGCTGGTGCTAAAGGGTTGGACACATTGCTCCCGGTAAATCACTAGACTGTAATTGGGCCGAGGAAAACCTCGTCTTCTGCTCCCTGTTGGATTTACATGGCATCAGCTGTGTACGCTAATGGATCTCCAACCAATCCTGTAAAGTTCTTTCCTTCTATCAATGCAATGATGCGCCGCTCAGCGTATTCGCAAAAAAAAAAGACAACTTTGAAACAGAACATACTTATAACCCTTGGTGACTAAAGTCATGACAAACATATTAAAATAGCATTACAATATACACACTGATATTTGCACCATGCGAGAAATCTTTCAATTACAGACATCCACATCACATGTAGACGAATTTGAGTTATGCCCCTGAAATTAACAATTCTGTAATATATTACAACTTTTTCTTTCCCCTCTGGCAAGCCGACTAGGGAAAGCCTTCGTCCCTTCAATTCCGCCTGTGAGCCCGTGGATTCGCCACCCCTCCGCCTACCGCTCCGGCGGCCGGTGTCGTGGTTCTAAGACTGACAGTAGAAAGGGGGGTAGGTATGGAGAGGCAAGATCCCAGCTATGGTGAAGGTGTACACACAAGATTTACGAGTTCAGGCCCTTCGCGGAGGAAGTAATAGCCCTATGTCTCGGTGCCCGGAGGCGGTCGATTGGATTATATGTGTGTGATGTTACATGGGGAGCGAACCCTTGTCCCAGAGGAGGGGGGTGGCTTATATAGAGCGCGCCAGGACCCCAGCCATCCCCCGTTACAGAGGGTTCAATGTACATAAAGAGGGGGTGTTACTGGTAACGCCAGTTATAAAGTGCTATTAATGTCTTAAAGACTACGGAGTGAATGTCTGACCGTTGCAGTGCTGAGTGACTCCCTGCCTTCAGTAGGTCGAGTGATTCCTCATATGGTCGAGTGACTCAGGTAGGAGGAGTAACCGAGTGATATGAGGTGTCGAGTGGATTGCACTCGACACCTTTGACTGGGGGTTCCTCGTTGCCTCTTGGACTTCTTATCTTCTAGGGTAGTTACCTTGGGTAGGACGTATAGGTCAGGACTATGACCCTACCCCAGGTCTGTATCCTCATCAGTAGCCCCCAAATGGATTAAGGTTCGAGTGGAAAGTAGGCTGAAGTCGAACTTGTTCCGAGCTTTGCGTCTCATGAGTGTTTTACGTAGGACGGAAGGCTTACGTTGGTACTTCAGCATTGATTCAGTCGCCTTGATTCATTCAGAGAGTTGTCGATTGAACTTGTAGCATCATCTGCCGAGTGCTGTCTCGGGGTGCAGAATCCTCGACGCGATTGATAGCAGTGTATCCTGGATTTCACGGGATACGAAATTTCGGGGAAGCGCACGGGACGGGGCATGCCGAAGTAAGCGGGGCGGATAAGCAGTAGCGCCTCAATCTCCGCACCACCCTTTTTGCCACGTACGTTGCGAGTGACTGTTGCGGGATTTGAAAGGATCGCCTGGTCCCACACGTCAGCCACTCGGAAGCGGCCCTTTATAAGGCGACGGAGCCGAGGCGCCTGCACTATGCGCGCCTGTTTTTCTTTCTTCTTCCTCTGCTTCTCCACTGCATCCGGCTCCTCTGCTCTCAACGCCGCCGCTCCGCCACCATGGTGAAGGACAAGACGGCGGTGCTGGAGCACGCGAAGAAGGCGACGGGGGCGGCGAAGGGCAAGAAGCAGAACCGCGGGTCGTCATCGCGCTCGGGGCTGCTGACAGACTGGATCCAGGGCGATTGGATCTGGTCTTCGCTCCGGCAGGAAGATCTGGATGAGATGGTGGAGTCCGGGCTGATCACCAAGGGCGTAGCAAGGCTGTCTGAGGGGGGGATGGAGCCGCAACCTCGACTGGGTGAATGCGTACTGCTTGCCACCCACGTCGACCGGGGCTTCTCGCTTCCACTGCACCCCTTCTTCCGGGGTTTCTTGAACTTCTTCGGTGCCCAACTTCATCATTTTTCTCTCAACACCATCACGTACCTTGCCGCGTTCGTGTCGATGTGTGAAAACTTTTTGGGGTGTCGACCGCACTGGGGTCTTTTCAAACATATTTTCACCATCCGTTCCCAGTCGGTGAAGAAAGCGAAAACGAGCGACAAGAAAACTCATGTCATTCAAATGTGTGGGGGTTTGGGTATCCAGAAGAGGCAGAGGAGTTCTTTCCCTTCCATGACTCTCCCTGAGTCGGTTAGGGGCTGGCAGTCGACCTGGTTCTACTGCCAGGACCTCCCAACTCCAGGTCAGTCGACTGGCCTTCCCCACTTCACTTTTGACCGTGTCCATACTCCTTCCTCACTGAAAGTGACTGCCGCTGAGAACATGGAGACGAAGATGCTGCTTGAGAAAGTGGTCTAACTGATCAATGAGGGCGTCCCTGGCATGGACCTGCTGGAAGTATTCCTCAGCCGACGCATCCAGCCTCTTCAGGCCCGTGACCATCCCATGTGGCTGTACTCTGGGGCTGATGACACCGCCCGCGTTCATCCAGAGGAAGTGCCAGCCAAGACTGCGGCCATGTGGCTGAAGAGTATTACAAGCAACCAGGACAACCCCAGAGGAGCCAGGAGAGTCATCCCCTTCAGTGATGACAATCAGCCCGACAAGGTATGTTCTTTATTCCGACTGCCTTCGCATACGCATTCCGACTGTCCTTGAGCTCGACTGACTTTTACTCGACTTCTTGCCTTATAGATTTTTACTGACATGTATTCGATGCCCAACGGAGAACAAGTTCTAGAGCAGGACCAGGAGGGAGAGGCCAGCGCGGAGGAGAGCGGTGAATGGGAATCTTCGGATGAAGACGAGGAGAAGGAAAGCGAGGAGTCAGACGACGAGGAAGCGGTCGACTCGCTGCCGCGCTCTGAACACCGATCCAAGCAACACCATGACCTGGCGGGTGGGCGCGGAAAGAACGTGGCCCCAAGTACTCAGATGCAGAAGCGCACTCGGACGTCGACTCCGGAGCCAACAGAGAAGGTCGCCAAGCAGCCGAAGGTTGCTCCTCCAAAGACTCCGAAGACTTTGCCGAGGATCAAGATGGACGTCCCTGTTGCTTCGGGGTGAGTATCTTTCTTGCATTTATCTGGGTCGACTGAAGCTTCTGTTATGACCAGATGGATCATGTATCTTTCTAGCCAACCTCTGCTGCGACTGACATGGATATCAACAAAGCTCCAGGAGAAGAGGAGACCGATGACGCGGCCACCTCCTGAGATGGTAAGTCCATTCGACCAGAACTCATTTGTCGATTGAGTTATCGATCGACTGAATTCCCGATGTTTTGCTTTCGCTGTAGTTCCACGAGACGTCGTCATGCTTCCCGATGATGAAGAAGAAGAAGCACCTCTACCGGAGAGGAGCAGGAGAAGCGGGGGCTCAAGCAGGAGAAGGCTTGAAGTTCAATTCCCTCAGTCGACGCCGCTGCTTGAGGCGGTGGTCGAGCGTTCCGGAGATCCTGTTCGGACCAATGTCACATTTGCCGACCCGCTCACAACTGATTGTCCGTCAGGGTCGACTGCTCCGGCTCCTGCTGCTCGAGTGCAACTCCACGCATCCGACCCAATAACTGCCTCGGCCGCTGTCGGTGTCAAAACCGGCGGATCTCGGGTAGGTGGTCCCGAACTGTGCGTCTAGGCGGATGGTAACAGGAGACAAGGGACACGATGTTTTTACCCAGGTTCGGGCCCTCTCGATGGAGGTAAAACCCTACTCCTGCTTGATTGATATTGATGATATGGGTAGTATAAGAGTAGATCTACCACGAGATCAAAGAGGCTAAACCCTAGAAGCTAGCCTATGGTATGATTGTTGTTCATCCTACGGACTAAAACCCTCGGGTTTATATAGGCACCAAAGAGGGTTAGGGTTACACAGAGTCGGTTACAATAGTAGGAGATCTACATATCCGTATCGCCAAGCTTGCCTTCCACGCCAAGGAAAGTCCCATCCGGACACGGGATGAAGTCATCAATCTTGTATCTTCATAGTCCAGGAGTCCGGCCGAAGATGATAGTTCGGCTATCCGGACACCCCCTAGTCCGGGACTCCCTCAGTAGCCCCTGAACCAGGCTTCAATGACGATGAGTCCGGCGCGCATATTGTCTTCGGCATTGCAAGGCGGGTTCCTCCTTCGAATACTTCATAGAAGATTTTGAACACAAGGATAGTGTCCGGCTCTGCAAAATAAGTTCCACATACCACCGTAGACAGAATAATATTTACACTAGTTCAATCTGCTGACGTATTTCGTGGCATGACATCACACCACGGCCAAGCCTCTATTCGAATCGTTTTTACCGTTCCACCTCAGCGTGTTTAGCGAGGCGGTTTCCTTGGCACGTCTTTGCCAAAGTAGAGATCGTGTCCCCTTATTCCGGGATTCTCATCAATACGGGCGTGGGTAACCCAACCGCGCCATTGATTACGGTGCTTAGGAGATAAGCGAGTTTTACCAGGCTGGTGGGGACGCATAGTTTCGTCCGTCCATATAAGGGGATAAGGATCCACTTTTTCAGACACACCTTCTTCCTACTTTGCTCATCCATCTCCGCGTACTTGAGCTCCAGCGCCCAAGTCCGCATATCTCGCCTCAACCTTCCCCAACCATGTCCGGAGCGGGAGGCAAGTGGATGGCCTCCTCCGTCACGGAGGGGCACATCAAAAAGTTGAGGAAAGCCGGATACCTGCACAACAACATTGCGCACCGGCTTCCAGACGAGGGACATCTCGTCCCCACCCCTAGGCCCCATGAGAGGGTGGTGTTCCTCCCCCATTTCCTCTGCAGACTGGGCTTTCCACTTCACCCATTTGTCCGGGGGCTCATGTTCTACAACGGCCTGGATTTCCATGATCTGGCCCCGAATTTCATCCTCAACATCTCGGTATTCATCGTCGTGTGCGAGGCCTTCCTCTGCATCCAGCCCCACTTCGGCTTATGGCTGAAGACCTTCAATGTCAAGCCGAAGGTAGTGGGCGGGTGCCAAGCGGAGTGCGGAGGTGCCATGGTGGGCAAGATGCCCAATGTCCTATGGCTCGAGGGCTCCTTCGTGGAGACCATAAAGGGGTGGCAATCGGGGTGGTTCTACATCACCGAGCCGCATGACCCTAAATGGGTAGCGGCCCCCGAATTCCGATCTGGCTTCCCTACACGGCTCACCTCTTGGAAAGAGAAGGGCCTATCATGGGGTGATTCAGAAGAGCTGACCGGACTCCAATCCTGCGTCAAAACCTTGGTGAACAAGAAGCTCTAGCTCGTGAACGTAGTCCAGGTCATGCTCATCCGCCGGATCCTCCCATGCCAACAATGGGCCTTTAATTTGTGGGAGTTTGATCCGGCACAAGACCAAACCTTGAGCAGGCTCCCGCATCCGCTACCGAACATCACGGATTTAGCTCGCAGCGTCAAGACGGCGAGGTAAGCTATTTTACCCTTTATAGGACACTTGTATTTCATAGTTTGACTCTATGCGGGATCTAAAACTCCCTTTACCTTTGACAGGCCTGGCAAAAGACGTCCGGGCAGGTTAACTGTCCGGCTCCCTTGCCAGAAGACCCAGCGGACGCCCAATTAACGGGGCTGCTGGCTCCGGCGCCTTACGTTGTGCCGGAGAAGAAGGCCAAGAAGAAGGCCGCGGGAACTCAAAAGAGTTCCCGGTGCCAGGTGTTGTCGGACTCATCGTCCGACGACTCCGAGGCAGACTCCTCCCACGAAGGAGAGGAGGAGGAAAAAGAGGCCTCTCCCCCAGCGGGGGGAGAGAAGAAAAGGAAGGCCGCCCCAACGGGGGAGGCCGAAGGGTCCAAGAAGGGAAGGACCCTCCCTCCGGACTATTCCACCAACGCTGACGATGATGAAGAGGAGCGGCCACCGAGGACTAAGCCCCTGGCGACTTCATAAGTGTCCAGACACCAGAATAACTCATGGCGTTTCGTTTGTCGCATAGAATCTCCTAACGCCGAATATAACCCTGCAGCCCGCCCAACGATGGGCTCGATACTTCAACGAGCGGCTCCCTGGCATCGTCGGACGTGAATAGCACGTCACTTCCGGCCGTCTCCTCTCCTCGCGCTGCGGATGACACCGAGGTGGGGTCCCAAAAGGGGCCCAGCCAGGAGGAGGAGGTCCCGGAGGTGCCGCAAGGCAACCTCCCGGACTTTGGGCACGAGGGGGATCAAACCCCAAAGGGCTCTAAGTCCGGCCCTGGGCCGGAATCCGCACCGGAACCTCCAGTGGTTCCAGAGTCCTGCAGGCGGCCCCTTCGTAAGAAGGGCGAGACTGCAACACCGGTGACCTCCGTCCAACCGGAGGCACCGGATAATTTGCTGGAGGCGCTTAACGGCGCCTCCATCGACGAGGAGCACCGTACTGTCATGAGTGTGGCGATCCAGAAAGTTCAGTCCGCCAAGAGCGGGCTGACTGAAGCCTGTGCCAGCCTTCTAACAGGCTTTGAGGTATGTATTTAAGATATGTAAAAATATTACCGCATAGAAAGTAGCCCCTGATACTCAGTTTGGTGTTCGGAAAGAAAAGCCGAACTGAGGAACTGAAAAGATATACGCAGGAGTCTAACATAAACATGTCGTTATGGGAATGCAGGCTGCGCTGCTGACCTCTGCCGCACTGACTGCGGAGGTCAATGCATTGAAGCAGAGCCTCGAGCGGTCCGAGAACGATCTCGACCTTGCCAAGAAGCAGCTCGAGGACAAGGAAGGTAAGTAATACCTTATGGAAGTATATAAAATATGCGGTTGCAAAAAATAACAGGAATAACGTGAGAATTGCAGGGGCCACGAACGAGGTGGCAACCCTGAAGGAAGCGGTGTCCAAGGCCGAAAGCAATGCGGCCGCGGAACGCACCGAGCGAGAGAAGCAGGAGGCGCGGGTGGCGGAGGTGCGGCAAGAGCTCTAGGCTCTCGTGGAAAAACACGAGAGTTTGGAGTGTGACTCAAAGACTCGAGAGCCTGAGCTTGCCTCGGCTCTTGAGAGCGCCAAAGCCGCTAAGGCCGAAGCCCAAAAATCCCTCCAGGAAATTAAGGCAATAAAGAAGATAGCGGCGGGTAAGGCATTATTCATGCAAAGCAAGCACGTGAAAGTGAATTACTTGTTACTTACCCGAATCCGGAGCTCTCCAGGAGCATTCGCAGATCTACCCCGCAGTGTGTCCGATGCGGCCGCGTTCTACCGGGCCGACGAGGGGAGCTCGACGGAGAAGGTGTTCTGGTCTCAGTATGCTGAGGCCGGACACCCGGTACCCTTGAGCGACCAGCTGAAGCAGCTGGTTGAGCTCCATAATGTGGCCGAACAAGCCATGAAGGGCCTCATAGTTCGGTTGTGGCCTAAAGAAGCCATGCCTGGGAGCTACTTCGGGCTGGTGAGGCGGCTGGTGGACGCCTGTCCATGGATTGAAGTCGTCAAGCGCTCCATCTGCATTGAAGGTGCCCGTAGGGCCCTTGCCCGTGCTAAAGTGCACTGGGGCAAGATGGATGCTGAGAAGCTTGTGACGGATGCTCCACCGCCGGGCAGGGAGTATCACACGCCCGAGATGTATTATGCGGGCGTCCTGAAGGGTGCCCGCCTTATAGCGGGCGAATGCTCCAAAGATGTAATTTTTTAGTAAACTCGCATTTGTTATCCTGTACGCTTGAAAACTTGTTCATATGCGCTAAGCAACGCTTGTGAATTTCAAATATTACCTTCTGTGCGACCGTTTATTAAATTTGAGAGATGGCGAGTCGTCGGCTTCTACCCCCATGCCACGAGTGCTGGGGTGTTCGGGATAAGCTTGAGTGCTCTTTTTCCCATTCTTGGGTCCTTCGAGGGAGGCACTCAACACAACGAACAAGGCAACCGGACTATAATGCTTGAA
The DNA here is from genome assembly GCA_963921465.1 of Triticum timopheevii. Lineage (NCBI taxonomy): Eukaryota > Viridiplantae > Streptophyta > Magnoliopsida > Poales > Poaceae > Triticum > Triticum timopheevii. The sequence goes on from OY997274.1 coordinate 66,161,361, forward strand.
CACTCCCACTTAGCCATAGAATTCTATAATTTTAAATTTCGGTGAAGCCCCTAGTATTCGGAAGACCGAATTCGGGGCGCTATCCACGCCTGGGCCGGACAAAGCTGACTCCTCGCTCTAAGCGGCATAAGTCTTTAGGGACTCGAAAAACCTCTCGAATAGCGACCGGCTCTCGCCCTATCATGACGGTCAGTTTTAGCTTTCTCCACTAAGGTGCTCAACCCAGCTCAACCGGGGCACAATCGCAGTGGTTCTCCCAGCGCTACCTTAGCCGATATAACGGAACGTAAGGTACCAAAACATGGGAGCCGGGCAAACCCAACTATTGACCCAAGACATGATTTGGAGCCGATGCATATAATGCTATAAGTTCGGGGTGCCGCACTTGTGAAAGTGTTCGGACTTATCACACCATATTTTGGGGTACTTAAGCCCCTGGTGTATTTGGCCGTACCAAAGCGTATGGATGCAACATGTCATAAGTGAACATATATAGATAGAAAAAGGAATGCAATAATAGGCAGAAGCTATGCATTGTTTATTCAAAAAAGCTGCGGTAAAAACAGAACGATACAAATAGTGCGATAAGCAAGGGACAGGACTATTTGACATGTCTCCCTCCAGGAGCGAGCTGCGGGATGATATATAAAACAAGTATACTGCTCGTTATAGAGACCACCTGGACACTCGTCGTAGCTTTCTGCTTCCCTGGCTGTTGCATCGTGTGTTCGGCAATTCTACTGCCGGACAGAGCTTCTTGAGAAAGGAGTCCTGAAAGTGAGAGAAAAAAAGAAGAATGACACAATTGGGAGCCCCTGGTGCGGTTGAGCCGCATTCTGGGCCTGCCATGGTCATGGCCCTCCCCCAATTCCCATGGTATCTCCGGAGCGTAGTTATGTACGCGTAGGACTGGTTTCGCAATTTCACGAGGGCTGGGGTTGGGGCCGCATTGCTACGCGTGCTCAGAACGTGCCAGGAGGTCTTGTTGTAGGTTAGTCCGGGTGCGCTTGATGGTGTCCGGACGTTTAATAGCCGGACTCGAGAATTGCCTTAAGAGGCTACTTTGTACTTATGCCGCTAGGGCCGCCATATGCTCCTCCGTTCGGAGGGAGCGTTCGGTGTTTCCGTTGACCGTAATGACTCCTCGAGGGCCTGGCATTTTGAGCTTGAGGTATGCATAGTGCGGCACCGCATTGAACTTTGCAAATGCGGTTCGTCCGAGCAGTGCGTGATAGCCACTGCGGAACAGGACTATGTCGAATATTAATTCCTCGCTTCGGAAGTTACCCGGTGATCCGAAGACCACTTCAAGTGTAAATGAGCCTGTACAGTTGGCCTCTACACCTGGTATGACGCCTTTGAAGGTCGTCTTTGTGGGTTTAATCCTTGAAGGGTCTAATGCCCATTTTGCGCACTGTATCCTGATAAAGCAGGTTCAGGCTGCTGCCGCCGTCCATCAGGACTCTAGTGAGGTGAAATCCGTCAACGATTGGGTCTAGAACCAATGCGGCGAATCCGCCATGGCGGATACTAGTGGGGTGGTCCCTCCGATCAAAAGTGATCGGGCAGGAGGACCATGGATTGAACTTTGGGGCGACTGGCTCCATCGCATATACGTCCCTTAGTGCATGCTTCCGCTCCCTTTTGGGTATGTGGGTTGCGTATATCATGTTTACCATCCGCACTTGTGGGGGGAAACCCTTATGTCCTCTATTGTTCGGTGGCTGGGGCTCCTCCTCATCGTAGCTATGCAGCCCCTTGTCATTATTTTCGGCATTTAACTTGCCTGCCTGCTTGAACACCCAACAATCCCTGTTGGTGTGATTGGCTGGTTTTTCGGGGGTGCCGTGTATCTGGCACGAGCGATCGAGTATTTGGTCCAAATTGGACGGGCCCGGAGTATTTCTTTTGAATGTATTTTTCCGCTGACCGGGTTTAGAGCCTCTGAATCCGGCATTGACTGCCGTATCTTCAGCATTATTGCCATTGATGCAGTGCTTGTGTTTGTTGCGATGCGACCTGCCATTGCTGTCCTTGGTATCCGAACTACCAGGGCTCTTGGTCATGTTGTTACTACGAGCTAGCCAGCTGTCCTCTCCCGCGCAAAAGAGGGTCATGAGTGTTGTGAGGGCTTCCATGGATTTCGGCTTTTCCTGTCCTAGGTGCCGGGCAAGCCACTCGTCGCGGATGTTATGTTTGAAGGCTGCAAGGGCCTCTGCATCCGGACAGTCGACGATTTGATTTTTCTTGGTTAGGAACCGTGTCCAGAATTGTCTGGCCGATTCTTCTGGCTGCTGAATTATGTGGCTTAGGTCATCGGCGTCCGGTGGTCGCACATAAGTGCCCTCGAAATTGTCGAGGAATGCGGCTTCCAGGTCTTCCCAACAACCAATTAACTCCGTTGGCAAGCTGTTAAGACAATGCCGAGCTGGCCCTTTAAGCTTGAGTGGGAGGTATTTGATGGCGTGTAGGTCATCACCGCGGGCCATGTGGATATGAAGGAGGTAGTCCTTGATCCAGACCGCAGGATCTGTTGTGCCATCATATGATTCGATGTTTGCAGGTTTGAAACCCTCAGGGATTTGATGATCCATCACTTTGTCTGTGAAGCATAGTGGGTGTGCGGCGCCCCTGTATTGGGCTATATCACGACGTAGCTCAAATGAGCTTTGTCTACTGTGTTCGGCCCGGCCGGAATTGCCATATCCGGCGTGACGGTTATCATCACGCATCATGGGGCGCCCACGCGATACGTAGATCGATCTTGTTTGTCTTGCCTTGTCCTGCAATATATCCTGCAGGTCTGGCGCATTTCCCCGCGCCTTGGTATTTTTTGAGCGGCGCCGGGGTGCGGCTTGAGTGGAGGGCCGAGAGGCCTCTCTGTCGCGGCCACGAGGTGGCCGGTCGGCCATATTATGCGCTGGTGATGTAGGTTTGGGTGCTTCCTCCTCTAATCGGGGTAGCAGCCTGCGTTTTGGGTAGCTCTTGGAGGGGAGTTTGAGTTCATACTCTTGGGCCGCAAGGACTTCAGTCCATCTGTCGGCTAGCAAGTCTTGGTCAGTTCTAAGCCGTTGCTGCTTTTTCTTGAGGCTGCTTGCCGTGGCCATAAGCCTGCGTTTGAAACGCTCTTGTTCGACAGGATCCTCAGGCACGACAAATTTGTCGTCGTCGAGGCTTGCCTCATCTTCGGAGGGAGGCATGTAATTATCGTCCTCTACCTTTCTGTCTGCCGCTCTCTCATGAGGGTTGGCTTCTCCATCCTCCTGCGCTGAATCCTGCTGGAGGGGGTTGTCTTCGGCACTGTCCGTGGTGTTATTATCTCCTGTGCCGGAATCACCATTTTTGTTTTAGCGGGATTTAGATCGGCGCCGCTGACGCCAGCGCTTAGGCTGTTTCTTGGAGGGTTCATCCTCCGTTGTTCCATCGCCATTCCCATCTTTTGCGATGTCCCCCATGTAAATGTCGTATGACGAGGTGGCCTTCCAGTTCCCTGTAGGCGCTGGTTCTTGGTCGTCTCCTGCATCGTCGTCCATACCGTCGATGTATTCGGAGTCGAAATCGAGCATGTCGGTTAAGTCATCGACAATGGTTAAGAAGTGGGAGGTGGGTGGGATTTGAATTTCTTCGTCCTCCGCATCCCAACCCTCCTGACCATAATCCGGCCAGGGCTCTCCTGATAAAGAGAGAAACTTTAGCGAATTCTGGATGTCGCCAAAGGGCGAGTGCTGAAAGATGTCTGCAGCAGTGAACTCCTTGATCGGCACCCAATCGGATTCGATTGGCAGGGGCGCGGAAGGTTCGGAGTCCGGAGAGGAGTCCGGCACCTTGGAGTCGCGAGCTTCGCAAAGAACGCACTGGAGGTTCTCCAATCGAGTGTGCTCAGCCAAATTAGCCAAGCGCATCTCTTCCAAGGCCCGAGCCTTGGGGGTTTCTCCAACGGTGGGTGTGTGGAGTGCATCCATGTTGCGGCGATGAAGGTCTTCCCTCTCCTGCGAAGAGAGGGGTTTGGGATGGTACTCCTCGTAGATGCGTGACGGATCGCCGCCACCATCCCTGCTGTCTTCACGGCGGAAACCAGGTGGACTACATGGTCCGTCGACCATCAAGACTTCAGCCGTAGGGTCGCTGCTATTGCACTCGGATGTGGTCTCGACAGAGCCAGTCGACAGATCGAATAGGCCATGGAGAGTTTCATCGGGCTCGATTGCCGCGACTTGATGGGTGGCCGAATGTTGAGCCACCATGTGTTTCACCCACCGCTGAAGCCGTGACCAACCGGATCGCTTGCGGCGGAGAACAGCGGGGAGAGAAGACACCATCGGATTCGACCGATACGGGGTCGACGGCTGCCGGAGAAGGACGCCGCGAACGCAAGCGCGAAAGTGCGTCGCCCCTCGGACGGGGAGCGCCTTGACGTCAAGGGGAGCTTCCTGAAGCCAGGCGGAGTCGTCGGCGATGAAAACGAGCGCGCCAATACGGATCTCGCGGCCCTCAGCCAATCCACCGCCGAAAACCATGATGATGAGAATCAGAAAAATTGCAACTTCACTAACAAGTCGCTAAGACACCTGCCCCATGGTGGGCGCCAACTGGTGTGGTTCTACGACTGATAGTAGAAAGGGGGGTATGTATGGAGTGGCAAGATCCCAGCTATGGTGAAGGTGTACACACATGATTTACGAGTTCAGGCCCTTCGCGGAGGAAGTAATAGCCCTACATGTCGGTGCCCCAAGGCGGTCGATTGGATCATATGTGTGTGATGTTACACGGGGTATGAACCCTTGTCCCAGAGGAGGTGGGTGGCTTATATAGAGTGCTTCATGACCCCAGCCATCCCCCGTTACAGAGGGTTCAATGTACATAAAGAGGGGGTGTTACTGGTAACCCCAGTTATAAAGTGCTATTAATGTCTTAAAGACTACAGAGTGAATGTCTGACCGTTGCAGTGTTGAGTGACTCCCTACCTTCAGTAGGTCGAATAATTCCTCATATGCTCGAGTGACTCAGGTAGGAGGGGTACCCGAGTGATATGCGGTGTCGAGTGGATTGCACTCGACACCTTTGACTGGGGGTTCCTCGTTGCCTCTTGGACTTCTTATCTTCTGGGGTAGTGACCTTGGGTAGGATGTATAGGTCAGGACTATGACCCTACCCCTGGTCCATATCCTCATCAGCTGGTGGCTGGGAGGTTATTCTTGGTGCCTCGGCTTAAATAGATACGAATTTTAGTTTTCTTAAGGGCGGTGCAACGGATGGCGGTTGTCGTGGAATTAACACGTCAGATGTCCTCATGAAAGGACTTAGTCTTGGAGCCATCGCAACGGGTTAGCTTGAAGGGGGACACGGGAGTTTTATACTAGTTTGGCCCCTTCGATGAAGGTAAAGGCCTACGTCTAGTTGTGATGGGATTGATTGGGTTTCGATGACCAGGGAGCAAATACGCTTTGCCTGAGTCTCGAGTTGTTGTTTCTTGTCCTTGAACCGCCTCCGGGTCATCCCTTTCTATACATAGGTTGACGCCCGACCGGTCTACAGAGTCCCGAGGCCGACTCAGACAAAGTGTGCAACTCAGTCTCTCCTTTCCTAACTTACATTACAAGTTACATAACCATGACGGTTTACCACTATGGGCCCTAATCCGCCTTTGGGGCTCCGGGCTTCTAAGCTTCAACAGTAAAATGCCATCTTCTAGATCTTCGTGGGCTTCAACATAGTTGAGGGTAAACCGGGCCCTCCTGGCCGGTTTACACTCAGTAGTTATATCCCCAACATTAGGCCCAGATTGATTTGAACCTGTTCATGTCAATCTTCAATACTTAGAGAAATCTTGTGAACATCTCCTTATATTCTCGTAAACCGCCATGTTGCCTTCTCCTGTAAAATTTGTTAAACTGCCGTGATGTCACCCTCTGGACACAGCAACGGACCATCATGACATCATCTCTGTATAAAAGATCAAAAAGATTCCCTTCATTATTGGTACCCCAAAAATCAAGGCGACAGGCGCGCCCTCTTTGCCGCTTCAGGCTCCTCGATTCTTGTGCCTGTCACTTATCCCTTTCTCCTTATAAATAAAGCCCGAGGGTCCTTTTCTTTCTTCCCCTTCTGTGCCTTCTTCTTCCTCCTCGCGACTCTCAAGCTCTGAAGCTCCGCCGCCGCCCTCGACCCTTGAGAACTGGACCGACAAAGGCCGCTGCATCAACCTGAATCGAACCAGAGTTCGCAGCATCCCTCCGCAGTAGATCTGCACTGGTAAGTTTTCCCTTTCCCGCATCTTTAGATCTGTGCTAGGGTTAATGAGTTCATCCGTGTTCATAAGTATTCATCCTAGTTCTTCGTTTTTCCTTCTGCCGTGGTTGAGTTGATCCAATAGTATCGTAGATCCCGTGCGGTAGTTACTCCGCATCCATTTTCAGTACTAGTAGATCTTCCTTTTTGTAAAGAATCCCCAGTAGAGCGCACGACCTTCTCTGTTCTGCTTAACGCCATTATAGGTCGCAGAAAATTTTCTTTATTGAAGCATGGTAGATCCAAATAAACTCCATCATTGTGTGAAACCTGTTTTTGTCAACACTTAGCAGATTTTTATTTTTGGCTCCTTCACCTGAGGGCGGTTTAAACCTGCAGTAGTTGGTAATCCGCCATATATCATTAGTCCTCACCTTAAACCGCCATCTTGATCTGAATAGCAATTTCTGGTTTATCTCACATATATGCTTTGATCAGATTTTCCGGTTTGACACCAATTAGTACTCTTGAACCGTCCATCGTAAACCGGCTTTCATTTTATCTTTACAGTTTGCTGTTCAAGATGACCAAACAATCCGCTGCTTGCAACTGGGTTCCGTCCCGGATTACAGAAACGTAGATCAATGGATATGTAGTGACGGGCGCTTTAGCTTCAAAGAATGTCCTTCACTGGTGAGTTCCTGGCCCTGAGTGCCCTCCTGAGCCTCAGGATGGAGAAGTTATTGTTTTTATGCAGCACTTAGACCAGGGCTTCAGCCCTCCTGGTTCAAAAAATTTCCGGGATGTCCTTGCTAGCTTTCAACTCCATCCACAAGACATTGGACCAAATTCCGTGTCAAACATATGCAACTTTCAAGTATTTTGTGAAGTTTACCTTCAGGAAGAACCATCTGTTGAGCTGTTCCAGGACTTCTTCCATCTAAACCGCCGAACTGAATTTTCTGATGGTCCTAATACGGAACTTGGCGGGGTATCAATCCAGAAGAGGAAGGAAGTTGATTTCCCACATGCATCTCACCACAATCATCCCAAAGACTGGAACCAAACTTGGTCTTACTATCAGAACACTGCCCCTGCTGAAGAAAATCCCTTGCCGGGTTACCGCCCTCACCGGCTTAGCAACGGACACCCATTGCCTCGACGATTGACTGCCAAAGAGCGGCAAACTTATGCTCCTCAACTCGCCAAGCTCCGGGCTCTCTTGGCCAACGGTTTGACTGGTGTGGATCTCGTGCGTTGTTGGGTTAAATGGCACATCCTGCCCTTAAGTCGCCGCTCTGGATTAATGCATGAGTATACCGGCAACTCCAACGATCCTCAGCAGTTTAATGAAATAGAGGTGACTGATGACGAAGTCACCGAATCGGTGAAGAAGATGTTAGACGAACCAATCACCGCATGCAGCCAAGCCGGGCTGGCCCCCTTTTATACTGCCAACAAACCACCAGCGGTAAATATTTCCACTTTGTACTTTCTTGATCCGCCTCCACTTTAACATTGTTCTAATAAATCTTTGTTTAATCTTTTACAGCCCAACAGCTCCTTTTGGAAAAGGAAAACTTCAGATAAACCGGCCAGAGCTCCTCGTGCTAAGAGCAAAGCTACCAAGAAAGCAGCCAAGAAGAAGACCGGCGAAGCTGCTGATCCGCCCGAAGATGCTGAAGATTCGGATCAAGAGGTAGACCTTGACTCCCTTGGCTCCTTTTTCATACATCTTATTAACAATGACTATCATCAGGATGATGCGGAGGTCAGCCGTGCGGACCATGTTGAGGTAATCTCTCTTTCCTCCAATTCAGATCTCGTGCCGGTTCAAAGATTTCACCGTGCAGTTCGGAAAGTGAAATACTCTCACCCTCTTGCTTATTTGGATCCAAACTTTCCTTTGAAGAAACAGCAACCTGAAGGGGGCCGCACAACCCGACACAGTGGCCAGGAAGTCACCTCTTCCGATTTACCGGATACACCAACCCGGAAGCGTCGTTAAGAGGTTACTTGCTCTCCCGAAAAACGTTATCCTTTGAAGGATTTCTTCCGATACCCACTTAATCCGTTTGATCCGAATTACCAGGCGTCTTCCAATTCATCTGGCGGTTCATCAACTACTCAGCTGCCTCCTCTCAAGACCATCGCTGGGTAAGTGCATTATTTTTCAGTTTGTCTCTTCATGCATCGGTTTATCATACTAATCTTTATTTTGACGTTGCAGTGCCAAGGCCCGATTGAGAAAGAAAGCCAAGACCAGCGGTCCCTATGACCATTTTGAACCGGAGAAGACACCAGACAATGCTGGTGAAAATCCCGATATTGTCATGGATGACTCTGCCCCGCAAGACCCAGCTACCGATGCCAATCCGCCGGAGGCTGACCCGGAAACACATGTTAAAACATCAAGTCCACATGCCACACCTTCAAGTCCAGTTGCTGATCCACTGAGGTCGGCTGCTGATCCGCCAAGCCCTGCTGCCAAACCGCCAAGCTCTGCTGCCAATCCGCCAAGCCCAGCCAAAGACAATGTCAATCTGCCTAGCCCAGCCAAAGATGATGATGATGTTGTTGTCACTGGTACTGACTATACCGCCCCAGGCAATCCAGTTGCTTTATTGAAGCACACTGCCAAGGATGAATTTGCTGCTATGGGCAAGGGAAAATGGAAGACCGACTTGTCCGATTATGTTAATCTTTCTTCTCAAGATCTTCATTCCGGATTCTTGAACCGGCTTTACACCAGCCGAGATTATGAAGCCGGTTTGGTGAATCTGATCAAGAAACTCTATGAGGTAAACCTCAAAACACCATCTTTATTCTGTACATTCATTGTATTGTAGCCCCCAAGGGCCGGTTTATCTCTTAAAGGTAAACCGGGTCTTTAAAGATAAAGAACACTTCGATGTTGTAGCCCCCAAGGGCCGGTTTGTCTTGTGAAGACAAACCGGGACTTTTATATTTTTTTGGATCAAACACACATTAGCCCCCAAGTGCCAAGATTAAAACTTGTATTGATCCTTGGGACTTTAAACAATTAGTAGTAAAGAAGCAATCCACATTAGCCCCCAAGTGCCATGTGTATAACTAGTTATATGCTTGGGACTTTGACAAAATATTTACATGTTCCTCCTCTATCAATGACAGGCTGATATAAATCGCCAAGGCACTCAAATTGCCGATCTTCAAGAGAACATCAAGACCCAACAAGCAGAAATGTCCAAGGCAAAAGATGAGCTTAAAACCGCTTTGGCAGCCATGGAGCAACTCAAAGAATGGTTCCAGTCGGAGCGTACCAACTGGGAGACTGAGAAAAATGCATTGCTGAAGCGAGGGAAGACGCCGAATCAGCTCTTAAACCGGTGGCAGAAGAGCTAACTGGGTTGAAGCGCCAAGTGAATGCAATGACTTCTGCAGTGTTTGGTAAGTAGTCTTGCCAAGACTTCTTGAATGACCAGGTTTGTAATTTGCCGGTTTAACATGAAATTCTTAAACCGTTGTAGGTGGCCGCATTGCTCATCTGGGTTCTGATATGCGGATGAAGCTGAAGGCAGCGTATACTCTGATTGCACAACTATATACCGGTGCCCAACGGGTTATCTGTGCAGCTTCATACAACAATCCGGCCCCCACTTTGATCAAGGATACTCTAGCAAGGTTATCCGTGACGCCGGTGTAGATAGAAGAAATGAAGCGATCTGCTGCTAGGGCCGGCGCTTTGTTGGCACTTACCCGAGCCAAAGCATGGATAGCTGACCTTGATCCGGTGGATATTGCCAAGGGCTTCCCCAGTGAACAGGAGAACGGGGCAGAGTTTGATAATGAAGCCCTCAAAGCTGTGACAAGGGAGATGCGTCCTCTGGCAAGTCAATTGGCAGAAGAAGCTAACTTGACGGTTCACCGGTCTTTTTATGACGCCAACAACAAACGGGTTGACACTGTCATACCGGAAGTGCAAAATCTTATCCCGCCAATCCGTAAGCAAACTTACGCCCCTGACGTCGATCCGACTGAACTTATAAGTGAAGAGGCTGTCTTTCAGGCTTTAACCCGGATTGACTGGACCACCACTGACTTCCAGCTACTGGATGAGGAGGAGGAGGCTGAACCGACGCCAGATGATCCATCAACATCACGTCAACATGGTGATGAATCCTGATCCGGCAATCTGATTGATGTGTCATGAACTTTGATCTGTGGAAAGAACAAGTCCATATTTTGGGCCTTGAAGCGCCTTGTAATAGGCTAGTGAAAATACTTTGATCTGCTGCCGTAACAATTTCAGCGCTGGCTTATATATCTTCATAATGCCATGTGATCCCTATGTCTGCATAAAAAGATCTGTCCGAGCGGTTTACCGCTGGACGGGTCATAATGCCCAAGTTAAAACCTGGCTAATAACCAAAGCGGAATGAATATGAAATAATTCATACTTGTGATATGAAATCACTTAGTAAGGGTGAAAACCCAAATTTTTGGTTGTTATATCCCTTATCCTTCAATGATGTGATGAATAAGTCATACCGGGTTACGATGAACACCAGATGATCATACTGGCGACATAGAATCAAAGGCAGGTCGGGTTCTGTAAACACCGATTTGATAAGATGGTCTGACAACTTATAGGTGAAAGCCAGGCTGGGTTAACAAACACCAGGTTGATAAGATGGTCTGACAAGTTATAGTTGAAAACCAGGCCGGGTTAACAAACACCGGGTTAACATGATGACTGAAAAGCCACACCGGGTCAAAAAACACTGGATTAAGACAAATTCATCAAAAAGATGAAAACTTAGGAAAAAAGCAAACAAGAAACCATGTAGTCAAGGCTTTTCAAGGGCGGTCAGGACCAAATTCGAGGCTTTTCATGGGCTGCCAGGCCACTGAGTTAAACCATTTTGCAAAGCCTTTTAAGATGGGCCTCCAACTAACCAATCGTCGTTTTAACTTTGACAAGTTCAGGGTCTGTATAAGATTGACTTGTCAAACGTTCGGCAGTCGTGCCAGGATTACCTGGATAGGAGTGGCTTACTTGATGAAGGCAGGTTAAGCCGGGGTTTTAGGTGAATACACCAGGCTTCAAAGACGTGGACCGATACCCAATTACAAGGGTCCCTTCAAGCTCTTTGTGGCTTTTGCACAAAAGAGCCCCCAAGTAACTTTGTGAGCTGTGCTCAATGGGTGCCTATGTTTGAGCTGTGCATAACATCCAGACTCTCTTTTGCCCCTTGGGTGTGAAGCTCCCAAGCTGTGTTGTGGCATGATAGCCGGTTTAACAGGTAGTACTTCGCTTTACCAGCTGAAGCCCCCATGTAAACAAAGAGATTTGAAGAAAATGGTAGAGGTCCTGCGTATAGCAAGGATGCTGGTTTATTATATTGATTATAATATATACATTGTTGAAATATGTACATAAGAAAAGCCTATGGCTCAACTGTAGTAAGGCCGAAGGAGAGCTATGTTCCACGGTCGCCCGGTCTCCTCCTCGGAACTGCGTGAGTCTTCTCGAACGTCGATGAGGTAGTATGACCCGTTGTGCAGATTTTTGCTAACCACAAAGGGTCCTTCCCAAGGTGGGGATAACTTGTGCATATCGCTCTAATCCTGGATGAGCCGGAGCACTAAATCGCCTTCTTGAAAGGTTCGTGTCTTAACCCGGCGGCTGTGATAATGCCACAGGTCTTGCTGGTAAACCACCGATCGAGCCAAAGCCATGTCCCGTTTCTCAGCTAACAGGTCCAACGCCTCTTGACGTGCTTGCTCATTGTCCGCTTCAACATAATTGGCAATCCGGGGCGAGTCATGACGAATATCACTTGGGAGGACGGCCTCAGCCCCGTAAACCATGAAGAAAGGTGTATAACCCGTGGATCGGTTTGGGGTGGTGTTTATACTCCACAACACAGATGGTAACTCTTCCACCCAACAACCCGGCGTCCGCTTCAAAGGAACCATAAGCCTGGGCTTAATACCCTTCAAGATCTCTTGATTCGCCCTCCCAGCATGACCATTGGACTGAGGATGAGCCACGGACGCTACATCAAGCCGGATGTGCTCTCGTTGACAAAATTCCTCCATCTCACCTTTAGAAAGGTTTGTGCCATTATCTGTGATGATGCTGTGTGGAAAACCAAAACGGAAAATGATCTTTTTGAGAAACTGAACTGCCGTGGCTGCATCACACTTGCTGACGGGCTCCGCTTCAACCCATTTAGTGAACTTGTCCGCCACCAACAGGTGGGTCTTCTTATCCTGGGAATGCTTAAAAGGTCCCACCATATCGAGCCCCCATGTGGCAAACAGCCAAGTGATAGGAATCATCCGTAGCTCCTGAGCCGGAACATGAGCTCGACGTGAAAATTTCTGACAAGCATCACACCGCTTTACCAGATCCTCCGCATCAGCATGAGCTGTCAACCAGTAGAACCCGTGACGGAAAGCTTTAATCACCAGGGACTTTGAACCGGCATGGTGACCACAATCCCCTTCATGGATTTCACATAGAATCTCTTGTCCTTCTTCAGGAGATATACAACGTTGGAAAGCGCCCGAAACACTGCAATAGTGTAACTCGCCATTGTGAATAACCATGGACTTTGGACCGCCGGATTATCTGTCTGGCGAAGACCTCATCATCTGGTAACTCACTCCGGTTTAGATACGCCAAATATGGAACCATCCAATCCTGAGTGGTATGTAGAGCGGCCACCAATTGGGCCTCCGGATCAGGAATAGCTAAATCCTCCTCTGTAGGCAACTTAACAGACGGGTTATGCAAGATATCTAAAAAGGTATTGGGTGGTACCGGTTTACGTTGAGATCCCAGCCGGCTTAAAGCATCCGCTGCTTCATTTTTTGCACCGGTCAATGTGGTCAACCTGACAACCCTTAAAGTGACCTGCCACGACATCCACCTCGCGTCTGTAAGCCGCCATAAGTGGGTCATTAGAATCCCAAGTACCAGAAACTTGCTGAGCCACCAGATCAGAATCTCCAAAACAGCGAATCCGGCTTAAGTTCATTTCCTTAGCCACACGGAGACCATGGAGTAAAGCCTCGCACTCAGCTGCATTGTTAGTGCAAGGAAACATTAAGCGGAGAACATAACAAATTTTATCACCTCGAGGGGAAGTAAGAACAACTCCAGCCCCCGAGCCTTCCAATTGCCTGGATCCATCAAAGTGAATAGTCCAGTATGTATTATCCGGTTTGTCCTCTGGTTCCTGTAACTCGGTCCAATCATTGATGAAGTCAACAAGCGCCTGTGATTTTATTGATGTCTGAGGCATATACTTCAATCCGTGTGGGCCAAGCTCAATTGCCCATTTTGCAACCCGGCCAGTCGCCTCCCTGTTCTGAATTATATCCCCCAAAGGAGCTGAACTGACCACTGTAATGGGATGGCCTTGAAAGTACTGTTTTAGCTTCCGACTTGCCATAAAAACCCCATGAACCAGCTTCTGCCAATGCGGATACCGTTGCTTTGATTCGATAAGTACTTCGCTGATGTAGTAAACCGGCCGTTGAACCGGATATTCCTTACCAGCCTCCTTGCGCTCCACCACAATGGCCACACTGACAGCACGTGAATTAGCAGCCACGTACAATAACAAAGGCTCTTTGTCAACCGGAGCAGCAAGAACTGGCGGTTCAACCAACTGCCGCTTTAAGTCCTCAAATGCCGCATTGGCCGCATCACTCTAGACGAAATCGTCTGTCTTTTTCAACATCTGGTACAAAGGAATCACCTTCTCTCCTAAACGGCTGATAAACCGGTTGAGGGCTGCAATTCGACCCGCCAAACGTTGAACATCATTGATACACTTCGGTTTAGCCAAAGATGTAATTGCTTTGATTTTTTCCAAATTAGCCTCAATGCCTCTGTTGGACACCAGAAAGCCTTAGAGCTTGCCTGCCGGAACACCAAAAACACATTTATCCGGATTAAGCATCATTTTGTAAACCCGAAGGTTGTCAAATGTTTCCTTGAGGTCATCTATCAAGGTTTCCTTCTTCCTGGATTTTACCACAATGTCATCCACATAGGCATGAACATTACGCCCAATCTGCGTGTGAAGACAGTTTTGCACACAACGATGATAAGTTGCCTAGGCACTTTTGAGCCCAAAGGGCATAGAAACATAGCAGAAGGCTCCAAAGGGAGTGATGAAGGTTGTCTTCTCCTGGTCCTTAACTGCCATTTTAATCTGATGATAACCTGAGTAAGCATCCAGAAAACTCAGGCGCTCACAACCCGCCGTCGCATCAATAATCTGATCGATACGCGGGAGAGCAAAAGGATCTGCCCGACAAGCTTTGTTCAAATCTGTTTAGTCCACACACATACGCCAAGTGCCATTTTTCTTAAGAACAAGCACCGGATTAGCCAACCACTCGGGGTTAAATACTTCGGCAATAAAGCCAATACCCAACAGCTGGGCTACCACTTCACCAATGGCCTTGCGTCTTTCCTCGTTAAACTGCCAAAGAAATTGCTTGACCGGTTTAAACTTGGGCTCAATATTGAGAGTGTGCTCAGCGAGTTCCCTCGGTACACCTGGCATGTCAGAAGGCTTCCATGCAAAAATGTCCCGGTTCTCACGGATGAACTCGATGAGCGCGCTTTCCTATTTTGGATCCAGACTAATGCTGATGCTAAACTGTTTGGATGAATCGCCAGGAACAAAGTCAACAAGTTAGTCTCATCAGCCGATTTGAACTTCAGGGTCGGGTCATGCTCAGTGGTGGGCTTCTTTAAAGGAGTCATGTCTGCCGGATCAACATTGTCCTTATAAAACTTCAGCTCCTCTGTAGCACAAACCGACTCAGCGTAAGCCGCATCACCTTCCTCACAATCCAAAGCGATCTTTCGACTTCCATGTACTGTTATAGTCCCCTTATGACCCGGCATTTTGAGCTGTCAATAAATATAACAGGGTCTCGCTATGAATTTTGCGTAAGCCGGCCGTCCAAACAGTGCATGATACGGGCTCTGGATTTTTACCACTTCAAAGCTCAACTTTTCAGACCTGGAATCATGCTCATCTCCAAACACAACCTCCAAAGAGATCTTGCCAACAGGATATGCCGATTTACCTGGTACTACACCATGAAACACAGTGTTGGACGGTTTAAGACTCTTGTCTGTCAACCCCATGCGACGAAAAGTCTCATAGTACAGGATGTTGATACTGCTCCCTCCATCCATCAGGACTTTGGTAAACTTGTAACCTCCCACCTGAGGCGCTACCACCAAAGCTAGTTGACTCGGATTGTCAACCCGGGGCGGATGATCCTCTCTGCTCCACACAATGGGCTGCTCGGACCACCGTAAATAATGTGGGACTGCCGGTTCAATAGCATTGACTGCCCTTTGGTGAAGCTTCTGATCGCGCTTACATAGGCTAGTAGTGAACACATGATACTGCCCACCATTCAACTGCTTGGGGTGACTTTGATAACCTGATTACTGCTGATTCCCTTGATTATTGTGTTGGCCATTACCACCTTGGTTATTCTAGTTGCCCTGATTATTTTGCAATCCAGAGCTTGAACCGCCGCCACCATGAAAACCTGGACCTGAACCGCCCGATGAACCCTGATCATACCGGAAGACATCAGAATTCTTGAACTCCTTCATGATATAACAATCTTTCCAAAGATGTGTGGAAGGGGCCTCCTTGGTCCCATGCTTTGGGCAGGGCTGGTTTAACAAACGCTCTAGATTCATCCCTGCACCGTGCTTGGGCGGTTTACCTTTACGACGCTGCATATTAGTGTTAGCCACAAGATCTGAACTATCTGCCTTGCGCTTGCCATTATTCCCATGGCCTCCTTGGTTGTGATGTTGTCCCTTTGCACCGCCGTTCTTCTTTCCCTTCTCCGGTTTCTCCTCATCAAAATCGGGATCCTTGGTATTATCAGAATCGGCATATTTGACCAAGGCTGCCATAAGGGTCCCCATGTCATTGCAGTGGCGCTTGAGCCGTCCCAACTTCATCTTTAGTGACTTAAACTGACAATTATGCTCCAGCGTGATAATCGCTTGCCCGGCGTTAATCCGGTCGGACGAATGCAACACTTCTGAAACCCGGCGCACCCAATGAGCTGTTGACTCGTTCTCCCCTTGAACACAAGCATCCAGATCCACAATGGACATAGGTTGTTTGCACGTGTCTATGAAATTGGCTATAAACCGGGCCTTCAACTTATCCCGTGACTCGATGGAGTTAGCTGGTAAATTTTTCAACCAAGTACGGGCTGTCCCTTCCAACATCATTGTGAAATACTTTGCACAAGCCGCTTCATCCACATCCAGCATCTCCATTGCCATCTCATAACTCTTGACCCACGCCTCAGGTGGCTAATCCGCGGTGTAATTAGGCACCTTACATGGACCCTTGAAATCCTTGGGCAGTCGCACATTACGGAGAGACGGGATGAGACACGACACTCCCCAGGAACTAAAAGCAAGCCCGGTGCCTCGGTCTACTAACGCCGCTGGCTGAACCGGGACGGGTTGATGATGACCCAAAGCGGCCTCCCTTCGTGCTCTTCCATTATCCACCATGTCTTGAGCATTACGGCGCCGCGCACTGCTAGACACTTCCGGTTCATCCATGTGCCTGCTATAGCTTGGGCTCGGATGAGGGGTTGAATGAATTCTATCTCGGCTATAGGAATAAGCCTGCTGCTGCACCACGGCGGTTTGAAGAAGGTCCCTAGCTCGCCGCATTTCAATCGCCGCCAGTGAATCGCCCTCCATCAGAATGGCTGCCAGGCAAGATGCTGCGGCAATCATGTTATCCAAAGGGCTCGATAAGTGACCCGGTGGTGTGGACACGTATTTTGGCGGGTTATCCGTTCGTCGAGGTGGTTCCGCCATCCGTGGTTGATCCGGTGCTGGCCTAGGCGCATCGGTCCGGTTTGCAGCTGCCGGATTGCTCGGCCCAGCGCCTGGTGTAAGAAAGAGGTTCAGTCCTTCGTAGACCGATGGCAGACGAGACCGGTACTTCCTTCGCATTACGTCATCTGATGCGGTCCGATCCAGCATGAGCCGGTAATTCTGCGCCTGTACCTGCTGTGACTGGGCGTCCAAAGCGGCCCGTTCTTCAACCATCCTAGCATCCTCAATTGCCAGGTCCTCTTTAGCCTGCGTTATCTGGTCCTTCAGCTTGTCCGCATTGTGCTGATCCTGCGTCTCCGTGGTAACTGTCGTGGTTAACAAGGTCGCCCAGGCATCCATCAAACCGGAGAGGACTTGAGCCGGTCGGCGTGCCGGGGCTCCTGCCGCGGCCACTGATCCGGTATTCATTGCCGCTGTAGATAAAGATTGCAAAGTGGGCTGTGTTCTGTCCATGTAAACGGCAACCCGACTTGGCGGTTCAAGGAGGTCCGGAATACTGTTGCCATCGGAATACCATTCGAACACACCATCATGAATTTGGTATAGTGACTCGGTTTTGCCAGTGGATGACTCACTGTCGGAATAAACAGCCCTTTCGCCTTCAGACATCGGTTCAGGTCTGATCCCATGAACACATCCTACGAACGCACGCTTCATGGCGGGCTTAACCCGGGCAGGACTCGCACGCTCAGCCGTCTCGACGAGGTCGGTGCAGATGTCCGGCTCAGGGCCCGGTTCGCCGATCTTGCCGATGAAGACATGAATTCCGCCAAAGGGGACCCGGTATCCGTACTCGATTGAGCCGGCCTCGGGGCCCCATACTTCATCGTTGGTGTAGAGCTTGCCGCGACGACTCTTGGTCATCCGGCCAACCACGTACCCCTTGAGTCCTTCAGAGCTGCCCTTCAAGAACTCGAAACCATCGTGTGATAGCCCCACGGTTGGCACCAACTGTCGTGGAATTAACACGTCAGATGTCCTCATGAAAGGACTTAGTCGTGGAGCCATCGCAACGGGTTAGCTTGCAGGGGTTAAACCGGACAAGGGACACGGGAGTTTTATACTAGTTCAGCCCCTTCGATGAAGGTAAAGGCCTACGTCTAGTTGTGATGGGATTGACTGGGTTTCGATGATGAGGGAGCAAATACGCTTTGCCTGAGTCTCGAGTTGTTGTTTCTTGTCCTTGAACCGCCGCCGGGTCGTCCCTTTATATACATAGGTTGACGCCCGGCCGGTCTACAAAGTCCCGAGGCCGACTCATACAAAGTGTCCGGCTCCGTCTCTCCTTTCCTAACTTACATTACAAGTTACATAACCATGGTGATTTACCACTATGGGCCCTAATCCGCCTTTGGGGCTCCGGGCTTCTAAGCTTCAGCAGTAAAACACCATCTTCTGGATCTTCGTGGGCTTCAACATAGTTGAGGGTAAACTGGGCTCTCCTGGCCGGTTTACACTCAGTAGTTATATCCCCAACAGCGGTGCTTCTTCTTCGAGTCAGTCTTCCGGGCTCCAATTCTCCTCAAGTTCGTTCGTCGGGACGAATTAGACGGAGCTCCGGCGAAGATTCCTCCCAGCTCCTTAAAGCGGCGAGATTAGGGTTTCTCAACCTGCGTACACAACAGTGAGATTTGGTGTCAGCTTCTTCATATCGATTTAAGGATTCAACAACGACGACCGCGGCTCCGGGACGCTGGTCCTTAGGGGCACGTGCACGAGGACTTCCTAGGTGTCATCGACAAGATAGGCAGTCTCCGGTATAGCAGCGGTGGCAACGTCGCGTCAGCGACTCGTTCTAGCGACGACAATGGTCATTCGGTTGTCCATTGACCTTGATGTAAATTTTATTATGTCTGGGGTGCTTTGTACTTCCGATGAATCTTTATAATAGGTGTGAACTTTTTCGCAAAAAAATATTAACAATTTTGTAGAGAGAACGCAGAATAACAGCAGCGCGTCTGTGGTAAGCCGCGCTGCTGCTATAGTTGCCATGACCTCGCCCCTCAGCTAGTTATAGCAGTAGTGCCTTATTCTAAACCGCGCTACTACTATTTATCATAGTAGTAGCGTGTATCCTGAAAAGTCTACTGCTATGGCTACCTCATCCAGATCCTCTCCGCGCCTGTCTCTCCCCCTCCTCACTCACTCACTCTCCCTCTCTCACTGTACATCGTCGTGCTCCTCCCGCCATTGCCGATTTTCGCTGTCCGAGAGCTCCTTCTCCTGCACTCCTCCGTCGATGCCCTAGGTGAGCTCCTCCCTCCTGCCTCCAGCCACCGCCGGTCCTCCTCCCTCCTCCTCCACGCATTTGCCGGCCCTCCTACCTCCTCCAGCCGCCGCTGGCCCTCCTCCCTCCTCCACCCACCGCTGGCCCTCCTCCTCCTCCAGCCGCCGCCGGCCCTCCTCCCTCTTCCTCTAGCCACTGCCAGCCCTCCTCACTCCTCCTCCTGCTTGTTTATAGTTTGAAAATATTCTAGTTTATAGTTTGTACTTTAGAGTTATAGTTTATACTTTATAGTTTCTATATTATAGTTTGTATTTTACTACATTTAGTTGGTAAAAAATGTCCTCTACTTGTTACATTCTGAAATTAGGGCTTTTTCTAGGGTTCATAGTATATTTTGAAATATATTTCAGCAATCAAACTCTAAGTTATGTGAAATTAGGGCATTTTTCTATGGTTCAAGAAGTAGACAATAGGTAAAAAAATGAGGATAATAATGTTCTTGGGGTTTAGGAAACAAATTGCAGACAGTTGAAAATTTTATTTGGAATCAAATTGGATATTTACTTGATAGCTCATGGAGTTTCACTAAGTCCTAAGATGACGATAAGAATGTTTTTGTTTATATTTTGTTTTTTGCAGAAATCAAGGAGCCCCTGCATCATCCCTGCCGTCGTCCCTGTCACCGACCCCCTCCGACCTCGAGGTGAGACCAGCCACCCCATGTTGTTAATTTAATTTAGGTATTTTAGGTGTTTAATCTTAGAATAATGTAGTATGAACCCTAGTTATGCTCGAACCATGTTCAAAATGTAGGTTTTAAATTAGGTCTGGTTAATAGATTTTAGGTGTTTTAGGTGTATTTAACAGAATTCTAGGTCGATTCGTTTTGAGGTGGACATGCCATATTTTGAACATGTCACATTTGTTGTTATTTTTTTAGTTAAAGCATTTATTCCCGCATCGACGTCGACGATGCCTCTCCTGCATCCTCGTCGTCGATTCGGTGGAGGAGGCCTGCTTGATCAGAGGGCCATGTCCGGGACTGGGCTCCTCTGGGCTGGTACTGGGAGGTGCTACCTTTCGGGGGGCGCAGCTTGGTGAGAAGCCAGCCCGTCATTGACCCGAACCTTGTTTGGTGGTGGTCGCATGGGCCATTCACGATGCGGAGGCTTTCGTCCCCCATGGAGGTGGTACGTCACCATGTCCATGAGGAGGACGAGCACATCGGTCGCTACATGGTTGCGTTGGAGGGTAGGTTCAACAATACCTGGCAGGTTCTTCAAGGATCTCACTGGAGCTATGATCCTTTGACGGTTCCTTCTCTTTGGGTGTACACCGCCAGCGCCGATACCCGTCGTTCGCTAGGGTTGTAGTTGTATTAGTGATGTTATATGTATGATACTATTCGAGATGTATTAGGTGATAATATTCGACGATGTACAGACGCAAGTGATGATTTAGTTTTACTTATGGAATGCATGCTAATTTGAATACTAATTTTGAAGTGTTTCTGTTTTGCTTATTAGTGATAATATTCAACGATGTACGGAGCCCCTGCATCATCCCCGCTGTCGTCCCCGTCATCGACCCCCTCCGACCTCGAGGTGAACATCAAGTTTGAATGCTCATATGATGTAGGTATAAACCATTGAAATGCAATGACCATCAAGTTTGAATGCAATGACCATCAAGTTTGAATGCAAATAGGATATGTTCTTGTCCAAGTGGCCATGTTTGCAGGTAACACCTCCGAGTGGCCTATGTTTCCCCGGAGTGTTCATTAATTTCCGTTCCGGCAATTTTCTGGCACTCAATATGTCCTTTTTTAGCAAAGGTCATGTCGGGTTTTTCCGTGAATTTTGGCATGACTTGTGCTAGAATATGTAGGAAATATCGAGTGGCCTGGATTTTCTAGAAAGATAATTAAACGCCATTTCAGGTTGACTTTAAGTCTGTCGAGGCTCCATACATGACAATCAAGAAATGAGTGAGGGAGAAAGTCTGCACCATATATCAGAGAGGAAGAATCCCGACTATTGTTGTGGGGGTCGTTTCTCCTTCTTCTCCTTGTGCTAGACCTTTGCTATGCACTAGGGGAAGGAGGAGTAACGACCATCACCAACGGTCGAAAAATCAGTGAGGGAGTGCGTCCACCATATATGAGAGAAGAAGAATGCCGACCGTTGTCGTGGGGGTCGCTTCTCCTTCGTTCCCGTGTGCTAGACATTTTGGTTTAATGCACTCGGGGACGAAGGGAGGAGCGACCATCACCAACGGTCGAATATATACACCACGTGAGCTGAGAGTTTTCAAAAAAAAAAGACTCAACGGATCGATAGTCAACCCGTGATGAATAATAATGATCTAGTTTAGTTTTTCTAGTACATACATTGAATTTTAGAAGTTTAATCTTTGAATTATGAACTTAGAAAATGTCGTCAGACGATGAAAATCTCACGGAGTGCTCCTGGTGCGGCGACGGCCGGGGTTTCTATGATAGGCCTCACTTGGTAGAAGGTCGACGAGTCAGCATTAAGCTCCAAGAGACCTTCGATGTTGAAACTATATGCAACGATGCAAAGTGCTTTTTTCATAATTAAGCTCGACTTCTGCTTCTTCAACGTGTAATTTTCGTCTTTTACAATTCGACTAGCTTATCCCGTGCCATGCAAGACGCTATGTCTTGGAGACAATGGACTTTGAAGATCAGGAAAATATGGAAACAAAGATAGTTCACCTAAGGACCTATCATAGTTTTGATTTTTCTGTAAATCTATACAACTCTGAGAGCGTATCCCCTTTTGGTTGCCCGAATTGGGAAGCACTTTGCAAGGCATATGATTTTCATGAGTATATGCTTGTCACCATGGATCTTGGTGATCCTGACATCGAGGAAGACAATATGGACATTTGGGTCCTTGTTGATTCGCTTCCAATTCTACCGCTATGTGAGTTTCTCAAACATAGTTATTAAGTAATTTATATTGTTTATTTCGAAATAGTTGACAGCTTATTTCCATTGATAGCTTATTTTCAATCTTCAAAGAATGGTGCGGAAGATGCTAGACAGAACCTACTATACCGATGACATAGAGTTAACTTATCAGGAGAAAAACCATCTGATCTCATTTATTAATGATCTTGAGAATTACAATATCTATTATCAAACTCCTGCACATTATGGTCAACATGTGCCACTAGTGCACATGTTGAACTACTGTAACATCCAATGAGATGCCATGGTAAGATTTTTTACTATTACGACATCCGTGCATCTTTTGCATAAATTCTTCTAAAACTAAACTACGTTGCTAACTACAAAGTTATTACTATGTTTTTCAACAATAAATCCCGAAGGATTGTGTGCCTCATCTGATGTTTCCGAAAGGTCGCCTTGATGTTATGAGCTTATGGCCAGGCCATCCTATGCATTACTGTTTTTCATACAGGATTTCTAAAACCAATGAAGACATGACAATCAAAGATTGGAAAAAATGTATGGTCAGTCATAGGGAGGTATTTGGAAGCAACATTGTGCGACGCGCAAGAATTGGAGACAGGATAATCTCCATTCTCCATAATGGAGAGTTAGGGACTATATTGTTTTATGCTATTTTACATAAGAGGGGGTAGAAGGTCCTATTAGAGAGGAGTAGGTCCTAGGTACAATGTGTTATTATGTGGTACAATGTGTTAGAGTTGATGATGATGAGGAGGAGGAGTTGTGATTATGACTAGCGACCAACTTGCTATATGATGTCTCATTGACGAAAATGATGATCATGAGCAGTTGTTATATGACAATGATGTATTATGATGATAATTTGTTAATGATATGATGATGACGATGATTTATTATATCATTCGGTGAAAGAACCGCGGATTAGTTTCAAATGGATTGATCGAGTGATGTAATAACTAATCCATGGTTCTTTCACCGAGTGATGTAATAACTCATTATGATGTAAAAACAATCTCCAAATTGCTATTGTATGAAAACTTGTATAATGGTGTATGAATATGACATAAAATGAAAAAGAAATAGAATACGCAATAATAGTAGTAGCGTGGGCACAGAGGCGCGCTGCTAATATTTACCAGTAGCGCTTCCTACGAAATGCGCTACTCCTAAGTGCTTATAGCACTAGCGTGTCTGGACCAACGCTACTGCTAACCTTTAGCTGTAGCGCCGTATCAGTAGTGCTGAACCCCGCGCTACTAATAGGCCAAAAACTAGCGCTACTGCTAGGCTTTTCCCTAGTAGTGTAAGGGGATATATGATTGTGTTGAATAAACGATAAGCAGCACTATTGAATTGTTTTGGGATGTACTAACCGGCGTAGTCCACGGTTGCTGTGCCAGAAACTCCTCATATGCAAGCAACATTGGATCCGGTCCAGGTGGTGGTGGTGGTGGTTCCATTTGAGGAACCATGCCGGCCTCCATGCACTCAAAACCGCGCTGCATCATGTGAGTGTTGTGCTCCTGCGCTGCCGCAACTCCCATGTGCCACGCCATGGTCTCTTGGCGTGTGTACTCCATGTAGGCCTACAATATGAAATGGTGGAACTCATAAAACATCTAAATGCGGAAAATAAAGTGAGCAATGCCGATAAGAGGGAAAATACTTACAGAGTGCCTCTCGGCTAGGAGGGAGTATGACTGCGCAACCCACCTCAAGATTCCCTCCGTGTCGGGCCGACGTGGCCATTTCCCCCCTCCGTGACACGGCGGCAGCAACGCCCGTGAGGGGGGGCACACCCTGGAGCCGCGCGTCGGGTGCCTGCGCTTGCCACCACACTTCCACAAGCGTAGCAGGGCTCACCGCAATACCTGGCAGCATTGCTATCCCCCTAGGTACGTCGTCCCGTCTAACCCTAACACAGACGACCGCCGGATCTAGCTCTTTGACTTTCACCATACAGGGTTTGACCGGTGGACCTTTTCACCTAGTTGTCACAGCCCAGCCCATAGCTACAGCCCCGAACACGGTCCCGGCCCAACCCACCCCTAGATTCCCTCTGTGTCGGCCCGACATGGCCGTTTCCCACCTCCGTGACACGGCAGTAACGACACCCGTGAGGGGGGCACATCCCGGAGCCGCGTGTCGGGTGCCTGCGTCTACGACCACGCTTCCACAAGTGTAGGATGGCCCACCGCAACACCTGGCGGCATTGCTACCCCCCTCAAGTAGCCCGTCCCGTCTAACCCTCACAAAGACGACCGCCGGATCTGGCCCTTTGACTTTCACCTTACGGGGTTTGACCGGTGGACCTTTTCACCTGGTTGTCATAGCCAAGCCCATAGCTACAGCCCCGAACACGGTCCCGGTCCAACCCACCCCAAGATTCACTCCGTGTCGGCCCGACGTGGCCGTTTCCCTCCTCCGTGACACAGCAGCAGTGACGCCCGTGAGGGAGGTACACCCCGGAGCTGCGTGTCAGGTCCCTACGCTTGCAACCACGCTTCCACAAGCATAGGAGGGCCCACCATAACACCTAGCGGCATTGATACCCCCCTAGGTACCCCATCCCATCTAACCCTGACATAGACAACTGCCGGATCTAGCCCTTTGACTTTCACCGTACGGGGTTTGACCGGTGGACCTTTTCACCTGGTTTTCATAGCCAGCCCATAGCTACAGCCCCGAACACGGTCCCGGCTCAACCCACCCCAAGATTCCTTCTGTGTCGGCCCGACGTGGTTGTCCCCCCCCCCCCCCCCGCCGTGACACGGCGGTAGCGACGCCCGTGAGGTGGGGCACACCCTGGAGCTGCGTGCCGGGTGCCTGCGCCTGCCACCACGCTTCCACAAGCATAGGAGGGCCCACCACAACACCTAGCGGCATTTCTACCTGATTATTACTACGCAACCTTCTTGTAGACATTGTTGGTCCTCCAAGTGCATAGGTTTGTAGGACAGTAGCAAATTTCCCTCAAGTGGATGATCTAAGGTTTATCAATCCATGGGAGGCGTAGGATGAATATGGTCTCTCTCAAACAATCCTGCAACCAAATAACAGAGTCTCTTGTGTCCCCAACACACCCAATACAATGGTAAATTGTATAGGTGCACTAGTTCGGTGAAGAGATGGTGATACAAGTGCAATATGGATGGTAGATATAGGTTTTTGTAATCTGAAAAAAAACCCAGCAAGGTAGCAAGTAACAAAAGTGAGCGAAAACGGTATTGCAATGCTTTAAAACAAGGCCTAGGGTTCATACTTTCACTAGTGCAAGTTCTCTCAACAAGAATAACATAATTAGATCATATAACAATCCCTCAACATGCAACAAAGAGTCACTCCAAAGTCACTAATAGCGGAGAACAAAGGAAGAGATTATTATAGGGTACGAAACCACCTTAAAGTTATTCTTTCCGATCAATCCATTGGGCTATTCCTATAAGTGTCACAAACAACCCTAGAGTTCGTAGTAAAATAACACCTTAAGACACATATCAACCAAAACCCTACTGTCACCTAGATACTCTAATGTCACCACGAGTATCCGTGGGTTTGATTATACGATATGTGATAACCCACAAGTGTAGGGGATCGCAATAGCTTTCGAGGGTAAAGTATTCAACCCAAATTTATTGATTCGACACAAGGGGAGCCAAAGAATATTCTTAAGTATTAGCAGTTGAGTTGTCAATTCAACCACACATGGATAACTTAGTATCTGCAGCAAAGTATTTAGTAGCAAAGTAGTAGGATAATAATGGTAACGATAGCAAAAGTAATATTTTTGGGTTTTGTAATGATTGTAACAATAGCAACATAAAAGTAAATAAGCGAAGAACAATATGTGAAAAGCTCGTAGGCAATGGATCAGTGATGGATAAGTATGTCGGATGCGATTCCTCATGTAATAGCTATAACATAGGGTGACACAAAACTAGCTCCAATTCATCAATGTAATGTAGGCATGTATCCCGTAAATAGTCATACATGCTAATGGAAAAGAACTTGCATGACATCTTTTGTCCTACCCTCCCGTGGCAGCGTGGTCCTAGCGGAAACTAAGGGATATTAAGGCCTCCTTTTAATAGAGAACCGAAACAAAGCATTAGCACATAGTGAATACATGAACTCCTCAAACTATGGTCATCACCGAGAAGTATACCGATTATTGTCACTTCGGGGTTGTCGGATCATAACACATAATAGGTGACTATAGACTTGCAAGATAGGATCAAGAACACACATATATTCATGAAAACATAATAGGTTCAGATCTGAAATCATGGCTCTCGGGCCCTAGTGACAAGCATTAAGCATAGCAAAGTCATAGCAACATCAATCTCAGAACATAGTGGATACTATGGATCAAACCCTAACAAAACTAACTTGAATACATGGTAAATCTCATCCAACCCATCACCGTCCAGCAAGCCTACGATGGAATTACTCACGCATGGTGGTGAGCATCATGAAATTGGTGATGAAGGATGGTTGATGATGACAATGGCGACGAATCCCCCTCTCTGGAGCCCCGAACGGACTGCAGATCAGCCCTCCTGAGAGAGATTAGGGCTTGGCGGTGGCTCCGTATCGTAAAACGCGATGAAACTTTCTCTCTGATTTTTTTCTCCGCGAGATGGAATATATGGAGTTGGAGTTGAGGTCGGCGGAGCCTCAGGGAGCCCACGAGACAGGGGGCGCGCCCAGGGGGAGGGCGCGCCCCCCACCCTCGTGGACAGGGTGTGGACCCCCTGGTCTTGATTCTTTCGCCAGTATTTTTTATATTTTCCAAAAAGTGCCTCCGTGGATTTTCAAGACATTTTGAGAACTTTTGTTTTCTACACATAAAACAACATCATGCCAGTTCTGCTGAAAACAGCGTCAGTCCAGGTTAGTTTCATTCAAATCATGCAAGTTAGAGTCCAAAACAAGGGCAAAAGTGTTTGGAAAAGTAGATATGTTGGAGACGTATCAACTCCCCCAAGCTTAAACCTTTGCTTGTCCTCAAGCAATTCAGTTGATAAACTAAAAGTGATAAAGAAAAACTTTTACAAACTCTGTTTGCTCTTGTTGTTGTAAACATGCAAAGCCATCATTCAGGTTTCAGCAAATATTATGAACTAACCATACTCATAATAACACTCACGTCTCACAATTACTCATATCAATAACATAATTAGCTAGCGAGCCATAATAATAAAACTCGGATGACAACACTTTCTCAAAACAATCATAACATGATATAACAAAATGGTATCTCGCTAGCCCTTTCTGAGGCCGCAAAACATAAATGCAGAGCACCTTTAAAGATCAAGGACTGACTAAACATTGTAATTCATGGTAAAAGAGAACCAGTCAAGTCATACCCAATATAAACCAATAGTAATGAATGCAAATGATGGTGTGCTCTCCAGCGGGTGCTTTTTAATAAGAGGGGTGATGACTAAACATAAAAGTAAATAGATAGGCCCTTCGCAGAGGGAAGCAGGGATTTGTAGAGGTGGCAGAGCTCGATTTTAAAATAGAGATTGAATAACATTTTGAGCGGCATACTTTCACTGTCAACGCAACAACTATGAGATGGCTGTATCTTCCATACTACATGGATTATAGGCAGTTCCCAAACAGAATGGTAAAGGTTTATACTCCCCCAACCACGAACAAGCATCAATCCATGGCTTGCTCGAAACAACGAGTGCCTCCAAGTAACAACAGCCCTGGGGGTGTTTTGTTTAATTATTTTGATTTGCTTTGATCTTTTTGGATCATGGGACTGGGCATCCTGGTTACTGGCCCTTTCTCGTGAATGAGGAGCGGAGTCCACTCCTCTTCAGAATAACCCACCTAGCATGGAAGATATAGGCAGCCCTAGTTGAAACATGAGCTGCTCGAACATACAAAACAGAATTTCATTTGAAGGTTTGGAGTTTGGACATACAAATTTACTTGGAACGGCAGGTACATACCGCATATAGGAAGGTATGGTGGACTCATATGGAACAACTTTGGGCTTTAAGGAGTTTGGATGCACAAGCAGTATTCCCACTTAGTACAGGCGAAGGCTAGCAAAAGACTGGGAAGCGACCAACTGAGAGAGCGACAACAGTCATAAAAATGCATTAAAATTAATATACACCGAGTACAAGCATGAGTAGGATATAATCTACCATGAACATAAATAACATGAAGGCTATGTTGATTTGTTTCAACTACATGTGTGAACATGTGCCAAGTCGAGTCACTCAATTCATTCAAAGGAGGATACCATCCCATCATACCACATCATAATCATTCTAATAGCATGTTGGCACGCAAGGTAAACCATTATAACTCATAGCTAATCAAGCATGGCACAAGCAACTATAATCTCTAAATGTCCTTGCAAATATGTTTACTTCATAATAAACTGAATCAGGAACGATGAACTCATCATATTTACAAAAACAAGAGAGGTCGAGTTCATACCAGCTTTTCTCATCTCAATAAGTCCATCATATATCGTCATTATTGCCTTTCACTTGCACGCCCGAACGATGTGTATAATAATAATAGTGCACGTGCATTGGACTAAGCTGGAATCTGCAAGCATTCAACTCAAGAGAGAAGACAGGGTAATATGGGCTCTAAGTTAAATAAACAATCATGCATATGAGAGCCACTATACATTTTCAATATAGTCTTCTCGATCCCCCCCCCCCCAAGGAAAGAAAAGAAAATAAAACTATTTACACGGGAAAGCTGCCAACAAGTAAAAGAAGAACTAGAAATCTTTTTGGGTTTTCATTTTAATTTCTACTACAAGCATGGAAATTAAACTAACTAATTTTTTTGGTTTTTTCTTAAGGTTTATCAAACACACAAGAAGAAAGCGAAAAAGAAAATAAAACTAGCATGGATAATACAATGAAAGAGTATGAGCACCAACGACTAGTGTGTGAACATGAATGTAAAGTCGATGAGAAATACGTACTCCCCCAAGCTTAGGCTTTTGGCCTAAGTTGGTCTAGTACCAAGGACCGCCTGGCTGATATCCGTAGTTGTAGTTGGGGTCGTACTGAGATGCAGCAGCAACCGCCTCCTGAGCTGCAGCATGTTGGCGAGCTGCCTTCGCTCTCCCCAGCTGCTTCTTTCCTGGTAACAACATATCTTCCTTTTGCCTGATAATTAAAAAGGAGAGGAGCAGGAAGAGTAACATGGACGACGTTGCGTCTGTCATAGATTAGTCGATAATGGAGGAATTGTTCATTCCTCCTAAGAAAATGATGATTGACCATAGCGTCATAATATAAATAAGCAGGAGGTATCGTCATATCCCCCTCTCGTGGGGCTATACCAAGATAATTAGCCACACGGGTTGCATAAATTCCTCCAAATAAATCTCCAGTTCTACTATTATTCTGCAACCTACGTGCAACTATTTGTTGGGGAACGTAGTAATTTCAAAAAAATTCCTACGCACAGGCAAGATCATGGTGATGCATAGCAACGAGAGGGGAGAGTGTTGTCCACATACCCTCGTAGACCGTAAGAGGAAGTGTTATGACAACACGGTTGATGTAGTCGTACGTCTTCACGATCCGACCGATCCAAGTACTGAACGTACGGCACCTCCGAGTTCATCACACGTTCAGCTCGATGACGATCCCCGGACTCCGATCTAGTAGGGTGTCAGGGATGAGTTCCGTCAGCACGACGGCGTGGTGACGATGATGATGTTCTACTAACGCAGGGCTTCGCCTAAGCACCGCAACGATATGATCGAGGTGGAATATGGTGGAGGCGGGCACCGCACACTGCTAAGGAACGATCACAAAGATCAACTTGTGTATCATGGGGTGCCCCCTGCCCCCGTATATAAAGGAGCAAGGGAGGAGGAGGCTGGCCTAGGAGGAGGGCGCGCCAAGGGGAGTCCTACTCCCACCGGGAGTAGGACTCCTTCTTTCCTAGTCCAACTAGGAGAAGGGGCGAAAGGAGGGAAGTGGAGAAGGAAGGGAGAGGGGGCCCGCGCCCCAAACCCCTTGTCCAATTCGGACTGGGCTTGGGAGGGGTGCGCGCCACCTCCTGGCTCCTTCCCAGTAAGGCCCATTAAGGCCCAATACTCTTCCCCGTATTCCCGTAACTCCCCGGTACTCCAAAAAATAGCCGAATCACTCGGAACCTTTCCGATGTCCGAATATATTTATCCAATATATCGATCTTTACGTCTCGACCATTTCGAGACTCCTCGTCATGTCCTCAATCTCATCCGGGACTCCAAACTCCTTCGGTACATCAAAACTCATAAACTCATAATAAAACTATCATCGTAACGTTAAGCGTGCGGACCCTACGGGTTCGAGAATTATGTAGACATGACCTAGAACTATTCTCGGTCAATAACCAATAGCGGAACCTAGATGCTCATATTGACTCGTACATATTCTACGAAGATCTTTATCGGTCAAACCGCATAACAATATACTTTGTTCCCTTTGTCATCATTATGTTACTTGCCTGAGATTTGATCGTCGGTATCCAATACCTAGTTCAATCTCGTTACTGGCAAGTCTCTTTACTCGTTACGTAATGCATCATTCTGTAACTAACTCATTAGCTACATTGCTTGCAAGGCTTATAGTGATGTGCAATACCGAGAGGGCCCAGAGATACCTCCCCGACAATCGGAGTGACAAAACCTAATCTCAAAATACGCCAACCCAACATGTACCTTCGAAGACACCTGTAGAGCTCCTTTATAATCACCCAGTTACGTTGTGACGTTTGGTAGCACACAAAGTGTTCCTCCGGTAAACGGGAGTTGCATAATCTCATAGTTACAGGAACATGTATAAGTCATGAAGAAAGCAATAGCAACATACTAAACGATCAAATGCTAGGCTAACGGAATGGGTCATGTCAATCACATCATTCTACTAATGATGTGATCCCGTTAATCAAATGACAATTCATGTCTATGGCTAGGAAACTTAACCATCTTTGATTCACGAGCTAGTCAAGTAGAGGCATACTAGTGACACTATGTTTGTCTATGTATTCACACATGTATTATGTTTCCGGTTAATACAATTCTAGCATGAATAATAAACATTTATCATGAAATAAGGAAATAAATAAAAACTTTATTATTGCCTCTAGGGCATATTTCCTTCAGTCTCCCACTTGCACTAGAGTCAATAATCTAGTTCACATCGCCATGTGATTTAATACCAATATTCTTATCTGTATATGATTAACACCCGTAGTTCACATCTTCATGTGACCAACACCCAAAAGGTTTGCTAGAGTCAATAATCTAGTTCACATCGCAATGTGATTAACACACAAAGAGTACAAAGGTATGATCATGTTTTGCTTGTGAGAGAAGTTTAGTTAACGGGTCTGTCACATTCAGAGCCGTATGTATTTTGCAAATATTCTATGTCTACAATGCTCTGCACGGAGCTACTCTAGCTAATTGCTCCCACTTTCAATATGAATAATAAACATTTATCATGAAATAAGGAAATAAATAAAAACTTTATTATTGCCTCTAGGGCATATTTCCTTCAGTATCCCACTTGCACTAGAGTCAATAATCTAGTTCACATCGCCATGTGATTTAATACCAATATTCTTATCTGTATATGATTAACACCCGTAGTTCACATCTTCATGTGACCAACACCCAAAAGGTTTACTAGAGTCAATAATCTAGTTCACATCGCAATGTGATTAACACACAAAGAGTACAAAGGTATGATCATGTTTTGCTTGTGAGAGAAGTTTAGTTAACGGGTCTGTCACATTCAGAGCCGTATGTATTTTGCAAATATTCTATGTCTACAATGCTCTGCACGGAGCTACTCTAGCTAATTGCTCCCACTTTCAATATGTATCCAGATTAATACTTAGAGTCATCTGGATCAGTGCCAAAACTTGTATCGACGTAACCCTTTACAACGAACCTTTTTGTCACCTCCATAATTGAGAAACATATCCTTATTCCACTAAGGATAATTTTGACCAATGTCCAGTGATCTACTCCTAGATCACTATTGTACTCCCTTGCCAAACCAGGGCAGAGTATACAATAGGTCTGGTCCATAGCATGGCATACTTTTATAGAACCTATGACTGATGCATAGGGAATGACTTCCATTCTCTTTCTATTTTCTGCTGTGGTCGGGATTTGAGTCTTACTCAATTTCATACCTTTGCAACACAGGCAAGAACTCTTTCTTTGACTGTTCCATTTTGAACTACTTCAAAATCCTGTCAAGGTATGTACTCATTGAAAATCTTATCAAGCGTCTTGATCTATCTCAATAGATCTTGATGCTCAATAGGTAAGTAGCTTTACCGAGGTCTTTCTTTGAAAAAACTCCTTTCAAACACTCCTTTATGCTTTGCAAAACAATTCTACATTATTTCCGATCAACAATATGTCATTCACATATACTTATCAGAAATGTTGTAGTGCTCCCACTCACTTTCTTGTAAATACAGGCTTCACCGCAAGTCTGTATAAAACTATATGCTTTGATCAACTTATTAAAGTGTATATTCCAACTCCGAGATGCTTGCACCAGTCGATGGATGGATTGCTGGAGCTTGCACATTTTGTTAGCACCTTTAGGATTGACAAAACCTTCTGGTTGCATCATATAAAACTCTTCTTTAAGAAAACCATTAAGGAATGCAGTTTTGACATCCATTTGCCAGATCTCATAAAATGTGGCAATTGCTAACATGATTCGGACAGACTTAAGCATCGCTACAGTTGAGAAAATCTCATTGTAGTCAACACCTTGGACTTGTCAAAAACCTTTTGCGACAAGTTGAGCTTTGTAGATAGTAACACTACTATCAACGTCCATCTTCCTCTTGAAGATCCATTTATTTTCTATGGCTTGCCGATCATTGGGCAAGTCCACCAAAGTCCACACTTTGTTCTCATACATGGATCCTATCTCAGATTTCATGGCCTCCAGCCATTTTGCGGAATCTGGGCTCATCATCGCTTCCTCATAGTTCGTAGGTTTATCATGGTCTAGTAACATGACTTTCAAAATAGGATTACCGTACCACTCTGGTGCGGACCGTACTCTGGAAGACCTACGAGGTTCAGTAGAAACTTGATCTGAAGTTTCATGATCAATATCATTAGCTGCCTCACTAATTGTTGTAGTTGTCACAGGAACGAGTTCTTGTGATGGACTACTTTCCAATAAGGGAGCAGGTACAGTTACCTCATCAAGTTCTACTTTCCTCCCACTCACTTCTTTAGAGAGAAACTCCTTCTCTAGAAAGGATCCGAATTTAGCAACGAAAATCTTGCCCTCAGATCTGTGATAGAAGTTGTACCCAACAGTCTCTTTTGGGTATCCTATGAAGACACATTTCTCCGATTTGGGTTTGAGCATATCAGGTTGAAAACCTTTTTCATATAAGCATCGCAACTCCAAACTTTAAGAAACGGCATCTTAGGTTTACTGCTAAACCATAGTTCATACGGTGTCGTCTCAACGGATTTAGATGGTGCCCTTTTAACATGAATGCAGCTGTCTCTAATGCATAACCCCAAAACAATAGTGGTAAATCAGTAAGAGACATCATAGATCGCACCATATCCAATAAAGTGCGTTTACGATGTTCGAACACACCATAACATTGTGGTGTTCTAGGTGGCGTGAGCTGTGAAACTATTCCACATTTTTTTATATGAAGGACAAACTTGTAACTCAAATATTCGTCTCCGCGATCAGATTGCAGAAACTTTATTTTCTTGTTACGATGATTTTACCACTTCACTCTGAAATTCTTTGAACCTTTCAACTATCTCAGACTTATGTTTCATCAAGTAGATATACCCATATCTGCTCAAATCATCTTGTGAAGGTCAGAAAATAACGATACTTGCCACGAGGATCAACACTCATTGGATCGCATACATCGGTATGTATTATTTCCAATAAGTCAATAGCTTGTTCCATTGTTCCGGAGAACGGAGTTTTAGTCATCTTGCCCAAAAGGCACGTTTCGCAAGCATCAAATGATTCATAACCAAGTGATTCCGAAAATCCATCTTTATGGAGTTTCTTCATGCGCTTTACACCGATATGACCCAAACGGCAGTGCCACAAATAAGTTGCACTATCATTATTAACTTTGCATCTTTTGGCATTAATGTTATGAATATGTGTATCACTACGATCGAGATCCAACAAACTATTTTCATTGGGTGTATGACCATTAAAGGTTTTATTCATGTGAACAGAACAACAATTATTCTCTGACTTTAAATGAATAACCGTATTGCAATAAACATGACCAAATCATATTCATGCTCAACGCAAACGCTAAATAACATTTATTTAGGTTTAACAATTATCCCGAAAGTTTAGGGAGTGTGCGATGATGATCATATCAATCTTGGAACTACTTCCAACACTCATCGTCACTTCCCCTCAACTAGTCTCTGTTTATTATGTAACACCTGTTTCGAGTTACTAATCTTAGCAACCGAACAAGTATCAAATACTCAGGGGCTACTATAAGCACTACTAAGGCACACATCAAACACCTGTATATCAAATATACCTTTGTTCACTTTGCCATCCTTCTTATCCACCAAATATTTAGGGCATTTCTGCTTCGAGTGACCATTTCCTTTGCAGTGTAAGCACTCAGTTTCAGGCTTTGGTCCAGCTATGGTCTTCTTCACGGGAGTGACAACTTGTTTGCCATTCTACTTGAAGTTTCCCTTTCTTTCCCTTTGCCCTTTTCTTGAAACTAGTGGTCTTGTCAATCATCAACACTGATGCTCTTTCTTGATTTCTACCTTGATTGATTTCAACATCACGAAGAGCTCGGGAATTGTTTTCGTCATCCCTTGCATACTATAGTTCATCATGAAGTTCTAGTAACTCAGTGATGGTGAGTAGAGAATTCTGTCAATCACTATCTTATCTGGAAGATTAACTCCCACTTGATTCACGCGATTGAAGTACCCAGACAATATGAGCACATGCTCACTAGTTGAGCGATTCTCCTCCATCTTCTAGCTATAGAACTTGTTGGAGACTTCATATCTCTCAACTCGGGTATTTGCTTGAAATATTAACTTCAATTCCTGGAACATCTCATATGGTCCATGACGTTCAAAACATCTTTGAAGTCCCGATTCTAAGCCGTTAAGCATGGTGCACTAAACTATCAAGTAGTCATCATATTGAGCTAGCCAAACGTTCATAACGTTTGCATCTGCTCCTGCAATAGGTTTGTCACCTAGCGGTGCATCAAGGACATAATTCTTCTGTGCAGCAATGAGGATAAACCTCGGATCACGGATCCAATCCGCATCATTGCTACTAACATCTTTCAACACAGTTTTCTCTAGGAACATATCAAAATAAACATATGAAAGCAACAACGCGAGCTATTGATCTATAACATAATTTGCAAAGTACTACCAGGACTAAGTTCATGATAAATTTAAGTTCAATTAATCATATTACTAAAGAACTCCCACTTAGATAGACATCCCTCTAATCCTCTAAGTGATTACGTGATCCATATCAACTACACCATGTCCGATCATCACGTGAGATGGAGTAGTTTCAACGGTGAACATCAATATGTTGATCATATCTACTATATGATTCACGCTCGACCTTTCGGTCTCCGTGTTCTGAGGCCATATCTGTTATATGCTAGGCTCGTCAAGTTTAACCTGAGTATTCCGCGTGTGCAACTGTTTTGCACCCGCTGTATTTGAACGTAGAGCCGATCACACCCGATCATCACGTGGTGTCTCAGCACGAAGAACTTTCGCAACGGTGCATACTCAGGGGGAACACTTCTCGATAATTAGTGAGAGATCATCTTAAAATGCTACCGTCAAACTAAGCAAAATAAGATGTATAAAAGATAAACATCATATGCAATCAAAATATGTGACATGATACGGCCATGATCATCTTGCACCTTTGATCTTCATCTCCAAAGTACTGTCATGATCTCTATCGTCACCGGCACGACACCATGATCTCCATCATCTTGATCTATATCAATGTGTCGTCACATGGTCGTCTCGCCAACTATTGCTCTTGCAACTATTGCTATCCCATAGCGATAAAGTAAAGCAATTATTTGGCGCTTGCATTTCATACAATAATGCGACAACCATATGGCTCCCGCCAGTTGCCGATAACTTCGGTTACAAAACATGATCATCTCATATAATAAAATATAGCATCACGTCTTTGACCATATCACATCACAATATGCCCTGCAAAAACAAGTTAGACGTCCTCTACTTTGTTGTTGCAAATTTTACGTGGCTGCTACGGGCTTAGCAAGAACCGTTCTTACCTACGCATCAAAACCACAAAGATAGTTCGTCAAGTTAGTGTTGTTTTAACCTTCGCAAGGACCGGGCGTAGCCATACTCGGTTCAACTAAAGTTGGAGAAACAGACATCCGCTAGTCACCTGTGTGCAAAGCACGGCGGTAAAACCAGTCTCGCGTAAGCGTACGCGTAATGTCGGTCCGGGCCGCTTCATCCAACAATATCGCTGAACCAAAGTATGACATGCTGGTAAGCAGTATGACTTGTATCGTCCACAACTCACTTGTGTTCTACTCGTGCATATAACATCAACGCATAAAAGCTAGGCTCTGATACCACTGTTGAGGAACGTAGTAATTTCAAAAAATTTCCTACGCACAGGCAGGATCATGGTGATGCATATCAACGAGAGGGGAGAGTGCTGTCCATGTACCCTCGTAGACTGTAAGCAGAAGCGTTATGACAACGCGGTTGATGTAGTCGTACGTCTTCACGATCCGACCGATCCAAGTACCAAACGTACGGCACCTCCGAGTTCAGCACATGTTCAGCTCGATGACGATCCCCGGACTCCGATCCAGCAGGGTGTCGGGGATGAGTTCCGTCAGCACGACGGCGTGGTGACGATGATGATGTTCTACTGATGCAGGGCTTCACCTAAGCACCACAACGATATGACCGAGGTGGAATATGGTGGAGGCGGGCGCCGCACACGGCTAAGGAACAATCACGAAGATCAACTTGTGTATCATGGGGTGCCCCCTGCCCCAGTATATAAAGGAGCAAGGGAGGAGGAGGCCGGCCCTAGGAGGAGGGCGCGCCAAGGGGAGTCCTACTCCCACCGGGAGTAGGACTCCTTTCCTAGTCCAACTAGGAGAAGGTGGGAAAGGAGGGAAGTGGAGAAGGAAGGGAGAGGGGGCCCGCGCCCCAAACCCCTTGTCCAATTCGGACTGGGCTTGGGAGGGGCGCGCGCCACCTCCTGGCTCCTTCCCACTAAGGCCTATTAAGGCCCAATACTCTTCCCCGTATTCCCGTAACTCCCCAGTACTCTGAAAAATAGTCGAATCACTCGGAACCTTTCCGATGTCCGAATATAGTCATCCAATATATCGATCTTTACATCTCGACCATTTCGAGACTCCTCCTCATGTACCCGATCTCATACGGAACTCTGAACTCCTTCGGTACATCAAAACTCATAAACTCATAATAAAACTGTCATCGTAACGTTAAGCGTGCGGACCCTATGGGTTCGAGAACTATGTAGACATGACCTAGAACTATTCTCGGTCAATAACCAATAGCGGAACCTGGATGCTCATATTGACTCGTACATATTCTACGAAGATCTTTATCGGTCAAACTGCATAACAATATACTTTGTTCCCTTTGTCATCGGTATGTTACTTGCCCGAGATTTGATCGTCGGTATCCAATACCTAGTTCAATATCATTATTGGCAAGTCTCTTTACTCGTTATGTAATGCATCATTCCGTAACTAACTCATTAGCTACATTGCTTGCAAGGCTTATAGTGATGTGCATTACCGAGAGGGCCCAGAGATACCTCCCCGACAATCGGAGTGACAAAACCTAATCTCGAAATACGCCAACCCAACATGTACCTTCGGAGACACCTGTAGAGCTCCTTTATAATCACCCAGTTACATTGTGACGTTTGGTAGCACACAAAGTGTTCCTCCGGTAAACGGGAGTTGCATAATCTCATAGTTACAGGAACATGTATAAGTCATGAAGAAAGCAATAGCAACATACTAAACGATCAAATGCTAGGCTAACAGAATGGGTCATGTCGATCACATCATTCTCCTAATGATGTGATCCCGTTAATCCAATGACAATTCATGTATATGGCTAGGAAACTTAACCATCTTTGATTCACGATCTAGTCAAGTAGAGGCATACTAGTGACACTATGTTTGTCTATGTATTCACACATGTATTATGTTTCCGGTTAATACAATTCTAGCATGAATAATAAAAATTTATCATGAAATAAGGAAATAAATAATAACTTTATTATTGCCTCTAGGGCATATTTCCTTCATTATTGCCCCCAACTTATAACCTTTATAACCCAACACAGCACTCTTGAGGACACAAAGATCAGGGACACACATATGACATGCTTCATCTTTACCATTAATGCGTCTACCAATGAAGAGAGCAAAATAATGTATAGAAGGAAAATGAATGCTCCCAATGGTAGCTTGTGCTATGTCCCTGGATTCTCCCATAGTAATACTAGCAAGGAAATCTCTAAATTCAGATTTGTGAGGATCATTAATATTACCCCACTGCGAAAGTTTGCAAGCAGTTGTAAAATCCTCTAAGTCCATGGTATAAGATGTATCATAAATATCAAATAGGACACTAGGAGAATTACGCGTACAGTTATATTTAAACCTCCGCACAAAGGAATTAGTTAATTGATAGTACTGAGGACACTTATCTGGTAAGAAGTCCTCCAGCTCAGCATTACACACATACGCGTCAAATTCCTCCTTAAAGCCTGCTTCGACAATAAAATCAACGGATGGCCACTCACAAGCTCGTACATCCGCGTCCCTCAGCAATTCAACATCTTGCTCACGTATAGCAATCCTGGGCCCTTTCTTCACCGAGGAACCACCTTGGTACATTCTCCTAGACATATTTCTTTTTCCGAAAAATTTCTGAAATTTTAGTAACTTCAAAATAAAAGTGAATAAAACTAATACAGATTGGTAGCAACTACTCCTACAAGTGCCAAGAGCCTATATCATGCATTAGAATTGCTTGGGACCTCATAAATTTAACATGCAAGCTCAAGAACATGGTCACCTATGCAGCAAAAATTTGCAACGAATAAAGCACTAGAACAAAAACTAATTGGACCAATGGAGGAGTCACATACCAAGCAACAATCTCCCAAAGCAGTTTTGTGAATGGAGCTTTGAGCAAGGAGATCGAAAATTGCAGCAAATTGAGCTAGAACTCGTGCTTGAGCTGGATGAGGATTTTTTTGGGTAGAAGATGCAGTGTGTGGGTGCTGGCATAAGTGGAGGGGGCCCACCAGGGGCCCACGAGACAGGGGGGCGCGCCCAGGTGGGGTGGGCGCGCCCTCTACTCTCGTGGCCTGGTGCTTGCCCCTCCTGCAGTTATTTCAGTGCCTAAAATCCTCAAATATTCCATAAAAAAGCATACTAAATTTGTAGGGCATTTGGAGCACTTTTATTTTTGGGATATTTTTTAATGCACGGATAATTCAGAAAACAGACGGATAATACTATTTTTGCTTTATTTATTCTAAATAACAGAAAGTAAAAAGTGGGTACAGAAGGTTGTGCCTTCTAGTTTCATCCATCTCATGATCATCAAAATAAATCCACTAACAAGGTTGATCAAGTCTTGTTAACAAACTCATTCCGAATAACACGGAACCGGAGAAATTTCGAATAACACTAATTTACCTCAACGGGGATATGAACATCCCCAATAATAAGAATATCGTACTTTTTCTTGACAGTAGGGAGAGGAAATTCAAAACCTCCAATAATGATAGTTGGAACTTTTCCAATAGAATTGATGCTATGAACTTGAGATTGTTTCCTCGGAAAGTGTACCGTATGCTCATTACCATTAACATGAAAACTGACATTGCCTTTGTTGCAATCAATAACAGCCCCTGCAGTATTCAAAAAGGGTCTACCAAGGATAATCGACATACTATCGTCCTCGGGAATATCAAGAATAACAAAGTCTGTTAAGATAGTGACATTTGCAACCACAACAGGCACATCCTCACAAATACCGACAGGTATAGCAGTTGATTTATCGGCCATTTGCAAATATATTTCAGTAGGTGTCAACTTATTCAATTCAAGTCTACGATATAAAGAGAGAGGCATAACACTAACACCGGCTCCAAGATCACATAAATCAGTTCTAACATAATTTCTTTTAATGGAGCATGGTATAGTTGGTACCCCCGGATCTCCAAGTTTCTTTGGTATTCCACCCTTAAAAGTATAATTAGCAATCATGGTGGAAATTTCATCTTCCGGTATCTTTCTTTGGTTTGTAATGATATCCTTCATATATTTAGCA
Source organism: Triticum timopheevii (assembly GCA_963921465.1). NCBI lineage: Eukaryota > Viridiplantae > Streptophyta > Magnoliopsida > Poales > Poaceae > Triticum > Triticum timopheevii. The sequence goes on from OY997274.1 coordinate 66,202,132, forward strand.
TAAGGATTTACTTTAAGCATATCAGTTAAGCGCATATGTAAGAAGATAGGTCTAATCATTTTAGCAAAGCGCTCAAAATCCTCATCATCCTTTGTCTTGGATGGTTTAGGAGGAAATGGCATGGGTTTCTGAACCCATGGTTCTCTTTCTCTAGCGTGCTTCCTAGCGACAGAATCTCTCTTATCATAACGTTGATTCTTTGGTTGTGGGTTATCAAGATCAACAGCAGGTTCATTCTCTACTTCGTTATTTTTGCTAGGTTGAGCATCAACATGAACATTATCATTAACATTATCACTAGGTTCATGTTCATCACCTAATTGTGTTTCAGCATCAGAGATAGAAATATCATTGGGATTCTCAGGTGTGTCTACAGTATGTTCACTAGAAGCATGCAAAGTCCTATCATTTTTCTTTTTGTTCTTTTTAGAAGAACTAGGTGCCTCTAAATTGTTTCTCTGAAAATCTTGCTCGATTTTCTTAGGGTGGCCTTTAGGATACAAAGGTTCCTGAGTCATTCTACCAGTTCTAGTAGCCACTCTAACAGCAAATTCATTTTAATTATTTAATTTATCAAGCAAATCATTTTGAGCTTTAAGTACTTGCTCAGCTTGAGTAGCGACCATAGAAGCATATTTGCTAATGAGTTTGAGTTCACCTTTAACTCTAGCCATATTATCGCTCATGCGTCCTATCTTGAAAGCATTATTCTTTAACACTCTACCAACATAACCATTAAAACTTTCTTGTCTAGCCATAAAGTCATCAAATACATCTAAGCATGGGCTATGAAATTTAGTACAGGGGATTTCAACTTTATCATATCTATAGAGAGAATTTACCTTTACTACCTGTGTCGGGTTATCAAGACAATGTGGTTCTTCAACAGACGGTATATTAAGACCATGTATTTCTTCAATAGGTGGTAAATTCTTAACATCTTCAGCTTTTATACATTTTACTTTCATTGATTTCTTTGCCTCTTGCATATCTTCAGGACTGAGAAATAGAACACCTCTCTTCTTCAGAGTGGGTTTAGGAATAGGCTCAGGAGTTGGCTCAATTGGCTCAGGAATTGCCTCAGGAATTGGCTCATGAAGAGTCCAATTATTTTCATTAGTCAACATATTATTCAATAGTAATTCAGCTTCATCGACTGTTCTTCAACGATATGCATCACAAAGTCTAAGATTTATCTATTCAAACCAACACAAAGAACTTCAATGTGTGCCCCAAAGGTTCAACCGGAGAGTCAAGAAAAAAACGTGTGCCAATCCCTATGCATAAGTTCACAAGGTCACAGAACCCGCAAGTTGATCACCAAAACATACATCAAGTGGATCACGTGAATATCCCATTGTCACCATAGATAAGCACATGCAATACATACATCAAGTGTTCTCAAATCCTTGAAGACTCAATCCGATATGATAACTTCAAAGGGAAAACCCAATCCGTTACAAGAAGGTAGAGGGGAAGAAACATCATATGATCCAACTATAATAGCAAAGCTCGCGGTACATCATGATCGTGCCAAATCAAGAACACGAGAGAGAGAGAGAGAGAGAGAGAGAGAGAGATCAAACACATAGCTACTGGTTCATACCCTCAGCCACGACGCTGAACTACTCCCTCCTCGTCATGGAGAGCGTTGGGATGATGAAGATGGCCACCGGTGATGGATCCCCCCTCTGACAGGGTGCCGAAACAGGGTCCCGATTGGTTTCTGGTGGCTACAGAGGCTTGCGGCGGCGGAACTCCCGATCTAGGTTTCTTTTCGGGGGTTTCTGTATCTATAGGAATATTTTGCGTCGGTTTCACGTCAGGGGGGTTCACGAGTCAACGACGAGGGTGGAGCACCCTCCCCGGGGGATAGGACGCGCCCTACACCCTCGTGGTTGGCTCGGGACTCTTCTGGCCCAACTCTTTTGCTTCGGGGGCTTCTTCTGGTCCATAAAAAATCACCGTAAATTTTCAGCTTGTTTGGACTCCGTTTGATATTCCTTTTATGCAAAACTTAAAAACAAGAAGAAAAACGGAAACTGGCACTGGGCTCTATTTTAATAGGTTAGTCCCAAAAATCATAAAAAATAGCATATAAATACATATAAAACATCCAAGGTGGATAATATAATACCATGGAACAAACAAAAATTATAGATACATTGGAGATGTATCACTACCCCCAGGTACCCCTTCCCATCTAACCCTGACACAGACGACCACCATATCTAGCTTTTTAACTTTCGCCGTACGGGGTTTGACCGGTGGACCTTTACACCTGGTTGTCATAGCTCAGCCCAAAGCTACAGCCCCGAACACAGTCTCGGCCCAACCCACCCCAAGATTCCCTCTGTGTCGGCCCGACGTGGCCGTTTTCCCCCTCCGTGACACGGCGGCAGCAACGACCTTGAGGGGGGCACATCCCGGAGACGTATGTCGGGTGCCTACACCAGCCACCACGCTTCCACAACCATAGGAGGGCCACCACAACACCGTGCGGCATTGCTACCCCCACCCCCCCAGGTACCACGTCCCATCTAAACCTGACACAGACGACCGTCGGATCTAGCCCTTTGACTTTCGCCGTATGGGGTTTGACCGGTGGACCTTTTCACTTGGTTGTCATAGCCCATTCCATAACTACAGCCCCGAACACGGTCCAGGCCCAACCCCCCCAAGATTCCCTTCGTGTCGGCCCGACGTGGTCGTTTTCCTCCTCCGTGACACGGCGGCAGCGACGCCAGTGAGTGGGGTACACCCCGGAGCTGCGTGTCGGGTGCCTGTTCCAGCCACCACTCTTCCACAAATGTAGGAGGGCCCACCAAAACACCTCGCAGCATTATTAATTACCGCCACCCCCCAGGTACCCCGTCCGGTCTAACCCTGAAACACACAACCGCCGGATCTAGCCCTTTGACATTCGCCGTACAGGATTTGACCGGTGGACCTTTTCACCTGGTTTTCATAGCCCAGCCCATAGCTGCAGCCCCGAACACGGTCCCGACCCAACCCACCCAAAGATTCCCTCCATGTCGACCCGACATGGTCGTTCCCCCCCCCCCCTCCGTGACACGGCGGCAGTGACGCCCGTGAGGGGGCGGGGGGGGGGCACACCCCGGAGCCGCGTGCCGGTGCTTGCACCTGCCACCATGTTTCCACAAGTATAGGAGGGCCCACCGCAACACCTGGCGGCGTTGCTACCCCCTCAGGTACCCCGTCATGTCTAACCCTGACATAGACGACTGCCGAATCTAGCTCTTTGACTTTCGCCGTTCGGGGTATGACCGGTGGACCTTTTCACCTGGTTGTCATAGCCCAGCCCATAGCTACAGCCCCGAACAGGTCCCGGCCCAACCCACCCCAAGATTCCCTCCGTGTTGGCCCGATGTGGTCATTTCCCTCCTCCGTGACACGGCGGCAGCGACATCCGTCAGGGGGGTACACACCGGAGCCGCGTGTCGGGTGCCTGCGCCTGCCACCACGCTTCCACAAGCGTAGGAGGGCCCACCGCAACACCTGGTGGTATTACTACCCCCTCCCCCAGGTACCCCGTCCCATCTAACCCTGACACAAATGACCACCGGATCTAGCCCTTTGACTTTCACCATACGGGGTTTGACCGGTGGACCTTTCACCTGGTAGTCATAGCCCAGCACAGAGCTACAGCCCCGAAGACGGTCCTGGCCCAACGCACCGCAATATTCCCTCTGTGTCGGCCCGACGTGGCCGTTTCCCCCCTCCGCGTGACACGGCGGAAGCGACGCCCGTGAGGGGGGGCACACCCCGGAGCCGTGTGTCAGGTGCTGGCGCCTGCCCCCATGCTTCCACAAGCGTAGGAGCGCCCACGACAACACCCGGCGGCATTGCTACCCCCTCAAGTACCTCGTCCCGTCTAACCCTAACACAAACGACCGGCGGATCTAGCCCTTTGACTTTCACCGTACGGTGTTTGACCGGTGGACCTTTTCACCTGGTTTTCATTGCCTAGCCCATAGCTACAGCCCCGAACACTGTCCCGGCCCAACCCACCACAAGATTCCCTCCGTGTCAGCCCGACGTGGCCGTTTCCCCCCTCCGTGACACAGCGACAGTGCGCCCATGAGGGGGGCACACCCCGGAGCCGCGTGTCTGGTGCCTGCGCCTGCCACTACGCTTCCACAAGCGTAGGAGGGCCCACCTCAATACCTGGCGGCACAGCTACCCCCTAGGTACCCCCGTCTCGTCTAACCCTGAAACAGACGACCGCCAGATCTAGCCCTTTGACTTTCACCGTACAGGGTTTGACCGGTGGACCTTTTCACCTAGTTGTCATAGCCCAGCCTATAGCTACAGCCCCGAACACGGTCCCGCCCCAACCCACCCCAAGATTCCCTCTGTGTCGGCCCGACGTGGCCGTTTTCCCTTCTGTGACACGGCGGCAACGAGGCTAGTGAGGGGGGGAGCACACCCCGGACCCGCGTGCCGGGTGCCTGCGCCTGCCACCACGGTTCCACAAGCGTAGGAGGGCTCACCGCAACACCTGGTGGCATTGCTACCCCCCAGGTACCCTGTCCCGTCTCCCCTCTCCGTGACACGGCGGCTGCGACACCCGTGAGGGGGGGGGCAATTAATATATAATCGAGATATGTTTTCTGTATATAAGGCACATTTAAGTTAATCAAATTAGTTTTAAAAAAATAATAAGGAAAAAAAGAGAAAATAAATAAAATATTAAAAAAATATTAGAAATCTATGCCGATGGATCTATGATGTGGCGTAGGGTGCGGATCGTTGGCGTGGCAGGCGCCATGGGCAAGGCATATGCCGACGTCATGGCCATCGGCACAGATATGCTACGCCATGACAAGCGAGTGGCTCGGATCGATGACGTGGCGGAGACGCGGATCGATGACATCGGCAAAGTTATGCCGACGGCCACTGTTAGGCCCGTCGACGTAGGCTTCACGCCATCAAACGGTTGTCGCCACCCCGGGTAGCCGGGCCCACGAATATGCCGACGACCGCTCCTATGCTGACGGCCGCCGTAGGTATATAGTTTGCGATGCCGACGGCCCCCATCGGCATAGATGGATATATGCCGACTGCTTATCTACGCCGACGACCTAACCTGGGCCGTCGGGATACATCCATCTATGCCGACGGGTGCCGTCGGCATAGATGAGGCCGTCGGCAATTGGGTGAATTCTGGTAGTGAAGGAACTGTTCCGGCCCTGACAACACGTGGTTCTTTGACCCGCTAGCCATGCATCGTTTTCCTACAATGCCTAGGCCGGCACTGACAACGATCTCACCCAGCAGTGCAGGGCACGGCGCCCGCCCAGCTTTTCTCACAAGTGCTACTTGTAAACAAGTCCAAGCGGGAGTTGAAAAATTAGCAATCCGTGATGAGAACAAAGATGGATCGCAAAATTGTCTATGGACTACAACGGTGCCGTATCATCCAAGGAAGTAATTGCACTGGACAATTTGTGTGTTTTTTTCTCAAGGAGGACTAGTCTTATGCTGACATATTCAAGATCCATCCATAGCCGTCGGAGTAGCATTCCGGCAGGTACGTCATTATCATATCTGTATATCTGACTTTCAGCATGCTAGACGGGAGACGGCAGTCATACACCAACTGCACAACGACCATGCCTGCATCGTCTGTGCACAACCAGCACACCGTTAAAGTCTAGCGCATGATCACAAACGAAGCAAAGTCATACTGCTGAGTTTAGTTTATCCAGGAAACTATGCCGGCCCTTCTCCTGCTCATACTCCTGCTGCTGAGCCGTGTCGGCGAGGTGGCCTGGTCGCAGCTGGACGATGGCCAGTTCGCCTACCAAGGCTTCGCCGGCGCCAACCTTACCCTGGACGGCCTCGCCGCCGTCATGCCCGGCGGCCTGCTCGCGCTCACCAACTTCACGCAGCAGACAAAAGCCCACGCCTTCCACCCGCCCCGCTCCGCTTCCTCGGCGGCTCGGCCAACGCCACGGCGGTGCGCTCCTTCTCCACGTCCTTCGTCTTCGCCATCGTGTCGGGCTACGACGGCCTCAGCGACCACGGGCTCGCCTTCGTCGTCGCCCCGACCACCGACTTCACCACCGCCAACTCCGGCCAGTACCTGGGCCTCCTCAACGCCACCAACGGCACGGCCAGCGCCCCCATCTTGGCCGTCGAGCTGGACACCATCCTCAGCCCCGAGTTCCGGGACATCAACAGCAACCACGTCGGCATCGACGTCAACAGCCTCGTGTCGCGGCAGGCCCAGCGGGCTGGCTACTACGATGACGACCGCGGCGGCGCCTTCCGGAACCTGACGCTTAACAGCCGCAACCCCATGCAGGTGTGGGTGGACTACGACGCCCAGTCCAAGCGGCTCGAGGTGACAATAGCCCCCGTGCAGGTGCCCAAGCCCAGCAAGCCTCTGCTCTCCGACGCCATCGACCTCTCCACGCTCATGGCGGACGCCATGTACGTCGGCTTCTCGGCGTCGTCGGGAGTCATCTCGGGGCATCACTACGTGCTCGGATGGAGCTTCAGCTTGGACGGGCCTGCCCCGGATCTTGACTTCTCCAAGCTTCCTGCCCTGCCACGGCTGGGACCTAAGCCTCGGTCCAAGGTCCTGGACATCGTGTTGCCGCTGGCCAGCGCGTTGCTCGTCGCGGCGGCGCTCGCCGCTGTCTTCTTCTTTCTGTGGCGTCGCCACCGGTTCGCCGAGGTGCGCGAAGGCTGGGAAGACGAGTTCGGCCCCCACCGATACGCATACAAGGATCTGCATCGTGCCACGGATGGGTTCAAGGAAAAAAACTTGCTCGGCGTCGGAGGCTTCGGGAGGGTGTACAAAGGCCTGCTATCCGAGACCAATTTGGAGATCGCCGTGAAGAGGGTGTCGCATGAATCAAGGCAAGGACTGCGCGAGTTCGTTGCCGAGGTGGCGAGCATTGGCCGTCTCCGGCACCGGAATCTCGTGCAGTTACTAGGCTACTGCCGGCGCAAGGACGAGCTTATCTTGGTGTACGACTACATGTCAAACGGCAGCCTTGACAAGTACTTGCACGATCCAAGCATGCCCGCCGTATCTTGGCCCGAAAGGTTCTCGATCATCAAAGGGGTCGCGTCGGGCGTGCTGTATCTCCACGAGGATTGGGAGAAGGTTGTCATCCACAGAGACATCAAGGCGAGCAATGTGCTCTTGGATGAACAGATGAATGGATGCCTCGGCGATTTCGGCCTCGCAAGGTTATACGACCATGGAACCGTTGCTCAAACAACACATGTTGTTGGCACCATGGGATACCTTGCACCGGAGCTTGTGCGCACCGGGAAGGCAACACCCTTAACCGATGTCTTCGCATTCGGTGTGTTTCTCCTTGAGGTTGCGTGTGGACGACGACCCATCGAGCGTGGCGAGCGAAACAACCCTGTGGTGATGATTGATTGGGTGCTTGAGCGCCACCGCAGTGGACACTTACTCAAGGCGGTGGATCCACGACTAACAGAAAAGTTTGACACACAAGAGGCTACCCTCGTGCTACAACTAGGTTTGTTGTGCTCGCACCCATTGCCTGATGCAAGACCTAGTATGCGCAAGGTTATGCAATACCTAGATCGCGGGCAGTCGGTTCCTGACTTGTCGCCGACTTACATGAGCTACACTATGTTGGCGCTGATGGAGAACGAAGGCTTCGATTCATACGTTATGTCGTACCCTCCATCGGCGACTAGCAATTCTACGGTGTCTTATGGGTCTTCGGCAACCGTTCTCGCCGAGGGCAGATGAAGTTGTCCACATGTATTCAACTTCTTTTTGATGTTTCTTTTAGAAGAAGCTTATCTTTGAGGTCGGGTAATAATTAATTTGTGATCTTAACTTTTCATTTTGATATGATTTTGTGATCCTAGCTAGCTCAAGCTGACTCATTAAGCTGAGTCTGACTTGAGATTAGTCGATTAGATTTTTTTCTCTCAACCCATGCCTCAGAATCACATCCCTACTGGCTTGTTGTGTGTACCTTACTTTTTTTAGATCTTTTGTGTACCTTACTTGAGCTCTTGCTACATCATTACTTTTGTTGGGCTGATATCATCCCATCTGGCATGGGATTAAGCATGTTTTAAAAAGCCCATCAAATGGACTAATAACTATCAAAATCACTAATTAAGGAGCACTCTTACCTCCTCAGGTTGCAACAAGTGGTGCTCATGTGCGCAACTTGTGACAACCTGGGAGTTTTTCTTTTTTTTTCTCGTAGATCCGTCTATTCAAGTTTTATCTCTTAAAAAAATTTGAACCATTTTCACCGTTGGATTCCTTGTGTTGAGATCAAAACTAGATATCATGCTGATAGGTGTTGACGAACTTATTTTAATGAAAAAATCAGATAAAAAACGAACCGACAACATGTTTTTTTCTTTCTGAAAGAGGCACAACTATGCCTTTCGCGGAAGGAAATTCGTGCCTCCACGAGACGTAAACTCATGCCTCTCACGGAAAGAAAAAAAATAAGAAAACACATTTTTTTTTCGTTTCTGAGAGGCGTAACCATGCCTCTTCTGGAAACAAATATTCATGCCTCTCGCGGAAGTAAAACCATGCCTCTCGTGGAAGGGAAACAAAATGTGTTTATTTTTCCATTTCTTAGAAGCACGACTGTGCCTATCGTGGAAGCAAATCTATGCTTCTCGAGGATGCGGAAGGGAAAAAAAGAAAACACATTATTTTTTTGTTTCTGAGAGGCACGACCGTGCCTCTTGCGGAAGGAAAAACGTGTTTTTCTCATTTCTGAGATGCACACCTGTGCCTCTCGCGGAAGAAAATCCATGCCACTCGTGGAAGCAAAACCGTGCCTCCCACGGAAGGAAAAATAAATAGAAAAAACACTTTCTTTTTTCAGAGAGGCACGCTCGCAGAAGCAAATGATGTGTTTTTCACGCAAATGTTTTGGGTCCAAAAGCTGAGAAAGACCGGTGACAAACTGAAAACCCGAAAAAAAAACGAAAGACCCATCTAAAAAGCAAAAAAACCAGTGCGGAAAAATAAAATAAAAATCCAAAAGGAGCTCCTAGAGCGTGACAAGTGACGACGGTTGAGAGCGCGCCAAGTGGCATGCTCTGAGGCCACCCCAGTGACCCTTAGCAAGGCTCGAGGAGAAGAAGTGCTCCTTCGTTAGTTGCTGCCAATAACTGTCATTGCTTATTCAAAATATGATAAAGAAAAATCCCAACTCCTATTTGGTGCGTTAAGCACCGGATAGTGTGTATTTTTAAACGGCGCACACCCCCTCCAGTAAACTGATTTCTCGATGGGCCGGCCTATCAAGGTTTCTTTTTTCACTGGTTTTTATCATTTACTTGTCATACTTCGTTTTGTTTTATTTCTCTTTTTCAATTTTTTGTGAAACTAATTTTCTCCCCAATTTCACCAATTATTAAAATTTGGAAACATTTTTTATTATTTGTCAAATTTCATTTCAAATCTGCTAAATTTTCCTTACATTTGTGAACATTTCTGAAATTTATTGAAAAATTCCAAACTTATGACTTTTTTCAAATCATTTGTTACATTATTCCAATTCGTGGATTTCTTTTCATTTTTGCAAACTTTTCCCAGTTATGAACTTTGCAAGTCTTGACATTTTTCAAAATTGTTAAATTTTCTGAAATTTTTGGTTTTTAAAAAATTTATGATTTTTTTTAAATTTCATGCTTTTTTTCAAAACAATTTAACTTTTTAAAGAATTGAAGTTATTATAAAGTCTTTGAATGTTTTCCCTTTTTGAAATAGTTGATGGTCAACTCCGAGTGGTCACTTTCAAAGGTCATTTGTGGACCTGTCAATGCCGCATGACGATGATGGTCTTGCGGTGAAGGTTTACCCCAGTGTTGAGCTGGTCGAGGTAGAAGATCCAGCCTCGCGTCGGGAGCCCAAGACAGACTAACATTCTGCAACAGTAATCTGAAGGAAGCAAGTCCGTTCGAAGCAGTTAAGGCTAGCCGGCTACGCAAGCCTAGATCAATCCCATCCATCATGCTTCTCCTCTGTTTGGTGTTGACACAGTTTTTCTTTCAGATACCGACGTATTTACCCGGCACTATTGAGGGGCTACGATCGGTAGTAGTACGTGACAGTGATCGTTAGCAAATAGTACAACATATAGTCTAGAGCATCTCTTGTGGTAGCGAATCTAATAAAAGTGATTTGGTGCTGAAGATGTGGGGTATTTGTTTTTGTTTGTCTCGCCACGCGGAGAGGAGTACGAGGGTTCACTGGTTCGGCTGCGCTGTGAGGCTGCCGTCACCGCAGGGCCTGACTAGCGGTAGGAGTAGTAGGGGGCGGTGAGGCCTCAACGGCAGCACAGCCGGCCACTGAAGGCAGGAGCAGGCGGTCTCGCCGGCGCTGGTTTGGGCGGCTGGTGCAAAAAGAGCAGCATTTTTTTTGGTCCAAAAGCTAAGAAAGACCAGTGAAAAACTGAAAAATCAATTTAAAAAAAAAACCATCAAAAAGCCAAAAGAGCGCAGAGAAATAAAAAAAATCCAAAGGGAGTTTCAGAGCGCGACAAGTGACGGCGGCTGAGAGCGCGTCAAATGACACACTCTAAGGCCATCCCAGTGATCCTTGGGGAGGCTCTCGAAAAAGCGCTCCTTCATTAGTTGCTGCCAATAACTGCCATTGCTTATTCGAAATATGGTACAGAAAAATCCCGACTCCTATTTGACGCGTTAAGCGCTGGATAGAGTATTTTTTGAATCAGCCCATACCCCCCTCTAGTAAACTGATGTCTCGATGTGCCGTCCCATGCAGGTTTCTTTTTTCACTGGTTTTTATCATTTTCTTGTCATATTTTGTTTCATTTTATTTCTCTTTTTTATTATTTTATCAAATTTGAGAACTTTTCCTGATTTCATGAATTATGAAAATTTGGAAACATTTTTTAGTATTTGTCAAATTTTCATTTCAAATCTGCGAACTTTTCCTTAAATTTGTGAACATTTCTGAAATTTACTGAAAAATTCCAAACTTATGAATTTTTCAAATCATTTGTTAATTTTTTTCAAATTCGTGGATTTCTTTCCATTTTTGCAAACTTTTCCCAATTATGATCTTTACAAGTCTTGACATTTTTCAAAATTGTGAACTTTTTTGAAATTTCTGGTTTTTTTAAGAAATTTATGATTTTTTTAAAAATTTCATGATTTTTCTCAAAACAATTGAACTTTTTAAAGAAGTGAAGTTTTTGGAAAGTCTGTGAATGTTTTCCCTTTTTGAAATAGTTGATGGTGAACTCCGCGTGGTCACTTTCAAAGGTTATTTGTGGACCAATGAATGCCGCATGACGATGATGGTCTTGCGGTGAATGTTTACCCCAATGTTGAGCCGGTCGAGGTAGAAGATCCAGCCGAACACCCTCGCTCAGCTAGGGACGCGAGAGTCCCAAATATGAGCAAGAGTAGGGCCGGCCAGCTGAGAAGCCAGTGCCTCGTAGCCCTTGGTGGAGAAGCCGGCGCCATTAAGTAAGGTCTTCACGTCGGGAGCCCAAGACAGACTAACATTCTGCAACAGTAATCGCAAGGAAGCAAGTTCATTCGAAGCAGCTAAGGTTAGCCGGCCACGCAAGCCCAGATCAATCCCATCCATCATGCTTCTCCTCTGCTTGGTGTTGACACAGTTTTTCTTTTAGATACCTCCACAGGCGTTGTTACGTAGTACATCCGACGTATTTACCCACACTATTGAGGGGCTACGATTGGTAGTAGTACGTGACAGTGATCGTTAGCAGGTGAAGTACAACGTTGTCTAGAGCATCTTGTGGTAGTGAATCTAATAAAACTGATTTGGTGCTGAAGATGTGGGCAAGACCGTATATATTTTTATGTTTCTTTAACACACATGCCGTCTCAGGTTGAACTTTCAAGGGAAACAATGGGATTAGACTTTGTGACGAGTACAGAGTATAGGATTGCACCATCATTAAGGTAACTTGCATATGATAGTAAGGTAAAAATAACAGCGACGGGATGATCGGATGGGCCATCCAATGTGGAGTAGTCGAGCAGTTAACACCAAACCGATCTTATTTTTGGTAAGCTAGCTCAGATCGAGGAGTCAACTGCAGGGACCTGCCCGGAATCCGAGTCTACCACCCCTAACGTCGTACAACATCTCCAACGTTCTCATTTGGACATTGCCGATGTTCCCGCCGTAACCATCTGGCCCGGACTCGGCGAAGGCTAGGCAACCGTCCAACAGAACCCCGTTGGGGACATCGAGGTCGATCGTGACGCCGCTGCTGAACGTGAGAGCGACCTTGGGCACGGTGACGTTGCTGTATCCTGTGAAGTTGTAGCATGTCTCGCCCGGGTCGCTTGGGACGAGCGGGTAAGCCGCCATGGCCGCCCGGAACGCGGATTGCAGTTTCGCGTGGGGCGTCGTTGGTAGCTGTGTGATGATATTGCCGCAGTCTACCATCATGCCCCCCTCGAACGCCTTCCGTGGGATGCGGAGTTGCTTCCCGCCGACGCTGATACCGGTGAGCTGCACCACGTAGGGCATGGTGTAATCCATGAAGGGGGTCATGGGCGTGAATGAGAAGGCCGAGGTGTTGTTGGGCGCGCCAGAGCGAGGAACCCGGTGCCGCTGCTCACCGGTGGAAGGCAGTAGGAGAAAGAGCCGCCGTAGATTGCGGAGGTCTGAACCGGGAGCGACTTGGGCGCGCGGCCGAGTCCGAGAAGGCCGTCGAACTTGTCATTCGGGCCACCCTGCTTGTATCCGCAGCCGAAATGGAAGTCCTTGATGACGACGCCGGGCGCCAGCGTGAGCGCCTCGTTGCTGTACACGCCACTGGTCTTTGACCCTCCTCCGTACTCGACTCGATACCCACACTGGGATTGCGTGCCATTGCCGTTCATGGTGCAGCCATTGTTCAAGTGGTGGTCCGACTGGAGGATCTTGCAGACGTCGGAGCCGCAGGCGATGGGAGCGTAGGTGGAGGACTTGCTCGGGTCGAACAAGGGATCCTTCTGAGGGTAGCAGTCGCTGGAGTTGCATGGCGCGCACTGCACCCACGACAGGTCGCTGCCGGTGTCGAGAAGGACGACCTGCTCCACTGCCGGCGTGCCCAGGCCCAACGTGACCACGTACTCCTGCGAGTCGACGGAGGTGCCCAGGTACGCCGGGATGCTCACCTTGCCCTCGTCCTGCTCCTGCATCGTGGTGCCCCTCAGCGCTTTGCTTATGATGTAGTCTGCGCGGACGCGGCTTCTGTGAAGCGCCTCAGCGAAAGATGGCTTGTCGGTGGACTGCGACTTCGCACAGGGTCCGTGCCTGTGCACCAGGGGCGCAGCGGCGCGGTTTGGCTGAGGCGTCACTGAAACTTCCGAGGGTCATGTTCCTAACATCCAAATCAAAAATTATGCCGTGCTCAATTCATGTATACTGCTGTATGTACCTGTCAATGTGGAGCAGACATCTTCTGTCTGAAATGACCCGGTTGACACCACAACGAAGTTTTGCATATCGTCGGGTGCAGCAGAAATAGAAAGGTAGCTGCCAAATATGATCAGGAGGATGCACAAGAACACGGGAGAAGCCATTGGAAGTTAGTTTACACCAGGGTTTAACTTTAACCCAGTCTAGGACGCCCTAATTTATAGAGCAACCACACATAGGAATCTATGTGGGACGACTGAACAATCATAGGAATCTATGTGAGCCGTGGATATGTTTACAGCACACTCGTCTTAGCAGTAATAAGTAGACAAAACAAGGATAGTTTCTGTCCTCGAGTTAACCCGCACTCCTTTGTCATGTACGTTCACTGCCCACTTCCTGCCTTGTAACTAGAGTGCAAATATATTCTTATCTTAAGAGTAAAATCATATCCCAGTCTCTCGAATTACTAAATTAATGAATACCATGAAAGAAAAGTGTTGATTTAAATCCTAGATATTTAATCGTGGTCTGACTATCCAGCTTCTAATCCCTTAGCTTAAACCTTCTAATTTTATAGTGCCGCTATTTTGGACCCTATGATTGTTTGCTAAAACGAGAAAACGGGGAATCTAACACTAGTACAATACGGGCTATCAGTCACGGTTTATATTTTTGGTTGGTCTTTCATGGGCTCAGGACGCCAATCACGGTTCTCTAGAATAGTGACTGGTGCTCTACCACCACTAACTGTTCGTGCAAAAGCCTTAGCGCAAGTTGTATCCTGCACTGACCAATACCTCTACTTACGGTTCTGAAAGACCGTTAGTGAAGGAGTTGATGAATAAATAATACTCCCTCCGTCCCAAAATACTTGTCATCAAAATGGACAAAGGTGGATGTATCTAGAACTAAAATACATCTAGATACATCTTCTTTTATTCATTTTGATGACAAGTATTTCTGGACGGAGGGAGTATATTTATTCAGCCTGCTTTATTAGGAGATTAATGTTCACCAATGGATAGTCGTATTGAGGAAGAAGAATGGAGGATCGATTGGTATACGTAGTGAGCAATTAGAATAGAACAACGATGGACATATGTATATATATGGAGTACAAGAGTTTAACTGACAAACATCATAATAGAACTCGGGGTACGCATGTAATTAATTAAAGTAACGTCATAATAACTAATCGTTGCCATCGTAATAGAACTCCGGTTCTTACTGTGGACTTCATGGTTTCTCACGCCCGCGAATGTGGTGCGGAGGTCCAGCAGTTCTTCATTGATGTCCCTTTTGACCTTGTACACATCTTCCCAGAATCTTTGGAGTTCAACTGGATACTTTCTCCATGTCAGGTTGCTCTCGCGTACCCACTCCTCGATGACGTTGCAATAGTAGTAACCACAAACTTAGATACCCGCTCTTGTTGTGTATGGGCGAACTTCCTCTTGTGGGTGAGCCTGTCACATTTGCCGGTTAAACCATGTTTACAGACGCCCGTGAAAACTGCGTCGATGGATTTTATGATCGGCGAGAAGCCCCGAGGAGGATTGTCCTGCAAATCTGGGCGGGGCGAATCGAAGTAATACACCACGTGCATCGGAAGGCAGATGACAATGGTCACCCTATGGTCTCTACACGTAAACATGAGACATAACTAACCAAAGAGAAGAAATAGTGAAACGAATAAATCAGGAGTACTATGTGAAAGAATTTACGACGGACTCAATAACAGTAGTCTGTTGCCCTTGTCCTTGTGAAGAACCATCAAGTCCTCAAGACATTGTACCATTTTTGTAAATAGAAGTTCCTCTGTATTTAATTTGAATGCAAAGGGGAATGGGTTGAGCACCGCCACATCGCATTACTTCTTGTGAGCCTCCCATGTCTGATTCTGACAGCAAAGTCTGAGCAAGCAAGAGTCAATACTCCAGAAATTGAACAAGTGTTTGATACACGTATTTTGTATCACTTACTTTCTGACTAAATATGCCAATTATATTGTCGATATAACTACTTTTGGAGTTTAGTTTATATAAATTTAGATGTTTTCACATGCTATAGCAAAAATCAGTGAAATCTGGCCCAATTATAGCAAAAATCCGAAGGCAGAGCATCAATGAGGACAACTGCACTGAATACGAAGGCCGGCGGAGCAACCATGGGCACGGTTAGCTAGGTGGCGCGCCCAACACTGTGCGTGGTGCTTGGGGGCGCCGAGCCCTAATCACATATGGGGGGGGGGGGGGGGGGGTTGTTTGTTACGTCTTAAACATGTCTATAATATGTTTGATGCTATTATAATATCATTTCTGAATACTCTTTATAGCAATTTGTACTTTTTTTCTGAATTAAACAATTAATTCGGTGCCCAGAGCCAGTTGTTGTTTATGCATGTTTTTGACTTTACAAAAAACATATCTACTAAGGTCAAAAACCGTGGGGATTTATCTGATTTTTTCATGACCAGGAGAGTCTACAAAGTGTTGGTATGTGTCGTGGGGCCTACCCACACCTCAAGGTTGCGGGCCCCCAGTGCACCTTCTTATGACCATTCTTCCACCTATAAATTTCATATTTTGTGAAATACTTAGTACTAATTTTCTCCAAAAAAGTTTTGCCGCTGCAGATTCCTGCTCTAAAGAGATCTAATCTGGAGTCATGTTTTGGCCCACTGCCAGAGGGGGAATCCATCATCGAAGGCTTCTTTATCAATCTTTCCGCCACCATGAGCTTAGGGTCTTTAGTAGTAGCAAGATGGCTCTCTCTCTCTCTCTCTCTCTCTCTCTCTCTCTCTCTCTCTCTCTCTCTCTCTCTCTCTCTCTCTCTGTGTGTGTGTGTGTGTGTGTGTCTCGTGTTTCAGTAGAAAGTTCATGTGAGCTGCCTCACATGATCGAGATCCATCTGGTGTAATCGTGGTGTGTTTGCAGTGATATAATGGTTGTCACTTTATGTTCAAATTAGTCATTCAAATATATTGATTCTTTTGAAGTTTCCTTTTTATATATTTTGTAGCGATGTATGCTTTTGGACCTATTTGTGTTATCCGTCTAAGTTTGAGTAGTTCTTCAACAAAAGTGATGCATACTAGTGGGTTCAACCTTGCGGTGGTCTATATCCCAGTAACAAACAGGGACTAGACACGTATTGCATTGTTGCTATTATGGATAAAACGATGTTTTCTTTATCACACTTAGAAGATAGTTTTACTATCTACATTATGTCTTCAGACTTATTGGAATGCTTTATTTTTCATGAACTTAATATTTTCAGATGCATGCTTGATAGCGGTCTTGGGGTGGAGTATTAGTTCTAGATGCAGTTGGATAATGGTCTACATATCACGGACGTAATGCCTACCAACCCTAGGCGCCACGTGAATCAGATCGCATCTCTGCCTCCACGCCCACCGTCATTCCTTTATTGCTGCTGCTGCCGGTGATCCCATCCAGTCCGCCGCGTACATGGTCGACGGGAGAGCAGACCTTCGAAACTCCACCTCTCCGGATCAAGTAAGGGAGAGGGGTAGCGTCTCCTACGCGACTTCTCGCCACCGTTCGTCCACCTCTGCTGCACCATCTGCGTTGGCGTCGTCTTTATCTTCATCATGCCCACCGATGCCGAGAAACTCGAAGCTGACGAGAAGGCCGCCGAGGACGCCGCTGCTGCTACTGCCTCCGCAGCGGCGTCTGCGTGGCCTACTGGAGGGTATAACTCGTCCACTAGATGGATGTTAAGACGGCTTTCTTGAATGGAGAGTTAGACGAGGAAATCTACATGCAACAACCAGATGGCTTTGTGATAGATGTTCAGGAAAGAAAGGTGTGTAGGTGCTGAAATCTTTGTATCGCTTGAGACAAGCACCTAAGCAATGGTATGAGATGTTTAATACAACTCTGACATCTGTTGGCTTCGTTTCTAATGAAGCTGACAACTGCGTACACTATCGCCATGGTGGGGGCGAAGGTGTTATACTATGCTTGTATGTTGATGACCTACTGGTATTTGCAACCAACCTCAAAGTCATTGAGGAGGTCAAGTCGTTTTTATCTCAGAACTTTGAGACGAAGGACCTTGGGATGGCTGATGTTATCTTGAACATCAAGCTATCGAAGGATGATGATGGTGGTATCATGCTTGTGCAATCCAATTATGTTGAGAAGGTTTTGAGTCGTTTTGGATATTTGGACTGCAAACCATCTCAAACACCATATGATCCTAGTGTGCTGATTTGAAAGTTTGAAGGCACAACTAAAGATCTATTGAGAAACTCTCAAATTATTGGTTCACTCATGTATCTAGCGAGCACAATGAGGCCTGACATCGCGTTTGCTGTGAGCAAACTGAGCCGCTTTGTTTCCAAACTGGGTGATGTACATTGGCATGCTATTGGAAGAGTTATGCGCCATATGTAAGGTACTATGAACTATGGACTTCACTATACCGGATACCCGTTGGTACTTGAAGGGTATAGCGATGCGAATTGGATCTCTAATGCTGATGAGATGAAGGCCATAACTTGGTATATTTTTACTCTTGGAGATGGTGCTGTTTCCTGGAAGTATTGCAAGCAAACGATCTTAACAAGATCGACAACGGAAGTAGAATTAACAACATTGCACACATCTGGTGTTGAAGCAGAATGGCTTCGAGTTCTTTTGATGGACTTGCCAATTTTTGTGAAGTTGGTTCCACCTACCTTTATGAACTATGACAATCAGATTGTTATTGTCAAGGTGAAGAGTTGAAAGGACAACATGAAGTCCAACAAACACATAGGAATGAGATTAAAACATATCAAAAAATTAAGAAACTCCGGAGTGATAGCATTGGATTATATCCAAACAGCTAAGAATTTGGAAGACCCATTTACTAAAGGGTTATCGCACGTTGTGATAGAAAATGCATCAACGGAGATGAGTATGAGACCCACATGAGTTGACATGGTGGTAACCCAACCTATGTGATCGGAGATCCCATGATGTAGGACCTCGGAAAACAAGCTAGTGATGAAATGATGAGAGTAACTTTACTAACCCACTCCGTTGGAGATGCAATACTCTCAAAAATTTTATGGTAGGTTGATTACTTTCTTAATGTAGTCCAAAGCTTATAGAAGTAAGATGCTATCCTACAGAGCGATTTTTGGAGGAACACACATGTATGAGCCGGACTGCTGGTCACACTCTATGAGATTGGGGTGATCTCAAGCAAGCTCATGAATAGGCCAGGAGTATGACTAAGATGCTCCACCCGAGGGGCCAGTCTTCGGGAACCTAGTACTAGTAAGACATGTGGCGAGACTTCTTTACACCAAATTAACAATTCAAGGCATAGCCCATTGCAGTTGTGAAGGAGTGTAGCTACTTGCTCTAGGTGGAGTTCAATCTTAACTGAAATACTGGTATATTAAGACAATGTTTGGAACAAAGGACAATCTGGGCCCTTGAGATCTGGTGGGAGATTGCTGAAATATTAGGGTGGGCCTAGGGCCCATCTAACAATTTCAGAAAAATCTTTAAGGGCCCATGTAGGTTAATGGCAATGGATGTGGTGGGAAGTTTAGTCCCATACCGCTAGATGCAGAGGAGTTTGACCTTCTTATAAGGGATTTTCTTCCATATGCTATTGGAGCTTAGTGGTTCCCGCGCGCTCCTACTCTGCTTCCCGCCTCGTCACGCCGCGAGTTGCGAGAGTGAGCAGAGCCGAGCTCACACCTATGCACTTATTTTTATTGGTCAAGAACAGAGCGCCTTTGACAGGTGGACCATGATCTGAGACGTCGGATGGTCGGCTGCCACCGACTCGGATGTGGGTCCAGCCCACGTCTCTCCACGCGGCTGCGCCTATATATGTGTGAGTCATCTGCCAACCCTAGCCACCAAGCGCATCAGATCGCATCTCTGCCTCCACACCCATTGTTGTTCTTTTGCTACTGCTGCTGCCGGTGATTCCGTACACGATCGACGGGAGAGCAGGCCTACGAAACCCCGCCTCTCTGGATCCTGTACGGGAGAGGAGTGATTACGTTTTTGGGGAGTTCCTCCTATGCGACTACTCACCTCCATTCGTCCATGTCCGCTGCATCATCTATGTTTGTGTCGTCTTCATCGTCATCATGTCCACCGACGCCAAGAAAGCCGCCACCAAGAAACTCGAAGCCGACAAGAAGGCTACCTAGGATGCTCCTGATGTCATTGCCGCCGCCGCAGCCTCTACATGGCCTACTGGAGGCTGTAACTCGTTTGTCCCACTCCTATTTATTTATGTATTAGCCGTACTGGGATTATGTGTAGATGTGTCTACTGTTTGCGTACTTGCTTATCTAGATCGTAATTAGTATGTCGTTAATTCTATCAACCATAGTCATGATTATTTCCTTATTTAATTAATCAAAAAATTGCCTATTTACTCAGCAGTAGGAACTTGCACGTGCCACGCGGCGATCCTGACCCGTTGATGACATTGGTGGAAGACGACAATGAGGCCGATACGCTCATGGACGTCTCGCCTTAGGATGAGAACGGAGTGCCATAGTGTGCAACGCCAGCACAACACGGTAAGACACCCGAGCGCGTCAGTACTTCGATTCAGTTACTATCATCTTGGTCTCTGCTAATCAATCCCAATAGTGTTTTTGTGTTCAACAAGCACATGCAATGATATGTTTCAGACATTAATTTTCTTGTGCTTTGCAAATAGATCGAACTACATGTGTTGGACAACATGTCCATGGTGAACACATGAAACCTATGCTATGTTACAGAGCGCAAATGACAACAAAACATTAGAATTCACAACCAACTCACCATTGGAGTACTAATATGGAAGTCCTTTTACAGTACATCAACATATTTTGAGATTTGGCATTCATCCACATTTATTTTGTAAGGCATTATATATTCGCACCCAACCCACCAACAAGATAAAAGGTGGCTTACCATGGACCAGAGTGAGTCGATCGCGAGAGATGAATCCATGAAAGGAAGAGAGGCCAGAATGTATCGCCATGTTTCAATCATTATTTCGACAAGGCTAACATGTTACCAAGTTGTGAGATTGAGAGATATCCGGAAATCAATAATCACATGACTTGAAAACAACACTGGTCAACTTTAGACATGCTGTGCATCCTATAAAACATGAATGATCACTAAAGTTGTTGAATCTGTCTTTATCATGTCTCACCAACGAGGGGCAAGATGGCCACATGCCGGGAGTGCCTCGTTAGTCAGCAAATGATCGTTTGTCCGTCCAACCTCTGCACCAAGAAGCTGACCTTTCAAAGCCGTGCAAGTAGAATTGCTCAAGTGCAACAGACATCAACATTGTGTTGGTCACCCAGCGCTTTGACCAGCATGGCACCCCTTCCCTGCTGCTGGACTACAAGCTTACCAAATCAGCTCCTCCCACCTAGAGTCTATCTTGTACAACCGGTGTCGCATTGGGCTCACGCCCCTAGCTTCCCAAGGAAATCTTGAGGGATACCCCACCAATGTGTCTTCAGCTGGGTGCTTGCGCATCATTGATGCTTTACGCACGGATCGTTCTCGTCTTTTCCCTTTCCACGCATGTTGCTCACCCCATCTAGTGTACTTTTCATATGACCTTTCAAGACACTCATTCCACTAGAGTAAATAGCAGAAATATACCACAATTACGTCCAGGGTTACAAAACAACACCACTTTAGAACTTTTCACTATTGCGACTAATTTTCGCAGCAAACATTAATTATGTGGTTGGTTAAAACTGAATATACGTCTAGGAAAGATGTGGTCCACCTGTAAGAATTCACTTGGCACCAAATATTACACCATTACACTCCACCAATAATCGCCTCGCAAAGCTGTGCTAGCACGCCTTGCATGTGCTGAAGAAGGAGGCTCGCCAGGGAGGACTTGGAATGCTTGGGGTACGGTTGAGGTGCATGAGAAGCGAGAGGAAGCTGTAGGCGAGCTCGGATTGCTCGTGCGTTAGCTGCCACGGCATCAATAGACGGAACTCGGCACCATGGCGTGGTAAGGACGAGGACACGCGGGGAAGAATGGAGCGCCAATGCATGCAGGAGATCTATGCAAAGCCGTGGCAGTCAACTAAGAGAACCGGATCTTGCCATAGAGGGAGCTCGCACGGAGGAGGCCTGATGTCGAACCCGGAGAAGACGACGGTCAAGGCGATGGTTACATACACCTCAGACCGGTTCCTTCAGTGGGAAGGTTCCCTTGGGTGAGGCAGAGTGCCAGAGATGGTGGCTGGTCTTGGGGAAAGCCGTTTCCTATGAGGAGGAAGGACGACGCCAACGGCGCACTCTGGGCGCACTTGTGGCTTGTGATGTGCTAGTATAGGAGTTGCTAGCTGAGTTAATTAATCCACCAGAGACATGTGTTAGAATATAAAGTGTATAGGGATAGGATAGTGGTTTAAACTTGTATCTCTATCTATCTCTTCTTCTCTCCCGTATCTCCTGTAACCTCTAAAGCAGATCACGATCACGATCGATCTCTCTCAACTTGTACATCAAGACTTCGGTCATATAAATACAATGCGGCCCGAGACAAAGGGTTCTACGCTTCGTCATATGGTCACCAGAGCCCTTCCTCTCGTACGTCTAGCCCTCGAGAAGGAATCCATCTAGTTGATCGCAGAAGAGAGGAACCGAGATCGAGAAGAGAGGCAACCATGTCAGGAACCACACCGTCCACCGCTGCTGCCACCACGTCCGCATCCACCATGAGCGCCCTGTCCACTTTATCTGCACCTTCCACCTTCGCCTCATCTTCCACCTCCAGCAGCAGCTCGCCCTCTCTCGGTCCGCCTCCGTCAAAGAAGCTTACGAGGACGAACTTCCTCCTCTGGAAGGCTGTCGTGCTACCTCAGATCAAAGGAGCACAGATGGAGCACTTCCTCGACGCCACAAGCCCGGCGCCCCCTGCCACCATCACCATCAACAACAATGGGACGGAAGAGCAGGTCTTCAACTACGCCAGATCGATCTGGTTTGCGCAGCAGTAACAGCTACAAGGGTACCTCATGGGGTCTCTGTCTCGAGAGGTCCTTGCCCAAGTAGCGATGCTCCAGACGCCGGCCGAGGTGTGGAACTCCATCCATGCCATGTTTGCTGCGCAAACACAAGCCCAGAAGATCAACACGAGGATGGCGCTCACCAATCTGCAGAAAGGTAATCTAACCATGGCAGAATATCTTGGGAAAATTAAAACCCTTACAGATGAAGTTGCATGCGCCGGTGCACAGCTCGGAGACGCCGAGATCATCTCCCACGTCATCGCCGGCCTCGACATCGACTACAACCCTGTGATCTCGGCCCTGGCGGCGCGGGTCGAAGCTGTTACGGTCCAGGAGCTGTATAGCCAGCTCCTGAGCTTCAACGCCCGCCTCAGCATGCTTCAAGGAGGCAATCTGCGCCAGTCCTCTGTCAACGTCGCCTCCCGTGGACGTGGTCGTGGGCATGGACAGCAGTGGCGCGGTCGCGGAAACAGCAGCGGCGGCGGGCGCAGTGGTAACCAGGGCCACGCTCGCCCTGGTGACCGCGGCAACAATGGTGGTGACCGCGGCGGCAACAACAGCTACACCGGTGGCTACAACGGCGGCTACAACAACAACAACTGTCGGCCTAGATGTTAGTTGTGCAAGAAACCAGGCCATGAAGTCATTGACTGCTGGCACCGGTATGATGAGGACTTCGTGCCCGATACAAAGCATGTTGCTGCAGCCATGCGGGAGCAGGACGGAGCTGATGGTGACACGGTCTGGTATGCTGACTCTGGAGCTAGGGATCATGTCACAAATGAGCTAGAGAAGCTTGCCCTCCGAGAGAGGTATCACGGCAATGATTAGATTCACACCGCAAGCGGTGGAGGTATGGACGTCGCCCACATTGGTCAATCTTCTATTAATTCCCCTAGTCTTAAACGTGTTCTTGTCCTTAAAGATGTCCTTCATGTACCTCAAGCCGATAAAAATCTAGCTTCCAAATCTAGTTTAACTTCCGACAATAATGTTTTCTTTGAAACTCATCCTACCTATTTTTTCATAAAGGATCGGGCAACGAAGGAGCTCATCCATCATGGTAGATGCATTGGAGGATTATATCCCATCACATCAAGAGTCTTTGATCGAAAGGGTCACCGTCAAGTTTATTCTGCCGTCAAGCCTTCCTTAGCCAAATGGCACCAAAGATTAGGTCACCCTTCTCCAAATATAGTCAAGCAAGTAGTCGATAAAGGCAATCTTTCATTGTCACGTAGTCCCGAAAGTGCGTCAGTTTGTGAAGCTTGCCAATGTGCAAAGAGTCACCAACTTCCTTATCCTCTGTCAAATAGTGTGTCTCATGCTCCTTTAGAGCTTATTTTCAGTGATGTATGGGGTCATGCAAGAGATTCTTTTGGTCGCAAGAAATACTATGTCAGTTTTATTGATGATTATAGCAAATTCACATGGATATATTTGCTTAAGTTCAAATCTGAAGTCTTTTCTGTTTTCCAAGAATTCCAAAAACTTGTTGAAAGACAATTTGATAGAAAGATCCTTGCAGTCCAAAGTGACTGGGGAGGAGAATATGAGAAACTCAATTCTTTCTTCCATAGCGTTGGCATTATTCATCATGTCTCTTGTCCTTATGCACATCAACAAAACGGTTCAGCCAAACGCAAACATTGTCATATTGTGGAAGTTGGTTTGTCTCTTCTAGCCCATGCATCAATGCCACTTAAATATTGGGATGAGGCCTTTATCACGGCTACTTACCTTATCAATCGTTTGCCTAGTCGAGTCATTGGCAACACTACTCCTTTGGAACGTTTGTTTCATCAAAAACCAGACTATAGCTCTCTAAAAAATTTTGGGTGTGCTTGCTACCCAAATTTGCGTCCCTACAATCGCCATAAACTCGAGTTTCAGTCCACCCAATGTGTGTTTCTTGGCTATAGTAATCTTCATAAAGGATACAAATGTCTAGAAATCTCATCCGGTCGTATCTATATATCTCGTGATGTTATTTTTGATGAAACATTATTTCCATTTGCTAAACTTCATCCTAATGCGGGAGCTCTTTTGCGTGCTGAAATCTCCCTTCTTTCTGATCCTCTGTCTTCTCTTGATCATAGGGGTGAATTAATTAGAACTGATCATGTGGAAAATTCCATGGAAAATTTTGAATCTCATGTTGATTGTGCAGCCACAAGCCATGATTTTATGTGTGTAGATGTAGCCAAAACAGGACCAGGCGCCAGATCCCAGGCGGATTCGCCTGGCGCTGCAATCACGCGATCCGAGGACGATTCGCGCCGCAGTCTGACGGGAGCAGGATCCCAGGCGGATCACCAGGCAGATCACGCGTCCCCCGTGACGCCCGGTCGGGTGGCCGACAGCCCACCAGGCGCGGAGCCAACCAGCGCCTCTGGCCCGGTGGCCGACAGCCCGACAGGTGCGGAGCCCATCGGTGCAGAGCCCACCAGCCCGCGCCACAGCGTCTCGCCCTGCGCCACGCGTTCCGATGCTGCTGGCGACGGGGGGAGCGTGTCTGTCGATGGATCTTCTGTGCCGGGCGGATCCGTGGCCAGTTCTGCAGCAACTCCAGTTCCTCTCCGTCATACACGATCTCAGTCAGGTATTGTCAAGGAGAAGAAATATACGGATGGTACAATCAGGTATGATAAACTTAAGCGAGCTTTTCTCACAAGTACTGGTGAACCAACAAATTTGCATGATGCTCTTGCACACAAGGATTGGAAGAAGGCTATGGATGTTGAATATGATGCATTAATTCAAAACAAAACTTGGCGGTTAGTTCCACCAAAGAGGGATGCTAATGTGATTGACTGCAAATGGGCATATAAAATTAAGAAAAGAGCTGATGGAAGTATAGACAGATACAAAGCCAGACTAGTTGCAAAAGGTTTTAAGCAAAGGTTTGGTATAGATTATGAAGATACCTTTAGTCCTGTTATTAAGTCAGCTACTATTCGACTTGTATTGTCTATTGCTATTTCTAGAGGTTGGAGTCTACGACAGCTAGACGTTCAGAACGCGTTTCTTCATGGTGTTCTTGAGGAAGAAGTGTTCATGAGGCAGCCACCAGGATATGAAAACAAGAACACACCACATTATGTCTGTAAGTTGGACAAAGCATTGTATGGGTTAAAACAGGCCCCAAGAGCCTGGTATTCAAGGCTAAGTACACAGTTGCAAAAGCTTGGGTTTACACCATCAAAGGCAGATACCTCATTATTCTTTATAATAGTAACAATGTTACTATATTTGTTCTTGTTTACGTTGATGATATAATTGTTGCCAGTTCCAGCTTAGATGCTACAACTTGTCTTCTTAAGGATTTGAAGTTGGATTTTGCTCTCAAAGATTTGGGAGATCTACATTACTTTCTTTGAATTGAGGTCAAGAAGGTAAAAGATGGCATACTTCTTACACAAGAGAAATATACCACTGACATTCTCAGAAGGGTAGGCATGGAAAAGTGTAAGCCGGTCAGTACGCCCATCTCTACTTCAGAAAAGCTTACTGTTGAAAGTGGAGAAGCACTTGGATCAGATGATGCAACAAATTACAGAAGTGTTGTAGGTGCATTACAGTACTTGACTCTTACACGTCCTGATATTTCATATTCTGTTAACAAAGTATGTCAATATTTGCATGCCCCTACTACTGTTCATTGGACAGCAGTCAAAAGGATTTTGAGGTATCTCAAGTTTACAGAGGGACTTGGTCTTCAGATTGTCAAGTCTTCCTCTATGCTTGTGTCAGCTTACTCTGATGCAGATTGGGCAGGGTGTGCTGATGATAGAAGGTCAACAGGTGGCTTTGCTGTGTTTCTGGGAATAAACCTTGTGCCATGGAGTGCAAGAAAACATGCAACAGTCTCACGTTCAAGCACTGAGGCTGAGTATAAAGCTTTAGCCAATGCAACAGCTGAAGTAATGTGGATTCAGACATTGCTACATGAACTTGGAATTAAAGTTCCACAGGCTGCAAGATTATGGTGTGATAACATTGGTGCAACCTATCTTTCAGCTAATCCTGTTTTTCATGCACGAACAAAGCATATTGAAGTTGATTTTCACTTTGTCAGAGAAAGAGTGACATGCAAACTGCTTGATATAAGGTTTATTCCAACAGGTGATCAACTTGCTGATGGATTCACAAAGCCTTTGACAATGCGGAGGTTAGATGATTTCAAGTACAATCTTAACCTTGGAAAGTAGGGTTTAGATTGAGGGGGAGTGTTAGAATATAAAGTGTATAGGGATTGGATAGTGGTTTAAACTTGTATCTCTATCTATCTCTTCTTCTCTCCCGTATCTCCTGTAACCTCTCGAGCAGATCACGATCACGATCGATCTCTCTCAACTTGTACATCAAAACTTCGGTCATATAAATACAATGCGGCCCGAGACAAAGGGTTCTACGCTTCGTCATAACATGCACACACAACAAATGGAAGGGCTAGTCTGAACAATCAACTCGATTGATTTGCCAATGGCTACCATGTGCGGCTGCGAGGGGTGTGTGTGTGCCAGAGCCCTTCCGACGCTAGTGGACGTTGGAGTATTCACGCTAGATGAAGGCATCGCATGACGGCCTCTCAGGTTGTCCGTCACTAGCAGGGCCAGTCCTGAGATTTCGGGGGCCCGGGGCAAGATAACATAAAGGGGCCCTGAAGCCACATTTTTCTCTATCTCAATTGCATCTAAATACTCAATACACCATATTTTATGTTGCATTGTCATGTCGACCATCCAACAAACGAAGGTCATAAACATTGACAGAAAAACTAGTTGCTCTTTTCAATGGCGCTATACATATATTTGTTTCTATTGGGTTCGTGCCTACAGTAATTATTAGTGTTATCCTATATATTGTCACTTTTTTCAATAGTAACTAAAGGCATTCGACGGAATTTCTAGAAGAATGTCAATATATCCTTTCTTGATCTCAAATTCTCAATCAGTTGATATGCAAGTTTATTTTCTTTAATCATCACCAGATGCATACTTTCTAGATAACATCTTGCTAATTAGCACACAAAAATATGATCCAAGAAATTAAAACCTCTATTAGTTTAATAACAAAAAGATCTGGATGGCTAGAAAATTAGAAATTGCAAGTTATTTCTGCTGCTTACTAGTCAAGAACAAAAATCAGAGCTCGCCTTTTCTGATCCTACCCAACATAAGAAATTAGAGTGAGAAATAGATATGGATGGGTATGATCTTCATGAAACGAATGAACGACCTATAAAGACTATACAAAAAGAGAGACTTGCATCGGAGAGCAGGTTGATTGGAATCTGAAAATTGTATTACCTTCTTCCAGTAATCATGCGCAGCAGCCCAAAACCATGATTAGAAGACATGGACGGGGGCACGGTCAACCTTGGGTCTGATTCGTTTGCCATATAGGGCGCCAGGATTGCTTTCCTGGCCATTCAGCAGTTGCAATCTCGGATCCCAGAGTCATGTATGGCATCCATGAAGAATATTGCGTCGAGCAGTTACTTTTTTCTCCATACGAGATTAGACTTCAAAGGCAGCGAGCGCACTAGCCGGCCGGCAGTTTTGCTTCCATGATTAGCGTCTCTAGTGGCAGGGAAGCGGAGAAGATTACGCCCGTGCGGCAAGCTGAGAAGATTGTGATCTGTTACCTATTTTTTCCCTTTCCATAGAAACCAATTTTCTAAGAGTGCGGCAACCGGATAACATTACGTATGTGTATATGGAAACAAGGCCATCGGGGGCCCCTCCATACTCGGGGGCCGGGGCGGCCGCCCCGTCCGCCCCCCCCCCCCCCCCCCCCCCCCCCCCTCAGGGCCGGCCCTGGTCACTAGTCGTTGGAGTAACAACATTTTGGTTTTCGGTTTGCATTTTTTTCTCCTCCCGACCGATTTCAAAACTTTTTGCAAAATCTCAGTCGAAATTGGAAAACCAAATGTGAGCAAGAGTAGGGTCGGCCAGCTGGGAAGCCAGCGCCTCGTAGTGCGCCCTTGGTGGAGAAGACGGCGCCATTAAGTAAGGTCCTCGCGTCGGGAGCACAAGACAGACTAACATTCTGCAATATAGTAATCTGAAGGAAGCAAGTCCATTCAAAGCAGTTAAGGTTAGGCGGCTGCGCAAGCCCAGATCAATCCCATCCATCATGCTTCTCCTCCGTTTGGTCTTGACACAGTTTTTCTTTCAGATACCGACGTATTTACCCGACACTATTGAGGGGCTACAATCGGTAGTAGTACGTGACAGTGATCGCTAGCAAGTGAAGTACAACGTATAGTCTAGAGCATCTCTTGTGGTAGCGAATCTAATAAAAGTGATTTGGTGCTGAAGATGTGGGCAAGATCGTATTTTGTTTTGTTTCTTTAACACACATGCCATCTCATGTTGAACTTTCAAGGGTAACATTGGAATTCCTCATGTTGACTTTGTGACGAGTACAGAGTATAGGACTGCACCATCATTAAGGTGACTTGCATATGATAGTAAGGTAAAAATAACAGCGACGGGATGATCGGATGGCCATCCACTGTGGAGTAGTCGAGCAGTTAACACCAAACCGATCTTATTTTTGGTAAGCTAGCTCCCGATCGATTAAGGTATAGCTTGAGAAGTCAACTGCAGGCACCTGCCCGGAATCCGAGTCTACCACCCCTAACGTCGTACAACATCTCCAACGTTCTCATTTGGACATTGCCGATGTTCCCGCCGTAACCATCTGGCCCGGACTCGGCGAAGGCTAGACAACCGTCCAACAGAACCCCGTTGGGGACATCGAGGTCGATCGTGACGCCGCCGCTGAACGTGAGAGCGACCTTGGGCACGGTGACGTTGCTGTATCCTGTGAAGTTGTAGCATGTCTCGCCCGGGTCGCTTGGGACGAGCGGGTAAGCCGCCATGGCCGCCCGGAACGCGGACTGCAGTATCGCGTGGGGAGTTGTTGGTAGCTGTGTGATGATATTGCCGCAGTCTACCATCATGCCCCCCTCGAGCGCCTTCCGTGGGATGCGGAGTTGCTTCCCGCCGACGCTGATACCGGTGAGCTGCACCACGTAGGGCATGGTGTAATCCATGAAGGGGGTCATGGGCGTGAATGAGAAGGCCGAGGTGTTGCTGGGTGCGCCAAGAGCGAGGAACCCGGTGCCGCTGCTCACCGGCGGGAGGCAGTAGGAGAAAGAGCCGCCGTAGACTGCGGAGGTCTGAACAGGGAGCGACTCGGGCGCGCGGCCGAGTCCAAGCAGGCCGTCGAACTTGTCGTTGGGGCCGCCCTGCTTGTATCCGCAGCCGAAATGGAAGTCCTTGATGACGACACCCGGCGCCAGCGTGAGCGCCTCGTTGCTGTACACGCCACTGGTCTTTGACCCTCCTCCGTACTCGACTCGATACCCACACTGGGACTGGGAGCCATTGCCGTTCATGGTGCAGCCATTGTTCAAGTGGTGGTCGGACTGGAGGATTTTGCAGACGTCAGAGCCGCAGGCGATGGGATTGTAGGTGGAGGACTTGCGCGGGTCGAACAAGGGATCCTTCTGAGGGTAGCAGTCGCTGGAGTTGCATGGCGCGCACTGCACCCACGACAGGTCGCTGCCGGTGTCGAGGAGGACGACCTGCTCCACAGCCGGCGTGCCCAGGCCCAACGTGACCACGTACTCCTGCGAGTCGACGGAGGTGCCCAGGTACGCCGGGATGCTCACCTTGCCCTCGTCCTGCTCCTGCATCCTGGTGCCCCTCAGCGCTTTGCTCATGATGTAGTCTGCGCGGACGCGGCTTCTGCGAAGCGCCTCCGGGAAAGAAGGCTTGTCGGTGGACTGCGACTTCGCACAGGGTCCGTGCCTGTGAACCAGCGGCGCAGCGGCGCGGTTTGGCCTCGGCGTCACTGAAACATCCGAGTCTCATACTGTTCCAAACATGCAGATCAAAAATTATGCCATGCTCAATTCATGTACCGCCGTACGTACCTGTCGATGTGGAGCAGACATCTTCTTTCTGAAATAATCTGGTTGACACCACAACGAAGCTTTGTGTACTGTCGCCTGCAGCAGAAATGGAAAGGTAGCTGCCAATTACGACCAGGAGGATGGACAAGAACACGGGAGAAGCCATTGGAAGTTAGTTTACACCAGGGCTTAACCCTGTCTCGGACGCCCTAATTTATACACCAAGTACGCAGCGCAGGAATCTATGTGGGACTGAACAATCACGAGAAATGAAAATGGGAAGATTATACCAAGGATGGGGTGGAGCTGTGGATATGTTTAAGGTACACTCGTCTTAGCAGTTAGTAGACAAAACAAAGATACTTTCTTTCCTCGAGTTAACCCGCACTCCTTTGTCATGTACGCTCGCTGCCCGCTTCCTGCCTTGTAACTAGAGTGCAAATATATTCTTATCTTAAGAGTAAAATCATATGCCAGTCTCTTGAATTACCAAATTAATGAATACCAAGGTACCCCTTGGACGCTGCGGGTCAGGGTGGACGGCACGAGTGGTCTTTAGGACCGGCTCGTGGCCCGCTCGGTCCGGCCAGGCTCGGTCCTGGCCCGGCATGAAATCCAGCCGGTCCGGGCCCTGCAAACGGGACCGAAAATCCCTCCGTCCGGTCCGGTTAAAGCTCGGTCCGACCGAGCGGACCGGCGAATACGAGCTGTGGCATGGCGAGAGCATGGCAGGGGCATGTCGGGACGAGGCGGGGGCGAGGCGGTGGCGTGCCCAGGGCGTGCCAGGGGCGTGGCGGGGGCGTGTCGACGTCGTGGCAGGCGCGTGGCGAGCACGTGGCCGGAGCTGCGTAGCGGGCGCGTCGGTCATGCACTGGTCAGCGCCGCCGTCGTTCATCCGCGCGGCCATCGGCCTCCCTGACGCTGGCAAGCATGTCTACTGGATGCGCCATGCCCGGATCTATCACCTGGAAGGTAGAACTTGAAGCGGGAGGCCCTACACCGCCGTTGCACACTGGCCATCGTGCACCGGCCGTCGTGCCAGATTCTTCGTGGCTGTTGCTTCCCGAGCTCTGCCTGGCCGCCGTGCCGTCCACCGTGAGTCACAGAAGTCGCCGGACACCTCCACGACGAGCCCCTCTGCCTCCAGCGCCCTCCCCGCGTCGCCGTGCTCCGGCGCGAGCTCTGTGGTGACCACCGGCCAGTCCAAACGAGCCGCTCGGTCCAGCTCGGGCTTTCGTCGCTGCGGTCCGGTCCCTGAAAACGGGACCGCGACGCTGCTCGGTCCGGTCCGGTCCGGACCGCCGACGGCCGGTCCAAACGACGGCTCGGTCAGGGACCGGACCGGCCCGGACCGTGTCCACCCTGAGCTGCGGGTCACTGCTCACGGAAAAGGCCCCTGTGTCGCCTAACCTAGGCGACACGAGGGACGATCTGCCGCCAGCGGCCCAAAGGCCTCCTCCCTCGTCCTCTGTCCCATGCCGCCGCCAGAGGCCACGCCCGTAGTCTGGCCAGTGATGGCGGCGGCGGGGCTTTCCCCCTCGCGTGGTGGCTGCGTCTTCCCCTGGCGGCGACGGCACACGAAACTGCGGGGCACCGGCGGCGTGGAGCGGCAGGTTCCCGGCGGCGAGTGTGACAGTGGCATCAGCGCAGACGCGATACCACAGCAGAGGAGCCCCTATGGCGGCGACCCAGATCATGGATCTCACCGTACCCAGATGGGCTTCGGTGGGCCGGCAGATCTGGTGAGCGTCTACAGGCGGGCATGGTGGGCCTGATGACGCCGGCCTAGGCACCATGGTGGTGCCATGGCCAGTCAGGCGGCGGCGGCCTGGATTCTCCATCGACTCCCCGGTAGCAATGGCGACGGCTCGTGTACAAGTTGCTTGATGGATGTCCTCTGTTCAGATCCGGGTGGAAACCTGGCCAAGGCCGGCGGTGACGACACTGTTATGCGGCGTTTCCTTCTTGAAGGCATCGCCAAGGAGAAGTTCAAGACAACTATCTGCTACCTCCGGGGAAAACCCTAGATCAGTAAATCGGATGACGGTGGCGCTCTTGTGTCGTTTCCCCTTGGGGGCGTCATTCTTGAAGGTGTACACGGACTCGAGGAAACGGAGGTTGGTTTCTTTGGTGAACGGTGCTTCATCTTAAACATTGATGGCGGCCGATTTCGGCAGCATGGTGCAGTGGAGACTTGGCGTCCGATGCTTGGAGATGGACTCGCGCAGGAGGAGGACGCTGTCTGGCGTCATGGTGGCGTCGATGGCAGAGTGGCCTTACAAGGTAGAAGCCTCAATATCTGCTCTGAAGACGGACCTGTGGAAGATGGCGGCGAGGACACATGTGAGTGCGTCAGACCGGTTTGTGCCCCAGCCCTATATATGGCTCGGTTGGGGCTTCCGGCTTTTGATGATAGGCTTAGGTGAGTGGTCTGGGTATTTGGCCCAGCTAGCACCCTTTCATCGTATGGATAGGAGTAGTGGCATATGTTGCCAAGATGGCGGATTCAGGCATATTATTGTAATACTTTGTAATGTCCCTGAGAATAATCAATAAAATGGCCACATGCATCTCCTAGATGCAGAGGCTGGGGTCATCCTCATTTTCACAAAAAAAAAACCATGAAAGAAAAGTGTTGATTTAAATCCTAAATATTTAATCGTGGTCCGACTATCCAGCTTCTAATCCCTTAGCTTAAACCTTCTACTTTTATAATGCCGCTATTTTGGACCCTATGCTTGTTTGCTAAAACGAGAAAAACGAGGAATCTAACACTAGTACAATATGAGCCATCAGTCATGGTTTTCTGTTTTTTGGTTTCTGGTTAGTGGCGCTCAGGACGCCCGTCACGGTTCTCTAGAATAGTGACTGGCGCTCTTTTTTTTTCGGGCAAATCAGAGAGCTTTATTCAACAAATGAGTTCCCCGGGCAATCAACCAGAAGGCTAGTTACCAAAAAACTAGGGGTCTCCTCGAGCCAACATTCGGTCACTTTCAGTGTGCATGCACGTTTTGCACATAGATGGGCCGGTAAGTTTGCTGACCTTAATACATGTTGTATCTGAAAAACAGAAAAATCACAACTAAGCTCTCATATTTCATCTAGGATAGGAGCCACAACCGAACGTGAGTTGTGGCGTGTATGCCAGAGTTGCACTAACTCCTGACAGTCAGTCT
The DNA here is from genome assembly GCA_963921465.1 of Triticum timopheevii. Lineage (NCBI taxonomy): Eukaryota > Viridiplantae > Streptophyta > Magnoliopsida > Poales > Poaceae > Triticum > Triticum timopheevii. The sequence goes on from OY997274.1 coordinate 66,235,686, forward strand.
CCATTACCACATGCGATAGGCCTCGAAGTTTTGCAAAGAGCGTTCCTTCTCGCATTGACAAGGCTTCCATGATAAGAGGATTGGAGATGTTGCCGAAAGGTTTGCACCAAGCTCCCAAGAGCGAAGATACGGACCGGGCTATACCACCCGCCCCTCCTCGACCTTCTGCCACATTGAGTGCTCCATCACATGAAATCTTGATCGTACCTGGTTCCGGCAACTTCCAACCATGCCCCGGCAATAGGGAGGCTCCATTGCGGGGTAGCTCCTGCAGCGCTAGGGCCTCTTGCGTAGATCTCATCGCAGCCACTGGGTCTCTGCCTTCTTCGTCATGTTTGATCCGGTTGTGAGAATTCCAGATCGTCCACATGATGGTGATGATTTTTGGGCGATGCACATCCCTGATCCGATCACCACATAGAATGTCTCTAGCCCATGATCTTGGATGTAGTCGAGGGAGTCTGAGATCAAACCAAGCACAAGCTTCGTTCCAGAAACGTCGTGCATGGGAGCATTGTATTAACGCATGCATGAGATCCTCCTGTCTTGCCATGCACACTTTACAAGTGTCAAGAAGTGAAATGTGGCGGTGCTTGAGAGTACATTCGTCAGGTAGAATCCCTCTCAACACCCTCCACCAAAACACCCGAACCTTTGGGATCACTTTCAGTTTCCATAAGGCTGTCCACATCTGTTTATCATCTGTTGAGGCACCTGTAGCCGTCCCTTCTTCTAGAGCTAGACGCTCGTTATGAGTCATTAGAGCACGGTACGCTGACTTAACAGTGTGGTTGCCTGATCGTTCGAAGGCCCAAGCAAAGAAATCTTGTCCTCCTCCCCTCCTGATGGGTATATTAAGAATAGCATCTGCATCTAGAGCGATAAAAGTTGTCCTTACAAGTTCCTGTTTCCAAGACCAGTTCTCAGTGTCAATAAGATCCGAGACTCGCTTAATATTAGTGCTCGGAGGTCTGAATAAAGGTTTCATGGAGATGGTTCCCGGAATCCAGTTGTCCATCCAGACATCAATAGAGCTCCCATCTCCTACTCTCATAATAAGTCCTGCCTGTAAAGCTTTCCTGCCAGCAATGATAGCTCGCGAAGTAGCAGATGCTGATTTGGGAACGTTGGCATGCAGAAAATCTGTATCAGGAAAATAGCGGCCTTTCATTACCCTTGCGCACAAAGAGTCAGGATTCGTCATGAACCGCCATCCATGTTTCCCTAGTAGCGCAATGTTAAACTGTTGTGGGTCGCGAAACCCCATACCTCCTTGGCACTTTGGAGTAGCCAGATTTTTCCATGACACCCAATGTAAAGCATTTTTGTCGATAGAGCTGCTCCAAAAAAACTTAGCCATGGGTGACGTCAAACTCTTGCACACCTTTTTTGTTAGTAGAAAGGTGCTCATAGAGTATGTTGGAATGGCCTGTACAACTGATTTCAGCAAAGTTTCCTACCTGCACACGCAAGCAGTTTTTCAGACCATCCCTGCATCTTCCCGCGAGCTGTTTCCCCGATGTGATCAAAAGTTCCACTTGTGATGCGCCCGATCGCAGTGGGGAGCCCCAGGTACCGCTCACTAAATGCCTCAACATCAATATTGAGGACCGCTTTGAGCTGCTGTTTCAGCTGGGCCGGTGTGTTGGAGCTGAAGTAAACTGCACTCTTTGCACGATTGACACACTGACCCGACGCATCACCATAAACCCTCAGGATTTCATTCAGTCTTGCTGCACTTTGGGTGTTTCCACTAATGAAGATCAAACTGTCATCTACGAAAAGCAAATGAGTTACCCAAGGCGATCTGTAACTTACTCTGATTCCTCTGTCAATATAACCATGATTATAAAACTTCAACAGAGAGGAGAAGCCCTCCGCGCATAGCAAAAAGAGGAAAGGTGAGGCTGGGTCACCCTGTCTCAGCCCACGCGAGGGTGAAAAAAATGGCAGTAGCACACCATTAACCCGGACTGAGAAGCGCACCGATGATACGCACTTCATAACAAGCCTGATAAAATCAACATTAAAGCCCAACTTAGTGAGAATTGCCTCCAAAAAATGCCACTCGACACGGTTGTATGCTTTCATCATATCAAATTTGATAGCACAAGCATAGTTTTTTCCTTTCTTCCTCCTTCGCATAGTATGCACACTTTCGTATGCCACCAACACATTGTCCGTTATGAGCCGCTCCGGAACAAAAGCGCTCTGCTCTTCACTGATGATTTCCCCCATGAATACTCTCAATCGGTTTGTCACACACTTTGAAGCAATTTTATACAAAACCGAACAGAGAGAGATTGGCCTATATTGTGTTATAGACTGAGGATGCCGTACCTTGGGGATCAACATAATCGACGTGTCGTTCAGACCCACAGGTAGTTCTCCCCCGTTTAAGAAATCCAAAACTGCCTTGGTTACAGCCTCACCAAGCAAACTCCAGTGGCGCTGATAAAACCCCGCAGTAAACCCATCTACCCCAGGTGCTTTGGAGGGAGCCATTTGGAACAAAGCTGTCCTGACCTCCTCCGCATTATAGGGTTTTGTGAGCTCCACATTCATGTCCTCCGTCACCTTGGCAGGAACATGATCGAGCAGTTCTGTAGAATCCCTCCAACCTTGGGACTCATACAAGTTATGATAGAACGCCTGAACCTCGGCCTTGTCTTCCTCTTCGTTTGCATAGACCGAGCCATCCGATCTACATAAACCCTGTATTCTATTGATTCGCTTCCTTTGTGCAGCCTGAGCTTGGAAATACGACGTATTACTGTCTCCTTCTCTCAGCCAGGGAACACGTGATCGCTGTCGGAACCAGATCTCTTCCTGATGAAGAGCCTCTCGAAGCTGTCGAACCACTGTTTTCTCCTCATCTGTAGGCCCCTGGCCAACCGAACGACAACGTAGTTTGTCAAGTCTCTTCTGTAGCTGTCTGACACGGCGTGTTAAACAGCCAAACTCACGGGTCCCCCAGGGTTCAAGCGTCTCATTTAGGTGACTGGCGCTCTACCACCGCTAACTATTCCTGCAAAAGCCTTAGTGGAGGTTGTATCCTGCACTGACCAATACCTCTACTTACGGTTTGAAAGACCGTTAGTGAAGGTGTTGATGAATAAAAATATATTTATTAAGCCTGATTTATTAGGAGATTAATGTTCACTGATGGATATTCGCATTGAGAAAGAAGAATGGACGATTGATTGGTATACATAGTGAGCAATTAGAATAGACCAACAGTCGATATATGTATATATACTAGTGGTTGCGGCGCCACCCTATGGTGGCGCTTGAAAGGAAGTTATGCGCACCTTTCCATTTTTAAAAATATGTGGTCCTCGCCTCTATCTAGAAACATCTCACAAAAAATCCTCACCCCCATATAAAAAAAAGAAATGAAAAAGAATTTTTTTTACCACTGTAGCCTTACCAGCGAGCGCCACCCTCCATTTTAAAAAATTACATGGGTTTTTGACCACCATCTGAAAAAACTTCTTTTAAAAAAAATCCTCACCTCTATCTGAAAAATATTCCAAAAGTTTTCTTACCAGGGCCAACCAACTTGCACCATGTGGCATAGCTAGTTGCAGTGGCGGAGCCTTGCTTGGAAAGCTGGGCGGGCCAAACTGAAGAGAATCCTAACTAGTTTACTCAGATAACCCATTTTCATCTCATATCCTTGGGAATTACCGCTGAGCTGGGCGGGCCATGGCACTGTTTTGCTTGGCCGTAGCTCCGCCAGTGGCTGGTTGGCCGCCAATCCGGTGATGCTTAATGGGTTTAATAATGGAGCACAAGAGTTGAACTGACAAACATCATAACATAACTCACAATACACATCTATCTATCTATACCTATACTAATTAGACTTGTACTAATTTGGCACTTCCTAAAAATTCCCACGCTAATTAGATTTTACGAGTTGTTAATCTGATGGGACCGAATTATTACGGTGTAGATCGACTCATAAAACTAAAAAGAACTCACGTATCTTCAATTATAATGGTACAGATTGAAAAATGCAGTCACGATCATTAGACCTATCATATATACGAGATAGAACTCCCATATTAAGGAAACGGAGATAGAACTTTTAAAGAGGAGATAGTCCTCGCTGCTTATTCCTCTCCCCCGCCCCCCACGCAATACTCATCAAACGCCGCCGGCCATCCTCACTGCTTATTGCTTATTAGTTTTACGATCAACACTTAAATGCTCTTCCGGCCAGAAGTTTGATGAGTTGTTATTATGATCATGATGAGTTATTATATCATTGGGTGAAAGAAACGCGCAGCATGATCATAATGATATAACAATTTTTTAATTGCTACTATATCAAAATTTATATAATATGTATAAACAAAGTATAAAACAAAAGAAATGAAATACAGACGAATAATAGTAGCGCAGGATAAGAACCCATGCTGCTAGTAATTAGCAGTAGCGCATGCCTACACCCACGCTATTGATAACTGACTTAGCGGTAGCGCAGACTCAGAACAGACGCTACCGCTAAAAGTTAGCTGTAGCAGTAGCGTCGGAGCAGTAGCGCTGGCAAACCGCGCTACTACTAGGGCTTTAACCCGCGCTACTGCTAGGGTTTTCCCTAGTAGTGACAAAGCCAACTCAGCTCCACATCTTTGGCTACGACATCGGGATCACTGGCGGGTGTCGTTCATGGAGCCGTTCCTGTGCAAGTTCTTCCCGGACTTACCGGCGGATGAAGGGTGATTGTTGGTGCAATAATTTTCCTCCTTATGTTTTGAAGCTTGTTGACATAAATAGTATGGGACTTATGTGGTTTGCTAATGCACACATAGTAATAGGTCCCCGGAATCAAGAGGAGTTTGATTCAAACGACGAAGATAATCCCCTGCGTGGCAATGAAGGTTATCACCGAAGATTATGATAACAAGAGGTACCCCTCAAAGATTGCTGACATGAAGCAATGGGTTCGGTTCTTGTCCGAAGGAAGTGACTGCGACCGAGAAGTTTGAAGACGAAGTGAAGGCGTAGCATTTATTTCGTTGTTTCTCTTCTCTTCATTGAGTCACAGGACCACCGTACTATATATTAAGAGGGGTGTAGCATTCGAAACTTTGATTCTCTGATGCTAAATCCAAATCCTATGAAAGTTGTGAGAGAAATATCTTTGTGTTCCGTGCAAATACTTGCCAGCAAGAGACTGTGATCTTTTTCGCTGCGAGAGATTTGTCTCTGACCGAGGAGTTAGCATTACTTGGTCATCAAGTAATTTTACCGTTGCTCTTGAAATCCGACCGTTGAGAACGTGTCGGTTGGCCATTGGCAGGACCGCAAGTATAAAAGATCATTTCACATCAGGAAAGGCTGCGGCTATAAATAGCCACCCCACACCGGCTTTGTTCAGCATATCCCCTCTCTTGAGTTCAGCATATCTCCGTTTGATTGTGAGAAGATTGTTGAGCAACCCCCTCTCTTGAGTGATTTGAATTTAATATCCACCAAGAGAAAACCCCTAGAGCCGAAATATTAGATAGTGGTTCAGCATATCTCGAATCTAACTCCAGTACGCTAGACGGTTAGGTGTCAATCTTTTCAGAGACGAAGAGTAATTATGGTTCTCGAAGAAGAAGTCTGTAAAGGTTTAGAGATCGCCTTAAGTATCTACCACGAGTGATTGACATTGGTTGACGAACCAACCATCGAGGAGAATAGGGCGAAGAGAGTTTGTCTTTTCTGTTAAATCACAACCCCTCCAACCAGACATAGTCCTTATGCAGAAGGACGAACTGGTTAAACAAATTCCTTGTCGCCATCGAGCATCACCGGTTACCTCTGCCCCTTCACTTTATATTCATACTGTTTCAATCATGCGATTTGCCTCGATGCATGCTTTAGTTTCTATTCATTAGTTTGTATTCGCTCACTGTACTGTGTTTTTGTTCGCTCTGCTGCTGGGTTCCGCAAGTTTTGATATTTCCTAAAGAAATTTTAAAACTCCCATTCACCCCCTTCGCTAGACATACTTCGTTCCTACATCGACTCCCAAGTCAGCAACTACTGCAAGTTCGACAGCCAGCTGCTCACTGCCTTCATCTACTCGCTCTACGTCACCGGCCTGCTCATCCTCGCCTCCGGCGTCACGGCTCGTCGTGGCCGCCACCATGTCGATGCTCCATGGCGGTGTCGCTTTCCTCGCCGACACGGCTATCGGAGGTGCGCCGCTGAACGTCTACATGGCCATTCTGGGGCGCGTGCTCCTCGGCGTTGGGCTGGGCTTCGCCAACCAGGCCGTCCCGCTATACCTGTTGGAGATGGCGCCGCCGCGGCACCACGGCACGTTCGGCAACGACTTTCAGTTTAGCGTTGGCGTTGGCGCGCTCGCGGCCATCGTGATCAACTTTGGAACCGAGAAGATCAAGGAAGGCTGGGGGCGGCGCGTCTCGCTGTCCCTTACCGCGGTGCCGGCCGGGCTCTTGCTCATTGACGCGGTCTTCCTCCCGGAGACGCCCAACGTATGAAAAATACTACGAATCAAACCACCAGCGTATGAAAAATTCATAAGGATTGTAATCCACCGAAAATCCTACGAAAAGCATTTGAATCGAAGAGGCACTGAAGCAACAATATAAGGTACCTTCTGAAAAAAATATTAAAACCTAAAACAATGTAAGGTGACCTAAATGGTCCTGGCGTACCTGACTGATCCTCCTTCCAAACTTTTTTTCCGCAGAGAATGGTTGGTCTTCTTGGTCTGGCCGCGGTGGACAGGCAGCGCCGGCCGGATCTGGGAGGCAGACGGGCCGCCGCAGAGAATGGGGGTGGCCACCGCCGCTTGTCGGGCCGGGACGGCGAGATCACACGGCGTCCTTCCCGCAGCCGTGCTTCCCCGTCCGATACAGACGATGAGAAGGAAGGAGAGGGCGCATGGCAAGAGGCGGCGGCGCTGGGAGGGCCACGAAATTGGGAATCCCCGATTCATGGTGTAGGACTGGAGGTTAGCAAGTGGAACTAACGGGTGGGCCAAATGATCAGTTTGACTGTTTGCATCAACCTACGGGGATTTGAAGCCAATGGTAAAATCATAATGTCACGTGATGAATTTGTCTCGGAAAATTTACCAATATAATTCTAATAATAATTAGTTTAATTTTTGTTTTGCGTAAATATTATAAAGATTCATCAAAAGTACTCCCTGCGTAAACTAATATAAGAGTGTTTAGATTACTAAAATAGTGATCTAAACGCTCTCTTATATTAGTTTAAAATGGGAGTACAAAGCACTCCAAACATAATAAAAATTACATTGGGATCCATGGACAACCGAACGACCATTGCAGCTGTCAGAACGAGCTGCTGCCGTTGATCCCATACTAGAGCCGGCTTGACCTTGTCGATGATAGCTGAAAGTCTTCATGCACGTGCCCCTAAGGATCAGCGTTCAAGAGCCGCAGTCATCGCCATTAAATCCTTAAATCGATCTGAAGAACCTGACACCAAATATCGCCGTTGCGTACGTACGATGAGAAACCCTAATTTCGCCGCTCCGAGGAGCTGGCAGAAATCTACGCTGGACCTCCGTCTAATCCGTCCCGACGAACAAACTTGAGGAGGATCGGAACCCGGAAGACTGACTCGAACAAGTGTCGCCATTAGTCCGAGCGCCGCCCTTGCGAGAACTAAAACCCTACCTATCTAAGCTGAGGCCCTAGGAATACCATCCCCGCCACCGGCCGTCAGAGTGATATGCGGAGTGGAGGCGAATCTGTTACGAATAATCTAGAATCATCTAGATATCTTGTACGGGTGGTTTAAGTCAGGATAAGACTAAACCGACCTTCCTAGTTTGTTAAGATTTGCTGCTATCTTCTCATCATCTTGCGCTCCAAGTCTTGCCTTGTACATGCCGTGATCAAGGGCTTTCTGATCCTATATAAACACGCAATCAGCGACCTACCAAGGTAGGTTGATACGCTTCCAAACTTACATGGTAATCAGAGCCTTCCTTCCAAAAATGCATCTAGCTTTCCTTCCCCATTGCCATGGCTTCCTCCTCCCACGCCCCTGTCAACCCACTTACTAGCTAAATCACCGAGAAATTAACTCGTGAAAATTACCTTATGTGGAAGACTCAATTTCTTCCCCAGATCCGAGCCGCCTCCCTCTATGGATACCTTGATGGATCCGCTGCCAAGCCAGAGAAGTTTCTCGCTGGCACCGACAAGGACGGCAAGCCTACGAGCACCCCCAACCCGCTGCACGCGGTCTGGGTCACCCAGGACCAGCAAGTGCTCGCCTATCTGGTGAACTCCATCTCCAAGGAGGTCCTCACGCAGATGGTGTCGGTCGAGTCGGCGCACTCGGCCTGGACTGCGTTGAAGAACATGTTCTCTTCGCAGTCCCGCTCCCGCATCAACAATCTTCGCATCGCCCTCGCCAATGCGCAGAAGGGCAACCAGTCCGTCCCCGTCTACTTCGCCCAGATGCGGTCGCTCACCGACGAGCTTGCGGCTGCCGGCAGACCCATGGAAGACAACGAACTCATCTCCTTCATCCTGTCCGGCCTCGACCTCGACTACAATCCTCTGGTATCTGCCCTTGACGCCCGCACTGAGCCAATTACTCTCGACGCCCTATGCTCGCAGATGGCAAACTTCGATCGGCGGGTGGAGTTGTTCCATGGCTCCGGTGGCAATGGTGGGTTCAAGTCTTCTGCAAACGCTGCAGCACGTGGGCGCGGCTACCAGCGTGGCCGCGGGACTCCGCGTGGCCGAGGTGCTGGCCTTGGCAACCCTAGCCAAGGCCACGGCTACACTAGCGGCAACGCCCCTCCCTCCTACAACAACAACAGGGGGGCGATCTGGCGGACCAGGAGGACCAGGAGGGCCAGGACCTCATGGCGGCGATTTGCGCAACGACAACCGGCCTCAGTGCCAGATCTGCAGCAAGCCAGGACACCTTGCCATAGAGTGCTGGTACAGGTTCACGGAGGACTACCTTCCAGAGGAGAAGGTGGGCGCATCTGCCACAACAAACTCGTATGGGATAGACACCAACTGTTATGCGGACAGCGGCGCCACCAACCATATCACCGGCGAGCTTGAGAAGCTCACCATCCGTGACAAGTATCATGGAGGTGATCAGGTCCACACTGCTGATGGTGCAGGTATGAGCATTAGCCATATTGGTCACTCCATTGTTAAAACCAAAGATCAAAATTTTTGTCTAAATCGAGTCCTATATGTTCCCACTGCCTCGCAAAACCTTCTTTCTGTTCATGGCTTCACCCTTGACAACCATGTTTATGTTGAATTTTGGCCCTATTTCTTTTTCATGAAGGACCAGGTCACAGGGAGGGTGCTGCATCGAGGCAGATGTAGAGGAGGACTCTATCCATTGATTTCATCTAGGACGTCAAATAAACATGCATGTGGTGCCATCAAGATATCTTCATCACGGTGGCATGCTCGGCTTGGTCATCCATCTTTTTCAATAGTTCAACGTGTGCTTAGGAATAATAAACTCTCTTATCATGGGGAGTGAAATAGTGAGTCGGTGTGTCGGTGTGTGACTCATGCAAACGTGCAAAAAGTCACCAATTACCTTATCCAGTGTCTACTACTGTATCTACCAAACTTCTTGAGTTGATTTTTTCTGATGTATTGGGCGATGCCCCCCTCTTTGTTGGTCGATACAAATATTATGTTAGCTTCATTGATGATTATACCAAATTTTCATGGATTTATCTCATTAAGAAAAAATCCAATGTCTTTGAAGTTTTTCAAAATTTTCAAGCACATGTTGAACGTTAATTTGATTCAAAAATTCTCGCCGTCCAATCTGATTGGGGCGGAGATTATGAGAAATTAAACTCTTTTTTTCAGAAACTTGGTATTGCTCATCATGTTTCTTGCCCACATGCTCATCAGCAGAATGGATCCGCTGAAAGAAAACACTGCCATATTGTGGAATTTGGTCTTGCTCTTCTTGCCAACTCATCTATGCCACTAAAATTTTGGGACGAAGCGTTCCTCGCTGCCACGTATCTCATTAATCTACTTCCAAGTAGTGTCATCAACTTTGGGACACCCTACGAACGTCTTTTTCACAAAAAAACCTACCTACAATTCTCTTCGCGTGTTTGGTTGTGCTTGCTGGCCGAATCTTCGGCCTTACAACACTAAGAAACTTTTGTTTCGCTCCAAACAATGTGTTTTCTTAGGCTATAGCCCACGTCGCAAGGGAGTAAAATGTCTTGATGTGTCCACAGGACGTATCTATATCTCTAGAGATGTGGTCTTTGATGAAAATGTCTTTCCGTTTGCTTCTCTCCATCCAAATGTCGGAGCTCTCCTACGCAAAGAAATTTTGCTTCTTCCTGATCATTTGGCTCCAACACATTCTTTTGATCATCAGGGCAACAACGGAGGTGATTCAAATAATATGGAAGTGTCTCGTAATACTAATTCACCAGATGATGCAGGATTTGATGACAGTTATACAGGTGCAAATTTGGAACAACATGATGAAAATATGGAGCCAAATCACTCCATACCGCATGTAGCGCTAGAGGACAAAGGCGCGTGATCCGGTGCTGATCCTGCCACGCGATCCCATGCTGAATCTGGCGCTGGATCAGGTGCTGCCTTGCCTGCACAGGACACAGCGGACAACAGCGGGGGCAGCCAACGCCAGCCCGCCACGTCGCCCGGGCCCACAGCGATGCCCACGGCCACATGTAGCGATGGATCCCGTGTGGGTCGGCTCGTTCAACAACCAGCAGCGGCAGCCATCGGCTGGTTGCCACCTCGCCCGATCCCGCAGGATCTCCTGAGCGAGCGGAGCAGCAGATCTCGCCTGGCCCCGTGCTGTCTCCATCGCGCAGCGGGCGCACGCGCGCTGCCAGCCCACACCTGATCCTGGGACAGGGACGGGATCTTCTGTGGCAGCGGGATCCTCTACGGAAAATGCTAAAAATGAGGATTCAACTCCATCACCTCCAGTTCGAGGTCGTCCACGGCTCCAGTCGGGTATTATGAAGCCCCTGGTTCCCTCAGATGGTACGGTTAGGTATGAAAAAAATTCAGAATCAAATATGGTTGCTTCTGTTCAACAGGTGAGCCACAAACTACTCAAGAAGCCTTGGGTCATCCGAGATGGAGGAAAGCAATGGATGAGGAATATCTAGCACTTATAAAAAACAAGACATGGCATCTTGTTCCTGCAAACAGTGGTACAAATGATATAGATTGTAAATGGGTATATAGAGTAAAAAAGAAATCTGATGGCAGTATAGATAGATATAAAGCTAGACTAGTGGCTAAAGGCTTTAAGAAACGATACGGTATAGATTATGAAGATACTTTTAGTCCAGTGGTTAAGGCTGCTACTATTAGACTTGTTTTATCTATTCCTGTATCCAGGGGTTGGAGCTTGAGACAGCTAGATGTACAGAACGCGTTCCTTCATGGTGTTCTGGAAGAGGATGTTTATATGAGGCAACCACCAGGTTATGAAGATAAAAACTCGCCATTTCATGTGTGCAAGCTGGACAAGGCTATTTATGGGCTTAAGGAAGCCCCAAGGGCATGGTACTCACGTTTGAACTCAAAGTTGCAGAATCTTGGATTTATTCCTTCAAAGGCTGACACCTCACTCTTTTTATTCAATAATTTTGGGGTGATTATATTTGTTCTCATTTATGTTGATGACATTATTGTGACAAGCTCCTCTCAGGAAGCAATATCAGCATTGTTGAAGGATTTGAGCTCAACCTTTGCTCTGAAGGACTTGGGAGATTTGCACTTCTTCCTTGGAATAGAGGTAAAGAAAATTAATGATGGTATTGTGTTAACACAAGAAAAGTATGCTTTGGATCTCCTAACTAAGGTGGGTATGAAAGACTGCAAGCCAGCACCGACACCCTTGTCTAACACTGAAAAATTATCAGCTCATGATGGAGAACCACTTGGGCCAGAGGATAGTACAAGGTATAGGAGTATTGTAGGTGCTTTACAGTATTTGACAATTACAAGGCCAGATATTTCCTTCTCAGTAAACAAAGTATGTCAATATCTGCATGCACCAACAACAGTCCATTGGACTGCAGCTAAAAGAATTCTCAGATTTATAAAGCATACAATGAACTCAGGATTAGCATACAAGAGGTCATCATCTACTTTGTTAAGTGCCTTCTCAGCTGCAGACTGGGCGGGTGACGTTGATGACAGGAGATCCACAGGAGGTTTTGCAGTATACTTTGGTCCAAATCTGATATCCTGGAGTGCCAAGAAACAAGCTATTGTATGAAGATCCAGTACAGAAGCAGAGTACAAGTCTTTGGCCAATGCTATTGCAGAAATCATTTGGTTACAATCGCTCTTGAAAGAACTTCGAGTACCTACAAGAGAAATTCCTTGCCTGTGGTGTGACAATCTTGGAGCAACTTATTTATCAGCTAATCATGTGTTTCATGCTCGTACTAAGCACATTGAGATTGACTATCATTTTGTCAGAGAAAGGGTGGCAAACAAACTTCTTGATATAAGGTTTGTGTCGTCCAAAGATCAGATTGCAGACGGCTTCACAAAGGCGTTACCTGTGAGGGACTTGGAGAACTACAGGCGAAATCTCACCTTGACCAAGGTGTGATTGAGAGGGGCTGTTAAGAATAGTCTAGAATCATCTAGATATCTTGTATGGGTGGTTTAAGTCAGATATAAGACTAAACTGACCTTCCTAGTTTGTTAAGATTTGCTGCTATCTTCTCATCATCTTGTGCTCCAAGTCTTGCCTTGTACATGTCGTGATCAAGGGCTTTCTGATCCTATATAAACACGCAATCAGCGGCCTACCAAGGTAGGTTGATACGCTTCCAAACTTACAGAATCCACGGGCTTGCCGACAAAGAACGACAGGAGGATGGTTTTTTCCGGTCGCCTTGCGAGAGGGGAAAGAGAAAGCTAGATACATTCGGATGCTTTGATTAATAATTAATTTATCGTATTATCTTGTAGTACAATATATTACTTAAAACACGCAACATATTCAACACCTAGGAGCTATAGTCCAGTTGGTGGCTGGAACCGGGACTAACGTCCCAGCCGAACCGGGACTGGTGCCTGCCGAGGCCCGGCTGGCGTCCTGGCCGCTCGAATCGGGACTGATGCACCCATTACGACCGGGACTGTTGCTCCGAACCACCAAAAATTAAAGCCTTGTTTTCTACTATTGCTACCTACTGTAGAGACACATTTTCTAGCACAACACAGGAGCCACCTACTGTAGAAACATTAACATTTATGAGAAACTAGTACTACTTAAAAAAAACTACTAGGTTTATTGATCTTTAGGTATGGCAGCCGCTAAGGTTTTGAGGCGTAGCCATACACACAATTATTGCGGCGAGGTCCTATCATTTCGAGGGCCCTAGTGCCATCAGGTATAGTGGGTCCGATGACTATAATAGGGTGAAAATAAATATTTGCACGCCTAAATATTATATACTATGAAAATCGTTATAAAAGTAACAACACCGGAAGTGAGAATTCTTGTTTGCAAATAAGGTACTAATACATAATAAATATGTAATTTATTACATGGGCCCCAATAAACCGTAAAATTCATCAATCAGGCAACATTTTTATAATAGATGAGAATGAGAACCTGAATTATGAAGTCCTGACTCCTCAACTCAACTTTGTATTTAATTAGAAGAAATTTAAGCCTCTTCATCCAAACTCAAGAAGTACTTAAGCAATCAAGCTTCCTCGTGTCTGCAAGTGAACTAAAAATGAAATAAAAGAAGCTAATGATCACTTCGTTAGGAAAAAAAAGTTATACAAGGTTCAATTGATGGTCTGTAGCTTCGGCAACCGGAAAACTCATGGACTCTACTGCCAACCTGGCCCCTGCCTTCCCATCGCGGCAGCACAATACGGTGCTCGAGCGTTGCCGTCAAAGTCTCAACAGGCTGCCGAATGTCGTCTCGCGTGTGACGTCGGTTCGCCGTCATCATCGACGGCCTCTAGACCTTCACCTTCCGGGATACTTAGAGCAACTCTAGCAGACCCCGTATTTTACCGACCTGTAAATTAAGTTTGCAGGTCGCCCGCGGGCGCGTATGCGGGCTGAAAATTGTGACGGTAGACTAGAAACTGCAAACAAACCCGTAATTTTTAAAACATAGTTGTTTTGCGCGAGAAATTTAAGTAGTTGCTCGCCGGAGCTCGCTCGCATAGATGGTTCTTCTTCGCATAATAAGTTCGTACACGTCACATACATACATAAAGGTCAGAGATCCTAGACAGGGCCTACGCTACTGCACCAGTACAACAAAATTGAGCTCACCGGAGCTCCTGCGGTAGCTGCCCACAGGCGGCGATTCGATGTAGAGCTTCGCCTGCTCCGCCTTCATCACGCGCAGGTCAGCCTCCTTCGATGCATGCGCCTGCGATGCCGTGACGCCCGTCTCAAAGAAGAGCCACTCGTACTTGAGCTCGCGCCGGATGCGCTCTTCCATCTCTTCCTGATCCCTCGCCAACCGCTCGAGGACGACGCACTCGAGGAGCTCCTCCTGCCCCGGGGGAGGTAGTCCTCAGGCCCAATGACGCATCGGCGCGGCGGCGCATCGGGCACGGCCTCCTCCGTCTCCCTCTTCACCGGAACAAGCCGCGAGCTCGATGCGCCCGCGGATGAGCACCCCGCGGACCCGTGGCCGGATGACCTCCCCGCGGACCAGTTGCCGGAGGAAGCGCGGCGGCGACGGGCGAGCTCGAGATCGAAGTCCTCGAGCTCGCGGCAGTTGAATGCCGGCAGCGGCCGGGCACCTTGGTTGATCCACCGATGCGCCCCGCTTGCGCGCGCCGTCAGATCTGGCGCGGCGGCGGCGCTCCGCCTGATCCCCCGAGTCGTCCATGGCGGTCGAAGGCTCGCTTGCGGCGACAAATCGAGCGGCGCGGTGGGAAATTGGAGGGGAACGCGGGTGCTGGGGGATAGGGTTTCGACCCGCATCTGCCCCGCAAACCCGCAGTTATACTGGCTCGGGGGTTGCGTTTGCGGGCTGCGGCAAAAATATTTACGGGCCGGACACCGATGCGTGCTCTGGTCTGGCCAGAAAAATGGGTCGAGCCCGTATAATCGCCGGAATTATGCGGGTTTACACCGAATGCGGGTCTGCTAGAGTTGCTCTTTAATAGATAGCTAGAAGAACGCATGAAAATTGTTTAGGCCCTGTTTGGTTTGTCGTTTTTTTTTCCAATACACCTGTAAAAGATAGGGACGTCGACTCGTGGTTTTGTTTTCGGCTGAGAATTGCTGAGCGGCCGGTAAAATAAGGTGTAAAATAAACACCTCCGTATTTGATTACAACAAATCCAAGCGCAGCCATAATCTGCATCTTTGGAGTCTTGAGGTCTTGGGGGCTTGGGTCTATTAATTGGGAAGAAAGGGACCGAAGGCTTGGAAGAAGCACGAAAGACAGCGGCGCTTTTGGGAGATAATAATGAAGCGAATTAGCATTTATTTCTATACCTATTATTAAAGGGAATATGTATTCTTGATTTGGTTTAGTCTTTTTTTTTGAGTCTAAACACACTTTATTATTCAGATAAGTTCATAGGGATACAATGAATGCCTGGTGGGTTTATAAGCCACAAATGGCGCCCAGAATCCAGACCGAAAGCGTGCTTAGCAAGACTATGCGCCTCAATATTGGTAGATCTACCTTCGAAGATGAAGGTACATTGATGAAAATCTCTTGACGTTACACTAATCTCTTTGATGATGCTAGCATACGTCCCTTACCATGCTTGATGTCATCTGCCACACCCTGACAGTCCGTAGCCACAATGAAATCGGACAGGGCCAGGTCTGCAGCAAGAGCTAGCGTTAAAGGGAATAGATATTCTTGGTTTGGTTTAGTCTTTTTCATTTGGTTTACACACGCTAAGCAATCTGGCCCAGGTACTTGTATGTTGATGGGCCTTTTATGGGCTTATTAAATTCTACATGAAGGATTTGACGTAAAAATGTATGATAATTAAAAGGAAGGATCTACATGCGAAAAATTATGGTCTTATTAAATTCTACATAAAGGATTTGAGGTAAAAGGTATGATAATTAAAAGGAAGGATCTGCAGGCTTCAATGTGTTGGTGCTACTAAATTAGAAAAGGAAGGATTTGATTCCGGACTAATTCGAGTGAGGACATCATGGTAATTAATGAAAGGATTATACTTAAATGCCATTAAGAAATAATTATACTTAAATGCCATTAAAAAGGATTATACTTAAATGGAATCAGTGGGAGATTATGTCCAGCAAAGAAAATATGAACACGGCTATATTGCAACATATTTTTCTATGTTCATTTTGTAGAAGGATGCTTTGTTGCAGCATGTTCTTCATAGTGAATCCGGTGCTGTGAGACATTATGCTTGCACAAAACATCAATTTTCCCCGTTGCAACGCACGGACATGTGTGCTAGTATTAGTAAATAAACCTATGGTTGGATGGTTAGAGGGACAGTGGTATCCCTAGTCCATCAGGATTCAAGTCCCGGTGGTGATGCGCTTTCAGTGGGAGGAGACGTTTTTCTTGACGACGCGACGTCTATGATGACTTCGTAAATCTCAAGCAGGTACCGGCCGTAGCTGGTGATGGCCGTGGCGATCCCCTTCTTCCAGTAGGTGACGGGGATCAGCGCGATCACCGTCTACGCGCTAGTGCTGCTGCGCACGATCGGCGTGGGCGAGAGCGCGTCGCTTCTGTCCGTGTTGGTCACCGGCTGGGGGACGATGGCGGCGTGAGCAAGGGATGGGCAGCGACTCTCATCTTCCTGATCGCGGTGTACGTGGCAGGGTTCGGGTGGTCGTGGGGGCCGCTGCGGCTGGTGCCGAGCGTGATCTTCCCGTTGGACGTGCGGTCGGCGGGGCAGGGCGTGACGATGGCGACGAGCTTCGTGCTCACGGTGTTGGTGGTGCAGTCGGCAGACGTTCCTGGCCATGCTCTGCCACATGAGGGCCGGCATATTCTTCTTCTTCGCAGTGTTGCTGGCCGCCATGATGGCGTTCGTGTACCTCCTGTTGCCGGAGACGAGGGGCATGCCCATCGAGCAGGTGGAAAGGGTGTGGCGCAAGCACTGGTTCTGGAGGAGGGTGCTCGGATCCGAGGAGGCGACAGCGAGCGGGAAACTCTGAAGGAGAGGAGGAAAGAAACAGAGCCATCATAGTGTAGTTTCAGAGCTGTAGCATACAAATCATCTGGCATGCACTTTCAGAGATATAAATCATCATGCACACAACAGACAGCACAAATACCAACCATCAAATCAAATATGTAGCGTACAGTTTCAGAGATTGCACAAAATGGAAGATGAAAGATTGTAGATCAATGTATGCAGTGCTCTTTATTATTCACTAGTGCAGAACCGGGCTTTAGTGCCGGTCCGTGACGGCCTTTAGTGCCGGTTGGCGAACCGGCACTAAAGAGTGGGGACTAAAGGTCCCCCCCTTTAGTACCGGTTCGTCACGAACCGACGCTAAAGTGCAAACACGTGGCACGAGCCAGGCCCGGGTGCGTGTAGGACATTAGTACCGGTTCGTAACACCAACCGGTACTAAATGTTTGGGTGTTTTTTTTTAATTTTTGCTTTAATTTTGTGTTTTCAATTTGGCTTTATTTTCCATTTAATTCTATTTTGTTTGCTGGTATTTCACGATACTACAAATTGTACACGTTATGCATATATATAAATAGATTTTCTCGTACGTAGAACCGCATATATATATATATATATATATATATATATATATATATATATATATATATATATCATCGAATGTCTCACAGCCAACACCATTAACTATTCACGCATATACATGTATATACATATACAATTTCTCCTACATCTTGCCTTGGTGCCTTCGGAGCACGATGACAAGTGGTTCATGGGGGCGGTAGCGGGTAATAGTATTCTCCTTTGGGATCTATGACCCGGTCGAGCAAAAATCCGGCTATTTCCTCTTAAAGTGCTTGTATGCGGTCCGATGGTAGGAGCTTATCCCGCACCGATATCAACTGTTAAGAAGGAGATCAATATGCATGTGTGTTAGTTGTGTGACTAGATATCGATAATGGTGTGAATAGTGTTCTGACAAATGTATCCAGTCCTGTCTATCAGATCTGCTCCTTTCGCACATCATCATGCGAATGTTCTCGCAAACATAGTATGCACACAGATTATTTCCCGGCGCCTGCCTCAGGGCCTTTATGAGAATGGAATTGAATCAGATAATGATTAATCAAGCATGATAATTAATTAATGATATTGAAAAAAGAATTAAAGGGATGGTAGCTAGCTAGTACTACTTAATTACTTACCAAGGGTCGATGCCAAAACAACTTTGTTGGCCACGTGCCTGGAGTCACCTTGATGAACTTTGTCCATGCCCTGCCCGCCGGCAAAGAAAATTAATAAAGGGGTTATTAAATAGTTCATATCAGGAAATAAAGATATAGTTAATAATGATTGAACTTACCTGTTGACTATCCCCTTCACGATGGTGTAGTCTTTATCTTCTTTAGTTAGTGAGTCCAGTAATTCAACTTTTCCTTCCTCAACTTTAATGTCTAACAAGACCCAGTGCCAACTGCATACGCCCACGTTTGCATGTCTTAATTTAGCGGGCATGTGCATAAAATTAATCAACTACCGTAAACCGTATACACTTAATTATTAACATCTAGCTAGCTAGTAAGCAAAAACAGAATTTGTAGTACAAGACAGTGTGTCTCACGGGAAGTTGTAAGGAAGTAGTATATCTTCATTGGTATTAAGGCGCTTCAAGAACTCTAGCATGCTTTCCTCTACAGCAGCTTGACAATGTTTAATCTGCCGTATGTCCTGATTAATGGTATTTGGGTCAATGAACCCAACGCCATAGCGTCCAGCTTTTTTCATTTCATACATCTTCATCCTACATATAATACCACAGAAAAAAAATATAGTGAGGATAATTACATGTAATAATTGATCAAAATTATCACTATATAACTATAGATTGAGACTTAAATTACAGAAAGAAATCACTTACAGACAATAGCAACTGACGATAGACTTGTCGAGTGCGTCTCGATTAAATAACTGAAATAGTTCTGGATACTCAATGGTCAGAGCTTTCTCATGGTAATAATGCTCATGCTTGACATTCACCATGAGGGACTCTCGATTGGAAATCTTGGTAATGTTCATGTACCATTGATGCAATTGATACATTCTCGTTGGGAGGTCCTTGACCTTGTCTGGATGGACCAAAGGTTTGCCCCGGACATATTGCCATGCTATTTCCAATTCTTTAAGCGTAGGCATGGGCTCGATTTCGAGGAGTTGTCCAACAGAGATATTGAGCATTTGAGACTGCATTATATGATCCTCTGTTATTACCACATCACCATGTTGGGGAACGCTAACGGTTTGCCCACAATAATATTTGGCGCGCGTACTACTCCTCTCATGTGTTGTTGGCACAACAAGCGGGGGGATCGCTTGCGCCGCCTGTTCTCCCAACTGGGGAACGATTTTCCCGCATTTTTGCCAGCTGCTTGTTGGATCGAGCTTGAGCTCGCTTCCTTCTGTAGTCGTGCTCGATGTGCCTTCCTGAATTGGCGCTCATAGTCCGAGTCAACAGGCTTGGGAGCTGGTTCTCTAGCCATACGAATGAGGTGGTCAATTACTTTCTCAGGCACTTTCTCCTTTGGCGGCGGTGCCGGTTTCGGTCCAAAATGGGCGTCCAATTGGGCTTGCACTATGGTTGTGTTTTGCTCCTCAGTCATGTCGTAAGGCCTCTGAGGAAGAGGAGCGAGGCTTGGACCATATTTATATCGCTTGCCTCCGCCTGTACTTCCTGAACTACTTCGACTCGTACCGCTACACACCAAAGCTACGGGATGTCTCTTCTGCGATTGTTGAGCCGGCGGAGACGGCTGACGTGGAGTTGGACCAGGAGAAGTGGCCTGACGATGTGCCGGACTTGAAGCAGGAGGTGTGGCCTGACACGATGCCGGACTTGAAACCGGAGAAGTGGCATGACGCTGTGCCGGGCTTGAAACCGGAGGAGTCAGCTCACGCGTTCGGGGAGTTGGAGGAGGTGGTGGACTTCAAGGAGGAGTCACCTCACGCGTTCGTGGACTTGAAGGAGCGGGAGTCTGCTGACTCGGTGGCGGACTTCGAGGAGGAGTCGGCAGACGACGCGGTGTCGGTGGACTTCGAAAGATGATGCAATCCTTTCTCCATAGGATGATACGATGTATGGCCTCTCCGAATGTGCGCTTGTCTTCACCTCCAGGAATGTCAAGCGTTAGCCCCGAATATGGGTCCACCACTTCATCAACCATGACACGAGCATAGCCCTCTGGAACCGGGATGCAATGGTAGGTTGCTTCGGGGGTAACTGGAAAAGCAACACCGTCCGCCACCTTCATGGATATGTTCTTCATTTTGGAGTGTAGCTCGCAATTAGTGTTCTCTATGATTTCATCCACAGGGTATGTATCTAGCAGTGTGTTGCCCGGGGCAGAACCAACGCTGCTTCTCGGTATGGATGGGACGGTGCTATCCAATGTTGGACGATCATCCGCTTGCTGCTGCCGCTGCTGTGACCCCCTTTCCTGGCTAAGTGAGTCAATCTTTGTTGCTACTGCTGGAATTTGAGTGCCAGGTCCGCGTGCCTTGCTTCTAGGCCTTGAAGGCGTTCTATGTCCTGCTTCCTCTACTCCTCCTCCAGCTTCCTTTTCTTCTCCTCCTCCATCTTCCTTCTTGCACGGCTCCTGTAGTCCTCGTTCCATTCTGAAAAGCCCTCATACCAGGGAATAACGCCCATGCCTCGTGTACTTCCCGGGTGTTCAGGATTTCCCAGGGCGCGCGTAAGCTCGTCGTTCTCTTTGTTGGGCGTTAACACCCCCCCTCGAGCTTCATCTATTGCGTCAATTATCTTTTGTTAGGCTCCTTTTAGACTTGCCTTCCGCGAAACTTCGCCTGTCTTCGGGTCCTACGCTCCCCCATGCGCATAGAACCAAGTTTTGCACCCGGGGGGCCAGTGCCGGGTAACCGGAGTGACCCCTGCATCCTCCATCTCTTGCTCAGACTTATCCCACTTACGCAATCCCACCGCATAGCCACCTGGACCCAGCCTATGGAACTGCGTCTTTCTTGCGGCATTTGCCTTGTTTTTCATCGACCGTTCCTTAGATATTTCTGAATCCTTGAAGGTCACGAAATCGTCCAAGTGCTCTCTTTGCTTCTCCAGTGTTCCCGTGAAATCTGGAGTCTTCCTTTCATTAGCGAGGTAGTTGGCCCATACAGTTTTCTTGTGGGTGTTGAATGCAATTGCCATCTTCTTCAGAGCAGCAGCCTTGACTTTCTCCACATCTGCTTTAGTGAAATGATCTGGTAGGGTGAAATGTTCCATCAGAGATTTCACAAGGTCTTTTTTGGCTCTGTCGTCGACCCAAGTAACACCTGGACGATTAGTCTTTGGCTCTTTCCATTCTTGAATGGAGATCGGGAGTTTGTCCTTCACAAGAACTCCGCACTGACGAGTCCACTTGTCCGCAAAGGTCTTAGGCGTGAGGGGTTCGCCACTAAGTTTGGTGGATTTGATGTGGTACTTTACACCATCCTTCAACAATCTGCCCGGGACTCGCTTTGTCTTGCTGTCTGTAGAAGCAGATTTTCTCGATCCGGAGAGCTGAAAGAAGAAAGATCGATTCGTTAATATATCTTCAATAAAAAACATGTGATGATCACCATGATGCATGCTTAATTATATAAATATACCTCGCCGGTAGTCTTTATTATTTGAAGATCAGCATTGTCTGTGTCATCACAAACATTGTTTGTGTCATAATCATAATCATAGTTCATGACTTCATCAGCCCGGTCGTCGAGATCGAATATCTTTTCATCACCCTCTCCGGTATTGTTCAGATATTGGGAGCCGTCATCTGCTTCATTCAGATCATCTAGCCTGTGAGGGTTATGTATGATGTCGAACAATTCCTCTTCTCTCTCTCTGCCGGTATTGTCCGCCATAGCTTTTAATTTACTAATACAGAAGAAATATAAAACAACTTAGTATTCAAATTACAATGCATGGATGCAACTAATCAATAAGGAAAAACTGAATCTCGAATACATCGTCTTGAATATATAATCTCGAATACATCATCGATCGTCTTAATATATATAATCTCGAATACATCGACTCGAGTATTATATATAGAATACATCACTGGCTAGGTACCTAATAAAGATTGAGTACTATAGAAGAATCTAGGGCGCCACTCGCGGCTCCTGGGCACGGGGGGTGCACACCCAAAGAGAAGAAACCATCACAGGATCATATCTCCGGTCATCTGCCCAAAGAACCCGCCAAGTAGTGGAGAATCTGACATCGTCCACGTTGGAAATATGCCCTAGAGGCAATAATAAATTGATTATTATTATATTTCCTTGTTCATGATAATCGTTTATTATCCATGCTATAATTGTATTGATAGGAAACTTAGATACATGTGTGGATACATAGACAACACCAAGTCCCTAGTAAGCCTCTAGTTGACTAGCTCGTTGATCAATAGATGGTTACGGTTTCCTAACCATGGACATCGGATGTCATTGATAACGGGATCACATCATTAGAAGAATGATGTGATGGACAAGACCCAATCCTAAGCCTAGCACAAAGATCATGTAGTTCGTATGCTAAAGCTTTTCTAATGTCAAGTATCTTTTCCTTAGACCATGAGATTGTGCAACTCCCGGATACCGTAGGAGTGCTTTGGGTGTACCAAACGTCACAACGTAACTGGGTGGCTATAAAGGTACACTACGGGTATCTCTGAAAGTGTCTGTTGGGTTGGCGCGAATCGAGACTGGGATTTGTCACTCCGTGTAAACGGAGAGGTATCTCTGGGCCCACTCGGTAGGACATCATCATAATGTGCACAATGTGATCAAGGGGTTGATCACGGGATGATGTGTTAGGAACGAGTAAAGAGACTTGCCGGTAACGAGATTGAACAAGGTATCGGGATACCGACGATCGAATCTCGGGCAAGTATCGTACCGATAGACAAAGGGAATTGTATACGGGATCGATTGAGTCCTTGACATCGTGGTTCATCCGATGAGATCATCGTGGAACATGTGGGAGCCAACATGGGTATCCAGATCCCGCTGTTGGTTATTGACCGGAGAACATCTCGGTCATGTCTGCATGTCTCCCGAACCCGTAGGGTCTACACACTTAAGGTTCGATGACGCTAGGGTTATAAAGGAAGCTTGTATGTGGTTACCGAATGTTGTTCGGAGTCCCGGATGAGATCCTGGACGTCACGAGGAGTTCTGGAATGGTCCGGAGGTAAAGATTTATATATGGGAAGTCCAGTTTTGGTCACCGGAAAAGTTTCGGGTTTTATCGGTAAAGTACCGGGACCACCGGGAGGGTCCCGGGGGTCCACCAAGTCGGGCCACCAACCCCTGAGGGCTGCATGGGCCATGTGTGGGAGGGAACCAGCCCCAGGTGGGCTGGTGCGCCCCCCACAAGGGGCCCAAGGCGCAGGGGAGAGTGGGAGGGGGCAAACCCTAGGCCAGATGGGCCCTAAGGCCCATGCTCCCTGCGCCTCCCCTCTCTCCCCCTCTGGCCGCCGCACCAGATGCCATCTGGAGGCTGGCCGCCGCCCTCTAGGGTGGAAACCTAGGTGGGGGGCGCAGCCCCCCTTCCCCCTATATATATTGGAGGCATTGGAGCAGCCCAACAGATGAGAACTTCTCTTCTTGGCGCAGCCCTACCTCTCTCCCTTCTCCTCATATCTCGCGGTGCTTGGCGAAGCCCTGCTGGACTACCACGCTCCTCCATCACCACCACGCCGTTGTGCTGCTGCTGGATGGAGTCTTCCTCAACCTCTCCCTCTCTCCTTGCTGGATCAAGGCGTGGGAGACGTCACCGGGCTGTACGTGTGTTGAACGCGGAGGTGCCGTCCGTTCGGCACTAGGATCTTCGGTGATCTGAATCACGACGAGTACGACTCCATCAACCCCGTTCACTTGAACGTTTCCGCTTAGCGATCTACAAGGGTATGTAGATGCACTCTCCTTTCCTCGTTGCTGGTCTCTCCATAGATAGATCTTGGTGACACGTAGGAAATTTTTTGAATTTCTGCTACGTTCCCCAACAGTGGCATCATGAGCTAGGTCTATTGCGTAGATTCTATGCACGAGTAGAACACAAAGTAGTTGTGGGCGTCGATATTGTTCAATATGCTTGCCGTTACTAGTCTTATCTTGATTCGGCGGCATCGTGGGATGAAGCGGCCCGGACCAACCTTACACGTACGCTTACGTGAGACCGGTTCCACCGACAAACATGCACTAGTTGCATAAGGTGGCTGGCGGGTGTCTGTCTCTCCCACTTTAGTCGGATCGGATTCAATGAAAAGGGTCCTTATGAAGGGTAAATAGCAATTGGCATATCACGTTGTGGTTCTTGCGTAGGTAAGAAACATTCTTGCTAGAAACCCATAGCAGCCACGTAAAATATGCAAACAACAATTAGAGGACGTCTAACTTGTTTTTGCAGGGTATGCTATGTGATGTGATATGGCCAAAGAATGTGATGAATGATATATGTGATGTATGAGATTGATCATGTTCTTGTAATTGGAATCACGACTTGCATGTCGATGAGTATGACAACCGGCAGGAGCCATAGGAGTTGTCTTTATTTATTTATGACCTGCGTGTCAACTTAAACGTCATGTAATTACTTTACTTTATTGCTAACCGTTAGCCATAGTAGTAGAAGTAATAGTTGGCGAGACAACTTCATGAAGACACGATGATGAAGATCATGGTGTCATGCCGGTGACGATGATGATCATGGAGCCCCGAAGATGGAGATCAAAAGGAGCAAAGTGATGATGGCCATATCATGTCACTATTTGATTGCATGTGATGTTTATCATGTTTATGCATCTTGTTTGCTTAGAACGACGGTAGTAAATAAGATGACCCCTTACAACAATTTCAAGAAGTGTTCTCCCCTAACTGTGCACCGTTGCGACAGTTCGTGTTTCGAAGCACCACGTGATGATCGGGTGTTAGATTCTAACGTTCACATACAACGGGTGTAAGACAGATTTACACACGCGAAACACTTAGGGTTAACTTGACGAGCCTAGCATGTACAGACATGGCCTCGGAACACAGAAGACCGAAAGGTCGAGCATGAGTCGTATAGAAGATACGATCAACATGAAGATGTTCACCGATGTTGACTAGTCCGTCTCACGTGATGATCGGACACGGCCTAGTTGACTCGGATCATGTAATCACTTAGATGACTAGAGGGATGTCTATCTGAGTGGGAGTTCATAAGATGAACTTAATTATCCTGAACATAGTCAAAAGACCCTTTGCAAATTATGTCGTAGCTCGCGCTTTAGTTCTACTGTTTAGATATGTTCCTAGAGAAAATCTAGTTGAAAGTTGATAGTAGCAATTATGCGGACTGGGTCCGTAAACTGAGGATTGTCCTCATTGCTTCATAGAAGGCTTATGTCCTTAATGCACCGCTCAGTGTGCTGAACCTCGAACGTTGTCTGTGGATGTTGCGAACATCTGACATACACATTTTGATAACTACGTGATAGTTCAGTTAAATGGTTTAGAATTGAGGCACCAAAACGTTTTTGAAATGTCGCGAAACATATGAGATGTTTTGAGGACTGAAATTGGGATTTCAGACTCGTGCCCACGTCAAGAGGTATAAGACCTCCGACGATTTTCTTAGCCTGCAAACTAAGGGAGAAAAGCTCAATTGTTGAACTTGTGCTCAGATTGTCTGAGTACAACAATCATTTGAATCGAGTGGGAGTTGATCTTCCAGATGAGAAAGTGATGTTTCTCCGAAGTCATTGCCACCAAGCTGCTAGAGCTTCGTGATGAACTATAATATATCAGGGACATATATGATGATCCTTGAGATGTTCGACACCACAAAAGTAGAAATCAAGAAGGAGCATCAATTGTTGATGGTTGGTGAAACCACTAGTTTCAAGAAGGGCAAGGGCAAGAAGGGATACTTCATGAAACGGCAATTCAGCTGCTGCTCTAGTGAAGAAACCCAAGGTTGAACCCAAACCCGAGACTAAGTGCTTCTGTAATAAGGGGAATAGCCACTGGAGCAGAATTACCCTAGATACTTGGTAGATTAGAAGGCTGGCAAAGTCAATAGAAGTATATTGGATATACGTCATGTGTACTTTACTAGTACTCCTAGTAGCACTGGGGTATTAGATACCGGTTCGGTTGCTAAGTGTTAGTAACTCGAAATAAAAGCTACGGAATAAACGGAGACTAGCTAAAGGTGAGCTGACGATATGTGTTGGAAGTTTTTTCCAAGCTTGATGTAATCAAGCATCGCACGCTCCCTCTACCAACGAGATTGGTGTTAAACCTAAATAATTGTTATTTGGTGTATGCGTTGAGCATAGACATGATTGGATTATGTCTATCGCAATACGGTTATTCATTTAATGAGAATAATGGTTACTCTATTTATTTGAATAATACCTTCAATGGTCTTGCACCTAAAATGAATGGTTTATTGAATCTCGATCGTAGTGATACACATGTTCATGCCAAAAGATAGTAATGATAGTACCACCTACTTGTAACACTGCCACGTAAGTCATATTGGTGTATTTGCATGAAGAAACTCCATGCAAATGGACCGTTTGGACTCACTTGATTTTGAATCACTTGAGATATGCAAATCATGGGCAAGATGACCGAAAAGCCTCGGTTTCAGTAAGATGGAACAAGATAGCAACTTGTTGGAAGTAACACATTTTGATGTGTGCAGTCCAATGAGTGCTGAGGCATGCAGTGAATATCGTTATGTTCTTACTTCACAAATGATTCGAGTAGATATTGAGAATATTTACTTGATGAAACACAAGTCTGAATTGAATGGTTCAAGTAATTTCAGAGTGAAGTAGAAGATCATTGTGGCAAGAGGATAAAATGTCTATGATATGATCATAGATATGAATATCTGAGTTACGAGTTTTGGCACACAATTAAGACATTGTGGAAATTGTTTCGCAATTAATACCGCCTGGAACACCATAGTGTGATGGTGTGTCCGAACATCATAGTTGCACCCTATTGGATATGGTGCGTACCATGATGTCTCTTATCGAATTACCACTATTGTTCATGGGTTAGGCATTAGAGACAACCACATTCACTTTAATAGGGCACCACGTAATTCCGTTGAGATGACACCGTATGAACTATGGTTTAGAGAAACCTAAGTTCTCGTTTCTTAAAAGTTTGGGCTGCGACGCTTATGTGGAAAAGTTTCAGGTTGATAAGCTCGAACCCAAAGAGGATAAATGCATCTTCATAGGACACCCAAAACAGTTGGGTATACCTCCTGTCTCAGATCCAAAAGCAATAAGGGATTGTTTCTAGAATCGGGTCCTTTCTCGAGGAAAAGTTTCTCTCGAAAGAATAGAGTGGGTGGATGGTGGAGACTTGATGAGGTTATTGAACCGTCACTTCAACAAGTGTATAGCAGGGCACAGGAAGTTGTCCCTGTGGCACCTACACCAATTGAAGTGGAAGCTTATGATAGTGATCATAAAGTTTCGGATCAAGTCACTACCGAACCTCGTAGGGTGACAAGTATACATACTACTTCAGAGTGGTACAGTAATCCTGTCTTGAAGGTCATGTTGCTAGACAACAATGAACCTACGAGCTATGGAGAAGCGATGGTGGGCCCAAATTCCGACAAATGGTTAGAAGCCATAAAATCCGAGATAGGATCCATATATGAAAACAAAGTGCAGACTTTGGAAGAACTACTTGATGGTCGTAAGGCTGTTAGGTACATATGGATTTTGAAAGGAAGACAGACAATGATGGTAAGTGTCACCATTGAGAAAGCTCGACTTGTCGTTAAGATGTTTCCCGAGTTCAAGGAGTTGACTACGATGAGACTCTCTCACTCGTAGCGATGCTAAGAGTCTGTTGGAATTATATTAGCGATTACTGCATTATTTATGAAATCTTGCAGATAGGATGTCAAAACATTGTTTCCTCGACGATTTTCTTGAGGAAAGGTTGTATGTGATACAACCGGAAGTTTTTGTCAATCCTGAAAGATGCTAATAAGTATGCAAAGCTCCAGCAATCCTTCTAAGGACTGGAGTAAGCATCTCGGAGTTGGAATGTATGCTTTGATGATCAAAGATTTTGGGTTTATACAAAGTTTATGAGAAACTTGTATTTCCAAAGAAGTGAGTGGGAGCACTATAGAATTTCTGATGAGTATATGTTGTTGACATGTTAATGATCAGAAATGATGTAGAATTTCTAGAAAGCATATAGGGTTATTTGAAAGGTGTTTTTCAATGGAAAGCCTGGATTAAGCTACTTGAACATTGAGCATCAAGATCTATAAGGATAGATCAAAATGCTTAATAATACTTTCAAATGAGCACATACCTTGACATGATCTTGAAGGTATTCAAGATGGATCAGTCAAAGAAGGAGTTCTTGCCTGAGTGGTAAGGTATGAAGTTAAGACTTAAAGCTCGACCACGGCAGAATAGAGAGAAAGGACGAAGGTCGTCCCCTATGCTTAAGACATAGGCTCTACAGTATGCTATGCTGTGTACCGCACCTGAAATGTGCCTTGCCATGAGTTAGTCAAGGGGTACAAGAGTGATCCGAGAATGGATCACAGGACAGCGGTCAAAGTTATCCTTAGTAACTAGTGGACTAAGGAATTTTCTCGATTATGGAGGTGGTAAAAGAGTTCGTCGTAAAAGGTTACGTCGATGCAAACTTAACACCTATCCGGATAGCTCGGAGTAGAGATACCAGATACGTATAATGGAGCAACAATTTAGAATAACTCCAAGCAGAACAGTTATTTGGAATAGCTCCAAATAGAACGTGGTAGCTGCATCTAGGAGATGACATAGAGATTTGTAAAGCACACACGGATCTGAAAAGGTTCAGAACCGTTGACTATAACCTCTCTCACAAGCATAACATGATCAAACCCAGAACTCATCGAGTGTTAATCACATGGTAATGTGAACTAGATTATTGACTCTAGTAAACTCTTTGGGTGTTAGTCACATAGGGATGTGACCTTGAGTGTTAATCACATATCGATGTGAACTAGATTATTGACTCTAGTGCATGTGGGAGACTGTTGTAAATATGCCCTAGAGGCAATAATAAATTGATTATTATTATATTTCCTTGTTCAGGATAATCGTTTATTATCCATGCTATAATTGTATTGATAGGAAACTTAGATACATGTGTGGATACATAGACAACACCAAGTCCCTAGTAAACCTCTAGTTGACTAGCTCGTTGATAAATAGATGGTTACGGTTTCCTAACCATGGACATTGGATGTCATTGATAACGGGATCACATCATTAGAAGAATGATGTGATGGACAAGACCCAATCCTAAGCCTAGCACAAAGATCATGTAGTTCGTATGCTAAAGCTTTTCTAATGTCAAGTATCTTTTCCTTAGACCATGAGATTGTGCAACTCCCGGATACCGTAGGAGTGCTTTGGGTGTACCAAACGTCACAACGTAACTGGGTGGCTATAAAGGTACACTACGGGTATCTCTGAAAGTGTCTGTTGGGTTGGCGCGAATCGAGACTGGGATTTGTCACTCCGTGTAAACGGAGAGGTATCTCTGGGCCCACTCGGTAGGACATCATCATAATGTGCACAATGTGATCAAGGGGTTGATCACGGGATGATGTGTTAGGAACGAGTAAAGAGACTTGCCGGTAACGAGATTGAACAAGGTATCGGGATACCGACGATCGAATCTCGGGCAAGTATCGTACCGATAGACAAAGGGAATTGTATACGGGATCGATTGAGTCCTTGACATCGTGGTTCATCCGATGACATCATCGTGGAACATGTGGGAGCCAACATGGGTATCCAGATCCCGCTGTTGGTTATTGACCGGAGAACATCTCGGTCATGTCTGCATGTCTCCCGAACCCGTAGGGTCTACACACTTAAGGTTCGATGACGCTAGGGTTATAAAGGAAGCTTGTATGTGGTTACCGAATGTTGTTCGGAGTCCCGGATGAGATCCTGGACGTCACGAGGAGTTCTGGAATGGTCTGGAGGTAAAGATTTATATATGGGAAGTCCAGTTTTGGTCAGCGGAAAAGTTTCGGGTTTTATCGGTAAAGTACCGGGACCACCGGGAGGGTCCCGGAGGTCCACCAAGTGGGGCCACCAACCCCGGAGGGCTGCATGGGCTATGTGTGGGAGGGAACCAGCCCCAGGTGGGCTGGTGCGCCCCCCACAAGGGGCCCAAGGCGCAGGGGAGAGTGGGAGGGGGCAAACCCTAGGGCAGATGGGCCCTAAGGCCCATGCTCCCTGCGCCTCCCCTCTCTCCCCCTCTGGCCGCCGCACCAGATGCCATCTGGAGGCTGGCCGCCGCCCCCTAGGTTGGAAACCTAGGTGGGGGCGCAGCCCCCCTTCCCCCTATATATATTGGAGGCATTGGAGCAGCCCAACAGATGAGAACTTCTCTTCTTGGCGCAGCTCTACCTCTCTCCCTTCTCCTCATATCTCGCGGTGCTTGGCAAAGCCCTGCTGGACTACCACGCTCCTCCATCACCACCACGCCGTTGTGCTGCTGCTGGATGGAGTCTTCCTCAACCTCTCCCTCTCTCCTTGCTGGATCAAGGCGTGGGAGACGTCACCGGGCTGTACGTGTGTTGAACGCGGAGGTGCCGTCCGTTCGGCACTAGGATCTTCGGTGATCTGAATCACGACGAGTACGACTCCATCAACCCCGTTCACTTGAACGTTTCCGCTTAGCGATCTACAAGGGTATGTAGATGCACTCTCCTTCCCTCGTTGCTGGTCTCTCCATAGATAGATCTTGGTGACACGTAGGAAATTTTTTGAATTTCTACTACGTTCCCCAACAGTCCATAGCAGCCATGTAGCGATGGACGTGCTCATCTTCCTCCCTGATACGGCGACGCACCACTCCGGCGGGGCCGGCTGCGTCTGCACCGAATGTGGCCCACGCGAACGCCACCAAAGAAGATCAGGGTCGATGACGGGACCCGAGGTCGGGATCCTCACCAAGCGGCGCACCCCTCCAGGTAGCACCTCCCAGTGCCAGCCCGGCGGAGCCTAGTCCCGGACATGGGTCCCCTCAAGCAGGATGTCGTCGCGAACGGGTCGACGGCGAGGATGCGGGCCGGGCATATCGTCGAGAACAAATACTATATGCCCACAAAAAGTAACATTTTTTAAATGATTGGATTGTGATAACTAAAATTCTATATATATGCAAATTCTAACAATTTGACATTAATCTAATTCATCTAACTAAAACTAATTCTAAAAATTCCTAATTACATAACTAACATTTCCATAAGAATTCTAATATTTATATAACTAAAAAACAGAAAAATTGCTAACATTTCTATAAATATTTCTATAACTAAAAAACAGAAAACATTTATAACATTTCTATAAAACTAACATTTCTAATATTTATATAACTAAAAAAAAAGAATAATTTCTAACATTTCTATAACTAAAAAACAGAAAAATTTATAACAAACAAACTAATATGTGTGTGTGTGTAGTGTGTGTGTGTGTGTGAGTGGACATCGCGGCCGGGGCGAGCTCACCGGCGATGCGACGACGGGGCGACAGGACGGGGCGGCGAAGACGGGGCGACGGGACGGGGCGGCGGCGATGGGGCGGGGCGGTCGGGGCGAGGGACGGGGCGGCGACCACGGGGTGGGGCGGGGCGCGGCGCGGCGACTGGGACGACGGGGACGACGGGGACAGGGACGGCCGGGGCGGCGACGTCGACGGGGGCGGCGACGAGGGGCGGGGACGGCCGGGATCGACGACGAGGGGCGGGGGCGGCGACGATCGGGGCAGGGCGGCGCGACGGAGGGAGGAAACAGAGGGAAGAACAGAGGGAAACTGAATTTTTTTCAAGTGTTGTATATATAGGATGTACCTTTAGTACCGGTTGGAGCCACCAACCGGTACTAAAGGTCTGTTTTGGCCAGGCCAAGCGGCGGGAAGCGCACCCCTTTAGTACCGGATGGTGGCTCCAACCGGTACTAACGGGGGGGGGGGGGAGGGGTCTTTAGTACCGGTTGGAGCCACCACCCGGTACTAAAGGGGGTGCGCTGGCTCCAGGCGGTGCGCAAGTTTAGTCCCACCTTGCTAGACGAGGGGCTACCGCACTGGTTTATAAGCCCCAGTGCGGTAGCTCTCTCGAGCTCCTCTCCTAAGCAGGCCTACTGGGCCTACCTGTCCTCTTCTGCCCGGTGGGCCTACTGGGCCTTTGCGGGCCTGCATCCTGGCCAAACAAAAGGTTGTGTTCCTAGTCGTATGCAGGCCGCTTTGGCCCAGTAGGCGGGCTTTTTTTATTTTCTTAATTTTTTTCGCTTTATTTATTTTTGTTATATTTAGTTTTGAGTTGAAGGGGAGCCTTGGCGCAGTGGTAAAGTTGCTGCCTTGTGACCATGAGGTCACGGGTTCAAGTCCTGGAAACAGCCTCTTACAGAAATGTAGGGAAAGGCTGCGTACTATAGACCCAAAGTGGTCGGACCCTTCCCCGACCCTGCGCAAGCGGGAGCTACATGCACCGGGCTGCCCTTTAGTTTTGAGTTGTTTTTTGCTGTATTTAGAGTTTCTTTGTGAATATTTTTGCTTTAGGTACAAAAAATTACAAACTTTCTGTTAGTGCCGGTAGTTTTCAAATTTGAATAGTTTAAATTTTGAATTATTTGAAATTTGTGTGAATCACAAGTTTGTGAATAACTTAACTTTGAAAAAAGTTTTTTCAGCGATTCTTTTTTCTTATGTTTAATATTAGTGTGTTTTATCATTATATTAAATTTGCTAATGCTTAGGTTATTTAAAAAATGAAATGCCTGTGTAACAGTTTAGTTTTCGTCGGAAACCCTGATACTTCGAAAGAGATTGTCCATTTTGTACACGAAGTGCATCCAGTTTTTGTCGTAACCCTCTCTACTTTCTTGCACATGCTATTTGTATGAAATTATGATACCATGCCAACTTTCAACCTTTTCTGAGTTCATTTGAAATGCTTTTCAATTTCAGGGTCATTTAGCTGGAAAAAATCAGTAAATGCATGAAAAGAATTTGTTTGCACATAAAATTTCTTCGCGTTCAAATGCCAAAACACATAACTACCCTAATATAACTATTACAGACATTCCCTCCTGGGAGTGAAACACAGAAGAAAGTGGTGATAGTGAAGCCGATCACATCCCAGATCTTTCGGTGTGAAACTTTTTCTTCGCGTGTGTCCCTTTGCGCCGTCACCATGGAAAATCTTCATCATTTAACTGGATGCTCGGGTCAATATTCACTGTGAATGGAGCAATTTCATCAAACTTTTCATAATCTTCTGACATGTCTGTCTTGTCATCCACTCCCACGATGTTTTTTTTCCTGAAAGAACTATGTGGCGCTTTGGCTCGTCGTATGATCCATTCGCTTCCTTATCTTTTCTTTTTCTCGGCCTGAAAAACATGTCTTTCACATAAAAAACCTGCGCCACATCATTGCCTAGGACGAATGGTTCGTCTGCATACGCAAAATTGTTGAGATCCACTGTTGTCATTCCGTACTGCGGGTCTTCCGTTACCCCGCCTCGTGTCATATTGACCCATTTACACCGAAACAAAGGGACCTTCAAATCACCTGATACATAGTTAAGTTCCCATATGTCCTCTATGTAACCATAATATGTTTTCTTTTCCG
This sequence comes from Triticum timopheevii, assembly GCA_963921465.1. Classification (NCBI taxonomy): domain Eukaryota; kingdom Viridiplantae; phylum Streptophyta; class Magnoliopsida; order Poales; family Poaceae; genus Triticum; species Triticum timopheevii. The sequence continues at coordinate 66,269,578 of OY997274.1, forward strand.
TGTTGGTTGTTGCATCAAAGTGGACACCACTGTTTTGGTTGGTGCTCTTCTTATCTTGGGCGATCGTGTAAAATGTATTCCCATTTATCTGGTACCCTTTGAAAGTCATTATATTCGAAGATGGTAACTGGGACAGTGAGTATAGGTCATTTTGAATATCGCCATCATTCAGGGCACGTTTCTGCAACCAACCGGCGAAAGTCCTCGTTTGTTCGCGTGTAATCCAGTCGTCAGACTTCTCCGGGTGTTTGGACTGTAGAAAATTCTTGTGTTCCTCCATATACGGAGCCACCAAGGCGGAATTCTGTAGAACTGTGTAGTGTGCTTCAGTGAGAGAATGCCCGTCCATACATATTATTTGATGCCCTCCTAGCGTGCCTTTTCCTTCCAGTCTGCCCTTATGCCGCGATTCAGGAACACCAATCGGCTTAAGGTCAGGAATGAAGTCAATACAAAACTCAATGACCTCCTCATTTTCATGGCCCTTCGAGATGCTTCCTTCTGGCTTAGCATGGTTATGAACATATTTCTTCAAGACTCCCATGAACCTTTCAAAGGGGAACATATTGTGTAGAAATACAGGACCCAGAACGTTAATCTCTTCGCAAAGGTGAACTAGGACGTGCGTCATGATGTTGAAGAAGGATGGTGGGAACACCAACTCGAAATTGACAAGACATTGCACCAAATCATTCTGTAACCTTGGTATGATTTCTGGATCGATTACCTTCTGAGAGATTGCATTGAGCAATGCACATAGCTTCACAATGGCTAATCGAACGTTTTCCAGTAGAAGCCCCCTCAATGCAACCGGAAGGAGTTGCGTCATAATCACGTGGCAGTCATGAGACTTTAGGTTCTGGAACTTTTTCTCTGCCATATTTATTATTCCCTTTATATTCGACGAGAAGCCAGATGGTACCTTCATGCTGAGCAGGCACTCGAAGAAGATTTCCTTCTCTTCTTTGGTAAGAGCGTAGCTGGCCTGACCCTAATGTATGTCGTCTTTTCCGTGCATACGTTGATGGTCCTCCCGTCCCTCTGGTGTACCTTTTGTCTTCCCATACACGCCCAAAAAGCCAAGCAGGGTCACGCAAAGATTCTTCGTCACGTGCATCATGTTGATTGCGGAGCGGACCTCTAGGTCTTTCCAATATGGCAGGTCCCAAAATATAGATTTCTTCTTCCACATGGGTGCGCGTCCGTCAGCATCCTTCGGAACAGGTTTTCCGCCAAGACCCTTTCCAAAGATTACCTCCAAATAGTTGACCATATCATGTACATCAGCACCAGTACGGTGGCGAGGCTTCGTCCGGTGATCCGCCTCACCTTTAAAATGCTTGCCTTTCTTTCTTACGGGATGCCTTGTCGGAAGAAATCGACGATGTCCCAGGTACACATTCTTCCTACAACTATCCAAATATATACTGTCGGTATCATCCAAATAGTGCGTGCATCCACGGTATCCCTTGTTTGTCTGTCCTGAAAGGTTACTGAGAGCAGGCCAATCATTGATGGTCACAAACAGCAACACCTTTAGGTCAAATTCTTCCTGTCCGTGCTCATCCCACGCACGTACACCTGTTCCATTCCACAGCTGTAATAGTTCTTCAACTAATGGCCTTAGGTACAGATCAATGTCGTTGCCGGGTTGCTTAGGGCCTTGTATGAGCACTGGCATCATAATGAACTTCCGCTTCATGCACAACCAAGGAGGAAGGTTATACAAACATAGAGTCACAGGCCACGTGCTATGGTTGCTGCTCTGCTCCCCAAAAGGATTAATGCCATCTGCGCTTAGACCAAACCATACGTTCCTTGGGTCACCTGCAAACTCCTCCCAGTACTTTCTCTCGATTTTTCTCCAATGTGAACCGTCAGCGGGTACTCTCAACTTTCCGTCTTTCTTACAGTCTTCTGCGTGCCACCGCATCGCCTTCGCATGCTCTTTGTTTTGGAACAAACGTTTCAACCGTGGTATCATAGGAGCATACCACATCACCTTGGCAGGAATCTTCTTCCTGGGGCGCTCGCCCTTGACATCACCAAGGTCATCGCGACTGATCTTACAACGCAAAGCATCGCATACCGGGCAAGCGTTCAAATCCTCGTACTCACTGCGGTAGAGGATGCAGTCATTAGGGCATGCATGTATCTTTTGCACCTCTAACCCTAGAGGGCAGACAACCTTCTTTGCTTCATACGTACTCTCGGGCAATTCATTGTCCTTTGGAAGCATATTCTTTATTATTACCAGCAACTTTCCAAATCCCTTGTCAGATACACCATTCTCTGCCTTCCATTGCAGCAATTCAAGTGTGGTGCCCAACTTTTTTTTGTCAGCTTCACAATTCGGGTACAACAATTTCTTGTGATCCTCTAACATGCGCTGCAACTTCGTCCTCTCTATATCACTTGCGCAGTTTCTCTTTGCATCGGCAATGGCCCGACCTAGATCATCAGCGGGCTCATCTGATGCCTCTTCTTCAGCTTCTTCCCGCATTGCCGGCTCAGCTTCTTCCCCCAATGTTGTATCATCGTATTCAGGGAACCCATGGCCAGGATAGCCGTCGTCGTCCTCTTCTTCTTCATTGTCTTCCATCATAACCCCTATTTCTCCGTGTTTGGTCCAAACATTATAGTGGGGCATGAAACCGGACTTAAATAGCTGGATGTGAATGGTTTTTTCTGTAGAGTAACTGTGACCATTCTTATAGCCAGCACATGGACAAGGCATAAAACCATCTGCCCGCTTGTTTGCCTCAGCGGCCCGCAGAAAAGTATGCATGCAATTAATGAACTCGGGAGAGCATCGGTCATCATACATTCATTGTCGGCTCATCTTCATTACACAACACCAAATAGACTAAATTAATACAAGTTCATACATAAAGTTCATACATAAAGTTCATATATAGCACTTAATTAAATGCAACATACAAATAACTCTCTAGCTAAGGAATTTAAATGCGACAACAAATGCGATGAAGATCCCAACTAAGGTAACAATTGATTCAACAACATAATGATACCAAGCCACACTATCAATGGCATATTTTCTAATCTTTCTAATCTTCAATCTCATTTTCTCCATCTTGATCTTGTGATCATCGACGACATCGGCAACATGCAACTCCAACTCCATCTTCTCCCCCTCAATTCTTTTCAATTTTTCTTTCAAATACTCGTTTTCTCTTTCAACTAAATTTAACCTCTCGACAATAGGGTCGGTTGGAATTTCCGGTTCACATACCTCCTAGATAAAAATATCTATGTCAACTTGATGGGCATAATTTGTCATAAACACGAAATGCAACAACTAGTTTTAAAAGAGAATATACCACATCCGAATCATAACAAGGACGAGGGCCGACGGGGACGGATATCAAAACCATGGCACTATGTATAACAAATAACATACAGGTAAGATAATTATACGAGTAACTATATATCCAAAGCACACAAACATCAATTTGGTAATGTAAAACATTCATGAACAAGAGCATCACCACAAGGTGGTGCCAGCGACGGGCGGTGCGGGCGATCGACGGTGGTTACGACGGAGATTTAGAAGGCACTAAGTAAACCACACCTACATATGCAAACTAAGTGTTATTTTTGACCTCAAATTGCATATAAATCAAATACTAGCAAATATAATTCCTCCCAAATTAATCATTATACAAAGCATTGCAAGAGCTAATCTAGCAATGAGAGTTGAAAGGATAAAGTTGCTAACCTTTGTGATCATTTGAATGGATGGGGGCCTTCAAATCTTGACAAATTTTGGGCAAAATTTGTGAGGAGCTCGAGGGGAAAGGGGAAGAACAGAGGAGAAGTGAGGGGAAAGGGGAAGAACAGAGTGGCTCGGGTGGACGAAGGGTTTATGTACGTCGACCTTTAGTACCGGTTCGTGCCATGAACCGGTACTAAAGGTACTGGACGGGCCCCAGACTGACAACACCCTGCCACCACCCTCTTTAGTACCACGAACCGGTACTAAAGGTTCGCCACGAACCGCTACTAATGAGAACGGCCGGCTAGACGTTGGAACCGGCACTAATGGACACATTAGTGCCGGCTCAAAACCAAACGGGCACTAATGTGTCTCATATTTGTACGTGGCAGGGTTCGGGTGGTCGTGGGGGCCGCTGGGGTGGCTGGTGCCTCGAGCGAGATCTTCCCGCTGGAGGTGCAGTCGGCGGGGCAGGGCGTGACGGTGGCGACGAGCTTCGTGTTCACGGTGTTGGTGGCGCAGTCGCGCAGACGTTCCTGGCCATGCTGTGCCACATGAGGGCCGGCATATTCTTCTTCTTCGCGGCAAGGCTGGCCGCCATGACAGCGTTCGTGTACCTCCTGCTGCCGGAGACAAGGGGGGGGTACCCATCGAGCAGGTGGACAGGGTGTGGCGCGAGCACTGGTTCTGGAGGAGGGTGCTCGGATACGAGGAGGCGACAGCGAGCGGGAAACTCTGAAGGAGAGGAGGAAAGAAACAGAGCCATCATAGTGTAGTTTCAGAGCTGTAGCATACAAATCATCTGGCATGCAGTTTCAGAGATATAAATCATCATGCACACAACAGACAGCACAAATACCAACCATCAAATCAAATATGTAGCGTACAGTTTCAGAGATTGCACAAAATGGAAGATGAAAGCTTGTAGATCAATGTATGCAGTGCTCTTTATTATTGCTCGGCACTGCATTAGTTCAGAAAAGATTCAATTATATTGGTGATGCTAGAACTTGGCGCAAACGGTCACTTTAGTGCTAGAACTTGCGACGTACATCGAATTGGTGCAATAACTTGGCTCGAGCGTGCAAATACAGTGCGAATCTTAATTGTGTACGCCCGGACCGCTGACTAGATATACCAGCATGGCATGAGGCCCGCTGTCAGTGACTCGACGACAGAGAAGTGGCTTGTGGCCCCTTTTTTGTGAAAACCGCCTCGATTTTTTTATTTATCACAAAAAAGCCGCTGTTGTTATTGGTGAGGTGGAATCTCATTTTTTTCCTGAAAAAATAAGAAGAAAAAGAGTGCTCCGCGCCACGAACTAGCGACCTCTGACTAGCACACAGACGGTCCTAGACACTCCACCTGTAACGCATTAATGTGTTACTCCCTCGTTCCAAAATAGATGACTCAACTTTGTACTAACTTTAGTATAAAGTTGGGTTATCTATTTTGGAACGGAGGGAGTACATGGATAACTAAGCGTAATGTAGTTGAACGAAGGTGCTCTGTTTTTATTTTTAGTAAATAACAAAGGTGTTCTTGGAGCTTAAAATTATAAACAAGTGATTTAGTAAATGTCTGTATTCATCATTTCATATAAATTAAATATAACCTACAAGTGTACATTTTTTGTATTTAAATATTTAAACATTATTATTTAAAATATTTTAAATGTCCATATTTACTAAACATTTTTATATAGTACATGTGTGTACATCTAAATGTTTTTATTTACTAATAATCTTCTTTATGTATACTATTTATATCCCACAAAAAATTATAATATTTATAACACATGAATATTTTAACATTATTTTTATTACATACATTTTACAAATATCTTTAAAAAACCAATGCGTGCAAAATGAGCCGCACTATTTGCAACGCATTTAAGCCGCACATGCGTGCCTCCATAAAAAAATGCGTGCAGTTTATACTACATGAAGATCTGTTATCATTATTGTGCAGTATAGTAGGAGTGGTGGAGTGGATAAAACGAGTAGCATTGTAGCAGTATTTCGCGAGTTCGACTAGTTGAGGCTCTCTTTTTCCCGTTTAATTTTCCAGTACCGAGAGCCTGGACCCATGAGTCATAGAAGCGGAAAAATAAAATGCCTTCTTACGCGTACACATGGGCCTTTCTTATGAGAAATAAAAAAAATCAAGGGGGCTTTTGCAAAAAAGGCCAATCGCTGACAGCAGGCTGCACGCCACATTGGTGCGGCAAGTCACCTTTGTTTTTGTACTAAATCGTGATGTGCACCGTATTTGCACGCCGAATCTAAGTTGTTGCACCAGTTCAATGTATGCCACAAGTTCTAGCATCAAAGTGGCCGTTTGAGCCAAGTTATAGAACCATCGGTGTAATCGACTCTTCAGAAAATGATTACCTTGAACGCGTAGTCATGGTAAATTACCCTAACACGTAGTCACTTACTTAAAGGGTTGGCGCGCTTTGCTGTTCCGTTGGTATTGTTGGGTTTTTAAAACAAATACTCACTCCGTTTTAAAATAGAGGGTGTATTTTTTTTGAGAAGTCAAACATTTTAAGTCTGCTCAAATTTGTAGAGAAATATATCAAAATCCATAATATGAAATCGGTATGATTAAATTCATCATGAAATTAATTTCCATTCTTTTTTTGTTTAATATTGTGGATGTCGATATTTTTTGCTCTAAACTTGATCAAATTTAAAGAAATTTGACTTTCGAAAAAACTAATACCCCTTATATTTTCGAACTGATGGTAAAAAAATTAGTTTAGTGGTGGGAGGGGGATGGTAGAATGTGTTTTATTTTTATTTACAATGCGGTGATTTGGTGGCCTTTTGTGGTATGATTATGTGTTATCTGCTAATCAATCTATATTCATGTGGGAAAATTTCTATGCCGGTGGCTACATGTAGTATATTGTTGCAATAGTATCACATGATGACGCTTCTTTTTTCTAGGTGGTGAGAGGGTGGGTGGAATTGATATGTGTTTTATAGGCCGGTTGCTACTATTTGATTTGAAAAATTGGTGGCCCGATCAAAATCGTAAATTAATCTAAAATTGAATACCTCAATTATTAAAGAGCTTCAAAATCATAAAACACAGTGAATTAAAATATTTAAATGGGAGAGCTCTTTGAGGAATTGTTGACCCGGTCAAAATCAGGTGACACGATTTTAAATTAACGGCCTCAATTAATTATGAGGCCTTATTAAATTAGGAAGCATGGTGTATAGAATAAGAGAGCTTGGAGAAATTGTGGACACGGTCAAAATTAGGTGATCCAATTCAAATTGGAGACCGCAATTAAATGTAGGCTCTTTAAAACTAGGAAGAAAGTTTTATAGAGGATAACATGTAGTATGGTCTGTAAATTTTGTATAAAACTGTTGTTATAATCTTGTATCGTTGATACAAGAATCCAAGTTGATGTCTCTACATAAGCAGCCATTCGTCCCGATTGATGAGGCCACCTAGCGCCTTTGGAGTAAGCTAAGGTAAAGAGTGCTCCCGAATTTGGGAAAAGTTCACGAATATGCAAAGGTTTGAGTTTGCAAAAGTTCACGCATTTGAAAAAGAAAGAAAAATAAAATTGAACTAAAATTAAAATATTAACAAGAAGGAAAAAAACAAAAACGAAAACCGAGTAAAACACATGACAGGAAAAAGCACAAAAAAATGCCCAAAAGAATCATGCGGAAAAAATCTCTTCATGGGCCGGCCCATTTGTCACTTAGTCTTGGGAGGCGGTGTGCGTTAGCGAAATTGTATATGACTGTGAAATCACTAATTAAGAAGCACTTTTTGCAAAGCTCACTCCCACCTCCCAGGTTGCGACAAGTGGCACAATGCATGTGCGCCACTTGTCGCAACCTCACAGCTTTCCCCTTTTTCGTAGATCTGTTTATTCAATACATTTTATCTTTTAAGCCATGCGTCCAAATTTTGAACCGTTGGATTCGTCATGTTGAGTTCTTTAAAACTAGATCTCATGTTGATAGGTTTTGACGTTTTTTTTCATGGAAAAACCCGAAAGAAAAAACCGAACAAGTCACGAGTGTGCCTCTCGCGGAAGACAAAAAACGCGTTTTTTTCCGTCTCGCGAAAGCAAAAATAGAAAAAAGAAAAAGCATTTTTTCGTTGCTGAGAGGCACGGTCGTGCCTCTCGCGGAAGCAAATCCGCATCTCTCGCAGAAGCAAAACCGTGCCTCTGATGGAAGAAAAACAAAGAAAACAGATAACACGTTTTTTTCGCGCAAAAAGTACTTTTTTGATATTTTTTTCCAAAAGCTAAGAGAGAATGGTGAAAAACCTAATAGCCAAAAAATCTGAAAAAAACATCTAAAAAGCCGAAAACGTGTGCAAAAAAAATGCGGAGGGAGCGCCCAGAACGCGACACGAGGTGAGCAGCCCACCCCAAGTGACCCTTGGGGAGGCTCCCGAAGGAGTGGTCTTTAGTTAGTTTCTCCCTGATTGGTTTTTCAAAACGTGGCAAAGAAAAATAGCAGTCATTTTGCTCAAAAAATTAGCAGATCTAATTGAACCAACCATTTACAAAGATTCCAGTAAAAAAACAATTTACAAAATTGTTATGGGTATCTTCTTCCAAGTAAAAAGCCCAAGAAGGCATAATATTGTTACACGCAAAACAAAAGAAGTTACAAACAACTCTTTCAAAATTATACAAAATAAAACTTATCGGTCCAACAATAGCATAGTCGACTTAGAATTAAAGGTTGTTTTGAAATAAATGTATAAACAAGAAAATGGTTACCAACAAAAAGATTTACTCTGACTTTTCAAATATGACATCTCAAAAAATTATGTGTAAGTAAATATATATATATGTATGACCATTTTCAAACTTCAACATATTTGTTTCTTTTGTGTACCTTTTAGAAAAAATGTAACTGCCCAAGTAAAATATTAAAGACTAAATTATGAATCTTAATGCGACCTACTCCCTCCGTTCCTAAATAGTTGTCTTTCTAGATATTTCAAATAGACTACCACATACGGATGTACATAGACATATTTTAGAGTGTAGATTCACTCATTTTGCTCCGCATGTAGTCACTTTTTGAAATCTCTAGAAAGACAAGTATTTAGGAACGGAGGGAGTAGTAGCTATTCTCGTCTATAACCCCTAAAAAAAGCTATTCTGGTCTATAATTAAAATGCTTCTATAGTGTTTATAATGTGCTTATAATGTGCCTCCAGCGGGCCCCTAGTCTGAAAAAAAAACTTAGAACCAGAGCGATACTGGGGCGGAGACAGGAAATTTAGCAATTGAGTTCACTCATTCACTCATTAACTAGTGAAAAATTGGCATGGACCAAATACCCAAGCCTCTATTCCAGGGAGCTTTTTTGCCCTGAGATTACTCCACTTGGATGAAAAAGACCTTGGTGAATTTTGGGCTTGGCACGTGGTATTATTTTGGTACCTGGCGGTGTAGAAACGAGTAGTGTATTCAGCTATTTGATTCAAATTTCTTGAACGTGCGTGCGGGATGCGTTGGTTGCTTTAGCATTTTTTGCTGCGTGTGGGCCGGTTCGTACGTTGGTGTTCGTGCCCTGACGCAGTCGTTCTGCCTCGATGCTTCTCTCGATCTCTATTGGTCATCGGGTTGTGTTCTCTCGATTTCTGTTGGTCGTCGGGATGTGTTCCTGCCGCTGTTGGGCCAATTGTTGTTTGTCCTTTTGTTCCTGCCGCTGTTGGGCCAATTGTTCTGTCGCTTTCTGTTGTCCATCGGGCTGCGTGCGTGCCGCTGTTGGCCCAGTCGGCGTTCTTTGGTTACGCGGTGGCCTGTTTACTTCTGGGAGAGCGGTGCCGCCTCCGTTGTTCCATCTAGATGATGCTGGCGCTGCCGCTTTCAACGTTAGTTCGGGAGCCTGCTACCCCTTCTGATCGGTGCCGCTTCTCTCGCGTTTTCTGAAGATCTTCCCTTTACTATTGTAGTTCCTTCTGTGTGGTGCGATGCTATAAATAGGTTGCTTCCCTTCCTTCTCTGTGGCCATCTCTCGTGTTTGCATCTCATCAAGGCACCGCTGAGAAATTCAAAAACCATGGAGGAACTACAGCGGTGCTCTCCCCTTCTCTGGGCTCTCCCCCACGCTGCACCTCCAAACTGCCACTAGGGGGACTTTGCCAGAGGGGAGCTGCGTCCAGAAACCATCGCTGCTACTCCGCCGAGCGAGCAAGTGCATCACCGTCATCGCTACCATGTTGTTGTCGACACGGCCACCGCGGGGACGGCGAGGTGTTCAACACGGTCCCCTGGGCATGAGGGCGAGGTGTTCAACACGGTCCCCTGGGCATGAGGGCGAGCTTGGCTAGCATAGCTGTGGCGGCTGCACTCGCACTAGCTAGCTAGCGTTGTCCTGGTAGTTTATCAATGGATTGATGGCCACTTCTTAAAAAAAGAACTTTCTTAGTAGCCTGTGATTTTTCGACTGATGGTCATGCTCAGGTTCAGAGATATGCTTACGAATCACAGGAGCAGGAGCAATGTGTGCAGGGTAAGTTGAGCGACTTCTTTGTTCCCTTCCTTTAAAACGTTCAGTTTTATGTTGTTAGTTGATTCAAGGGCTTACTTTTTGAAGTGTCTATGCAAATGGTGATCCATCGAAGTTGATATGTTGAATCTGTCAGCTTCCTTCCCTTTTTCTCCGCTCGGAGAACGAGCCGTTTTCTCCTTGATGATTTGTATATGAACTTGATTTTTTTGTCCTCCAGAATCTGATGCGAGCCTTGTCCTTTTGTGCTTAAATCCATGGAGGTTCGGAAGTTAGCCCAAGAAAATCAAGCTGTGTTAGTGTCACTGTCGCTCAACATAGTACAGTAGCCGCTCTGGTTTATTCCAGCTACTCATATGCACATGTCAAGCGATTTCCCTTGATAAATGTATATGTAATTTTTGCCCTATCCAAAATATTTCCTGGATGTTCTCTTTTACTCTCTCTATTTTCTTCCTAATACTTGCCTTCTATACTCATCGCCACTAAAGATCGGAAGCAAGAGTCCATGAGAGGCTAGGGCCGTCTACCGCATCACCAAAATCCTTAGTCATGCATAGTAGTTGGATCATCTAATTGCTGAAGAAGATCCTGACTCAACTCATGCTTCGTAGTTGGATCACTCTTTTTTTTTCAAAATGGATAGTTGGATCACTCTAACTGCTAAAGAAGACGGATTAAAATGGTTTGGTCTGCGTGATAGAGCTCGGCTATTGAAGAATTCGTAACCAAGCCAGATAAATTAATCATGGAAATTTGGATAGGGAAGAATTACAAATTTATATAATTGTGAAAAGCCATTGTTACTATTCTGACATCCTGATCATCTACATTTTCGCCTGAAGGTTAAGAGGATGGAAGTATTCATTTCTGTAGTATGTTTCTTAGTTTTGTTTATTTTAGATGCATCATTCTTTTGCACATCAGCTTAACTAAAACTTAGAACTTTAGTTTTCTTTCAAAAAATACATAATCGGCCTTAGGGTTGACTGAATGTTAGAACTTCACTTTTATCTGAAAAAAGTACATAATCAGCATTAGGGTTCAGGGAACTGCTTTGTTTTTCTAGAACCAGACCAACACTGCTTTTAACAAGTTTCAGAGTCTGGCATGTAAAGTTTTATGTACTGTACATTAGATTTGAATTATTTGACAAGAAGAAACTCCATGAGAAACAAATATCATGCAAAAGCTCTTCTTTTGTGTTTTTTTACCCAGATAGAAACCTGTCCAAATATGTTTTCTTTAGGCCTTTCAGTCCCATTATTAAGAACATCACAACTATAAGCTTCTGCTTTTACACAAGCCTTTCCTCCTGTATTCACTAAAGCATAGAATGATATATTTTTTATAATTGATTCAGATTATCTAGATGTGCCAAAGAAGTGATATGCTTTTTTTTCAGCAAAAAACGGACCAATCGGGTGCTGCCACGTCAATTAGTGGTGCGGGTACGATTCTGGGTGTGCCTACCGATTATTGGTGGTTGTGTTGGACATTCCTTTTGCCTTGCCCGCGATCCGCTTTTGTAGAGCGACGGGGTTGCATGCAGATCCCAAGTTTTGTGCCATGCAGATCACGATTTGACTACGTGCATGTCTTTCTTTTCTTATTCTTGTTTCTTTGTTTTGCTTCGATCTGCTCGGGCGGTTGTAGCGTTGGCTGATTGAGTTGTTGACACACGATTTATCCGGTCTAACGTGTCGTTTTGATCTTCCACGCGGGGTGTGCTGGAGGGACGAGACTTGCCTGCTCCCTCCCCGTGCTCCCATCCGTGCTCCCGCGTACGTGGCTTGATTAGATTAGAAAAGAAAAAGAGAAAAGGACAGCCGTAGGATGAAGTGGGAGCACGGATGGAAGCATGGAAAGGGAGCAGGCAAGCCGGATCCTGTGGCAAAGCATAGGGAGAACAACTCAGTGCAGTTGGCGCACAACAGCGATGAACTCCCCCATGGGTACACGTGCAACTAGCGTTCGTGACATGAGTTTGGTAAGTTAGCTTGCAAATCACCGGTATAGTAGGATCACGTAGCAACCAGTTAGATCAGTTCGTCATTCTGCTTCTTTTTTTTGCGGGGAAGTCTGCTTCTGATTAGTACATGGCAACTTTATGCACGACGCTGTCGCCGGCGAGGAGCGCGTGAGACGACGCATCCCCATGCGCTGCAAGCTATGGCTCGCGACTCCATGGTCGAAGCAAGCTATCGCCCACAACGTGTAAAAACACAAAGCTATGTTCTCCGATGACCGACAAACCTTATTATACATCAACAATTCTCGAACGCTCAAGCAAAGAAATGATATCCAAATTAGCAACCAATCAAACAGTCAAAAAAGTTGGTGGTTCAAGGTGTATGGAGCAATTCCAGTCAAAACTCATTATTTTCAAGATTTATATTCTAACTCATCTTTCACCAATTCTGTATACTTGCTAAACAGTATGGTTTACCCCCTTCTCATATTTGTTGTATGTGGGCACCAAGACTAAACAATATGGGTTTACCCCTTCTCATATTTACCCTCTTCTCATATTTGTTGTATGCAGGCATCAAGTTGCGGTGAATTTGGATGACACACTATTAACTTACATAATACGATTCTTAAGGGTGAAAAAAGGCCACTAGCTATGTTTCTCTGTGTTGTATATTTGTTTTTTCTCTAAATGTTATAAGATAATGACCAGCCTAAAAGCTCATTGAGGAAGGAAGTTATCATCGTAGCATACCCTTTGTTTTATAGAATGGCATGATGTGAATAAATGAAACTCACTAAAGATGTATTAACGTGTATTTCCCTGTTTAGCAACATGCAGCATGCATGATGCTAATAATATATCTCTTCATAATTTATCTTCCTATGTTGGGTGTTCTCTTATTTTAAACCAATAACATTTGTTGTAAATAGTAAACATATTTCATATGGATACATCGTATCGAGGGCGCGGCGTGCCGCCGCGCGGGCTATGCTAGTCTAATTTTATGTCATATCACAACAACATTATAGCACTCAAAGAAAGCATAATAAATAGGAATATGACATCACTTATCATAAATAGTTGTTACTTTAAAATTGGAGTGTGCATGACAAACTGATTGGCTATAAAATCATGTGTTTACGAATTATAAATAGAGTAGTACCAAAATAACTCCATAGCTTCAGGTTCAACTTCTCATCTAGCTAGTTTGATAAAATTAAAATAAAAGCGCTATCATGCGAAACAATCATCTAAATCACTCACATTTCAGAGTATCCATTTTTGATGTTTCATTCAGACACACCATCATTACTAATGATGCAAAATATCTCTTTCTCCACATAGCAAATTAGATATTTACTCATGACCTATCACCCATTTTATTGTGCAACTTTTTCTTGTCAACATCATAGTTGAAAAGCATCTCTCCAAAGATGTTGTGGCAACCGACAATATCAAAATACTAGTTTTAAGAGTTGATACACCAAAGAAAAAGTAACATGCTTATTTGTTTGCACCATTAACTTACCAAGATCATCAATCCTGTCCAAATTGGCAAACATTTCGTCTGCTCACACATTTATCAATGTGAGTATCTCCAATGTCCCTATGTGGATAAACAAATTTCGACAATGGCCTATATAGTCCCTATGTGGATAAACTAATTCACCTGCCATGGTATTCCTGCCTTACACGTGAATATTACTCGGCTTGTTATTTTTATTCCACATGAGTTATATGAGTCTCTCATAATCTTCGTGCATACAACAAGAAGGTGCGCCTACGCGGAAACTACGCGGGAAACTATCCCAAGAGACAAGGCTAAAGCACTTGTTCACGCGGAGATGCATGCTGCCAAAACAAGCATTAGCCAAAATCTGCCACACTTTGAAGGACTCGATGGGCTATTGACCAAACATGTATAGTCAAGGAGGACAAAGTCAGCTTCCCTAAAAAAAAGGAGGACAAAGTAAGCCCTCTAGCTATAAGGTGGCCAGTGCCGACGACTCAAAATCCAACTACACGGGGTGCACCATCGACTTGAAATACAAGACAACATGCGTACACACCCGGGAATCCCGACTCTACTTGTAACCAAGTAGGAACCAATCCTTAAAGCAATTCGGGATTCTTTAACATAGCTCGGGCCAACAATTTAAGGAGCGGTAGGGCTCCCTCTATCGGTACATCAATAGACATCAAATTAATCGCATACCACGTTACAAACCCTAGCAACCTTGAGAACATACCTAGAGGTCTTGCGATCGACATATGGCGACAAGCAGTACAATCCACACCAACATATGAACTAGAGTATTACCTTCTCCTGAGGGCTGAACTTATATAAATTATGTGTCCCGTGTGCACCCATATAGACGCACTACTCGTAAGCTGCCCCGTGTTAATTATTGGCGGATGAATACACTGAGATTTGTTCAAGACTAAACCTGTTTTGCATCCTAATGTATACCGACTTACTTATAAATCAAATTCCTGCCTGCCAAGCTATTGTTGGCGAAATGCTGGACCATTGATCATCATCACTGCCGCAGACAGTGGTCGTGAGACCGAGATCGGCGGCCACGAGGAGAAAGCTTGAGAGGCTTGGCCTCTGCATCAATTTGCCCGCACGTTGCAGGTTCACAAGAAATGCCTTGACTCTGCAGTACTTGACTAATGATTTGGATTTGTGCAATAAAATCCTTTGTTTTTATCTAGGAGTAATGCGATCAACAGAAAACTCTTGTATGTGGCTGGCGTGAGTTGGGTCCTTCCTCGAACCTACTCCCTACCTACTCATGGACTAATTTGGCATGGATTGTGGGTTTAGTGTTAGGCCATTTTGGCTGCGCCGCAGTCTCGAGTGATCGAATTATTTACACCAATTATGTTGACTTGTGAGTTTGTCACTGGTAGAATGATATCGGTATGTCGACCAGCCGTAGAAGACTAAGACTTTCAAGTTTCAATTCCTTGTGTTTGACGTGCTGTGTAGGACGTCTTCAAACATGCCTTTTATATTGAGTAATAACCATGTGATGAGTACTCCCCACGTCTTCTTGGTTCCTCACTGCTCAACATTTTTGGTATATATTACTGGAGCCGGCTCCATCTTATTGATGACATCCGCGAAGTCTCCGTACACGTGCCCCCAAAGATAAGTGCCCGGAGCCACAGTGGTTGCCTTTGAACCCATGAAAGGATCTACAATACCTGACACAATATCTCGTTATTGCGCATGCACGATGAACCTCGCCATCAAGGAGACGGCAGGAGGCTATGCCAGAGCTTCGCTGACTACATCCAGATGGACAATCTCGAGGAGGGCCGGAGCCGGAAGACAAACTCAAAGAAGAAATGCCACCATTGGCCCGTGTTAGAATAAATCCGAGGCCTACCGTCGATCATCCGAGGACCAAGCAATCATACGAGGCACGACACCGAGATTTGTTAACGAGGTTCACCGATATGGCTACATCCCCGGGGCCTGACTACGGGCGCTCCTCCCCGTGACACCGTCACATACCGCACGCCGGCTCCCCCTTGCGCGCCTGTGCTATTATGTTGGCATAGGTTACATCGTGTGTCTACCCTCGCTATATAAGAGAGGCCTAAGATATAAGTGTCCTACTAGGACACGACTCCATATCTTATCTAAACACAATACAACTACAAGTCCAACTGTAACCTACCTCGTACACTATATTCGACACAACTCCAACAAACTCCACCTTGGCGAATATACTCCACCATCCTGGATTTGTCCATGCGTCAAACTTCCATGTACATTGGACTTGAGCTTACCCATGAGTACCGTTGCTACTCCAAAAACTCCATGCGACTCCACCTGCAACTTGTAGTCCCTTTTTTCTTGACCACGGTCAACACTCGAGCAAAATTAAGTTCCTTGTTACTCTAGCTTGTGCTCCCAACTTTCAGAGTATCCGTTCAATGCCATCACATAATGATCACTGACCCGCGTGAAAGTGGACAACTCACATATTGGGTGTCACACATAAGAGTTACCTGAACTCAACATCACCGCCCTTTCTTGACCGCCTGTCAGAAACTTGAAAGAATTTCACCGTTGCTTGTAGTCATCCCGAGTCAAATTCGCAGTTGTCTCACCACATGTATGACCACCAGAGCCCTGGCCCGTCTTCATGTCCCGTGCACGTCGCACGCTTCGCCTATATTACCGCGTCGAGCCTCCGCTGTCCCGGTCGAGTCTCAAGGGTCACGAAACCACACCACTCAACCCCCACTGCAGAGTACCACCGATCATCACCGACCGATGACGAGTTTCACGCTTCCATCAGACCATTGGGCTCCAGTCCAAACTACGTGTCACCCGCTTTTCCCGCTGAAATAGGCTTCGACTCTCTGACGTCTTACGCCGTAGCCCCTCAATCAGCACCGAGTGAAGTCTTCCAGACTCCAGCTCCACCTTCAACATGACTCCATGGTAGATGATCAGTTCACCCCTGTGCCTCATCGACTTCAAGCTCCATGTATACACCACATTGAATCAATCCCGCGCCATAGTCTTGTTGAAGCCACACAAGCCCTCGGGCCTGCGCCACGTGTTTCCACGCCCAAAAGTCGGTCACCATCAGCATCACGCTCCTATGTCGCCGTCGCCGATCCCACCACCGTCTTCTGTTCCAACCGACTCACGTCGATCCGTCAGACTACCTAGTCCGACCCAGCCGAACTCGTTCGACTGTATGACACACTAGAGGCTCCCAAATCGTCTTCCGCGAATCTCCATCCATCACATGATAATTCCATCATAGCTGGACTGATTTCCCGCAACGCCTTCAAGCATCCATATCGTGCCAACAAATCTTTTCCTTGTCCGCCATAACCCAAGGTTTTCAGTTCTGTTGAACTTCTCTACCTCAAACCTGATACCCGTTGACGCCCTGGTTCTTTGTACGGCTGACCCATGAAAAATTAACCAAGCTGCTACCAGATGCGATGCCCTGCAGCCCGTGTATGTCTAGCAAACCCCAAAGTCTCCAGTACCCTTCCCGTGTACAAGTAGCAAAACACTAGGTTGAAAATTGATGGAACTTTCTACTCACGGGAGCTACTCTACTCCATGATGCTTAGCCAAGACCTCTCGTACTGCTGCCTCACTGTTCTGCCCGCTGCCACGCGCACTGAGCCGATGCAAACTGTTGCTTTTCCAATGGCCAAGCTCCCCGATGGATGTTTTTTTTTCTTCCGCCGAATCGATGTGGCTGCCTCCGTCCGCGTCACACATACCAGGACTCGGTCCTCTTTTGGTCCAAAACATATCTCTGTCCAATCGCTTGACTCTCTACAGCCTGTGCGGTTTCGCTCGCCCGCTGTTCCGAATCGAGCAGTCGCTCGTGCTGCCCGACTGCCGCCAGCACGCGTCTCGCTCTGAGTCGCGCCCAAAGCTTACGAAACTTGCCGAGATCAGCCTGAATCGCTGCGGCTCCATGACCGCCATGCAAAGATTATGACCGTCGACACGTTTGCTTATCCTGGCAGAACTCCACGACGATATCTTTCACCTCCTCTAGATCAATGCAACACAGCTTCCGAATAACCTAGCTCTGATACCACTTGTTAGAATAAATTCGAGGCCTACCGTCGATCATCCGAGGACCAAGCAATCATACAAGGCACGACACCGAGATTTATTAACGAGGTTCACCGATCTGGCTATATCCTCGGGGCCTGACTACGGGCGCTCCTCCCCGTGACACCGTCACAATACCGCACACTGGCCACCCGGGCGCCGGCACACGCCGCCGGCTCCCCCTTGCGCGCCTGTGCTATTATGTTGGTATAGGTTACATCGTGTGTCTACCCTCGCTATATAAGAGAGGCCTAAGATATAAGTGTCCTACTAGGACACGACTCCATATCCTATCTAAACACAATACAACTACAAGTCCAACTGTAACCTACCTCGTACACTATATTCGACACAACTCCAACAGCCCGAGTGCCACACCTACGAGAACTAAAAAAATCCTAACCTAAACTACTTGCTGAAGAGGAGGCACCGGGATACCCCTTCCGGCCATCGGCCGCCGGAGTGGCATGCATAGTGGATGCGAGTTCATAGGCTCATCGATGAAGCATGGAAGCGAGAATTTCCAGCTCATCCAGCTGATATTATTTTCAAATTTCATCTCTTCTTACAGATGTGGACACCGTTGGGGAAGCAGCGCGATGCTGAGCGCATGTTGGAGATCATGGAGAAGATTAAGAGCACCCTAACGCTGGCTCGGCAGACCACACCAACAGACTGAGCTTTTGGAGTCTTCGTCCGCGACGGAAGGATAGGCCTGTTGATCTCCTAGTTGTATTCCATGTGCCTGTGCTTCCGCATATTTCGAACTTGAACTTGACGCGTTATTTGGACATTGTTTGCCTCGTTTCTTTTGGTTATTATGTGGGTCTATAAGGTTAAGAACCTTGTTGGATGCTGCCTGGTGGCTTTAATAAATTAAAACCAGACGTTTCTAGTGTCTTCGTTCCAAAAAAGAAAACGAATAAAGGTGGCCGGTGGAGTCGATCCAACATACTTGGTATATAAATTACACAGACATGAGCTAGCTGAAGTAGTTAGTTCATTTGCTAATTCACACCGGTTATGGTGAGCTAGTGGGTTTCTCTGGGGCGCTCGTCGATTTCTATTAGAGAAACTGCCCAAAGTTTGTTTCTACAAAGTGTGTGCACATATACTTTCAAACAGCAAAATGGATCTAGGTATCATGCGCAGGGGTGACAAATCCTCTCGTGTAAACTTTTGCCAGCTATCCAAGCAAACCAGACATATCCATTAACTGAGTATTTAACAAAAAACTATCACAATTCATGGAATCATGCCTACAAACTACCACTTTACAATTTTGTCCCGAAAACTACCACTTTCTCGCTAATCTGTGACTAAAAACTACCATGTTTGAAAAGAGCCCGATTTTCCTCTTTTAAACACGTTTCTGACTGGTTGGGCCCACACATAAGCGTTGACGTGGCACATTAGCATGTTTGATGGCGGCCGAGGAGCTCGCGGTCGCCGGCGAAGGGCGTGGGGCGGGCGGCTTCAGCGGTGACCCGCAGCGGCTCTGGCGGCTGCAACAATGACCCGCGGCGGCTCCAGCGCTGACCCGCGGCGAGCGGCTGCAGCAGCGACCCGCGGCTGCCGCGACGAGCGACTCCAGCGGTGAAGGGCGGCGGCGGCAGGTGCGAGGAGCCCGGGCGGCCGGAGGCGAGGGCGCGGCCGCGGGCGTAGCAGGTGTGTGCGGGCAGGTGTGGGCGAGCGAGCGTGGTACGGGGACGGCGACCCCGGTGCGCATGGCGAGGGGCGGCCACGAGCGCCGCGGGCGCACGCGTGCGGGTGCGGCTCAGAGCACGAGCTCCGGAGCGCGGGCACGGAGTAGAGGGGAAGCAGCGGGCGCTGACGATGGTGACGGGGAGCTGCACGAGGTGGTCACGGACGTGGCGAAGTGCGGGCGAGAGGGTCACCGGAGTGCACGCGAGGTGTTCGAGGAAATGCCAGAGAGAGGAGGAGGAGGAAGAAGAAGATTGATGCTGACAGGTGGGCCCATCCTGTCAGAAAAGCGTTTAGAAGAGGCGAATCGAGCACTTCCCCGACATGGTAGTTTTTAGTCACAGATTGGCGAGAAAGTGGTAGTTTTCGGGACAAAATCGTAAAGGGGTGGTATGTAGACACGGTTCCACGAAATGTGGTAGTTTTTTGTTAAATACTCCCATTAATTAGTACTACCCCGTCCTTGTTTATAGGTCCCTTTGTAGTTTGTGTCAAATTTTGACTAAAGATTTAACTAACAAAATGTTAATGCATGTCAAGAAAAATTATCTTATTGGATTCGTATTTGAATATAGTTTTCAAAAATATAATATTTGGTACATGCGTGAACATTTTGTTAGTTTAATCGATGGTCAAAATTTGGCACGAAATACAATGGGGACCAATAAACCCGGACGGAGGTAGTACATATATTTTTCTTTCCAAAGGAGCACCAAGCAGTTGTTACAACCATCAAGTTCAGGAAGGGCTGACTTCGCAGCCATAGAGTAGTACCACTACCAACCATAGAGTAGTACTTAGCTTAGCAGCCGGAGAAGAATTGACTGTTTCAAGTCGTTGTGATGCAAAGCCGTCTCTTCTTCTCCTTCAAGTACTGATCAACTTAACTTGAGAATTAAGATAGCTGACCACATGTGGCAACGCAAAATCTCTTCTTCGTTTTGTCCCTTTGCACAGCACCTTTGGTATAAAGTTCGCACGTACACGAGCTAGCTGAAGCAGTCAGTTCTCACCACATAGAAAATGGCGACCCCACTCACGTCCCTACTCCTCTCCCTACCCCAACAATGGCAGCCCGTCCTCTTAGCCCTTCTCTCCTTCGTTTCCCTACTGCTGTGGAACAGGAGCTCGTCCAGGAAACGGCTCAAGCTGCCACCAGGCCCTGCGAGGGTGCCCCTCCTGGGAAACCTGCACCAGCTCGGCCCGATGCCGCACCGGACCCTGCGAGACCTGGCGCGGATCCATGGGCCGGTGATGCAGCTGCAGCTCGGCAAGGCACCGACTGTGGTGCTGTCGTCGGCCGAGGCGGCATGGGAGGCGCTCAAGGCTCATGACCTCGACTGCTGCACGCGGCCCGTGTCCGCGGGGACGAAGCGGCTGACCTACGACCTCAAGAACGTTGCGTTCGCGCCCTATGGCGGGTACTGGCGGGAGGTGCGCAAGCTCCTCACCGTCGAGCTCCTCAGCGCGCGCCGCGTCAAGGCGGCGTGGTACGCACGCCATGAGCAGGTATGCCGTAGTCACGGTGCACCGAAAACAGTCTACCTTCTTCGCTCTTATTGACTCGATCAAGATGATACAGCCACGTACAGTTTACATCCGGTATCGGCAGTCAAACGAGCATAGTCTATCTGGTTACTTAAATGTTGTATATTGTATTTATGATTAGGTGGAGAACCTGATGAGCACACTGAGGCGTGCGGAAGCAAAGCCGGTGGCGCTGGACGAGCACATCTTGAGCCTCTCCGACGGTATCATCGGCACCGTAGCGTTCGGCAACATCTATGGCAGTGATAAGTTCTCCCAAAATAATAGTTTTCAGGCCGCACTCGACGATGTTATGGAGATGCTATCCAGCTCCGGCTCCTCCGCCGAGGACTTGCTCCCCGGAGTCGTTGGCCGCCTTGTTGACCGCCTTACCGGATTCGTAGCCCGCCGCGAGCGAATATTCACACAGTTAGACGCCTTCTTTGAGATGGTCATCTGAGCATCACCTGGACCCTAAGCGTGTGCTGCCTCAGAATGGCGGCGACCTCATTGACGTCCTCATCGACCTCTGGAAGAAACCACGTGGCACATTTAGCTTCACCAAGGACCACGTCAAGGCCGTAATCTTTGTAAGTTATAATAATTCAACACTTACAGTCCATGCATAGATTCCTAAGAAAAGAAATCAAAGCTGGTAATAACATTAACCACTAACATGGCATTTATGATGTGCAGTCGACGTTCGTTGCTGGCATTGACACTAGTGCAGCAACGATTATGTGGGCAATGTCGGAGCTGGTCCGGAAGCCGCGCGTGCTCAAGAAGGTGCAGGACCATATTAGGGCCTTGGTGGGAGGCAACAAGAGAGTGGAACCAGAAGACATGCCCAAACTCAGCTACCTCTGGATGGTGGTGAAGGAGACCTTGCGGCTGCACCCGGCAGCACCGCTTCTACTGCCAAGGGAGACCATGCGAGACATCAAGATCGGTGGGTACGACGTGCCGGTGAAGACACGGATCTATGTGAATGCATGGGCGATCAGCAGAGACCCGATAAGCTGGTCTAATGACCCAGATGAGTTCAACCCTAATAGGTTTGAAGTAAATGACATAGACTTCAAAGGTGAGCATCCAGAGCTGATGCCGTTTGGCGCGGGGCGGCGGATATGCCCAGGCATCTCCATGGCCATGGCCACCATTGAGTTTACGCTCGCCAATCTGCTCTTCACTTTTGAGTGGGCGCTCCCAGAGGGGACAACAATAGATGATGTGAACATGGAGGAAGAAGGAAGACTCATCTTGCACCGAAAGGAGCCACTCGTACTCGTTCCCACCGCATACCACCACGACCTTTAATAGAGTGCCACCACCATGCCATATGCCACCTATTAAAGATGGAAACATCCTGGACTAGTGTCTCAGCAAAATGCCGTATGCACAAGTTGGCCAATTTTCTTATTTCGTGTAAAAGTGGGAGTAAAGTGGACCTTTTTCTTTATCTTATGAAAACTGAATTTACTCACATATATTTACTGCCGCCAAATCTACAATGACACCTAGACATATCATTTTGTCGCTTGAATTACTCTGAATGTTCCGAAACAAAATCGAATTACCCCTGCTATATTTTCAGGATGGCTTTGAGTACACGGCAGCATTATCATACAACATTGCTTAGGTGGCGTATACACATCTCCTAGGACACACACATATTTATTCATAGACATAGTAAGGAAAACCCAGAGCCGTCACACTTGTCCACATTAGATCTTTATATTTCAGTGTTCTTACTGACGTGGCATTTCATTGACTAAGAGTAGCCAAGAAATGAGGTTACATTTCTTGCTATTTAGGTACGTCATATAGGAAAAGCCAGCTTTTGGTAAAGAAAAAGGGCACTGGGGGGATGGATTGTCTAACACAAAATCACACATATTGTTCTGTGTAGCACACAAATATGCAACGGATAGAGTGAGTGAGTACAGCAGAGCCATTGTGCCGGTGAGAGTAACCTCCAACTGAATCAACTAGTGGAGGGTGAGAGCTGACCCCCAACTAATTAACTAATGGATAGTGACAATTGTTTTTCTTTTCTTTTCTGAGAGGATGGAGGGTGAGATCCATGAGGAAACATCCATAGCTCGACCGAGGTTTGCTCTCAATGCGGTGACATGGGTGGGCCTTGCAAATCACAGCGAACTCTCGAAGCACGGACATGTCGATTCTGTGCGCAATTTGTGGCTTTGGTGAAAGAAAATGAGACCCCCATGAAGCTTAAACTTCGTTTGGATGTTTAAGTTAGGTTTCAAGTCCTCGAACTGGAATTAAATATGGCACAGTTCTGTTGTTTGGATGCACAAGGAAAACGGATAGGAGATGTAGATCCAATTCTTTCTGAATTGGACAATAACTTCAGTCAGAGCTCTCCAATACCAAGCTGCACCCCCGTAAACTTTGAGACTAGTTCGAGCAACTTGAACTACTTTTTTTTGACCCAGTTCGACCATCTAGCTTCCAGTGCGGGCGCGATCGAATGGGGAAACATTGATGCTCCTGTCACCATGGTGCGCTCCTTCTCACCGCACCTTCCCAGCAATCACCGACAACCTCTTCCTGTAGAAGTCAGTATGGTTGCACTTGACCCGCTAAAGTTGCTGATCGTGATGTCTATTTCTCAGTAATAATATATTGATGTAATTAAGCTATAAATATAGAAACTTGAAATCTTGATCTTTAACGAGTTTGTTAACTTGATTCACAAAAAAAAATTACTCGTTGAACACATGTGAGGTCCTATAGAAAGAAAATGGAAAAAAATGTGGTTTCTGTCTTTCTGCTAACCGATCACATATTGTTTCTGTGTTCAACAAGCTCCATCCATGGCATGTTCCAGATACTAATTTGCACGCGCTCGGCAAATAGATCTGATTACAGTTTCACGCAGAATACATGCAACCTCTATTGTGGTATAGACCACAATTGACAAGAAAACCTTAATACTATTATGGAAGTCCTTTTACAGTACAACAAGACATTGCGAGCTTCAACATTCAGTTGTGTTCATTTTGTAAGAGATTATGTATTCACACCCAACCCACCAATGTTATAAAAGGTGGATTTGTGTAGACAAGATTGAGTTGCGAGAGAGAAAGCAAGCAAGGAAGAGAGGCCCAAACTTATCATTGTCTTTCAACCATCATTTGCACGGGGCCAAAATGTTACCAAGTTGTGAGCTTCAGAGATATCGGAAACTCAATAATCACTTTAGATGACATGCCACATGTGTGTTAGTAGTGGATGATGTAGTCCTGGGTACCATCTTTAGACATGCTTTGTCGCGATATTTATGATACAGTGAGAGCTGACCACTGACTCAATAAATTGATTTTCCAAATAAACTAATGGAGGATGAGAGTGAGAGCTGGCCTCCAACTAGACTGACCAATAGTGAGTAGGAGAGCTTACAAAATAAGGATGGAGGGTGAGAGCTGAGCTCAGCGTTTTGATATTGGGTTTGAGATTTTTTTTCGCCCCAGGCCGAGATGGCCGAATTTTGACCATTTTGACAAATTTCGGCCAAAATTTGACTAAAATTTGACCAAAATTTGCCAAATTTGACCAATTTTGACCGAAAGATAGATTCCGCCCCAGGCTGAGGTGGCTGAAATTCATTTTTTCGGCCAAAAGCAAAAACCCAGGCTTACCTACACTTGTGGAAGCATCCAGAGCTTTGATTTGATAACAGCTATATCGCCTGTTTCAATCCAAACAACTCGCGTCGCTCAAATCTTGGTGGGTTTTTTCTTTTTTTTTAGCACTGCATGGAAATATACAAAAAAAGTTTTGTAATTTTAAAAATGTTTGAGGATTTGAAAATTTTATTACAACGCTCGCCAGAAGACCGAGGTGTAGTTTTACACCTCGGATGCGGTCCGACGTCAAGACTTGGCTACCAAAGTATGCTTTCGTTTGAACTAGTTTCAAGACTAGCGACTCAATATGACGTGCACATCGAATGAACCAACGTGCTCTAGACTTGAGTACTAGTTTAGGGGTACTAATGGTGTCCTAACTAAGTGGTCTCTCCTCGTGTCGACTCCCCGCTGGTGGGTTGGGCTGAGGACCCCTTGTCGGTTCCGAGCAGGGGGCGCATTAATGGCTGATGAGTTCAATTTATATGATTATTTTGATAGCTATTTTGTGCCTTCACGGTAGGCTTTGTAAAATTTTATCGCATTCACGCACTACTTTTTGTCAGTATTTCATAGGTAACGCCTTTTGGAGCAAATAATATTTTATGAAAGGAATCACCAGAAATGATAGTGGAATCACGTATTAATGTGATAATCAACTACCATAAAAGAATGGAGCAAAGGGACCAAGTGAGGAGTGCATGCGGCACCTCCAGAGCCAAAGACGACCTTCCATACGAGCGCACCCTCTTGTATGGGAGGTTGTATGAGGTGCCATTGTGGCCGCTCATTAACTACTTTCACCATGTGAAATTGGATTGGGGATCAGAAGAACACGCACACCAGAAATTCGTCTAGGAGGCAGAACGCTAGCTCCGGAGCTTCGCATGAGGGATTGGCAAGGAGGAGATCACCATCTTCACCGCCAAGTGCAAGGGGACGTCAACATCATCACCGCTATCATCATCCTTATCATCCATATCCATCTCATTGTAACATTATGAATCCTAGTGGATCGTCTTGTGTTATGTGTATGATCCATTCATGTTTACCATTATCATCCTCATGATGTTTGTTGTCTCCATGTGTGAGTAGACCCCTAGTTCTCTGGGATATGGATGAACTTTGGTATTATATTGGATATGAGATCCTCTGTTTAATTCTTAGTTTAATAAACTTCGTGAATGTTGTGAAGGGGCCTCACTCAACATTACTGTCGAAAGCCTGCGAGGAACGTGAGAGTCTAGGAGTCCGCATGGAACACATGTCGAGGACTGCCATATGGTGCTACGATCCAATGGCCAAGGATAGCTAGTAACATAGATAAGACGGACAGTTAGTTATTTTTTTAGGATTAACGTTGAGCCTCATATGGTGCATCGAGTAAATATAAGATAAGGTACATATCTCTTCTAGTGGATTGTATCTTAGTGTTGCATCTAAAAAATCTCTTATCTTATTTAATGTGTTTTCTAAGAGAGAGAAATATGAGTAGTTTTCATATTGGTGCTAAAATTTATATGTTGATGAAGATTTGATCACTCTCTCTTTCCTCATTAGATAGCATGCCACATCTAGGTGTTATGATAAATATATACTCAAACTTGATGCACTCGGACTACCCTCATAGTTAGATCCTAGCTAGCTAGTACTCTCGCTGCCTCCAAAAATAAGGGCCACCGTAAATTTTATCTCAAATCAAATGGAATAATGTTTGATTATTTTATAGACAATTAATACTATCACAATTAGAATACAAACTTCGTATCACTAATTGCACAATAAAACATATTTTTATATTGTATCTATTTAGTTTTGTAATTATTGATAGTTTTCCCTTACAAACTTCATCAAACTTTGTATCATTATTTACTAGAAATAAGTTTATAAGCCTTCTCTTTTTAAAGAGGGATGGAGTAGTCTAGAGTCTATTCGGGTTCTGCAACCAGAAAAGCAAGGCCGCAGAGGCCTGGCAGATGGTAGGCGCCACGTTGCACGTAGAAGTAGCCATGGTCACCCCAATGAACGCCATAAGAATTTTTTAAGATCCAGTATTCTTTGCCATCCGCAAGGGCGCCATAACCCACCAGCAACATGCCATGGGCTTCCTTCCCGCAGGGTCCCGTGAAGATGCCCCCTGTGTAGTTGTGGAAGCTTGGTCGGTTGAGCCACATCCTGACGGACACCGGCTTGTAAGAGACCGCGACCAAGAGGTCAAGCTCATCGCGGATGTCCATCTTGTAGCTTCTGATGGATGCGGAGATCATATGCAGCTTCTCCCGCTTGCAGTCTTGGACTCGCCCCACATACGGGTACATCTCCTCTGAGGCGACACCTCCATTGCGGACGACCCAGTCGAACGCCTTGAGGTCTGAGTCGGCCATACTTTTGTTGGAGCAGTCGAATATCTGCTGGCTCGACAGCCTGACAAGTCTTCCAGTTTGGATCTTGTGTAGCCCCTCAATGGCACCCACGTACGATATAGCCCAGCAGGAACCTGGGTGCACGTCCACGTAGATTAGTTATGGAAGGGACGAAGTGACAAATGAAGCAACAACCTCAATCTCCTTACCGATCTGTCCCTGGAACATGACTGGCGTGACAGCCCCACGCGCATGCCAGTCAAGCAACGGCCGTGGTGTGGTAGGAGTAAGGACACTGGTGGCTAAGCGTGGTGTTCTGGCTGCCGACCTCGGTGGCGGGATGCATAATCCTCCCAATGCGCCTCCCGCCGTGCCTATGAGGCACAACAGCAGCACAATGGTCTTGGCCAGCGCCATCGTCAACTATCAATGCTCTATAATTGCTTCTCTGTGATATCTCTTAGATGATGTTGTGTATGGTTTCATTTGTTGTTATCCCTTGGTGTGTGGTTGATAAGACCAAATTAATGCATATATAGAGAGACAGGCAGGGAGAGGTTACATGCCTTGCTGCACGAGGAAAATTGTATTCTGGATTTGGATCAAAATCTGTCTATCTATCTAACTATATCTATCAATCTATCTAAATATCTATATCTATATCTATATACCTACAGTCTAGGCATTTGCCAACTTTTGTTAGTCCGGTTGGGATCGGTATACCAATTTCACAGTCGTGTGGCCGAAGCCAGGTGAGACTAATTTACTCCCATCATTTTTATTTACTCTGCATATTAGATTTGACTGAATTCATGCTTCATAAAGTTTGACCAAGTTTATAGAAAACATATAAATATGTATAATAGCAAATTCATATGATGTGAAAGTATATTCAATAATAAATCTAATGCTATTGATTTGTTATTGTATATGTTAATATTTTTGTCTATAAACTTTGTTAAAATTTATAAAATTTAACTTTGACCAAAGCTAATATGCGGAGTAAATAAAAACAGAGAAATTAATGATGTGCGGGCTAGTATAGAAGCACGCACCATTCATGCATGATGCACACATGGCAGCAGTCAACAAGAACGAGCAGTTACTACCCTCTAGAGCATTCGAGCATATAGTGGCAATTCCAGTTTTCGTACAACGCAGTCTGGAAAAAAATCCCTAAAATGCAGGCACGCACACGGTTTCCATTAACTTGACAAGTATATTTAACACTGCATACTAAACATTGTCTGATCTAAACTCACTACATCTCCCTTGGTTGCCGCTCACACGTACTCTTTTTTCTCCCTCAACTCCACACTTGCCGCATTTAGCTTTTTTGCCAGTCTTCTCCGCAATACCTCTGATCGACTTCTTGAGAGCCCCCATGCGGTTTTCGCATGGCACACGCTCTGTTGGATTGGCACCCACTCTCACACTGTTCATGCATCAGACAAGCACGAGGTGAAGAACCAACAGAAAATTTGGAGCCGTGCACACCGTAATTGGATCATCAATTTTTACATAAAAAATACCGGCAACCATCCAAAATGGGGCTGGTTCTACTGAAAACTACACATGCGGACTCACAGAAAACTAGGCCTACCAGCATCACACATGCGGACTCACAGAAAACTGGGCCTACCAGCATCACACATTTGGCACCAGTGGCGGAGGACAAAAAAAATTAGATGGGGCGTACTCTAAAGGATGTAGGGGGCTAGTGCCCACCCCCCATCCTATGGAAATCAAAGTAGTACATATACACTAAAATGCACTCAAATGTTTTTACGTGATCTTAAACATAATGAACAAATAAAATGGAAGTATAAATACCCTTAAATAGAAACAACTTAAAAGGATACACTTAATATTGTCTAAGAGTAAAACAACAGGAGTGCCCTACCTTTCTTTTGAAAGAAAATCATAATTTATCAATATCAAGACTTCTAAATATTTCATGCTCACCACGGCGTGAAGCGCGTCGGAGGTGAACTGTGTGACGCCGATAGCCAAGAGGAGCTCCCTGACATGCACTTGTCGACAGTGCTCGCTGATGACGCTACTACTAGACGCCGACCTCACGCACTACCTGCTGGCCGTCGCAGAGCCGTCCCTGCGCTCTCCTGCTGGCCGTGGGGAACACGCATCAGTGCGCAGCTCAGCGGCAGCTACCACCCTAGGGTCCATGACTTTGCGTGATCGTGTACGTGGCCTGCAGGTCTGTGAATGATGAAAAGAACAAAGGAACCATGTACTGGTCTGTTCTTTTTTAACAACATACTCCCTCCATCCTTTAAAAAGTGCACTTCCAACTTTGTTGGAGTATCAAACTATCTCAAAGTTTTGACCGAGTTTATGCAAAAATATATCAATGTTTGTGAAACCAAATAGAAGTATGATGAAAATATATTTTGTCATGAAGCTATTAATTTGTTGGCATAAATGTTGGTGTATTATTGTATAAATATAGCCAAACATAAAAAGTTTGACTTTCCAACAAAGTTAAAAGTACACTTTTTAAAAGACGGAGGGAGTACTTGTTAGGTGGACTCTGACTCTTGAGGGTTGCATCCTTAGTGGCTTGCATGTGGCCCAATATGGTCCAATAACGTTGACTATGCCTTCTACGAGCTTGTAACTGTAAGAACAGGCGAGTTTCTTACCCGGTTTTAGGACCGATCGACCTAATATGTACATCTAAGAAAAAATCGAAAGAAATCAAGTTAGGGCGAGCGCCCCACCTCACCCCACTAAGAGCTCCGCCCCTATCTGCCACAACACCCTGAAACTGCTAGCACACAGCCAGCCGACATATTCCAGCGTTTTCAGACAATACACCTAAATGTACCGCAAAAGAACTCCTGCCTAGCTAGCCATACCAGGCATCTTTCAATACATGGGTACTTAGATGAGGCGTTAAGTGTATTAAAAATCTTACCAACTAGTCTCCTCAATGCAAAGGTACTTAGATTTTGTAGCTAACTTTCTCTCATGAAATTGTTTAATAATTAAACTCCTTTATGTCTTGGTTGGTAGTCATTTTACATAGGTTCATATGTTTAGCACCGTTTCTTTCTGGGTCATCATAATCCTCTCTCTCCGCTTTAATTGCTTTCTTGCTTTGTCACACCACTTTTTTTTTCCTATGTGTCATCATTGACACCTGTACACAATGAAGCACTGGCAAGCCCCCCCTCCCCCCCCTCCCCCCGCGCAGCACACACACAAATTTGCTCCCGTAACAGCAATAGGCATGCGCACAGAATATGGGACCTTAAGTTTGTTGTGTGCAATCATGACGTCTGCAGCTAGCTCTTCACAGCTTCTTGTTCGAGTGTTCAGTTGTGCTAGCTAGTATCAACTTAATCGATCGCCCTTGATAAGAAAAGAAAAAAGCATCGATGTAACTATAAGATGAGCGACCAAATCAACTCGTCGATGTACTGCTCCTGTCATCTTTGTAGCGTCTCAGGTGGTCCTCGAGCTCGTGGATGTACTGCTCCTGGCGCCCCTCGTCCACGACAAGCTCCTTCAGCTTCTTGGCGTTGGTTGCGAACACCTTTCCTTCGTCCTTCACCATGACATGCCGCACGGCCACTGCGACACCGTCCCTGTCGAACGAGCCGTCGCTATCGTCCCTCGCCACCTCCACACCTATCCCTCTTTTCGCCATCGCCCGTGCAATCATAGGCGTGTCGGTGAGGAAAGGGAGCATGACCAGCGGAAGCCCGAAGGCGAAGCTCTCGATGGTGGAGCCCCAGCCGCAGTGCGTCAGGAACGCCGCCGTGGCGCCGTGAGCGAGCACCTTCACCTGCGGCACCCACCCTGTGCAGACCAGACCACGGTCCTGCGTCCGCTCCTCGAAGCCGGCCGGCAACAGCTCGTGCTCGTCGTTGGTGCCGGCCGGCTTGCGTAGCGCCCAAAGGAAGCGCACCCCGGCGAGCTCCAGTCCGAGCGCGAGTTCATTGATGTTCTCTAGCGTCAGTGGCGCCTCGCTTCCCAGCGCGACGTAGAGGACAGACTTAGGAGGCTGGTCGTCGAGCCAACGCAGGACGCCACCTGAGCTGCTTTGCCGGTGGTCTTCATCACGGTCGTCAGTCACCCCCGGTAGCAGGATCCCAGCGGGGACGGCAGGCTTCCGCAAGAGATCAGAGAGGAGGGTGAACATGCGAGGCTCCAGCTCGCGACAGCTCCGGTGGATGCTGAGGCGGCACAGGTCGAAGACGTCCCACAAACGGTCAGTGTCCGACCTGCCTGACGCGTTCTCACCGAAGTTGTCCGCGAGCATCCGCCGGGCCTCGTGGTGGAGGAAGGCGGTGGTGGACGGGAAGGGGATCCACTTGGGTGGCACGGTGAAGTCCTCTGGCTTCGTGCGCGGGTGCGCGTCGTTCGCCCACCGCGGCCCAAGAAAGGCCATGCAGGCGGCATGGAAGATCAGGAACGCGGCGCATGGCACCTGCACATACGATCCATCATTCGCTGTCAAACGTGAGCAGCATCGAAATTGCTTTGCACACGATTGTTGTACATACGATCTGATGTGTCTTCACTAGACAACATGCTGCATTGGTTTTCTTTTCCTGATGGAGCTGGTTTGATTGGACGAAAGCGCATGCAACAGCACATCGTATGTGTTTCCGACGTGAAAATGTCGTACGTATACGTGCGTTGTAGGTGGAGATGGCGTACAGCGTCGTACCTTGTGCTGGTCGGCGATGGGCGGGACCCAGTGGTGGCAGAAGTCAAGGATGACCCAGTCGGGCCTCCTGCCGGCGGCGACGGCGTCCGCGAGGAACGAGGCGAGCGGGCCGGCGAGGCCGTCCATGGCCTTCTTGAGCAGCTCGACCTTGTCGGGCGGCAGGTCAGACGTGGCCTCGGAGCCCTCCGGCAAGCCCTCCACTGCCGGCAGCGGCAGCGCCACGAAGCGGATGCGGGCAGACAGGTGCGCCGGCACTGGCGGCAGCCTGGCGAGGTTCCGCGGGGTTGACACGAAGGCGACGGCATGGCCCCTTGCGGCGAGGCGCTTGGAGAGCTCCAGAAAAGGGATCATGTGCCCGAACGCCAGCCACGGGAAGACCACCACCTCCAGCCCGCCCGCACCGGCGCCGGCAGCCGCCGCTGCCATTTCCATCTGCTCGCAATGGGCCGATCCACCGATGGAGTATAACAAAACAGAGGCTTGGTTGGTGTCGCTGTTGCCTACCTACTTGCCTGACGGACACGAGCTAACTAACTGTAAAAAGAATAAAAAATTGAGCAACACGAGCTAACTCAATAATGGAGCGTGGGAGCTGAGTGGGCTACCCACGACGAAAACAAATAGAGGTGGTGGGACAGGGACTTTGCCCCCCATGTGGTTACAACTTACAAGGGTGGGCCTTGCACCGTACAGGCCTGGACCAAAATTCCGGCGCAACATTACAAGGTTATCTCTAGCTCTGATCTGGTGTCGGCTGGCCATGGATCTCGCCGGATCGGTGGAGCTTCTGATGCTACAAACCGGCGTTCGAGCACAGCGCGCTCGTGGTTCTACATTCTACAACCCCGCATCTTGTCGGGTTCTGAGGGGATGCTGCTATGTAACGCTGTTGCAAACGGGGGTCGTCGTGCTGCTAGCCGCACGAGCTGCTCCATGGTGCGGACGACGGCGCATCGTTGTGCGCGCCATGCTGCGTTGAGGTTTATTATGGAAACATTACAGCTAGAATTGTCATGCAATTTCAGCTAAAATTATCATGGAAACATTACAAAACTTGCCATGACCGGAAATGAAAATTACCAAGCATAAAAAATACAATCATTTTTATTAAAACTTACCACCGACTTGATCTGAATTCAAGGGCTGTGGGGGCATTCCCTGGGTCCTCCTAACCAGAGAGTGTTCCCAGTTATCATTCTTGTAATATAAGAGGAAAAGGTATAAGGTGAAAAAGTGACAAGATGCTCCATACCTGAGCCATATGCGATCCCAATAATACAAGTGCGACCGAATCAATTTCATGACTCACAAACATACAAGTGCACAAGCACGGCCATTATATTACACGTCTTTGTAGCGTCTCAGGTGCTCCTCGAGCTCGTGGATGTACTGCTCCTGGCGCCCCTCGTCCACGACAAGCTCCTTCAGCTTCTTGGCATTGGTCGCGAACACCTTTCCCTCATACTCCGACATGACGTGTCGCACCGCTGCGGCGACGCCGTCCCTGTTGAAGGAGCCGTCTCTCTCGTCTCTCGCCACCTGCACACCGATCCCTCTCTCCGCCATCGCCCGTGCGATGATAGGCGTGTCGATGATGAACGGGAGCATGACCAGCGGAAGCCCAAACGCAAAGCTCTCGATGGTGGAGCCCCACCCGCAGTGCGTCAGGAACGCGCCCGTGGCGTCGTGCGCAAGCGCCTTCATCTGTGGCACCCACCCTGTGCAGACGACACCGCGCGCCCGCGTCCGCTCCTCGAACCCGGCCGGCAATGGCCCGGCGACTTTGTTGCTTCCGGCAGGCTTGCCTAGCACCCAGAGGAATCGCACCTCGGCGAGCTCCAACCCGAGCGCGAGTTCATGGATGTTCTCTAGCGTCAGTGGCGCCTCGGTCCCCAGCGCGACGTAGATGACAGACTTGGGAGGCTGGTCGTCGAGCCATCGCAGGATGTGGTGAGGGTCGACGCCACCTGAGCTGCTCTTCTGGTGGTCGTCGGGTGCCGCCGGTAGCAGAATCCCGGAGGGGACGGCGGGCTTCCGTAAGAGATCGGAGAGGAGGGCGAACATCCGGGGCTCCAGCTCATGGCAGCTACGGCAGATGACGAGGCGGCAACGCTCGAAGACCTGCCACGTGCGGTCTGCGTCCGACACGTCTGACGTGTTGGCGCGCATGGTGCTGGCGATCCACTCGGCCTCGTGGCGGAGGAAGAAGGTGGTGGACGGCAAGGGGATCCACTTGGGCGGCACGGTGAAGTGCTCCGGCTCCGTGCGCGGGTGCGCGGCGTTCGCCTACCGCGGCCCCAGAAAGGCCACGAAGGCGGCATGGAGGATCTGGAAAAGGGCGCATGCTACCTTGTGCTGGTCGGCGATGGGCGGCACCCAGTGGTGGCAGAAGTCGAGGACGATCCAGTCCGGCCTCCTCCCGGCGGCGAGGGCGTCCGTGAGAAAAGCCGCGAGCGGGGCCGCGAGCCCGTCCATGGCCTTCTTGAGCAGGTCGATCTTGTCGGGCGGCACGTCGGCCGTTGACTCGGCGCCCTCCGGCAGCCCCTCCACGGCCGGCAGCTGCAGCGGCACGAAGCGGAGGCGGGCTGACAGGTGCGCCGGCATGGGCGGGAGCCTCGCGAGGTTCCGTGGCGTGGACACGAAGGTGACGGCGTTGCCCCTCTCCGCCAGGCGCTTTGAGAGCTCAAGAAAAGGGATCATGTGCCCGAACGCTAGCCACGGGAACACCACCACCTCCAGCCCGCCTCCCGCACCACCGGCAGCAGCATCCATCGTCGCCGTGCCTGTCGCTGGATGCAACGAGACGGCGCAGCAGATCGAGCTAGAGTGAGATAAAATAAAGCCGTCGTGCCAGTGAGAGCAGACCACTAACCCAATTAACTAAGGGAGGATAAGAGCTGGCCACTAGCATCCATGGTGGGCGTGAGGGCTTTTACTTTTTTTGGATGATGGCGGGTGGGTGCTGAGCTACACCGCGACGAAACATCCAGATCATGACGGGCATGTGCTACCGATGCGATGACATGCATGGGGCCTTGGCGCCTTGCAGAGCACAGCACAGCTTGCACTCGGAATTGACATCGACGTGGTCCGAATCATGCGAGAAGATTTTCTAGCGGAACAGATTGTTGAGTATATATATTTCTATTGCATGTATTTTGTATCGTGATCCACCTTTTAGTTGTGTATAGTTGAGGTTGAGGCTTACCCGTACTTATATGTACGTGCACCGGCACCCCATCAATACAACTATTATTGTATTGGCAAACCATCTCTCTACATGGTATCATCTTGTAGGTCCTGACCTAGGGCCAGTCGCTGCCGCGCCGCCGCCGCCGCTCCCCACCACCGTCGCGTCCTTCTCTGCCGCTGCCGCCGCCCCGTGTCGCCGCGCCACTTCCGCTCCAAGCCGCCGCCGCGCCTCCTCGCGCATCGCCGCCGCTGCCGCCGCTCCCCACTGCCACCGCACCCGTCGTCGCCGCGTCATAATCTGAAGCCGCCGCCACACCATGCCATTGTGCCGCTGACCTGCCGCCGCCGCCGCGCGTCTCCTGCCGCGCCGCCGCTGCCCGGTCACGCCGCCACCCGACTAGGTCGAGCCGCCGCCGCAACCTCCCGCGTGCCGCCGTCGCCCCCGTCCTCTTGCCGCCACCACTACCGTCTTCCCTGCCTCAGCCACCGCACGTCGTAGCCGTTGCAACCTCCTTCCGCCACTGCCTTCCACCTCTCTGCCTTCCATGGATTCTCCTGGCTCCTTGACCACCCGCGGTGGCCCCGCTCCTCCGCCCGCGCCGACCTAGCTGCGTCCTCCCGCACCCGTCTGGTATTACCCGTTGCCGCCCCCTGCGCCTCCCGCGCCTCCCCAGCAACTGTAATGAGGAGGGGGCCAATGCAACCGGCGTGGCGGCAGCGGCCGCCGCTTGTAGCAGCAGCCGGCCCAGGGCGCCGGGGGGGGGGGGGGGGGGGGGAGGGGGCTCCGCGCTACCCGCAACCCCTTAGCCGTGGGCATCCGGGCAGAACACGTGGACGGGCGGCGTCCCGCAGGCTCTCTCCACGGGCCACTAGGCGTTCATCGGCACACCTTACCAGCCGACTGGCGCCGGCTACGGCGCACACCTTGCGCCGCCGCCCCTCGGTGGTTATGGCCTGCCCGTCCTGGCGCTGCCCTACGGGGGCCTCCCGTCGGTGGTTATGGCCCGCTGGCCTCAGCACCGCCCTACAGGGGCCTCCCGCCGCCGCCGGTACCTGTGCCATGCGACACCACCCTCCTCGTTGCCCTGCCCTCCGCGACGAGTAGCTATGGCGGTGGAGGCGAAAGGTACATGGACTCAGGTGCTACTGCGCACATGACAGCTTATCCCAGTAACCTAACCTCCTCCACTCCCGTTTGCACACCCACTCGTATCACCGTTGGCAACGGCTCCTCCTTACCTATTACTCATATCGGTAGCACTAGTTTTTCCTCCACTTCCACACCGATCACTATGTCTAACGTTCTTATTTCACCTGAATTAGTCACGAACCTAGTTTCCGTTCATCGTCTTACTCTTGAGAACCCACTTACTGTTGAATTTGATGGTGTTGGTTTTTCTGCAAAAGACGCCCATACCCGGATGGTCCTTCACCGATGTGACAGTCCCGATGAGCTCTACCCCGTGCACGCCGGTGCCTCCACCTCCACACCCGTCGCCCATGCCACCAGCGTCGATTTTTGCCATGCTTGCTTGGGCCATCCCATCCCCAGCGTTCTACGTCAAATTCTTAGGAGTTTTTCTTTCTCAGGTAATAAGCTCGACGAGGATTCTTTTGAGGCTTGTAGCTTAGGTAAGCACATTCGTCTTCCCGTGCGTCTACAAGTGTTTCTACTTTTCCGTTTCAATTACTTCATAGTGATGTTTGGACGTCTCCCGTTGCAAGAAACACAGGCTACCTATACTATTTGGTGATCTTAGATGATTACTCTCATTTTGTGTGGACTTTTCCTCTTCGTCGCAAATCTGATGCAATAGCAACACTCAGGTCCTTTTTCTCCTATGTCACCACTCAGCTTGGTCGCCCCATTCTTGCACTCCAAACTGACAACGGTAAAGAGTTTGATAACGTTGATCTTCGCACCCTTCTCGCGTCTCACGGCACCATCTTCCGTTTAACTTGTCCATACACCTCATAGCAGAACAGCCACATCGAGCGCATTCTCCATACTCCTAATGACTGCGTCCGCACGTTACTCTTTCACTCTAACGTGCCCGCCCGGTTTTGGCCGGATGCTCTTGCCACGCTACCCTTCTCATTAACGTCCGTCCATGTCGTCCTCGTTGGAACTACGCTCCTCACCACCTTCTCTTCGGTACACCGCCGTCCTATGACGGTCTTTGCATCTTGGGGTGTCTTTGCTACCCTAGTACCGCGTCCACCACCCCACATAAACTCGCACCACGATGTGTCCCATGCATATTCCTTGGCTATCCCTCTAACACCAAAGGTTACCGGTGCTATGATCATGTCGCTCATCGTGTGTACACCTCGAGGCACGTGTATTTTTTCGAGACGGTGTTTCCTTTTTTTCAGGTTTCTCTGGCTTCGGTCCCTCCGGCGCCGACCTTTGCGCCCCCTACTTGGAGTGACGCGCGGTGGCGACCCCCGGAGGCCCCTCCAGCATGACGCCTTCTGCCACCGCCCGATTTTTTGACTCCCTCCCCCGAGGTCGAGTCCGACCTGGTCCCCGGGTCCCCGACTCCCTCGCACGAGGTTCAGCCGGATCGGCACCCCACCCCGGTGCTGCGGCGGCCACACCGCCCACCACCCAGTCGGCGCCCCCACTCCCGCGACGGGCTCGACCACCACCTCGCCCGTCACCACCTCTGTCGCCAGTTCGGCCTCTGCCACCGGCTCGCCCGTCGCCGCTGCCTCGATCCCCATGGCTGCCGCCGCCGCCTCAGCCGTAGCCGCGGGTTTTGCGATGATGATACGTCCATTTTGCATCATGTTTTCCTGCTGTTATTTATGAAGGAAATATGTCATAGAGACAATAATAAAGTTTTTATTTTATATTTCCTTATTTCATGATAAATATTTATTATTCATGCTAGAATTGTATTAGTTGGAAACTTGATACATGTGTGGATACATAGACAAAACTATGTGTCCCTAGTAAGCCTCTACTAGACTAGCTCGTTAATCAAATATGGTTAAGTTTCCTAACCATAGACATGTATTGTCATTTGATGAACGGGATCACATCATTATAGAATGATGTGATGGACAAGACCCATCTGTTAGCTTAGCATAATGATCGTTCAATTTTATTGCTATTGCTTTCTTCATGTCAAATACATATTCCTCCGACTATGAGATTATGCAACTCCCGGATACCGGAAGAATGCCTTGTGTGCTATGAAACATCACAACGTAACTGGGTGATTATAAAGATGCTCTACAGGTATTTCCGAAGGTGTTTGTTGGGTTCGCATAGATCGAGATTAGGATTTGTCACTCCGAGTATCGGAGAGGTATCTTTGGGCCCTCTCGGTAATGCACATCATAAGAAGCCAGGCAATCAATGTGACTAATGTGTTAGTTGCGGTATGATGCATTATGGAACGAGTAAAGAGACTTGCCGGTAACGAGATTGAAGTGGTATGAAGATACTGACGATCGAATCCCGGGCAAGTAACATACCGATGACAAAGGGAATAACGTATGTTGTCATAAAGATTCGACCGATAAAGATCTTCGTAGAATATGTGGGAGCCAATAAGAGCATCCAGGTTCCGCTATTGGTTATTGACCATAGAGGTGTCTCGGTCATGTCTACATAGTTCTCGAACCCGCAGGGTCGCACGCTTAACGTTCGTTGACGCTAGAGTACTATTGGGATATTTGATGAGTGGTAACCAGATGTTGCTCAGAGTCCCGGATGAGATCCCCAACATCATGAGGAGTCTCAGAATGGTCGAGAGGTAAAGATTTATATATAGAAGTCATATTTTGGGTTCCGGAAAAGGTGCAGTTTTTTCGGTATTGTACCGGGAAGCTTTCAGAAGGTTCCGGAGGATTCCGGAGGGGTCCGGAAGTCCAAAAGTGGGTTCACCACGACCCAAGGGCTAGCATGGGCTGCAGGGATGTGCCCTGTCCTTATTGGGCTAGGCGCACCAAGTCCTCAAGATCCCGTGTGTCTAGGGAAGGCAAAAAAGGAAGGGGTCCTAGTAGGAATAGGATTGGACTTGGAGTCCAAGTCCTCTCCCCCTTAGCTGTGCCCTAGGGCTTGGCGGGGCTGTTTGCCATGCCCCTCCACCTATATATAGAGGGGAGGGGGCGCCCCAAGAGGACACACCAAGCCCTTGGCGCCCATCTCTCTCCCGTTACTCCATAGTTCCACCGCCTCGTCTCGGCGACGCTTAGCGAAGCGCTGTCGGTGCTCCACCACCACCATCACCACCATGCCATTGTGTTGGTTGTGATCCCATCTACTTATCCTCTCCCGCTTGCTGGATCAAGAAGGAGGAGACGTCGTCGAGCCGCATGTGTGCTAAACTCGAAGGTGTCGTCCGTTCGACAGTAGTTGGTCTACGAGGGTACGTAGACACACTCTCCCCTCTCGTTGCTATGCATCTCCTAGATAGATCTTGCGTGAGCGTAGGAATTTTTTGAAATGGCATGCTACGTTCCCCAACAGTGGCATCCAAGCCAGGTCTATGCATAGATGATATGCATGAGTAGAACACAAAGAGTTTTGGGCGGTGATCGTCATAATGCTTACCACCAATGTATTATTTTTATTCGGCGGTATTGTTGGATGAAGCTGCCCAAACCAACCTTACATGACCGCATTCATGAGACCGGTTCCACCAATAGACATGCAACTAGTTTTGTATAAAGGTGGTTGGCGGGTGTCTGTTTCTCCAACTTTAGTTGAATCGAATTTGACTGCGGCCGGTCCTTGTGAAGGTTAAAACAGCTAACTTGATAAATCACCGTTGTGGTTTTTTGTGCCGTAGGTATGTACGGTTCATGCTAGCAGTCCGTAGCAGCCACGTAAAACTTGCAACAAACAAAGTAGAGGACGTCTAACTTGTTTTTGCAGGGCATGATGTGATATAAAGATTGTTGTATGAGATGATCATGTTTTGTAGAAGTTATCAACAACTGGCAGGAGCCATATGGTTGTCGCTTTATTGTATGAAATGCAAATGCTATGTAATTGCTTTACTTTATCACTAAGCGGTAGCGTTAGTCGTAGAAGCAATAGTTGGCGAGATGACAATGACGCTACAATGGAGATCAAGGTGTCAAGCCGGTGACGATGGAGATCATGACGTTGCTTTGGTGATAGAGATCAAAAGCACAAGATGATGATGACCATATCATGTCACATATTTTGATTGCCTGTGATGTTTATATTTATGCATCTTATTTTTCTTAGTACGGCGGTAGCATTATAAGAGGATCCCTTACCTAAATTTCAAGGTATAAGTGTTCTCTCGAGTATGCACCGTTGTGAAAGTTCTTCGTATTGAGACACCACGTGATGATCGGGTGTGATAGGCTCTACCTTCAAATACAACGGGTTCAAGCCACTTTTGCACATGCGGAATACTTGGGTTAAACTTAACGAGCCTAGCATGTACAGACATGGCCTCGGAACACTGGAGACCGAAAGGTCGAGCGTGAATCATATAGTAGATATGATCAGCATGGAGATGTTCACCATTGAAAACTACTCCATCTCACGTGATGATCGGACATGGTTTAGTTGATTTGGATCACGTGATCATTTAGATGAATCGAGGGATGTCTATCTAAGTTGGAGTTCTTAAGTAATATGGTTAATTTAACTTTAATTTATCATGAACTTAGTCCTGATAATATTTGCAAATTATGTTGTAGATCAATAGCTCGCGTTGTAGCTCCCCTATGTTTTTTGATATGTTCCTAGAGAAAACTAAGTTGAAAGATGATAGTAGCAATGATGCGTACTGGATCCGTGATATGAGGTTTATCCTCATTGCTGCACAGAAGAATTATGTCCTTGATGCACCGCTAGGTGACAGACCTATTGCAGGAGCATATGCAGACATTATGAACGTTTGGCTAGCTCAATATGATGACTACTTGATAGTTTAGTGCACCATGCTTTACGACTTAGAACCGGGACTTCAAAAATGTTTTGAATGCCATGGAGCATATGAGATGTTCCAAGAGCTGAAATTGGTATTTCAGACTCATGCCCGTGTCAAGAGGTATGAGACCTCTGACAAGTACTTCGCCTAAAAGATGGAGGAAAATAACTCACCTAGTGAGCATGTGCATAGAATGTCTAGGTACTACAATTGCTCGAATCAAGTGGGAGTTAATCTTCCAGATAAGATAGTGATTGATAGAGTTCTCTAGTCACCATCACCAAGTTAGTGGAACTTTGTGATGAACTATAATATGCAAGGGATGACGAAAGCGATTCCCGAGCTCACCGTGATGCTGAAATCGATGAAGGTAGAAATCAAGAAAAAGCATCAAGTGTTGATGATTAAACAAGACCACTAGTTTCAAGAAAAGGGCAATGGGAAATAAAGGGAACTTCAAGAAGGATGGCAAGCATGTTTTCTCTCCCGTGAAGAAGCGCAAAGCTGGACCTAAGCCTGAAACTGAGTGCTTCTACTACAAAGGAAATGCACACTAGAAGCGGAACTACCCCAAATATTTGGCGGATAAGAAGGATGGCAAAGTGAACAAAGGTATATTTGATATACATGTTATTGATGTGTACCTAACTAGTGCTTGTAGTATCCCCTGGGTATTTGATACATGTTCGGTTGCTAACATTAGTAACTCAAAGCAGGAGTTGCAGATAAATGGAGACTAGTTAAGGGTGAAGTGAAGATGTGTGTTGGAAGGGGTTCCAAGATTGATATGATCATCATCGCACACTCCCTATACTTTTGGGATTAGTGCTGGACCTAAATAAATGTTGTTTGGTGTGTTGAGCACGAATATGATTAGATCATGTTTATTGCAATATGGTTATTCATTTAAGACAGAATAATTGTTGTTCTATTTACATGAATAAAACCTTCTATGGTCATACACCCAATGTTAATGGTTTATTGAATCTCGATCATAGTGATACACATATTCATAATATTGATGTCAAAAGATGCAAAGTTGATAATGATAGTGCAACATACTTGTGGCACTGCCATTTAGGTCATATTGGTGTAAAGCGCATGAAGTAACTCCATGCTGATGGGATTTTGGAATCACTTGATTATGAATAATTTGATACTTGCGAGCTGTGCCTTGTGGGCAAGATGACTAAAACTTCGGAAGAATGGAATGAGCTAATGACTTATTGGAAATAATACATACCGATGTATGCGGTCCGATGAGTGCTGAGGCTCCTGGAGGGTATCGTTATTTCCCGACCTTCAATAGATGATTTGAGCAGCTATGGGTATATCTACTTAATGAAACACAAGTCTGAAAAATTTGACAAGTTCAAATAATTTCAGAGTGAAGTGGAGAATCATCGTAACAAGAAAATAAAGTTTCTACGATCTGATCGTGGAGGTGAATATTTGAGTTACGAGTTTGGCCTTCATTTAAAACAATGTGGAATAGTTTCACAACTCACGCCACCTGGAACACCACAGGTGTAATGGTGTGTCCAAACGTCATAACCGTACTTTATTAGATATGATGCGATCTATGATGTCTCATACCGATTTACCACTATCGTTTTGGGGTTATGCATTAGAGACAGTTGTATTCACGTTAAATAGGGCACCGTCAAAATCCGTTGAGACGACACCATATGAACTGTGGTTTGGCAATAAACCTAAGACGTCGTTTCTTAAATGTTTGGGGTAGCGATGCTTATGTCAAAAGGTTTCAGTCTGATAAGCTCGAACCCAAATTGGAGAAGTGTGTCTTCATAGGATACCCTAAGGAAACAATTGGGTACACCTTCCATCACAGATTTGATGGAAAGATCTTTGTTGCCAAGAATGGAACCTTTCTAGAGAAGGAGTTTCTCTCGAAAGAAGTGAGTGGGAGGAAAGTAGAACTTGATGAGGTAATTGTACCTTCTCTCAATTTGGAAAGTAGCTCATCCGAGAAATACATTCCCATGATGCCTACACCAAAAAGAGAGGAAGTTAATGATGATGATCATGAAACTTCATATCAAGTTACTACAGAACCTCGTAGGTCAACCAGAGCACGATCCGCACCAGAGTGGTACGATAATCCTGTTCTTGAAGTCATGTTACTAGACCATGATGAACCTATGAACTATGAAGAAGCTATGATGAGCCCAGATTCCGATAAATGGCTTAAGGCCATGAAATCTGAGATAGGATCCATGTGTGAGAACAAAGTATGGACTTTGGTGGATTTTCCTGATGATCGGTGACCCATAGAAAATAAATGGATCTTCAAGAAGAAGACTGACGCTGATAGTAATGTCACTATCTATAAAGCTCTATTGTCACAAAAGGTTTTCGACAAAGTTCAAGGAGTTGAGTACGATGAGACTTTCTCACCCATAGCGATGCGCAAGTCTGTCTGAATCATGTTAGCAATTGCCACATTTTATGAAATATGGCAAATGGATATCAAAACTGCATTCATTAATGGATTTATTAAAAAAGAGTTGTACAGGATACAACCTGAAGGTTTTGTCAATCCTAAAGGTGCTAACAAAATGTGCAAGCTCTAGCGATCCATCTATGGACTGGTGCAAGCATCTCGGAGTTGAAATACACACTTTCATGACTTGATCAAAACATATAGTTTTATATAGACTTGCGGTGAAGTCTGTATTTACAAAAAAGTGAGTTGGAGCACTACAACCTTTCTGATAAGTATATGTGAATGACATATTGTTGATCGGAAATGATGTAGAATTTTCTGGAAAGCATAAAGGAGAGTTTGAAAGGAGTTTTTCAAAGAAAGACCTGGGTGAAGGTGCTTACATATTGGTCATCAAGACGCTTGACAAGACTTTCAATGAGTACATACCTTGACAAGATTTTGAAGGAGTTAAAAATGGATCATTCAAGGAAGAAGTTCTTGCCTGTATTGTAAGGTGTGAAGTTGAGTAAAAGACTCAAAACCCTACCATGGCAGAAGATAAAGAGAGAATGAAAGTCATTCCCTATGCCTCAGCCATAGGTTCTATAAAGTATGCCATGCTATGTACCAAACCTGTTGTGTACCTTGCCATGAGTTTGGCAAGGGGTACAATAGTCATCCAGGAGTAGATCACTGGACAGTGGTCAAAATTATCCTTAGTTACTTTAAAAAGGACTAAGGAAACGTTTCTCGGTTATGGAGGTGATAAAGAGTTCGTCGTAAAGAGTTACGTCGATGCAAGCTTTGGCACTGATCTACATCACTCTAAATCTCAATCTAGATACATATTGAACATGGGAGCAATTAGCTAGAGTAGCTCCATGCAGAGCATTGTAGACATAGAAATTTGCAAAATACATATGGATCTGAATGCGGCAGACCCGTTGACTAAACTTCTCTCATAAGAAAAACATGATCACATCTTAGTACTCTTTGGGTGTTAATCACATAGTTATGTGAACTAGATTTGACTCTAGTAAACCCTTTGGGCGTTGGTCACATGGCAATGTGAACTATGGGTGTTAATCACATGGCGATATGAACTATTGATGTTAAATCACATGGCGATGTGAACTAGATTATTGACTATAGTGCAAGTGGGAGACTAAAGGAAATATGCCCTAGAGGCAATAATAAAGTTGTTATTTTATATTTCCTTATTTCATGATAAATGTTTATTATTCGTGCTAGAATTGTATTAATCGGAAACTTGATACATGTGTGGATACATAGACAAAACTCTGTGTCCCTAGTAAGCCTCTACTACACTAGCTCGTTAATCAAAGATGGTTCAGTTTCCTAACCATAGACATGTGTTGTCATTTGATGAACGGGATCACATCATTAGGGAATGATGTGATGGACAAGGCCCATCCGTTAGCTTAGCATAATGATCGTGCACTTTTATTGCTATTGCTTTCTTCATGTCAAATACATATTCCTCCAATTATGAGATTATGCAACCCCCGGATACCGGAGGAATGCCTCGTGTGCTATTAAACGTTACAATTTAACTGGGTGATTATA
Organism: Triticum timopheevii; assembly: GCA_963921465.1. Lineage (NCBI taxonomy): Eukaryota > Viridiplantae > Streptophyta > Magnoliopsida > Poales > Poaceae > Triticum > Triticum timopheevii. Next base: position 66,314,519 of record OY997274.1, read on the forward strand.
AAGATGCTCTACGGGTATTTTCGAGGGTGTTTGTTGGGTTGGCATAGATCGAGATTAGGATTTGCCACTCCGAGTATCGAAGAGGTATCTCTGGGCCCTCTCGGCAATGCACATCATAAGAAGTGTTGCAAGCAATGTGACTAATGAGTTAGTTTCGGGATGATGCATCACGGAACAAGTAAAGAGACTTGCTGGTAACGAGATTGAACTAGGTATGAAGATACCGACGATCGAATCACGGGCAAGTAACATACCGATGACAAAGGGAATAACGTCTGTTGTCATAACAGTTCGACCGATAAAGATCTTCATAGAATATGTGGGAGCCAATATGAGCATCCAGGTTCTGCTATTGGTTATTGACCAGAGAGGTGTCTCGGTCATGTCTACATAGTTCTCGAACTCGCAGGGTCGCACGCTTAACGTTCGTTGACGCTAGAGTACTATTGGGATATTTGATGAGTGGTAACCAAATGTTGTTCGAAGTCTCGGATGAGATCTCGGACGTCACGAGGAGTCTCAGAATGGTCGAGAGGTAATGATTTATATATAGGAAGTCATATTTTGAGTTTCGGAAAAAGGTGTAGTTTTTTCGGTATTGTACAGCGAAGCTTCCTTTCCGGAGGATTCCGGAGGGGTCCGGAAGTCCACAAGTGGGTTAACCACAACCCTAGGGCTAGCATGGGCTGCGGGAGGTGCCCTGGCCTTATTGGGGTAGGCGCACCAAGTCCTCAAAAGCCCATGTGGCTAGGGAAGGCAAAAAAGGAAGGAGTACTAGTAGGAATAGGATTGGACTTGGAGTCCAAGTCCTCTCCCCCTTAGCTACGCCCTAGGGCTTGGAGGGGCTGTTTTCCACGCCCCTCCACCTATATATAGAAGGGAGGGGGCGCCCCAAGAGGACACACCAAGCCTTTGGAGACCCTCTCTCTCCCGTTACTCCGTAGTTCCACTGCCTCATCCCGGCAACGCTTAGCGAAGCGTTGTCGGTGCTCCACCACCACACTGTCGTGTTGGTTGTGATCCCATCTACTTCTCCTCTCTCTCTCGCTTGCTGGATCAAGAAGGAGGAGACGTCATCGAGCCGCATGTGTGCTAAACTCGGAGGTGTCGTCCGTTCGAAACTAGATCGGTTGTATCGTGAAGAAAGTTCGACTACACCAACCATGTTGTGAAACGCTTCCGCTTTCGGTCTACGAAGGTACGTAGACACACTCTCCCCTCTCGTTGCTATGTATCTCCTAGATAGATCTTGCTTGAGCGCAGGAATTTTTTTGAAATTGCATGCTATGTTCCCCAACAATTTATGTTGTTTTATTTAATAATAATGCTTTTTGGAGTAATTCTAATGCCTTTTCTCTCATAATATGCAAGGTATACAAGAACAGGGAGAATTCTGGCAGCTGGAAATCTAGACCTCAAAAAGCTACGTCAGGCTACCTATTCTGCACAACTCCAAATGAGCTGAAACTTCAAAGATTTTTATGGAATATTTGAGTAATATTGGAGCAAATAAGTACCAGAGGGGGCCCACCAGGTGGGCACAACCCACCTGGGCACGCCAGGGAGCCAAGGCATGCCCTGGTGGGTTGTACTCACCCAGGCCCACCTCCGGTGGCCCTCTTCTGGTATATAAGTCATTTTGACCTAGAAAAAAATGAGGAGAGGACTTTCGGGATGAAGCGCCGCCGTATCGAGGCAGAACCTAGGTAGGAGCACTTTTGCCCTCCGGCGGAGCGATTCCGCCGAGGGAACTTCCCTCCCGAAGGGGGGAAATCATCATCATCATCATCACCAACAACTCTCCAATCTTGGGGAGGCCTATATTCATCAACATCTTCAACAACACCAACTTCTCTCAATCCCTAGTTCATCTCTTGTGTTCAATCTCTGTACCGGAACTATAGGTTGGTTCTTGTGGGTGACTAGTAGTGTTGATTACATCTTGTAGTTTATTACTATATGCTTTATTTGGTGGAAGATTATATGTTCAGATCCATTCACTACTAGGGAAAAGCCTAGCAGTAGTGCGGGTTATTGGCATATCAGTAGCGCGGGTACCCACGCTACTGATATGGCGCTACAGCTAAAGGTTAGCAGTAGCATTTGTTGACACGCGCTACTGCTATATCTACTTAGTAGTAGCGCGTGCTTCAACAGCCGCTACTGGTAATTACTAGTAGCTCTTCTCTCTTCCCGCGCTACTACTATTATTCCGTATTCTATTTCTTTTTAATTTTAGGTCATATTCATACACGTTTATACAAGTTTTCATATAGCAATTTAGAGATTGTTTTACATTATAATGAGTTATTAAATCACTAGGTGAAAGAACCGCGGATTAGTTTCAAGTGGATGGATCCTAAGTGACCAAGTCATGGATTATCACGATAATCCATGACTTGATCACTTAGGATCCATCCACTTGAAAGTAATTCGCGGTTCTTTCACCCAATTATATAATACCTCATCATTATCATCATAATATTAATATAAAAACTCTTGCATCATATCATCACCAACAACACTAGCTAATAATCATCAGTTATTACCACCAACCTTATTTAATCATCATATTCATAGTATCAGGCTCAAATGCATAAGCCTTCCATAGTGCTCTCCATTGTTTGCATTCAAAATTGGTGTAGGTGTCTGAATTGTATAATTTTGCGGCAAAACTATAATCATGCTCGGTCCTCAAGTTAACTCTTTTTACCTTCATAGTTTCCATAGTACTGAAACCAACCTTATCCAAGACATAAATTCTTGCATGGCTGGGGATACGCTAGTAGAAGAGTAAAAAATTAAAATTATATGTTGAAGCAAAAGAAGCACAAGTCATGCTTAATTATGAAAAAAGACTTGTCGTTGTGACTTACTGTATCCACTTCAAAGGTGTCACCCAACTTGATGCTGAAGCGCCTACCACCAACTAGGTGAGGTCTGTTGCACAGGCTGCGCTCGTCTTCGCAGTATTCGCACATACAGAATTCCTTTTCGTCGTCAAACATTTCCTATGTTCATAGTTGAAACATTAATTAAAAACCAACCGAAGGCAACTACCAGGAAACTCAACACACATATCACTATTACTCAATATGGAACGATTTGACTTTAGGTCAGTCGAGTATTCCTTCCTAAACTCTCATCTCATGTATATGGTGGGCACTGCCTCTATGATATTGCGACCGACGGTGATGGTGGCTACTCCTCCTTTCCCTAGTGCATTACAAATATCTAGAACAAGGAAAAGAAGGAGATGCGACCCCCATGACAACACTCGGCATTCTTCTTCTCTCATATTTGGTGGACACTCCCTCGCCGATTTTTCGACCGTCGATGATGGTCGCTACTCCTTCTCCCCCTAGTGCATAACAAAGGTCTAGCACAAAGAAAAGAAGGAGAAGCGACCCCCATGACAACAGTCGGTATTCTTCTTCTAGCACAAGTATGGAGCCACGGCAGACTTAAAGTCAACTCAAAATGTCGTTTAATTCTCTTTCTAGCAAATTCGGAGCACTCGACATTTCCTACATATTGTAGCACAAGTCATGCTTAAATTCACGGAAAAATACGGCATGACCTTTGCTAAAATAGGACATATCGAGAGCCTGAAATTTGTTGGAACAGAAATGAATCAACACTCCGGCAAAACATAAGTCACTCAGATTTTCCCTGCGATACAAAGATGTCCATACACATACAATGATGCTTAACTTGCAATTCCATCCGGACAATTATCATAAGCATTCGTACATGAGCTCACCGACTCAATACCATAGTTCTACTCTATTCACACACCGAGGAGTAGAGAAGGAGGAGATGGACTTTTAGCTCACCGACTTGGGTGTAGAGGAAGTAGCTAGAGGTAGCCCCGATGACGATAACTCCAAGGAGACACGACTCTACAAAGCCTGCATATTCCACCGAGTGAAAAATTTTGATCATCAAATCTCATAGAGCATTCTTTGATGACAAAGTGATAATGACATAAAAATAACAAAATTTTCCAATAAATTACTATATTGAAAAAACAAATTACAAATAATTTCTATACCTATTCACTAGTTTTCTATCCTATTCAAAAACTATTTTATATTCAAAAAAACTATTCCCTAGTTTTCTATTACTAAAATTTTCTGGTTCTAGCCCTAATACACTATGTCTAAAACATCCTAGTTCTAGACCTAACATTTAATAAAAATACCTTAGTGAAACCCTAAATTATCTTATATATAAACCTAACGTAACTAAGTTAAGCACTTACTAAATAAACTACTTCTGTTAAGTACTTACTAAATATCACTTACTAAATAAGCTAAATTAAGAACTTACTAAAAACAGTAAATAAACTACATTATCAGTGAGGAGAGATGGAGGGAGGAGGGAGGAGGAGGATGGAGGAGAGAGGGGGAGGGGTGGGAGGCCGAGGGAGGAGGGAGGAGGAGGAGGGAGGAGAGAGGAGGAGGGAGGTGGGAGGAGGAGGACGCAGCCGGTGGAGGGAGGAGGGCACGGCAGGAGGAGGGAGGAGGAGGATGAGGGGCGCCACATACCGAGGAAGCAGAAGCGAGGGCGATGGCAATACGGCGGTGGGGGAGGGCCGTACGTCAGCGGCGGCGGCAGACGACGTGCGTGGGAGAGTGAGAGTGGGAGGGGAGAGGGGGAGAGTGAGGGGTGGTTGGGGGAAGAAGATAGGATGGGTTTAGCAGTAGCGCGTGTCAGGGGAAAGTGCTACTTCTAAACTACTTAGCAGTAGCGCGTTTCAGTCGTACACGCTACTACTACACTTTGCCTGGCGGCAACGGTTTGGCAATTTTTGTACTAGCGCCCTTCGTCCTTGCCGCGCTACTGCTGTATCTGTAGCAGCAGCACCTTATGTGGGTACACGCAGCTGCTAAGTACCAGAGTGCTTCTTTTTAACACCCGCTACTGCTAAGGTTCTGTGTATAAGGCTTTCTCTAGTAGTGATTATGCTATTTAATACCCCTTTGATCTTGAGCATGATTATCATTTGTGAGTAGTTACTTTTGTTCTTGAGGTCACGGAAGAAATCATGTTGCAAGTAATCTTGTGAACTTGATATGTGTTCGATATTTTGCTGATATGTATGTTGTGATGTGAACGTCGACTACATGACACTTCACCATATTTGGGCTTAAGGGAATGCATTGTGGAGTAGTTATTAGATGATGGGTTGCGAGAGTGACAGAAGCTTAAACCCTAGTTTGTGCGCTATTCCGTAAGGGACCGATTGGATCCAAAAGTTTAATGCTATGGTTAGATTTTATTCTTAATACTTTTCTCGTAGTTGCGGATGCTTGCGAGGGAGTTAATCATAAGTAGGAGGTTTATTCAAGTAAGAACAACACCTAAGCACCGGTCCACCCACATACCAAATTATCAAAGTAGCAAACACGAATTAAACTAACATGATGAAAGTGACTAGATGAAATTCCCGTGTACCCTCAAGAACGCTTTGCTTATCATAAGTGACCGTTTTGGCCTTTCCTATGCCTCAAAAGGATTGAGCTACCTTGCTGCACTTTTGTTACTACCACCGTTACTTGCTCCAAACTACTCTGCTACGTACAATTTTAGCACCTGCAGACATTACCTTGCAAAAAACCACTTGTCATTTCCTTCCGCTCCTCGTTGGGTTTGACACTCTTATCGAAAAGGCTACAGTTGACCCCATATACTTTTGGGTCATCAAGGCTATTTTCTGGCGCCGTTGCCGGTGAGTGAAGCGATTTTGGTAAGTGGAAATTGGCAAGGAAACATTATTACTACATGCTGAAATTTGTTGTCACTTGCTACTATGGAACACAATCCTTTGAGGGGCTTGTTCGGGGGTATCTTCACCTCGACCTGAACCACAATTAGTTGCCCCTCAACCTAATGCACCTACTGAAAATATTGAATATGAAATTCCTTCAGGTATGGTAGAACAACTGCTAGCTAATCCTTATGCAGGAGATGGAACTGAACATCCTGATATGCACTTGATATACGTGGATGAAATTTGTGGATTGTTTAAGCTTGCAGGTTTACCCGGAGATGAAGCTAAGAATAAGGTTTTCCCTTTATCTTTGAATGGAAAAGCATTGACATGTTATAGGCTATGCGATGATATTGGATCTTGGAACTGGAAACGGTTGAAATTGGAATTCCATCAAAAAATTATCCTATGTATCTAGATCATCGTGATCGGAATTAGATATATAATTTTTGGCCTCGTGAAGGAGAAAGTATTGCTCTAGCTTGGGGGAGGCTTAAGTCAATGTTACATTCATGCCCCAATCATATGAGCTCTCAAGAGAAATTATTATTCAGAATTTTTATGCTCAGCTTTCTTGTAACGATCAATCCATGCTCGATACTTCTTGTACTGGTTCTTTTATGAAGAAGACTATTGAATTCCGGTGGGACCTTTTATAAATAATTAAATGCAACTCCGAAGATTGGGAACTCGACGAAGGTAAAGAGTCAGGTAATGAACCTAAGTTTGATTGTGTTAAATCTTTTATGAATACCGATGCTTCTCAAAAGTTTAGCACTAAATATGGACTTGACTCTGAGATAGTAGCTTCCTTTTGTGAATCTTTTGCTACTAATGTTGATCTTCCTAAGGAGAAGTGGTTTAAATATCACCCACCTATTAAAGAAAAAATTAAAGAACTAAGAAAAGCTAAAGAAGAAACTATCATTTACAATGTTGATCCAGTTGTTCCCACTGCTTATATTGAAAAACCACCTTTCCCTGTTAGGATGAAGGAACATGCTAAAGTTTCAATTGTTGTCAACGAAAGTTACATTAGAACACCCAAACCAGCTGAACAAATCAGAGTTGAACCTAGTGTTGCTATGGTTAAAGATCTCTTGGTCGATAATATTGATGGGCATGTTATTTACTTCTATGATGAAGATTCTAGAATTGCCAAACCCGGTGAAAAAGATAAACATAGACCAGTCGTGGGCATGCCTGTTGTCTCAGTCAAGATAGGATATCACTGTTATCATGGTTTATGTGATATAGGTGCTAGTGTGAGTGCTATTCCTTTTTCCTTATATGAAGAAATTAAGAATGAAATAGCACCTGCTGAAATAGAAGACATAGATGTTAATATTAAACTTGCCAATAGAGATACTATATCACCAATTGGGATTCTTAGAGATGTTAAATTCTTGTGTGGGAAAATAAAATACACTAGTAATTTTCTTGTTCTTGGTTCCCCACATGATGACTTTTGTCCCATTCTCTTTGATAGACCTTTCTTGAACACCATCAATGCTAGGATAGATTGTGAGAAACAAAATGTTGGTGTTAGCTTTCACTACTAGGGAAAACCTTATACACAGAACTTTAGCAGTAGAGCGTGTCAAGTAGCAGTAGCGCGCTTGTGTAAACGGCGCTACAGATAAAGTACTAGCAGTAGCGCGCCTGAAGTTAAAAGCGCTACTACTAAAATTTCCACAGCTTAGCCGATAGGCTACACATAGTAGTAGCGATCTACATCGAACCGCGCTACCGCTACTTGCTTTGTAGCAGCGCATTTACACTAAAAGGCGCTACTGCTAAAGGATATAAAGTTAAATGGAAAACATATAGAAAAGTAAATGAAAAGAAAGAAATAGAAGAAGGTGAAAGGAAAAAAATAAAATTTAAAGAAAAATAAATGAAAAGGGGGAAAAGAGAATGGAATAGCAATAGCACGTATCGCGGAACGCGCTGTAGCTCACTTAGCAGTAGCGCGCTTCCTAGAGCGCGCTACTGCTACTTCTGACTTAATAACGGGGTTTGTTCTTCCCCACGGCCACTTCCCCCAAATCCAACTCCTCCGCTGTAGCCACCGCCGTCGCCCGTCGGCCGCCGCACGCTCTCCGCACACCCTCGCCGCCACTCCCGACCCTGGATTCGACGCCGCCCCCGCCCCCGACCTCGTTTCCGCACCCGACACCGCCCTCGACCCCGACCTCGACACCGCCCTCTGCCGCGCGCCCGAGCCTTGACCCCGACCTCGACACCGCCTGCCCCTCCCTCACCGCAGGCACCCGAGGTGAGCACGCCTGCTCCTCCCCCTCCCCTACCTCTGCCTAGGGTTCTACAAATTTTAGTTGCATCAAATTAGTTAGGCTTCATGTAAGGGTGGAAACGAATCGGATGCGGATGTTATCGGATACGGAGCGGCTCGGATGTTTTCTTAGATAATGAATAAACACTATTGTAATGCATAATAATTGCTAAGATTAATCATAAAACGAGTAAAATTTGACCACTTATTTCACTTTTAAGTTGGATGATTGGAATATCCGCTACCACTTTCCACCCCTAGGTTCATCAAATTAGATGGTAATTAGGGCAGTAGTTCCTAGGCACTAATTAGTTAGTAAGAACTAGGTACTAATTATATACTAGTTTATTTTTATTTATAGTAAGTTTATTTTTAGTAAGAACTAGTTGAATTAATAGAACTAGTTGAACATGTCTCATTTGTTGTTATTTTTTTAGTTAAAGCAATTTTTTCCGCATCGACGTCGACAATGCCTATCCCGCATCCTCGTCGTTGACTCGGTGGAGGACGCCTGCTTGACCAGATGGATCATGTCCGGGACTGGGCTCCGCCGGGCTGGTACAGGGAGACGCTACATACCGGGGGGCGCAGCTTGGTGAGGAGTCAGCCCATCGTTGACCCGAACCTTCTTTGGTGGCGATCGCGTGGGCCAGTGACGGTCGAGAGGCTTGAGGACCCCGCGGAGGTGGTACGTCACCGTCTCAGCAAGCATGACGCACATGTCCGTCGCTACATGTTTGCGCTGGAGCACAGGTTCTCCAATACCTGGCAGGTTCTCCAGGGATCTCACTGGAGCTATGATCCTGTGATGGTTCCTTCTCTTTGGGTGTCCACCGCCCGCGCCGATACCCGTCGCTCGCTAGGGTTTTAGTTGTATTAGTGATGTTATATGTATGATACTATTCGGGATGTATTAGTGATAATATTCGACGATGCACGGATGCAAGAGATGATTTACTTTTTCTTATTGAATGCATGCTAATTTGAATACTTATTTATTTTACGATTTGGTTTTGCTTATTGAATGCTCATGTCAATATGAGTCCTATAAGATATTCTGAAATGTATATCTTGTGTTGCTCAAATAGGATATGTGCTTACCCAAGTGGCCGGTCATGTTTGCAGCTTACACCTCCGAGTGGCCTATGTTTTGCCAGAGTGTAGATTCATTTCCGTTCCGGCAAATTTCAGGCGCTCGATATGTCCTATTTTAGCAAAGGTCATGCCGGATTTTTTCGTGAATATTTGCATGACTTGTGCTAGAATATGTAGGAAATATCGAGTGCCCCGGATTTGTGTGTTGAGTATCCTCGTAGTTGTCTGATACGTCTCCAACGTATCTATAATTTTTTATTGTTCCATGCTATTATATTACCCCTTTTGGATGTTTATGGGATATATTTTACACATTTATATCATTTTTGGGACTAACCTACTAACCGGAGGCCCAGCCCGTATTGCTGTTTTTTTGCCTATTTCAGTATTCGAAGAAAAGGAATATCAAACGGAGTCCAAACGGAATGAAACCTTCGGGAGCTTGATTTCTGGAACGAACGTGATCCAGAGGACTTGGAGTGCAAGTAAAGAAGCAGCCGAGGCCTCCACGAGATAGGAGGGCGCGCCCCCTGTCTCGTTGGCCCCTCGGGTGGCCACCGACGTACTTCTTCCTCCTATATAAGCCTACGTACCCCGAAATCATCCAGGGAGCCACCAAACACAATTACCACCGCCATAACCTTCTGTATCCGCGAGATCCCATCTTGGAGTCTTCGCCGGCGCTCCGCTGAAGGGGGAATCAACCACAGAAGGCTTCTACATCAAAATCCTTGCCCCTCCGATGAGTTGTGAGTAGTTTACCACAGACCTACGGGTCCATAGCTATTAGCTAGATGGCTTCTTCTCTCTTTTTGGATCTCAACACAATGTTCTCCTCCTCTCTTGTGGAGATCTATTCGATGTAAACTCTTTTTGCGGTGTGTTTGTCGAGATCCGATGAATTGTGGGTTTATGATCAAGTTTATCGATGAATAATATTTGAATCTTCTCTGAATTCTTTTATGTATGATTGAGTTATCTTTGCAAGTCTCTTCAAATTATCAGTTTGGTTTGGCCTACTAGATTGATCTTTCTTGCCATGGGAGAAGTGCTTAGCTTTGGGTTCAATCTTGCGGTGTTCTTACCCGGTGACAGAAAGGGTTGCAAGGCACGTATTGTATTGTCGCCATCGAGGATAAAAAGGTGGGGTTTATATCGTATTGCATGGGTTTATCCATCTACATCATGTCATCTTGCTTAAGGCGTTACTCTGTTCTTATGAACTTAATACTCTAGATGCAGGCAGGAGTCGGTCGATTTGTGGAGTAATAGTAGTAGATGCAGGCAGGAGCCGGTCTACTTGTCACGGACGTGATGCCTATATACATGATCATGCCTAGATAATCTCATAATTATTCGCTTTTCTATCAATTGCTCGACAGTAATTTGTTCACCCACTGTAATACTTATGCTATCTTGAGAGAAGCCTCTAGTGAAACCTATGGCTCCCGGTCTATCTCTTATCATATTTTCTTCCAATCTACTTTTATTTGCATCTTTACTTTTTGCATCTATATTATAAAATATCAAAAATATATTTATCTTATCATACTATCTCTATCAGATCTCACTTTTGCAAGTGGTCGTGAAGGGATTGACAACCCCTCTATTGCGTTGGTTGCGAGTTCTTTGTTTGTTGGTGTAGGTGCGTGGGACTTTTGAGGAGCCTCCTACTGGATTGATACCTTTCTTCTCAAAAACTGAGGGAAATACTTACGCTCCTATTGCTGCATCACCCTTTCCTCTTCAAAGAAAACCAATGCAAGCTCAAGACGTAGCATTGTCTTCAATCGATTTTCAATTAATGTTTCAACTATGAAAATAGGAAATGTCTGACGACAAAAAGGATTTCGGTATTTGCAAATACGAGCGCGGCCTGTGCGACAGAATCTTCCTAGATGATGATAGGCGTTTCAGCATCAAACTGGACGAGAACTTCGAAGTGGATACAGTAAGTCACAACGACATGTCTTTTTTCGTAATTAAGCATGACATCTGCTTCATTTGCTTCAATTTATAATTTAATTTTTTTACTATTCTACTATCGTATCCCCTGCCATGCAAGAATTATGCATTTGAGCCTGATATGGTTATCACCTTTGATATTCGTCCGGAAGATAATATTGAAGGTAATAACGACATCTGGGTCGATGTGCAGACGCCTCCAGTTATACCATTATGTGAGTTTCTCAACCATATTTATGTCTTTTATATTGTTTATTCAAAAATAGTTGACAACTAATTTCTATTGACAGCATATTTCCATTCAAGCAAACATGTCCAGCGCTTGGTAGACAGGACCTACTACTGTCCCGGGGCTGAACTAAACTGCGAGGAGATAAATTATTATGTTTCATGGCTTGAGGATCTTCATATTGTGAAGACAAATTGTTTTTCTGGACTTGAAAAACTTAGTACTCAAAATGTGCGACCAATAGTGTTCGTACTTAACTACGGTCACATCTATTTAGGAAAGATAGTAAGATTTTTACTATTTGTCCTCAGTGCATCTTTTGCATACATTATTTTTTAAGCTAAACTTCATTGCTAAGTATGTTAGTATACGATGTTGTTCAATAGGGACTTTCGATGAATGTTGTGCCTCATTGGATTGAGACTAAAGGTCGCATGAGAATTGTTAGCTTGCGACCAAGATATCCTACAATGCACTTTAGTGCATACATGATTTCTAATAGCGAGGAATGTTTAATAGTGAAAGACTGGGGCAAAATTGTGAACGATCATAGAGAAGTACTGGGGGCAGCAATCAGAAGCGCAGCCCACGATTAGGAGACATGTTCATCTGCATGATCCAACTTGATGAAGCAGGAGTGCTACACATGTCTTATGTTATTTTACCTGAGAGAATGCAGCAGGAGTGATTAATTAGCTAGCTAGAAATGAGTTTGAAGATGATGATGTGCTACACTATGACTATGATGATTACATAGCTAGTGCTGGTGGTAATGACTATGATGATTGTTATTAGCTAGTGTTGGTGGTGATTAGATAGCTACCGCAGCTAGTATTGATGGTGATTAGCTAGCTAGAATGAGTTTGAAGATGATGATGTGCTACACTATGACTATGATGATTAAATAACTACTGTTGGTGGTAATGACTATGATGATGATTAAATAGCTTCTGCTGGCGGATTAGATTCAAGTGGAGGCAACATGTGGTGCACATCGAAAGTACTACTAGTCCAAACTAGATGAAGTTTGGATTAGTAGTATACTTTTGACATGCACCACATATTGCCTCCACTTGAACCTAATCCACATTTATTTGACACACTGTTACGAACATAATGATATAAACCTCATAATTGATATTGTACCAAAACTTGCATAACGGCGTATAAATACACTTAAAATAAAAAATGAAAAAAGAATACTAGTAGCGATGGACAGAAAACACGCTGCTACTAGCTAGATTAGCAGCAGCACGGGAAAGAACAAACGTTGCGGCTATGTGTCTTAGCAGTACCGCACGTAGAACGCGCTACTGCTAAGTAATAGCTGTAGCGCCTTATTAGTATCGCGGTTACCCGCGCTACTAGTGGGCACTAAACCGGCGTTACTACTAGGGTTTTCCCTAGTAGTGTTTGGTGATGAATCTCATGAATTTAATTTTTTCAAGTTTAGTAGAAAACCTCATAAGAAAGATTTGCCTAGTAAGGATGAAATTATTGGTCTTGCTTCTATTATTATACCTCCTATTGATCCCTTGAAACAATATTTGCTAGACCATGAAAATGATTTGCATATGCGTGAAAGAAATGAAATAGATATAATCTTTTTCGAACAACACTACAAAAAAATACACTTCCCTGATGATACGTGTTTGTCACAGTAGGTCACGTTTTTTGTGATGCATGTACATCCATGACGATTTTATGACAAAATCAAGATAGTCATAATTGTGATGTCGTAGAAGTGTTCCATGACATTTCCAAAATTATCATCACGGAAGTGTCCACTTCCATGACGATAAATCGCGCATCATAGACACGGAAGTGTCCACTGTCCACTTCCATTATTTTCTGTTCTTTATCTTTGGCTCCTGTTTAGTACTCCCTCTGTAAACTAATATAAGAACGTTTAGATTACTAAAATAGTGATCTAAACGCTCTTATATTAGTTTACGGAGGGAGTAATAAATAATTCAGGTGACATCTAGAAGGAATGCCCTGAATAGGAACCCATCAGTACAGGGGGTTGCCTCGCATGCATGTCCTAATTTAGGGGCTAGGTAGTCGATAGTGTCGATCACGTGTGTGGTCTGCGCATGCGATCCATGGTCGCAGAGCGTTAATAGACTGAAATTCTCAAGCCTCACATTCATCTGGTCTTTCAGGGTGCAAAACTTAGTAAACACAATAATCATTGCGGCTTGCCCCCGCTTTTGTTGCCCACGTTATAAGTGCAAAGGAGTATAGACGTGAGGTTGAGTGTTAGAGTATAATGTTCTGAACCCCTCAATCTCCTGAAACAAGTCTTTGTAAGAAAATCGGTGCATTCCGAATGCAGCCTCACATTCCTCGTGTTGGGAACTGGCATGGCAGCAAAGTAAAGAGAACCTCCCTCGACTTGGTGATGAAGAAGGGTGTGCCGGGGCTGCTCAGGTCAATGTATACTACTCCCTCCTTTCCGGTTTATAAGGCTCAATTCAAAAATCTCACCAACCAAGGTAGATGGCGAGTGGTGGAATACCTTTTGAAGTTTGCAAAAGCATCCAATTAATGCACTTGTTTTCTTCAAAAAAGTATGTTTACCAATGCATTAATTGCAATGCATGCATGTATAAATTACATGCATTGGTCAATTTTCTCTTAATACTTGTATGCAATGATTTAATGCACCTTAAAATCTGAACATGTGATGGGAAACAACCAAATTGAGCCTTATAAAATGAAAAAACTAAAATTTTGAGATAAGCCCTATAAACCGGAAAGGAGTGAGACAACTGCTCGTTGTGATGGGAAGTACCTGAAAAGGTTTAAGACGAAGGTCGTTGAGAAGGATCGGGCAGCACGGAATGCCAAGGAAGACAGGTGGAAAGGAATGCCAAGGAAGACAGGTGGAAAGCGGGGCTTTTGATGGTGTTGTTTGTCAGCATGAAGTGGCCGTTCGGCGTGACCATGGCCGCACAGTCCAGAGTTAGATTCTGCCCTCAAAGCGCAAAGCTATTGCTGGCGAAATGCTGGACCATTGACTATCGTCACTGCCGCGGACAGTGGCCGCGAGGCCGGGATCGGCGGCCATGAGGAGAAAGCTCGAGAGGCTTGGGCAATGCATCAATTTGCCCGCACGTTGCAGGTTCGGAAGATACGCCTTGACTCTGCGGTACTTGACTAATGATTTGGATTTGTGCAGCAAAATCCTTTGATTTTATCTTGGAATAATGCGATCAACAGATAACTCTTGTATGTGGCTGGCGTGAGTTGGGTCCTTCCACGAACCTACTCCCTACCTACTCATGGACTAATTTGGCATGGATTGTGGGTTTAGTATTAGGCCATTTTGGCTGCGCCGCAGTCTCGAGTGACCGAATTATTTACACCAATTATGTTGACTTGTGCATTTGTCACTGGTAGAATGCAATCGGTACGTCGACCAGCCGTAGAAGACTAAGACTTTCAAGTTTCAATTCCTTGTGTTTGACGTGTCGTGTACGACGTCTTCAAACGTGCCTTTTATATTGAGTAATAAGCATGTGATGGGTACTCCGCACGTCTTCTTGGTTCCTCACTGCTCAACATATTTGGTATATATTTTATTTTGTGCGAAAAGGGTCTGAATCTATTATAAAAATTCTTATGAAGCACAAAGCACATCAAAAGTAATAAAAATACATGAAAAATCCTTAGACCATCAAATGTCCCACGCTGCCGTCAAAACAAGTGGTTGTCTCCACTATCTTACTCTCGGAATAGGCTTTCGCCCTGCTTTATAGATAAATTACTGGAGCCGGCTCCACCTTATTGATGACATCCTGGAAGTTTTCGTACACGTGCTTCCAAAGATCAATGCCCGGAGCTGCAGTGGTTGCCTTTGAACCCATGAAAGAATCAACAACACCTAACACCATATCTCGTTATTGCGCTCGCACGATGAACCTCGCCATCAAGGAGACCGCAGGAGGCTACGCCGAAGCTTCGCTAACTACGTCCAGACGGACAATCTCGTGGAGGTTCGAAGCCCGGAAGATAAACTCAAGAAGAAACACCGCCATCGGCCCAATTGCCGCACCTTCGAGGACTAAAAAATCCTAACCTAAACTACTAGCCGGAGAGGAGGCACCCGGTTACCCCTTCTGGCCGTCGGCCGCAGGAGCGGCATGCATAGTGGATGCAAATTCACAGGCTCATCGATGAAGCCTGGAAGAAAGAGTTTGCCCTAGCGACTGAGGGGAAGGGGATGAAATGTTCGGAATAGAGTGAGGCACGAATAAAGGTGGGGTATATAACTTACACATACATGAGCTAGCTGAAGTAGTCAGTTCAATTGCTAATTCACACCGATTATGTTGAGCCAGTGGGCTTGTGAGGGGCGCTCGACGATTTCTATTAGAGAAACCGCCCAAAGTTCGTTCCTATTCCTACAAACGATTTCTATTAGAGAAACCGCCCAAAGTTGGTTGTCACAACTATCAAGGTCAGGAACGGCCAACTTCGCAGCCATAGAGTAGTACCAACCATAGAGTAGTACTTAGCTTAGCAGCCGGAGAAGAATTGAGATGCAAAGTCATAGAGTACTTCGCAGCCATAGAGTAGTACCAACCTTCAAGTCGTTGTGATGCAAAGTCGTCTCATCTTCTCCTTCAAGTACTCATCAACTTAACTCGAGATAGCTGACCACAGGTGGCAATGCAAAGTCTCTTCTTCGTTTTGTCCCTTTGAACAGAATATTTGGTATAAAGTTCGCACGTACACGAGCTAGCTGAAGTAGTCAGTTCTCACCACATAGAAAATGGCGACCCCACTCACCTCGCTGCTCCTCTCTCTACCCCAACAATGGCAGCCCGTCCTCTTAGCCCTTCTCTCCGTCATTTCCCTACTGCTGTGGACCAGGAGTTCGTCCAGGAAACGGCTCAAGCTGCCACCAGGCCCTGCGAGGGTGCCCCTCCTGGGTAACCTGCACCAGCTCGGCCCGATGCCGCACCGGACCCTGCGAGACCTGGCGCGGGTCCATGGGCCGGTGATGCAACTGCAGCTCGGCAAGGCGCCGACTGTGGTTCTGTCCTCGGCGAAGGCGGCGTGGGAGGCGCTCAAGGCTCATGACCTAGACTGCTGCACGCGGCCCGTGTCCGCAGGGACGAAGCGGCTGACCTACGACCTCAAGAATGTGGCGTTCGCGCCGTACGGCGCGTACTGGCGGGAGGTGCGCAAGCTCCTCACCGTCGAGCTCCTCAGCGCGCGCCGCGTCAAGGCGGCGTGGTACGCACGACATGAGCAGGTATGCCGTATGCCGTATGCCTAGTCACGGTGCACCGAAAACAGTCTACCTTCTGCACTTTTATTGACTCGATCAAGATGATACAGCCACGTACAGTTTACATCCGGTATCGGCAGTCAAACGAGCATAGTCTATCTTGTTACTTAAATGTTGTGTATATTGTATTTATGATTAGGTGGAGAAACTGATGGGCACGCTGAGGCGTGCGGAAGCAAAGCCGGTGGCGCTGGACGAGCACATCTTGAGCCTCTCCGATGGTATCATCGGCACGGTAGCGTTCGGCAACATCTACGGCAGTGATAAGTTCTCCCAAAATAATAGTTTTCAGGCCGCACTCGACGATGTTATGGAGATGCTATCCAGCTCCGGCTCCTCCGCCGAGGACTTTCTCCCCGGAGTTGTTGGCCGCCTTGTTGACCGCCTTACCGGATTCGTAGCCCGCCGCGAGCGAATATTCACACAGTTAGACGCCTTCTTTGAGATGGTCATCGAGCATCACCTGGACCCTAAGCGTGTGCTGCCTCAGCATGGCGGCGACCTCATTGACGTCCTCATCGACCTCTGGAAGAAACCACGTGGAACATTTAGCTTCACCAAGGACCACGTCAAGGCCGTAATCTTTGTAAGTTATAATAATTCAACACTTACAGTCCATGCATAGATTCCTAAGAAAAGAAATCAAAGCTGGTAATAACATTAATCATTGACATGGCATTTATGATGTGCAGTCGACGTTCGTTGCTGGCATTGACACTAGTGCAGCAACGATTATGTGGGCAATGTCGGAGCTGGTCCGGAAGCCGCGCGTGCTCAAGAAGGTGCAGGACCATATTAGGGCCTTGGTGGGAGGCAACAAGAGAGTGGAACCAGAAGACATGCCCAAACTCAGCTACCTCAGGATGGTGGTGAAGGAGACCTTGCGGCTGCACCCGGCAGCACCGCTTCTACTGCCAAGGGAGACCATGCGAGACACCAAGATCGGTGGGTACGACGTGCCGGCCAAGACACGGATCTATGTGAATGCATGGGCGATCGGCAGAGACCCGATAAGCTGGTCTAATGACCCAGATAAGTTCAACCCTGATAGGTTTGAAGTAAATGACATAGACTTCAAAGGTGAGCATCCAGAGCTGATGCCGTTTGGCGCGGGGTGACGGATATGCCCAGGCATCTCCATGGCCATGGCGACCATTGAGTTTACGCTCGCCAATCTGCTCTTCAGTTTTGAGTGGGCGCTTCCAGAGGGGACGACAATAGATGATGTGAACATGGAGGAAGAAGGAAGGCTCATCTTGCACCGAAAGGAGCCACTCGTACTCGTTCCCACCGCATACCACCACGACCTTTAATAGACTGCCACCACCATGCCATATGCGACCTATTAAAGATGGAAACATCCTGGACTAGTGTCTCAACAAAATGCTGTATGCACAAGTTGGCCAATTTTCTTATTTCGTGTAAAAGTGGGAGTAAAGTGGACCTTTTTCTTTATCTTATAAAAACTGAACTTACTCACATATATTTACTGCCGCCAAATCTACAATGACACCTAGACATATCATTTTGTCGCTTGAATTACTCTGAATGTTCCGAAACAAAATCGAATTACCCCTGCTACATTTTCAGGATGGCTTTGAGTACACGGCAGCATTATCATACAATATTACTTAGGTGGCGTATACACATCTACTAGGACACACACATATTTATTCATAGACCTAGTAAGGAAAACCCAGAGCCATCACACTTGTCCACATTAGATCTTAATATTGCAGTGTTCTTACTGACGTGGCATTTCATTGACTAAGAGTAGCCAAGAAATGAGGTTACATTTTTTGCTCTTTAGGTACGTCATATAGGAAAAGCCAGCATTTGGTAAAGAAAAAGGGCACTAGGGGGAAGGATTGTGTAACACAAAATCACACATATTGTTCTGTGTAGCACACAAATATGCAACGGATAGAGTGAGTGAGTACAACAGAGCCATTGTGCCGGTGAGAGTAACCTCCAACTGAATCAACTAATGGAGGGTGAGAGGCTGAGAGCTGACCCCCAACTAATTAACTAATGGATAGTGACAATTGTTTTTTTTTTCTTTTTTGAGAGGATGGAGGGTGAGATCCATGAGGAAACATCCATAGCTCGACCGAGGTTTGCACTCAATGTGGTGACATGGGTGGGCCTTGCAAATCACAGCAAAGTCTCAAAGCACGGACATGTCGATTCTGTGCGCAATTTGTGGCTTTGGTGAAAGAAAATGAGACCCCCATGAAGCTTAAACCTCGTTTGGATGTTTAAGTTAGGTTTCAAGTCCTCGAACTGGAATTAAATATGGCACAGTTCTGTTGTTTGCATGCACAAGGAAAACGGATAGGAGATGTAGATCCAATTCTTTCTGAATTGGACAAAAACTTCAGTTATAGCTCTCCAATACCAAGCTGCACCCCTGTAAACTTTGAGATTAGTTCGAGCAACTTGAACTACTAATTTTTTTGACCCAGTTCGACTATCTAGCTTCCAGTGCGGGCGCGATCGATGGGGAAACATTGATGCTGTAAGTGCATCTAGTGCCACCCCTAGTTGGTTTTGGAGTATTGACGACAAAGTTGGTTGAGGGACTAATGCGTTTGTGAGAATTGCAGGATAACGCAGGTAGTGTCCCTCATTGATTCGGTTTACCTACCGGAGATGACCCCTAAAAATGTATGAAGACATTGACGACAATGGTGGTATGTGAAGATATTCATATTGAAGACTATAACATGAGAAGACATTGAGTGAAGACTATGAAGCGCGAAGACTGTGTTGTTTCGTTGTTTCCTTTTCTTCTTTGTTGAGTCATAGGAACCACCGTACTGTTAAGTGGGGTCCAAGTGAACAAAGTCAGAATGACTGAAGTGATGGTCAACCCAAATCCTATGTCTTCGAGCAAAGACAATGAGAGCAAATCTTATCCATAGCTGGATGAGTCAGCTTTGCTTGTAGCCCAAGTAAAGTTGCCTTGTGTGTTTGAAATATGACCGTTGGAACACGTGTCAGTTCCTTAGTGACCCAGGGTCATTTCAGACATATCAGGTCGGGTTGCCCAGTGGCTATAAATAGCCCACCCCCTACACCATAAATTGGTGGCTGCTCAGAGTTAGTGCACGGCTTTTGTCGTTTGAGAGCAACCCACCTCGAAGCCTTTGAGAGAGAGAAATCCTTGCGAGGACCAAGCCCAAACACCCAGAGCCAAAGAGTGTTAGTCATCACTGAAGTCTTTCTATCTGTGTGACCTGAAGACTTATTACACTTGAGGACTGTGAATCCTCCAGCCGGTCAGGCGTCGCGTTCTGAGCATCCAAGAGTCATTGTGGATTGCCGGTGAACAAAGTCTGTGAAGGTTCGGAAGTCTACCTTGAAGACTTACCAGAGTGATTGGGCGAGGACTGTGTGTCCTTAGCTCAAGGGGAATAAAGTGAAGACACGGTCTTCTGAGTTGAATCTCAGCCTCCCTAACCAGACGTACAGTTGTCACAGCAACTGGAACTGGTCCAACAAATCCTGTGTCTTCAACAAGTGACTCGTTCTATCCTCTCCCTTCCTTTACTTAGAGTTTGTCTTCGTGAAGTCATTGCCTATCTGTCGTACCTGTTTGACTTCATTGCTTGACTACTATCGTTGATTGGCTTCATACTATCTTCCATCCTGATCCTTACTACTTAGCTGCTATTAGTCCTGTACGTTCACATCATTGCATACTTGACTATGGTTTGCCTGTTGTAGTTTATCTTCCGCTGCATATCATTTAGGTCATTTCTATTGTTTGTCTTCGAAACTTCCATGTTTTGAATACTTTCATAAAAATCGCCTATTCACCCCCCCTCTAGTCGATAACTAGCACTTTCAATTGGTATCAGAGCAAGGTACTCCCTTGTTCTGTGTGATTCGGTTTAACCACCTAGAGTTTTAGCTATGTCGACTGCAGGGATAATCAAAGTCTCCACTGCTTGCCCCGTGTTCGATGGAACTGAATATCCCTACTGGAAGAATAAGATGCGTATGCATCTTGAAGCCATTGATGTCGACCTCTAGTATGTTGTCAAGAACGGCGTTCCCAAAACTGGTGAAGGTGTCACCCCTGCTGATGTCAAGAAGTTCATTCAACTGGACTCTACTGCCAAGAACATTTTCTGTGGTCATCTAACCAAAGGACAGTATGGCCGTGTGAGTGCTCTGGAAACGTCGAAGCTAGTCTGGGACTGGCTATCCAAGGTCAACGAAGGCGTCTCAACCCAGAGAGATAAAAGGATCAGTGTTCTTCGCAACCTCTTCAAGAAAAACGACAATGAAAATGTCCAGCTCACGTTCGATCGCCTCACTGACATCACAAATGAGCTTCAAGCTCTCGGTGCAACTGAGATTACCAAGCATGAAATCGTCAAGACACTACTGAGATCACTTGACAGCTCCTTTGACACCCTTGCCCTCATGATACAAGAACGTCCTGACTTCAAGACACTCGATCCGTCTGATATACTTGAGAGGCTCAACATACATGAGTTCCATCTTTCTGAGAAAAGAGATATCTATGGTCCCAACTATGGCCGAACTCGCACATGGAAGGCAAAAGTTGTTTCCTCATCTGAAGAAGAATCTGACTGTAGTTCTGATGATCCTGAAGACATTGGAAAGGAACTTGCTATGCTTATGAAGAAGTTCCAAAAATTCACCAAGAAGAAAGGCTTCAGAAAGTCTTCACGATCCAGCTCAAGGAATGATGAAGCTTCCACCCATGACCACAAGAAGAGAACCTGCCACAAGTGCAAGAAACCTGGTCACTACATATCTGAGTGTCCACGGTGGGACAATGAGAAGAAGAAGAAGAAGAGCAAGGAATATGATTCTGATGACAAGAAGAAGAAGAAATCCTCAAAGTCTTCTTTCAGGTCTTCATCACACAAGAAGAGCTCATCTGGCAAGGCTCGTGCCTTTGTTGGCAAGGAAATGGATTCAGAGGAGGAGTCTGCTTCTGAGGAGGAGGAGGTGGAGTCTGGAGAGGAGTCCGACCCTGTCGTTGCAAGTCTGGCTCTAGCCACAGCCTATGTTGCCAAGTCCATCTTCAACACTGAAGACAATGACTTCCACACCAACGCCGAAGCTGATGACGAAGACGATCCTACTCCCACCTACTGCTTCATGGCACGTGGTGCCAAGGTAAAATCACGTGATGCTTACTTTCAAACATCAAGTGAAGATGACTCTGATTGTGAATCCAAACCCAGCTACAAAACACTTGCTAAAATTGCAACTGAACAACAAAAGGCTATGGAACATACTCAAAAACTGTTAGACAAAAGCGATGACCTGTTGGACGCGGAAATGACATGTTCACGGTCCTTAGTTGAAGATATAAAAAAATCTTCATGCTAAGTACCAAGAACTTGAAAGTCGTCATGAAACGCTCTCAACCACTTATGAAAAGCTCTCCTATGATTATCTTCAAAGGAAGCAAGAGCTTGAGAAATTGAGAGCGGCTCATGAAGATCTTCAAAAAGAGAATGAGTCACTTCGCGCTCAATAGATCAGTCCTGCTCAGGATGGATTTGAACCGCCATGTCTAAAATGTATTGAGCGTGATAACGCCACATCTGTTGCTGAATGTTCCACTGCTGCTACTGTTGCATTGTCTTCAACTACTGATGTGGTAACTAACCCCTCTGCGGAGGATACTACTACTATTGCTAATGAAAATGCTAGGTTGAAGACATTGCTTGAAACAAGGATGTATAAAAGTCTGAAAGGACATCAGACACTGTGCGATGTCCTCAAAAAGCAGATTCTGAACCGAAACCCTAGGAAAGAGGGTGTTGGGTTCGAGAGGAAAATGAATGTTGATGGTTCCTACTGGAAGCTTGAGCAGTATCCCAAAACCACATGGGTTGCTGCAATGGGACCTTCAGTAGATCCATCCACCTTATCTGGCTTTACCTGTGCTAATCCTATTATCATTGATGAATCCTTTGATTCAAACTATAAGTTGTTCAAGAATCAGAATGGTGAAGTGTTTGCCAGGTATATTGGTACTAACTGCAGGAATGGACCACCTATGAAGAAGATCTGGGTACCTAAGCAGTGCATTGAGAATCTTCCTGTGAATGTCGTCATGACACCACCAAGGAAGAAGACAAACCCCAGACCTATGGCTTCATGTGGCCCAAAGGCTTCATACAGATACAGGACTCACCTGAGTCACCCTAACGCCAATGTTTTGCAGGGAAATCATACTCAGACTTATGAATATGAGCGTGTGTCTTCAAATCGCTATGTTCATAGAACTAAGAACTTTTCTGCTTATTCATATGAGTATCATTCATCTCCTGCAAGGCTATTTGCTAGGGCTCCAAAGCTGAAATTCTCAGATGCTGCACTTAGACTCATTGCTTCTAAGCCACCCCTGAAGATGTGGGTGGTGAAGAAGAATTAACTTTCTTTTGCAGGGAAAGGTCTCCAGCCTGTAATCAAAGGCGTCCTATGCTATTGCTGGGGACCTAAAACACATTAAGGGACGCATGATAAAATGATCTTACTATGTATTTCATATCTGAATCGCTTACCAGTCATACTTTGTGTCCTAACCTTGATCTAAGCTGTGATAATCCTTGTGTGCGTCAAATGCTTATGCTTCACAACACTCTTCGTGAAGCCCATCCTCCTAACTGCACTGTAGGGTATGACACCAAAAGCTTCAGAATGGATTATGGACAGCGGATGCACAAATCATATGACTGGTGATCGAAGTCTTCTCATGGACTCAACCTTACGTCCATCAGACAAGAGTCACATCACATTTGCTGACACTGGTAAAAGCAAGGTATTGGGTCTAGGTAGAGTTGCAATCTCAAAGGATCAACACATGGATAAAGTGATGCTTGTTGAATCCCTTGGTTTCAACTTAATGTATGTCTCAATGCTTTGTGACTTGAACATGATTGTGCTATTCAGAAAATATCGTTGCCTTGTACTAATGGAATCTGACAAGTCTCTAGTCTTTGAAGGGTATCGGAAAGATGATCTATACACGGTAGATTTCTCAGCAGGTCCATAGCTTGCCGTATGTCTTCTCGCAAAAGCTTCTGAATGCTGGCTCTGGCATCAGAGGCTGGGGCATGCTGGCATGAGGAACTTACACACACTCGTCAAGAAGAAGCATGTCATAGGCATCGAGGGTGTCAAGTTCAAGAAGGATCATTTGTGTGGTGCCTGCGAAGCTGGAAAGATGACTAGGGCAAAGCACCCTTCGAAGACAATCATGACGACATCTCAACCCTTCGAGCTGCTACACATGGACTTATTTGGACCTACTCACTACTCAACTCTCACAACAACTGCTTGTCTCTATGGCTTCGTCATTGTTGATGACTACTCAAGATACACATGGGTGCATATAATTCTCTACAAGACTGAAGTGCAAGATGTCTTCAGACGCTTCGCCAATCGAGCAATGAACAATTATGGCGTGAAGATCAAGCATATCAGAAGTGACAATGGCACTGAATTCAAGAACACCGGACTTGATCTTTATCTCGATACAATGGGAATCACTCATGAGTTCTCTGCTCCATACACACCTCAGCAAAATGCCATTGTTGAGCGCAAGAACAGAACCCTCATTGAGATGGCTCGAACAATGCTCGACGAATACAAGACACCAAGAAAGTTCTGGCCTGAAGCTATTGATACAGCATGTCACATCATCAACCGTGTTTACATCCATAAACTTCTGAACAAAACATCCTATGAGCTGCTCACTGGCAAGAAGCCAAATGTAAGCTACTTCAGAGTATTTGGAGCTAGGTGTTGGGTCAAGGATCCCCATCACAAGTCAAAATTTGCACCTAAAGCTCACGAAGGCTTCATGCTTGGCTACGGAAAGGACTCGCACTCCTACAGAGTCTTCAACCTCTATCTCTACAAAATCGTCGAGACTGTGGACGTGCGACTTGATGAAACAAATGGTTCACAAAGAGAACTCCTGCCAAGTACACTAGACGAAGCTCCGCCTAGCGAATCTATCAAGCTGATGGGAACTGGTGAAATCATGCCTTCTGAAGCATAGCCTGAAGAGGAACTTATCATTTCTTCTCCGAACCAACCTGAAGACAATGCTCAAACTGAGGACAATCCCCCCAATGATGACAATGACCAGCAAGAGAAAAGTCTTCGTCCAGTTCATCCTCGAGTTGCAAATGAAGTACAAATTGAGAAGATAATTGATAGCATCAATGCACCTGGTCCACTTACTCGCTCAAGAGAAACACACTTAGCAAATTTTTGTGGGCACTTTTCTTTTGTGTCAATATCAGAACCCAAGAAAGTTGTTGAAGCCTTTATGGAACCTGAATGGATACAAGCTATGCAAGAGGAACTTCAACAATTCAAGCTGAACAATGTTTGGGAACTTGTCAAGCGTCCTGACCCTCGCAAGCATAACATAATTGGAACAAAATGGATATATCGAAACAAGCAAGATGAGCATGGTCAAGTCGTTAGAAACAAAGCACGTCTTGTGGCACAAGGATATACTCAAGTAGAAGGAATTGACTTCGATGAAACATTTGCTCCTGTGGCTAGGCTTGAAGCCATTCACATACTGCTAGCCTATGCTAATCACCACAACATCTTGCTGTATCAAATGGATGTGAAGAGTGCATTTCTCAACGACAAGATTGAAGAAGAAGTATATGTAGCTCAACCACCTGGCTTTGAATATCCAAAACATCCTGATATGATGTACAAGCTAAACAAAGCACTGTATGGTCTCAAACAAGCTCCTCGCGCTTGGTATGATACGATAAAAGACTTCCTGAAGAGCAAAGGCTTCAAACCTGGATCCCTCGATCCCACACTCTTCACAAAGACATATGATGGTGAACTGTTTGTGTGCCAAATATATGTGGATGACATTATCTTCGACTGCACCAACCAGAAGTATAGTGATGAGTTTGGATACATGATGCAAGAGCAATATCAGATGTCCATGATGGGTGAGCTGAAGTTCTTCCTTGGTCTTCGAATTCGTCAGCAAAGAAATGGCATGTTCATATCTCAAGAAAAATACCTCAAAGAATGTCTGAAGAAGTTTGGAATGGAAGATTGCAAAGGTTACACGACGCCAATGCCAGCCAAACACCATCTTGGTCCCGACGACAATGGTAAAGAGTTCGATCAAAAGGTATAACGCTCCATGATTGGTTCCTTACTTTATCTATGTGCATCTAGGCCAGATATTGTGCTTAGTGTTTGCATGTGTGCTCGATTGCAAGCGGCACCATAGGAATCGCATCACTTAGCTGTGAAGCGAATTCTTCGATATTTGGCTTACACCCCAACACTCGGATTATGGTATCCAAAGGGCTCAAAATTTGATTTCGTCGGATTCTCGGATGCTGATTGTGCTGGTGACAAGGTGGATCGCAAGTCTACATCAGGCACATGTCACTTTCTGGGTCGATCACTTGTCTGTTGGTCTTCAAAGAAGCAGAACTGTGTATCACTCTCAACTGCTGAATCTGAATACATTGCTGCTGGATCTTGTTGCGCTCAGCTTCTATGGATGAAGCAAGCTCTCATGGACTATGACATAAATCTGAAACAAGTACCTCTCTTCTACGACAACGAAAGCGCCATCAAGATTGCCAACAATCCAGTCCAGCACTCGAAGACGAAGCACATTGAAATCCGTCATCACTTTCTCAGAGATCATGTCATGAAGAAAGATATTGACATCATTCACGTCAACACTGAAAAGCAACTCGCAGATATCTTCACAAAGCCCTTGGATGAGAAAAGGTTTTGCAAGTTACGGTGTGAGCTAAATATCTTGGAATCCTCAAATGTCCTGTGATCAGGCACACATCCTAACACTTATGCATGTTGATAACTTAGATGTGCAACACACGAAGTAAAGTATATCTTCAATCAATGAAGACTTACATTCTGAGTGTGAATACATTAACATGGAATTTGACTTCGGAGCGCCACGATAATTGTGCGTCGTGTCTGGGTCTAATACTTCCTATACGGTGGGTAACGCCACCACCAAATTTCTCTGTTTGAAGTGTTTCACTCATGGCGTTATTTTTGCAATGACTTTGCATTTGGTTTGTCTTCAATTTCAATTTATCTTCATGATTTTCTTCACTATGATGATTTGATTGCTTTCTGATATATATATACTAGTGTTCTGTCCTCTACAGCATTCACTTATAGCTATGTCCTCCTAGTTGAATCTTTTGAACTAAGTGAATGTGATCGGACCCTAATCTCTTTATGCTTTCTATCTCAAACTCTACCTGTCCAAATCATATGCATTCTATTGAAACTGTCGAATGTCTTCTCTGCGTCCTAGTCAGCAGAAGACACAGAGACAAATATTAAGTCTGTTTCAAATGATTCATCTTTATTGTTGAAATCCAGAGAAGCCGGAACGACCATTCGACATGCCTGGCGGACGTGGGAACGTGGGACAACTCTGAGCATGTTGCATGCTTGCCACGTGCCCCTCAGATGTGAACCGCCAGGGGCACCTGCGTAATTGCACTGTGCCGCACACTTCCTTATAAATACATGTCCCCTGCGGTAAAATAAAACCTTCTTCCACCTCTCCACCTCGTCAAAACCCTAGCGCCACCGCTAGCTCTCGACGACGCCGGCGACGAAGCGCTTAGCTGCCGTGACTTCTCCGACGCCGTCCTCACGCCATCCGCGGACATCGTCCTCTCCGCCGTCGCCGTAGGGGTCCTCCGTCGCCAAGTTAGAGCACGGTGGATTGAACTGCTCGGTCTCCTGTTCATCCCATCTAGCAGTTCTTCGTGTGGTAAATATAACTCTATTTTTACCATCTTTTTGATCTTCAAGATTCATCCTTTTTACCAAAATTAGTTTTTGTCTATACAATGTTAGATCTATTCTGTCTGCATCTCATACTGCCTAGTCTATTCACTTAAACTTCATATCTAGTTTGATTCCTCACTTGTACTTATTCACGGATTCGTACAAATCTGGAACCAACTCTCAACATATAAGTGAATGTCTTCGCATCATGAGGTCAATATCTTCAAACTGATTTATCTTCAAAATCTTCTGAGAATGCATATGACCTCTTCCCCTTCCCTCGCATCTCTAATGTTGTCACAGGTACATGTCCGTGGGAGAATCCCTTGGTTCTCATAGTCTGCATTCATTTGCAGAATTCTTACAGCATCACATTAACTCTCCCGAAGCCAGTTCCTGTTTGTCCAGCAAGCGAAAGTCTTTGAAGCCTTTGAACGTATTGAAGCCATTCAGTTTGAAGTTCATGGCTGCAGAGAAATCAGTAAGGAAGGGTGGCAGACAGCGTCGTGGGGGAACATCAAAGGATCTGCCTGATGACCTAGCAGAGCTTTACAAGACAGATCCTGAAGAGAATTATCATCAGCGCAAGACATGAATCCAATGGATTCGACGCTATTGGGCTGAAGAATGGTTCAAGTACAAGTTTGTGACCCAGGAATATGCAGAGAAGAATGCTATCAAAAGTCCTTGGTGTGATATTCTCTATCGAGGCCTTCAACCCAAGAACAGAGCTGAAGCTATTGCACAGGGTTTCTATCCTTGTATGGTCCGTGGACCTCAGCCTGAGAATGCCGACCCATCATCATTGCTCTGGTGTCGTGACAATACTCTCTTCAAGCACAACTTCCAGCACGCAAAGGCATCGGCCAAGGAAAACAAGAAGTCATTGGGATTAGACTTCAACCCTGGTCCCTCTGCTCCCCGTGCTGACGGCTCACGTGATGCAGAATCCAATGTCATCGGCCCCTTCTCCAACCTTGATGGCCTCATCACTTACATCTTGGTCCAAGGTGCCAAAGTAGATCATTCTGATAATGATGCTGACACTGATGAAGCCCCAGCTCCTCCTCCAAAGCCGCAGAAGCTAAAGAAGGCTAAGGCTTCAAGTTCAGCTGCTCCTCCAAAAAGCTTCACCTGCGAAGCCACTGGCCACTGCACCTCCTGAAGACAGTGTGCAGTCTGAAGATCTCTCATGTATCCCCAAGAGGATTGAGAAGAAGAAGAAAATCGTCAAGCATACTCATCAGACCATGACTCCTGCTGCCATTCTGCAAGAAGAGCACATTGATCTGTCCAGCGATGAAGATCTTGCAGATGATGCCCTTGAGCAACTGATCAAGAGTAAGGAAGAAGCAGAGATCTTTAATAACTTGCCTCTCTTTGATGTGGCAATCATCCATAACTTCATTGATGAGTGTTTTGACACCCCAAATCTCAGTTTTGAAGATCTGCAGCTTCCCATTGGCCTCAACGTCTTCTTCAATGGCGCCATTGCTTCTGAGCTAGCTCTCGCTCAGCGCATCGTTGAACGAGAAAGCTCAGTTCAAGAAGCATGTGGCAAAGCTCAGTGTGCAAGATGTCAGAAATTTCAAGATCATGCTGCACGAGCTTAAAGAAGCTTTTCTCAAGAAGCGCGAAGAAGCTCAGGGCTCTCGTGAGCGTATGAAGAGTTTGGCTGACAAGTGTGTGCTGGCCTACAATGAGGCTGAGAAGCGCAAATCTCTTGGTCGTCCTGGCATTGGCCCCAGAATGGCAGCAAAGAAGAAGAAGCTATCAACTGCTCAACCTGCACCTTCAAGGCAGGAAGCACCTGGCATAATCTTTCCAAGCAGCATGACTGGCTCGAAGCCAAAGGTCATGTCAACCGCTTCTGAACAGAAGAAGACGAGGGCTGCCGAGGCTGAAGCTAGAAAAAGGAAAAATACTGAAGCCTCTGATGCTGCTCCCTCCAAGAAGAAGCGCAAAACCAAGAAGAATCGGGCTGCTCCCATAGAGCCCTTAGTTGTTGAACCTATCTCAGTGGTTCGCCCTCCATCTGAACACCAAGAACGACGGATGATAGTTCATGAGCCTGCTTCCACAGAGGCTCATGAAGCTGAAGACATTCCAGCAGCTCAACCCACCGCTGCTGAAGACATTGGTCACAATGACAATGTTGAAGATGATGAAGTTCTTCCTCAGATCGAACACAACTTGGTATCATCGCCTGTTCCCACGAACAGCAAACTCATCAGCATTGGTCGTCCTCTGACGCCAATTGCTCAGGATGCATCATGGGATGATCACCCACAGCAACAAGACTCCCCAAGTACTCCCCAACAACAACCACAAGTCACACCACCTGTGCAAGAAGAACAAGAAGACCTTGAGGCCCAGCCAACTCCATCTCCAAAGGCGTCGCCAGCATTACGCAGGCTTCGCATAGGACCAAGGCCTCAAGTCCCTCTTACGAGCATTCCAGAAGGAGAAGTGCACCACCCATCTGTTGCACGTCAAGTGTTTCCAGAAGCCAGTCCGACTGTGAATGTCTCCGTGTCTGAAGCTCAAGCTGCTGAAGACAATCCGGCTGCATCAGCCGATGAAAGACCAGAAGACGTACGTGTCCCTACTCCCCCCAATACTGAAGAAGCTGTTCCTGATGTGAACGTGCTAGTGCCCGAACCTCCAGCTCATCAAGTGGAGGTTGAAAATCTTGAAGCTGCCACCACCAACGCAAATGAAGCCAATGACGTAGTCATGGCTGAAGCTAATGTGGAGCTTGCACCCACCAGTGTGCCAGAAGCCAATGATGCAACTGCTCCTGAAGCACCTGTTGTGCATCCTGAAGCCTCAGTTGTTGCCACTGCTCCTGTTCCGCCTCCAAGGCCCTATACAATTGAGCAAGCATACAATCATGGTCAGCTAAGCACTGTCCGATGGCCCATTCTGGTTCCTCCGCCTACTGACTCTGGTCCTCAGTTTGATTATCATGTTGAGAATAGGCCTCAGGTCCAAAAACCAAAGCCAAGACTGCCAAGGTTCCCAGGTACTGCAAACTCTATATGGTCCTTCAATGCAAATGGCTTCAAAAGCCACAACACCTTCATTGACAGCGCAAAGAACCCCTACTCAAAGCGAAGAATATCATCTAATCGTTTCTGGAGCTATCAGCAGCGAAGCTATTACTCCTGCGTTCTGTATGATCAAGGGTGCGTTTTCCCTCATATGCGCCTCGACACTAGCCATTGCTGGACTGCCATGCTTAGAAGAAGCACTTGACTGCTTCCGTGATGCAGGTCTGCTCAGCTTTGTGACAGACAAAGAACATTGGAATGAGGAACTTTTGCTTCAATTCTATGCTACCCTCCACATTCGCGGCTACAACAGGGATATAAAGACATGGGTTCTCGAGTGGATGACAGGAAATGTTCATCATGAAGCCAAAGCTCTTGAGGTCATTGAGCTTACAGGCCTACCCACTCCCAGAGAGCTGTACGAACCTGATTGTCAACTCCACCGCAATGCACTGGAGAGCATCTTCCATAAGCCAAAACCCAACATGAGCCAGATGTTGATCATGATGAAGCCTTTGCCATCTGACGCTGAATACACAAAGTAGTTCTTTGTTGATGACCTTGAGTATCTGCCTCGCACAATATATCACATCATCAGGCGAACTCTATGGCCTATCAAAGGGCATTCATCAGCGGCCAAACTTGAAGGAGCCATGAAGGCATTGGTCTTTTACATCCTCAATGGCATCAGCTTCAATTCCCAAGAATTCTTCATCAGGAAACTTGCTGCGTCTGGATCCGACCTTTTTGTCCTGAAACTCTATGCTCCATGGGTCATGCGCCTCATCAAGCTACACTCCTCTGTCAACTATCAGCCCTCTGCTCGCAATCATCTGATCTTTCTACCAGAGGTTGATATGTCAGTGGAAGCCATATACCCTGAACCTGCCAAGAAGCCTCTCTGTCTTCAAAATGCTGATCACCAAAGCTTCACTCAGCCCATGGAAGGCGTCCAAGCAGTAACACGTATCTATCCAATGGCTGGGAACACTCGTCTGCCTTATCGTGCGCAAACTGAAGCCACTGAAAGCACCATCGCCCAAAGGCCTAAGAAGCGCTCTCGTGTTCTAAATGACCAAGAACTTCTTGTGGCACTTCATCATAAACAAGATAAGCATCACTTTTGGCTCAAGAGACAGATGCAAAGCCTCTTGGTGGACGTCAATCGCATTCGAAATCTTGCCACCAAGAATGCTTTTGTCACTCACGAGACCTGCCGGCGATCATGGAAGAGTTTGACGCTGCTTAGTTCTGAAGCAGATCTTCAAGATGATGGGTTCACTGAAAGATTCAAGTTTGACTCCACTCCTCCACGGAATGTTGTCCTACGTCGAACTCCATCCCTTGAAGACTCTGACTATTCTTCCTCCGCGGCAACTGTGAATGCCAGAGTGATCGATGATGAAGATGATGCTACTTCACCGCCCCCTACTTCTGCACGCATCGACACTGCACCAAGTACGTCTGCGCCGCCAAAAAACAACGACAACCCTGCTGCTTCACCTACTCATGAGAACGAGTAGATGCTCTATGTCTTCAAACCTTTTTGGTCCTTACTGACAAAAGGGGGAGAAGCATATGAGTTGATAGTTTTCAAGCGGGTTCATATGGGCGGTTGCTTTATATTTTGCCTAGTGTTTACAACTCTCGCTTTCGATACATTTGGTTCTTTGAGTTGTAACACTTAAACTCGATGGTCGTCTGCTACTTATTTGCTTTACTGTGATGCGATGATAAAATTTGCATGTGCGATGATAACTTCCGCACTTAGATCATTCTGCAGACGTCCATTTTTCATTATGCATGTCATTCTATTTGCTATATCATTTCATGCATGATGAATTATCTTCATAAGCTGAAGAGGATCTCCACAAGTACAACCTGCCATGTGCATTTGCATTCCAAAAGCAAATTACTTATATGCACACACTACTAGGGAAAACGTTATACACAGAAATTTAGCAACAACGCGGGTCAAAAAAGCGCGCTAGTGCTATATAGCAGTAGCGATTGAAGAAAAACCGCGCTACAGATACAACCTTAGTAGTAGCGTGTGTAGTTGCAAAAGCGCTACTACTAATATTCCCATTGGCAGAATGATAGGCTACGCATAGCAGTAGCGGGCTTCGAAGAAACGCGCTACCGCTAGGGCATAATTAGCAGCGCATTTCCTAAGAAGAGCGCTACTACTAACGGAAATAAAATAAGATGAAAAACAAATAGAAAAGTAAATGAAAATGAAAGAAATAGAAAAAGGAGAAAGAAAAAAATAAAATGTAAAGCAAAATAAACGGAAAAGCGAAAAAACGGAGGAAGGCATAGCAGCAGCGTTTGTTTGTAAGAGCCGCTATAGCTAACGTAGCTGCAGCGCGTGTCCTAGACCCCCGCTATAGAAACAGAAAAGGAAATTAAAAAAGGAAGAAATTTACATAGCTATAGCAGCAGTGCGTTTTATAAAAACCGCTATAGCTATCTTAGCTATAGTGCGTTTTGCGAAACGCGCTACCGCTAAGTTTGACTTAACCAAAAAAACCGTTTCCCCCCGGCCACCACTTCTCCCCCAAATCCCTCAACCCACCCCGCGCGCCGCCGTCTCCCCGATTCACCGTCGCCCCACTTCGCCGCCGACATCGACGCCACCAGAGCCGTGCGCCGTCGACGACACCGGAGCCGCCCCCAACGCCACGGAGCCGCGCGGCCTCGTCAACGCCACCGGAGCCGCCGTCGACGCCACCGGATCCTTCCTCGCCACAACTGCCTTCCTCACCGTCACCGGAGACGCCCCTGCCTCCCTCGCCGTCACCGGAGACGCCCCTGCCTCCCTCGCCACCACTGCCTCTGTCGCCACCACCGGAGCCGTCATCTGTAAGCCCCCACCCCTCCTCTCTCTCTCATGCATAGGTTAGCCAGTTTAATTAGGTTAATTATCTAGGTTAGGGCAAAAATTTAGTTAGGGCTTTGACAGAGAAGTAGTTAGGTTAACTAGTTTAATTAGGTTAATTATCTAGGTTAGTAAAAAAACTTAGTTAGGGCTTTGACAGAGAACTAGGCAGGTTAACTAGTTTAATTAGGTTAATTATCCAGGTTAATTAGTGCAAAAATTTATTTTAGGCTTTGACAGAGAACTAGCTGCGTTAACTACTTTAATTAGGGTTAATTATCTAGGTAAACTAGATTAACTAACTAGGTTAAATAGGTAGGTTAATTAGGTTCGTTGGATTAACAAGCTAGGTTAAGTAGATTGGCTAGGTTAGAGGAAAAATTTATTTTAGAGCATTAGGTCAGAAGGGTTAGAGAAATGGAGTTCCTTTGCAATTTAATTGGGTTCTGTGTTTAGTGAGGTCATTTTGCAAAGGTTTTTGATTTTTGAAAAGACCACTATTTTTCAAGGAAAAGAATTTAGGCAAATTTTATTTTTCATTGAAGTGGTCATGTTATATCTTTTCATTGAAGTTGTTCGATTGTGCCCAAGTGGCTTTGTTGTTTCCAGGGAATGATGCTGAGCGGCCTATGTTTTGCCGGAATGTTGATTCATTTCTGCTCCGGCAAATTACAGGTTCTCGATTTGTCCATTTTTTAGCAAAGGTCATGCCGAAATTTCCCGTGAATTTCAGCATGACTTGTGCTACAAACTAGGACATATCGAGTGCCCGGGATATGCCGCACCAGGAAGGAGTCAACATTCCTGCAAAACAATAGTCCTTTTTTATGTCAATATTCATTTTATTAGGTCTAGAATTAATTGACTAGATTTAATCATAGGAAACATGGCTAGCAACGATGAAGGACAGGGTTCTGGTGATTGCGATGACGTCTACCGGGCGGCAGACGAATTTTTTAGCCTTACCGATGATCAACAGATGTTGTTGCTGGGCCCACCGGTGGCATCGGGGACTGAGACCAACACGCAGACCGGTGCTGAGATTCAGACCGGCATCGAGACCGGCGCTGAGACGGGTGTTGCCTCGGGGAGCGGAGCCGGTGTAGAACCGAAAGCAAAGAGGCAACGGGTTCCCAACAAACTCAGAACTACTAGACTGGTGGTCACGGAGGTGGACGACGGCAATTTTGAGCCAAAGGCGCCCGAGGAAGCGCGCGCGTGCTACGGCAATCAAATAGGCTGCATCATACGGACAACCGCCAGCATCAACGATGAGAATCTAAAGAAGATAGAAAATATGAGGAGCTCCCTCCTAAAGAAGTTTCACCAGATATTCTTGTTCCCGGCCGGAATGAGAAGGATTATGAAGATCCAGACAAGGACCCGGCAATGAAGAAGATAAACAAACACGCCATGACCAAGTTTAGCAACGCGTTGGCCGCCTGGAAAAATTGAGTGAAAGCAAAGATCAACGATGGGGAACCCTACTCCGAGATTGTAAAGGATAGTCCGACAATCACGGAGGAGCAGTTTCAAATATTCAAGGAGGCTTGCAAGGCCGAAGCTGCCAAAAAAAAGTCTAAGTACATGAAGGGGCTTCAAAAGAGGAACATTGGGACCCACCACCTCGGAAGCCGTGGTTACGGCGGAAAGAGGTCCAAATGGGCCAAGGAGGACGCGGAAGCCGCGAGTCTGGGCATCCCAGACCCCTTGGCGGATTTCACCGTCCCGCAGGAGCGTGGCGTCCTGAGGGCCCGGCACCGTTGGGACCCAGTGAAGAAGGTTTACGAGACAACACCGGTCATTACGGAGTTCATGAGACTACTGGTAATTTTAGTTTCTGATCAATTTGACTGCACACGTTAGTCATATTTGTAAATGATCCTTGTGCCTTTTGCAGAGAGAGCAGCACCAGATTGCGGCCGAAAGCGACTCACCGTCTGAGGCATTGGCGAGGCCCAAGTGGGACACTCCATTCAACCGGGCGTTGAACATATTGAAACAACAACCGGTGGATACTCGACCGTCGTATGGACGCGTGCACGGTGTCGGAGACGGTGCCACGTGGAAGAAGTACTACCGTGAGACCACGGAGAAGAAAAAGGAAAGACGGAGGTTAACTGAAGAAAGCATCGACATGAAGGTTGAGATTGCGGTTGAGAAGAAATCATCTCAGACAGTCGCAACAGCGGTAGCTGCTGCAAAACAGGCGATTGCAGATATATCTACTTCCTTGGTGATGGGCGTTTACACTTGGACAAGGCAAAATCCAGAAAAAAAATGCAGAGGACTTTCCCCTTGCTGACTTCTTGGGAGCACCTGCTCCCGCACCGGCTCCCGTACCTGCTCCCGCACCGGCTCCCGCACCGGACGTGCTTGGTGGTGCCTCCTCTTTGGCTGAGCTCGACGCCCTCACGGTATCTGCCACACCGGCCCCCTTCAATATAAATGTATAATCTCCCGTTTTCGTTGCCTTTCGGATGTCTCACATCGCAGACTTTTCTTTGCAGGACGACGAAACCCCGTGCAACGTATTGTATACCATCGGCGAACAGAAGGTGGACGTGGGGAAGGGGACGATAATGGAGCCGAAGGAACCATTGTTCCACAGCCGGTCGATCCCCCCGAACGTCTTCAAGGTTTCCGTGGCCAGTGTCAAATCGGGCCACGAGAATTTGCCTCCTCTAATACTAGTGGGGGATGACGACGAGACCCCACGGCGGCTTGGTGATTGTTGCAATGGGTGGGTCCTGTTGTGGCCAAAGAGTCTGCTTCGTCTGGAGGCGGCCGGGAGCACACCCACGAGCACACAGCCTCAGCAAGGTATGAACATCAACACCCAACCTACCCAATTAGCGTCGGGTGTCTGGTTGGGTGATAGTGGACGGGGTAAGCAAGTGGCTCCATTAGTCACTGATGACGTTGCCATGGATGAGGATGAGAATGACGATGGCGCTGAACAGTATGTCTATACTGGCGCCTCCTCAGGGTTTGAGCATCATGAGTCGGTGCCTGAATTACCGTCTCAATGTATTATTGACGACCATCCGGTGGTAAAGAAGTCTAGGAAGAGAGCGAGGAAAGGAAAAAAAGCTGATTCTATGATCCAGCCACCTCAGCAGCCTCGGCTTCAGGACCGTGTAGATATCCTCGATTCGGATAAATGGCATATCCCAGGTCGACCAATCCTACCTGAAACAGCGCTACAGGCCAGATTCAGCGATCTAAGGAGACTTCATGACGATGTGCTGCGGGTAGAGAAAGGCCTCATCGTCTCGAAAGATCCAGGATACCCACTCTATGTGGTTAACATTCCGCGGCAAATGTCGTACGTCGACGGCTTCCCCGCGGATAAGTTCTTCCTCCGATTCGATTACATATTCGACATGTTTCACGTGAAGAAGCTGGATTTTACGTTTGTCCGCCTTTATGCCTTGCACATGAACTACATCATTGGGGTTGAGCAGATACGTTTTATCTGTGTCGCTGACCCGTACTACATGCACGAGGGCTTCTTGGGAGTCTGTGCATAGCATTGTGAATACGCGAGGGATTACATCGTCAGTTTCATGCTCACCAATAAGGACAAGGAGGCGATTCTCGTGCCTTATCATCCCGTGTAAGTCATCCGCGCTGCTATCCTTCCTTCGATTTCAATAATTCATTTGCACGGTGGAGGCTAATTAATTTGAGGTGTACTTATTTTGCGCAGCGGCGGGCGCGCCGTCCTCATCATCCTCTACCACCGATTCTCCCACACTCTTTACTTGGACTCGTCGAAGAACATTCACAAAAAGGATTACACCCACATCGAGGATGTTCTCGACAGTGCTATGTTTTACTACCAAGCAAGTGGTGGAGAGGTTAGGGACAAGAAGAGAAGGGGCGGCAGGGCCGCCTTCAGCCATAAGACCGACTTCTGCTGCATCCAGCAACCGAACGATTCTCTTAATGATGGATTCTATGTCCTACACCACATGCTGGAGTACAGACGGGATCACCAGAACCTTCACATGGCACCTAGATCTGGTGATGCCCATATTCTGCAATGGGCAAAGGACATATGAGATATCGAGGATCATCGACTTCGAGCTGAGTTCTATAACATCCAGCCCAAATCATCAAGAATGAGGTCGTCGGAAAAACAGGGATGTTCCATGCAGAAGGACAAATGTCGCGGGAAGACGTCCGAACATGGATAGCCTCTCAGCGTCTCGACATGAAGCCTTTCACTAAGCTTGATGACTATCTCCTTGACATGGATGGATGGCACGACATGATGGAGTGATTGTCGATATATGACAATGTGTCCGTTTAGTCCATACTTTCTTTTATGACAAAACTTTGAGTTATGCACGGTGAAACTTTATTTGTGATGTAATTAAACCATCCTCCTCCTCGACTTGCGAAAATCACTCTAGTTAGGTCATTTTGGGTACGATGAACTTTGTTATTTATGCTTATGATATGTTGTTTCTATTTTTGCCAAGTCTGCCTCTTTCTGTTGCTCAACTATATATGTTGCATATCATCGACTCATGTGACGATTTAGGTGCATAGATCATAGATGGCGAAGAAGTGCTACGCCAGGAGTATATATACGACAAGTGGCCGGAGTGTCAGGCCCAGGTGTACCGGTTTTCGGTTTCCGAGTGACACGCAGTACTTAGTTTAGGTTCACGCTAATGCGAGAGAGGGATACGAACTCATGTACTCAAAGTGATAGCTATTCTCGCGTATATCATTGTTTAGATGGATGACGATGTATTTGCAAGTAATCGAGACTTGTATCGCTATTTTCGAGATTGATGACGAGAGACCACTTTGTGTTGGATGATGATTATGATGATGACATGATTTGATGAGACTAATTGTACGTATATGCTATGATTACATTTGTATGTGGATGATATGCTAAAGATTATTGTATAAATCCTATTCAAATACAAAACAAATAAAAAACAAATATGCAGGAAAAAAACTAATAAAACTAGTAGTAGCGAGGGGGGGGGAAATTTAGCAGTAGGGCCGACTTACCAGTAGCGCTTCCTGCTGAAAAGCGCTGCAGATAATATCAGTAGCGCCCTTTTCCAAAGAGCGCTACAGCTATTCATCAGTAGCAGTAGCGTGGGTCAACAGGCGCTACTGCCATACGTTAGTTGTAGCGCCTTATTAGTAGCGCCGGTACCCGCGCTACTGAGAGGGCCAAAACCCACGCTGCTGCTAGGCTTTTCCCTAGTAGTGACATCTTCAGGGGGAGCCTTTGCTACTTATGAAGACAATACCCCATCCTTTACAATTTCACATACTTTATCTTCGTTGAAAACTTCAACCAGTTTGTCATCAATCACCAAAAAGGGGGAGATTGTAAGTGTATCTAGTGCCACCCCTAGTTGGTTTCGGAGTATTGACGACAAAGTTGGTTGAGGGACTAATGCATTTGTGAGAATTGCAGGATAACGCAGGTAGTGTCCCTCATTGATTCGGTTTACCTACTGAAGATGACCCCTAAAAATGTATGAAGACATTGAAGACAATGGTGGTATGTGAAGATATTCATATTGAAGACTATGACATGAGAAGACATCGAGTGAAGACTATGGAGCGCGAAGACTGTGTTGCTTCGTTGTTTCCTTTTCTTCTTTGTTGAGTCATAGGAACCACCGTACTGTTAAGTGGGGTCCAAGTGAACAAAGTCAGAATGACTGAAGTGATGGTCAACCCAAATCCTATGTCTTCGAGCGAAGACAATGAGAGCAAATCTTATCCAGAGCTGGATGAGTCAGCTTTGCTTGTAGCCCAAGTAAAGTTGCCGTGTGTGTTTGAAATCTGACCGTTGGAACACGTGTCAGTTCCTTAGTGACACAGGGTCATTTCGGACATATCAGGTCGGGTTGCCTAGTGGCTATAAATAGCCCACCCCCTACACCATAATTGGTGGCTGCGCAGAGTTAGTGCACGGCTTTTGTCGTTTGAGAGCATGCAACCCACCTCGAAGCCTTTGAGAGAGAGAAATCCTTGCGAGGACCAAGCCCAAACACCCAGAGCCAAAGAGTGTTAGGCATCACTGAAGTCTTTCTGTCTGTGTGACCTGAAGACTTATTTCACTTGAGGACTGTGAATCCTCCAGCCGGTCAGGCGTCGCGTTTTGAGCATCCAAGAGTCATTGTGGATTGCTGGTGAACGAAGTCTGTGAAGGTTCGGAAGTCTACCTTGAAGACTTACCAGAGTGATTGGGCGAGGACTGTGTGTCCTTAGCTCAAGGGGAATAAAGTGAAGACACGGTCTTCTGAGTTGAATCTCAGCCTCCCTAACCAGACGTACAGTTGTCACAGAAACGGGAACTGGTCCAACAAATCCTGTGTCTTCAACAAGTGACTGGTTCTATCCTCTCCCTTCCTTTACTTAGAGTTTGTCTTCGTGAAGTCATTGCCTATCTGTCATACCTGTTTGACTTCATTGCTTGACTACTATCGTTGATTGGCTTCATACTATCTTCCATCCTGATCCTTACTACTTAGCTGCTATTAGTCCTGTATGTTCACATCATTGCATACTTGACTATGGTTTGCCTGTTGTAGTTTATCTTCCGCTGCATATCAGTTAGGTCATTTCTATTGTTTGTCTTCGAAACTTCCATGTTTTGAATACTTTCATAAAAATTGCCTATTCACCCCCCCCTCTAGTCGATAACTAGCACTTTCAGATGCTCCTGTCACCATGGTGCGCTCCTTCTCACCGCACCTTCCCAACAATCACCGGCAACCTCTTCCTATAGATGAGCAGTCAGTATGGTTGCTCTTGACCCGCTAAAGTTGCTGATCGTGATGTCTATTGCTCAGTAATAATATATTGATGTAATTAAGCTATAAATATAGAAACTTGAAATCTTGATCTTTAACGAGTTGGTTAACTTGATTCACACAAAAAAATTACTCGTTGAACACATGTGAGGTCCTATAGAAAGAAAATGAAAAAAAATTGTGGTTTCTGTCTTTCTGCTAACCGATCACAATACTGTTTCTGTGTTCAACAAGCTCCATCCATGACATGTTCCAAATACTAATTTGCACGCGCTCGACAAATAGTTCTGATTACAGTTCCACGCAGAATACATGCAACCTCTATTGTGGTATAGAGCACAATTGACAAGAAAACCTTAATACTATTATGGAAGTCCTTTTACAGTACAACAAGACATTGTGAGCTTCAACATTCAGTTGCGTTCATTTTGCAAGAGATTATATATTCACACCCAGCCCACCAATGTTATAAAAGGTGGATTTGCATAGACAAGATTGAGTTGCGAGAGAGAAAGCAAGGAAGGAAGAGAGGCCCAAACTTATCATTGAATTTCAACCATCATTTGCACGGGGCCAAAATGTTACCAAGTTGTGAGCTTCAGAGATATCGGAAACTCAATAATCACTTTAGATGACATGCCACATGTGTGTTAGTAGTGGATGATGTAGTCCTGGGTACCGTCTTTAGACTTGCTTTGTTGCGATATTTATGATATAGCACATCTTACTCTTACCAGATAACACGCCACATGTTAAAGCGGATATTTGTAGAACTAGAAACTAAAAGTTTTAAACTACACAAAGTAAAAGATTGTGTGACTTGCACTCAGTCTTTTGCCATAGATGTTTAGAAACTTCGATTTGCAAAGATGCAATATTCTTTAGCGTGGAAGTTGGAGTACCAACTATTCATTGCTATTGTTTTTGAGTTTAGTTTGGGTGCGCCTACCCGGTACAAGTGCCCATTGTTGACACCAGATTTTGGCATGGTCAAAAACATAATTAAGAAGGCCTCAAACGGAAAAGTGCTCAAAGTGAGAAAATTCCGTATCATCAAACAGAGAAACTTTGGTATTTGGGCCATAGCCATCCGAACTCATCTCTAAGGCCGAAGTTGTCTTTGAAGTACTGAGATTTTGTATTCCAAACACTATTCGGCTGATTATGCCCCCAGGACGGCCTCATATGGGAAACTGATCTACACGAATTGTCTTCGTCTCATCGAAAAGATCAATTGTGATATAAAAATCATCCCAATCCAAGTTCATATGCAAAAGTTAGAGCTATCGGAATGCAGTCCTGTCACGAGGCGAAATATGGCGCGCCCCACCAGACGCCATGTCTGATGGGTAGCGCGAGCAAACAGATGTTTTGCGCGAGCTATTTGACTCTTAAGGTGACCTCTGATCAAAAAATGTTCAACATGAAAGTTGTTCATCTTGTTAAAACGGTCAAGATTGCTTTTGGACTCGTTTCCATCCGAGATCGTATAACACCACAAAAAAGACCCGCAAGGTGCAGCTAGTTTAAACCGAACAGTTTTGGAAAGTTCGGACAAAACCAATCCAAATTTGACTAGGGTTTTGGACTTGAATCCACGCCTTTTC
Source organism: Triticum timopheevii (assembly GCA_963921465.1). Classification (NCBI taxonomy): domain Eukaryota; kingdom Viridiplantae; phylum Streptophyta; class Magnoliopsida; order Poales; family Poaceae; genus Triticum; species Triticum timopheevii. Next base: position 66,356,362 of record OY997274.1, read on the forward strand.
CTTGCACGGGAAGTCCAGCCGCCTCTTATATACCTAAGGGGTGACGGCCGATTGAACAACACACAATCGATCAAATCATTTACCACTTTTTATCTTTTATCTTTTCTCCTTAACCCTAATTCTTCTTCTTTCTCGTTTTTCGTCTGTTCTTATTGTTGCAAGGCGGAGAACCTCGAGGCCCTAGGGGCAATCAGTTCGACCTAGGGCGGCCCATAGCCGCCGTGCACCCTAACGGGGTCCCTCCCGGGCGTGTGGGGTTTCGGGTCTACAAAAGCGCCCGCCGGATTGCTTGCGTACCGCGATTCCGGACGGGTCTCCTTCGACGTGAGCTGCGGTGCATCACCCTCGGTGTTGGAGGTACACGGTGGCGTGTTCATGTGTGAACACACTTTTTGGCGACTCCGCTGCGGACGAAGCTTTGAATGGTCTCCAGCCTGTTCTTGCTACGAGGAGATCATCATCAAGTTGCTGCAATATACAAAGGTAATATGAATACCCAATTCCCCTTTGTAGATGCAAATAATCCATATGTTGTTGCTAGATCACCTAATGAGCATAATGTATCGGCTAGCCCTAGTTTTATCAATCATGCATCTAATTATGCGCAAGGGCCGATGCAAAACAATTTTCATGCTTCAATTTTCGGCCCCGCATCTTCATGGTCATAGCCGAATAAGTGAAAATTTTACAGGAACACATGTGTCGTCGTCAAATACTGTAGCATATAATGCATACTCAACGCAATTCAAGAATTTCGGCAACACTCACGAATCATTGCCGAAAGAATCTGAAAGTATTGTGGAGCAATCCCTTCAGAAGCGGTTGTGGCTGCACTAAAAAAGAGCCTGGCACAAAACAAGAGAATTAGTGCTCCTTGCCTTGAACAATATAAAAAGGGGTTGTTTCCTGATTATGCTGCAATAAAGGCTAGAGTTTTGCAGGAAGATGAAACTTCATCAATTGATAGTATTGGTGAGAGAGCATATGGTTATACAGCAGTGCATACACCTTCACCTTGTACCACAACATATTATACACATGCTACACAATTGCAAAATTTTGGCAACACTAACAATTCATTGCCGAAAGATCCTAAAAGCATTGGGGGGCAAACTGATCTAGAGCGGACTGAAATTGAGAGGGGAGTTAAAGCTTTGCGTGATAGGGTGCAAGTACTTCGCCAAGAGAGAATTGATGGGGCATTGGCTCAAAGAAAAGAAGCCTTGCCAATTGATATAACCGGTGAAAATAATGATGATTCAGAAACTAAAAGTGCTTTGGTTGAAAAGGCTGAATCAAGTAGTATATATTCCGAATCCATCAAATCCAAAGAGGCAAAGATTGTTGAGAAAGGGTAGGGAAAGTATAGCAAGACAGCCATACTTGATTTTTCTGAAGTTAATGGAACCTACATCCTGCCCCTATGAGTTTCGTGCCATAGAAATTGACGAGCTTCAAGAACAAGAACAAGTAGCCAAAGTAAGTTTGGTGGACAAAGACCTTCAAACTAATGATGCACGAAATCAAGAAAAACATAATGACAAGGCATTGTGGATCTATCCAAAGGCGGAGGAAGATATTCTTCAATTCACACCACCATCATGCTCTCCCAACATATTTGAAGAGGTATGTCTAGCAATTAATTTACCTATTTTCAGATTTGGTCATGACTTAGTTGTTGATGCATATATTAGAAAAAGTTAGAAGAAATATTGAGAGACCAATGAAGAAGGGTAATTTATTTGTTAGCAATCATATGGTCACAAAGCATGTCGGTCAACACATTGCACCATTCAGAAAGACCGATGGCGAAAAAATATTGCAGCCAAGGCTTTCCCCATTGCTTTATCTAGAGCTCATATCTAATTGGGTAGCTTTGCTTATTTCTTACTTGGCTTACACTTGGTCTCAATTGAGACATGTATGTTCTAACTATTTTCGTTTCAGAAATTTAAAGCCAAGGTTTAAATCTTCTGAGCAAACCGATGCTAGTATAGTTCCTTATCCAAAGACATCGGAGATATAGTGCAAAACACAATGCATAGCTTAATGGGGTGATGCAAAATCTGAACCATTCTTTTGCTTAACTCCAAAGCCGTTCTCACAGCAAGATCGGCTAGAGAATAAAAAGTTTACCTTCAATTCAAGCAGGTGTGATCAAATATTTGATTTGTTGAGAAATAGTTATATTAGAATTCTTGATCACCATGTTGAGCCATCTGTCCAGGGACGATTGTAAGTTGCATGATTCGTCCAAGCATAATTTTGAGGATTGCAACATGTTTTGTCAAATAGTTAAATTGGCCATTGATAAAGGACGATTGAAATTTGTTGAGACACCAAGAGATGACCAGTCTATTCTGATTGATCCCGATGGCAGAAAGTTTTTGCATCGGCTGCTGCAAGCCGATCCATTTAAAGAAAAGGTAAAAACTGCATGTGATGGGATCAAGCTTTCAAATAAAGAAGTTGTTGAAGAGCACAATGAACATAATCTTGAGGGCAAAAATTCCATCAAAGCTACAATGGAGACGCCAAGGGCTGGGTGCAACAAGCAAATCCAATGATCGACGAAAGCAAACCAAAAGAAAACAAAAGGCCAAAATAAGCGCAAGTGTAAGAGATCAAAAATCACCTTCGCTGAACTATTGTATAAATATCAAAAGAAGAGTAAAGAGAAGAATGCTTATCGGTCAAATCATGCAAAGAAACCAAGATCACCCCCAAGGCGCAAATATGAGGATCGGTATTGGCAAAGTGATAATTCTAATGCAACATATTCATAAACTTATTTTGGGCCACCAATGACAATGTCGTGGATGCCTCCCTATGCTCATATAGATCCATATTCATCATGGGACATGTATGATACAAGGGCACATTCTCCATCTTATTTTAGACCATCTCACCAATACTATACCTCCGAACAGATCAACATTTGAACAGTCGCATGTTAAAGACCGTTTCAATCATAAGGAATCAGTCAAGAGCTCAAGGAAGAATAAAGAGGTGGTAAAGCAAGTTTACCGCGTTAAAAAAGATGGTCGTAAGAGTGCTACTTCAGATTTGATCTCAAATTAAAAGGAGCCAATTAAAGTATTAACATTGGCTACTATAGGCAATGAGGCAAGTCAATCAAGTGCCAAATCTGAAGATCAGAAGTTGAGAGTGCACAAGGTAAAAGAAGAATTTCCATTACTTCAAACAAAATCACAATCGAGGTGCCCACTCGGTTTATTGTATTGGCAAAAGAAGGAATTACAAAAGCTTAGTGCACGAGAGCTGAAAAAGAAGAACATGGCATGGGTTCCCAAGAGGAGCAGTCAAAATAAAAATGATCTGCAACCTTCTATTGCAACAAGGGTTACAAAAGTGAAGGAAGAGAAGGATGGAAGTGAAAAATAATTAAGCCAAAGGTGTGCATCATCCCATCAAAATCTTCGGTTAGCACGATGTCTTTGCCATGGAATTCAGCCCCAGGTATGAATCGTTACGTTCCATGGGCTTATTTTGATCCGTGGATGCAATATAATTTCTTATATCATGAAAGGGTATTACCAAATCACTATATATTTGATTAGTTATAAGTTGTTGTTGATCTAGAGGGCCGAAATACTTGATTTGTTATTTCATTTATTTATTTCGGCTATACATGCTTTGGTGGATGAAGTAATGTACCTTATGTTAACGGCCGATATTTACCTATCGCCCTAAGAATATATCTAAGCATGGCTGATGTAGTATCCTAACATCGTCCTTAGTTTAATTGGAGGCCAAAACAAGGTAAATGTTCATTGATATTGCCCTTGTCTTTCTAGTACTATGGAGATTATTTTCGACGGTTAAATTTGTGGCAATGGCCAAGGTTTTGGTGTTGTTTATTTATCTCCATATGGAGCTATTTTGTGAAGCCTCATGCCGCTTAAAATATTTTTGCACAATGATCAAAGCCGAATATGCATTGTTATTCGGATTGGTGCTTTTCCTTGCTATAGGTGCTATACATATTGAGGCTTCCGTTGATTTGTTATTAGTAGTGCAATAAATATCCAAGGGTTATCAATGTTTTGACGAATCAATTATAGTTTATCTTTTGGTATGACTAGATGCAAGATTTACCTTGCGTTGTTTTAAACTTGTTCATATACCTAGACATGACAATTCGAAAGAGTTGGCACAGCAAGCATCCAGCTACTATGTTAACCATGGTGTATTGTATTTCTATCAATAGCCGATGCTAGGTCTTGTCAACATAGGTAAGGCCGAATCGAAGTCCACCGCTTCGGCCACTAATGAAACTTTTATGCAGGCGAAGTAAGGATTGGAAGAAGTTCATTCTTGATTATCTGCAAAATCCTAGCAAAAGGGTGAACAATATGGTTCGAATCATGGTTTTGATCTATGGAACATTATCACCGGATTGTTATAGAAGTTGAGAAGTGTTCACCCAAGTTTGCGTCAAGAGGTTCAAACAAGCAATGGTCGATATATACTTATCGTCCTAATAACATGCAAAATGGCGATGGAGTGTTGACATCGTCCTTAGAACAAGCAATATGCGAGTTATTTTTCGGCACACAAGCTTTGCCGAAAAACAGGGGGGCATGTGTTGACACCAGATTTTGGCATGGTCAAAAACATAATTAAGATGGCCTCAAATGTAAAAGTGCTCAAAGTGAGGAAGTTTCGTATTATCAAAAAGAGAAATTTTGATATTTGGGCCATAGCCATCCGAACTCATCTCTAAGGCCGAAGTTGTCTTTGAAGTACTGAGATTTTGTATTCAGAACACTATTCGGCTGCTTACGCCGCCAGGACGGCCTCGTATGAAAAAATGATCTACACGAATTGTCTTCGTCTCGTCGAAACGATCAATTGTGATATAAAAATCATCCCAATCTGAGTTCGTATGCAAAAGTTAGAACTACCGGAATGCAGCCGTGTCAGGAGGCGAAATATGGCGCACCCCACCAGACGCCATGTCTGATGGGTAGCGCGAGCAAACAGATGTTTTGCGCGAGCTATTTGACTCTCAAGATGACCTCTGATCAAAAAGTTCAACATGAAAGTTGTTCGTCTCGTCGAAACGGTCAAGATTGCTTTTGGATTCGTTTCCATCCGAGGTCGTTTACCACCACAAAATAGACCCGCAAGGTGCAGCCAGTTTAAACCAAACAGTTTTGAAAAGTTCGGACAAAACCAGTCCGAATTTGACTAGGGTTTTGAACGTGAATTCAAGCCTTTTCCTTGCACGGGAAGTCCAGCCGCCTCTTATATACCTAAGGGTGACGGCCGATTGAACAACACACAATCGATCAAATCATTTACCACTCTTTATCTTTTATCTTTTCTCCTTAACCCTAGTTCTTCTTTTTCCTCGTTTTTTGTCTGTTCTTCTTGTTGCAGGGCGGCGAACCTCGAGGCCCTAGGGGCGATCAGGTCGACCTAGGGCAGCCATAGCCGCCGCGCGCCCTAACGGGGTCCCTCCCGGGCGTGTGGGGTTTCGGGTCTACAAAAGCGCCCGCCGGATTGCTTGCATACCGCGCTTCCGGACGGGTCTCCTTCCACGTGAGCTGCGGTGCATCACCCTCGACGTTGGAGGTACACGGTGACGTGTTCGTGTGCGAACACCCATATGGCATTTGAGAGTGTTGTTGTTCATCTCACATAAAAAGGCCCAGCTCCATATATAATATATATAAACCTTGAATTTGGGTATGACTTGAATTATGGAATTAATGTACTTTTCACTCTATGCTTGCAACTGAATTGAATGGTTGAAGTATTTCCAAGCTTACATTATTACCAGAATCAGCCACATTGTAGGTTGTGTCGTCACGTAATTGTCGAATCAATGCACTTGATCACCCCTTTGTAATCCTAACTAAACTGAATGCTTTAATTTGAGCTATGTTTGTCCTGCCAATTCTACTATGTCTCCGAAAGTCTGAATCCCAGTCATACTGAAGTGTTGAGAATCATTTCTATTTTTCCAAACATGGGGAAAACAAAATTATACATATACTTTCGTAAAAATAAATAAGGGATAAATAAATGATTCAAACCACATGCGTCTGTTCTATTACTATATCATGACAACAACGTAGTAAAATCAGAACTGGTTAAGTGTTTTCTTAATTTGGACTTCACTAATGAATTAAATTTATTTAGTGAATCTTTTTACATCTGCACCCAGCCAAACCACAATACACAGTTTGCATCCTCCACAAAGAAGTTTTTTTATCAACATATCTTTGCTGTTCATAATGTCTTGGATGAATAGCCAAAAGAAAAGGTTCTACTTAGATAGGCAGCAAGACTTGTAGATCCATTGTTAAGGGGCATATGCAAGTGGGGAGTCACCAATTAGTGCATTGTAAACTCTATCGGTAAAATATTTGTGGCCACCCATTTGAATGTCCAAATATCATTGTCACTAGTTTCACGTAAGCCAATTCATGGCTTAGGCGTTGGCACTGTTAAGTAGAAATGGCAGATAAAGGTAGGTGAAATAGACTATATGAATATCAACAATATTAATATCTCTAGCCATTGTCATAATGATATATCATCAACATGTGGCTAGTGGCCTACACGTTGATAAAGTATGGACCGCAATATTTAAGAACCTTCCCCGGGAGTGTTTTCCAACGAAGGCTTGAATTGTCATGCAATTTCAACTAAAATTATCATGGCAACATTACAAAACTTGCCATGACCGGAAATGAAAATTTCCTAGCATAAAAAATGCCATGATTTTTATTAAGACTTACCATTCACGTGATCTGAATTCAAGGGCTGTGGGGGCATTCCCTGGGACTCCCTAACTAGAGAACATTCCAATTTATCATTTCTTAAGGGAAACACTTATTATCAGAAGTCTGATAGCAAACTTCCATCAGACCGGTCCAGCGCCGTTGGTTCTTCTTTTATCTCAAGGTCCACATTGTAAGCAAATTTCTGCTCCCGTCAATTAAGCCCACAGCCTTATCCATCCGAGTAAATCTCGTCTGCTGATCCCAACCATTAGACCAAGTCACCGCGTCAGGACGAGTAAATCTCGCCTGCCCAACCATTAGACCAAGTCACCGCGTCAGGACGAGTAAATCTCGCCTGCCCGACCCACCCCTCCCCGAGTCGCATCCCACGGGTGAGCTCATCCTCGAGATCGCCGAGCTCGCTCACCGCGACGGCTACCTCCGTCAACGACCTGATCTTCACCCAAAACTTGCGACGGCCACAGCTGCTCCACTTCGCCGTGAGGCATCCTACTCAAATCTGCTCCGCCGGTCCCTGTTCTCACCATCGGCCGACTGTGCAAGTGCAACCATCTTCGCCGCCCGACCCCCCAGCCAGCCCTGCGCCCCTGCCCCGTCACCATCCCTCCTACCACGCCGGTGCGCCATTTCAATTCGACAAAGAAGCAGCGCGCACATCCTAGGCGTCGTCCCCCTGGTATGTACTCACAAGAACTAGGGTTTGATTAATCCCATCCTTGATTCATTTTAATCACTTGTTTTAGATGCAAAACTGAGATGAAATTTGTTTGAGTGTATCTCCGATTTGTAATGGATCACTATGTCATCTACGAATTTTGGTTAATTTCTTATGCAAATCACAATAACCTGATTCCCAATATTGGCAGTAAGTTTCGACATGATTACAAATTTCCATATACTTCCATTGAAGTATATGTCTATTTCCAAACTAATATGTCCGTTCTTCTTAGTTCTGTAGGATCTATAATGCTGTACAGATGCGTCCATGGTCCCTTTTAAGTAAATTTGGCACGTAGGCCACACAGCTGTGCATCATCATGTTATTGGTAGCATTCTTAAGATGAGTTATGTTGACATAGCACTCTTTTCATGCTTCCTACTTTTGGTGCTTCGAAATTAGACTACATATACTTCTTCTGTATAAGTGATTTGCTTCCATAGTTCAACCCAATTTTGTGAATTTAGAATCTAGGTGACAGAAACATTCATCCCCAAGATGGTGCAAAGCTTAGTTATTTTTTATTTTCAACATTTTACACTTCCAGTTTAGATGATCCGTAATGACTTACTGAGATAGCACATTTTCATGCTCCCTACCTACTACGCTTCAAAACTGTACTTCATATGCTTCCTCAGTTTCAGATAGATTGTTTCCATTCTACTTGCTTCTTTTCTAAATTTTTATCTTGCCATTCTCTTCACCATTGAAGTATGTCATGCTCCCATATGTTTCTTTGGTCTATATAGTTTGTTATATTTCTACTGTTCACATTAGTCAACACCATTTTAATTAACCTAAACATTGGCATTGTGCTTCATGGTTGGTCTAGCGCTAATTTGCATAAGTACACCTGTGTGACTACCTTTCTGCCCTTGTTGTTCTATATTTCCAAGGTACTCTTGTTTGAACATTGCTCCCATGCTTCCTAGTCTCATCACATATATGCTGTGCAGGCTTCACATAATTCTTACCATGCTTCATACTGATGGGGCTTCCAAATTATACTTCTTATACTTCTTTGGTTTTGGTAGAATGCTTCCATACTTCCTGCTTATTTTTTATAATAGGCTGTTCTCATTGTTATCACTATTATAACATGACAGGCCCCATAATATAGTTTGTATGTTTCTTTGGTGTAGGTAGTTTGCTTCCATAGTCCCTGTTTTTTGGGTGTTTCTATTGTTCTTTTTTTTTTGCAGCCCCATTTTAATGAAAACACAACCCAATGTATGTTGTGACAGACCAACTCGTTGCTTCCTGTAAAGTCATGGTTCCTACTTTTGTGTCACATATATTTCCTATAGTATTAAGTTTTCTCTTCGTCTCAATTTTATATGCTTCCATTGCCTATCATGTATGTTTCAATCATTCCAATCGATGCTCCGTGTAAGCTATGGTTTCTAATTTTACGTATCACATATGTTTCTGAGCACTTTTTTTCCCTCAATTTTCCATGCTTCCGCCACCTATCATGTATGTTCTGATAGATCAAATTGTTGCTTCGTGTAAGCCATGCTTATTTCATCTTTTTGTGCTTCCACTGCCATGTTTTGATAGTTTGAACGTTCTCTGGTTTTCTCAGGGAAGCTTCTGCTGCATGTTTTGTGCCACATGATGTCAGCCATGAACCTTTGGTTTCTCAAAAGCTTTGCAATTTGCACAGACCTCCCCACAGAATGGCGACGTCAATCTAAAGGCGGCGGAGGAGGTAGTGAAGACATGGGCGGAGATAACAACTGAAGCCCTCACCAAGGATGCGCTTGATGACGCAGTGTGTCAGTTCGAGCTTCCGCAACCATTAAACCGACCAGGATATTTCCATGTTGCGCTACTAGTTGGCTGTAGTGTCCCTTTTCTTGCTTCCATCATAGTGGCGACAATATTTATTCGGCAACATTTTGCGTATGTGTTCCCCATTGCGCCGCTGACAATACCCTTGCTTCCCAGCCATCTTACACGTGGACCTTGTAACAGTTTTTCTTATGTAATCTTTTTTGTATTTGTATTAAGCTTTTGTTGCATGGAAGCAAATTCCTTTATCTTTGGTACGAACCTTTTGTTTGTTATATATACGATGTACAATTTGTCTCAGCAAAAGTAAATTTAACTTTTGTCGAGAGAAGCAAAGTTAACTTGCAATGGAAGCAAATTTTCTAGTTGACAGAACAAACTGTTGTTTAGTTGGAAAAAATAAATAACCATTAATGGGCACAAATTTTTGTTAGCTCGAACACAATTTTCTACTCCCTCCGTCCCATAATATAAGAACGTTTTTAACACTACACTAGTGTCAAAAGTGTTCTTATATTATGAGACGGAGGGAGTATTAGATTGAATAAATTTGGTTGTAACCGAAGCAAATTTGTTCAGACGCTGGAAGCAAGTATGTGATGCACTTGTTGGAAGCAAACTTAATTGTAGCGGTGCATGTGTGGGCTGTAGCTTCGGAGGAAAATCCGTAATAGAGAGATTAGCGGGGATAGAGGTAGCAGTTATGGCGGAAGCAATCAATCAACGAAGGAAGCAATCAATTGACAAATAAGTCAACAAATCTCGCGTGGGCCTGATTAGGATCGGACGACCGGGATGCACCTCATCGGACGGCCTCCCACTAGTCTGATAGATGCAAATTGTCTATAGTCTGATGCCTAGTGGTGTCCCTTTCTTAAAGTATAAGAGGAGAAAGTATAAGGAGAAAGTATAAGGATCGGACGACCGGGATGCACCTCATCCGAAGGAAGCAATCAATTGACAAATATATCATGATGTTTCAAACACGAGGAGCTTGCCAAAGGATAAAATGAAAAAGGGAAAGGTGAGGATCACCTTGACTCAAGCATAGTAAAAACATAAAGCAAAAGATAGGCCCTTCGCAGAGGGAAGCAGAGGTTGTCATGTGCGTTTAGGGTTGGATACACAAAATCTTAACGCAAAAGAACGTCACTTTATATTGCCCCTTGTATGTGGACCTTTATTATGCAGTCCGTCGCTTTTATTACTTCCACAACAAGATCGTACAAAGCTTATTTTCTCTGCACTAATAAGTCATACATATTTAGACAGCAATTTTTATTGCCTGCAACATGACAACTTACTCGAAGGATCTTACTCAATCCATAGGTAGGTATGGTGGACTTTCATGGCAAAACTGGGTTTAAGGATATTTGGAAGCACAAGTAGTATCTCTACTTGGTGCAAGGAAATTGGCTAGCATGAGGGGGAAAGGCAAGCTCAACATGTTTGGAAGGTCAATGACAATATTGTTGGGGAACGTTGCAGAAAATTAAAATTTTTCCTACGGCTTCACCAAGATCCATCTATGAGTTCATCTAAGCAACGAGTCATGGGAGAGAGCTTGCATCTACATACCACTTGTAGATCGCGTGCGGAAGCTTGCAAGGTGATGATGGAGTCGTACTCGAACGTGATTCAGATCACCGATGCCAAGTGCTGAACGGACAGCACCTCCGTGTTCAACACACGTACGGGACGAGCGACGTCTCCTCCTTCTTGATCCAGCAAGGGGGAAGGAGAGGTTGAGGAAGACAGCTCCACCGGCAGCACGACGGCGTGGTGATGGTGGAGAAGCAGTACTCCGACAGGGCTTCGCCGAGCACACAACGGAGGAGGAGAGGTGTTGGGGAGGGAGAAGGAGGCAACCAAAGGCCAAGGACTCAAGGTATGAAGTCCCTCCTCTCCCCCACTATATATAGGAGGGCCAAGGGGGGGGTGGCCGGCCCTAGGAGATCCAATCTCCTAGGGGGGCGGCGGCCAAGGGGGGTTTCCCTCCCCCCCAAGGCACCTAGGAGGTGCCTTCCCCTCCTAGGACTCTTGCCCCCTTGAACCCTAGGCGCATGGGCCTATGTGGGGCTGGTGCCCTTGGCCCATGCAGGCCAAGGCGCACCCCCTACAGCCCATGTGGCCCCCCGGGGCAGGTGGCCCCACCCGGTGGGCCCCCGGGACCCCTCCGGTGGTCCCGGTACAATACCGATAACCCCGAAACTTGTCCCGATGCCCGAAACAGGACTTCCCATATATAAATCTTTACCTCCGGACCATTCCGGAACTCCTCGTGACGTCCGGGATCTCATCCGGGACTCCGAACATCATTCGGTAGTCACATACTTGACTTCCTACTAACCCTAGCGTCACCGAACCTTAAGTGTGTAGACCCTACGGGTTCGGGAGACACGCAGACATGACCGAGACGACTCTCGGGCAATAACCAACAGCGGGGTCTGGATATCCATGTTGGCTCCCACATGCTCCTCGATGATTTCATCGGTTGAACCACGATGTCGAGGATTCGATCAAACCCTGTATACAATTCCCTTTGTCAATCGGTACGTTACTTGCCCGAGACTCGATCGTCGGTATCCCAATACCTTGTTCAGTCTCGTTACCCGGCAAGTCACTTTACTCGTACCGTAATGCATGATCCCGTGGCCAACACCTTGGTCACATTGAGCTCATTATGATGATGCATTACCGAGTGGGCCCAGAGATACCTCTCCGTTATACGGAGTGACAAATCCCAGTCTCGATCCGTGTCAACCCAACAGATACTTTCGGAGATACCTGTAATGCACCTTTATAGTCACCCAGTTACGTTGTGACGTTTGATACACCCAAGGCACTCCTACGGTAACCGGGAGTTACACGATCTCATGGTCGAAGGAATAGATACTTGACATTGGCAAAGCTTCTAGCAAACGAACTATACGATCTTTTATGCTATGCTTATGATTGGGTCTTGTCCATCACATCATTCTCCTAATGATGTGATCCCGTTATCAACGACATCCTATGTCCATAGTCAGGAAACCATGACTATCTATTGATCATAACGAGCTAGTCAACTAGAGGCTCACTAGGGACTCATTGGGTCTAAGTGTTCACACGTGTATTACGATTTCCGGATAATACAGTTATAGCATGAACAAAAGACAATTATCATGAACATTGAAATATAATAATCCTTTTATTATTGCCTCTAGGGCATATTTCCAACAGTCTCCCACTTGCACTAGAGTCACCAATCTAGTTACATTGTGATGAATCGAACACCCATAGAGTTCTGGTGTTGATCATGTTTTGCACGCGAGAGAGGTTTAGTCAACGGATCTGCGACATTCAGATCCGTGTGCACTTTGCAAATCTCTATGTCTCCATCTTGAACATTTTCACGGATGGAGTTGAAACGACGCTTGATGTGCCTGGTCTTCTTGTGAAACCTGGGCTCCTTGGCAAGGGCAATAGCTCCAGTGTTGTCACAGAAGAGTTTGATCGGCCCCGACGCATTGGGTATGACTCCTAGGTCGGTGATGAACTCCTTCATCCAAATCGCTTCATGCGCTGCCTCCGAGGCTGCCATGTACTCCGCTTCACATGTAGATCCCGCCACGACGCTCTGCTTGCAGCTGCACCAGCTTACTGCTCCACCATTCAACATATACACGTATCCGGTTTGTGACTTAGAGTCATCCAGATCTGAGTCGAAACTAGCGTCGACGTAACCCTTTACGACGAGCTCTTCATCTCCTCCATAAACGAGAAACATGTCCTTTGTCCTTTTCAGGTACTTCAGGATATTCTTGACCGCTGTCCAGTGTTCCTTGCCGGGGTTACTTTGGTATCTTGCAACCAAACTTACGGCAAGGTTTACATCGGGTCTGGTACACAGCATGGCATACATAATAGATCCTATGGCTGAAGCATAGGGGATGACACTCATCTCTTCTTTATCTTTTGCCGTGGTCGGTGACTGAGCCAAGCTCAATCTCACACCTTGTAACATAGGCAAGAACCCCTTCTTGGACTGATCCATTTTGAACCTCTTCAAAATCTTATCAAGGTATGTGCTTTGTGAAAGACCTATGAGGCGTCTCGATCTATCTCTATAGATCTTGATGCCTAATATATAAGCAGCTTCTCCAAGGTCCTTCATTGAAAAACACTTGTTCAAGTAGGCCTTAATGCTGTCCAGGAGTTTCGTATCATTTCCCATCAAGAGTATGTCATCTACATATAATAGGAGAAATGCTACAGAGCTCCCACTCACTTTCTTGTAAACGCAGGCTTCTCCATAAGTCTGCGTAAACCCAAACGCTTTGATCATCTCATCAAAGCGAATGTTCCAACTCCGAGATGCTTGCACCAGTCCATAAATGGATCGCTGGAGCTTGCATACTTTGTTAGCGTTCTGAGGAACGACAAAACCTTCCGGCTGCATCATATACAGCTCTTCCTTAAGATGTCCATTAAGGAATGCCGTTTTGACGTCCATCTGCCATATCTCATAATCATAGTATGCGGCAATTGCTAACATGATTCGGACGGACTTAAGCTTCGCCACGGGAGAGAATGTCTCGTCGTAGTCAATCCCTTGAACTTGTCGATAACCCTTAGCGACAAGTCGAGCTTTATAGATGGTAACATTACCATCCGCGTCCGTCTTCTTCTTAAAAATCCATTTATTTTCTATCGCTCGCCGATCATCGGGCAAGTCTGTCAAAGTCCATACTTTGTTTTCATACATGGATCCTATCTCGGATTTCATGGCCTCAAGCCATTTGTTGGAATCCGGGCCCGCCATTGCTTCTTCATAGTTCGAAGGTTCATTGTTGTCCAGCAACATGATTTCCATGACAGGGTTGCCGTACCACTCTGGTGCAGAACGTGTCCTTGTGGACCTTCGAAATTCAGTAGCAACTAGATCTGAAGTACCTTGATCATCATCAACATTTTCCTCTTCAGTTGGTGTGGGCATTACAGGAATGGTTTCCTGCGCTGCACCACTTTCCCGTTCGAGAGGTAGTACTTCATCGAGTTCTACTTTCCTCCCACTTACTTCTTTCGAGAGAAACTCTTTCTCCAGAAAGCATCCGTTCTTGGCAACAAAGATCTTGCCTTCGGATCTTAAGTAGAAGGTATACCCGACAGTTTCCTTAGGGTATCCTATGAATACGCATTTTTCCGACTTGGGTTCGAGCTTTTCAGGTTGAAGTTTCTTGACATAAGCATCGCATCCCCAAACTTTTAGAAACGACAGCTTAGGTTTCTTCCCAAACCATAATTCATACGGTGTCGTCTCAACGGATTTAGACGGTGCCCTATTTAAAGTGAATGTAGCTGTCTCTAGAGCGTATCCCCAAAATGATAGCGGTAAATCGGTAAGAGACATCATAGACCGCACCATATCCAATAGAGTGCGATTACGACGTTCGGACACACCGTTTCGCTGAGGTGTTCCAGGCGGCGTGAGTTGTGAAACGATTCCACATTTTCTTAAGTGTGTACCAAATTCGTGACTTAAGTATTCGCCCCCACGATCTGATCGTAGGAACTTTATCTTACGGTCACGTTGATTCTCTACCTCACTCTGAAATTCCTTGAACTTTTCAAAGGTCTCAAACTTGTGTTTCATTAAGTAGACATACCCATATCTACTCAAGTCATCAGTGAGAGTGAGAACATAACGATATCCTCCGCGAGCCTCAACGCTCATTGGACCGCACACATCGGTATGTATGATTTCCAACAAGTTGGTTGCTCGCTCCATTGTTCCGGAGAACGGAGTCTTGGTCATTTTGCCTAAGAGGCAAGGTTCGCATGTGTCAAATGATTCATAATCAAGAGACTCTAAAAGTCCATCAGCATGGAGCTTCTTCATGCGCTTGACACCAATGTGACCAAGGCGGCAGTGCCACAAGTATGTGGGACTATCGTTATCAACTTTACATCTTTTGGCATCCACACTATGAACATGTGTAATATTACGCTCGAGATTCATCAAGAATAAACCATTGACCATCGGAGCATGACCATAAAACATATCTCTCATATAAATCGAACAACCATTATTCTCAGACTTAAATGAGTAGCCATCTCGTATTAAACGAGATCCAGATACAATGTTCATGCTCAAACTTGGCACTAAATAACAATTATTGAGGTTTAATACTAATCCCATAGGTAAATGTAGAGGCAGCGTGCCGACGGCGATCACATCGACCCTGGAACCATTCCCGACGCGCATCGTCACCTCGTCCTTCGCCAGTCTCCGTTTATTCCGCAGCTCCTGCTGTGAGTTACATATGTGAGCAACGGCACCGGTATCAAATACCCAGGAGTTACTTCGAGTACTGGTAAGGTACACATCAATTACATGTATATCAAATATACCTTTGGTGTTGCCGGCCTTCTTATCCGCTAAGTATTTGGGGCAGTTCCGCTTCCAGTGCCCCTTCCCCTTGCAATAAAAGCACTCAGTCTCAGGCTTGGGTCCATTCTTTGACTTCTTCCCGGCAACAGGCTTACCGGGCGCGGCAACATCTTTGCCGTCCTTCTTGAAGTTCTTCTTACCCTTGCCCTTCTTGAACTTAGTGGTCTTATTGACCATCAACACTTGATGTTCTTTCTTGATTTCAGCCTCTGCTGACTTCAGCATCGAGAACACTTCAGGAATGGTCTTTACCATCCCCTGCATGTTGTAGTTCATCACAAAGCTCTTGTAGCTTGGTGGGAGCGACTGGAGGATTCTGTCAATGACCGCCTCATCTGGGAGGTTAATGTTCAACTGGGTCATACGTGCGTGCAACCCAGACATCTTCAGGATGTGTTCACTGACAGAACTGTTCTCCTCCATCTTACAACTGTAGAACTTGTCGGAGACATCATATCTCTCGACCCGGGCATGAGCTTGGAAAACTAGTTTCAGCTCTTCGAACATCTCATATGCTCCGTGATGCTCAAAACGCTTTTGGAGCCCCGGTTCTAAGCTGTAAAGCATGCCGCACTGAACGAGGGAGTAATCATCAGCACGAGTTTGCCAAGCGTTCATAACGACTTGGTTCTCTGGGACGGGAGCGGCACCTAGCGGTCCTTCTAGGACATATTGCTTCCTGGCAGCTATGAGGATGATCCTCAGGTTTCGGACCCAGTCCGTATAGTTGCTGCCATCATCTTTCAGCTTGGTTTTCTCTAGGAACGCGTTGAAGTTCATGTTGACATGAGCGTTGGCCATTGATCTACAATACATATTTGCAAAGGTTTTAGACTAAGTTCATGATAATAAAGTTCTTAATCAAAATTATGAACTCCCACTTAGATTAGACATCCCTCTAGTCATCTAAGTGTTACACGATCCGAGTCGACTAGCCCGTGTCCGATCATCACGTGAGACGGACTAGTCATCGTCGGTGAACATCTTTATGTTGATCGTATCTTCCATACGACTCGTGTTCGACCTTTCGGTCTCCGTGTTCCGAGGCCATGTCTGCACATGCTAGGCTCGTCAAGTTAACCCTAAGTGTTTTCGCTGTGTAAAACTGTCTTACACCCGTTGTATGTGAACGTAAGGATCCATCACACCCGATCATCACGTGGTGCTTAGAAACGACGAACTGTAGCAACGGTGCACAGTTAGGGGAGAACACTTCTTGAAATTTTGTAAGGGATCATCTTATTTACTACCGTCGTCCTAAGTAAACAAGATGCATAAACATAATAAACATCACATGCAATTATATGGTTGTGACATGATATGGCCAATATCATCAAGCTCCATTGATCTCCATCTTCGGGGCTCCATGATCATCTTGTCACCGGCTTGACACCATGATCTCCATCATCATGATCTCCATCATCGTGTCTTCATGAAGTTGTCACGCCAACGACTACTTCTACTTCTATGACTAACGCGTTTAGTAATGAAGTAAAGTAGTTTACATGGCGTTCTTCAATGACACGCAGGTCATACAAAAAAATAAAGACAACTCCTATGGCTCCTGCCGGTTGTCATACTCATCGACATGCAAGTCGTGAATCCTATTACAAGAACATGATCTCATACATCACAATTCAACATTCATCACAACTTCTGGCCATATCACATCACATGATCAATCGCTGCAAAAACAAGTTAGACGTTCTCTAGTTGTTGTTGCATCTTTTACGTGGCTGCGATTGGGTTCTAGCAAGAACGTTTTCTTACCTACGAATCACCACAACGTGATTTTGTCAACTTCTATTTACCCTTCATAAGGGCCTTGTTCATCGATTCCGCTCCAACTAAAGTGGGAGAGACAGACACCCGCCAGCCACCTTATGCAACTAGTGCATGTCAGTCGGTGGAACCGGTCTCACGTAAGCGTACGTGTAAGGTTGGTCCGGGCCGCTTCATCCCACAATACCGTTGAGCAAGAAAAGACTAGTAGAGGCAAGTAAGATGACAAGATCAACGCCCACAACAAATTGTGTTCTACTCGTGCATTAGAGAACTACGCATAGACCTAGCTCATGATGCCACTGTTGGGGAACGTTGCAGAAAATTAAAATTTTTCCTACGGCTTCACCAAGATCCATCTATGAGTTCATCTAAGCAACGAGTCATGGGAGAGAGCTTGCATCTACATACCACTTGTAGATCGCGTGCGGAAGCTTGCAAGGTGATGATGGAGTCGTACTCGAACGTGATTCAGATCACCGATGCCAAGTGCTGAACGGACAGCACCTCCGTGTTCAACACACGTACGGGACGAGCGACGTCTCCTCCTTCTTGATCCAGCAAGGGGGAAGGAGAGGTTGAGGAAGACAGCTCCACCGGCAGCACGACGGCGTGGTGATGGTGGAGAAGCAGTACTCCGACAGGGCTTCGCCGAGCACACAACGGAGGAGGAGAGGTGTTGGG
Organism: Triticum timopheevii; assembly: GCA_963921465.1. Lineage (NCBI taxonomy): Eukaryota > Viridiplantae > Streptophyta > Magnoliopsida > Poales > Poaceae > Triticum > Triticum timopheevii. The sequence goes on from OY997274.1 coordinate 66,374,552, forward strand.
GAGGGAGAAGGAGGCAACCAAAGGCCAAGGACTCAAGGTATGAAGTCCCTCCTCTCCCCCACTATATATAGGAGGGCCAAGGGGGGGGTGGCCGGCCCTAGGAGATCCAATCTCCTAGGGGGGCGGCGGCCAAGGGGGGTTTCCCTCCCCCCCAAGGCACCTAGGAGGTGCCTTCCCCTCCTAGGACTCTTGCCCCCTTGAACCCTAGGCGCATGGGCCTATGTGGGGCTGGTGCCCTTGGCCCATGCAGGCCAAGGCGCACCCCCTACAGCCCATGTGGCCCCCCGGGGCAGGTGGCCCCACCCGGTGGGCCCCCGGGACCCCTCCGGTGGTCCCGGTACAATACCGATAACCCCGAAACTTGTCCCGATGCCCGAAACAGGACTTCCCATATATAAATCTTTACCTCCGGACCATTCCGGAACTCCTCGTGACGTCCGGGATCTCATCCGGGACTCCGAACATCATTCGGTAGTCACATACTTGACTTCCTACTAACCCTAGCGTCACCGAACCTTAAGTGTGTAGACCCTACGGGTTCGGGAGACACGCAGACATGACCGAGACGACTCTCGGGCAATAACCAACAGCGGGGTCTGGATATCCATGTTGGCTCCCACATGCTCCTCGATGATTTCATCGGTTGAACCACGATGTCGAGGATTCGATCAAACCCTGTATACAATTCCCTTTGTCAATCGGTACGTTACTTGCCCGAGACTCGATCGTCGGTATCCCAATACCTTGTTCAGTCTCGTTACCCGGCAAGTCACTTTACTCGTACCGTAATGCATGATCCCGTGGCCAACACCTTGGTCACATTGAGCTCATTATGATGATGCATTACCGAGTGGGCCCAGAGATACCTCTCCGTTATACGGAGTGACAAATCCCAGTCTCGATCCGTGTCAACCCAACAGATACTTTCGGAGATACCTGTAATGCACCTTTATAGTCACCCAGTTACGTTGTGACGTTTGATACACCCAAGGCACTCCTACGGTAACCGGGAGTTACACGATCTCATGGTCGAAGGAATAGATACTTGACATTGGCAAAGCTTCTAGCAAACGAACTATACGATCTTTTATGCTATGCTTATGATTGGGTCTTGTCCATCACATCATTCTCCTAATGATGTGATCCCGTTATCAACGACATCCTATGTCCATAGTCAGGAAACCATGACTATCTATTGATCATAACGAGCTAGTCAACTAGAGGCTCACTAGGGACTCATTGGGTCTAAGTGTTCACACGTGTATTACGATTTCCGGATAATACAGTTATAGCATGAACAAAAGACAATTATCATGAACATTGAAATATAATAATCCTTTTATTATTGCCTCTAGGGCATATTTCCAACAAATATACTTTAACTGAGATGTGAGAAAACATAAACCATTACGTTGTCTTCCTTGTCCAACGTCAACTCTTTTAGCATGTCATACTTAATGAGTGCTCCCAATCATAAAGGTGTCCAAGATAATATATTTGTATGTGAGCCCCTCTTTCCTTATCACTTCCTATTATGCAACGATGACCAAAACTACGTTTATCAACTCTCAACAACTTTTACGCCTCATACTTTCTATATGTGAAGTTATCACTATCCATGAGATCAATATGAACTCTTTTATTCTTTCTACTTCCTCAAGATCATAGCAACATAGCAAAGCCCTTGACTCAACACTAATCTTTATTATAGATAGCTCACGGACTCGATTACAGAAAGAGATCACAAAGCAAAACTCAAAACTACTTGATATCAAGACTTCAATCTACTAGATCAAGATACTACTAAAAGGATCGAACTAAATAAAACAGTAAAGATAGGAGTGTGATGGTGATACAATACCGGGGCACCTCCCCCAAGCTTGGCAGTTGCCAAGGGGAGTGCCCATACCCATGTGATTATGTCCTCGGAGGTGGTGAAGCAGGAGTTGTTGATGATGTAGGCTTGTCGTCCATCTTCCAAGGCATAGGCTCACCATCATAGAAGGATGATCGAGTCTCCGGGATCCTTAAATCTGCAGCCAAACTCATCCTCTTGAATCTATATTCAAACTCACAGTTCTGGTTTTGCAGGTCATAGATCTGGGCTTGGAGGTGCTCGATTTTCTCTTGAAGCTTGAAGATGGTCTCCCCAATGACTTTGGCATCCGGCTTGTGGTTGTTGGTGAACTCCGTGATCATCATCCGGTTGGCGTTGAGTCCACGCTCCACCATCTCTTGGCACTTGAAAACTTGCTGCTCCAAGGCTTCGAGCTTTGTCTCCACGCTTCCGGTACTCCTTGGTCCCTCCACGTCACGGATGTGCAGCACCCCCTCATGCATCTCAATGGTTTGAGGGTGTTGCAGCACCTCCGCGAGATAGGGGTTGATAACCCTCTCGAAAAACTTGTCCTTGGGAGCGCTTGGAGACGACATGATGCTCTAGATCTGAAACAGAAACAGCTCGAAACGAAAACAGGGGATATTTGCGTGATACGGTGATCAAAACATCCGGGAGTATATATAATGAATTTTTACCGACCAAAATACGTAACGTGCAAGAAAACGGAGTCCGGGAAGCACACGAGGTGCCCACGAGACAGGGGCGCGCCCAGTAAGGGTGGGCGCGCCCTCCACTCTCGTGGGGGCCTCGTGTCCCTTTCAGACTACTTCTTTCTTCCTAAAATTCTTAAATATTCCAAAACTGATAAAAATTGCCATTGGAGTTGTTTAGGAGTCGGTTTACTTACCGTACCACATACCTATTCCTTTTTGGAGTCTGGAATGTTCTGGAAAGTGTCCCATGTGTATTCCTCCGGGGTTACGGTTTCAATAATATTAGTTTCAACATTGATAGGATTACCTGAAATATAATGTTTAATTCTTTGACCGTTTACCACCCTCGGACTTGTGCCTTCGAAATTGTTGATTTTTATGACACCAGAACGATAGGCCTCCTCGATAACGTAGGGACCTTCCCATTTAGAGAGAAGTTTTCCCGTAAGGTTGCCCATGATTTTTTTCAGGGTAAAACCTCTCATATAGCATAAGATGGACACCGGGGGCCCACCAGGGGGCCCAGGAGACAGGGGGCGCGCCCAGTAGGGGGGGGGGCGCCCCCATCCTCCTGGACAGGGTGTGGGCCCCCTAGTGTATTTCTTCCGCTCAATAATTCTTATTAATTCCAAAAATAGGTTCGTGGAGTTTTAGAATTTTTGGAGCAGTGCAGAACATGTTTCCAATGTTTGCTCCTTTTCCAGCCAGAATTCCAGCTGTCGACATTCCCCCTCTTCATGGTAAACCTTGTAAAATAAGAGAGAATAGCCATAAGTATTGAGATATAATGTGTAATAACAGCCCATATTGCAATAAATATTGATATAAAAGCATGATGCAAAATGGACGTATCATGGCCGCTCATTAACTACTTTCACCCTGGGAAATCAGATTGGGGATTAGAAGAACACGCACACCGGAAATTCATCCAGGAGGCAGAACGCTAGCCTCCGGAGCTTCGCATAAGGGATTGGCAAGGAGGAGATCACCATCTTCACCGCCAAATGCAAGGGGACGTCAACATCATCACCACTATCATCATCCTTATCATCCACATCCATCTCATTGTAACATTAGGAATCCTAGTGGATCATCTTGTGTTACGTGTGTGATCCATTCAAGTTTATCATTATCATCCTCATGATGTTTGTTGTCTCCATGTGTGAGTAGACCCCTAGTTCTCTGGGATATGGATGAACATTGGTATTATATTGGATATGCGATCCTCTGTTGAATGCTTAGTTTAATAAACTTCGTGAATTGTGAAGGGGCCTCACTCAACTTTACTGCCGAAAGGCTGCGAGGAACGTGAGAGTCTAGGAGTCCGCGAGGAACACATGTCGAGGACTGCCATATGGTGCTACGATCCAATGGCCAAGGATAGCTAGTAACATAGATAAGACGGACAGTTAGTTATTTTTTTAGGATTAACGTTGAGCCTCATATGGTGCGTCGAATTAGTAAATATAAGATAAGATACATATCTCTTCTAGTTGATTGTATCTTAGTGTTGCGTCTACAAAATCTCTTATCTTATTTAATGTGTTTTCTGAGAGAGAGAAATATGAGTAGTTTTCATATTGGTGCTAAAATCTATATGTTGATGAAGATTTGATCACTCTCTCTTTCCTCATTAGATAGCATGCCACATCTAGGTGTTATGATAAATATATACTCAAACTTGATGCACTCCGACTACCCTCATACTTAGATCCTACCTAGCTAGTACTCTCGCTGCCTCCAAAAATAAGGGCCACCGTAAATTTTATCTCAAATCAAATGGAATAATGTTTGATTATTTTATAGACAATTAATACTATCACAATTAGAATACAAACTTCGTATCACTAATTGCACAATAAAACATATTTTTATATTGTATCTATTTAGTTTTGTAATTATTGATAGTTTTCCCTTACAAACTTCATCAAACTTTGTATCATTATTTACTAGAAACAAGTTTATAAGCCTTCTCTTTTTAAAGAGGGATGGAGTAGTCTAGAGTCTATTCGGGTTCTGCAACCAGAAAAGCAAGGCCGCAGAGGCCTGGCAGATGGTAGGCTCCCCTGGTCACCCCAATGAACGCCATAAGAATTTTTCAAGATCCAGTATTCTCTGCCGTCTGCAAGGGCGCCATAACCCACCAGCAACATGCCATGGGCTTCCTTCCCGCAGGGTCCCGTGAAGATGCCCCCTGTGTAGTTGTGGAAGCTTGGTCGGTCGAGCCACATCCTGACGGACACCGGCTTGTAAGAGACCGCGACCAAGAGGTCAAGCTCATCGCGGATGTCCATCTTGTAGCTTCTGATGGATGCGGAGATCATATGCAGCTTCTCCCGCTTGCAGTCTTGGACTCGCCCCACATACGGGTACGTCTCCTCTGAGGCGACACCTCCATTGCGGACGACCCAGTCGAACGCCTTGAGGTCTGAGTCGGCCATACTTTTGTTGGAGCAGTCGAATATCTGCTGGCTCGACAGCCTGACAAGTCTTCCAGTTTGGATCTTGTGTAGCCCCTCAATGGCACCCACGGACGATATAGCCTAGCAGGAACCTGGGTGCACGTCCACGTAGATTAGTTATGGAAGGGACGAAGTGACAAATGAAGCAACAACCTCAATCTCCTTACCGATCTGTCCCTGGAACATGACTGGCGTGACAGCCCCACGCGCACGCCAGTCAAGCAACGGCCGTGGTGTGGTAGGAGTAAGGACACTGGTGGCTAAGCGTGGTGTTCTGGCTGCCGACCTCGGTGGCGGGATGCATAATCCTCCCAATGCGCCTCCCGCCGTGCCTATGAGGCACAGCAGCAGCACAATGGTCTTGGCCAGCGCCATCGTCAACTATCAGTGCTCTATAATTGTTTCTCTGTGATATCTCTTAGATGATGTTGTGTATGGTTTCATTTGTTGTTATCCCTTGGTGTGTGGTTGATAAGACCAAATTAATGCATATATAGAGAGACAGGCAGTGAGAGGTTACATGCCTTGCTGCACGAGGAAAATTCTATTCTGGATTTGGATCAAAATCTGTCTATCTATCTATCTATATCTATCAATCTATCTAAATATCTATATCTATATCTATATACCTACAGTCTAGGCATTTGCCAACTTTTGTTAGTCTGGTTGGGATCGGTATACCAATTTCACAATCGTGTGGCCGAAGCCAGGTGAGACTAATTTACTCCCATCATTTTTATTTACTCTGCATATTAGATTTGACTGAAGTCAAACTTCATAAAGTTTGACCAAGTTTATAACATGTAAATATTTATAATAGCAAACCTATATGATGTGAAAGTATATTCAATAATGAATCTAATGCTATTAATTTGTTAGTGTATATGTTAATATTTTTGTTGTTAAAGTTTATAAACTTTGACTTTGACCAAAGCTAATATGTGGAGTAAATAAAAATAGACGAAGTAATGATGTGCGGGCTAGTTTAGAAGCACGCACCATTCATGCATGATGCACACATGGCAGCAGCCAACAAGAACGAGCCGTAGCACTCCAGCATATAGTGGCAATTCCAGTTTTCGTACAACACAGTCTGGAATTTTTTTTTCCTAAAATGCAGGCACGCACACAGTTTCCATTAACTTGACAAGTATATTTAACACTGCATACTAAACATTGTCTGATCTAAATTCACACGTACTCTTTTTTCTCCCTCAACTCCACACTTGCCGCATTTAGCTTTTTTGTCAGTCCTCTCCGCAAAACCTCTGATCGACTTCATGCATCAGACAAGCACGAGGTGAAGAACCAACAGAAAATTTGGAGCCGTGCACACAGTAATTGGATCATCAATTTTTACATAAAAATTCCCGGCAACCATCCAAAATGGGGCTGGTTCTACTGAAAACCATACATGTGGACTCACAGAAAACTGGGCCTATCAGCATCACACATTTGGCACCAGTGGCGTAGGACAAAAAAAATTTAGATGGGGCATACTCTAAAGGAAGTAGGGGACTACCCCCCCTCCCCCACCCTCCTATGAAAATCAAAGTAGTCCATACACACCAAAATGCACTCAACTGTTTTTACGTGATCTTAAACATAATGAGCAAATAAAATGGAAGTATAAATACCCTTAACTAGAAACAACTTAAAAGGATACACCTAATATTGTCTAAGAACAAAACAACATGAGTGCCCTACCTTTCTTTTGAAAGAAAATCATAATTTATCAATATCAAGACTTATAAATATTTCATGCTCACCACGGCGTGAAGCGCGTCGGAGGTGATCTGTGTGACGCCATTAGCCAAGAGGAGCTCCCTGACATGCACTTGTCGACAGTGCTCGGCAATGACGCTACAACTGGTTGCCGACCTCACGCGCTACCTGCTGGCCGTCGCAGAGCCGTCCCTGCACTCTCCTGCTGGACGGGGGGAACACGCGTCGTTGCACAGCACGGTGGCTGCTACCCACCCTAGGGTTTGTGACTTCGCGTGATCGTGTCCCTGGCCTGCAGGTCCGTGAATGACGAACAGAACAAAGGAACCATGTACTGGTCTATTCTTTTCTAACAACATACTCCCTCCGTCCTTTAAAAAGTGTACTTCCAATTTTGTTGGAGTATCAAACTATCTCAAAGTTTGATGGAGTTTATGCAAAAATATATCAATTTTTGTGAAACCAAATAGGAGTATGATGAAAATATATTTTATCATGAATCTAATACTATTAATTTGCTGACATAAATGTTGATGTATTATTGTATAAACATAGTAAATATAAAAAAGTTTAACTTTTCAACAAAGTTGGAAGTACACTTTTCAAAGAACAAAGGGAGTACTTGTTAGTTGAACTCTGAACTCTTGAGCGTTGCATTCTTGTGTATGGCCCAATAACGTTGACTATGCCTTCGACGAGCTTGTAACTCTAAGAACAGGCGATTTTCTTAGCCGGTTTTAGGACCGATCGATTTAATATGTACACCTAAGAAAATAATCGAAAGAAATCAAGGTAGGACGAACGCCCCACCTTGCCCCACTGAGAGCTCTGCCCCTGTTTGGCACAACACCCTGAAACTACTAGCACACAGCCAGCCGACATACTCCAGTGTTTTCAGACAATACACCTATAGGCACAATAAAAGAACTCCTGCCTAGCTAGCCATACCAGGCCTCTTCCAATACATGGGTGCTTAGATGAGGCGTTAATTGTATTAAAAATCGAACCAACTAGTCTTCTCAATGCATAGGTACTTAGATTTTATAGCTAAGTTTTCCTCATGAAATTGTTTAATAAGTCTTGGTTGGTAGTCATTTTACATAGGTATGTTCATGTGTTTAGTACTGTTTCTTTATTGGGTCATCATAATGCTCTCTCTCAACTTTAATTGCTTTGCCATATCACTTTTTTGCCTATGTGGTATCCTCACCCCTCAACCCCCCCCCCCCCCCCCCCCCACACACACACACACCACACCACACACAAAAATTTGCTCCCCTAACAGATTTATACACCTTTCTGACTATTGTTGAACATAGGCATGCGCACAGAATATGGGACCTTAAGTTTGTTGTGCAATCATGACGTCTGCAGCTAGCTCTTCACAGCTTGTTGTTCGAGTGTTCAGTTGTGCTACCTAGTACTACCTCTGTTCGAAAATACTTGTCATTAAAATGGATAAAAAAAATGTATTTAGAACTAAAATACGTCTAGATACATCTTTTTTAATACGTCTAGATACATCTTTTTTTATTCATTTTGATGATAAGTATTTTCAGACCGAGGGAGTATAAACTTAATCGATCGCCCTTGATAAGAAAAGAAAAAAGCATCGATGTAATTATAATAAGATATATAAAGGATCAAATCAACTCGTCGATGTAGTGCCCCTGTCATCTTTGTAGCGTCTCAGGTGCTCCTCCAGCTCGTGGATGTACTGCTCCTGGCGTCCCTCGTCCACGAAAAGCTCCTTCAGCTTCTTGGCGTTGGTCGCGAATAACTTCCCCTCGTCCTCTGACATGACGCACTGCACCGCCGCCGCGACGCCATGCCTGTCAAACGAGCCGTCGCTCTCGTCCCTTGCCACCTGTACACCGATTCCTCTCTCCGCCATCGCCCGCGCGATCATAGGCGTGTCGGTGAGGAAAGGGAGCATGACCAGCGGAAGCCCGAAGGCGAAGCTCTCGATGGTGGAGCCCCAGCTACAGTGCGTCAGGAACGCTGCCGTGGCGCCGTGAGCGAGCACCTTCACCTGCGGCACCCACCCTGTGCAGACCACCCCACGGTCCTGCGTCCGCTCCTCGAAGCCGGCCGGCAACAGCTCGTGCTCGTTGTTGGTGCCGGCCGGCTTGCGTAGCGCCCAAAGGAAGCGCACTCCGGCGAGCTCTAGTCCGAGCGCGAGTTCATGGATGTTCTCTAGCGTCAGTGGCGCCTCGCTTCCCAACGCGACGTAGAGGACAGACTAAGAAGGCTGGTCCTCGAGCCAACGCAGGACGCCACCTGTGCTGCTCTGCCGGTGGTCCTCGTCACGGTCGTCGGTCGCCCCCGGTAGCAGGATACCGGCAGGAACGGCGGGCTTCCGCAAGAGATCAGAGAGGAGGGTGAACATGCGAGGCTCCAGCTCGCGACAGCTCCGGTGGATGCTGAGGCGGCACCGCTCGAAGACGTCCTATAAACGGTCAGTGTCCGACCTGCCTGACGCGTTCTCACCGAAGTTGTCCGAGAGCATCCGCCGGGCCTCGTGGTGGAGGAAGGCGGTGGTGGACGGGAAGGGGATCCACTTGGGTGGCACGGTGAAGTCCTCTGGCTTCGTGCGCGGGTACGCATCGTTCGCCCACCGCGGCCCAAGAAAGGCCATGCAGGCGGCATGGAAGATCAGGAACGCGGCGCATGGCACCTGCACATGCGATCCATCATCCGCTGTCAAACGTGACCAGCATATACGTGCGTTGTAGGTGGAGATGGCGTACAGCGTCGTACCTTGTGCTGGTCGGCGATGGGCGGGACCCAGTGGTGGCAGAAGTCGAGGATGATCCAGTCGGGCCTCCTGCCGGCGGCGACGGCGTCCGCGAGGAACGACGCGAGCGGGCCGGCGAGGCCGTCCATGGCCTTCTTGAGCAGCTCGACCTTGTCAGGCGGCAGGTCAGACGTGGCCTCGGCGCCCTCCAGCAAGCCCTCCACTGCCGGCAGCGGCAGCGCCGCGAAGCGGATGTGGGCAGACAGGTGCGCCGGCACGGGCGGCAGCCTGGCGAGGTTCCGCGGGGTTGACACGAAGGCGACGGCGTGGCCCCTGGCGGCGAGGTGCTTGGAGAGCTCCAGAAAAGGGATCATGTGCCCGAACGCCAGCCACGGGAAGACCACCACCTCCAGCCCGCCCGCACCGGCGCCGGCAGCCGCCGCTGCCATTTCCATCTGCTCGAAATGGGCCGATCCACCGATGGAGTATAACAAAACAGAGGCTTGGTTGGTGTCGCTGTTGCCTACCTACTTGCCTGATTGGGCTACACGAGCTAACTAACAGTAAGAAAATAAAAAATTGAGCAACACGAGCTAACTCAATAATGGAGCGTGGGAGCTGAGTGGGCTACCCACGACGAAAACCAATAGAGGTGGTGGGACAGGGACTTTTGCACCCCCATGTGGTTACAAGGTGGGCCTTGCACCGTACAGGCCTGGACCAAGATTCCGACGCAACATTGCGAGGGCCCGGAAGGAAAAAAATATCTGGGTCTATTTTATAAATTATCTAAAAAAAAACTGAGGTGCAATTTCAGTCAACATGAAACCGAAAAGGTCTCGAAAAACTCTCCATTTTAACCGACTGATTATACAGTCCTGTAAACCTCCTTCTCAACTTGCCACGGGCCTACCCACGACCGCACCTTCACCCCCCTCCCCCCTTCCCCCAACGCGACTTCAATCTCCCATTCACCCCATCTCCATTTTGGTTTTGCCACATTCTACTCTCCCCCACATCTCTCCTCTCTCTCTCACCCCTCTCTCAATCCCTATCGAGTCCTCTCAAGCTCTGATCCGGTGTCGGTTGGCCATGGATCTCGCCGGATCGGCAGAGCTTGTGGTGCTACAAACTGGCGTCCGAGCACAACACGCTCGTGGTTCTACAACCCTGCATGTCGTCGGGTTCTGAGGGGATGCTGCTATGTGACACTGTTGCAAACGAGGGTCGTCGTGCTGCTAGCCGCATGTGACGCCCAGATAATTAAGCTACAGTAAACCCCTATTAATGGTGCCACATCATCACATTACTGTTGCTAATCCCCGCTTGATCCAAATCACCGTTCTTATTCAAATTCAAATTTAAAGTCAAAGATTCAAATTTCTCAAATATGAAAACAAAATGTTTAAAGTGTGGCAAATATTCCATAACTAATTATGGTGGTGATCCAGCACTTTTGAAAAGTATTTTAATCCTCTTTTGCGAATATAACAGTGGCTGAAAATAATTATTAAAGGCTTTCTAAATTATAAAAATACTAAACTATTTTATTTGAACCTCAAAGTAAATGTGGCAGCGGTATATTAATATTAATAATTTAGAGTCTAGGTTTGTATTTTACAAAAGTTAGAATAAAACCGAATAGAAAACAGAAAATGTAAAAAAAAAGAAAAGAAAATGAAAAGTAAATAAAAAGAGAAAGGCCCTTAACTCCCACTGCGCCTAGCCCAACAGACCGACCCAGCCAGCCCAACCCCCAACCCGGTCGATATCCCTGTTCCTCCGACGAGTCGCTACAGGGGCTCGTCCCGTCCTAACCATCTCGCCGGCAATGCCGGGAGGGGATAAGGGCGCCACGCCCCGACGCCTCGGTCTTCCCTCCCCCACCTACCGCTCCCACTCCCTCTTCCTCTCAGCCTCTCTCCCCCTCGCGAGATCCCCTTCCCTGAGCTTGTCTGCTCGTTGTCGTCGCTGTTGCCAGGTTGCCCACGGACCCCTCTGCGTCCTCTTCTTCCTCTACGACTTTCCACAAGGGCCGGGAAGGACCCGGAGCACTGCCCCCAACTCCTTCCTCCTCGGGCTCCGGCGGCCATCGCTTCGGGCCGAGCCACCCCGAGCTCCTCCGACATCAACGGGCCGTCTCAGCAATGCCGATGAGCACCTCGACCGGAACCTCTTCCCTCTGCCCCTCCTCGTACACCGTAGGTCGTTCCACACTGACGCCCGAGCTCCGGCTTCCGCCGCGCCGCTCGTCGCCGTTGTTTCGGTCGGCGTTGCGTTCAACCGAGTCCTCGGTCATGCTCGTCGACGCCGTACTAGGACGTAGCACCAGCCCGCAGTCCCTGCCTTGCCTCGTGCTCGCCGGCGGCTTGCTGATCTTTTTGCTGGCTCATCTGTCTTCCTTTTGGCTTTTGATGATCATCTTCAGTGTTGACAGAACAACATGTGCCAAGATGCAGCCAGCAGCTCCAGCCCCATGTGCCAAGATGCGTCCAGCAGGTCAAACGTCAAGGTAACCCGGCCACATCCGACAGAGCCAAACTGAGGAGGGTGGCGATGGACGAAGCGCCGGTGGGTAGCAATGGACGAGCAGAGGAGTTTGCGAGCTGCCAGGGCGCCGTGGAACGCGGTCGTGAACGGCAGGGGAGAGCTGCGGGGGGCGCTGGCCGCGGCCGCGGCGAGCTTGCCGGAGAAGCGAGCAAACGAGTTGCGCTGCGGGCGACGGCGGCGGCGGCGAGCGAACGGGAGAAGGAAAGGGGACGACCTGAGGATTTGGGGAATTCGGCGAGGCTGACGGGAATCAGGAGGAAACTGGCATGTGTGCGTTGAGATTCGGTCTTGCCAGGTGTCCTCAGCCCAAGTGGGTCTCACGATCGCCCTGTACGACCCGGGTCTTATAGGATTTTTTTTCCATCCCGGCGGCCTTCATCCGCGCGCCCGGGTTCGCCCCTACGGGCGCCCGACGCACGCACCCGTAACCCACGCCCCCAAAAGGCCTCTGGGCCGCTGACTGCTGGGGCCCAGCGCCCCGCCCTTTAAAAAAATATACAAAAAATATGTTTTTAAAATAATAATGATGATTAAATTAATTAACTAATTAGTTTAATCTAGTTTAATTAGGCTAATTACCTAGTTTAACTAATTACACTAGTTAGTTAATGAAATAGTCTATGACAAGGGGCCCCACCCCCTATTGACCAGTCAAATGTTGACTGGTCAACTGGGGCTCCCTGGTCCACCTGTCAGCCACTGGGTGCACTTTGTGTACCCTGTGCTGGGTACACCCTAGCATTTATTCTTTATTTTCGAATTAAATTAAAATTGCAGAATATTATTAAAACTTTGACAAATCATATAAAATAATCCGTAACTCGGATGAAAAAGTTTTATACATGAAAGTTGCTCAGAACGAAGAGACAAATCCGAATACGTAGTCCGTTCATCTGTCACATGCCCCTATCATAGCGAACATGCAACCTTTACCTTCCATTTCATTTGTCCGATAATGCCTAACATTGGGGAAACATTACCGGATGTTTTCCCCCTTCGCCAGTATCGCCTAACACTGCGTTAGAACACCTCTAGTACCGCTTGTTGTCATGATTATGCATATGTTTGTGTGTATTTACTGTTTCTTCCCCCTCTTCTTTCCGGTAGACCCCTAGTCTGCTGCTGATGCCCCTGTGATCGACTACGTCGACGACGACCCTCCTTCTTGTCTGAGCAACCAGACAAGCCCCCCCTTTGATCATCCCGATATCGCCCATTCTATACTCTAATGCTTGCATTAGATTTTGCTACTGTTATTGTTCGCTCCTATTCTGATGCATAGCCTGCTTTTGTACCTGCTATTGTTACCTACCTGCTTAGTATAGGTTGGCTAGTGATCCATCAGTGACCCCCACCATGTCCTTGTTGCCCCTACTTCATCATCGATGACTCGATCAACGTGATCGACGACCGGAGCCCGACACCTCACATCACATCACGCCCTTTTTGTTGCTCGACTCAGCAGAGTTACCATCGAGTGTCGAGGGTGGAACCTCATACATCACTCCTGATGAGATCTCTATAGTGTAGCTATTCGGTCGTGGTCATCGAGGGTGGTTCCTCCTTCACCATTCCCGATACGGCTCTATCGTGCAACACCTCAAGTGTGAACCTCGAGGGTGGTTCCTCTTACATTCACCTTGATGATTACATCGAGTGGAATCCACTGGGGGTGATTCCTCGGGTTTTCCCCTTGATGTTTGGACACACGGTTACCTTGACTTTGCTTGAGACCTTTGGGAAAGTCGGGCGGGCCCGGAGAGCACCCGCAAGATAATGACGTGGCACGGCCGGGCATTCTAGGCCCTTGTCATAAGTCCACGAGACGGGTGTCGGTGTCAAAACCGGCGGATCTCGGGTAGGGGTCCCGAACTATGCGTCTAAGACTAATGATAACTGGAGGCAGGGGACACGATGTTTTACCCAGGTTCGGGCCCTCTCGATGGAGGTAATACCCTACTTCCTGCTTGATTGATCTTGATGATATGAGTATTACAAGAGTTGATCTACCACGAGATCGTAGAGGCTAAACCCTAGAAGCTATCCTATGAAAAAATAACTAACTGACTGTAAAAAAAAATAAAAAATTGAGCAACACGAGCTAACTCAATAATGGAGCGTGGGAGCTGAGTGGGCTACCCACGACAAAAACAAATAGAGGTGGTGGGACAGGGACTTTGCCCCCCATGTGGTAACAAGGATGGGCCTTGCACCGTACAGGCCTGGACCAAGATTCTGACGCAACATTACAAGGACGGAAAAAATGATATCCGGGTCTATGTTGTTTATTATCCAAAAATCGAGGCGCAATTTCATTGAACATGAAACCAAAAAGGTCTCGGAAAACTCTCCATTTCAACCGACTGATTATTCAGTCACCTAAACCTCGTTCACAGCTTGCCACGGGCCCACCCACGAACACGTCTTCAACCTCCCACCCCCCGTCACTCCCCTCCCTCCCCCCCCCCACCCACCACGAACATGACTTCAATCTCCCATTCACCCCTTCTCCATTTTGGTTTTGCCACGTTCTACTCTCCCCCACGTCTCTCCTCTCTCTCTCACCCCTCTCTCAATCCCCATCGAATCCTCTCTAGCTCTGATCCAGTGCCGGCTGGCCATGGATATCGCCGGATCGGCAGAGCTTGTGGTGCTACAAACTGGCGTTCGAGCACACAACGCGCTCGTGGTTCTACAACCCCGCATCTTGTCGGGTCTGAGGGGATGCTGCTATGTAACGTTGTTGCAAACGGGGGCTGTTGTGCTGCTAGCCGCACGAGCTGCTCCATGGTGCGGACGACGGTGCATCGTTGCGCGCGCCATGCTGCGTTGAGGTTGCTACTTAGTTTCATATACTGATTTGTTTGTGCTACCAAGCAAATGGAATGAATTGATAAAATGTGGGTCCATGATGGAAGCATGGGAAACCTCTTGCATTGGATATGAACTCGATGGGAGGAATTTGTTCTGGCTGATTGTAAACGTCCAATCGTGTATCACACAAAAATTAATTCTCCCGTTATGTACTAGTGAAGCAATTGTGGTGCTGATGTACCCTTTTCGTATTTCATGTGGCCACCCGCTCCAGAGTTATCATGTTAGGCGTTGTACAGTGTGTGTTGCTTAGAGAAAGAAATCGTTCTTTTGGTAAGCTTTGAAGCTTCTTGTAGAGGGTAGACAGTTGGGGACCGCGGTAATTTCAAAAAAAATCCTACGACCACGCAAGATTTATCTCTATGTGATTCATAGCAATGAGAGGAGAGAGTGTTGTCCACGTACCCTCGTAGACCAAAAGCGGAAGCGTTATGACAACACGGTTGATGTAGTCGTACGTCTTCACGATCCGACCGATCCTAGCAACGAAGATACGACACCTCCACGATCTGCACACGTTCAGCTCGGTGACGTCCCACGAACTCTACATCCATCTGAGGTCGAGGGAGAGTTTCGCCAGCACGACGGCGTGGTGACGGTGATGATGAAGTTACCGGCGCAGGCTTCCCTTAAGCACTACGACGATATGACCGAGGTGTGTAACTGTGGAGGGGGCACCGCAGACGGCTAAAACAATTGTCAACTTGTGTGTCTTTGGGGTGCCCCCTCCCCCGTATATAAAGGAGGAGAGGGGAGGCCGGCCGGCCCTCATGGGCGCGCCAAGGGGAGAGGAATCCTCCTCCTAGTTGGAGTAGGACTCCCCCCTTTCCTAGTCCTACTAGGAGAAGAAGGAAGGAGGGGAAGGAGAAGGAAGGAAGGGCGCCGCCCCTCCCCTAAGTCCAATTCGGACTAGGCCCATGGAGCGGCGCGACCAGCACCTGGCCGTCCCTCTCTCTCTCCCTTAGGCCCAATAAGGCCCATTACTTCTTCGGTGGTTCCGATAACCCTTCCAGCACTCCGGTTATACCTGAAACTTCTCCGGAACACTTCTGGTGTCCGAATGTAGTCGTCTAATATATCAATATTTATGTCTCAACCATTTTGAGACTCCTCGTCATGTTCGTGATCACATCCGAGACTCCGAACAATCTTCTTTTCACCAAAACACATAAACTCATAATATCAATCGTCATCGAATGTTAAGCGTGCGGACCCTACAGGTTCGAGAACTATGTAGACATGTCCAAGACACGTCTCCGGTCAATAACCAATAGCGGAACCTGAATGCTCATATTGGTTCCTACATATTCTACGAAGATCTTTATCGGTCAAACCGCATAACAACATACATTGTTCCCTTTGCCATCGGTATGTTACTTGCACGAGATTCGATCGTCGGTATCTCAATACCTAGTTCAATCTTGTTATCGGCAAGTCTCTTTACTCCTTCCATAATACTTCATCATGCAACTAACTCATTAGCCATAATGCTTGCAAAGCTTATAGTGATGAGTACTCCCGAGAGGGCCCAGAGATACTTCTCCGAAACACGGAGTGACAAATCCTAATCTCGATCTATGTCTACCCAACAAACTCCTTCAGAGACACCTGTAGAGCACCTTTATAATCACCCGGTATTCGGGAGTTGTATAATTTCATAGTTTGAGGAACTTGTATATGTCATGAAGAAAGCAGTAGCAATGAAACTGACACGATCATAATGCTAAGCTAACGGATGGGCCATGTCCATCACATCATTCTCCTAATGATGAGATCATGTTCATCAAATGACAACACATGTCTATGGTTAGGAAACATAACCATTTTTGATTAATGAGCTAGTCAAGTAGAGGCATACTAGGGACTATATGTTTTGTCTATGTGTTCACACATGTACTAAGTTTCCGGTTAATACAATTCTAGCATGAATAATAAACATTTATCATGAATTAAGGAAATTAATAATAACTTTATTATTGCCTCTAGGGCATATTTCCTTCAATTAAGTACCCCACTTGTTGAGAGAAGAGCTAGTGGATAAAAGAATTAGGTTTATTTTAGAAAGCACCAATATACGAGGCCTTAGGAACCTTCCGTGACACGTCCATACTTGGCAATGCCCTTTTGTCCATCACATCGACTGAGGAAAAAGGTGAGCCTATATGTTAAAGAGCTAGCGCTGCCACAGACGAATACCCGAGAGAAGGAAATAGCTACGCATCCGATCGCAACTAAACTGACAGCCGGCTCTTCTCTCTTCTACCTTGTCTATCATCTTCTTCATTCTCTGGTTCCCCCCTTTAGCTCATTGGTGCTTGTAATCAAACCACCAATTACCTTGCATCTTATGCATTTGAGTGCATCGTAGATCAAAACTCTAACATGCTGCTTCGGGCATCGGCGGCAAATGTTTGACCGCTAACTTCAGATCTGACCACCCTTGTAGTAATGGCGACCCATCCCCTGCGGCCTCTCTGCTAATGGGCACTGGTAGTTTTCCCTCCATCCTCACCACCTTGTTGGTGGTGTCGCCCTTCGCGTATCCTCGCCCACTAGTAGTGATCGTGGAGCCGACTTCATTGTTGACAATGTGTAGATGTGTTGGGTGCTTTGCTTGAGAAGCATGCATGCGGTAGCTTGGGCTAGATGGAGGTGTCGGGATTAGCAAGTGAGCGTCGTAGTGATGTGTTCGTTCCGCTACGGTGGCATTCTAGATTTGTGTTCTGCCCTAAGGAAACATTCCCCGAGATTGTGCTTGGGCTGATCACAATAGCGTTTTGGGCATCGTAAACCTCCTTGGAGGCCTAGCTATAGAGATCTACCTACACTTTTACTCTCGGGTTGGATGGTTTCCGGGTGAAACCCCGATATCTGATCATCCAGGTCAGGCAAAATCGGTTTCTTTGACACCACTATCTTGATGAATGTGTCGCCTTCCACTAGTAGAAAACGACCTTATGTTCACCTCATTAGTCCCGGTTCAATTACGACCCGGTACTAATGGTACCATTAGTCCCGATTCGAACTGCTACGCATTAGTCCCAGTTCATTTCTGACCTACAGTTCCGGTTTGTGTCACAAACCGAGACTAAAGGGGTGGTGGCAGGCTGGCGTCAGGCCGGGGTCCCACGAGCCCTTTAGTCTCGGTTTTTGACACAAACCGGGACTATAAGTTAGACTTTTAGTCTGGGTTGGAGCCACCAACCAGGACTAAAGGGGTCTAACCGTGTAGTCCCGGTTGGTGGCTCCAACCCTAAAGGGGTGATTTTCAAACTCTACCCACCCCCACCCCCCGGTATCGCCTTTTCAGTTTTGAAAAATAATAATAAAAAAATTATAAAAACTTCAAAAATTAAAATCCTTCGAGATGTAGTTTTGTTACTACATCTACTAGTTAGGGAAATTTAAAAACATAAATTTCGATATGTGTCGCAATTTTTTTTATGAAAAAGTAAAATGACCATATCTTTTGCATACGATGTCGAAAAAACGTATAATATATCAAAATGTTCAGCAAGAAAATCCGGTTCCAATTTCGACGGCCCTAGGATGTTTTGCAAATTTTTAGAATCCTCAAATTCTAAAAGAAAAAAAGTTATGCTTAAATTTCAATTTTTTTGAATTTTTGTTAAATCTGGTCAAACTACTTATTCAAGAAATATTAGTGTTACTAAATAATTATTTTAGTTTTTTTTGAACTTTGGTCAAATCTGGTCAAACTGTGGACAAACTATGGTCAAACTACTTATTCAAGAAATATTAGTGTTACTAGATAATAATTATTTTTAGAATAATAGTTTCAAACTCAAATGGTGAAACGTGTGATTTCATGCTCAAGCTAAATTCCTGAGGGTTAATAGGATTGACAGCTTACTATTGTCTGGTAAACAATAAGTGTAGACTTGGAAGCTAGGGGCAATATAACTCGGAAGTTAAGCGCGCTCAGGCTGGAGTAGTGAGAGGATGGGTGGCCGGCCGGAAAGTTAGATGATTTGAAATGAGTGCTCCACACTTGAGCAGTGATGAGGGGTGATTAGAGATTAAATCGGAAAACAATTCAAAAAAAAATTCAACCTTTTGTCCCCACCCTTTAGTGCGGGTTGCAGAACCGGGACTAAAGGTCCTTACGAACCGGGACTATAGCCCAATTTTGCACTAGTGTTTGACTTGTTGTATAATCTTGGTTTGCACCATCCTTTTGCGCTCTGAACCTCTATGTGTGTGCAAGGGGATTCCGGCAGTGGTTCCTTACGCAGTCACGGAGCTGCATCCACACCCCCCGCTTCAAGGTGGTTGTGTGGTGCCTTCGACTACATGTCTCTATTGATCGATCACCTTCGGCTACATCTGATGTTGATTGAAGCATTTAGTATCGTTCCAACTTCTTGTTCTCGAAGCTTACTCCATTTAGTGGCACTCTTCGATGGTGTAGGTGGAGAACTCAGCAGTAATATGTTTGAGGATCATCCTTGTGGCGGAACTTCTGGTCAATTTTCATGTTGGCTAGGTCGATGCCACCTGTCGACTCAGACAACTCCTAATTCACTAGTAGAAAAGGGGGCAATGGTCCAGGCTGGGCCAGCCCATTAGTCCTGGTTCAGTCCAGAACTGGGACACATGGGGGCATTGGACCCGGTTCGTGAGCCCCGGGGGCCGGCCGGGCCACATGGGCCATTGGTCCCGGTTAGTCTGGACCTTTTGGTCCCGGTTGGTGGGACGAACCGGGACCAATGGGCCTCGCTCCTGGCCCACCACCATTGGTTCCAGTTGGTGGCCTGAACCGGGACCAAAGGCTGCCCTTTAGTTCCGGTTCATGCCACGAACCGGGACCAATGAATTGCCTATATATACCCCTCGCCCGCGAGCAGAGCACTCCCACTGCTCTGTTTTTCCTGGCCGGCGAGGGGAGAGCTTTGTGGTGCTCTAGCTCACCTCCTATGCACACGAGGTGTTCGATGGAATGCCCGAGCCACACTACTTAAGCTTTCTCCTCTCCAAGCTCGACCTCCAAGCTCCATTTTCCTCAATATTTGTCTAGGTTTAGCGGTCCGTCACGTCCCGTCCCCGTCTTCACCGCCGTCGATCGCCCGTGCCAATCTCATCGCTGGCACCATCGTGGTGAGCCTCTTGTTCTAATTATCTTCTTTCTGAAAGGAAAAATATTCTTACTTGTATGTTTAGATAGATACTTGTATTATTTTCTTACTTTCATTATTGCATCTTATATAGTGTGATGGTTTTGGTATCCACCCACGTCGGCCCTCGTCCTGTCTATGATTCAAATGTGGTATATATTATCTTTTCATAACTATTGGTTCATTTATTGTTTATGAAAATTATGCCGACCAACGTGACATAGATTTTATTTATCTAGGAGGTTGTTGAACCGGAAATTCCAACCGACCCTATTGTCGAGAGGTTAAATTTAGTTGAAGAAGAAAACAATTTCTTGAAGGAAAAAATAAGAAAAATTGAGGAGGATAAGATGATATTGGAGTTGCATGTTGCAGATGTCGTCGATGATCACAAGATCAAGAAGGATGCAATGCGCTTGAAGATTAGAAACATTAGAAAATATGCCATTCATACCGAGGCTTGGTATCATTATGCTGTTGGATCAGTTGTTACCTTGGTTGTGATTATTATCGCATTTGTTTTCGCATTGAAATGTTTTACATAGTTTTAATGTATGATTTAATTAATTTAGATGCTCTGCAGAGCTTTATGTTGTTAGATGAGAACTATGTATGTACTTTGGTTTTAATGTGATGATGAACTTCTATTAATTTGTTCACTGAATTACCTATTCATGATGTTCTGTAATGATTTTTGACACACTTAATTATATATAATGCACGCAGATGAACCGGCAATGGATGTATGGTGAAAGACACACCTCCGAGTACATTAAGGGCGTGTATCATTTTCTCGAAGTGGCTGAGGCAAACAAGCAGAATGGTTTTATGTGTTGTCCATGCCCTATATGTGGGAATACGAAGTCTTACTCCGACCGGAAAATCCTTTACACCCACCTGCTTTACAAGGGTTTCATGCCACACTATAATGTTTGGACGAGGCACGGAGAAATAGGGGTTATGATGGAAGACGGCGACGAAGAAGAGTACGATGACAACTATGTGCCCCCTGAATACGGTGATGCTACTGAAGATCAAGAGGAACCAGACGATGTGCACGATGATGCTGCAACATGCAAAGTTGCTGAAGATCAAGAGGAACCAGACGATGTGCCCGATGATGCTGATCTCCGCCAGGTCATTGTCGATGCAAGGACGCAATGCGAAAGTCAGAAGGAGAAGCTGCAGTTCGATCGCATGTTAGAGGACCACAAAAACGGGTTGTACCCCAATTGCGAAGATGGCAACACAAAGCTCGGTACCGTACTGGAATTGCTGCAGTGGAAGGCAGAGAATGCTCTGCCTGACAAAGGATTTGAGAAGCTACTGAAAATATTGAAGAAGAAGCTTCCGAAGGAAAACAAATTGCCCGACAGTACATACCCATCAAAGAAGGTCGTATTCCCTCTAGGATTGGAGGTGCAGAACATACATGCATGCCCTAATGACAGCATCCTCTACCGCGGTGCGTACAAGGATCTGAACGCATGCCCGGTATGAGGTGCATTACGGTATAAGATCAGACGAGATGACCCTGGTGATGTTGACGACGAGCCCCCCAGGAAGAGGGTTCCTGCGAAGGTGATGTGGTATGCTCCTATAATACCACGGTTGAAACGTCTGTTCAGAAACGGAGAGCATGTCAAGTTGATGCGATGGCACAGTGAGGACCGTAAGAAATACGGGAAGTTGAGTGCACCCGCTGACGAGTCGCAGTGGAGAAAAATCGAGAGAAAGTACTGGGATGTGTTTGCTAGTGACCCAAGGAACGCATGGTTTGCTTTAAGCGTGGATGGCATTAATCCTTTCGAGGAGCAGAGTAGAAATCACATCACCTGGCCCGTGACTCTATGTATGTATAACCTTCCTCCTTGAATGTGCATGAAGCGAAAGTTCATTATGATGCCAGTTCTCATCCAAGGCCCTAAGCAACCCGGCAACGACATTAATGTGTACCTAAGGCCATTAGTTGAAGAACTTTTACAGCTGTGGAATGGAAACGGTGTACGTACGTGGGATGAGCACAAATAGGAGGAATTTGACCTAAAGGCGTTGCTGTTCGTGACCATCAATGATTGGCCCGCTCTCAGTAACCTTTCAGGACAGACAAACAAGGGATACCACGCATGCACGCACTGTTTACTTGACACTGATAGTATATACCTGGGAAGCTGCAGGAAGAATGTGTACCTGGGCCATCGTCCATTTCTTCCGACCAACGATCAATGTCGAAAGAAAGACAATCATTTCAAATGCGAGGCAGATCACCGGAAGAAGCCCGCCATGCGTACCGGTGATCACGTACTTGCTATGGTCAATGATTTACACGTAATCTTTGGAAGGGGTCCCGGCGCACTAGCTGTTCCTAATGACGCTGAGGGACACACACCCATGTGGAAGAAGAAATCTATATTTTGGGACCTACCCTACTGGAAAGACCTAGAGGTCCGCTCTTCAATTAACGTGATGCACATGACGACGAACCTTTGCGTGAACCTGCTAGGCTTCTTGGGAGTGTATGGAAAGACAAAAGATACAGCTGAGGCACGGGATGACCTGCAACGTTTGCACGAAAAAGACGGCATGCCTCCAAAGCAGTATGAAGGTCCTACCAGCTATGCTCTTGCCAAAGAAGAGAAGGAAATCTTCTTTGAATGCCTGCTTAGTATGAAGGTCCCGACTGGCTTCTCGTCGAATATAAAGGGAATAATAAATATGGCAGAGAAAAAGTTTCATAACCTAAAGTCTCATGACTGCCACGTGATTATGACGCAACTGCTTCCAGTTGCATTGAGGGAGCTTCTACCGGAAAACGTCCGATTAGCCATTGTGAAGCTATGTGCATTCCTCCAAAGCAGTATCTTGTGATCGATCGAGAAATCATACCAAGGCTAAGGAGTGATGTGGTGCAATGTCTTGTCAGTTTCGAGCTGGTGTTCCCACCATCCTTCTTCAATATCATGACGCACATTCTAGTTCATCTAGTTGACGAGATTGTCATTCTGGGCCCCGTATTTCTACACAATATGTGCCCCTTTCAGAGGCTCATGGGAGTCTTCAAGAAATATGTCTGTAACCGCGCTAGGCCAGAAGGAAGCATCTCCATGGGCCATCAAGTAGAGGATGTCATCGGGTTTTGTGTTGACTTCATTCCTGGCCTTAAGAAGATAGGTCTCCCTAAATCACGGTATGAGGGGAGACTGACTGGAAAAGGCACGCTTGGAAGGGACTCAATAATATGCAGGGACGGATATTCTTGGTCTCAAGCACACTACACAGTTCTATAGAACTCTACCTTGGTGACCCCGTATGTCAATGAACACAAGAATAGTGTGCGCTCCAAACACCCGGAGCAGTGCGACGACTGGATTACATGTGAACACATCAGGACTTTCAGCAGTTGGTTGGAAACACGTCTCAAAGGTGACATCACTGTTTGTGATGAGCTGTACTTGTTGTCCAGGGGACCATATTTGACTGTATTGATTTACAAAGGATACGAGATAAATGGGAATACATTTTACACGAATGACCAAGATCAAAAGAGCACCAACCAAAATAGCGGTCTCCGCTTTGATGCAACAACCGAGAGGGGAAAGGACACATACACTACTAGGGAAAAGGCTAGCAGCAGCGCGGGTTTTTAGGCTAGCAGTAGCGCGGGTGGCCGCGCTACTAATAAGGCGCTACAGCTAACTCATAGTAGTAGCGCGGCCCTAACCCGCGCTACTATTGTTGAAGATATCAGCAACACTTTTTGTGAACGCGCTACTATTAACTAGCTGTAGCGATTTCGCCATCCCTCGCTACTGCTATATCTTTCATCATTTTCCCATTACCCCTTTCCCTTTCAGTTGTCCTTTCAGATACTAGATACTAGGTACTGCTAGTAGATATCAAATTCATAAACCATTACTAGGTACGGTAGTACTCCCTTCGTTCCAAATTACTCGTCGTGGTTTTAGTTCAAACCACGACGAGTAATTTGGAACGAAGGGAGTACTAGATAACAATTTCATGCATAGCCAACATGCATCCTCAAGCAGTACAAGGTCATATCAACGGCCATCATCATATGTAGTTCTAGATGATATCGACGATGATCATCATATGTAGTTCTAGATGATATAGCCAAACACACATATGTAGTTCTAGATGATATAGCCACACACACATATGTAGTTCTAGATGATATAGCCACACACACATATGTAGTTCTAGATGATATCGAAGACAATCATCATCCTCAAGCCTGGGCGGTTGGTGTTCCTGATAGTAATTAGGATGGCCTGTCCAACACGAAGATTCCTGCCATCGAGAAATTTCTTCCACCCAACGGAGTTTAAGTGTGTGCGACCATCCGTGTCCACGCGGTAAGTACAGGTTGTGACGGAGACCCTTGCAGTAAGGCATAGTCCAGCTGAGCCTTCTTCATCAGGCTCGATACCATAACTCACAGATATGCTCTTTGCCAATTTCTGAATAAGAAAAACATATCAATTAATAAGCATGTGATCGAACTCTACACTAAAACATATATATCATCGACTAGATTCCACACAACATACCATATCATTGGACTGTACACTAAGTAATTCACACTACTAATTTGCATTTGTAAGTATAACATACCATATCATGTCGATCAACCATGGTATTTGTCAAGCGGGTCACGAATGGCACCTCGACAAAGTCAGCACGTGGCGGAATTAGGTCCCACAGGTTGGACACCTCCTCCTCACTCAGCCTTGTTCTTTGAGCTATGATGGCTTCATGAAGTGTGTCCTCATCATCTTCGTCGAGTGGGTCCTCATTATCTTCATCATCTTCATCATCTTCGTCATCTTCATCATCTTCCACCAGGTTGAGATAAATGACAGCTAGCTTGGGTCTTTCTGCTCAGAAGTTGAAGTTGATCAACTCACCACCAGTAAGATGCATGCGAGCGACGAAACGGGCCCATCCATCTCCTCCAATCTACGACATATTGCGTCCTTTCTCGACCTCCATAGTGTACGGCCCCCCAGGAGCCTCAAATGTCACAGTGTCTCCTGTCAGCTTGTTGAATTTCAACCTCACATTGCATGGGACGATTTGTGTAAAATAAGCAAAATGACACAATGCAGTAATGCCAACACTAAAAATAAAATAGTTATTACATTTCATCTAATTTCTTACCGCCGCATGACAAAAACTCGGCTGGAAGTAGATGCCGAATAGCTTGCCAGTTGCAAGGCTGCTGGCGCATCTTGACTTGCACAGTCGACATAGTGGTGGTGGTGGTGGCGCCATTCTTCCTAGGGATATTTAAATTAGTGCCCCTGGTTCCTTAGCTGTGCTCACTTTTCCCCACGCTCCAAATGTTTGCTCACTTTTCCCCTCTTCCTTAGCTGAAACTCTCACAAATGCTCATAGCGGGCGTTTGCCATCTTGAACGTCCATTGACCGTTAATTGCTGACGAGTGGGGCTGAGTCTTCGTCTTACTGTTGCTTGTTGACGGGTGGGACCGCAACGAGACACGTATTGGGCAGCTTGTCTGAATCTGAAACAGATCTAGACAGGTCGCACTGCACCACGCCGCCCCGCCCCCTCCGCCGGCGTCGTTCCACGTCCATCGCTGTTGTTTCCTCCACCCTATGCCCTTTTCCGTTCATCAGCGACGCCGCGTCTCCGCCAGATATAGCCCACCTCCCCATCTGGGATTACATAGCGCTGTTGAGTGAGGACGCCCAGAATGCAGTCGACCGTGGAGAGGATTGGGTCGAATCCGCGGCAGATAATTCATGGATTAAACCTGGGTAAGCATTGTTTCCTCTCGAATTGACGTTCTAAGTCGTATTGTAGGCCGCATTTGACTTCTGTTTGCTTGAATCGTTCGAATTTGTGCTCGATTTTACCCGGCTAACTGAAGCCTTTGTTTCCTTCCACCAACAAAATAGGATTGATCCCGCGCTGGCTTTCCAGCTGGCGATTAGAATGGAAACTAGTGTGCTGCGTGGTACTAAACCGCATTTGATTTCATCATTTTTCTATCCCAAAGTGGTAGAAACCAACATATCTTTCAAAGATTTGCGAGCTGAGCTCCGAAACACCTATCCCTGGAGTGATGCCGATGTTGTTGAACTGAATTACTTCAGAAGTGACGAGCAAAGATTTCTCCCACTAACTTGCGACGATCATATGCCATTGCTTTTTTGCTGGGATTGCTGGCTGCCGATTCGGTAAACTCCAAATCGATGTGCTTCAGCCACGCGCAGAATGGGCGAAGGGGAAGGGAGTTCAGACATCATCTGTCTGTGCTAATAGCCAGCACCCCGGCACTCCTTGTAGGTCGACACCAAGTAAAGCAAGTGGTTCGTGGAGCCACAACATGCCTGCTGCCAATTCTGGTTCCGATTGAGCTGCTGCTTCTTGTGTACCTTCTGCAGTTGGTGTAGAAGAAGATGCAGAACCTGACGAGGCAGTGCCTACAAATGATGATGAAGACGAGATGATGTTTCCTGAACTGGTCGATGTAGCCAGTCAGCAAGCAGTGGATGATGAATATATGGAGGAGCCCATCAGCCAAGCTAGGTTTGATGACACTGACGATGAAGAGAAGGTGGAGAACATGGACAGCTTAATCGAGGATGAATACGATGGTGATGACATGCCAACAATTTAGTGGAACAGAGAAAAACCTGAGCTTACTGTAGGTACCATTTTCCAATCAATGGTGGACTGTCAGAATGCAGTGACAACATGGTGCATTATATCTGAAAACACCTATAAGATTAAAAGGAGTGAGCCAGCAAGGTTCACTATTTTTTGTCCATATCCTAGGTGTAGGTGGAAGTTGCATGCATCTCGTATGAGAAAGTGCAAATATATTCAGGTAATCCAAGTTCAGTTAGTAATTTAGTTTCAGATCGTTGAGTAAGGTTTCTTAACTATTCTTTACCCTTTTATTTTGTTTCATATAAAGAAAAACGCACACAAGCACACTTGTCCACCTGGAGGGGGAGGGGGGAAGGCCAAAACCAAGCTAGCAAAAACTAGGTGGGTGGCAGATGCTATATTGGATTGGCTGAGAGAAGAACCTGGACTTGGTCCAGCAGCACTCCATGGGAAGCTTTTTGAGAAGTACAAGATAGAAATTCCTTACATGAGAATTTTCAATGCTAGGGAAAAGGCTCTTGACAGAATTAATGGTCAATGGAATGACAGTTTTCAGCTGCTTTACACTTTCAAAGCTGAAGTGGAGATGGAAAATCCAGGGAGTGTTGTGGAGATTGACAAGCATACAGTTCCATTCAAAATAAAAAGGAAGTCATTTCAGAAGGAGTGCTTCAGAAGGGCTTTTGTTTGTTTCAAGGCTTGCTGGCAGGGGTTTCTAGATGGTTGCAGGCCCTATTTGGCTGTAGATGCTACACATTTGACTGGAAGATGGAGAGGATAGCTAGTAGCAGCTTCTGCAGTTGATGGACACAACTGGCTATTCCCAGTTGCATTTGGTGTGGTGGAGGCAGAGTCTGAGGAAAGTTGGGTCTGGTTTCTGCAGCAGTTGCGCAACATTATAGGCACACCCCCAGGTTTAGCTATACACACAGATACTTGCAAGGGTTTAGAGAGTGCAGTGGAAATTGTTCCCTGGAGTGGAGCATAGGGAATGTATGCGACACCTAGCGCATAATTTCAAAAAGAAGTTCAAAGGTAAAATTTATGATGAGAACTTATGGCCAGCATCATACACATGCAGCAAAAGGAAGCATGAACACCATTTGAGAGTGTTGTATGCTCAAAATCCTCTTGTGAATGAGTACATGGATGCACATCATGGCAAGGTGTGGTCAAGAAGCAAATTCAACGAAATCTGCAAAGTAGATTATGTGACCAGTAAGCTTGCAGAATGCTTCAATTCAAAGTTCAAGTCAGTGAAAGGGCTCTTGTTGTGGCAAGCATTTGACAAGATGAGGCAAATGATCATGATAAAGATGGCTCTTCGCAAAAGAATTGCAGAAACACAATATGTTGGTCATCAAATGCTCCGATCACTGATTAAGGCATTGCACTTGAAGGCAAGAGGACTGAAGATGAAATATATTCGATCTGGTACATATGAGGGAGAGGTTACCTATACTGACACTAAAAATAGGGTATGGAGGTATCCTGTGAACCTAAGTACTAGAGAATGTAGTTGTAGGAAATGGCAGATCCGTGGGAAGCCATGCATACATGCCCTACATCTGATGACCGTTATCGGGGGTGCAGATGGTGAAGTTGATCAATATTGCTCTGAGTATTTCTCTGTTGCCAAATTTATGGCTGCTTATGCTGACAATGTGCCTGGACTATTGGGGAAAGATCAATGGAACATACTAGATCCAGGATTCAAACTCCACGCTCCTGTCATTACTAGACCACCAGGAAGACCAAGGAACCAGAGGATTAGAGCAGGTGAGGAGGGTCATCTACGAAAGAAGCGTGCTTGCAAAAAATGTGGAGTTCTGGGGCATATTGCTAGGCTTTGTACCAATGCAGTGGATGCATCATTTGGAGAGGAGGAAAGATGGACAACAGCCAATGCTGAGGATAATGCAGCAGCAATGGAGACTGAAGATGCAGTGGAGAATGCAGCAGCAATTGAAGCAGTGGAGAATGCAGCAGCAATTGAAGCAGTGGAGAATGCAGCAGGAAATGAAGCATCTTGGTATGTGTTTGCACCCTTTGTAGAATGCAGCTACCCTTTTGTTTGCATTTGTTCTCTTTTTTGCCTATGGCTTATAATTTTATTTACCAGCTCTAGGGAGAAAAGGCCAAGAGATGAAGAAGCAGAAGATTTTGAAACCATGGCCTTTGATGGTTTTGAATCTATAAGAGAGGAAGAGGAGGGCGTAATTATTCCAATTGTGCCTTTAAAGATTACTGAACCCATAGATGACCGTCAAATGGTCGTCAAGTTCTCGGCGAGTGCAACTACTCCATCAGCACCTCCACGAGGAAAACCCCAAGTAAAGCCCAAGATCAAAAGGAACAAGAGTCTGAAAGAAAAGAGCATCTCAACTAGGGAAACCAGGAGCAAGACGGTGAAGCCAGCTGCAAACACAAGGAGCAAGTCGAAAATTTGAATTAAGTTGTGGGAAATGTATGTGTTATCAATTTGAGGGCGAGTGGATCGCTTAAAACTTGGTAGATTTGTATTAAGATGTTGGCATCTTAAAACTTGGTAGATTTGAGCTACTTTGAAAACTTATTAGTTGTAATAATGTTGCTTCTACTTTGGTTTCTTATTTGAGTCAGAATTCAAATTTCCATCAAAATTTGAATTTAAATCAATATTTGAATTTGGGCCAAAATTTGGATCCGAGTCAAAGTTGAAGTTGAACATTGGAGGTTCATTGCTCTGTGTAGTGTATTTGATCGAGCATTTGAAGTCCAATATTCATAGGTGAATAGTCCAAATGAGAAATGTGCTAGAAACGAGCTCGAAAGCTAGGGTAAACAGCCCTATTTGAAATCAAGTTTTTCTTGACCTTGCCTAAATGAGGCATATATATTTTTATTAACACTTGTTCCATATATATAGGGTAAAAACGAAGTCTCACTATTTATTGATTAATATTCATATTAGTACATTTTTTTGAAAAAATATGCTTTTATTTCAAAACCGTCAAATAACACGTTTTAGATATGAAAATGAAAAAGTAAGTTCAGATCCTTCTTACTCACTCCAAAATGAAGCTATGGAGATTTTGCTGATTTTTTTAATTATTTTGAAAAAAAAATCAAACCCTAAACCCTCTCTCCCTATTCTACGAACTCTGAAAATGTTCATAGGTGATAGCTCATTTGTGTGAAGACTTTTTTCATGAAAATGACCTACACCAAGTTTATATTTTTTTTTCTCATAACCTTGTCACATATGACAGCTATGTGCGCAAGAATTACAAAATTTTGAAATTTTTTTGAATTTTTTAAAAACATTTGAACTTGATTTCGACAGATCACTTCAAAAAATGATTTTTTTCGAAAAAACGCCCCTATACCGAGTTTATATTTTTTTTATGGCAACTAGGTCTCATAAATGGACGAACTATGTTTGTTTTATATTTTTGTGATTTTTTCTAATTTAGTTATGGCCATTTGAAATCTGGTCAAACCCTAATAACCCCGTTGACTCGCTCATAACCCCGCAGAAATGCTCCAAACCCTAGCATCAAACGTGCGCCGTCGGATCCTACCAAGCGTCAAACACCACCCGTCAGATGTGGGGCAGGCATGCGTGATCCGCGTGATCCATTCTGATTGGCTACTGCACTGTCCTTCTCGGGTTTTTTACGATCTGCCCCACTTTACATATGAAATTGTATTTTTCGCACATGACCACCACATGTCAGTGTTAAGAGTTGGTTCAAATATTCAAACCGCAAAATACAATGTGGAAAATCGTCAATATAGCTTCCCTTTCTCCTCTTCTCCATCTGACAGACAAAGGCATCGTGCAGATCGAGCAATTCCTCTGTTTCTTTCCCCATCTTCTCGTTCTTCTTCCTCTCGAGCAACTCCTCTTTTTCTTCCTCTCGGGCGATATGTCGACCTCCTCGTCAGCCCCTCGTTCCACGTGGCCGGTGTATGGTCCAGTGCCGATGACTCGATGCCCTGACTGCCCACAGACTGCGCCACTGAAGCGGTTGACTTCGAAGTAGGAGAAGAATGGGAACTTTGGGCGCGAGTTCGTCAAATGCGAGAGTAAGCCGGAGGGGCAGGTTAGATCTGAGTTTTCCTCGCATCCTTTATCTCTAATTTCTCAAAAAATCTGTCAGATTTGGATTTAGGATACATGATTTCGTTTTCAGATCGTGAAGAAATGCCACCATTTCGAGTGGATGGATGATTACATCCAGAGGCTTCAAGGGCCGGGCTTGCTGATTCGAGGGGGAATGCAATCCGAGAGTCCAATCTGCCCCATGACAGTGCTGCTCCGGCAGCAGCAGCGCGTCCGGAATACCCGACGGCGTTCGAACTGAAGACGGAATTGAAGAAGATGAACAAGAACTTCAAGGAGCTTATTGAGTTGAAGAAGCAATCCAATCTGATAGCTTTAGGAATACTTGCTCTAGGAATTTTTTACTTGATGGCTATCTCTCGTTAGAGATGTTTGTCTACTGTTGTTGCCACTGTTTAGCAATCCAAGTATGTTTATCTCAAATGCAACTCTATTTAGTGCAACTGTCGATCTCTGAATGTATGTAGTTTACTGTTATGTTTCGACACTTTTAGTTTCGGCAGAAGACAACTACCAGTTCAGTCATAGGATTATTTTGTTAGCTAATAACCTCGAGTGTTGGATCATACCCTAGCTCGTCAGATGACAGTAAGCAGTAATTGAGCAGCACAAGGGATATACATCAAGTTCATCTCTTCTCTCTCGCACCTGCCAAACTTTTGTCCTCGAGTTTGCCAGTTCTGCTAGAAAAAAAACCTAGTTCGCGGGCCCAAAGAGAATCAAGCTGCAATAGGCCCACGAAGGATAAATGAGGCCTAGAAACAAGTGATGTTTCTTTTTTTGTTTAGGAATGATTGCTTTGTTCTTTCTTGTTTCTGATTGATTTTTTTTGATTTGATTTCTCTTCACCGTATTTGCTTTTGTTTTGCTTTCTCACAACCTGGCTTAGTTTGGCAGTGAAGTAATTTTAGAATCGAAGTATTTGCAAACATCAGTATTATTTTGCCTAGCAAACTAATACTTCAGTATTGGAAAAAGAGGTCCAACCCTCTTTTTTATATACTTCAAAAATAGTGTAGTTTTCTAGATATTAAAGTACATAAAACTACACTTTTGACTAAAGCCAAACATCTCAAAGTATTTGATACTTCAATATTTCTGGAAACCAAAGTATTCTTGGAATACCTAAAAAATACAGAGCTCCCAAACCAAAGCCGTGTACAATATGTTCTTATTTTTAGAAGGCATCTATAAACACATCATTTTTAGTTAGTTTGGTTAATTTTGCCCACGTCAATTAGCCGTGTCTAAACTTGGGACAAACAAAATACAAACATAACAAATCATTAATATAACACACATAACTTAACTTAGATAGGGTTGCTAGGGAAACACAAGTTCTTACATATAACACGCCACCAATAGATAATTGGGAAACCTTACATAGATAGGGTAGCTAGCTAGGGTAACACACACACCAAACTCACACTACATAGTAGTAGGGTAGTTAGGGCAACACCGCCATGTCTTCACCGTCGTCTTCACCTTAACCGCCGGCTTCACCATCTTCGTCGCCACCGGCTTCAGTACTCCTCCTCCTCAAGGCCGTTGTCGCTGACGTAGTACGGGAGGCTGTGCATGCGGTTGCGAGCGGGGAAGACGCTTTCAAAGTCGGTGAAGATGTTATAGGTCGTGAATGCGATGAACTCGCACCCACACGAATACACCTTGCCGAGCAGGTAGTAGGCATCGAACCTATTGGTGAAGTGGACGACGAGCCCTACCACTGGAGCGTTGGCGTGGGGACGCTGCTCCACGAGGTTGAACATGGGCGGCGAGCCCGCCGGGAGGTGGTGGAAGCCCGCACAGAGGAACCCCCATGCAAGCTCAATGCTTCCCCTCCAGCAGGAGAACGCCCACACGCGGAGGGATTCCTCGACGACAATGTTGGCGGGGTACCGCCGTTCCGGCACGGTGGGCGGCGCTTGGAACGTCGGCCCGTTGTACTGCATCTTGCTCGCTTCGCTGAGTGGAACGGCTTTGGCTTTTGGGGGAAGAAGAGAAGTTGGAGGCGCAGATGGATCTGTAGAAGAAGAGGCAATGAAGGGCAGTTTAAATAGCCGGGGGAGACGAAGTGGGTACACGCACAACGGGCGTAGATCGTGACTCAGTCCGTGCATGAACCGATGCGATCATCAATTTGTGAACATGAATCGATGCGAGCGTGCTTTGCGTGCTCTGCATTGGCGGCTGCCTGCCTCCCCCTTCTGCGTGCTCTGCGTTGGCGGCTGCCTGCCTCCCATTCACGAGCGTGCGTGCAGCCTGCGGCGTGAACCGATGCCTCGACATATGGACGCGACCGTGCGTGCAGCCTGCCCCTTCTGCCACCAACACGTATGCCTGCGACGCGTGAAACGACGCTACGAAGCGACTGAATCCACCGGCAACCGTGCGGCACAGATCGATGCGTGCGTGTCGGCGTGCATGCATGCGATTAGGTCTAGGTCACTAGATGCGTGCGTGGCGGTGTTCGCATGCATAGCAGGCTACATCGATGACAAAGTCGGGCATGCATAGCAGCCTGCATCCATCCATAGCAGGCTTTTTTAATTGGGCTCCCTTTTTAATTTATTACCAACCAACTAACGGGCCCGTCCTATGAACACAAACACGGCCCAACCAGCGAAGCCACAACCACAGTCAACAGAGTCCAACGTGGCCCCACAAGTCAGTTAACGGCCAAGACGGCAAACGTCTGTTATGAACATTTGTGAGAGTTTCAGCTAAGGGAATGGGGAAAAGTGAGCAAAAGTTTGAAGCGTGGGGAAAACTGAGCACAACTAAGGAATTGGGGGCACAGATGTAATAAGCCCTTCTTCCTAAAGCAATATGAGCAAAGGATTAACGATCAACTAAATCAAAATGTTCTAAGTGAACTAAATCAACTAGCCTACTAAATCAACTAAATCAAAATGTTCTAAGTCAACTAAATCAACTAGCCTACTAAATCAACTAAATCAAAATGTTCTAAGTCAACTAAATCAACTAGCCTACTAAATCAACTAAATCAAAATGTTCTAAATCAACTAAATGAACTAGCCTACTAAAACAACTAAATCAAAATGTTCTAAGTCAACTAAATTAACTAAATGAATTAGCCTACTAAATCAACTAAATCAAAATGTTCTAAGTCAACTAAATAAACTAGCCTACTAAATCAACTAAATCAAAATGTTCTAAGTCAACTAAATCAACTAGCCTACTAAATCAACTAAATCAAAATGTTCTAAATCAACTAAATGAACTAGCCTACTAAAACAACTAAATCAAAATGTTCTAAGTCAACTAAATTAACTAAATGAATTAGCCTACTAATTCAACTAAATCAAAATGTTCTAAGTCAACTAAATCAACTAGCCTACTAAATCAACTAAATTATATCAACTAAATCAAAATGTTGCATATGAGCAGGAGGGAGAAGGAGGGGCGACTCGAGGAGGGAGAAGAGAGTAGGATGGAGGAGGAAGGCGGAGCGAGGAGGGGCCGGCCGGCGCGGCCAGTTGAGGGAGGACGGAGGAGGAAGGCAGAGCGAGGAGGGGCCGGCCGGCGCGGCCAGTTGAGGGAGGACGGAGGAGGAAGGCGGAGCGAGGAGGGGCCGGCCAGCGGCGAGTGGAGAGGGAGGACGGAGGAGGAGGCCGGTACCGAGTCCAGCAAGGAGGAGGAGGTGACGGCGCGCAGCGCAGACGGAGGAGGGGCGACGGGGGCGCGCGCCACAGACAGATCGGAGAGGATTGAGTGGCTGTGTGTGTGAGTGGATCGGATTGGAGATGGGGAGATGAATGGCTTAGCAGTAGCGCTCTTTAGGAAAAGACGCTACTGCTAAGCTATCTAGCAGCAGCGCCTTTCACAATAAAGTGCTACTGCTACGTGTCAACATGTAAAAATAGACAGAATATCAAGAATACATTGATCATCAACGATCTTTTTGTGTACAATCTGATTTGTCAATATGAGTCCTCACCGGTTTAGGAACAGGTGAAGACTCATATTGCAGCCACAAATTCTACACATAGAGTTCAATGAAGATCAAGTGCTTGTCAAAGTTTGAGAACTAACATATTTAAGGTGGTAGAAACTCTCTTCACGGAGCAAGGTGGGACTAAATTTTTGTAGTAAACTTAGCAGTAGCGCTTATCTGAGAAATGCGCTGCTACTATGCTACGTAGCAGTAGCGCGCGTCGCTATAACGCGTTGCTGCTATAACTAGCCTCGCGGCGGCCTCGTAGGAATTATAGCAGCAACGCGTCTTTTGGAGGACGCGCTACTGCTATATTTGTCTCAGCAGCGAGTTTCGGTGCGTGCTACTGCTAGTTAGCAGCAACGAGTTATTTTGAAGCGCGCTGCTGATAAGATTCTGTGTATAGGCTTTTCCCTAGTAGTGATATTATGGTTACATAGTGGACATATGGGAACTTGACTACGGACATGATTTTACGGTCCCTTTGTTTAAGTGCAAATGGGTCAATCTGTCAGGAGGCGGGGCACAGGTAGACCCACAGTACGGAATGGTAACAGTGGATCTGAAAAATCTTGGATACACTGACGAACCGTTCGTCCTAGCCAATGATGTGGCACAGGTTATCTATGTGGAGGACATGTCTACCAGACCGAGAAAAAGAAAAGATAAGGAAGCGAATACATCATACGATGAGCCAAAGCGCCACATAGTTCTTTCAGGAAAAAGGGACATCTTGGGAGTGGAGGGCAAGACAGACATGTCTGAAGATTATGAAAAGTTTCATGAAATTCCTCCCTTCAAAGACAAGTTTGACCCCAGCATCCTGATAAACGATGAAGATTATCCATGGTTATGGCGCAATAAACAAAAGACACAAGCGAAGAAAAAGTGAAGACTTTCTCCCGCAACTATTATGATGATACCATGCCAACTTTGTAACAGACGAGTATGATACCATTGTCCGTTTTGTACATGCACATGCTATGTGGGAGAAATTATGATACCATGCCAACTTTCAACTTTTTCAGAGTTCATTTGAAAACTAATGGCACTAACAGAAAGTTTATAATTTTTCTAAAACTAAAAGCAAAAAAGAATTAAAAAATAAAGCAAAAAACTAAAGAAAATCAATAATGCGGAAAACAAAACAAAAAACTGGAAAATAAAATAACACTAGTAGAAAAGGGGCCAATGGTCCAGGCCGCTCCAGCCCATTAGTCCCAGTTCAATCCAGAACCGGGACCAATGGGGGCATCGGACCCGATTCGTGAGCCCCGGGAGCCGGACGGGCCACGTGGCCCATTGGTCCCGGTTCGTCTGAACCTATTGGTCCCGGTTGGTGGGACGAACCGGGACCAATGGGCCTCGCTCCTGGCCCAACACCATTGGTCCCGGTTGGTGGCTTGAACCGGGACCAATGGGCGGCCCATTAGTCCCGGTTCGAGCCGTCAACCGGGACTAAATGGTTGGTACCCGTTGCGACCAGAGTATAGTCCCACCTCGCCAACCGAAGGGGAACCGGACCGGTTTATAAGCCCCTCCCTCTCTACCTTATTGAGCTCCTCTGAAAATGAAAACAGATGCGCTTATATAGGTAATTTAGCATAAATTCATACGGATTTGTCTTGAAATTCGTTATGAATTGAAGTTGAATTTCCTCTATAAGCGCATCTCTGCTCATTTCTGAGTAGTTTTTTTTCTTTTTCTGCTATATTTATTTTTTTGTTTTTATTTCTGAGTTGTAATAAGTCATTAAAAATAAGCATCTATGCTATTTTTTTAGTAAAGTTAATCAAAATTATTTTTTCTTCTATTTATTTCTGAGTGGTTTTTTATATTTTCTTTTTCTGCTATATTTATTTTTTTCTTTTTATTTCTTTGTTGTAATAAGCCATTAAAAATAAGCACATATGCTCCTTTTTTAGTACAGTTAATCACAACTATTTTTTGCTTCTATTCATTTCTGAGTAGTTTTCTATAATTTTTTTCTTTTCTGTTATATTTATTCTTTTGTTTTTATTTCTGAGTTGTAATAAGTCATTAAAAATAAGCATCTATGCTATTTTTTAGTAAAGTTAATCAAAATTATTTTTTCTTCTATTTATTTCTGAGTGGTTTTTTATATTTTCTTTTTCTGCTATATTTATTTTTTTTCTTTTTATTTCTGAGTTGTAATAAGCCATTAAAAATAAAAAAGAGGCGCAATGCTCGTTAATTTGCTTCAAGCCTTTCGGAATAGTGTCAACTGCACTGCACATAGCTCTATGCAGTCTACCGTATTCCTCAAGGCTTGAAGCTAACCAACGTGCAGGAGCATTGAGCCTCTTCGTCATCGTCTCTGCACTCAGGGCTTATAAACAGCTGCGAGTGCCTCTCGCTTGGCGAGGTGGGACTAAAAAACAGCTGCAGGAAGAATCAACAAAAAAAATAGCTGCAGAAAATAAAAAAAGTAGTTACACTGGTCCATTGGTACCGGTTCAAGCCACCAACCGGTACCAATGCCGCTCTTTGGTCCCGGTTGGTTGCCTCAACCGGGACCAATGCCCCCCCTTTAGTCCCGGTTGGAGCCACCAACCGGGACCAAAGGTCTTTGTTTCCCGCCCTTTGGGCTGCTGAAAAGAGGCCTTTGGTCTCGGTTTGTGGCTCCAACCGGGACTAAAGGTTGCATTAGTCCCGGTTGGTGCCACAAACCGGGACCAATGCTATTGCTATATATACTGGACTTAGCAGTTTTCGCCAAATCCCATCTGTTTCTCGCCCCTGCCCCGAGCCTCTGCTCCTCGTTGCCGTCGCCGCCGAGCCCGCCCCGAGCCCGCCGTCCCCGTCGCCGCCCTGAGCCCGCCGTCGTCGCCGCCCCCATCGCCGCCCGCGTCCCACGCCGCCCCGTCATCGCCGCCCGCGTCCCACGCCGCCGCGCCCCGACGTCGTTGCCAGCGCCGTCGCCCTGCCCTGAGTCCGCCGTCCCCGTCGCTGCCCCTGAGCCCGCTGTCCTCGTCGCCGCCGTCCCCGTCGTCGCCCCTGCACCGCGCCGCCTCGACGCCGACGTGAGCGTTTTTTTTATTTTTGTTAGATCTTTTTTAGATTCTTTTTGTAGTTCATAGATATTTTTTGTTAGGTTAGATGTGTAGTAATTTAGATATATAGTTCATAGATTTTTTTGTTAGATTAGATTTTTTGTTAGATTACATGTGTAGTAATTAATTTGTTCATATTATGTTAGATTTTTTTTTCTGTTAATATATTTTTTTGGTGATATTATTATTGAATATGCATGTTTGGTGATATTATTGTTAATAGATTTTTTGGGTGATATTTAGATTGTGTAATTAATTTTGTTCATAGAATTTTAATGATTTTTTTGTTCATAGTATTTAGAAAAAGGAAAAAAATAAGAAGTAGTTTATATATAGTTGAACTAGCTAGTTGATTTAATAAACTAATTTATTTTACTATATAATGAAGTAGTTTGTTTTTAGTAAGTACTACTTATTTATTTATAGTAAGTGCTTAGTAGTTGAACTAGATAGTTGATTTAATTAGATTTTTTTGTTAGATTAGATTTTTTTGTTAGATTACATGTGTAGTAATTAATTTGTTCATATTATGTTAGATATTTTTGTTAGATTAATTAGAATCTTTTTGTTAGATTAGATATGTGTAGTAATTAATTTCTTCATATTATGTTAGATTTAACTATATATAGAAGTAGTTCCCGCGTCGACGTCGGCGATGCCTATCCCGTATCCTCGTCGTCGTCGACTCGGCGGTGGAGGCCTGCTTGATCAGGGCCATGTTCGGGACTGGGCTCTGCCGGGTTGGTATTGGGAGGTGCTACCTTCCGAGGGACGTAGGTTGGTGAGGAGGCAGCCCGTTGTTGACCCGATCCTTGTTTGGTGGCAGTCGCGTGGGCCAGTGACGGTGGTGAGGCATCCGGACACCGCGGAGGTGGTACGTCACCGTGTCAGCGAGGAGGACGAGCACGTCCGTCGCTACATGGTTGCATTGGAGGGAAGGTTCGACAATACCTGGCAGGTTCTTCAGGGATCTCACTGGAGCTATGATCCTGTGATGGTTCCTTATCTTTGGGTGTCCACCGCCCGCGTCGATACCCGTCGGGCGCTACGGTTCTAGTTGTATTAGTGATAATATTCGATGATGTACGGACACCAAGAGCTGATGTACTTTTGCTTATAATTATTGAATGCATGCTAATTTGAATACTATACTTTATTTTATGATTTGGTTTTGCTTATTTTATGATTTGGTTTTGCTTATTGAATGCTCATATTGGATAAGTTCTCCTTCATTCCCGTGTGCTAGACAATTTGGTATAATAATGCATTCGGGAATGAAAGAGGAGCTACGTACGTACATCGATCATCGATAGTCAACCCGTGATTAATAATAATGATCTAGTTTAATATTTGAATTATGAACGTAGGCTGGAAATGTCGTACTCATCGGACGGCGAAAACCGCCCGGGGGAGTGCGACCGGTGCCACGATGACTGAGGTATGTGCGACAGGTTCATTGAGCTGGACGAAGATCGGCGCTTCAGCATTAAGCTCGAGGAGACTTGCGATGTTCATACGGTACGCAACAACGACAATAGTTTTTTTTCGTAATTAAGCACGACTTCAGCTATTTTAACGTGTATTTTTCATCTTTTCCAATTCGACTAGCTTATCCCATGCTTTGCAAGACGCTATGTCTTGGAGAGGATGGGTTTTGAAGACCATGAAAATTTCGAAACCAAAAAAATTATCCTAAGTACCCATGATGGTGTGGATTTTCAAGTAAAGCTGTACAATGCTCAGAGTGTAACCCATTTTGGTTGCAAAAATTGGGATGCATTTTGCAAGATGTATGGTCTTGATGAGGGTATGCTTGTCACCATGGATCTTGGTGATCCTACAATCGAGCAAGAGACACCTTCGATTTGGGTCTTTGTGGATACACCTCCAGTTCTTCCCTCATGTGAGCTAAACATAGTTATTAAGTAATTTATATTGTTTATTTCAAAATATATAGTTGACAACTTATCTCCATTGACAGCTTATTTTCATTCTTCAAAGAATGTGTGGAAGATGGTAGACAGAACGTACTACACCGAAGGCTCCGAATTAACTTATCAGGAGAAAAATCATCTGGTCGGATTTTGTACTGATCTTGAGAATTACAATATCTACAATCAAACTCCTCAACATTATGGTCAATACGTGCCACTAGTGCACGTGTTGAACTACGGTAACTACCATGGAGATACCCTGGTAAGATTATTTTTTACTATTACAACATCCATGCATCTTTTTGCACACTTTTAAAACTAGTACATCATTGCTAACTACGAAGTTATTACTATGTTTTTCAACAGATAATCCCGAATGATTGTGTGCCTCATCTGATGTATACGCATGGTAGCCTTCATGTTTTCAACATACGACTAGGTCGTCCTACGAATCTCAACTGTCCATACCGGGTTTCTAAAAGAAATGGAGACATAACAATCAAAGAATGGAAAAAATGCATGGACAGTCGTAAGGAGCTTCTTGGAAGCAATAAGCAGCGAAGGGCAAGAATTGGAGACAAGATGATCGCCATTCTTCCTAATGGAGAGTCAGGGTCTATATTGTTTTATGCTATTTTACCTTAAGGGTGTAGGTCCTACCTGATACTGATGATCATGTGCTAAGAACAATTATGTAGGGTTGGGTTCGATGACTATGAGGATGATGATCGTATGACTTATTATTAACAACGAGTAGAAGTTGTATGATGATGCATGATTAGTAGGACATGTTATTATATACATATATGATGATGTATGATGCACATCATGTTATATCTGCGGGTGCAATGAACATAGCAGCAACGTTGATAAACCAAGGACGAAGATAAGAGAGGACACTTCTCTCTATTAGCTAGCTATAATAACAACCTAAAAATAACCACCAAAACCCCTAAAGCAGCCACTTTTGTAAAAAATAATAATTGACTTTTGGTCCCGGTTGGAGCCACCAACCGGGACCAAAGGACCTCTGACTGGGCTCGGTGCACAGGGCCACGTGGAGCCACATTGGTCCCGGTTCGTGTTTGAACCGGGACTAATGGGTGGTGGCATTAGTAACGACCCATTAGTCCCGGTTCATGAACCGGGACTAAAGGCCCTTACGAACCAGGACTAATGGGTGGTTTTCTACTAGTGTAAAAATAGCAACAATAAGTAAAGAAAACAAAAAAACAAAAAAGTGCCTCCTACTGGGCCCCCACGGTCTGAATACGACTAGAAACCCAACAAAGGGCCAGGATTCAGGCCCGTAGTAAACCCAGTAGGCCCATAGGCACATAGAGACAGATTAGGCCCGAAAGCCTGCTTTAGAGAGGAGCTCGAGAGGGTTGGCACATCGCACCTTATAAAACAGGTGCGGCTCTCTCTCAGCTAGCAAGGTGGGACTAAACTCCCACCACCACGCCGTTGTGTAAGGCCCATTGGTCCCAGTTGGTGGCACCAACCGGCACTAAAGGGGTGCATTAGTCCCGGTTGGTGCTACGAACCGGGACCAATGCCCCCCCTTTAGTCCCGGTTGGTGCCACCAACCGGGACCAAAGGCCGCCGCTTCCCGCCCTTTGGGCTGCTGAAAAGAGGCCATTGGTCCCGGTTGGTGGCACCAACCGGGACTAAAGGGTGCATTAGTCCCGGTTGGTTTCACGAACCGGGACCAAAGGCCTCGGTATATAAGTAGCACTTAGGAAACTTTGACGAACTCATCGCCAGTTGCCCCCCGGCCGACCCGACGACGCCGAGCTCATCGACGCCGCCGGGCTGCCCAGATCGACGCCGCCCGCCGCCCAGACACCGTCCGCGTGCTGCCCTGGCGCCGTCTGCGCGCCGCTCCGACGCTGTCCTCGCGCCCCCGTCGTCGCCCCTGCCCCGTCGCCGCCAGGCTGCCCCAACGCCGTCCGTCGCCCCCGCCGACGCCTTCGTCATTGCCCGCGCCCATCGTTGTCGTCGCCGTCGCCCCCGAGCGCGTCCAGTCACGCCCCTGCCCGATGACCCGCCCCGCACCGTCGCCGTCATCGCCGGCCACGCCCCTGCCCCGGCCCGCGCCCCCCACCGTGGTCGTCGCCGACGCCCTCGCCGCCCCCGCCGTCGCCCTCGCCGGCCGCCCCCGATGTGAGCCGCCGCCGTCGAGGCTCTGTGTTCAGTGCTTTTTTTCATATATACATGTGTATTTTTTTGTTCATTGCATTTTTTTCATATATATAATGTATATATGTATGTGTAGTTATATGATGAATGGATGTGGCTATGTATGTATGAATATAATGTTCATAGCATTTTTTTGTTTATATATGTTTTTTCATATATGTATTAATTTTTTATTCAGGTTGTTAGTAGATATCGATTTTAGGTTAGTGCATTTTAGGTTAGTGTAGAGGAAAAAGTAAAATAAGGAAAATGAAGAAAAGAGGAAGAAGGAAGAAAGAAGAAGAAGAAGAAAAAGAAGGAGAGGAAAAAGGAAAATAAGAAGAGGAAGAAAGGAGAAGAAGAGGAGAGGAAGAAGAGGAGAAATAAATAAGAAGAGGAAAAAAGAAGAAAAAGAAGAGGAGAAGAAGAAGAAAGGAATAAAGGAGAAGAGAAAGGAGAAGAAGAGGAGAGGAAGAAGAGGAGAAATAAATAAGAAGAGGAAAAAGAAGAAAAAGAAGAGGAGAAGAAGAAGAAAGGAATAGAGGAGAAGAGTTCTTCTTCTCCTTTCTTCCTCTTCTTATTTTCCTTTTTCCTCTCCTTCTTTTTCTTCTTCTTCTTCCTTCTTCTCCTCTATTCCTTTCTTCTTCTCCTCTTTTTTTTCTTCGATCTTCTCCTCTGTCGTCGTTGATATACCCCTCCCGATAACTTCAACACAAGGGAGAAGAAGAAAAAGAAGAGGAGAAGAAGAAGAAAAGAATAGAGGAGAAAGAAGAAACTTCAACACGAGGGGGGGGGGTTACCGATACCCCCTCCCCGATAACATTATTTTCCCATGTATATGTATGTCGCGTCGTTGTCGATATAACCCCCGCCCGGATAACTTCGACATGAGGGGCGGTCGATATATATACCCCCTCTCGACTGTGATAACTTATACCACGGCAGCACCCCCCTCGGCCCTCTCGCTCGACCAAAACTCTCGAGGACAACCAAACCCTAGAGAGAAAACGATTTTGGTCTCCTACCCCCTCCCGCCGCGCCCCTACCCGACAAACTCTCTCGAGGCCACCCAAATTTACCAAGTTAAAAGAGTGTTGTCGTCGAGGCCACCCCAAACCCTTGAAGCGTTGTGTCGAGGCCACCCCAAACCCTTGAAGCATTGTCTAGGCCACCCCAAACCCTAGAGAAGCAGCATCGAGGCCACTAGCATGACTCCTTATTGTGATTAGCTAGCTAGTTCTACGTTTTCCACTAATATATATCCATCTATACCATGTTTGAATAATAATTGACATGTTGTAAATATTTGCAGAAACTATGGAGCACTCCCGAGACGAAGCAACAGAAGCAATGTTGGGGGACATAATCGCACAAGGAAGTGATGTCGTTGCGTCATTTCTCAATGACACCGATGGTCAGGAAGGACTTGGTGAAGAAGAGGGCTATGTTCATGATGGCTCCGGCCCATTTATGCCGGTACAAGAAGAGGGATATGTTCATGATGGCTCCGGTGACCCAATGGAGGTAGAAGAAGGAGACCGTGCTGACTGCTCCGGTGACCGAACCGAGTTCGGCCAGGTATATATATATATATATATATATATATATATATATATATTAGTTAAGCCCGTGTTGACTAGTTAATTGATGCATTCATTGTTTTGGTATATGTACACATATTAATTAACTCTCGTCTTTCTTGCTTTTTCTAGCCCTTCGGATCGAGCACAACTTCAGTAAGGAGACGAGGCCCGAAGAAAAAGTTGAGCTCGGATGAAAGGTTTGAGATCACAGCAATCGCGCCTGACGGCGAACCGATTGAACCCATCCAGACAAAGAATGCATTTTCTGCTCAGTGCGGGGTTCTTGTTAGGGACAAGATCCAGATCAGCATCCAGCAATGGTATAAGCCTAAGGAGGAAGACCCTGAGGTGTCTTATGTCAATGATATGCAGAAAGATGATCTTTGGACTGAGCTGAAGGCAAATTTCACCCTACCGCCAGAGGAGGATCCGGAGAAGCCAGTTAAAGAGCAATTAATCAAGTCTTGTACTCTTAAGAAGATGGCAAGCCTATTCAGGAGGTGGAGGAAAGAGCTGAACAAGTTTGTCGACAAAGAAGAGACACCAGAATTCATCGGCAAATATGAGAAGA
This sequence comes from Triticum timopheevii, assembly GCA_963921465.1. NCBI lineage: Eukaryota > Viridiplantae > Streptophyta > Magnoliopsida > Poales > Poaceae > Triticum > Triticum timopheevii. The sequence goes on from OY997274.1 coordinate 66,418,655, forward strand.
TCAAAGATCACTGGCCCGCATTTATGGCCCACAAGACATCGGAAAAGAGTAAAAAGATGTCGGCGACAAACAAGCAAAATGCTGCGAAGAAGCAGTTTCACCATCGCACGGGTCAGGTGGCTACCTCAAAGCCCGGCCTAAGTGGTCCAAGGATGAGAATGATCTGCTTGATAAAGGGATTGAACAAGAGACAATGAACTGGCCAGACCGTTGCCGGACTTGGTTTTTCGGGGCTGGCGGAACCTTGGACCCTGTATCAGGGAAGTGCCGCTGGATGGACGAGCAACTGAAAATACCAGTGAAGAGGCTTCGACACTATATCAATGCAGCGCAACAAGGGACGTTCGTTCCAGACAGGGAGAAGGACGAGCTCACAATGGCCCTCGGGAATCCTGAGCACCCTGGATGGACACGAGGCACGCCAGGCTCCATTCCGTGGAAGGTTGGTTTTCCGGATGCAGGGGGTTACAAAACCCAGGAGAGGAGGAAGAAACTGGAGCAGAGCCAACTACAGGCGCTGCACGAAAGGGTAATGGGGCTAGAGGAACGAGAAGCAGATCGCAGCAAACGACCTGCCAAAGCTTCCCTCGAAGCTACCCCGCCATCTCAGCGTTGAAGCAGTGTGGCTTCCACCAAGCTACTTCAGCCGGAGCATGCCTTGACGGCTCCTGCCAGATATCCCATGGATGCTATCACGGAGTCTCAAAATTGCCACATTATGACGCGATGGATGAATTTGAAGGTCAAGGCGGCTGTTGGCCCTGTTTATCCTACTGAACCCAGCGCAACTTTTCACTGCCGGCCGATTCCAGAAGGATATGCTAGGGTGATGGTGGATGAAATAACGAAGGGATTTGAGGACCTCCAGCTGGACCACCCTACCGGTGAAGGGGAGACTAGGCTAGGTTCTGCTCTGAAGACTCCATGCCTATGGCGGAAGGAGCTCATCAACCTTCCGAACTGGACGCCTCCACCTCCTCCTCCTCCAGCGAATCAGGGCACTCCGCCTCCTCCTCCGGCGAGAGACGATCAGGGCACTGGGCCTCCTTCTCCAGCGCGTGGCGGCACTCCGCCTCCTTCTCCGCCTGCGCCGGCGCGCCCGAGCAGCCAGCAGCCTCCTCCTTCTCCGCCTCGCCAGCAAGGGCGGAAGAGACCCGCCGCCACCCCGGCTTCTCCGGCGCGTCGTTGTCCTTCTCCTCCGCCTTGTAAGCAAGCACGAAAGAAGACAGACGCCGCAGCCGCTCCGTCTGCTCCGGCGTCTAGCAGTACAGCTAGAGGCGGGAGGCAATACAGATACGGTCTTCCTCTCAAGCCTCTAGAGAAGTTACCGTACGAGAGGACCGTGGAGTAAAACGCGAAGATCGTGCGGGCCAAAGTGGACGACTTCTTTGAAGGGTTGAAAGCAAAGAGACATCCACCTCCTGAGGAGAAGGTAGATCCAGTGAAAGCAAAGCGCACTCTCGATTCCCTGAGGAAACCAGCAAAGTCTCTGCCGAGAACCAACTATGAGCGCATTACTGACCAGACATATCTCCAAGCGGAGCGGTCGGGAAGTACTGTTAGACATCAAAGGTCAAGAGAACGAGCAGCTGCGAAAAAAATTTCCCAGCTCGGCGAACAAGCAAATCAATCGTGCCCCCCGCTCAATGTGTCTAGCGGCGACATCGTCGCTAATGCTCCGGGGACGGTGGCCGGTTATGGCAATCTATCAGATTACCTGCCTGACGATCAACTTCCTGATTTCATGGAGGTGGACGAACACAGATACGAGTACAGGAAGCCTCTCATCAAAGATGAAAAATCTCTAACAATGATGATGCGAAGATTCCATAATTGGTACATGAAAACCTGCAGAGAGTCTGGGGGGACGAATAGTTTGTATCTGAACATTAAAGAGGAGCATGACCTCGTTGGAACTGATCTGTTGCCTGTTCCATTTGAGGAGTTCTTCGCGTTCTTCAATCAAAAGGCCCTCGATAAATTAACGATCTTTTGCTACTGTCTGTAAGTACTATTTCTGTCATTAAGTCTCTATATATAGCTCGGCTCTTTCATTGCATGTATTTATAATTAATTATCCTCAATATATTATGCAGATTGAAGATCGTCGAGTGCAGAAAACAAGAAATGTATGATATTGGGTTCATTAACACAAATATCATAGATGATATTCAGGTTAAAAAGCACGCCGAAGAGGCCGAGGCCAACTTGCTACAATCGTTGATCAAAAATCAAAACAAAGATACCATACTCTTTCCTTACAACTTCAAGTGAGTGTTACTGTCGTGTGCATATTCGGTTTCCCTTATTACTCAAGCGAGGTTATAGTAATGTAGTTGATGAGTTATGCATGCGTGCGCAGCTTTCACTATGTTCTTCTAGAGATTAAGCTTGAGCGGGGACTAGTAATCGTCTTAGACTCGAGACGAAAAGATCCCGAAACCTATGCGGACATGACTGAATTGCTCAACAAGTTCAATCGATCATTATCGCACCATATCGGCAAATTTTTGTTCATTTCCTGATATCTCAAGTAATAATAATTATTCTCTTTGTCTTGCAGGGTTTGGAAATAGTTCACCGCAGAAGCTCCGGGACTGCCGAAGGAGCTGCGATATACATACCCGAAAGTAAGTACTACTGGCTAGCTAGTTGCGCGCATCTCCCGTAGATTCTATAGCTATACTTTCATCAATGCCATCTATAATGCTTCATTATCAGTTTGATTGACCTCTATTTCTGGTAAATTGCTTGTGACAGGAACAAGGGAATGATTTCTGTGGATACTACGTGTGCGAGTTCATCTACAACGCGACTTTGAAAAATAAGCGGGGCTACTCTAAAAGACAATATGAAGTGCATAAGCAATAATATTCACAATTTCATTTTATTACACCGTCATTTCTGTTGAGTTTCATTCATATATATTTATTAATTAACCCCCTTCTTCAAATTAGACGTGGCAGATGCGGAATGAACTCCTAGAACAAGATCGCATGAAAGCAATTCAAGAGGATTTGGCGGGATTCTTTCTTGACCACGTCATCAATAAAGCCGGAGAATACCATGTGGAAGTTGATTTCAATTGCTAGGGGATTGTAATTAAGAGATCTTACATATTGTATATGTATATAGCCAGTAGCGTCGAATAGATAATACGAAAACTTTTTGTTCGACCAATCTCTCGGAGGATAGGTCGATCGATCACCTCTCTCGGTATGCATGACGAACTTCTGTACTTAATGGTTCCCTTCATTTTCTTACTAGCTAGCGTGTCGAGGGCCTCTCTATGTATAGTACGTAGCGTCTACCAAGCACGGACATAAGAGAGGACACTTCTCTCTATTAATTAGCTAGCTAACACAATATATGAAACACCTAAATTAACCCCCCCAAACCCCCAACCCCCCCCCCCACTTCAAAAAAAACCAAAAAACCCAGCCACTGAAATGCTGACGCGTGAATGCCCCCCTGCCTGGGCTCGGCGCACCGGCCACGTGGAGGCCCATCTGTCCCGGTTCGTGTTAGAACCGGGACTAAAGGGGGAAGGTATTAGTAACGACCCATTAGTTCCGGTTCATGAACCGGGACTAAAGGCCCTTACGAACCGGGAAAAATGTCCCCTTTTCTACTAGTGATTGTTGGCTAATGGAAGGCCGCCAAGCAAGTGGTGGCCGTTGCTGCAATCTCCCGGCTCTCGGCATCGAGGCGTCCATTGATGGTGTGAATGACACTCCTTGGTGTTGGTCGTTGTCGTTGCAGGACGGCTGGAGCTTCATCAAGTGTCCATGGCATATCCTTTTTATTTTACGGAAATGTTAACGCCCACACGTGTGGGCGTTCACCACCCCGACCACACGCAAGCATCTCTGTTGGCTTCGGTACGCACGAATCTTGGAGCAAACAGGCCGGTTTTCGGCGCCACGTAGGATGAGTCTCGTGTGCGGTGTGCGAGTCAGTTCGCCCGCACGGTGGTTGCCATCCCGTGGTCAGCGGTTGCCACTCAGAGGCGTGCGGTGGAACTGCCATGCGCCCGCACGCCACTCTCCGACCGCGGTTGACGTCAAACACGTCGCACACCCCTCCACCCTCTCCCTCACGGTTCCATTTACTCACCAGCGACACATTTACTGGCTCAACCCACTCACACTTCAAACCACTGGAGGAGAAGGCGAGGGGAGAAGGCGACGGCGGAGGCGAAACAATCGACGGTGTTCGCGGCCGTCGGTGGTGCTCGCCGGAGTGGAGCGGCTTTGCCGGAACCCGTGCGGGTTGAAGGTAATGCTCACTTCATCTCTCGCAACCCCTTCCTGCATTTTTCCCCTTTCCCTCCCTGTTCGATTCCTAGATCGATTCCTAGAGATTCTGGCGATTCGGCGGTGCGTCGGCATTCCTGCCGGCGCCGAAGTTGTCTGCTAGCCGTTTTTTGGTGGCACTGGGCAGTTTCGTTGCCGCCGGGGCGGCGGCATCGTCGGTGCGGTTATGCCTGTTTGGAGGCACGCACTAGTATTGCGTATGGATTTGGGAGGTGTCCGCCGATTTGTTTTGATGCGCATTGGTTCGAAATTTTGGTTTGCAGTCAGTTCGTGCGAGAATTTTGAGGGTGATTTTGAAGTCGAAGTAGTTGCCATTAAAACCTAGATCTAGTTAGTTTGGTTTTGAAACTGTAGAATGAGGCGAACTTGGCAGAATGACTGAATGTGAACAAATGTGTGGCAACTAAACTCCCTGAACAAATGTGATAGTTGCCACAAACATGTTTTCCTTCGCGGCAACAAATTACTGAAAATGACTGCCATAGTTGCCACATTCAAGCTTTCACATAGGGCAACTAATTTTATATGAATGACTATGATAGTTGCCACACACACGCTCTTCCATGTCGCAAACTGAATTTTGCTGAATTTATATGATAGTAACCACAAACATGCTTTTTCATTGTGAGATCTAATTTTTTCTGAATTACTTGTGATAGTTTCCACACTTTTGATAGTTGCCACAATCGGTATTCAATGCAGTTTTGGCATCCAGTGTGCACATCGAGTGTGCGTGTTTGCCACTTGGATTGTATAATCATGTGGCAAATAGAATGTGAACACAATGTCTGCTGCCACAATGCAGATATGACAGTGTGGCAAATTGGCTGCATAATATGGCAACCACATTTGCGTAACAATTGTGCCAGATGCCATATCATGTCTGCTGCCACATCATGTCTGTTGCCATGTTACAGTCAGTACAATGTGGCATTTTCATTGTACTACGGACGCAATTTTTTCGTTTTGCCACAATGACTTTTGTGATATCTGAACACACTGTGCCTGTTTTCAGGTTATCGATTCAGATGTGGTTTCATTGCTTTTTTGTACTATATTGGGCTAACATGGCAACTTCAACATTTTGTTTTCAAGTACATTTAACAACGTGCTTACTTGCCACATTTATGTTCTCGACAATCATAGGGGGGGGGGGGAGGTTGGGCCGCGTGCGTGTTCATGCTATATTTTTTGCATTCACTAGTTGACATTTTCTGTTAGGTGGCAAATGCTTACCTCTTGCATTTACATTTCCCCCTTATCAATTTGGTTTGTTCCTACATCAGCAGAATGGATCGTGGCGATCATCAAAATGATGACGATGATTTCATGGATCCACCACAGCGTAACCGGGCAACTGGACGGAGAAAAGAGGGCGACGAGGTAAGTGTCCACACACCCGCCCCATCTCCTCCTGATTTTTGTTATTGGTTTGCACCTATATCTTTTGTAGTCGTCTGACATGAACTAAATTTTCTTGACATTGCAAAACATGGCAACAGCTGATCACTTTTGTGTCTGTTTTTCGCAGAAGAAGAAACGTATTCGCAACAGAGCCTCCCAGGAACGTCTGACTGTGTTGATTGAAAAATTCATCGACGATCAAAAGGGAGCTGCTGCAGAGATGGGTATGCAGGCTCTGATGGATGTCCGGTGCATGAACCTTGTCAACCCTGTATGCGACTGGCTTGGTGAGATCTACGAGCCTGCCTCCAGGGAATTTGTGATTCCGGGACGTGGAAGACTTCCGTTGAATGAGGAATCCGTGTTCTGCACTTTGGGTGTGCCTCGTGGACATATCAAAGTCCCGTACGAGGTCAATAATGAGATCGAGGAAGCGTTGTTCGCCCGTTTGTTTCCTGGATTGGAGTCCATGCCGAACACGTCTGTACTGGCAGATTCGCTGCAGGCCATGATGACGCACGGAGATGTTTTCAAGATGAAGCTACTCATGTACCTCATCTCAGCTGTTTTCGCGCCGACCACTTCCCTTCGCCCAAGCAACAAATGTTTCCCCATCCTGGTGAATGATCCATCCTTACTACTTTATTTTCCTTCAACCTTTTGGCTCCGATGTCACGTGTTAAGCTAGTGACTGCCAGTGTTTTCGTTGTTTTTTTCCGTTTGATTTCTGATGCGGCAAACTTTTTGCCCTGAAATTTTGTGTGGTGCAGGTGAATCTGAAAAATGTGAAGAACATGAACTGGTGTAAGTTTATTGCCGACTTTCTCCACGATGCTTTCGCAAACAAGAAGTACCAGAAGGGTTGTCGACTGCATTTAATGGTATTTATTTTACCAGATCTCTTTGTGAACTCTTGTTTATAACACAGTTTTATTCATGCATGACAACCTGATCATAACAAGATGGCAACTGCCATAGTGACAATGTGGCAACTGCCATAATGACAATATGGCAACTGTCATACTGACAATGTGGCAACTGCCATCATATTAGCATGGCAATTGCTATCACAATATGATGGCAACTGCCAGCACACTATGATGGCAACTACCACATACATACTATCATTGTATCATACATTATCCTGCTCTTTTTCCCAAATACAAAGTACCCATGATGGCAACTGACATTTCTTTCTTTGTAAAATTGTTTCAAATCAGCTCATGTATGTCGACTGTCTTGATCTGTCCACCGTGGATTTCACTGTGGTAGGAGGCCCGCCGCCTACGCACAAGTTTGCTATTTCTGCGTGGACCATCAACGCTGTCAAGGCTGTGCTTGCCGCAGACAGGGCAACCGATAGCTCATATGGAAAACTACAGGTTAGTTTTTGTTTATCTCTTAAGCATGCTTACAAATTTGACATGAGGCAACCGTCCGTGGTTTATAAGGCATGCTTACAATTTCTTTTTGTGTTTCATAGCTGATGGCCTAGCACGCTATAGACTACAACGTGTTTGGGGGGCCTCAAAAATTTGGAAAGTGGATGGACGTGCACTCAGCTCCGTCTTGCCCTTCTGAGGTAATCAACATATCGACATCCATTTGTTTGTGCATGGATTACTTGTTGATGTCTCGCAAGCGACTGCAATACGGGTTGTTGTTGATGCTTCTTGTTTTCATGTACAGGCGAGGGCACCAGTTGAGCAACTAATTGGGCAGTTTGCATCCGGAATGACCGGCTTGCTCGGGAAGTTGGTTGAGGGGTGGACGTCCCTCAGTGCCTCTGACAGCGACGCGGTTGCGAGGCAGTTCACTTCATTTGTCCCAGAACGTACACATCGACCAACCGGTTGCCGTGGCCGTTATGACTACAATAGTTCCCAAGAGCCCGGTGACACACAAGATGATGTAGATGGAGACGCTGGCCTCAGCAAGGATGACGACGATGACATGGATAATGTGCATCAGGACACTGATGACGATGAACATGCTAAAGTTCGCACAGGCGGTAACAAGGGCAAGGATGCAACAGATGCCCACCCACCGGAGAAAGTGAAAGAACATACGGCTGCGAGAGGCCAGGGGGTGTTGCCATCAAGGAGGGGGAGGGCTCCAGATGATGTTGGGCAGGGTTCTCATGGCAAGAGGTCTAAGACCGATCCCGTACCTGCCAGGAGGAGGTTTGACTTTCAATTTTAGTTTTCTGCTGTGTCTATTTTCTTGGAACAATCTCATCCATTTCTTTGCACTTTTTTTTGTCAAGCGCGGCAATGGGTTTGTTGTCTAACAATTGCCACCTTCTTTTTTCCCTCCATCTGTTACGTGCAGCGAGCCGACCGCTGGTGGACGAGCAGTTACGAAGAAACAGGCGCCAACGCCAACCCGTGTTTCTGCTCGCTTGAACAAAGGTGCCCCCATTGCCGGTGACACCCCTTCCACCAGGTCTTCTCCTCGCACGACGACGACCAACACCGGGGATCCTGTCGTGTTGCCAGACCTGAGGAAGCCAGTCAAGAAGTATGTTTATCCATGTGCTTTCATTTACATAGTGGTTTTTTTCTTGAATTTCCAATGCTACTGTTCAGCTTGTCACATGTACTTCTGTCATCGTCCCCCACGCGGCAACTGCTGTTTTTCCAAATGATTTCTTCCTTCATTTTTTTAGTTTATGGCAACTCCTATTGGTCTTTACATGGCAACTTGCATCTAGGCCAACTGGCAACTACCCCTCTACCTAATGGCAACTGCCATCTTTTACCTTTGGCTTTGTGAGCTCATCCCACACACAGGTTTCAAATTGCATTCCTAACAGAACATACATTTGTTTCATTCTTCAAGTTTGCTAACATGGCAACTGCTGCTGGATGGAAACTGTTAACCATGACACATGGCAACTCATGTTCCCATTACATGGCAACTACCAACTTTTCCACTTGTTTTTCATTCTTTTTAAGATTTCTACCATTTGCAAACATATTTTTGTTCATTTTTTCATACCTTATATCATGTTATTTTTTTCTTTTTGCAGGATGAAGAAGACTACTACGCGCGGGGCCAAGCATAGCAGTAAGGACCCGCTCGAATGCCTACATTCAAAGTTGTCAACGGGGGGCGTCTCAAATGTACATGAGGCACCCGGCGACAACACTGCTGCTGCACCGATGACCGCTCCCACCAACTCTGATGCAAGTGCCCGACCATCTCCGCCGGCTGCGGATGCCCAGGCTAGAATAACATGCATCCGTACATCGGGGAGTGACGAGTCGGTATCTGCCAGGATAGCTGAAATATTGCCAACTCTTCTGGCAATGAAGGATGCTGCAGTGAGCCATGCCATCCCATCAGTAAGTGTTGAAGTGGACGTTCCCGAGATGAACCTAGGCAAGGAAGCTTCCCGCTCTTATGACACTGATTCCAAGTGCGTGCGTGGTGGCACACCTGTGTCCACGACAAAAGCTGCTGAGGCGGCAGTTCATAAGGATATGCCATCTACAGGTGAGAGTCCTGGCACAACAGCTCCAGCCCTTGTCGGTGCAGATACTGCTAAGGTGACCGTGGCGCGTGCTGGTCTTCCACCTAGGCGTCGCAGGCCCCGCAAGCAACCAACAGTCATACCCAATGCACCGGCTGTATCTAGGAGCAGGAGAGACGAGTCTGGGTATGTTCCTGCGTCCACACTGTTCCCGCCAACTGCCAAAAGCAATGTGATGGAGAACCCGCAAGACTGGAGCACAACTGACGCAGGTGTCAAGCCGGGCACGAGTGAAGCAGGTGAACGGCCGGAGCAGACTGCGCCTTTACCCGCAGTGGAAATCCCTAGCATAAATCACTTCCAGGCTGCCAGTTAATGTCGGTGTCCCCTACAGCCCAAACAAGAAGATTGCCATGAAAGCTGCTGTTGATACCGCTGACAACACGCCCCGCCCTGCAAATAAGCCCGAACATTCTGTACCGGCCAATTCAGATATGTTTGTTGACCTTTCACCATTGGATTCCGCCCTGCAAATCGTTCGTGGTCCGGCCAGTAGGAATGAGAGGCACCCAATGGCATTTACCCCACCGAGCTTCAGCCTTGGCATCAGTCAAGATCAACCGATGGTGCATGATCCTTTGCCAGTTGCCTTTGCTTTCCCATTAGGCATGCCCGCAATGGTGGCGCAGCCAATGGTCGACGGCAGGAAGGCTGTCAAGTTCGCGGAGCCAATTGTGCAAGGTACACTTGTCATGTCCTTATGATTTTCCTGTATACATCTTTGTAGTTTGAATTTTGTCCCAATCATATTCTTTTGGGTGTTCTCACTTGTGATGGCAACTGCCGTGTGATGACATGGCAAGTGGATTTGATGCACCATGTCCTACATTTTTTTTGTTGTTTCCATGCTGCATTTTGATATTTGGGTAAACACGTGGCAACTGAAGTTGATTCATCATGGCAATTGTATTTGCTGGCACATGGCAAATATAGTGCATTACATATGGCAACTGGATTTGCCACACCATGTCACCTACATTTTTTTGTTACCATTCTGCATTTTTTCTATGCGGCAATCACATGGCAAGTGGAGTTGACACAACATGGCAACTGCATTTGATGTAACATGGCAACCACAATCCATCTAGATGGTAATTCATCACAACTGCATGGAAACTGTAGTTGCCATGACATGGCCACTGTAGTTGCACCACACATGACAATTTCCCCACTATTTTCTACCTACATCTCACATCATACACCCTATTTCCTCACAATCCATATATTTTCTGACTTTCTCCTTATCCTAACACACTTTTTATTTTTTGAATCATTGCAGGCACCCCTGAGGAAATTTCACTGTCACTTGACGAAGCTTACCGCAAGATCGAGGAGGCAGCATTGCAGAGGAGGACCTCGCGAGGGCAAGGGCAAACAAGTTCCAACTTGCCTGCAGAGACGGCAACTGAGGATACCATCAGAAGTTCCACCCCCTGGTTTTGTGAGACAATAGAGGATAGTTCACCCACCTCCCGCGGAAGACTACGAGCCCAAATTCAGGGCCACTAAGGAACAGACCCAGCTATACGACATCATCAAGCGGTTTGGAAATGTGAGGGCCAGCAGCAAGCACATGAAGGAGTTGAAAGCGTAAATGACCACACCCTATAATCACTCATTTTGCTTTGTTCCTTTTTTAACATTTCATCTTTCTTCGTACTCTCTATACATGATGCGCTTACGTTTTAGTTCTTTCATATATTTTTTACTTAGCAGACATGATTCTTCCATGTTATGTCGTTTTCATACAACTCATGTTTGGACAGAACCAAAGTCATTCAATGCGGAGCGACGTACGTCGACTTGGGTGATCTCGCCGAGTCCGTGAGGCCAAACGGTAAAATGTCGACAAATGTAGTTGCATGCGGGATCGACTACATCAACAATCACATCGATGTGTGTGCCGACAAGATCATCATGCATTACAATGTGACATGCAAAATATGGGATGGTGACTTCCACCACAAAATCCTGAGGAAGAATTTCGCCCAGCACGGTGAATTCAAGCTAACACTGAAGAAATATGTGAGTACTCCTCCCCTGTCTGCACTGTTTTTTCACGTGGTGTGGTTTTTGCCATCTTCTGCACTTGTGATTGTGTGGCAGATGTTTTTCATGTGGCAACAGCTGCCGTGCACACTTACTCCTTTTGTTTTTTGCATCCCGTGCGAACTATGTGGCAATTTGATTGTAAAATGCACGGCACATTTTGTTCATACATGGACGGCAACTTTCCTTCAACTACCCCCACCCATAACCAAACATTCTACGTGATTCTAATTTTTTTGTCCCTCTGCTGTTCTTTATGTGAACTCTGCTTTTCTTCACTTTTAAATGCAGGTCATGTTCCCCATGTTCCAGGAGCTTGCACCACATGACCAACACGACAAGTGCGGTCACCACTATTGTCTGGTGCCTTCGACTACATATAATAGTTTCAAACTCAAATGGTGAAACGTGTGATTTCATGCTCAAGCTAAATTCCTGAGGGTTAATAGGATTGACAGCTTACTATTGTCTGGTAAACAATAAGTGTAGACTTGGAAGCTAGGGGCAATATAACTCGGAAGTTAAGCGTGCTCAGGCTGGAGTAGTGAGAGGATGGGTGACCGGCCGAAAAGTTAGATGATTTGAAATGAGTGCTCCACACTTGAGCAGTGATGAGGGGTGATTAGAGATTAAATCGGAAAACAATTCAAAAAAAAAATTCAACCTTTTGTCCCCACCCTTTAGTGCGGGTTGCAGAACCGGGACTAAAGGTGCTTACGAACCGGGACTATAGCCCGATTTTGCACTAGTGTTCGACTTGTTGTATAATCTTGGTTTGCACCATCCTTTTGCGCTCTGAACCTCTATGTGTGTGCAAGGGGATTCCGGCAGTGGTTCCTTACGCAGTCACGGAGCTGCATCCACACCCCCCGCTTCAAGGTGGTTGTGTGGTGCCTTCGACTACATGTCTCTATTGATCGATCACCTTCGGCTACATCTGATGTTGATTGAAGCATTTAGTATCGTTCCAACTTCTTGTTCTCGAAGCTTACTCCATTTAGTGGCACTCTTCGATGGTGTAGGTGGAGAACTCAGCAGTAATATGTTTGAGGATCATCCTTGTGGCGGAACTTCTGGTCAATTTTCATGTTGGCTAGGTCGATGCCACCTGTCGACTCAGACAACTCCTAATTCACTAGTAGAAAAGGGGGCAATGGTCCAGGCTGGGCCAGCCCATTAGTCCTGGTTCAGTCCAGAACTGTGACCCATGGGGGCATTGGACCCGGTTCGTGAGCCCCGGGGGCCGGCCGGGCCACATGGGCCATTGGTCCCGGTTAGTCTGGACCTTTTGGTCCCGGTTGGTGGGACGAACCGGGACCAATGGGCCTCGCTCCTGGCCCACCACCATTGGTTCCAGTTGGTGGCCTGAACCGGGACCAAAGGCTGCCCTTTAGTTCCGGTTCATGCCACGAACCGGGACCAATGAATTGCCTATATATACCCCTCGCCCGCGAGCAGAGCACTCCCACTGCTCTGTTTTTCCTGGCCGGCAAGGGGAGAGCTTTGTGGTGCTCTAGCTCACCTCCTATGCACACGAGGTGTTCGATGGAATGCCCGAGCCACACTACTTAAGCTTTCTCCTCTCCAAGCTCGACCTCCAAGCTCCATTTTCCTCAATATTTGTCTAGGTTTAGCGGTCCGTCACGTCCCGTCCCCGTCTTCACCGCCGTCGATCGCCCGTGCCAATCTCATCGCTGGCACCATCGTGGTGAGCCTCTTGTTCTAATTATCTTCTTTCTGAAAGGAAAAATATTCTTACTTGTATGTTTAGATAGATACTTGTATTATTTTCTTACTTTCATTATTGCATCTTATATAGTGTGATGGTTTTGGTATCCACCCACGTCGGCCCTCGTCCTGTCTATGATTCGAATGTGGTATATATTATCTTTTCATAACTATTGGTTCATTTATTGTTTATGAAAATTATGCCAACCAACGTGACATAGATTTTATTTATCTAGGAGGTTGTTGAACCGGAAATTCCAACCGACCCTATTGTCGAGAGGTTAAATTTAGTTGAAGAAGAAAACAATTTCTTGAAGGAAAAAATAAGAAAAATTGAGGAGGATAAGATGATATTGGAGTTGCATGTTCCAGATGTCGTCGATGATCACAAGATCAAGAAGGATGCAATGCGCTTGAAGATTAGAAACATTAGAAAATATGCCATTCATACCGAGGCTTGGTATCATTATGCTGTTGGATCAGTTGTTACCTTGGTTGTGATTATTATCGCATTTGTTTTCGCATTGAAATTTTTTACATAGTTTTAATGTATGGTTTAATTAATTTAGATGCTCTGCAGAGCTTTATGTTGTTAGATGAGAACTATGTATGTACTTTGGTTTTAATGTGATGATGAACTTCTATTAATTTGTTCACTGAATTACCTATTCATGATGTTCTGTAATGATTTTTGACACACTTAATTATATATAATGCACGCAGATGAACCGGCAATGGATGTATGGTGAAAGACACACCTCCGAGTACATTAAGGGCGTGTATCATTTTCTCGAAGTGGCTGAGGCAAACAAGCAGAATGGTTTTATGTGTTGTCCATGCCCTATATGTGGGAATACGAAGTCTTACTCTGACCGGAAAATCCTTTACACCCACCTGCTTTACAAGGGTTTCATGCCACACTATAATGTTTGGACGAGGCACGGAGAAATAGGGGTTATGATGGAAGACGGCGAAGAAGAAGAGTACGATGACAACTATGTGCCCCCTGAATACGGTGATGCTACTGAAGATCAAGAGGAACCAGACGATGTGCACGATGATGCTGCAACATGCAAAGTTGCTGAAGATCAAGAGGAACCAGACGATGTGCCCGATGATGCTGATCTCCGCCAGGTCATTGTCGATGCAAGGACGCAATGCGAAAGTCAAAAGGAGAAGCTGCAGTTCGATCGCATGTTAGAGGACCACAAAAACGGGTTGTACCCCAATTGCGAAGATGGCAACACAAAGCTCGGTACCGTACTGGAATTGCTGCAGTGGAAGGCAGAGAATGCTCTGCCTGACAAAGGATTTGAGAAGCTACTGAAAATATTGAAGAAGAAGCTTCCGAAGGAAAACAAATTGCCCGACAGTACATACCCATCAAAGAAGGTCGTATTCCCTCTAGGATTGGAGGTGCAGAACATACATGCATGCCCTAATGACAGCATCCTCTACCGCGGTGCGTACAAGGATCTGAACGCATGCCCGGTATGAGGTGCATTACGGTATAAGATCAGACGAGATGACCCTGGTGATGTTGACGACGAGCCCCCCAGGAAGAGGGTTCCTGCGAAGGTGATGTGGTATGCTCCTATAATACCACGGTTGAAACGTCTGTTAAGAAACGGAGAGCATGTCAAGTTGATGCGATGGCACAGTGAGGACCGTAAGAAAGACGGGAAGTTGAGTGCACCCGCTGACGAGTCGCAGTGGAGAAAAATTGAGAGAAAGTACTGGGATGTGTTTGCTAGTGACCCAAGGAACGCATGGTTTGCTTTAAGCGTGGATGGCATTAATCCTTTCGAGGAGCAGAGTAGAAATCACATCACCTGGCCCGTGACTCTATGTATGTATAACCTTCCTCCTTGAATGTGCATGAAGCGAAAGTTCATTATGATGCCAGTTCTCATCCAAGGCCCTAAGCAACCCGGCAACGACATTAATGTGTACCTAAGGCCATTAGTTGAAGAACTTTTACAGCTGTGGAATGGAAACGGTGTACGTACGTGGGATGAGCACAAATAGGAGGAATTTGACCTAAAGGCGTTGCTGTTCGTGACCATCAATGATTGGCCCGCTCTCAGTAACCTTTCAGGACAGACAAACAAGGGATACCACGCATGCACGCACTGTTTACTTGACACTGATAGTATATACCTGGGAAGCTGCAGGAAGAATGTGTACCTGGGCCATCGTCCATTTCTTCCGACCAACGATCAATGTCAAAAGAAAGACAATCATTTCAAATGCGAGGCAGATCACCGGAAGAAGCCCGCCATGCGTACCGGTGATCACGTACTTGCTATGGTCAATGATTTACACATAATCTTTGGAAAGGGTCCTGGCGCACTAGTTGTTCCTAATGACGCTGAGGGACACACACCCATGTGGAAGAAGAAATCTATATTTTGGGACCTACCCTACTGGAAAGACCTAGAGGTCCGCTCTTCAATTGACGTGATGCACATGACGACGAACCTTTGCGTGAACCTGCTAGGCTTCTTGGGAGTGTATGGAAAGACAAAAGATATAGCTGAGGCACGGGATGACCTGCAACGTTTGCACGAAAAAGACGGCATGCCTCCAAAGCAGTATGAAGGTCCTACCAGCTATGCTCTTGCCAAAGAAGAGAAGGAAATCTTCTTTGAATGCCTGCTTAGTATGAAGGTCCCGACTGGCTTCTCGTCGAATATAAAGGGAATAATAAATATGGCAGAGAAAAAGTTTCAGAACCTAAAGTCTCATGACTGCCACGTGATTATGACGCAACTGCTTCCAGTTGCATTGAGGGAGCTTCTACCGGAAAACGTCCGATTAGCCATTGTGAAGCTATGTGCATTCCTCCAAAGTAGTATCTTGTGATCGATCGAGAAATCATACCAAGGCTAAGGAGTGATGTGGTGCAATGTCTTGTCAGTTTCGAGCTGGTGTTCCCACCATCCTTCTTCAATATCATGACGCACGTTCTAGTTCATCTAGTTGACGAGATTGTCATTCTGGGCCCCGTATTTCTACACAATATGTGCCCCTTTCAGAGGCTCATGGGAGTCTTCAAGAAATATGTCTGTAACCGCGCTAGGCCAGAAGGAAGCATCTCCATGGGCCATCAAGTAGAGGATGTCATCGGGTTTTGTGTTGACTTCATTCCTGGCCTTAAGAAGATAGGTCTCCCTAAATCACGGTATGAGGGGAGACTGACTGGAAAAGGCACGCTTGGAAGGGACTCAATAATATGCAGGGACGGATATTCTTGGTCTCAAGCACACTACACAGTTCTATAGAACTCTACCTTGGTGACCCCGTATGTCAATGAACACAAGAATAGTGTGCGCTCCAAACACCCGGAGCAGTGCGACGACTGGATTACATGTGAACACATCAGGACTTTCAGCAGTTGGTTGGAAACACGTCTCAAAGGTGACATCACTGTTTGTGATGAGCTGTACTTGTTGTCCAGGGGACCATATTTGACTGTATTGATTTACAAAGGATACGAGATAAATGGGAATACATTTTACACGATTGACCAAGATCAAAAGAGCACCAACCAAAATAGCGGTCTCCGCTTTGATGCAACAACCGAGAGGGGAAAGGACACATACACTACTAGGGAAAAGGCTAGCAGCAGCGCGGGTTTTTAGGCTAGCAGTAGCGCGGGTGGCCGCGCTACTAATAAGGCGCTACAGCTAACTCATAGTAGTAGCGCGGCCCTAACCCGCGCTACTATTGTTGAAGATATCAGCAACGCTTTTTGTGAACGCGCTACTATTAACTAGCTGTAGCGATTTCGCCATCCCTCGCTACTGCTATATCTTTCATCATTTTCCCATTACCCCTTTCCCTTTCAGTTGTCCTTTCAGATACTAGATACTAGGTACTGCTAGTAGATATCAAATTCATAAACCATTACTAGGTACGGTAGTACTCCCTTCGTTCCAAATTACTCGTCGTGGTTTTAGTTCAAACCACGACGAGTAATTTGGAACGAAGGGAGTACTAGATAACAATTTCATGCATAGCCAACATGCATCCTCAAGCAGTACAAGGTCATATCAACGGCCATCATCATATGTAGTTCTAGATGATATCGACGATGATCATCATATGTAGTTCTAGATGATATAGCCAAACACACATATGTAGTTCTAGATGATATAGCCACACACACATATGTAGTTCTAGATGATATAGCCACACACACATATGTAGTTCTAGATGATATCGAAGACAATCATCATCCTCAAGCCTGGGCGGTTGGTGTTCCTGATAGTAATTAGGATGGCCTGTCCAACACGAAGATTCCTGCCATCGAGAAATTTCTTCCACCCAATGGAGTTTAAGTGTGTGCGACCATCCGTGTCCACGCGGTAAGTACAGGTTGTGACGGAGACCCTTGCAGTAAGGCATAGTCCAGCTGAGCCTTCTTCATCAGGCTCGATACCATAACTCACAGATATGCTCTTTGCCAATTTCTGAATAAGAAAAACATATCAATTAATAAGCATGTGATCGAACTCTACACTAAAACATATATATCATCGACTAGATTCCACACAACATACCATATCATTGGACTGTACACTAAGTAATTCACACTACTAATTTGCATTTGTAAGTATAACATACCATATCATGTCGATCAACCATGGTATTTGTCAAGCGGGTCACGAATGGCACCTCGACAAAGTCAGCACGTGGCGGAATTAGGTCCCACAGGTTGGACACCTCCTCCTCACTCAGCCTTGTTCTTTGAGCTATGATGGCTTCATGAAGTGTGTCCTCATCATCTTCGTCGAGTGGGTCCTCATTATCTTCATCATCTTCATCATCTTCGTCATCTTCATCATCTTCCACCAGGTTGAGATAAATGACAGCTAGCTTGGGTCTTTCTGCTCAGAAGTTGAAGTTGATCAACTCACCACCAGTAAGATGCATGCGAGCGACGAAACGGGCCCATCCATCTCCTCCAATCTGCGACATATTGCGTCCTTTCTCGACCTCCATAGTGTACGGCCCCCCAGGAGCCTCAAATGTCACAGTGTCTCCTGCCAGCTTGTTGAATTTCAACCTCACATTGCATGGGACGATTTGTGTAAAATAAGAAAAATGACACAATGCAGTAATGCCAACACTAAAAATAAAATAGTTATTACATTTCATCTAATTTCTTACCGCCGCATGACAAAAACTCGGCTGGAAGTAGATGCCGAATAGCTTGCCAGTTGCAAGGCTGCTGGCGCATCTTGACTTGCACAGTCGACATAGTGGTGGTGGTGGTGGCGCCATTCTTCCTAGGGATATTTAAATTAGTGCCCCCGGTTCCTTAGCTGTGCTCACTTTTCCCCACGCTCCAAATGTTTGCTCACTTTTCCCCTCTTCCTTAGCTGAAACTCTCACAAATGCTCATAGCGGGCATTTGCCATCTTGAACGTCCATTGACCGTTAATTGCTGACGAGTGGGGCCGAGTCTTCGTCTGACTGTTGCTTGTTGACGGGTGGGACCGCAACGAGACACGTATTGGGCAGCTTGTCTGAATCTGAAACAGATCTAGATAGGTCGCACTGCACCACGCCGCCCCGCCCCCTCCGCCGGCGTCGTTCCACGTCCATCGCTGTTGTTTCCTCCACCCTATGCCCTTTTCCGTTCATCAGCGACGCCGCGTCTCCGCCAGATATAGCCCACCTCCCCATCTGGGATTACATAGCGATGTTGAGTGAGGACGCCCAGAATGCAGTCGACCGTGGAGAGGATTGGGTCGAATCCGCGGCAGATAATTCATGGATTAAACCTGGGTAAGCATTGTTTCCTCTCGAATTGACGTTCTAAGTCGTATTGTAGGCCGCATTTGACTTCTGTTTGCTTGAATCGTTCGAATTTGTGCTCGATTTTACCCGGCTAACTGAAGCCTTTGTTTCCTTCCACCAACAAAATAGGATTGATCCCGCGCTGGCTTTCCAGCTGGCGATTAGAATGGAAACTAGTGTGCTGCGTGGTACTAAACCGCATTTGATTTCATCATTTTTCTATCCCAAAGTGGTAGAAACCAACATATCTTTCAAAGATTTGCGAGCTAAGCTCCGAAACACCTATCCCTGGAGTGATGCCGATGCTGTTGAACTGAATTACTTCAGAAGTGACGAGCAAAGATTTCTCCCACTAACTTGCGACGATCATATGCCATTGCTTTTTGCTGGGATTGCTGGCTGCCAATTCGGTAAACTCCAAATCGATGTGCTTCAGCCACGCGCAGAACGGGCGAAGGGGAAGGGAGTTCAGACATCATCTGTCTGTGCTAATAGCCAGCACCCCGGCACTCCTTGTAGGTCGACACCAAGTAAAGCAAGTGGTTCGTGGAGCCACAACATGCCTGCTGCCAATTCTGGTTCCGATTCAGCTGCTGCTTCTTGTGTACCTTCTGCAGTTGGTGTAGAAGAAGATGCAGAACCTGACGAGGCAGTGCCTACAAATGATGATGAAGACGAGATGATGTTTCCTGAACTGGTCGATGTAGCCAGTCAGCAAGAAGTGGATGACGAATATATGGAGGAGCCCATCAGCCAAGCTAGGTTTGATGACACTGACGATGAAGAGAAGGTGGAGAACATGGACAGCTTAATCGAGGATGAATACGATGGTGATGACATGCCAACAATTTAGTGGAACAGAGAAAAACCTGAGCTTACTGTAGGTACCATTTTCCAATCAATGGTGGACTGTCAGAATGCAGTGACAACATGGTGCATTATATCTGAAAACACCTATAAGATTAAAAGGAGTGAGCCAGCAAGGTTCACTATTTTTTGTCCATATCCTAGGTGTAGGTGGAAGTTGCATGCATCTCGTATGAGAAAGTGCAAATATATTCAGGTAATCCAAGTTCAGTTAGTAATTTAGTTTCAGATCGTTGAGTAAGGTTTCTTAACTGTTCTTTACCCTTTTATTTTGTTTCATATAAAGAAAAACGCACACAAGCACACTTGTCCACCTGGAGGGGGAGGGGGGAAGGCCAAAACCAAGCTAGCAAAAACTAGGTGGGTGGCAGATGCTATATTGGATTGGCTGAGAGAAGAACCTGGACTTGGTCCAACAGCACTCCATGGGAAGCTTTTTGAGAAGTACAAGATAGAAATTCCTTACATGAGAATTTTCAATGCTAGGGAAAAGGCTCTTGACAGAATTAATGGTCAATGGAATGACAGTTTTCAGCTGCTTTACACTTTCAAAGCTGAAGTGGAGATGGCAAATCCAGGGAGTGTTGTGGAGATTGACAAGCATACAGTTCCATTCAAAATAAAAAGGAAGTCATTTCAGAAGGAGTGCTTCAGAAGGGCTTTTGTTTGTTTCAAGGCTTGCTGGCAGGGGTTTCTAGATGGTTGCAGGCCCTATTTGGCTGTAGATGCTACACATTTTACTGGAAGATGGAGAGGATAGCTAGTAGCAGCTTCTGCAGTTGATGGACACAACTGGCTATTCCCAGTTGCATTTGGTGTGGTGGAGGCAGAGTCTGAGGAAAGTTGGGTCTGGTTTCTGCAGCAGTTGCGCAACATTATAGGCACACCCCCAGGTTTAGCTATACACATAGATACTTGCAAGGGTTTAGAGAGTGCAGTGGAAATTGTTCCCTGGAGTGGAGCATAGGGAATGTATGTGACACCTAGCGCATAATTTCAAAAAGAAGTTCAAAGGTAAAGTTTATGATGAGAACTTATGGCCAGCATCATACACATGCAGCAAAAGGAAGCATGAACACCATTTGAGAGTGTTGTATGCTCAAAATCCTCTTGTGAATGAGTACATGGATGCACATCATGGCAAGGTGTGGTCAAGAAGCAAATTCAACGAAATCTGCAAAGTAGATTATGTGACCAGTAACCTTGCAGAATGCTTCAATTCAAAGTTCAAGTCAGTGAAAGGGCTCTTGTTGTGGCAAGCATTTGACAAGATGAGGCAAATGATCATGATAAAGATGGCTCTTCGCAAAAGAATTGCAGAAACACAATATGTTGGTCATCAAATGCTCCGATCACTGATTAAGGCATTGCACTTGAAGGCAAGAGGACTGAAGATGAAATATATTCGATCTGGTACATATGAGGGAGAGGTTACCTATACTGACACTAAAAATAGGGTATGGAGGTATCCTGTGAACCTAAGTACTAGAGAATGTAGTTGTAGGAAATGGCAGATCCGTGGGAAGCCATGCATACATGCCCTACATCTGATGACCGTTATCGGGGGTGCAGATGGTGAAGTTGATCAATATTGCTCTGAGTATTTCTCTGTTGCCAAATTTATGGCTGCTTATGCTGACAATGTGCCTGGACTATTGGGGAAAGATCAATGGAACATACTAGATCCAGGATTCAAACTCCACGCTCCTGTCATTACTAGACCACCAGGAAGACCAAGGAACCAGAGGATTAGAGCAGGTGAGGAGGGTCATCTACGAAAGAAGCGTGCTTGCAAAAAATGTGGAGTTCTGGGGCATATTGCTAGGCTTTGTACCAATGCAGTGGATGCATCATTTGGAGAGGAGGAAAGATGGACAACAGCCAATGCTGAGGATAATGCAGCAGCAATGGAGACTGAAGATGCAGTGGAGAATGCAGCAGCAATTGAAGCAGTGGAGAATGCAGCAGCAATTGAAGCAGTGGAGAATGCAGCAGGAAATGAAGCATCTTGGTATGTGTTTGCACCCTTTGTAGAATGCAGCTACCCTTTTGTTTGCATTTGTTCTCTTTTTTGCCTATGGCTTATAATTTTATTTACCAGCTCTAGGGAGAAAAGGCCAAGAGATGAAGAAGCAGAAGATTTTGAAACCATGGCCTTTGATGGTTTTGAATCTATAAGAGAGGAAGAGGAGGGCGTAATTATTCCAATTGTGCCTTTAAAGATTACTGAACCCATAGATGACCGTCAAATGGTCGTCAAGTGCTCGGCGAGTGCAACTACTCCATCAGCACCTCCACAAGGAAAACCCCAAGTAAAGCCCAAGATCAAAAGGAACAAGAGTCTGAAAGAAAAGAGCATCTCAACTAGGGAAACCAGGAGCAAGACGGTGAAGCCAGCTGCAAACACAAGGAGCAAGTCGAAAATTTGAATTAAGTTGTTGGGAAATGTATGTGTTATCAATTTGAGGGCGAGTGGATCGCTTAAAACTTGGTAGATTTGTATTAAGATGTTGGCATCTTAAAACTTGGTAGATTTGAGCTACTTTGAAAACTTATTAGTTGTAATAATGTTGCTTCTACTTTGGTTTCTTATTTGAGTCAGAATTCAAATTTCCATCAAAATTTGAATTTAAATCAATATTTGAATTTGGGCCAAAATTTGGATCCGAGTCAAAGTTGAAGTTGAACATTGGAGGTTCATTGCTCTGTGTAGTGTATTTGATCGAGCATTTGAAGTCCAATATTCGTAGGTGAATAGTCCAAATGAGAAATGTGCTAGAAACGAGCTCGAAAGCTAGGGTAAACAGCCCTATTTGAAATCAAGTTTTTCTTGACCTTGCCTAAATGAGGCATATATATTTTTATTAACACTTGTTCCATATATATAGGGTAAAAACGAAGTCTCACTATTTATTGATTAATATTCATATTAGTACATTTTTTTGAAAAAATATGCTTTTATTTCAAAACCGTCAAATAACACGTTTTAGATATGAAAATGAAAAAGTAAGTTCAGATCCTTCTTACTCACTCCAAAATGAAGCTATGGAGATTTTGCTGATTTTTTTAATTATTTTGAAAAAAAAATCAAACCCTAAACCCTCTCTCCCTATTCTACGAACTCTGAAAATGTTCATAGGTGATAGCTCATTTGTGTGAAGACTTTTTTCATGAAAATGACCTACACCAAGTTTATATTTTTTTTCTCATAACCTTGTCACATATGACAGCTATGTGCGCAAGAATTACAAAATTTTGAATTTTTTTTGAATTTTTTAAAAACATTTGAACTTGATTTCGACAGATCACTTCAAAAAATGATTTTTTTCGAAAAAACGCCCCTATACCGAGTTTATATTTTTTTTATGGCAACTAGGTCTCATAAACGGACGAACTACGTTTGTTTTATATTTTTGCGATTTTTTCTAATTTAGTTATGGCCATTTGAAATCTGGTCAAACCCTAATAACCCCGTTGACTCGCTCATAACCCCGCAGAAATGCTCCAAACCCTAGCATCAAACGTGCGCCGTCGGATCCTACCAAGCGTCAAACACCACCCGCCAGATGTGGGGCAGGCATGCGTGATCCGCGTGATCCATTCTGATTGGCTACTGCACTGTCCTTCTCGGGTTTTTTACGATCTGCCCCACTTTACATATGAAATTGTATTTTTCGCACATGACCACCACATGTCAGTGTTAAGAGTTGGTTCAAATATTCAAACCGCAAAATACAATGTGGAAAATCGTCAATATAGCTTCCCTTTCTCCTCTTCTCCATCTGACAGACAAAGGCATCGTGCAGATCGAGCAATTCCTCTGTTTCTTTCCCCATCTTCTCGTTCTTCTTCCTCTCGAGCAACTCCTCTTTTTCTTCCTCTCGGGCGATATGTCGACCTCCTCGTCAGCCCCTCGTTCCACGTGGCCGGTGTATGGTCCAGTGCCGATGACTCGATGCCCTGACTGCCCACAGACTGCGCCACTGAAGCGGTTGACTTCGAAGTAGGAGAAGAATGGGAACTTTGGGCGCGAGTTCGTCAAATGCGAGAGTAAGCCGGAGGGGCAGGTTAGATCTGAGTTTTCCTCGCATCCTTTATCTCTAATTTCTCAAAAAATCTGTCAGATTTGGATTTAGGATACATGATTTCGTTTTCAGATCGTGAAGAAATGCCACCATTTCGAGTGGATGGATGATTACATCCAGAGGCTTCAAGGGCCGGGCTTGCTGATTCGAGGGGGAATGCAATCCGAGAGTCCAATCTGCCCCATGACAGTGCTGCTCCGGCAGCAGCAGCGCGTCCGGAATACCCGACGACGTTCGAACTGAAGACGGAATTGAAGAAGATGAACAAGAACTTCAAGGAGCTTATTGAGTTGAAGAAGCAATCCAATCTGATAGCTTTAGGAATACTTGCTCTAGGAATTTTTTACTTGATGGCTATCTCTCGTTAGAGATGTTTGTCTACTGTTGTTGCCACTGTTTAGCAATCCAAGTATGTTTATCTCAAATGCAACTCTATTTAGTGCAACTGTCGATCTCTGAATGTATGTAGTTTACTGTTATTTTTCGACACTTTTAGTTTCGGCAGAAGACAACTACCAGTTCAGTCATAGGATTATTTTGTTAGCTAATAACCTCGAGTGTTGGATCATACCCTAGCTCGTCAGATGACAGTAAGCAGTAATTGAGCAGCATAAGGGATATACATCAAGTTCATCTCTTCTCTCTCGCACTTGCCAAACTTTTGTCCTCGAGTTTGCCAGTTCTGCTAGAAAAAAAAACCTAGTTCGCGGGCCCAAAGAGAATCAAGCTGCAATAGGCCCACGAAGGATAAATGAGGCCTAGAAACAAGTGATGTTTCTTTTTTTGTTTAGGAATGATTGCTTTGTTCTTTCTTGTTTCTGATTGATTTTTTTTTATTTGATTTCTCTTCACCGTATTTGCTTTTGTTTTGCTTTCTCACAACCTGGCTTAGTTTGGCAGTGAAGTAATTTTAGAATCAAAGTATTTGCAAACATCAGTTTTATTTTTCCTAACAAACTAATACTTCAGTATTGGAAAAAGAGGTCCAACCCTCTTTTTTATATACTTCAAAAATAGTGTAGTTTTCTAGATATTAAAGTACATAAAACTACACTTTTGACTAAAGCCAAACATCTCAAAGTATTTGATACTTCAATATTTCTGGAAACCAAAGTATTCTTGGAATACCTAAAAAATACAGAGCTCCCAAACCAAAGCCGTGTACAATATGTTCTTATTTTTAGAAGGCATCTATAAACACATCATTTTTAGTTAGTTTGGTTAATTTTGCCCACGTCAATTAGCCGTGTCTAAACTTGGGACAAACAAAATACAAACATAACAAATCATTAATATAACACACATAACTTAACTTAGATAGGGTTGCTAGGGAAACACAAGTTCTTACATATAACACGGCACCAATAGATAATTGGGAAACCTTACATAGATAGGGTAGCTAGCTAGGGCAACACACACACCAAACTCACACTACATAGTAGTAGGGTAGCTAGGGCAACACCGCCATGTCTTCACCGTCGTCTTCACCTTAACCGCCGGCATCACCATCTTCGTCGCCACCGGCTTCAGTACTCCTCCTCCTCAAGGCCGTTGTCGCCGACGTAGTACGGGAGGCTGTGCATGCGGTTGCGAGCGGGGAAGACGCTTTCGAAGTCGGTGAAGATGTTATAGGTCGTGAATGCGATGAACTCGCACCCACACGAATACACCTTGCCGAGCAGGTAGTAGGCATCGAACCTGTTGGTGAAGTGGACGACGAGCCCTACCACTGGAGCGTTGGCGTGGGGACGCTGCTCCACGAGGTTGAACATGGGCGGCGAGCCCGCCGGGAGGTGGTGGAAGCCCGCACAGAGGAACCCCCATGCAAGCTCAATGCTTCCCCTCCAGCAGGAGAACGCCCACACGCGGAGGGATTCCTCGACGACGATGTTGGCGGGGTACCGCCGTTCCGGCACGGTGGGCGGCGCTTGGAACGTCGGCCCGTTGTACTGCATCTTGCTCGCTTCGCTGAGTGGAACGGCTTTGGCTTTTGGGGGAAGAAGAGAAGTTGGAGGCGCAGATGGATCTGTAGAAGAAGAGGCAATGAAGGGCAGTTTAAATAGCCGGGGGAGACGAAGTGGGTACACGCGCAACGGGCGTAGATCGTGACTCAGTTCGTGCATGAACCGATGCGATCATCAATTTGTGAACGTGAATCGATGCGAGCGTGCTTTGCGTGCTCTGCGTTGGCAGCTGCCTGCCTCCCCCTTCTGCGTGCTCTGCGTTGGCGGCTGCCTGCCTCCCATTCACGAGCGTGCGTGCAGCCTGCGGCGTGAACCGATGCCTCGACATATGGACGCGACCGTGCGTGCAGCCTGCCCCTTCTGCCACCAACACGTATGCCTGCGACGCGTGAAACGACGCTACGAAGCGACTGAATCCACCGGCAACCGTGCGGCACAGATCGATGTGTGCGTGTCGGCGTGCATGCATGCGATTAGGTCTAGGTCACTAGATGCGTGCGTGGCGGTGTTCGCATGCATAGCAGGCTACATCGATGACAAAGCCGGGCATGCATAGCAGCCTTCATCCATCCATAGCAGGCTTTTTTAATTGGGCTCCCTTTTTAATTTATTACCAACCAACTAACGGGCCCGTCCTATGAACACAAACACGGCCCAACCAGCGAAGCCACAACCACAGTCAATAGAGTCCAACGTGGCCCCACAAGTCAGTTAACGGCCAAGACGGCAAACGTCTGTTATGAACATTTGTGAGAGTTTCAGCTAAGGGAATGGGGAAAAGTGAGCAAAAGTTTGAAGCGTGGGGAAAACTGAGCACAACTAAGGAATTGGGGGCACAGATGTAATAAGCCCTTCTTCCTAAAGCAATATGAGCAAAGGATTAACGATCAACTAAATCAAAATGTTCTAAGTGAACTAAATCAACTAGCCTACTAAATCAACTAAATCAAAATGTTCTAAGTGAACTAAATCAACTAGCCTACTAAATCAACTAAATCAAAATGTTCTAAGTCAACTAAATCAACTAGCCTACTAAATCAACTAAATCAAAATGTTCTAAATCAACTAAATGAACTAGCCTACTAAAACAACTAAATCAAAATGTTCTAAGTCAACTAAATTAACTAAATGAATTAGCCTACTAAATCAACTAAATCAAAATGTTCTAAGTCAACTAAATAAACTAGCCTACTAAATCAACTAAATCAAAATGTTCTAAGTCAACTAAATCAACTAGCCTACTAAATCAACTAAATCAAAATGTTCTAAATCAACTAAATGAACTAGCCTACTAAAACAACTAAATCAAAATGTTCTAAGTCAACTAAATTAACTAAATGAATTAGCCTACTAAATCAACTAAATCAAAATGTTCTAAGTCAACTAAATCAACTAGCCTACTAAATCAACTAAATTATATCAACTAAATCAAAATGTTGCATATGAGCAGGAGGGAGAAGGAGGGGCGACTCGAGGAGGGAGAAGAGAGTAGGATGGAGGAGGAAGGCGGAGCGAGGAGGGGCCGGCCGGCGCGGCCAGTTGAGGGAGGACGGAGGAGGAAGGCAGAGCGAGGAGGGGCCGGCCGGCGCGGCAAGTTGAGGGAGGACGGAGGAGGAAGGCGGAGCGAGGAGGGGCCGGCCAGCGGCGAGTGGAGAGGGAGGACGGAGGAGGAGGCCGGTACCGAGTCCAGCAAGGAGGAGGAGGTGACGGCGCGCAGCGCAGACGGAGGAGGGGCGACGGGGGCGCGCGCCACAGACGGATCGGAGAGGATTGAGTGGCTGTGTGTGTGAGTGGATCGGATTGGAGATGGGGAGATGAATGGCTTAGCAGTAGCGCTCTTTAGGAAAAGACGCTACTGCTAAGCTATCTAGCAGCAGCGCCTTTCACAATAAAGTGCTACTGCTATGTGTCAACATGTAAAAATAGACAGTATATCAAAAATACATTGATCATCAACGATCTTTTTGTGTACAATCTGATTTGTCAATATGAGTCCTCACCGGTTTAGGAACAGGTGAAGACTCATATTGCAGCCACAAATTCTACACATAGAGTTCAATGAAGATCAAGTGCTTGTCAAAGTTTGAGAACTAACATATTTAAGGTGGTAGAAACTCTCTTCACGGAGCAAGGTGGGACTAAATTTTTGTAGTAAACTTAGCAGTAGCGCTTATCTGAGAAATGCGCTGCTACTATGCTACGTAGCAGTAGCGCGCGTCGCTATAACGCGTTGCTGCTATAACTAGCCTCGCGGCGGCCTCGTAGGAATTATAGCAGCAACGCGTCTTTTGGAGGACGCGCTACTGCTATATTTGTCTCAGCAGCGAGTTTCGGTGCGCGCTACTTCTAGTTAGCAGCAGCGAGTTATTTTGAAGCGCGCTGCTGATAAGATTCTGTGTATAGGCTTTTCCCTAGTAGTGATATTATGGTTACATAGTGGACATATGGGAACTTGACTACGGACATGATTTTACGGTCCCTTTGTTTAAGTGCAAATGGGTCAATCTGTCAGGAGGCGGGGTACAGGTAGACCCACAGTACGGAATGGTAACAGTGGATCTGAAAAAACTTGGATACACTGACGAACCGTTCGTCCTAGCCAATGATGTGGCACAGGTTATCTATGTGGAGGACATGTCTACCAGACCGAGAAAAAGAAAAGATAAGGAAGCGAATACATCATACGATGAGCCAAAGCGCCACATAGTTCTTTCAGGAAAAAGGGACATCTTGGGAGTGGAGGGCAAGACAGACATGTCTGAAGATTATGAAAAGTTTCATGAAATTCCTCCCTTCAAAGTCAAGTTTGACCCCAGCATCCTGATAAACGATGAAGATTATCCATGGTTATGGCGCAATAAACAAAAGACACAAGCGAAGAAAAAGTGAAGACTTTCTCCCGCAACTATTATGATGATACCATGCCAACTTTGTAACAGACGAGTATGATACCATTGTCCGTTTTGTACATGCACGTGCTATGTGGGAGAAATTATGATACCATGCCAACTTTCAACTTTTTCAGAGTTCATTTGAAAACTAATGGCACTAACAGAAAGTTTATAATTTTTCTAAAACTAAAAGCAAAAAAGAATTAAAAAATAAAGCAAAAAACTAAAGAAAATCAATAATGCGGAAAACAAAACAAAAAACTGGAAAATAAAATAACACTAGTAGAAAAGGGGCCAATGGTCCAGGCCGCTCCAGCCCATTAGTCCCGGTTCAATCCAGAACCGGGACCAATGGGGGCATCGGACCCGATTCGTGAGCCCCGGGAGCCGGACGGGCCACGTGGCCCATTGGTCCCGGTTCGTCTGAACCTATTGGTCCCGGTTGGTGGGACGAACCGGGACAAATGGGCCTCGCTCCTGGCCCAACACCATTGGTCCCGGTTGGTGGCTTGAACCGGGACCAATGGGCGGCCCATTAGTCCCGGTTCGAGCCGTCAACCGGGATTAAATGGTTGGTACCCGTTGCGACCAGAGTATAGTCCCACCTCGCCAACCGAAGGGGAACCGGACCGGTTTATAAGCCCCTCCCTCTCTACCTTATTGAGCTCCTCTGAAAATGAAAACAGATGCGCTTATATAGGTAATTTAGCATAAATTCATACGGATTTGTCTTGAAATTCGTTATGAATTGAAGTTGAATTTCCTCTATAAGCGCATCTCTGCTCATTTCTGAGTAGTTTTTTTTCTTTTTCTGCTACATTTATTTTTTTGTTTTTATTTCTGAGTTGTAATAAGTCATTAAAAATAAGCATCTATGCTATTTTTTTAGTAAAGTTAATCAAAATTATTTTTTCTTCTATTTATTTCTGAGTGGTTTTTTATATTTTCTTTTTTTGCTATATTTATTTTTTTCTTTTTATTTCTTTGTTGTAATAAGCCATTAAAAATAAGCACATATGCTCCTTTTTTAGTACAGTTAATCACAACTATTTTTTGCTTCTATTCATTTCTGAGTAGTTTTCTATAATTTTTTTCTTTTCTGTTATATTTATTCTTTTGTTTTTATTTCTGAGTTGTAATAAGTCATTAAAAATAAGCATCTATGCTATTTTTTAGTAAAGTTAATCAAAATTATTTTTTCTTCTATTTATTTCTGAGTGGTTTTTTATATTTTCTTTTTCTGCTATATTTATTTTTTTTCTTTTTATTTCTGAGTTGTAATAAGCCATTAAAAATAAAAAAGAGGCGCAATGCTCGTTAATTTGCTTCAAGCCTTTCGGAATAGTGTCAACTGCACTTCACATAGCTCTATGCAGTCTACCGTATTCCTCAAGGCTTGAAGCTAACCAACGTGCAGGAGCATTGAGCCTCTTCGTCATCGTCTCTGCACTCAGGGCTTATAAACAGCTGCGAGTGCCTCTCGCTTGGCGAGGTGGGACTAAAAAACAACTGCAGGAAGAATCAACAAAAAAAATAGCTGCAGAAAATAAAAAAAGTAGTTACACTGGTCCATTGGTACCGGTTCAAGCCACCAACCGGTACCAATGCCGCTCTTTGGTCCCGGTTGGTTGCCTCAACCAGGACCAATGCCCCCCCTTTAGTCCCGGTTGGAGCCACCAACCGGGACCAAAGGTCTTTGTTTCCCGCCCTTTGGGCTGCTGAAAAGAGGCCTTTGGTCTCGGTTTGTGGCTCCAACCGGGACTAAAGGTTGCATTAGTCCCGGTTGGTGCCACCAACCGGGACCAATGCTATTGCTATATATACTGGACTTAGCAGTTTTAGCCAAATCCCATCTGTTTCTCGCCCCTGCCCCGAGCCTCTGCTCCTCGTCGCCGTCGCCGCCGAGCCCGCCCCGAGCCCGCCGTCCCCGTCGCCGCCCTGAGCCCGCCGTCGTCGCCGCCCCCATCGCCGCCCGCGTCCCACGCCGCCCCGTCATCGCCGCCCGCGTCCCACGCCGCCGCGCCCCGACGTCGTTGCCAGCGCCGTCGCCCTGCCCCGAGTCCGCCGTCCCCATCGCCGCCCCTGAGCCCGCTGTCCTCGTCGCCGCCGTCCCCGTCGTCGCCCCTGCACCGCGCCGCCTCGACGCCGACGTGAGCGTTTTTTTATTTTTGTTAGATCTTTTTTAGATTCTTTTTGTAGTTCATAGATTTTTTTTGTTAGGTTAGATGTGTAGTAATTTAGATATATAGTTCATAGATTTTTTTGTTAGATTAGATTTTTTGTTAGATTACATGTGTAGTAATTAATTTGTTCATATTATGTTAGATTTTTTTTTCTGTTAATATATTTTTTTGGTGATATTATTATTGAATATGCATGTTTGGTGATATTATTGTTAATAGATTTTTTTGGTGATATTTAGATTGTGTAATTAATTTTGTTCATAGAATTTTAATGATTTTTTTGTTCATAGTATTTAGAAAAAGAAAAAAAATAAGAAGTAGTTTATATATAGTTGAACTAGCTAGTTGATTTAATAAACTAATTTATTTTACTATATAATGAAGTAGTTTGGTTTTAGTAAGTACTACTTATTTATTTATAGTAAGTGCTTAGTAGTTGAACTAGATAGTTGATTTAATTAGATTTTTTTGTTAGATTAGATTTTTTTGTTAGATTACATGTGTAGTAATTAATTTGTTCATATTATGTTAGATATTTTTGTTAGATTAATTAGAATCTTTTTGTTAGATTAGATATGTGTAGTAATTAATTTCTTCATATTATGTTAGATTTAACTATATATAGAAGTAGTTCCCGCGTCGACGTCGGCGATGCCTATCCCGTATCCTCGTCGTCGTCGACTCGGCGGTGGAGGCCTGCTTGATCAGGGCCATGTTCGGGACTGGGCTCTGCCGGGTTGGTATTGGGAGGTGCTACCTTCCGGGGGACGTAGGTTGGTGAGGAGGCAGCCCGTTGTTGACCCGATCCTTGTTTGGTGGCAGTCGCGTGGGCCAGTGACGGTGGTGAGGCATCCGGACACCGCGGAGGTGGTACGTCACCGTGTCAGCGAGGAGGACGAGCACGTCCGTCGCTACATGGTTGCATTGGAGGGAAGGTTCGACAATACCTGGCAGGTTCTTCAGGGATCTCACTGGAGCTATGATCCTGTGATGGTTCCTTATCTTTGGGTGTCCACCGCCCGCGTCGATACCCGTCGGGCGCTACGGTTCTAGTTGTATTAGTGATAATATTCGATGATGTACGGACACCAAGAGCTGATGTACTTTTGCTTATAATTATTGAATGCATGCTAATTTGAATACTATACTTTATTTTATGATTTGGTTTTGCTTATTTTATGATTTGGTTTTGCTTATTGAATGCTCATATTGGATAAGTTCTCCTTCATTCCCGTGTGCTAGACAATTTGGTATAATAATGCATTCGGGAATGAAAGAGGAGCTACGTACGTACATCGATCATCGATAGTCAACCCGTGATTAATAATAATGATCTAGTTTAATATTTGAATTATGAACGTAGGCCGGAAATGTCGTACTCATCGGACGGCGAAAACCGCCCGGGGGAGTGCGACTGGTGCCACGATGACTGAGGTATGTGCGAGAGGTTCATTGAGCTGGACGAAGATCGGCGCTTCAGCATTAAGCTCGAGGAGACTTGCGATGTTCATACGGTACGCAACGACGACAATAGTTTTTTTCGTAATTAAGCACGACTTCAGCTATTTTAACGTGTATTTTTCATCTTTTCCAATTCGACTAGCTTATCCCATGCTTTGCAAGACGCTATGTCTTGGAGAGGATGGGTTTTGAAGACCATGAAAATTTCGAAACCAAAAAAATTATCCTAAGTACCCATGATGGTGTGGATTTTCAAGTAAAGCTGTACAATGCTCAGAGTGTAACCCATTTTGGTTGCAAAAATTGGGATGCATTTTGCAAGATGTATGGTCTTGATGAGGGTATGCTTGTCACCATGGATCTTGGTGATCCTACAATCGAGCAAGAGACACCTTCGATTTGGGTCTTTGTGGATACACCTCCAGTTCTTCCCTCATGTGAGCTAAACATAGTTATTAAGTAATTTATATTGTTTATTTCAAAATATATAGTTGACAACTTATCTCCATTGACAGCTTATTTTCATTCTTCAAAGAATGTGCGGAAGATGGTAGACAGAACGTACTACACCGAAGGCTCTGAATTAACTTATCAGGAGAAAAATCATCTGGTCGGATTTTGTACTGATCTTGAGAATTACAATATCTACAATCAAACTCCTCAACATTATGGTCAATACGTGCCACTAGTGCACGTGTTGAACTACAGTAACTACCATGGAGATACCCTGGTAAGATTATTTTTTACTATTACAACATCCATGCATCTTTTTGCACACTTTTAAAACTAGTACATCATTGCTAACTACGAAGTTATTACTATGTTTTTCAACAGATAATCCCGAATGATTGTGTGCCTCATCTGATGTATACGCATGGTAGCCTTCATGTTTTCAACATACGACTAGGTCGTCCTACGAATCTCAACTGTCCATACCGGGTTTCTAAAAGAAATGGAGACATAACAATCAAAGAATGGAAAAAATGCATGGACAGTCGTAAGGAGCTTCTTGGAAGCAATAAGCAGCGAAGGGCAAGAATTTGAGACAAGATGATCGCCATTCTTCCTAATGGAGAGTCAGGGTCTATATTGTTTTATGCTATTTTACCTTAAGGGTGTAGGTCCTACCTGATACTGATGATCATGTGCTAAGAACAATTATGTAGGGTTGGGTTCGATGACTATGAGGATGATGATCGTATGACTTATTATTAACAACGAGTAGAAGTTGTATGATGATGCATGATTAGTAGGACTTGTTATTATATACATATATGATGATGTATGATGCAAATCATGTTATATCTGCGGGTGCAATGAACATAGCAGCAACGTTGATAAACCAAGGACGAAGATAAGAGAGGACACTTCTCTCTATTAGCTAGCTATAATAACAACCTAAAAATAACCACCAAAACCCCTAAAGCAGCCACTTTTGTAAAAAATAATAATTGACTTTTGGTCCCGGTTGGAGCCACCAACCGGGACCAAAGGACCTCTGACTGGGCTCGGTGCACAGGGCCACGTGGAGCCACATTGGTCCCGGTTCGTGTTTGAACCGGGACTAATGGGTGGTGGCATTAGTAACGACCCATTAGTCCCGGTTCATGAACCGGGACTAAAGGCCCTTACGAACCAGGACTAATGGGTGGTTTTCTACTAGTGTAAAAATAGCAACAATAAGTAAAGAAAACAAAAAAACCAAAAAGTGCCTCCTACTGGGCCCCCACGGTCTGAATACGACTAGAAAACAACAAAGGGCCAGGATTCAGGCCCGTAGTAAACCCAGTAGGCCCATAGGCACATAGAGACAGATTAGGCCCGAAAGCCTGCTTTAGAGAGGAGCTCGAGAGGGTTGGCGCATCGCACCTTATAAAACAGGTGCGGCTCTCTCTCAGCTAGCAAGGTGGGACTAAACTCCCACCACCACGCCGTTGTGTAAGGCCCATTGGTCCCAGTTGGTGGCGCCAACCGGCACTAAAGGGGTGCATTAGTCCCGGTTGGTGCTACGAACCGGGACCAATGCACCCCCTTTAGTCCCGGTTGGTGCCACCAACCGGGACCAAAGGCCGCCGCTTCCCGCCCTTTGGGCTGCTGAAAAGAGGCCATTGGTCCCGGTTGGTGGCACCAACCGGGACTAAAGGGTGCATTAGTCCCGGTTGGTTTCACGAACCGGGACCAAAGGCCTCGGTATATAAGTAGCACTTAGGAAACTTTGACGAACTCATCGCCAGTTGCCCCCCGGCCGACCCGACGACGCCGAGCTCATCGACGCCGCCGGGCTGCCCAGATCGACGCCGCCCGCCGCCCAGACACCGTCTGCGTGCTGCCCTGGCGCCGTCTGCGCGCCGCTCCGACGCTGTCCTCGCGCCCCCGTCGTCGCCCCTGCCCCGTCGCCGCCAGGCTGCCCCAACGCCGCCCGTCGCCCCCGCCGACGCCTTCGTCATTGCCCGCGCCCATCGTTGTCGTCGCCGTCGCCCCCGAGCGCGTCCAGTCACGCCCCTGCCCCATGACCCGCCCCGCACCGTCGCCGTCATCGCCGGCCACGCCCCTGCCCCGGCCCGCGCCCCCCACCGTGGTCGTCGCCGACGCCCTCGCCGCCCCCGCCGTCGCCCTCGCCGGCCGCCCCCGATGTGAGCCGCCGCCGTCGAGGCTCTGTGTTCAGTGCTTTTTTTCATATATACATGTGTATTTTTTTGTTCATTGCATTTTTTTCATATATATAATGTATTTATGTATGTGTAGTTATATGATGAATGGATGTGGCTATGTATGTATGAATATAATGTTCATAGCATTTTTTTGTTTATATATGTTTTTTCATATATGTATTAATTTTTTATTCAGGTTGTTAGTAGATATCGATTTTAGGTTAGTGCATTTTAGGTTAGTGTAGAGGAAAAAGTAAAATAAGGAAAACGAAGAAAAGAGGAAGAAGGAAGAAAGAAGAAGAAGAAGAAAAAGAAGGAGAGGAAAAAGGAAAATAAGAAGAGGAAGAAAGGAGAAGAAGAGGAGAGGAAGAAGAGGAGAAATAAATAAGAAGAGGAAAAAAGAAGAAAAAGAAGAGGAGAAGAAGAAGAAAGGAATAAAGGAGAAGAGAAAGGAGAAGAAGAGGAGAGGAAGAAGAGGAGAAATAAATAAGAAGAGGAAAAAGAAGAAAAAGAAGAGGAGAAGAAGAAGAAAGGAATAGAGGAGAAGAGTTCTTCTTCTCCTTTCTTCCTCTTCTTATTTTCCTTTTTCCTCTCCTTCTTTTTCTTCTTCTTCTTCCTTCTTCTCCTCTATTCCTTTCTTCTTCTCCTCTTTTTTTTCTTTGATCTTCTCCTCTGTCGTCGTTGATATACCCCTCCCGATAACTTCAACACAAGGGAGAAGAAGAAAAAGAAGAGGAGAAGAAGAAGAAAAGAATAGAGGAGAAAGAAGAAACTTCAACACGAGGGGGGGGTTACCGATACCCCCTCCCCGATAACATTATTTTCCCATGTATATGTATGTCGCGTCGTTGTCGATATAACCCCCGCCCGGATAACTTCGACATGAGGGGCGGTCGATATATATACCCCCTCTCGACTGTGATAACTTATACCACGGCAGCACCCCCCTCGGCCCTCTCGCTCGACCAAAACTCTCGAGGACAACCAAACCCTAGAGAGAAAACGATTTTGGTCTCCTACCCCCTCCCGCCGCGCCCCTACCCGACAAACTCTCTCGAGGCCACCCAAATTTACCAAGTTAAAAGAGTGTTGTCGTCGAGGCCACCCCAAACCCTTGAAGCGTTGTGTCGAGGCCACCCCAAACCCTTGAAGCATTGTCTAGGCCACCCCAAACCCTAGAGAAGCAGCATCGAGGCCACTAGCATGACTCCTTATTGTGATTAGCTAGCTAGTTCTACGTTTTCCACTAATATATATCCATCTGTACCATGTTTGAATAATAATTGACATGTTGTAAATATTTGCAGAAACTATGGAGCACTCCCGAGACGAAGCAACAGAAGCAATGTTGGGGGACATAATCGCACAAGGAAGTGATGTCGTTGCGTCATTTCTCAATGACACCGATGGTCAGGAAGGACTTGGTGAAGAAGAGGGCTATGTTCATGATGGCTCCGGCCCATTAATGCCGGTACAAGAAGAGGGATATGTTCATGATGGCTCCGGTGACCCAATGGAGGTAGAAGAAGGAGACCGTGCTGACTGCTCCGGTGACCGAACCGAGTCCGGCCTGGTATATATATATATATATATATTAGTTAAGCCCGTGCTGACTAGTTAATTGATGCATTCATTGTTTTGGTATATGTACACATATTAATTAACTCTCGTCTTTCTTCCTTTTTCTAGCCCTTCGGATCGAGCACAACTTCAGTAAGGAGACGAGGCCCGAAGAAAAAGTTGAGCTCGGATGAAAGGTTTGAGATCACAGCAATCGCGCCCGACGGCGAACCGATTGAACCCATCCAGACAAAGAATGCATTTTCTGCTCAGTGCGGGGTTCTTGTTAGGGACAAGATCCAGATCAGCATCCAGCAATGGTATAAGCCTAAGGAGGAAGACCCTGAGGTGTCTTATGTCAATGATATGCAGAAAGATGATCTTTGGACTGAGCTGAAGGCAAATTTCACCCTACCGCCAGAGGAGGATCCGGAGAAGCCAGTTAAAGAGCAATTAATCAAGTCTTGTACTCTTAAGAAGATGGCAAGCCTATTCAGGAGGTGGAGGAAAGAGCTGAACAAGTTTGTCGACAAAGAAGAGACACCAGAATTCATCGGCAAATATGAGAAGATCAAAGATCACTGGCCTGCATTTATGGCCCACAAGACATTGGAAAAGAGTAAAAAGATGTCGGCGACAAACAAGCAAAATGCTGCGAAGAAGCAGTTTCACCATCGCACGGGTCAGGTGGCTACCTCAAAGCCCGGCCTAAGTGGTCCAAGGATGAGAATGATCTGCTTGATAAAGGGATCGAACAAGAGACAATGAACTGGCCAGACCGTTGCCGGACTTGGTTTTTCGGGGCTGGCGGAACCTTGGACCCTATATCAGGGAAGTGCCGCTGGATGGACGAGCAACTGAAAATACCAGTGAAGAGGCTTCGACACTATATCAATGCAGCGCAACAAGGGACGTTCGTTCCAGACAGGGAGAAGGACGAGCTTCGGGAATCCTGAGCACCCTGGATGGACACGAGGCACGCCAGGCTCCATTCCGTGGAAGGTTGGTTTTCCGGATGCAGGGGGTTACAAAACCCAGGAGAGGAGGAAGAAACTGGAGCAGAGCCAACTACAGGCGCTGCACGAAAGGGTAATGGGGCTAGAGGAACGAGAAGCAGATCGCAGCAAACGACCTGCCAAAGCTTCCCTCGAAGCTACCCCGCCATCTCAGCGTTCAAGCAGTGTGGCTTCCACCGAGCTACTTCAGCCGGAGCATGCCTTGACGGCTCCTGCCAGATATCCCATGGATGCTATCACGGAGTCTCAAAATTGCCACATTATGACGCGATGGATGAATTTGAAGGTCAAGGCGGCTGTTGGCCCTGTTTATCCTACTGAACCCAGCGCAACTTTTCACTGCCGGCCGATTCCAGAAGGATATGCTAGGGTGATGGTGGATGAAATAACGAAGGGATTTGAGGACCTCCAGCTTGACCACCCTACCGGTGAAGGGGAGACTAGGCTGGGTTCTGCTCTGAAGACTCCATGCCTATGGCGGAAGGAGCTCATCAACCTTCCGAACTGGACGCCTCCACCTCCTCCTCCTCCGGCGAATCAGGGCACTCCGCCTCCTCCTCCGGCGAGAGACGATCAGGGCACTGGGCCTCCTTCTCCAGCGCGTGGCGGCACTCCGCCTCCTTCTCCGCCTGCGCCGGCGCGCCCGAGCAGCCAGCAGCCTCCTCCTTCTCCGCCTCGCCAGCAAGGGCGGAAGAGACCCGCCGCCACCCCGGCTGCTCCGGCGCGTCGTTGTCCTTCTCCTCCGCCTTGTAAGCAAGCACGAAAGAAGACAGACGCCGCAGCCGCTCCGTCTGCTCCGGCGTCTAGCAGTACAGCTAGAGGCGGGAGGCAATACAGATACGGTCTTCCTCTCAAGCCTCTAGAGAAGTTACCGTACGAGAGGACCGTGGAGTAAAACGCGAAGATCGTGCGGGCCAAAGTGGACGACTTCTTTGAAGGGTTGAAAGCAAAGAGACATCCACCTCCTGAGGAGAAGGTAGATCCAGTGAAAGCAAAGCGCACTCTCGATGCCCTGAGGAAACCAGCAAAGTCTCTGCCGAGAACCAACTATGAGCGCATTACTGACCAGACATATCTCCAAGCGGAGCGGTCGGGAAGTACTGTTAGACATCAAAGGTCAAGAGAACGAGCAGCTGCGAAAAAAATTGCCCAGCTCGGCGAACAAGCAAATCAATCGTGCCCCCCGCTCAATGTGTCTAGCGGCGACATCGTCGCTAATGCTCCGGGGACGGTGGCCGGTTATGGCAATCTATCAGATTACCTGCCTGACGATCAACTTCCTGATTTCATGGAGGTGGACGAACACAGATACGAGTACAGGAAGCCTCTCATCAAAGATGAAAAATCTCTAACAACGATGATGCGAAGATTCCATAATTGGTACATGAAAACCTGCAGAGAGTCTGGGGGGACGAATAATTTGTATCTGAACATTAAAGAGGAGCATGACCTCGTTGGAACTGATCTGTTGCCTGTTCCATTTGAGGAGTTCTTCGCGTTCTTCAATCAAAAGGCCCTCGATAAATTAACGATCTTTTGCTACTGTCTGTAAGTACTATTTCTGTCATTAAGTCTCTATATATAGCTTGGCTCTTTCATTGCATGTATTTATAATTAATTATCCTCAATATATTATGCAGATTGAAGATCGTCGAGTGCAGAAAACAAGAAATGTATGATATTGGGTTCATTAACACAAATATCATAGATGATATTCAGGTTAAAAAGCACGCCGAAGAGGCCGAGGCCAACTTGCTACAATCGTTGATCAAAAATCAAAACAAAGATACCATACTCTTTCCTTACAACTTCAAGTGAGTGTTACTGTCGTGTGCATATTCGGTTTCCCTTATTACTCAAGCGAGGTTATAGTAATGTAATTGATGAGTTATGCATGCGTGCGCAGCTCTCACTATGTTCTTCTAGAGATTAAGCTTGAGCGGGGACTAGTAATCGTCTTAGACTCGAGACGAAAAGATCCCGAAACCTATGC
The DNA here is from genome assembly GCA_963921465.1 of Triticum timopheevii. NCBI lineage: Eukaryota > Viridiplantae > Streptophyta > Magnoliopsida > Poales > Poaceae > Triticum > Triticum timopheevii. The sequence continues at coordinate 66,458,166 of OY997274.1, forward strand.
GGACATGACTGAATTGCTCAACAAGTTCAATCGATCATTATCGCACCATATCGGCAAATTTTTGTTCATTTCCTGATATCTCAAGTAATAATAATTATTCTCTTTGTCTTGCAGGGTTTGGAAATAGTTCACCGCAGAAGCTCCGGGACTGCCGAAGGAGCTGCGATATACATACCCGAAAGTAAGTACTACTGGCTAGCTAGTTGCGCGCATCTCCCGTAGATTCTATAGCTATACTTTCATCAATGCCATCTATAATGCTTCATTATCAGTTTGATTGACCTCTATTTCTGGTAAAGTGCTTGTGACAGGAACAAGGGAATGATTCCTGTGGATACTACGTGTGCGAGTTCATCTACAACGCGACTTTGAAAAATAAGCGGGGCTACTCTAAAAGACAATATGAAGTGCATAAGCAATAATATTCACAATTTCATTTTATTACACCGTCATTTCTGTTGAGTTTCATTCATATATATTTATTAATTAACCCCCTTCTTCAAATTAGATGTGGCAGATGCGGAATGAACTCCTAGAACAAGATCGCATGAAAGCAATTCAAGAGGATTTGGCGGGATTCTTTCTTGACCACGTCATCAATAAAGCCGGAGAATACCATGTGGAAGTTGATTTCAATTGCTAGGGGATTGTAATTAAGAGATCTTACGTATTGTATATGTATATAGCCAGTAGCGTCGAATAGATAATACGAAAACTTGTTGTTCGACCAATCTCTCGGAGGATAGGTCGATCGATCACCTCTCTCGGTATGCATGAGGAACTTCTGTACTTAATGGTTCCCTTCATTTTCTTACTAGCTAGCGTGTCGAGGGCCTCTCTATGTATAGTACGTAGCGTCTACCAAGCACGGACATAAGAGAGGACACTTCTCTCTATTAATTAGCTAGCTAACACAATATATGAAACACCTAAATTAACACCCCAAACCCCCAACCCCCCCCCCCCCCACTTCAAAAAAAACCAAAAAACCCAGCCACTGAAATGCTGACGCGTGAATGCCCCCCTGCCTGGGCTCGGCGCACCGGCCACGTGGAGGCCCATCTGTCCCGGTTCGTGTTAGAACCGGGACTAAAGGGGGAAGGTATTAGTAACGACCCATTAGTTCCGGTTCATGAACCGGGACTAAAGGCCCTTACGAACCGAGAAAAATGTCCCCTTTTCTACTAGTGATTGTTGGCTAATGGAAGGCCGCCAAGCAAGTGGTGGCTGTTGCTGCAATCTCCCGGCTCTTGGCATCGAGGCGTCCATTGATGGTGTGAATGACACTCCTTGGTGTTGGTCGTTGTCGTTGCAGGACGGCTGGAGCTTCATCAAGTGTCCATGGCATATCCTTTTTATTTTACGGAAATGTTAACGCCCACACGTGTGGGCGTTCACCACCCCGACCACACGCAAGCATCTCTGTTGGCTTCGGTACGCACGAATCTTGGAGCAAACAGGCCGGTTTTCGGCGCCACGTAGGATGAGTCTCGTGTGCGGTGTGCGAGTCAGTTCGCCCGCACGGTGGTTGCCATCCCGTGGTCAGCGGTTGCCACTCAGAGGCGTGCGGTGGAACTGCCATGCGCCCGCACGCCACTCTCCGACCGCGGTTGACGTCAAACACGTCGCACACCCATCCACCCTCTCCCTCACGGTTCCATTTACTCACCAGCGACACATTTACTGGCTCAACCCACTCACACTTGAAACCACTGGAGGAGAAGGCGAGGGGAGAAGGCGACGGCGGAGGCGAAACAATCGACGGTGTTCGCGGCCGTCGGTGGTGCTCGCCGGAGTGGAGCGGCTTTGCCGGAACCCGTGCGGGTTGAAGGTAATGCTCGCTTCATCTCTCGCAACCCCTTCCTGCATTTTTTCCCCTTTCCCTCCCTGTTCGATTCCTAGATCGATTCCTAGAGATTATGGTGATTCGGCGGTGCGTCGGTATTCCTGCCGGCGCCGAAGTTGTCTGCTAGCCGTTTTTTGGTGGCACTGGGCAGTTTCGTTGCCGCCGGGGCGGCGGCATCGTCGGTGCGGTTATGCCTGTTCGGAGGCACGCACTAGTATTGCGTATGGATTTGGGAGGTGTCCGCCGATTTGTTTTGATGCGCATTGGTTCAAAATTTGGGTTTGCAGTCAGTTCGTGCGAGAATTTTGAGGGTGATTTTGATGTCGAAGTAGTTGCCATTGAAACCTAGATCTAGTTAGTTTGGTTTTGAAACTGTAGAATGAGGCGAACTTGGCAGAATGACTGAACGTGAACAAATGTGTGGCAACTAAACTCCCTGAACAAATGTGATAGTTGCCACAAACATGTTTTCCTTCGCGGCAACAAATTACTGAAAATGACTGCCATAGTTGCCACATTCAAGCTTTCACATAGGGAAACTAATTTTATATGAATGACTATGATAGTTGCCACACACACGCTCTTCCATGTCGCAAACTGAATTTTGCTGAATTTATATGATAGTAACCACAAACATGCTTTTTCATTGTGAGATCTAATTTTTTCTGAATTACTTGTGATAGTTTCCACACTTTTGATAGTTGCCACAATCGGTATTCAATGCAGTTTTGGCATCCAGTGTGCACATCGAGTGTGCGTGTTTGCCACTTGGATTGTATAATCATGTGGCAAATAGAATGTGAACACAATGTCTGCTGCCACAATGCAGATATGACAGTGTGGCAAATTGGCTGCATAATATGGCAACCACATTTGCGTAACAATTGTGCCAGATGCCATATCATGTCTGCTGCCACATCATGTCTGTTGCCATGTTACAGTCAGTACAATGTGGCATTTTCATTGTACTACGGACGCAATTTTTTCGTTTTGCCACAATGACTTTTGTGATATCTGAACACACTGTGCCTGTTTTCAGGTTATCGATTCAGATGTGGTTTCATTGCTTTTTTGTACTATATTGGGCTAACATGGCAACTTCAACATTTTGTTTTCAAGTACATTTAACAACGTGCTTACTTGCCACATTTATGTTCTCGACAATCATAGGGGGGGGGGGAGGTTGGGCCGCGTGCGTGTTCATGCTATATTTTTTGCATTCACTAGTTGACATTTTCTGTTAGGTGGCAAATGCTTACCTCTTGCATTTACATTTCCCCCTTAACAATTTGGTTTGTTCCTACATCAGCAGAATGGATCGTGGCGATCATCAAAATGATGACGATGATTTCATGGATCCACCACAGCGTAACCGGGCAACTGGACGGAGAAAAGAGGGCGACGAGGTAAGTGTCCACACACCCGCCCCATCTCCTCCTGATTTTTGTTATTGGTTTGCACCTATATCTTTTGTAGTCGTCTGACATGAACTAAATTTTCTTGACATTGCAAAACATGGCAACAGCTGATCACTTTTGTGTCTGTTTTTCGCAGAAGAAGAAACGTATTCGCAACAGAGCCTCCCAGGAACGTCTGACTGTGTTGATTGAAAAATTCATCGACGATCAAAAGGGAGCTGCTGCTGAGATGGGTATGCAGGCTCTGATGGATGTCCGGTGCATGAACCTTGTCAACCCTGTATGCGACTGGCTTGGTGAGATCTACGAGCCTGCCTCCAGGGAATTTGTGATTCCGGGACGCGGAAGACTTCCGTTGAACGAGGAATCCGTATTCTGCACTTTGGGTGTGCCTCATGGACATATCAAAGTCCCGTACGAGGTCAATAATGAGATCGAGAAAGCGTTGTTCGCCCGTTTGTTTCCTGGATTGGAGTCCATGCCGAACACGTCTGTACTGGCAGATTCGCTGCAGGCCATGACGACGCACGGAGATGTTTTCAAGATGAAGCTACTCATGTACCTCATCTCAGCTGTTTTCGCGCCGACCACTTCCCTTCGCCCAACCAACAAATGTTTCCCCATCCTGGTGAATGATCCATCCTTACTACTTTATTTTCCTTCAACCTTTTGGCTCCGATGTCACGTGTTAAGCTAGTGACTGCCAGTGTTTTCGTTGTTTTTTTCCGTTTGATTTCTGATGCGGCAAACTTTTTGCCCTGAAATTTTGTGTGGTGCAGGTGAATCTGAAAAATGTGAAGAACATGAACTGGTGTAAGTTTATTGCCGACTTTCTCCACGATGCTTTCGCAAACAAGATGTACCAGAAGGGTTGTCGACTGCATTTAATGGTATTTATTTTACCAGATCTCTTTGTGAACTCTTGTTTATAACATAGTTTTATTCATGCATGACAACCTGATCATAACAAGATGGCAACTGCCATAGTGACAATGTGGCAACTGCCATAATGACAATATGGCAACTGTCATACTGACAATGTGGCAACTGCCATCATATTAGCATGGCAATTGCTATCACAATATGATGGCAACTGCCAGCACACTATGATGGCAACTACCACATACATACTATCATTGTATCATACATTATCCTGCTCTTTTTCCCAAATACAAAGTACCCATGATGGCAACTGACATTTCTTTCTTTGTAAAATTGTTTCAAATCAGCTCATGTATGTCGACTGTCTTGATCTGTCCACCGTGGATTTCACTGTGGTAGGAGGCCCGCCGCCTACGCACAAGTTTGCTATTTCTGCGTGGACCATCAACGCTGTCAAGGCTGTGCTTGCCGCAGACAGGGCAACCGATAGCTCATATGGAAAACTACAGGTTAGTTTTTGTTTATCTCTTAAGCATGCTTACAAATTTGACATGAGGCAACCGTCCGTGGTTTATAAGGCATGCTTACAATTTCTTTTTGTGTTTCATAGCTGATGGCCTAGCACGCTATAGACTACAACGTGTTTGGGGGGCCTCAAAAATTTGGAAAGTGGATGGACGTGCACTCAGCTCCGTCTTGCCCTTCTGAGGTAATCAACATATCGACATCCATTTGTTTGTGCATGGATTACTTGTTGATGTCTCGCAAGCGACTGCAATACGGGTTGTTGTTGATGCTTCTTGTTTTCATGTACAGGCGAGGGCACCAGTTGAGCATCTAATTGGGCAGTTTGCATCCGGAATGACCGGCTTGCTCGGGAAGTTGGTTGAGGGGTGGACGTCCCTCAGTGCCTCTGACAGCGACGCGGTTGCGAGGCAGTTCACTTCATTTGTCCCAGAACGTACACATCGACCAACCGGTTGCCGTGGCCGTTATGACTACAATAGTTCCCAAGAGCCCGGTGACACACAAGATGATGTAGATGGAGACGCTGGCCTCAGCAAGGATGACGACGATGACATGGATAATGTGCATCAGGACACTGATGACGATGAACATGCTAAAGTTCGCACAGGCGGTAACAAGGGCAAGGATGCAACAGATGCCCACCCACCGGAGAAAGTGAAAGAACATACGGCTGCGAGAGGCCAGGGGGTGTTGCCATCAAGGAGGGGGAGGGCTCCAGATGATGTTGGGCAGGGTTCTCATGGCAAGAGGTCTAAGACCGATCCCGTAGCTGCCAGGAGGAGGTTCGACTTTCAATTTTAGTTTTCTGCTGTGTCTATTTTCTTGGAACAATCTCATCCGTTTCTTTGCACTTTTTTTTGTCAAGCGCGGCAATGGGTTTGTTGTCTAACAATTGCCACCTTCTTTTTTCCCTCCATCTGTTACGTGCAGCGAGCCGACCGCTGGTGGACGAGCAGTTACGAAGAAACAGGCGCCAACGCCAACCCGTGTTTCTGCTCGCTTGAACAAAGGTGCCCCCATTGCCGGTGACACCCCTTCCACCAGGTCTTCTCCTCGTACGACGACGACCAACACCGGGGATCCTATCGTGTTGCCAGACCTGAGGAAGCCAGTCAAGAAGTATGTTTATCCATGTGCTTTCATTTACATAGTGGTTTTTTTCTTGAATTTCCAATGCTACTGTTCAGCTTGTCACATGTACTTCTGTCATCGTCCCCCACGCGGCAACTGCTGTTTTTCCAAATGATTTCTTCCTTCATTTTTTTAGTTTATGGCAACTCCTATTGGTCTTTACATGGCAACTTGCATCTAGGCCAACTGGCAACTACCCCTCTACCTAATGGCAACTGCCATCTTTTACCTTTGGCTTTGTGAGCTCATCCCACACACAGGTTTCAAATTGCATTCCTAACAGAACATACATTTGTTTCATTCTTCAAGTTTGCTAACATGGCAACTGCTGCTGGATGGAAACTGTTAACCATGACACATGGCAACTCATGTTCCCATTACATGGCAACTACCAACTTTTCCACTTGTTTTTCATTCTTTTTAAGATTTCTACCATTTGCAAACATATTTTTGTTCATTTTTTCATACCTTATCTCATGTTATTTTTTTCTTTTTGCAGGATGAAGAAGACTACTACGCGCGGGGCCAAGCATAGTAGTAAGGACCCGCTCGAACGCCTACATTCAAAGTTGTCAACGGGGGGCGTCTCAAATGTACATGAGGCACCCGGCGACAACACTGCTGCTGCACCGATGACCGCTCCCACCAACTCTGATGCAAGTGCCCGACCATCTCCGCCGGCTGCGGATGCCCAGGCTAGAACAACATGCATCCGTACATCGGGGAGTGACGAGTCGGTATCTGCCAGGATAGCTGAAATATTGCCAACTCTTCTGGAATGAAGGATGCTGCAGTGAGCCATGCCACCCCATCAGTAAGTGTTGAAGTGGACGCTCCCGAGATGAACCTAGGCAAGGAAGCTTCCCGCTCTTCTGACACTGATTCCAAGTGCGTGCGTGGTGGCACACCTGTGTCCACGACAAAAGCCGCTGAGGCGGCAGTTCATAAGGATATGCCATCTACAGGTGAGAGTCCTGGCACAACAGCTCCAGCCCCTGTCGGTGCAGATACTGCTAAGGTGACCGTGGCGCGTGCTGGTCTTCCACCTAGGCGTCGCAGGCCCCGCAAGCAACCAACAGTCATACCCAATGCACCGGCTGTATCTAGGAGCAGGAGAGACGAGTCTGGGTATGTTCCTGCGTCCACACTGTTCCCGCCAACTGCCAAAAGCAATGTGATGGAGAACCCGCAAGACTGGAGCACAACTGACGCAGGTGTCAAGCCGGGCACGAGTGAAGCAGGTGAACGGCCGGAGCAGACTGCGCCTTTACCCGCAGTGGAAATCCCTAGCATAAATCACTTCCAGGCTGCCAGTTAATGTCGGTGTCCCCTACAGCCCAAACAAGAAGATTGCCATGAAAGCTGCTGTTGATACCGCTGACAACACGCCCCGCCCTGTAAATAAGCCCGAACATTCTGTACCGGCCAATTCAGATATGTTTGTTGACCTTTCACCATTGGATTCCGCCTTGTAAATCGTTCGTGGTCCGGCCAGTAGGAATGAGAGGCACCCAATGGCATTTACCCCACCGAGCTTCAGCCTTGGCATCAGTCAAGATCAACCGATGGTGCATGATCCTTTGCCAGTTGCCTTTGCTTTCCCATTAGGCATGCCCGCAATGGTGGCGCAGCCAATGGTCGACGGCAGGAAGGCTGTCAAGTTCGCGGAGCCAATTGTGCAAGGTACACTTGTCATGTCCTTATGATTTTCCTGTATACATCTTTGTAGTTTGAATTTTGTCCCAATCATATTCTTTTGGGTGTTCTCACTTGTGATGGCAACTGCCGTGTGATGACATGGCAAGTGGATTTGATGCACCATGTCCTACATTTTTTTTGTTGTTGCCATGCTGCATTTTGATATTTGGGTAAGCACGTGGCAACTGAAGTTGATTCATCATGGCAACTGTATTTGCTGGCACATGGCAAATATAGTGCATTACATATGGCAACTGGATTTGCCACACCATGTCACCTGCATTTTTTTGTTACCATTCTGCATTTTTTCTATGCGGCAATCACATGGCAAGTGGAGTTGACACAACATGGCAACTGCATTTGATGTAACATGGCAACCACAATCCATCTAGATGGTAATTCATCACAACTAAATGGAAATTGTAGTTGCCATGACATGGCCACTGTAGTTGCACCACACATGACAATTTCCCCACTATTTTCTACCTACATCTCACATCATACACCCTATTTCCTCACAATCCATATATTTTATGACTTTCTCCTTATCCTAACACACTTTTTATTTTTTGAATCATTGCAGGCACCCCTGAGGAAATTTCACTGTCACTTGACGAAGCTTACCGCAAGATCGAGGAGGCAGCATTGCAGAGGAGGACCTCGCGAGGGCAAGGGCAATCAAGTTCCAACTTGCCTGCAGAGACGGCAACTGAGGATACCATCAGAAGTGCCACCCCCTGGTTCTGTGAGACAATAGAGGATAGTTCACCCACCTCCCGCGGAAGACTACGAGCCCAAATTCAGGGCCACTAAGGAACAGACCCAGCTGTACGACATCATCAAGCGGTTTGGAAATGTGAGGGCCAGCAGCAAGCACATGAAGGAGTTGAAAGCGTAAATGACCACACCCTATAATCACTCATTTTGCTTTGTTCCTTTTTTAACATTTCATCTTTCTTCGTACTCTCTATACATGATGCGCTTACGTTTTAGTTCTTTCATATATTTTTTACTTAGCAGCCATGATTCTTCCATGTTATGTCATTTTCATACAGCTCATGTTTGGACAGAACCAAAGTCATTCAATGCGGAGCGACGTACGTTGACTTGGGTGATCTCGCCGAGTCCGTGAGGCCAAACGGTAAAATGTCGACGAATGTAGTTGCATGCGGGATCGACTACATCAACAATCACATCGATGTGTGTGCCGACAAGATCATCATGCATTACAATGTGACATGCAAAATATGGGATGGTGACTTCCACCACAAAATCCTGAGGAAGAATTTCGCCCAGCACGGTGAATTCAAGCTAACACTGAAGAAATATGTGAGTACTCCTCCCCTGTCTGCACTGTTTTTTCACGTGGTGTGGTTTTTGCCATCTTCTGCACTTGTGATTGTGTGGCAGATGTTTTTCATGTGGCAACAGCTGCCGTGCACACTTACTCCTTTTGTTTTTTGCATCCCGTGCGAACTATGTGGCAATTTGATTGTGAAATGCACGGCACATTTTGTTCATACATGGACGGCAACTTTCCTTCAACTACCCCCACCCATAACCAAACATTCTACGTGATTCTAATTTTTTTGTCCCTCTGCTGTTCTTTATGTGAACTCTGCTTTTCTTCACTTTTAAATGCAGGTCATGTTCCCCATGTTCCAGGAGCTTGCACCACATGACCAACACGACAAGTGCGGTCACCACTATGCGATCTGTCTTGACCTGAAGAACCAACGTTTTGAGGTGCTTGATTCAATCCGTTCGGAAGCTGACTCAGATCTTACTACGCATGCCGAATTCTTCATCAACAACGTCAATGAGACATGGAACCGTCACTACGAACATTCAAAGGTCCAGATCAGACATTTCCCGATTGAGTATGTGGCAACTGTGAAGCAAGGGAACACGTAATTTCTTTTCCCCCTCCTTTATGTGCCGTTTACATCAATGCAACCCCTATTTTTGTTGTCACATCTGAATTGAAGTCTATCTTCTTCTCGTGCAGTACGGACTGCGGCTTTCATGCGCTGGAATACTTTGCAAAGTGGGAAGGCAGAGTTGTCCCCGCTATCACAGCTGCAACGGTCGTTGAGCTCCGGAAAATCCACACATGGAACTGGTTGACGAATGAATATTTCAACAAGCGGTCCGGAGCACGCGAGTTTGTGGAGGAAGCTGTCAAGAAAATCAACAAGAAGTACAAGTGATCACGTGGTGTTACACACCGGACGCATACCTTACATTCTATTGCTGAGGAATGTAAGGTACTTATCTCTTTGTTAGCGTCGAAAACTATGTTTGTGTGCTACGTTACGACTGCAACCCCGCATAGGCTACTATGTAGTGGTGGTGTGTGAGCGACATTTTAGTAGTTTCTGTAATATATGTGTGGACGTGAACCTATTTTAGGCGTTAATGCACATATGTTTTTATGTTTTATCATTATTACAATGTTTTCATCGCTTACAACACCAGTTTGCTGTTTTGATTGTGTCTATGATGTTTTAAAACAGATGGCAAATGTAGTTCAACATACATGGGTAGCGAAAGTCATCGTCGGCTTTCATTTTGTCTGTTTTGCTTCTTCTTTTTCATCGCTAAGTGCACCGGCTAGCATGGGGTAGGGTTGATCATGCATCCACAACCTTGGCTCCGGTTTATGCACGTTATGCCTTTTTCCAACTTGTTTCCCATACATTGCCCACAACACACTATGTTTCTCTAAACCGCGTGGTATTTGTCAAGGAAATATATGTCATGCACAGTCATTTCAAATACCATGGCATATTTTCAACACAGCTAACATGGCAGATACAGTTCAAACAACATGGCAGATCAAGCATAATTAACATGGCAGATACAGTACAACTAACATGGCAGATCCCGTACAACTAAAATGGCAGATCCAGTACAACTAGCATGGCATATTTAGTACAAAGCAGCAAGGCATATATTTAGTATAAAATAGCATGGCATATATTTAGTACACATAACATGGCAGATTTAATACACATAACATGGCAGATTAAGTACCCATAACATGGCAACTGCATTTCTCCACTCAATGAATTTTCCTTCCATTTCTGATGCTCCTCAAGAGTTATTCTCCCAATTTAAAAAAAATCTCATCGTCTAGGGTACAAAACAAAATGTCCACAAGGACCATGTCACATTCCCCAATTTCTGCTCATGGATTGCCCGCCCCTTTCTTCGTTTTCTTGTGTTTTGCTTGAATCTCCAATCCTGACTTGTACCTTATCTCTCTAGGGCGACCCTTTGTGATGGAACGGGGTGGGTTCCTGACCTGGGTTTGTGTGCTTGCTGTTCCAGATCCTATCTTCGAGTTTTCAGATGATGGCCCCGTCGATGAAGGCACACTTGATGTGCGGGGGAACCGGTGTAAGGCTTCCTCAGCTTTCCTCTTCTTGCTGTCTCATCAATTAGCTCAGCATAGTTGTTTGTCAGCACAACGTGCCTCACGGCTTCCATGGTTGACTCAGATCTCTCGTCATGCACATCCAGAACCGCGTGTGTTGTCTGCGGCGCCAACGCATCGTCAGCTTCCCAAGTCCATCGTCGCCTTATGAAATGGCGGGGCATCCGTGTCACAGCGTTCATGTCCATCACTTTTAGTATGTGACAACACACAATGCCGTCCCGTTCGAACTTGCAGCATTGGCAGTAGTACTCGCCTTCGCCTATCGAGGCTTTCGCGAAGTAATTCCTTTCTTTGTCTGGGTCTTCAGGTTCTAAATCCGACATGCCCAAAATAGAACACACCTTGAACGTATGTTCGTCCACCTGGAAAGCCGTGAACATGCTGGCACGCTTTATTTCTTCCCGGAATCTGCAAGTTTTGTGTGTTTTATGTTAACCTATCGTGCGACCTTTTTTTTGTAGCACGTTACGCTGTCATGGGAATAGAAATAGTTTTTTGTTTGAATATGGCAATCATAGTATACTGAACATGGCAAACATAGTACACTGAACATGGCAATTGTAGTACACTGAACATGGCAACTGCAGCATACCAGACATGGCAACTGCAGTACACTAGACATGGCAACTGCAGTACACTGAACATGGCAACTGTAGTACACAAGACATGGCAACTGCAGTACAACAAACATGGCAACTGCAGTACACTAGACATGGCAAATGTATTACATTTTCAACTAGCCATCGTCATTTCCACACCAATATTTCCCCCAATGGAAGCACATTGCATAAAACATGGCATCTACAGTTGAGTAAACATGGCAATTGCATTTTCCACAAACATGGCAGTTGCATTTTAGTAAACATGGCAATTTGCATTTCAGCATATGTGTTGACAATATAACATTTTCCAGTTGACACTGCATTTGCATACCAACATTCCCCAATGGAAGTACAGTTCATTAAACATGGCATCGGCACTTCATTGAACATGGAAAATGTATCCGAGTAAGCATTGTAAACAGAATTTTCATTGAACATGGCAACTACAGCTGAGTAAGCATGGCAAACAGTATTTCATTAAACATGGCAACTGCATTGCACTCTACTAGGCACCTACTGCCTTAGTGCTTTTGCGCAAATAAGACCGTAACGCAACTGACTTACTTGTTAAAGATCTTGTTTGTGTATATCTTGCTCATTTGCCTCTCCATTGGTAAATACGTTAGCAATTTCGGCTGCTTTAGCGCGGTGGTAGCTTCTTGCGGTAGCTCAGATCCCAGAATTTTTTGTTGCAAAGCTGTGTACTGCTTGGCAAACTGTAGCAATGAGTTGCCAGGGCTCATGTATCGCTTCAAAATAGCATTGAACCCCTCGCTACATAGCGTAGTCTGCAGAAAGGGGAAGAAGCACTGCATGAAGTAGGCGGGCACCTAGTACATTCGCTTCTCCCACAGGCTAGCAAGCGTCTCGTTGTCTTGGACTTGATGTGTTTCAACCATGGCCATCCAGTTCCTTTCAAACTCCTCGACCGTCAAGCTATGGTCCACGCATAGCTCGAATGCCTTGTGCAGCTCTGGACGGTCAGCAAAGAACGGTCCTAGCGTCTCCTCAGCCTTATTTATAACGTGCCACCTGCAGTGCTTGTGCACTGCCAACGGAAAGACCTCCTCTATGCCTGCACGCATGCTGAAATCCTGGTCTGTTATTATGTTCATCAGCGCAAGTCCATCCATGCACTCCAAGGTCTTGAACAACCAGACGTACCCATCCGTGTCTTCGTTCCGAACGAGCCCGCAGCCGAACTGCAACGACTGATTGTGGTTATTTATTCCTATGAACGGAGCGCATGGCATCTTGTACATATTGGTGAGGTACGTCGTGTCGAATGAAATGCAATCTCGGAAATGTTTGTAGGCTCTCCTTGTAGCACCATCCACCCAATACATGTTCCTGACACGGTCCTCATCGTCCAACCTTATCCTGTAGAAGAAATCTGGATCTTCCTTTGCTTTCTCATCAAAGTAGGCAATTGTAGCCTCTATGCCAGCCTGCCTGCTCTCTCTATGGTACTTGGCCTGTAGGTTTGTGATGTCAGCCGGTATGTACGGCATGCTACTCAGCTTCCCCTTTTTGCTGTGGATGAGTGATAGCATCTAGACCATTCTTGATGACCGACGTTACAATCATGTAGCAGCTTTACGAATTGCCTTTCGACTGGGGTGAATCCTCTGTGGGCGGTCAGAAATTTGACCAGGTCAAACTTCTTTATGAGTTTGTGGTTGTGCTCATCAAAATATTCAGTGACCACATACTGTGTTCCATCTACGTTCAGCTTACACCGGACAGGGCATCCCGTCTTGAGAATGATCCCTCTTTTTTGTTCCGGAACGACAGGCGCAACACCTTTCCCCTTCTTGTTCCTCCGTGCCTTGTGGCACCTCATCTCACCTCTGCTGTACTCGTTAGTTTTCTTAATTTTCCTATGGTACTCAGTGTTGACCGCAAACCCATGGAACTTTGCATATGTCTGGTAGTATTCCTTTGCTTCTTCGAACGATGCAAATCTCTGCCCAATGTATGGTGGCTAAGGTACCACGATCTCTGATTGCACACCATCTTCATCCCCTTCTGCCTCGTCGTTAGTTTCATCGTTCACTTCAGTATTGGCGGCAGTTCCATCTACTTGAGTGTTGGCAGTGATTGTGTTCAAAGGGGTGCTTGTCGGCATTGCTGGAATGATTGCTACTCTGACTCAAAATTGTCTGCGGCATGATTGTTTGCTAGCTAGTAGAACGCGTCTTCCGTGCGCTCAGAGCTCCCCGCAGTAGATGTCCCCGCGCCACTGTTAACTGTAGTTGTAGGCCCTGTAATAGGAAAAACAGGTACGAGATTTAAGTTTTTTGTTTGAATAACATGTGTATCGCAATGGATCACACCATCTACGAGTGATTTGGCACGACATCATTTTCAAACAGCAAGCCGTGAGTCTGCGCGTGGACATGCACGACAGCTATAGCTGTCCAGTGATGGCAGCTACTGTTCAACAAACATGGCAACTATTTGTTTTTGCATACAAATAACTACAAATAACAAATGTACTGCTGTTTTTGTGGTTCAGTTTTTTTTTCCTTACCTTGTTGTGTTGCATTTGACCTTCTTGTGTGGTCTGTGACACCAAAATGACGTGCTCCACCTGCAATTTGTGAAGCTTGCCACGAGACATTTGCCAGGTTACCACTAGCGTAATAACCTGTATGCACAGTAGTGGTTGGTCAATTCATGGCAAATGCATTTTGTGCTAGCACGGCAACTGCAGTTACCCCTGATGTGGCAACTGCAGTTTTATTGGCATGGCAAATGTATTTGCATCGGCATGGCAACCGCAGTTGTTCCTTCATGGCAGCTGCAGCTGCCATGACATGGCAAATGTAGTTGCACTGGCATGGCAACTGCAGTTGTTCTTCCCTAGCAACTACAGGTGTCCATGGATGGCAACAACAGTTGTGCAGGGATGTCAAATGCAGTTTCTAATACATGGCAACTGTAGATGACCAGTCATGGCAATTGTAGTTCTCAACTATGCTCCTTCTGCTAATTGATCATCCGCAACTTCACCTTTTTTATGGACTGACCTGTGTATGACGTCGATGACAAGTACATTGGTGGTGCCTGATGCCACGCGCTGCATGAAGGCTCTGCATTTTCACCCGCGGTAACTCGTGAGTCCTTTTGCCAGTTTTTTTGCATGTTCATTTTTCATGTCCACAGCAGTATGCGCTCTTTTCACGTTTTTGCATTACCTTGATTATCCATACAAGCTAGTTGAAGTTGGCTGCCCGTACATTTGTCAGTGTTAGCGCCTTGTGAGTGAACTTGCCACGTGGGCCCCCTAATTGTGTTTTGGTCATAAGAACCTGCTAAAAAATGACAGTGTACGACATAAGTAGAATGTCATCTTCATCGTCGCGAAGATGGCAACTGTTCTCTTCTTTTGTTATAACGCATCATACCTACGCCTGCATACTGTTCTAGTAGTGGCAGCAACGGCCCTGAAGAGATGAGCTGACTGTACTCTGTAGCATCCCAAGGGGCTGTTTCTGGCCTTTGAGAACCCCAATCACCAGCGCCGCCTTCGTGATTCATTCTTTCCATGTCTCCCTTCTTTTCCAATGTGTTCTCAATCTCTGCATGAACAAGAAGGCATCAACAATCCACAAGAATTGTATTCTTCTGCTGCTTGCACACAGAAGATATGGATGGCAAGCGACGCGTCAAAATAGGTGGCAGCTACTGACAACGAAAGGTGGCAACTGTCGTTATACACAAGTGGCAATTAATTTCTTCCAGCCCTCTTCATTCCAACATTTGCCCCTACCGTCCTTCTTTAGTGATTCCTACTCATCCATTTTTCATACCCAACTACTTGCGTCAATTAAACTAGGAAATTAAGTCAATTTCAAACGTAGTACATGGCAGATCTGGTGTACTCTGCCTGGCAATTGCGACTACACACTGAACCATGTAGTGTTCTACCCCTATAGCATAGATCCAGTACAAGATCGGGAGATTTTCAGCCTTAAGGATGAGAAGGTTGAGATCGGGAGATTTTCACCTGGTTTTTAGATGATCGTCTCTGGAGGGCTTGGTTGGAGTTTGGGGCTGGGGGTGGGGAGGGTTGGGGTGTGGTTTTGAGGTGGGAGTGCCCTACGGATCTGCTCTGTTTGCCATGGCAACCAGAGAAGGCCGGCGACGGAGGTCGGGGTTCGAGAGGTGGGGGACGATGGCGGCAGACGAGAGAGGGGATGGATCGGAGGTCGGGAACTGGTTGGTCGTGCGGGCAGCGGGTCGGCTTGCCCGGACGGGGCAGTGCGGGCGGGGTTGGCACGCAACGGACGTGCGGGCCGTGCGTTTGTGTGTGCGGATGTGGTCGTGCGGGCCGGTTCCCGTCCATGCCACACGAGGCGTGCGGGCGGGTTCCCGTCGATGCCACACATGTGGCAGTTATTCGGACCCTTATTTTATTGGGCTTGCTTTTTATTTCCTTTGGTTTTAAGTCTTATTATGATGCCAATATTCCTCTCAATTCTTCAAAATGAAATATTCTTGCAAGTCCTCACTCCTTTGCTCCTGGCAACATCAAGCTTCTATGCAGTTGGTGACTCCGGCGACTAGCTAGTAACACTAGAGATGGGATGATATGACACGATTGGTGCCTGCTCCCCTACCATCTTCAGCATGATGTTTCCCTGTCAAAGTATAACTCCTCGCCCAGCCTGCTTGCTTGCTTGTCCAGTGCTTTCTGACGACATGTAAATAACAACATATCCTGTGGTCGAAGTTCAGGCCTTCAAACTTTCACCGAGTGTTTGATTATATGCATTCTGGGTTACTGACATAATCTGATCACATACTATTTGCGTGTATTCGCAGCAAGTACAGAAACAAGCAAAATACTAGACACACTACACGCTGTGATCCTTACAAGTTCATGAAAGATTGCAGTCCATATTTGCTACTGAATCTGATACAAAGCAATGCTGTTGCAGACATAAACAGTTAAACTGATTCAGGTGTTGCTCCCTCTCTGGCTGAGTTGTGTCTCCAATAAAACGAACTACAAATATAACTTTGTATAGCCCATCTCATACAAGTAGGACAAATCAAGTGCTTTTCAAGTGGAAACAGTATCCGATGAAATGCATCCAATACTTCGGACGCAATGATTTTCTCAGCCCCGACCTAAGTTCATTGTAAATTGCCATCTTTGCCCGAGGCTAAAGCTGAAGTTAGGCAAAGCTCCGTATACAAATTAGAAAAAGCTAGTTGTAATCAGGCTGTGGCTGTGCTGCTGTTAGGCAAAGTTGTACTAATTAAGCACTTTGGCGGGTCTATGCGGGACGCTGCTCTGCACCCCTGAGCTGAACATCAGAAAGAGGGCAAGCGCCTGCCACTCCTTAGAATCCTCCATGAACCAGTCCGCGTCGTCGGGATCGTCACGACCTGCCGCCGGCACATGGGGCAGCTCCCCTTGACCTTGAGCCACGTCTCGACGCACCTCCCGTGGAACCGGTGCCCGCACGGAGTCTCCTTCCACACCACGTGGCCGTCGTCCATGCAGATCGGGTAGCCGCGGCCGTCGGACGGCGCATCCATTGTCGTCAGCACCCCTGCCACCGCCGCCGCCACATCCGAGTCGCGTGGAGCACCCGCCAGGCTGACGCGTGGGATAATGCCGGCCGCGTATGCCGCGGCGCCTGGCGGCCGCGAGGATAGGAACAGCAGCGTCTCCAAGGAGGAGAGCGCTTCGGTCGTGTACTCGTCGTGGTCGTCGTCTTGCGGCAGATGCAGCTAGTCCTCGCCGACGTCCATGCCAAGGGACGCCATCAAGCTCGCCGTTGCTCCCCAGATCGACCGATTGATGTCTGGACACACCCGCGGTTGCATTGGTATTAATCCTTGCCAAACCGTGTCGGGGCAGGAGGACTGCCGCGATAGGTTATTTCTGTTTTCGAGGGAAATACGGATTACTGTTTTGTATCGGAGTGGCAACGATGATGGGTTGCAAACTGATCGGCCCATGCTACTTCTATATGGGCTTCCCACAACGCGGCTCAATAAGCTAAGATCTTTTTCCCTTTTATTATTACTTTATTTTAAAATCCTAAAATAATATTTGTTAAAACAGATTTAAGAATTAAAATG